>CM026218.1:9248174-10550674 GCA_014839995.1 Xenentodon cancila
CTCTGCTTCTCTAGGCACGTAGCCCTCCAATCTCTGCAGTGTGTCGTTGGCTCTTCACAAAATCAATCCAAGGCGTGCTTTTAAAACACAGTCTGTTGGTTTTTCCAGGAAGTATGTGCACCTATGATCCAATAACAACCACGGTGCAAGGCTCCACCCACTGAGCGTAAACGGGATTCTGTCAGAGGGTGTGTAGCTCTCTTCTTTAAATTCAGTAATTGGCCTAAGTGCTTCAAATGATGGCATCCAGGAATGAACAGATGCATTTTTGTGAAAAGAGAGAGCAGTTTGCGAGTGGGATGTCAACTAAAGGACATGGTCAGCTTGTTTGAGGGTAAATGCATCTCGTAGTCAAATGTACGACATTACAGCATTATGGATAGGGTTGTGTCATGAAGCCCTGATTTCAGACCCACCCTACAAAACCTGAACAAAAGATTCAAGAACCTTTGTGATGTTGGTGGCATTATCGATCCTTTAGTTTTGGCCTGCTGTGAAAAGAAACACAATAGTCGCTGCAATAGTCTGATTTATTACATTCTTTCACTTTGTATTGAAATTGGCTGTTGTCAGCCCCTTTCTGGCTGGAGCGAGCTTTCAGCGAATCATCATTCAACGCATGAAAAAGTACTCTTTGATGACCGGTCTGCATTGGTTGAGAATCCAAAATCCTTCACTCGGTGCAGGTTGAAATTGACAAATGACATCGGTATCAACTTATCGTATCACAATTATGTGATGTGCGATTGTTCCAGCTCAAGTGTTAACTGACTGGATCCTCAATTCCTTTTTCATGAGGGCAAAGCTCATAAACAGGAGAAAGATTAATGTGGTATTCTTATCCCTACACAACCGTTTAGTATCTTTTTTCTTTTTTTTAATCGCTCTCACCGTGCTCTCATTTTCAACCCAAAACAACTCTTGAACCCCAACTATGTACAACCTGTTCGGAACAACCGGATGGTGAACGTAGTGAAGGACTTAGCAGCTCCTGAAACCAATCTGAAAGCAAAACTTTAAAGCAGCTCTGGGAGTTGGACCAACTAATGACACCAGGCAACAGCTGGACAGATTTTTTTTTTTTTTTTTTCTATTGTAAATCATCTGGTTGCGTAATGCGTTAGTGGTTTTCAGCTTATTTCTCAGACTACAAGTGGGAACAGTGGGGTTTGGGGAACAACTCATTGCAATAGTTGTGACAGTTGTTCAAGCACCTGCCAAACCTGGTGAAGTCTTCCACTTCCTCTGGCTGAGGCCGTGTAGACGTTATTGTGAAACCAAGACACTCAAAAATACAGAAGAAAGATCTTCTGTCCCCTTCATGCATACAGGTCACCACAGTGAGCAGTTACTGAAAAACCGTTTTCTAGCGCATCAGTTAAGATGCTTTATTTCATATTAACTGCTTCAGTGGACCTCCACATCTAATTAATATGTCACACAAAATAAAATGACCATTTAAAGATGTTTTTGCAGTTGCATGGTTAAATCCATCATGAGCATGTTGAACAATGGTTCATTTATTGTGATTCATTTTACAGATACTGTTAAGAGAGAAATAAATACAGATGATGGAGGAAAAATAAAGTTTGAGCTTGTCATTGTTTGTAAAAGGATTGCATCTAATAAAAAAACAAAAAAAACATCTAATAATGCGCTAAACTAAAATGCCATGTCTACAAGATCATATGTCTACATATTTACATAAACAAACATCATGCGTCAAGAGATATTGATAAGCACGTTCCCTCTTTTTTTCCAGACTAGTGCTTTTAATGTCAAAGTAGCCCCAACAAAAGGCCTATTTCTACTAATATGACAGTTATTTCAGACTTGTAAAATGCCGAATACCCTTTTACAGCGCCATTACACCCTTTATCAACTTGCAACAGGGCACGTAAAACTCAGCCTACAAGTATTGTTTGTTTTTCTTAAAACAAATGTCAAACTAAAGAAACGGTTCACATTATTTCTTTATTTTTTTATGTTTCTGACACTAGGACACGAAGTAAAAGAAGACAAAACTATAAAATAAGTTTCTACCCTGGGGATTTTTATGTATCTTAATAAATACTACCTATAGCAACTTTAAAATCAAATGCAAGCGATAAATCAATGATTTGAAACAAAATTTGGAAATAGCAATATAATTAAATAAAAAGGCATCTTTAATAACATATTTTTAAAAATAAAAAGAACAAGGGTGCACAAAACACAATTAAAATGTTTAATGGTTGATGATACTATGCGTCGAATGTATTGATTTCGTCATGTTTGTTGGAGTCTGTGTTTAAATCGCCCCCCCACACCGACAGCCCTGCTGCTCCACTAACTATCATTAAGACCTCACAGGGAAAACCAGAGCTTTCAGGCTTTATTACCAATGTTGCCAGAGGTCCTGAAAGCCGTCTGAATTGTGTTTGAGGGCGGTTTGTCTCTGTTCAAATGACAGGTTAAACAGAAAGCCCACATATGTCTGGAGCTGAACAAACCGCATCAGGAAAGTAAGGGATGGTTTACTGGTCACTGGAGTATGAAAAGGGAACTGGATAGTCATGGTATGGATGAACGGGGGGCACTTAGGATGTGGTGTGTGTATTCGTGTGGAGTTTGCATGGAAAACATTGCGTAGTGCAACTGATACACATGTATAAGTCATTAAGCGTCAACCTGGTCAGGAGAGTAGGGGAGCAGTTGAAATGTGGGTCAGATGGCGGTTTGTGGATGGGGCTCCAGGCTGCTGATTGACTGCTGCTGATCAGACAATGTCAATGACCAACCTGCGGCAAAACCCGAACGCCTCCAGGCCCACGGTGGTCATGCTGTTTTAGCATCATGCTGTGTAATCTACCACCTCCGCAACATGCTGTTTAGACTGCACAGGATGATCAGCTCTGGCTTTATTGCAGGGGGAAACGGAGAGGTAAACACGTCTCCAGCGCTGAGGTAGACAGCTAAAGTCCTATAGTAGCAATCTATTGTAAATAACAGGGTAATTTCCTCTCAGCACTGCGTCCTGCTGCTGATTCTTTGCTAATTAGTTTGTGGCCCAGATTGAAGTCAGGAAATGAGAGTGGAAAAACTCGGAGGAATGCAGGGGAGCGCGCCAGCCAGGTATACTGCTGCATGTGTTTATGCATGTACCCTGGCTGCTGCTGCACATTTGCATAAGCATCCGAGTGCAGCTGAACTGCTTAACGGTACTATTTTTGCTCTAAGCTGATTAGAAAACACATTTATTCCTCCATGTGTTCTCTTAATCAGCATTTCATACCTTCATGTTTTTAATAACCTTAAATTAAACATTCACTGTTATCTAGATTACAAATGCACATGCCATCTCAACTTCATTTGAAGGAAATATTATTGCTTTTAGGAATTATTGTTTAGCTCTTGTGGTCTCCCAGCCCTGCTAAGTTACTTTGGGTTACAAAAGCTGTTCAAGAGGAGCTTTTTTTCTTCCGTCCTGGTTGTTTCTTGTGAAAACTGCCTAATGCTTCAGGCCACGCATCAACAAGAGGTGAGCTAGCTTATAGAGTTACAGGGGACATCGTGGCAAAGGCAACTGAGACACTCGAGAAAGTAATGACGGAAAAGAAAATGAGAGCATGACCAAGCAAGAGCTGAACAGAAGTTTGTATGTCAGAAAAGAAACTACATGTCATGCCTAAAAATGACAACCACAAAAAAATCACTTTTGTTGCTTTAAAGCCACTCTATGCAGTATTAACATCTCTGACCACAAGGGGGCAGCAATTCACAAGATGGTCATGTGTCAATCACTGCTGGAAGACAAAGCAAAATACACCTAGTGGAACAAAATGGTATTACAAGGCTTGACAACCCACCTCCATCTGGTATTGATAGAGGCTCTTTTGTCAACAGAGCAGATCTATATGCCCCCATGTGGTCAGAAGTACTATTGCTACACATAGTGGCTTTAAGATGGTACTTTTTTGTTTTTCTACTTTGGTAAACTGAGAAAAGGTGTAAAAACCACAATGAAAGGGTATCACTTGGAGCGTCCGGTATTCAGATGTAGTAGCAAGATCAATAAATGAGAATAGACACATAACATTGTCCTTTTCCTGCACAAAAGCTGATTGTTATAAAGTAAGAATATATTAATGCGTTCTTCATCGTATTTTTGTACATGGATTAGTGTTGAAGCAATATAGCAGATTAGTGTTGAAGCAATATAGCAGACAACACAAGCTCTTTTTCTAGTCTATTACAATTATAAATCAGCATCCCACACTGAATTGTTTAAATGAGACATTTATGACACCAAATATGACAAGCTGGCGCTAAAACCTCCACATTAGTGGACTTTCACAATCGGTTAACGGAGAAAGCAAACGTTTAGGGATTGCTTTCTTTGTTTCGTGTATGAAATGTTCCAGATGTGCACGCATCAGTTGTGGATAAAACCCAGGTTTCTAGTCCTCTTCCTCTTTTTCCTTTTTTTTTTTTTCCACTCAGCAGTTCAGTTCATTTAATGTTTGTTAATAAAGAACCGAGAACGCCAAATGAAACAGATTTTCTTTTTCTATTACACGGGCAAGTGTCTCAGTTTCACAATAGGTAAAAGTGTGCTGCTTTTTTGCTGATACTTTATTTTCATGTGTATTTATCATGTCTGAAACTAGGAGTGGAATTCAGGCATGTGCGAACATTTCCATGATTATGGAGATTTATAAAAGAGAACCATGCATACACAGTATAATCAAACTGGTGAAAACAGTGCGTGTGCACATTTCTGCCTTTGAATAGCTTCATCATTAAAACTGCACACACGGTTTTGCGCATCTGTTCCCAGATGTGGCATGAAAACAAAGTGTTTGTAGTTGCTCCAAATGGCCCAGATTGATGGTGGAGGACCAGCTGATCCTTGTAGAAAGAAGCGAGTTGCAGCTTTGTTTGTTTATGCACATACCAACTCACATTTTCAGACAGCTTCTGTAAGATTTGAATCCTCTTGTACTCACTTTCGCATGAGATGGATCACTTGTGACGACAGCAAATAAATGAAGCTTGAACAGTGAGTCCATGCAACGTGAATGCTTGACTCTTGCCTGTTTTTATTTATTTACTTTTTTAAGTTGATTAGAAAAAGCACAGATTTGCGAGCGAATGAAAATTTTTGACATTACGGTTAACTAAGTGGTCGCCGTCAGATCAATGCCATACTGTACTGGTCGGTTTCAGTTCACAGTTATCGATACTGGAATTAACATCCTGAACAGCTACATGCCAACAAGTCGTCATTATGCAAGTTCTTTGTTAGTTTTTAACTTTTGTGTTAATTTTTGCCTGAACTAACCTTAAACACAAAGAGCAGCACCACAGAGGAGTGTTTTAAAGAGCCAATGTTCCACTTTTTTCCCCGAAACCCAGCTGGACGGTGGTCTTGGTCTCTTTGGTGAATTAAACTGATGAGTTTATTACAGCTTTTTTTGCTAAAAACCTGTAGCCCAGGTGAAATGTGAGCAAAGAGATATAATAAAGTTGTTGGCAGCTGTGTCAAAACAAGACTCGGAGGATGAAAGATCTGCGGATGCAGTCCAAACCTCACTCAGTTCAACATCACAAGTGATTCCTAGCATGTTATACTTTATCAGCATTGATTAAAACGGCTCAATGGACATATGTTTGAAGCGGAGGCCACAAACTTCTTTTGCGTTTATTGACAGCAGTTTCAGAAGTTAACTTGTACGGACTTATAACGAGTTTGCAACATCTGGAACGAGACTCCTGTTCGAGCACTCCTTTTTATACACTTTCTGTACACTCAAAAAGTTTACATTACCTCGGTTTGTCTGTAGGGACCCTATCTACACTATATTCCCTACCTCAATGGATATTTTTCAGTCTTGTCAGAGGCTTGAAATAGCAATTTAGTGTGTTTTGATGTAGCTCAGCTGCCCTCTGTGTTAACGTTAATCGTCATATTGGCATATGTTTGCTTCGATGCACGTCCTCTTAGACGTTTACACTCTTTACCATCTAATAGCAGCTTTTGGATGGTTTTAAATCCACAATTTGCGTTTTAATTCCACTAACATCATGCAAGATTAAGACACTTTCGTGAAATAAAAACTTATTAATAAACAGCTAAAATATAGCAAATACTATTGCTATTTTTAAAAAAAAAGTGTATTTTATTTTAAAGTCTATATTATATTGACTATCATTTGCTGTCTGAAGTGATGATATGATGCTTTCAAACACATCTCATTTCGTCTGGTTGTCTCAAATTTGTGTCGTAAAAGTTTTTAGTTTGTTGGTTTGTTTTGACATTCTTAAGGTTTTATGGACTCATTGAGTAATCAGCAGTCGGTTATTAAAAAGTGTTTCCAGAATCGCATTCCTCTTTTATCAGCGTGATAAATTAGAGGAAGAAGGAGCAGGAGAACCAGAGCAGAGACGTTATTAACTCTGGAAGCAGTGAACCTCCATATTTGCGACTGCTCGAAGCCATAAACTAAACCCAAGGGTGTAAGAGCGCTAGTTGCCAGTTTAATGTGCCTTATGTGCGTCTCTTCTCTGTTTCTGGTTATTTTATGCATGTTTTTCTTCTCTATTGCTCATTTTTTCCATTCTGAATAAATCGCCTGTGCGTAGCTCAAGCTTGTATTTAGTCGATCCATGAAGACACACCAACATCGTGAGAAGCGAGCGTCCGTCCAAGTCTGTCTCAGTATATCAGCTTTCGAATTATATTCATAGTCCTTAATTCTTGTTCTCTGATGGTTTTCCTGGTTTTGTTTTGGATGTTTGTGCTGCAGGCCAAGTCTGTTCATATGTCTGGATCTCATGTAGCGTTGGCCTCGTGCAAACCTCAAGTTGGAGTTTCACTGACTTGATCCTGTACCTCAGGCTGCCGTGCAGGTTGTTCGAGCTCTGTTATTAGCCTGTGATGCAGTGAAATGAGAAGGTTTGGAGGGTTTGGAGGGTTTCCACCTTGGTCGGCTTAGGGTTGCATCTCTTTGCCGATGATGTGGTGCTGTTGGCGTCTTCATGCGTAAACCTCCAACAGTCAGTGGGGCAGTTTTCAGTGGAGTGTGAGGCGTCTCTGAAGCTATGGTCCTTAGTTGGAAAGGGGTAAATTGCCGACTGCAGATTGGCAAAGAGTTGCTGTCTGAAATAGAGGAGGTCCGTTGTCTCAGCCTTTTGCTCGTGAGTGAGAGTAGAATGCAGTGGGAGATTGACGGGAAATAGAAACGCCGTCCGTAGTACTGGCCTGTCATGGTAAATGCAGCGCTGAGCCAAAAGGCAAAGAAAGCTCTCAATTTTCTTAGTCCATCCATGTTCCAGCCCTCACCTGTGGTTATGAGGTGAGGGGCGTGAATGAAAGAATGAGGTCGCGAATATGAGCTGCCACTTTGAGCTTCCTTCAAAGGGTGGCTGGGCAAGCCTTAGGTGATTGGGTGAGGAGCTCAGTCATGTGGGATGGGTCAGAGTAGAATCAGAAAGGAACATTGAAGGGAACCAGCTGTGGCGGTTTGGATTTCTGGTCAGGATGTCTGCCGGACAGCTTCCAGGGGAGATGTTTTGTACGTGTTCCATCCAAACAGAGGCCTCGGGGCAGACCCACAACTTGCTAGAGAGATTATATATAAATATATATATATATCATTTTGGTGTCTCCTAGTAGAGCTGGATGTGGTGGCAGGGAGAGGAAGGTCTGAGTACCTCTACTCAGATTGTTGCGCCCATAACCTGGTGCCAGATAGGTGATAAGAGGATGAATGGATGAAGGACTGGATAATTGTAGAAGTTGATGGGGTTTTTTATTATTGGCACTACTTTTGATTAGTGTCAGGCACACATAGTCACTGATGAGACTCAAGAGGAAAATACACGGGTCTGCATCATTATTACTGAAATAAAGTTTAAAGTTTTCAAACTAAGACGGGATGGCGTCTTAAAGTTTTGTATTTTTGGTCCTAAAACCCTGTATCAGGATGGATGCTGGGTAAAAAACCCATCTCTTTCAGAATAATTCTTTCTTTTCTTTTACTCTGAGATTCTTTAGCTGACACTCGCCTACACGACTATGAAAAAGACAACAGATCTCTTTGTCAGTGTGTTTTGTACCAGCTGGTTGTGTTGAAACTGTCCCAAACATGTTATTTTTCTTTGTGATTGCTGACTAAGTTGAGTGGGAACTTCTCTGGGACTCCTGCGCCTGCCTCCCGGGGATCCAGTACAACCAGCGAGAAAACACTTTACTGCAACCAAGTAAAGTGGTGGGTTTAGTTTGTTTTATTATAGGGGAAGGATGAGGGGGCAGGTCTTCTGAAAACGTTAGTCTTTTGTGAGCAAGCTGTGAAACTGAGACGGCATTTGTGACAGGATTTGCCATTTCTGCAATGAAATTTCAGCTGTGGGTCAATATTAAATCATGAAATGTAGCTTTTGTAAAAAAAAATCACCATTCAAACTTGTCCTGTGCCAGTGTTGTAGTTCATAGTTACTGTTTTGTTTTGGCTTCTTCCCTCATCTCCGTTTTTTGCTTCTCGCATTTGTATGGTCCTGGGAGGAAGGCTGGAACAATGAACAGATTTATTAATCAACCAAAAAGCAAAAACACATCAAACTGATATTTCATCCTCCTTAAACATCAAGATTTCTTGCATGTAGTATTTGTGTTGTTTTTGAGTTTGTGACAGGTGCTCAAGAAAGTGTTGGGTAATGTCTTTGCACATTAACCAACACAAGAGTCGATACTCAGTAAACTGTAAAACTGTTTGTTAGTTTCGGCTTGGAATCTGACGCCATGTCTTTGGGTTTTCCTATCAGTGATTCGTGCCAAAGTGGTAGGAGAAAGTGAGGTGGATTCTGGGAACGATATTTATGGGAACCCCATCAAGAGGATCCAATATGATGTCAAACAAATCAAGGTAAGAGGGTCCTACCAACCCGTTAGTGTGTTATTGAAGAAGTTTGGATGGTGCAGATATTGAGTGTCTCATTATTACCTCTGATTTCATGTGACACACACACACCACACACCATGGTGTTTCAGATGTTCAAGGGACCTAACCAGGACATCGAGGCGGTCTTCACTGCTCCCGTGTCTGCCGTCTGTGGCGTAACCCTGGATGCCACCGGCAAGAAAGAGTACCTGATCTCAGGTTTGTACTGATTTTTGCGAAATCCATTCACGTTTTGTAAAAGATCAATGTTAAAGAAAACCCAAAACAAAACATTTGTCTTCCTTTAAGTCACCGGTGCTGTTTTAAACAAATAAGATACCTTTCATCTCAGTATTGTGGTCCTAACTGAGACTCGTCACAAGAACAAGACGTGAAGTACTATAAATGTAGGCAGACAGATAGATAGGAAAGAGGGAGGAATTTGTAAACAGATAATAAGATATGGACATGCAGGTGTTCTCAGGCGGGCTGGCAAACATGAGAGCAGATAAATACTGGCGGGCATGTTGGAGGGGTGACTGTTTATGTTATTATGAGTAATGATAGGCTGCTGACTAAACCCTGTGGAGACTGGGAGGGACCTTGTCTGTCGTGCTATAACTGGAACTCCTGAGACATTTCATACCTGAGCGACTGTTCCACGTCCACAAAACAGCGTGTCCCTTCAAGATTTGTAGTCTGAACGCAGCTGTAAACATTTTCATATCAGCATAACCACGAAAGTATCAGAAAGCTGTAAACTGGAGCAGTCGTCTGAGCTGTAGATCTGCAAACTCATTGTTCAGCTGACTGGCGGCAAGTGTTCTTTATTATCTTGAGCAGGAAGCTGCTTTTATCGAAAAACCTCCAGAAACCTACTTGCTCTGCTCCTAAGAAGCTCTTCTGCAGAGAAGCTGGTGAATCTTGACCCGGCTAGTCTAGGCATATGGCTACTGTCCTCGAGTCTATTTCTGCCAGAGGTTTCTTCCTGTTAAAGGGAAGTTTGTTTTTTTTTCTTCTTCCTACAGTCACCTCGTACTTGCCCAAGATGGGGTATTGGTTCAATCTGTTGGTTTCCTTAGCAAGGTAATTGGTATTAATATTAGTTTTAAGGGCTTTCTATTAATTGGACTAATTTGAAATTACTTTAATTGTATTCTTGAGATGACATTTGCCAGGATTTGGCACTATATTGAATAAAGCTTAATTGAATTGAAATTTTGTATATTTGTATATACTGTTTATTTCATACTTACTGCAAACTGAAAAAAGAAAAGTATAAATTGCATCACAAAACCTTGCTTTAAACTGGTCGTCCAGAGTTGCACGTTAAAACCTCAATAATGATATTTACATCACACAGGCCCTGGCAAGCCCACGCACCTTTGCAGGGGTGCAAAGTAAAATAACTGCTTTAAGGTGCACTCACACGGCGTAATCCTCTGTACTGCATCCAAGCAGGATTGGGCCCTAAAGTCTGGTTTGTGCTCCGTTTCCTCCTTAAAAGCATGGTATGGTTCCTGGCCTCTGGAACCGTTTGAGAGGTGTGCCTGGGCATGGTACTGTTGCACGTGTATGTGCAGGAGGGGCGCAGGAGGGGCGTAGGGGGGGCTTTAAATAAAAGCCACAAAGTCAGTAGAGTTGCCATCATTTTTTCTCTGCTGTTTTTTTTTTTTATTGTGCTGACTCTGATTCTTGTGATGACATAATAATAATAAACTATATTTATATAGCACTTTTCTAAGCATTGTTACAAAGTACTTAGCACAGCAGCAGATAATTAATTTTAGTTTAATTCAATGATGATGTATGTACAAGCGGCAGTCAAGTCATACTGAGGCTGGACTAATGTGATTCAGAGCCAGAAGGTGAGTCAGGAGGGAAGGTCAGTCATGGCTTGGTACAACTTGGTCTAACTCCGAGTGTAACCACCTTCAGCCTTATCCAACACTTTATAACACCTTATGCTCTGGTGGATGGATTTTTTTTTTTTTTTTTTTTTTTACATTTAGACACAGCAAGGCTTAATACTCCCAGGAAATGTAGGAGTGACACCCAACTATACATCATTTTACTCAAGTGTTAAAATGTTCTTTTAATATTTACATGTTAAATGAGTGAATTAAAGCAGTGCATGCAGCCAGCATCAGAATGAGACAGCACAGCGACTAAAGGAGACTCAAAGAATCATGATGTCATCCATCCTCTGGTTTCTCCATCCCTGACAGAGATGAACCCGCAAAAACTCGCCCCTAATTACATAGAGTTGTAAGAGGAGGAACTGCTGAAACCAGCGTTTCCTCTTGCAGATTTGAGCAATGGGAAATAAAGCAATCTTTCTGCTGAGCAGGGCAACTTTTGAAATACTTCGTCTTCTCTTTAGGTGGAAGGGTCAACCGTTGGAGGAGTTACAGTGAAATGTGAGACAGTCACGTCTGCAAGGACATACTGTAAAGACTTGCAGACGGTGGTGAGGAGCAGATCTGTAAACTCAGCTTAAAATATCGCCTTGTTTTGACTTGTGCCGCTTATTTGTGGTACAAAGACTCATGCTTTTCAACAAGACAGCTGGTTTGTGTTGATGTCTGCAGGTATCACTCTGAAACAAAATGGATTTTATCAGCCTTTCTCATGAATCTGTTATGTTTGTTCGATGGGAACTTTATGCTGCTGATCCATCCGGTGCTTGTTGTTTTTCATCGGTCTTGTTTTGACTTAGCAGCCTGTCACATGTGTCATTTTAAAGTTGTGTGTCGCTGCTTGTTCTTTCCCAGGCAAGGCCGAGGCAGCCGGGCGCATGCATGTGACCCTGTGTGATTACATCATGCCCTGGGACTCCTTGAGTACCACCCAGAAGAAGAGCCTCAGCCAGCGCTACCAGATGGGCTGTGACTGCAAGGTGAGGCAGCAAAGGGCCATCTGTTTGGTTTATCTCCCAGAGTACAAAAAAAAAAAAAAAGAAGCTGCGGAACAAATCCAGACATAACAAGACCAAACAAGACGAGACGCGTACCACAACGAGCATCAGAACGTGGAGCTAGCACTGATCACTTCAGATTGTTGTCCGTTTTACGTTTTGGTATTATGCAGATTAGGCAAACACAGTACGGCACTGTTTGGCCTTTGCAGGTAAAAGTAGACAGATTTGAACAAATTTTAAGTAAGTGAGGCAACAAACTGTACACAAATATGAATATAGCCACTGTGGCATCAGCGTCAATTTCTGAACTAATTTCATGAACACTTCAAATTGTGTTTTAGCTGTTGCCATCTTGGTTTCTTACGTAAGACATAAAATATATATCTGATTTTAGAATTGCAGCAAACTTTGCGTAACCCACACAATGGCACATAACAGTCACTGAAACTTAATAGGTAGCTTTCAGCACTTTTTATATCATTTAAATAGCTGTTTATAAAGAGGAGGAAATTAGTTGTGGACAACAAAGTAGTCGTTTGTACCAGGTCGGGGACTGGATCCCTCTGTAAAGTGAGACATTTTATCATAGTGGTCTAAAGGGATTGACCGAGGGTAACGTCCAGCTTTTGGGGCTGCAGTTCACTGAATGACCACTGGGGGCTACCTCCATTCACTTTCATGTTAAAATGTCCAACTTTGCAGCAGAAATAACCATGTTTATATCCTGGTTCAGATTTATGCATAGGGTTGCCACTTCGGTTGCCTGCACCGGGTCAGCGATGGTTGGCCACATAAGTCCGTCAGTCTGTCAGGCTTGCTTCAAGAGTTTAGCACACTCTTGGATTAACCGGCATTGGGTGGAGTCTGTTTCAACAAAGTGCCCCCCTCCCCTTAAAAAGAAAATAAAAAAAGAAACAGACAAACAAAAATACGGTTCAAAAATCACTCTACAGAAACATAAAGGTGATCTCACCTGTTCTCTTTGTTAAGCATGTTTCCACTAGTGTGACTTCTGGGTAGATTTTATTTTGGGACAGATCGTTAACGTGTGTCTCCAGGTTTGCCAGCAAGTCCGGTGGGGGTTTTTCTTTCATCTCAATCGCTATGACCTCTGTATATGTTTAAAAAAAAAAAAGGAAACAAAAACACAAGAAGCATCTCTTGTTTACGCTTTTTTTCTTCTTCTCTTTATTCTTTTGCTGCATTTCTCTTTTTTGTCTCCTTTTATGCTCTGTTTGCGAACATCAAAAAATGTGCATTACCGCCACCTCGTAGTCGGTGGTGCTATTTTTTCAATCAAAAGTTTTGTTGTGGCCCTACAGTGTGATGAAGACACACCAGCTAAAGGGGCTGAGGAGACGGTCGGCCCTGTTAGAGGTTCCTATCTGGCGGGCCTACCAGGAACTCCTTCTAGTGGAAACACACCTATTATAATCTGTTGGTTTGACTCAGCATTGGGGTCAGCCCCAAATGGCCAATCTTGGAACTGCAGTTTCTTTTTAATTTCTTTTAACTTTCAGCCTATGAAGCTGCAGTGTGTTTCTCTTCCCCATTCCTTAAGTTTCATCTCATTCCGGGTCGTAGGAGCTGGAGCTCAGCAAAATCTGGCTCAAAAGGATGGTCATGCTTTTCTGTTTTTTCTAGTGTTTATACTAAGCTAAACAAATCAGCTGGTATAGCAGGAGCTTATTTCAGATTTGTATTTTAGTTCTTACTCATCACCGCTATCTTACAGCTACAACAATGGATAGAATATAAGGAGCAATTTGACTCAGATTGTGCAGCACAAACATGTAACTATAATGGACTGAACAGGTTGTTTTTCTTTTGTTCAAACGTTAGACTCATTTCTAAATGAGGAAATACTGTTACTGCCTTATTACTAACTTGAAATGGTTTCCACTGTCAACATCATGAGGTGTTGTGATTTCAAATGATGCAAGTAGAATTGGTCAACTGGCAAAAATGCAGAAGCAGCATTTGTTTCCTCTGTCTGTATCCAGACCAGCAAGTGTTTATGTAATATTACTACATCAAACCGCTTAGTGGCATAAACTTGGGAAGAAGTCAGTCACTGGCTGTTTCCATTGTTTTCTTTGTAAGATTTCAAAATGTATTTATTTTGTTGCTTTTAATACAATTAACTAAAACACTGAATTTTCATGCTTTACAAAAAAAACCCACCAAATTCGTTTTCGGATCAAGCATTTTTAATTTGAGGTTGAAGATTCTTCAGTTTTCCTTTTATAAATAAGTCGGACACAGGATAAAAAGGAATAAACGTTAAACTTTAAAGATGGTCAGAAATAATTACATTGAAATACATGCCAGATCTTTTTCTGAGTCTCTGTTGAAAGTCATACCTGGCCTAAACTAAATATATAGCACATCAGAGCCGATTGTGTCCACAGCACAGAGATGTTGTTTTTGTGTGTCTCTACAGATTGTTCGCTGTCCCTCTCTGCCCTGCGAGATTTCAGCTCCTGAGGAGTGTCTGTGGACGGACCTGATGATCGAGAAGCAGGTGCATGGACGTCAGGCCAACCACTACGCCTGTGTTAAGAGGGCAGACGGCTCCTGCTCCTGGTATCGCGGCGTTGCACCTCCCAAAAAAGAGTTTTTGGATGCAGAAGACCCTTAGGCACACGTGACTGCCCACTGCACAGAAAAATGTTAATGAATTAATGAAATTGTAAGAAAAAAAACACATCAGGCAAAGCGTTTTTTTTTTTTAATATTTAAAAAAAGGTAAACCTAATGTGACTAAAATTACCTGATTGTCTGAAAACAACCTTTAGCCTCTCCCCCGGGAGGCAGTGTTCGACCTCATCGTTTCTTAAGATTGAATGACTCAGAGGATGCTCAGAGGTTGTTCTCAGACACAGCGTCTCTGTTTAAAAAAAAAAAAGCATCATGAGACATAGACTGGTCAAGTGATGTAATTCCTCCTGAGGCTGGCGTCAGGAGGATATAAATTTTTGGCGAGACGAAGCACTTCCGGCCCCACAAAGCTCTTTAACAGCTCTGCTCCCTGTCATCCCCAGTCTTGAGACGATTATTTGTAATTCATTACATTTGTACTTTTATTACCTCATTATTCATGTTATTCCAAAGTCAATTTCCAAGTTGCCTTTAAAAATTTTTTTTTTTTTATGATTGTCTCTCAAAAGACATAATTACATTTTCTCCATTTCTGTGCTTTAGCCACTGGTGTCGATGGAGGCCCACAACATGCTTCCTTAACAAAGATTATGATATTTTCCTGTTTGATTGGTTGAAAATCTTTTCTTGTAGCGATCTTTAACAGAAGCCTGTGACAGTCACAGGCCTCACTGGACCAGTCTATGCTGCATGAATACGAGTGCTTGAAATTAAAACCTGCTCATGAGGTAAAAACGTCTCCCTTTCACTGACCCGCAGTCCAATCAGAAATACCTTTTTTTTCCTATTTTTTTTTCTTCAAATCCTCCCTCCCGCTCCATGTTATGTAGCTGTACAGTACCTATGCATATACTTTTGATGTTACTTGATAATGATTATTTACTGCATTAGAACTAGATGTGCACTTTTTGAGGATGAGTTCCAGTAAAGACAAGAGTCTGAACACTCTGATGTGATTGTTATCATTCGCCCAGACAGATCCACCTCAGGTGCAGACTTCATTTCTACTTTGAGTGCTTTGGTGATCCATATTCACAAATGCAAGCTGATTCTTGCTACATTCATGATTAACAAATAAAAATAATACTTGCAGTGAAAGACAAAACAAAAAGTGGGTGTGTGAGCGGTTTGAATACAAGGGATCTTTTTGCAGATTTTATGTGTGAGAGAGAAACAAGAGGAGCTTGTGGGATGATATCTCATCGTCTTTGTATTATCTGTTGAGTGTAAATGCAAACAGCAGTTTCATGATGTTCCTGCAGATGGTTCATTTCATGAGTAAAACAGTCTTGACATGCTTAATGTTAGCTTTGACTCGTCTTTCAAGCTATTAAATGAAAGCTTTATCGCTGTCCTAGAAAGCAAATTACTCAAAGTTTACAGTGCTGTTTTATACACCTCAAGCTACATTAACTAAAAAAAGATATATATATGATGGAGTATTAGAGGCATAATTTAAAACTAAACTCTTTCCAGTTTCCTTTTACTTTGTATTTTTTTTTTCCAGTGTTATTATACCTGTCATGATTTTTGTTTTGTGTGTTTTTTTGCTGTCTTTGTCCACAATGTTTTGAGCTGTCTTCTTCAGAGGGTCCTCTTGCGCTGGAGCAACGTGAGAGCAAGAGCGGCGGGGCGAAACCGGAAATGGTTACCGTGTTGTGTGAATAGAGGACTGTGCATGTGTTTGATGCTTCGTGTAAGTCCAAGCGAAGGACAAAATATTCAGTATTATCAAATAAAAAAAACAAAAACAACACAAGTTTGAAAGAGTACCCGCTGCCTGTTTGTTGTCACTTATTGAAGTTCATGTAGCACAATGATTACATTACAATTACAAACTTAAAAATGTCACCAACCTTGGACGAACTTGCGTGAAGTTCGGCACGCACATCCATGATTCTCAGAGTATACACCAGTATTTATTTAAACGGTCCCCTGACTATTTAAATTTGACTGATGCTCGGATTTTGGGAGGAAGGTTTGAAATCGGTGTTAAAAGGCATGCTTACGTTTATCAATTAATATTTAATAATCATCTTAAAAAAGCCCTTTCATTTTGAATTAAATAGCGGGTGTGGGCTTAAACGGGTGAAACCTGCTAAATTAAATGTCATGATTAGGCCTGAGAGTGTTTGTATGAGAAGCATCACGTATCCACATCATATTTTTTTATTGTACACACTCTTAAGGAATAGGACAAAAGTAGATTTCTCACATTATCCCGTTTGTTAACAAACAAAATGGAGCTATTTAAAATTGACTTGTATTTCGTCTGAAAGTCTTATTGTTGAAAAGTATATCTGATTGTGGGGGAAAAAGTACAAATATTCAAGGTGCTTCTTTAAACAAAAAGTACTTAGACTCACACTGAGCTTCATGTTAAAACTGTTTACCAACAATTATCCCATTAATAACAAAGCTGAAGAAAATGGGACTTATTTTTATAAGATCAACTTGACACAGTACGGTACTCACAGAATTTTATGTATTAGAAATATATAAGTATATTAAATTCAAATAAAAATCAAGAATGTCAATATTACACTGATACATATTTTTGATAATTTAGCTCAGGTGAGTCACATATCTCTTGATCATTGAAATGTTTCTATGCCTTGAATGGAGCCGCTTGTGGTAAATGTAGATTATTGGATGTGATTTTAAAGGACACCCATCTGTCCATGTAAAGTGATAAAGAAAATCCAAGGTCGAAGGTCAGAGCTCAAAGAAATTATTATGCTGATTTAAATTAAGTGAAAAATGAAAAGTTCAAAGACTACACCATCTATTATCCCTAAACTTTGGGTCGGCCAGGACTCGTGCCAGAGACAGCCAAACAGAACAAGGTGAAAAACATTGTGGGGGTATCACATGATCAAGTTTCTGCTGAGGTCAAAGATCCTGTGAGGAGGCGGAGACCTTCAAAAGTACAACCACCTTTGAGACATCTGCGGGACCAAAACAGACCTCAATTCCCACCACTGTGTCTCCCTTCATTACTACACCAGCACCGTCACAGTGGGAAAAAACATGATCTGGGGGGGGGGGGGGGGGGGGGGGTTCAGCTGTCAGCGTGGATTGGAAAACTGAGTGAAGCAAAGACTGCTGATATCCTTAATGAGAACTTACTTCACAGCACAGACAGAATCAGACTGAGACAAATGTTCACCATGCAACTGAACAGTATCTCCTAACATCCTGCAGCCTTCACATAAATCTAATCAAACCCCACGTAACCTAACAGAACTTGAGTGGATCCAATGACTGGCAGAAAATCCCCAAATCCAGATCCTCAATGTGCTCCTGATTCATTCAGTTTTGATTCATAATAAACCACAATTTATTCTATTTCTAATTAATCACACGCCAGAAGTTTAAATTTAACCTTCTACACATTTGTTATAGCGGTATGTTTAGCAGCCACTCCTGGCCTTCATTTGGCTGCTGCTAATTTCCCACAGAGGGACCTACTTGAGAGCAGAATCTGTTCTGGGAGCGGAGAAAGTAGATGTGGTAATCGACTCAGCTCGGAAAATATTTGAGAAATGTGCAGGCAGAGCCCAGATCGGGCGGTTTTGTCATCTCTGTTCATTCTCTCTTTGGTATTTTTCAAGTAGGATTTTAATAATATTCTGGAGTCACTTTTCCTACATTTAGTTTTAATACAGAAGCCAGTGAATCTAACATATCTGAAAAAAGGTGGGCTGATACAGTTTCCATTGTTGTCTATTATTATTAGAAATTTGCACCAGATTTGGACTTGTGTCTTTAATTTTTGAGGGCAAAAGACTGTTGATGTTTTTATCTCTCCTTGGAGATGATAGGCTGGAACAAAGACACATCTAACAAGGCCAAACAAATATGAACAAAACACAGTGATGCATTCGACACATTCTGATAAAATTAAAAGATGGTGATGTTGCAATGATGGCTGTAGACATGTGTGCAGAAAGCAAACCCACAGGTGCCTGAAACCACATACAGTTAATTATAGTTATGGAGTGATTTTAGAAGCAGGTAAAAAGTTAGGTGACATGAATCTTCTGCAAAAAAAAAAACTCTCACATGCTTCTAGTCTTCCAGAAGACAAGCTTTTTTTTTTTGGGAATTTTGCATACATAAATATTTAAATCTCCCAAACAGTACAGTATAATTTCAAGCTCTTGGAATAAACTATAATGTGTTTTTATCTTTTGACATAAAAATTCTACCTTCAATGTCCGTCAACATAGCATCAGATAACCATAAAGCTGCTGGTATTAGATGAAGAGAGTATTTGATAAACGGACACACAAACACGCTCCTGCAGTCGTGATGCCACCCAGTGGTCACAGGAAGACACAGCAGCATCTTCAAAGCATTCAGTTTCTCTCTAACCAAGGGTGTTAGAAATCATTTATATCTGTTAAGAGCATTAAGTTGCAATATAACACAGGTTGTTTAATTCACTAATAATTTACCCACACAAAAGAATGTAACTGATAGATATATAAGTACATAGTACCAATAATGCTGCAGAGCTGCTGATATGTCATCATAAACAAAAGAATCTGACAAACTCAGTTTTGACCTTTTATCTTTTGCAAACTTTGATCCAGATTTTACACAATTATTCCCAGCAGGTGCTGCGACATTTCAACGTGCAAAGAAAACAGGGAAAAAGTCAGTGGATTTCCAAAGTCGGTAAGAAAACATTGACATGTTGGTGGTGCTAGAGTAAAAGGGACGTTCACCAAAGTTAGTTCAGGCCACCTTGTGGAGAGTTGAATGTTTGAAAATGCGCAAACATTGCAGTGGGGTTACGCAGGAAATGTTCAAGGGCCTTCTCACTGTAGTTGTTTAGGGTTAATTAAAGGAAGACGGTCAGAGCTGTGAAAAGAATACAAATAAAAATTAGTTTGATTTAGTTTTATTCCACTGTATGTAACCTCTACATTTGATAACTAGTTCATCAGGACACTTCTGATCAATGGAGGTTCAGTTTAAACAACGTTTTCTGCGTTGTACAATCCTTTTAAAGCGGACAAGCGTTCTCACAGTCACAGGTAATCTTCCTTCTTACTGACTTTACGCCAACTTTAGTAAGTTAACATGGAAGTGAATTCAGTCTAAAAGTATGTCTGTCTGCCTCAGCATCATTATAGCGGTGGGTTCAGTTTTATAAGGTCCAGTCTGTCTCCTGCTATGACCTGTTTTTATCTTGTCTAGACAGATGAAATATGGTAGGACCATTACCTGTTTTGAAGAAAATCTCCTCATTGTGCTGGAAACTGTTTTTCTCTTTGCTATTTTGTGAAAATGTCTGTTTTATTAGATACATTTTTGCTGCTTTAAAATGTGAAAAGGTATGCATTTTCATTTTAAAAAAAAGCACCTGAGCTGAGGCTTTTTAAAAAAGCTAAAATGTGTTTGGTTGCACATTCATCTTCTGTACAGTTAAATGATCTAAATGACCTCCTGTCATCTTGTGATGGGTTAATGACCCACCAGAGGATCTTTGGATCAGTCTGTATGATCGTGTTGGATAAGCACCAACCTGGTGTGTTTGTCTGCACAGACGAGGTTTATCACATAAAATATGAACAAAAGAGAGGCAGTAGTAGATTGTAATAAGTGTATGCTCTGACCTATCAGCAAACACCACCCATCATTCCTCATCAGCTCTGCCCTGGTGTTTGTTTGACTTTGTCGTCATTGGGAGGGACCTC
This sequence comes from Xenentodon cancila, assembly GCA_014839995.1. Taxonomy (NCBI): domain Eukaryota; kingdom Metazoa; phylum Chordata; class Actinopteri; order Beloniformes; family Belonidae; genus Xenentodon; species Xenentodon cancila. The sequence goes on from CM026218.1 coordinate 9,268,385, forward strand.
AAAATTAGAGAAAATGTTCACACCGACACACCCTCGATTGCAAGATGACTCAACAGCTTTTAGATAACACTTTCTAGGAAGTAACAATGTTTAAACTTCTGTTAAGAATACAAGCACATTGGCTTATTTGACACTTGTTGGGTCACACGAAGAGAAGCACAGTACAGGACAAATCATATAAAAACATTAAATCAGCTTTCATATAGTGAACTGAAAAAAGTTTAAAAAAAAAGTGAAATAGGTTGAGCCATCCACAAAATGGGATATAATCCAGATTTTATTTGTATTGAAAACAATCTGGTAAGGTTTTTTTTTTTTTAAACTGGGTTCTAAATGCTTCTCAAAATCTTTTGTGAGATTCCAAACACCAGGTATTGATGCTTAGAGAGTTTGTCACCAATCAGGAGGTCTGTGTTTCGGTCCCCAGATTTACTACTCCACATATTGAAGTGTTGGTTGACAAATACTGAAATATTACTGCAAGTGGCCTTTGATGTGCTCATTGGTATGTAAGTGTGTCTGTGACAGTAAGACGTTTTGCAATATGTGTGGGAATGTGGCTCGCATTGTAAAGCTCTGGTCAAAAAGACTCAAAAACCTCTATGGAAACGCAGTAATCAACCACCCACTAACAAGATGCAGCTCGCTTTTATTCAGCGCTGTAATGATGTGGTTTAAATGATAAGCCGGATCAGACAGATAAACGAAAGTGAGGAATGTGCATTTATCATCAAGTACGTGCAATATACGTGCATTTGTAACCGGAGGTAGGCTGATGCCGTGGAAACAAACTCTATTGTTTTCTGTTTATTTGATGTAAATCCCCAGAAAGTTCAGTGAGGCTGCTTACATCACGCCGCCTACTCTTTCTCTTCTCTCAGTGCCACCTGTGTCATTTCCAGAATTCGATTTGTGCCATACATGCTTCATTTTGTGAGTTTGAATCTTACAAGAAGCAAGAAGCTGAAGATGATGAGATATTCCACTTGCTCGATGCCGTAGGGAAAACATGCAACCTTGGAGAGGAAAGGGTGAGGACGCCGCCGAGGCATAAGTGCCAGAAAAAGTTAAAAGGAGGATGAGGTCGAGTTCATCAGAAAAAAAAGAGGTCAGCTCTGCAGAGAGAGGAGAGAAAAGAAGAAGCTCATACAGGTTTAATGAGTGAAAAGAGAGCTGGAGTAACATTAATGAGAAATGCAGCACTAGAGATGGAGTAAAGAGATATAATCAAAAGGACAAAATAATGTCTCGCTCTCCTACACAACACTCTTGAACATTATAGCAGATACATTTTATTTTTAGTTGGAGTCGCAGGTCTATATGGAGCATAACTTCAATAATTGAGAAAACTGCTGTGACCACTGCTGACATGTTTCATAATTTTTTTGCTCGAAGTTGTCTCAGAGACAGATGTATGATTTAAAAACTCATTTTTCCTCTTCTGACTCAAATAAATCTTAATATCTAAGCAAAACATTCTTTACAAAACAATATTAAGTCCAAGACAGCAAATATGACCATGAACTCACATAAATTTAATACAAAAAAACCCCAGCGCATATTATGAAACAATAACATTTCCATGCTTCAGATCATATGTTAGAGTGATTCACAGATGTAGACTTCGGCCCGTCACTTTGTTGGGGTCTCCTGGGTCTGATAATAGAGTCTGCCCCTCGGTGACTACTCTTACATCCAGAACAAAATTGTTATCCAGGCATGAAGTAGATCATGCATCCCTCTGTGCAGATGTGAGGACCACATCTATACTATGAAATCAGAACGTTTGCTGGTCTGGAGCATTCAGACTTGTGTTAACATAATGACTTCAGGGAAAGGTATAAGCAATGATCTCAGAGAACCACTTGAATGTTTAAATTGGTTATGAGACTGTTAAAAAAAGAGAGCTACATATTCGTCTGTGAAAATGATTTTTTTTTTAAATAAGTGTTAACTTATTCAACACAGATGCCAGTAGTGATGTCAAGTCCCAGACAGTTAAAAGACGGTGAACAAGGATGGTTTTCATTTGCTTATTTTATTTTATTTTATTTTTTAAGGGTTAGGAGAAAGCTCTTTTTGTATATGGAGGCAAAACTAAATTTGCAAATCACTTCTCTGAACAAACCATAAGACTTTTGAAACGATGGCCACCAGAAAGATGAGACCAAAGTGGATCCGTTTGACCTGAATGCCCAGGGACCCTTCTTAATGAAAACCAAACACAGCACTTTAGCAGAAACACCTCATACTCACTGTCAAGCACTGCAATGGAGAGGTGATGATTTGGAGTTCATTTGCAGCCACAGGACCTGGACACATTTAGTTGAAATATTGAGTTCAACTCCTCACAGTGTAAAGAAAAACGTGAGGTCAGCTGTCAGTGAAGCCACTTAAACCTTGGTCAAGATTGTGTCATGCAAGAGGACAATGATTCAAAGCAACACCAGACAATCTACACCAAAGTGGCTCAAAAATAAACAAATTAAAGTTTTGGAATGATTAAACGACCCAAACGAAATGAGAGAAGTATAGTGGAGAAAGTGACTTTTGCATAGAACTACATACTGAAAATAGACACAAAAAAGTATTATTACTTAATATACAAAAATGAAAAACGGTGCTTTGTGTGGCTGATTTATTTGGATGCTCACAAACAGAATCACACTAGACTTCTGTATGACTGCATGCGCAAATTAAAACCTTTAACTTTGCTAATAAAGTCTTAAAAAGTACATGGCTGGTACTAGTACTTCCTCTTCCTCTGATATGTGTGCATGTTTATGTTAACTCAGCTCTGACCAAGCCAAAATTATCTCGGATGTATATGTGGAGGTGTGAAACTGGATGATATGAGCCTGCGTGCATGTGTGCGCACACATTTGTCATCACTTCCAAGAATAATTTAGCAACTGTTTAAAGTGACACAACAGTGAGTGTGTGTGTGTGTGTGTGTCGGGAAACAGCGCATACTCCAATATGCTTCTTTCTTGTTTGTTTTATTTTCCTTGTCTCACTTTTTTACAATCCTAACTATGTGTGATAGAGTGGCAGGCTTTTGTGTGGAAGTGGTGGAAGTGTGGAGTGTGTGAGGCTGCGTTCAGGAGTTAGGTCAAGTGTGTGAACAACAGCGAGGAGGCAGGAGAGAGAGTGGCGCAGAGAGTGTTTTTCTGAGAGTTTCTCAGTCTGGTTGGCCGTCGGGAGAGAAAAGCGCTTTTTCAAGGAGCTTCTCAACGACTCCAGAGATTCCTTGGTCAGGAAAGCTAAGAGATGCTGGGAGGGCAGAGTTAACTTGAAACAGCGTTTTGTCACGACCTCCTGAATACGCGCTGTGCTGCGATGGGAACTGTGAGTGAGCTTTGTGCGTCCAGTTTCCAGGCTTTTCTCTGTCCTTCAGTGCGACCAGGGCCACCTGCAGCAGCCTCAGGTGAGTGCTTTTAACATAAACTCATAACATTTCTTATTTCTTTAAACACGCACATATGTTCAGTTGCTGTGATCTCATGGTATCAATTTTCTAATTTTCTGTGTTTAAAAAAACTGATTAACATATGTTGCTTTTTTTTTTTGATCACGGTGGACAAACAGAGAGAGATAAAGACCAAGACTGGCACAAAGTGCTATCAGTGTTTGGTTGCCGTGGTGATTTTCAGTTATCAAGAGACAGAGCACTCTGTAGTGTTTGTGTGTGCATGCACCATGCTGTGTTTTTGACATTTCTGTGCTCATGTACACACATGAGTCAGTGTATGTGTGTGTGTGTGTTTGCGTGAGATGGTGGGCTTGATTTGAGAAGCGTGACGCACACCCAACATCGTCTGGTCCAGGATCCTCCTCTCCAGTGGGTGCTGGAGTGACATAATCTCCATCACTGCCCACTGCTCTCCCTCTGTGCAGGTGCTTTTGTACTGTGTCAATATGCTCATTCAAAAGCCATTATCACACAATGGAAGCAGCTCGGCTCACATTCACACAGGTTATTTAATTTGCCTTGCATTTCTTTTAATACAGTGTAAAGGAGAACAGTCATTTCCTCTCCCCTTTGTCCTTATTTTTATATCTGAGCCTTGAGGCGCCGGCAACAAGGACAGTTTCACACATTAAACATTTTTAGCTGTGTGAATGATTTTCTCAATACGATATAATGCACTAAACCTTCTTTTGGCAATCATATCTGTATATTTAGCTGCCAAATATATCCAGAGATTAACATGCTAATTATACGCAAGAGTTCCATTATTTCTCTTGTCAGAATGCAGCCAGCAATTTATGAAAAGATTAGAAAATTCACTGGCAGCTTATCTGATAAAGGATGAGCAAAAATGACAAAACTTCATCAGAGCAAGCATGTCAGATATGAACATCTGGAATTTTCTCCCGTTTTTTTTACAAGATATGGGGTAACATTTTGGGGATTTTTGACTGTTGAGGCACTACCTGCTGATAAAAATGCACTAAAAACTATTTTAAAACTAAAGTGGAAGTGAAATTGAAATATTTAAATGCAGCCTTTTGTTCAGATGGATTTCATGACACTTCCCGATTAGTCAAAGAGCATTTGGTTTGACCCCAGGCATATAAGAAATAAAACACAAAAATACAAGAGGGGAACAAGGCAGGATAAAATTAAGAGCTGCAAAAGTTCCAAACTAAAACACAAAGCCATTAAACCGCAATTAGGACAATTAAAATTAACCGAAGCACTGAACAAAAATGCAAAACAACCAAAATGAGACATAAAATGTCACAGAGAGATATAAAATTATCCAGATGAAACAGAAAGTGTTATAACTGAAATATAGGCTCAAACTAAATCAAACTCTAATTTATGGATATGGGACAAACAAACACCAAAATGAAGCACAGACAGACAAAACCACGCAAGAGAATGGTAACAATTAGGTACCAAACAAACAAGGGAGACAAAAAAAGAAGAAGAAAGGGACACAATATGCGAAGAAAGAAATAGAAAGAAAAGCTGTGTTTGTGTCTCTTTCAGTATGAATGTGGATTTTGTTGAGTCTTTTACACATCTGTGCCCACAGCTGTGCCCAGGCCCTGCCAGGTTCATTAACTATTTGCTCCACGTAAAAAAGTGAGGCAGTTTGATAAAGCAAGCAACTATAAGGCTTTTAAATTAAGATTTTTATAGGATACTTGAACAGAGTTACTACAGCTGTCATATTTAATAGGTCCTCTGATTTTACGTAGAATCAAGTAACTTGAGGGCTCTTTGGGGTCCTTTGGATTATAGTGCCCTTTAACAGCTTTTGGTTTAGGTAAACTGTTAATCCAGCACCGTCACTTTTAACTGTACTTAACGCATAATGCACTTTCACATTTTGTGAGCTGTGACTTTAAAGTGTCAAACTGCAGCAGTTCTTCCTCACCCCACCTCGACGTATCCTGTTTTTGGCGTGGCCAAACTCAGAATAAAGCTCTGATTCAATCGCACAGCTGCAATCCTTTGCCCTCTTTTTCCTCTGTCCTTCGCTACACCCTCTCCTCTCCCTTCCTTTTTCGCTCACACAGAAGCCGCCCATCTTCGACAGCACACTTGCTTCCTCAGCCTTCACACCCTTGTGATTAAATATGTCTCTTGTGTTCAGCAGACCCTAAATCCTCTTTCTGCTTGAATGTAGACGGCTTTGTCACTTTGTCAGGTCTTTTGTAATCCTATAAATATATATAGAGTTTGATAAAAGTGGAAGTTTCAAACAAAACCACATAATAACTGTTTTTTGGGGGCTTGCAGATATGCAGTCAGACATACAAAAATAAATACACATAAACAAACAAATTTACTTGCAGTCATAAACACACTTTTAACTGCTTTAATCTTTCATTTTCTGCACACACTTCCTAAAAAGTCACATAAGGTGGACTTTTTATTATACAAAATACTGTCAAATCACTTCACATTTTGATATTACTTAATCTGAGTAGTTTACCTCCATGTAATTATGAATATTGATATTAATAACAACCTATATGTACTTGCTTAGCTCTACACATACACGTATAGATGCATAGACAATGCATAGAGGCGTGAGTGCGACTTCTGATTGGCTGTAGACGTTCAGGCCACGCCCCGTCGTCATCCGAACGGCTGTCTCTCTCAGTCAGTTGTCATTAGCTGCCGGTTAGATGGAATAAGAAAGTAAAAGACGCGCGGCTTTCCACTGGAAACTTACTTTATTTTACTTGAAAGTTACTAATTCAGCTTTGCATCCCGAGGCGACGTTGGCCAACGCCGCCAACATGGTTTTAAAGACGGAAGACGGGGTTGGTGAGTTATCAGCCCTTATTTATTCAACGTCACCTAGAGGCTAACCAGTTTAGCAGCTTGAATCTGGATTAACTTTATGCACATTTGTGATGATAACTGAAGCGGGCTCGTCCATGTGTCCTTAATATCAGCCACTTTCACGTGTTTGGGGGGATTTAATCAACCGACAACGCACTGGAAGCAACAGGTCGTCAAAGACATGATGCGTAAATGGTGTTTGGCAGACTTTCTGAAGTGACACAAGGGATCTGTTATGATTATCTGGGTTGAGGCCAGACCTCATGGGGGCCGGTGCTTATTGTGCAGCGGGTCATCTGTCTAGAAATGAAATCAATGGGCCCATTTATTAGTTGAAATGAATGAACTGCCCTAAAAATACTGAGTTGACTTGGCTGCCTGCACTTTTGAGTTCACAGTTTTCCAACTTGTGACCAAAGACACCTTCGGCAGTAGGGAGTTGTGGAGACTAGTACTGATGTGGAGAAACGGGGATGAAGTTTCAGTTTTCAGTCTGTTTCCTCGCATGCAGCTGCACTTGAGTTTCCTGACAGTTAGAGCCGCCCTCATAAGGATGTATTTTTACACACTAACCCATGATGGTATCAGGAGTAGGTCATCTCACCTCTGTAAAAACATTATTTCTGTTGTTAGAAATTTCCCCATTCCTTTATGTCCTCCAGATTAAAATAATTTTATCTCCTATGCCTGTGCTTGTATTTGTACTTTTCTTTGCTTCCTATTTGTTTCTGTCTCCTTACTTATTGAACCTTTGGAGCCTTAAGGCTGCATGAATGCGAGCAGTAAGTAGGAAGGATTACATCAATCTCTTGAGCTAGATATCCTGAGGCCAGGGAACACTGAAATGTACAATTATTGCCTTGTGAACACTGAAATGGACAATTAATGCATTGTGAACAGTGCCTGATACTTAAGCTCTCCAACTGTAAATACAGACTGTTTTTTTTCTTGTCATAAACAAACAGATTTGCCTTGGGATTTGGGTCATGTTCTTTTCTGTAAGCAAGCACGAGTGATGAGCAGATGTAGATAAACCTGGTGTCCTCCGCATCTTCCTTGTTTATTTACAATAAGGTCATTTTAAGGATGCATGCAAAACTGGACCCCCAAAACCCCTGGTTATCTCACAGACAATGGTGACCACGGGAGGGAGCCGGTGTTTGACACTCTTCTTGTTGATGGAGTGAGCAGGGAGGAGTCAAGATGGACAGAGGGAGGGAGGAGAGAGATGAGAGTTCAAGGGTCTCCCCCCTACATGCACATTTCCAAAACATTTGTCCTCATTTAGCTGCGGGCGTGCTCCCCTCCTCACCCCGCCTTTCCCCTCTGCTGGAATTAGTGCCTGATGATTAGAGAAACTTGGAGGCTGGTGTGAAGGACCACAGGATTGGGACGGGGACTGGCAAACTCAGCCAGAGCTGGTTTATTTCTGTGCTGCTGGACTGCAAGAAGCCGGCTGTTTACTATTAGAACTGGTCTCTAAGTCAGATCTGTGGACCCCATACCTGGAGCTACAAACACAGCTGGAGTCAGACTCGAACCTCAGCCGAATATTTTGAGCTGCACTGGTTGTTCTGGGACCTCTCTGGTATGAACGTCAAGACTATGACACAAATGTGTAGGTGTACAGTGCGTCATCTGAACTTCTGCATTAGGGCTTTTTGCAGAAACTTACCAGAATGAGTGTGTGTGCATGTGTGGGGCGCCGCGTCTTCCTGTGAAACCTCATGAGAGCCAGAAACCTAAGTAGAACGTGCTTTAACTGTAGATTGATTTAATGTGGCCTTTTGTTGTTTTTTTTTTTTCCTTCCTGTATGCCAGAGGATCTTTGACAGGATGTGATGTATTATGTAAGTTGGTAACCAGAATGTTGAAGAAGAATTAAGAGTAAACATGAGGCAGGGGTATGCTGAGCAGCTGATCATCAGCAGCATCGCTATTACAAGGTGTCCCATTACTTACCAACGCAAACACACTTGATGACCTCAGGACTCTGTGGAGCAACTGACTGAAGAACTTTAGGGCATAATGTGTGTTTCTTTTCTCGTGTGTGTGTGCGTGCGTGTGCGTGCGTGCGTGTGTGTGTGTGTGTGTGTGTGTGTGCATGATATGAAAAAAAGGGTGTTAGGATAGTGTCATGTAAGCTGTCATAAACCGCTCTTTTCATTTCATCTCTGGACAAAAAGCCAGAAGGAGGAAGTGACTGTAAATGCCAGCTTCACTTTTTCATTTTTTACAACGCGGTGTTATTCTTGTCTTCAGGTTTTTAATAAGAGCTGCTCTACTCTACACAGAGCTTTCTCTACATGAGCGATATGTGTGTGCTGTACTTGGACTGTATATGTTTCCAGTGTTGATATCTGTTAAGGTTCCTTGATTTTTGTCAAGGTTGGGCAAGACTCCTTGTGTGAATGATTATTATGTCAAAGACTGAGTAGCGCTTTTATTTATGAGGTGATAGAGATGGACTGAGATGGACGTTTTGGGAAGAGGACCTCATATTGGTCCGATGTCGAGCTGATCCATGGAGAATTTAAAAAAAAGGACGGTACTCAAAATAATCTTGAAGATCGTTCATGACTCTATAATCACATGTGTAAAGAAACCTTAAAGTCCAAATATTGTTCAGACCCTGTTTATCTGATAAATGTTTTCTACCAAAAATATGTCATGTCAGGGTGAAATGGAGCTAATATAAACACTGAAATGACCCTAAAAGTTGTAATATATTTTCAAGTCTTGATAAAGCTTTGCTCCCTTGTTTTTCCAAAGTTCTGACTGACACGTTGAAGCAGAAAAGTGAAACGAACACCTCCAGCAGGAATCCTCTAATGAGGCTGGCGACAGCAGCAGCTCAGCTTGATATGCCCTGTGTGACTGCTTGTTACTCAGCATTAATTGTGACCTTCCTCACCTTTTTTTTTTCTTGGTCTAAGTTTTTCATATGTATCAGGAGGGTAAAAAAAAAGCTATAACAGGGCCTTGATTATGAGGAGCGCAGAAGTGGAACAGGATTGTAATCAACAGTAGAGGTGAAACGTTTAAAAAAAAACAAAACAGTCAAATATGCAGATCTGCCACAGACACCACAGCTATACACTCCTCTTTCTGTTCACCGGCTTTCTTTATTCCATACATCTTATTCAACCTTCTCTTTTTCGTACTCAAGTTTTCTGAAGGGGAAAACTGCAAGTCTGGGGTTGAGAGATTTGCATTAGTTTCCTTATCACCGTGTGCAGATATATAAAGTGCCTCTGTGGGCGCACACACACTTCGGGTCTATCAGAGTGCACACTCATGTACAGCTAGGGGTGTGTTTCATATCCAGGGTGGAAGACAGCACAATCATTTGAGCTTGGCAGTCACAGTAACTTATCACATGTAACAGCACATTTATTTCAGATGTCCTTCGTTGACGTTTCTCTCTGAGATTGCTCTGAAATAGGCATCTAATAAGACCTTGAGTTAATATTTGAGGATTACCTACAATGCCTTGATTTAGCAACGATAAATGTAGTTATTGATTGGGAACTCATTGTACTTTGTATTGTAAATAAACTATACCAGCATTATAAATTAAGGTACTTTCTTCCAGTTTTCTCTACAGGGTTCAGTCTGTTAAATCTCTTAAATTACCAACAACGTAGATGGAAAATAGAAATTAAATATGTTTGCTTTTTTTTGTTTGTTTGTTTGAAAAGCGCTGATAACAGTTGACTGTTTTGAAATTTAAGGCATTTTTTTTTTGGAAAAGCTATAAATATTTATTGCTATTTTTCCTCCCTTGTTACAGGATTGCTGTTATAGCCAGAAGTCATAATTTTCCAATTTTATGTGCGTTTACTTTGTATAAAGCAAGAGTTGATTTCATCTTCTGCTTCTGGCTTCTGCGGTGTGTGTGTATGTGTGTAATTTTGATGGATCAAAGATTGAGTTGCCATAGTGACTCAGAGGAGCGTATGTGTGCATGCGTGTGTGTGGACAGTAATTTTATTATGTGTAGAAAAGGAGAATATTTGATCTTGTTTTTGAGCGCTGCGTGTTGTTCTGCCTTCAGTGCCTGATGACCTCAGCCCAGAGGAGCGACAGGAGCTGGAGAGCATTCGCCGCAGAAAACAAGAACTACTGCAGGACATACAAGTAAGCAAACACTCTCACACTGGACACTAAAACTCTTGGCATGCACAAAAACAGCCGTACCACTACATCTGATGTGAGACTCTGTCCATATCTACAAGCACGTTTGGATCAGTTTTATTTTTTAAATGTGTTGCCTGCTCTACTTTAGTAGTTTAGTTTATAAGTTTCAAGTAAGCTTGAGTGCTTATGGCTGGGATATTTAAGGCCCACATACAATTCATGACATGTGGCTTAAAATCAAGTGTTTATTGAACTTAACCATGAAACAACAGCTGCCCTTCCTCAGGTCTTTGCAAAAGAACTGAAACATGACAGTAAAACCCAGTCAGGTTGGTGCAGACAAGAAACAGACAGCTCCGGAAGGGTATAAAGACGGGAGAGCAAAAAAGAAAAAAAACAAATCTACTCGAGAGGTGCGCAGAGTCAATGCCAGGCATTTGTGCAATCAAAGCAAAACATTGAGAGTAAGAAAGAGGAGAGAGACTTGTTGTCTCATGGGAAGTCCCCTTAGAGCTTGTACTTGAAACAGCATTTTTTATTTCCCCCAGTATTTGTGTAAACTTTAAACTGATAGTCTGTTTTTTTTTTTTTTATGTAGCGTTGGATCTGTTACTGAGTTACTCTTACAAATGTGATGATTCACAATTGACCTGTGCAGCATATTGTAACTCTGCGCCCTCTTCATGACCTTGAGTGGATGTGGACCTCCATGTCTAGACCAGTGTGCCTGGGGAGGGGTGTGTTTGTGTGTACGTACGTGTATACGGTACGGGGGGGGGTTGGAGCTATGATCACTAGAGCATTGCTGTACACATTGAAGACAGATGATCCTCTTTGTTGAGGGGTGAACCCCCTCATGTGTATCTGTGTGTGCTCCGAGCCTGAGGGCAGAGGTTACCCTCACGCTGCCGTTTCCTCTACAGTCTTAAATCAATTAGCAAACCTGCCTGTATCAGATATATATAATGTTGTTGTTTATTATCAGTAATGGTATTTTTATTTATTTATTTATTTTCACTATGAAATGAGATAGAGCTGACTAATAGTCACAAGAAGAGAAGCCCTAAACAGTCGAATAAAGAATACTGGACTCCATATGTGGTTGATGGCAGTAATTTTATTCAGTAAAACACTGAGCCCTTTATTTTGTTCAGCTCCTTAGACTTCCAGGATTTCTAATTATTATTGCTGTAAGTATGACTTTTTTTTTTTCCCAGAGATTGCACTGTGTGCCAGGAAATGGCGAACACGGTAACAAACCACTACTTTTTTAAACTGTGGATATAGGTTATTCACTAGGAAAATGCACTTAAGTCACTTAAGGTTTCTGGATTGACTGTGAAAGCTGAAAGGCTTTGGTCCCTATACTTGTTTTATAATAAACTGTCTCTGGGTTTTAAAGCACTAGAAAAGCACCTTAAATATTTGCATATGAAAGTCTGAGGAAACAGCTGAGAGGTGCATTCTCGGTGAAGAGTTTGATGTTAGCTGCTGTTTGCAGGTTGGAAGAAAACCTCTGTACGCGTTAATTTAATTTCTCATTCGTGATCCCCCTAAAAATGTTTTCTTACTAATAACTAACATCAGCAAAGAAAAAGGCCTGGTGATGTGTTCAAACACGCAGTAAATAAAAGAAGTCCGCTCTCTTTGCCATACCACACTTTGACCTGCCGCGACAAAATGACTTGGCTTCGGGTGTGTACGAAATAATCAGCAGCAGTATATCTTAAAATGCGGGCGCAAACAGATTTGTTAAGTTAATCTGCAACATCATTTAGACTTGGCAAAGTGCCTTTTGAGGCGAGCGTCCAGCACCCAGACAAAGAAGCTCACAGAAGCTCGCAGCCTCCGGGCTGGCACGCTGTGTAAACTGATGGATGGAGTTTCTTACAAAGGTCGACCCATTTGGTGTTTCTCTCCTCTAAGCTCCACCCCGTCTTGCCCTTAGGGACTGATGGGTAATGAACTGTGAAATATTCCAGTCATGGAGACGGAGGACGCCGTTTCTCTGATAGTGTAACCATAGAAACCAATATGGAGGAATTTTGTTTATCTTAAGTAAAAATGTTGTTTTATTTTCAAGTGTACCCACTGGCTGATAGTTTGTACATGATATCAGCTCCAATCTAAGGCCACGGCCTCATCTGGTTCTGTATCTCTTCTTTTAATGATCCAAGACCATTTATTTTTCTACTGGCTCAGTATTTGTCCATCTGTTCTCTCTCTTCCTTCCTCTTATAACCTCTGGAGTAGCTCCACTAAGCCAGCCAAAGTCTTTGATCCTGTATATTCCCATCTCTCCAGCAGTGTAACGCTCAAACAGCCCTTTGAGGGTGTTGACAAGGGGGGAGGAGACTGATAAATATGGGTCAGCAGATGGGAGGGGAGCGGAGGAGTGGAAAGGGGAAGATGGGGGTAGGGGGTAGGGGGTGGTGGGTGGTGACCCCAGAACAGGTGCTACAGATCCCAGAACAGGTGCTACAGATCCCAGAGAGGGTTCTGTGCAGAGGGAGGCTGGGGGGACAAACGAGTCTGTCGAGAGTGAGTCATGTCTGCACCTTTCAGGGGTCTTGGTGGGTCATCACTACTGCAGGAAGTATTTGTTGTCATGTTTTATGTTGTAAGTCGCTTTGGACAAAAGTGTCTGCTAAATGTAATATAACTCATTGGTATCTGGAACACACAGCTATGTCTAATTTCTTACGACAATGTGATCAAAGCATCTCCAAAGGTTTATGTGGAGAATCAAATGTCACATGTGGATGTCTGTTGTTTCTTTTCTTCAAAGCTTAACAACATAATGATGACTTTTTCATCTGTTTCATCATTCTAATCCTCCTCCTCTTCTCCGTCTGCCCTCAGAGGCTGAAGGATGAGATAGCAGAGGTGACCACTGAGATAGAAAATCTGGGCCAGACTGAAGAAAGGTAAAGTGTCTCACCCTTTGTTCTACTTTATATTCACGGAGAAAGTCAAAGAAATTGGTGGGATTCTTAATTCACATTTCTTTTGGATATTTTTGCTGATGTTGCAGCCTGGAGCAAAAATAATGAAAGACTAGTGTCACGGAGCCCAAAAGGATGTCTTCATGACACGCATGTGTTTTTGTAGCAAAATGGCAATTAATATTCTTCCTGAGGGGAGTAGACCTTTGTCAGTCTAAACGGCTCCTTTAAGCCCCTGACAAGACTCAGTAATGTAATTAAACTTAACATAATTTTAACTTTGCATGTGTTCAAAAGTGTATAAAAAGGATTATTTGTACTGCATTTCTATTGACTATAGAAGTAGTTTGCACAGAGAGAAAAAAACAATAGATAAAATCAGTGGTTAAAATGTAAATAAAAAGCATGATTCAAATTGTAAACAAAGAGAGGAAAAACACAATAGATAAAATCAGTGGTTAAAATGTAATCAAGTTTTGAAACTCAAACTTAAAAGTAAAACAGTGTGGATTTGTGTCTTTATTCAAATGCAGCTGAGAACAGGTGAGTCTTCAACCTGGATTTAAATGAGTGTTTCAGCTGATCTGAGTCTTTCTGGGAGTTTGTTCCAGACATGTGGAGCAGAGAAGCTGAAGGAAGCTTCTCCATGTCTGGTTCTGACTTTGGGAACTGATAAAAAATCGGATCCAGATGACCTGAGGGGTCTGGAAGGTTCATACTGGGTCAGTAGGTCACTGATGTATTTTGGTCCAAGACCATTCAGACCTTTATAGACCAACATCAGAACTTTAAAGTCTATATTCTGCCGGACAGGCAGCCAGTGTAAAGACCTCAGAACTGGACTGGTGTGGTCCACTGTTTTGGCCTCAGTGAGGACTGGAGCAGCAGAGTCAGATCTTTTAACATTGAAATATTTTTGAGGCGATAGAGGCTGATTTTATTATTGCCTTTATGTATTTTTCCAAATTTAGGTCTGAGTCCATCACTACACCCAGATTTCTGGCCTGGTTGTTGGTTTTTAGGTGTATAGATTGAAGCTCTGTGGTGACTTGAGATTATTTCTCTTTGGCTCCAAAGACAATGACCTCAGTTTTGTTTTTGTGGAGATTTTCTGGAGAAAATTGTGGCACATCAGTCATCAATCTCCTCAATGCATTTACCAAGAGCCTGTACAGGGCCTCGGCCTCCTGGTGAGATTGTAATATATATCTGTGTGTCATCTGCATATCTGTGGTAGTTTATTTTGTTTTTCTTTATAATCTGTGCCAATAGGAACATGTAGATGTTAAACAGACGAGGTCCCAGGATGAAACCTTGGGGAACTCCACATGTGATTCTTGTCTGCTCAGATGTAAAGTTACCTAGTGACACAAAGTATTTCCTGTTCTCTGTGTATGTTTTGAACCAGTTTAGTACAGTTCTGTCAAGACCTGCCCATTTCTACAGTCGTTTAAGTAATATATTGTGGTCAACTGTGTCAAATGCAGCACTGAGATCCAGCAAAAATAAGACTGACATTTTTCCACTGTCTGAATTTAAGAATATGTAATTAAACACTTCGGTCAGATCAGTCTCGGTGCTGCGGTGCTGTCTAAAACCTGACTGGAAGACATCGTAGCAGTTATTTTGTGTTAAAAAGTAATTGGCCTGTTGAAAAACTGCTTATTTAATTATCTTACCTAAAAATGGGAGATTTTAAATCAGTCTGTGGTTGTTCATTTGTGTCTTGTCAAGCTTGTCCTTTTTCGGCAGAGGTTTAATTACAGCTGTTTTTAGTGGTTCTGGAAATACACCTGACATTTAGGACATGTTCACAACCTGCAACGGGTCTGAATCCAAAATCTTTGAGATCTTTTTGAAAAAATCTGTTGGCAGGATGTCTAAACAGATTGAAATAGATGTTATACATCTCTTTTAGATCAGATTAAATTGGATAGAAACTTTAACCCCTTCCCTCAGAAACATTTGACCCAAAAAAGCCAAATCAGAAAAGTTAAACAATTACGATAACAATGAATTTGCATAAATTGAACAGTGTATGTATATTACTATGAAATATATTATTCATAATTATTTTATTATTTTTATATATCATTTTGATGCAATCTGTTGGTTTCTTTAGCAAAGCAAAAAAATTATTTTATTGACTTTGTATTGATTAGACTAATTTGGACTGAGTTGAACTATTGTTGAAGTGCCTTGAGATGACATTGGGCGTGATTTGGTGCTGTATAAACGAAGCTAAATTGAATATTGTTTTTTCTATAGTATAATACCAAGTGAATGCTGTGCTAGGAAATGACATGCACGTTTTTGTATACCAAACACATTACTTACAAAATGCTTTTATATTCCAGCTCCAGAGTATTTTCTTTCACATAGTTTTCATAAAGATAACTCCAGAAATAATATATTTACTTATAATCCATGGTTGATTTGACATAATCAAAAGATAAATGGTGAATATTGTATTTATGTTTATTGTTTTTTAGGAAGAGTATGCAGAGGAATAAACAGATGGCTATGGGCCGGAAGAAATTTAACATGGATCCCACAAAGGTAAATAGCGCTTCCTTCCTACAAAATTAGTGACCAGAATAGATGACCTAAAGTTCTGCAGCAGTTCAGATGTAACCAGATCCAGAAGTGCTGTTTGGACATCTGGATATTGAGCAATCATATCAGTCCAGCCAAGAAGTGCTGGAGGCTGCTTTGTCGAATTTAAAGGACATATACTGTTTTCTTTTGTTATTTTCTTCACTTCTGAACGTACAATCTTTAACATTTCTGACTCACCATAATATTGAAAAATATTCTCAATATAGAGAATGTACAACGTTGACTCAGTTTGGGGGAGTGTGTTGTTTGGATGAATCGGGCATCTTTTTTGCAGATAACAAATTGGATTTTTTTTCAGCGTCTGAGTTTCGACTTATCTGTGCGTTTTTGATTTTCTCTCGCAGGGTATTCGCTTCTTGATTGACAGCTCGCTGCTGAAAAACACGAGCGAAAGCATCGCCCAGTTTCTCTATAAGGGAGAGGGTCTCAACAAAACGGCCATCGGTGACTACCTGGGCGAGAGGTGAGGAATTCTGACACTGTCTCTGCCGCCTGATGGCTCTTCTTCACTGAAGACGTTTATCTGGAAAAGCAAAAGTGTCATCATTTTTCAAGTTAGGTCTTGATCTTTGACAGGTGGTCTGTAGGAACAATTCACAACTCTAAAAGCGGAACTGTTTTATAAAAAATTGTGTTGTTTTTTTTTCACATATCAAAGGTGAAATGAAGCTTTATCAGTGTGCAATGATAAGATTTACACGAATTAATGGCACATTAGTGGTTAATGGATTCTTCATCAGAACTTTTTAAATATATTTTATAGACTTTATAATGTTTGTGTTAATGATTTTTAGAATTTCCGTTCAGCGTTTTAATAAAGCATCACTGAACTGAAGTGACTTGAATTAAAGGTCATCAGTAGGTCTTCATCTCTCATCTCCTCCTGTTTTCTCTCCACGTGTGCATGTGGGCATTGCGTATGTGCGGTTGTGTGTGTATCGTGCAGAGATGACTTCAACATCAAAGTTCTGCACGCCTTCCTGGAGTTGCACGAGTTCACAGACCTGAACCTGGTTCAGGCTCTCAGGCAGTTCCTGTGGAGCTTCCGGCTGCCCGGCGAGGCTCAGAAGATCGATCGCATGATGGAGGCGTTCGCCCAGCGATACTGTCACTGCAATCCTGGCGTGTTTCAGAGCACGGGTGCGTGAGTGAACGGAGCAGACTTGCATGTCGCAAACAAAGAAATCAGCCTATAAAATTTACAGTCAAACTGCAAACCATCAACCAATAGTGTCCATTTGTATTTATTACTCATTTTACAGCCTCTTAAAGCAGAGGATTTTTTTTTCTAAAAAAATGAAGTTTAATACGTCATTTTATTTTTCAGGACCCTAAAACAGTACATGCTCTCCTCCTTTCAGATACCTGCTACGTGCTGTCATTCGCTGTGATCATGTTGAACACGAGTCTACACAACCCTAACGTGAAAGACAAACCCTCGGTTCAGAGATTCACAGCAATGAACAGAGGAATCAACGACGGAGGCGATCTGCCAGAAGATCTGCTCAGAGTAAGAGGAGTTAAAAGCTCATCACAACAGCCTCCGGTTATAGACCATGCGGGTTTACAAGGACCAAATATCTGAGGATAGGATGTAGAAAGACTTTTTTTCATCAGATAAATAAGACTTTGTCTTATTTAAAAGGCCAACAGCACATATGATACTGAGTTTGGGGGAATTCCTGAAGCTTTTGTCATTCAAGCTCTTGCAGCTATGATTTTTTTTTTTTTAAAAACTCCTATCAACTGAAAATCCAGCGTGCATTCAAAACATCATCTGATGTTAAAGGGACTTTGTGTAAATGTGACGCTTGTGATCTCGTGTCCAGACAGCAGCATATCTCCAAAATCTGAGGGCGACCTCAGAACGAGAGCGTCTTTTCATGTGCGAAGGTGTTTCGTGTACGTACA
Organism: Xenentodon cancila; assembly: GCA_014839995.1. NCBI lineage: Eukaryota > Metazoa > Chordata > Actinopteri > Beloniformes > Belonidae > Xenentodon > Xenentodon cancila. Next base: position 9,286,307 of record CM026218.1, read on the forward strand.
ATGAAAATAATTGTACAATTGCTAAGAAGTTTTATGGATCAGGCCTTTCTTTGTAATTACATAATGTGATCGCCACGATGTGACTGGTGAAATGTAGAAGCAGTTGAGTCACGTCGTTGGTCTGCACCAGCTGAGGTTGGCTTTTAACTCGCTGGGAGGCGTGTTCAGCTCTCTGGTGATCTCCAAAGCTTTCAGCTGGATGAAGGCTGAAGTGATGGACAGGCCCTCTTTTATTTTTCAGTCACATACTCGCACAATCTCCTCCCAGTCGCACAGAAGCAGACAGGTTTGATTTATTTATTTTTTTATTTATTTTTGAGAATCTGTGCTTTTTATTTTGAAGCTCACCACATTGTGCGACACCAAATTGTATGCTTCATTGTAGCACTTATCACTGCTCTTGAGCCTCAAGGGACATTTTGTCTGAAGCTCCAGTTGCACTGCTCCACCAGCTGATGTGAATGCAACAATCTAGACCCTGAATGTATTCAGGTTAATGCGGTATTATTAAGTGTCATTTCTACACGTGGCACCTTTTTTTTAAAACGATTGTCTAGTTATTTGTCGCAGTAAACCTTAATGTCACCAAGCAATATCAAACTATACTTAACCAGACAAACCTGGAATTGATTAATATGCTGAGAATCACATGATTAAAGAGTGAGGTTATGGCGGGGAACTGTTTACATAATGTTTAAATGTTTCAACCTCATCCTTAAAGAAAGGCAGTTATTACAGTTATGACTCATAATCATGTATTAGATTTGTAATCACCGTCATTACAGTGGAGCTGGTGCACGTCCAAGTTCAAGCATCAGTATCATTACATGTAGAGCGAACCTCCCACTGATCACTGCAGAGGCCGAGTGACACACACTTGTAGCTATGGCTACAAAATAGTTGGGTTGTTATGGTTATAGCTGAAACACATTATTTTTTATAATGGCTACATGCTGCATTTGTGTGCTGTGCTGCTTGTGTAAGAAGACTGGTCCTATGTTCTTATAATGTTGCAGTACAGCAGCAGGAACAGTTTTCTTTTGTTAATCATGGTATTCTGGCACTGAACCAGCTGTAGATCAGGTAATATGTACAACTGGGCAAAGGAAAACACAACAAAACACTTATTATGGATTGTAAGAAGCTCTAAAGAGACATCATTTTTGCCTGCAGTAAAAGTCTGGTCAGTTGTTTCTACGTTCACACAGACGCTATACCCAGTAGTCCACGTTCTGAGAATCGGAGACCTTCATGATCTGCATGTTCCGCTCTCTGCAGAACCTGTACGACAGCATAAAGAACGAACCCTTCAAGATCCCAGAGGATGATGGCAACGACCTCACACACACTTTCTTCAACCCCGACAGAGAAGGCTGGTTACTAAAACTTGGTATGTGACCTCATGGGGTGTGAAACTGTTGTGTTTATTCTGTTTGAATCTCTTCATCATCATGTTCTTAAATTACTGTAAACAGGTCGGCCCTCTAGTGGGCCGAACGTGTAACAGCACTCGACAAAAGGGCCCTTATTACTGCTTTATTTTGAAACTCTAAACAAAGTTGACTTATATTTTGAAAACTTCTTGTCTTTTTAACCCTTTTTTTAATACTCTTCTTGTTTTTGTTTCATGGTTTTGACTCCAGGAGGTATGTAGTCTACTCTTTAAGCTGTCAAGCTTTAATGCACTGCTTTGCCGCCGAGTTGCTTCCCATCCACATCTACACTCCCACTGGCTGTGTGCATTCACCTTTCCATCATGACTGCAGTCAGAATAAAGCTAGATGATTATCTGATTTCCCCCTCTGCTGTATGCTGTTGTACCCTGATGAGAAAACCACGAGTTTCACATCTGCTTTATCACTACCAGCCCGAATTCTAACCTCAGCTTCTGCAGCCAGCAGACACTACTTAATCTGCTGATTTGTGTTGTCCAGAGTGTCAGTGTCACTATCAATGTCAAGTCCAGTTTCCTATCTTCATATTTAATTTTTTTTTTGTCTTTACGGGAGCTGTAACTCATTTTTCTGTCCTCAGGGGGACGAGTGAAGACCTGGAAGAGACGCTGGTTTATTCTCACAGATAACTGCCTGTACTACTTTGAATACACCACTGTGAGTACTTCACGTCTGGCTGCGTTACTGTTTTTCTGAATACTACTGGCATGCTTGTATAAATTACACTTGAAGTAATCACACTGTAATTTATTCTGTTTATAAGGATAAGGAACCCAGAGGGATTATTCCACTGGAAAATCTGAGTATCAGGGAAGTTGAGGACTCCAAAAAACCAGTAAGTGGTTGGTCTTCTTTGGGTTTTTATTTTCTGATATAGTTAAACACTGAATACCTCACACGCCTCCGACAATGGTGTGTGCATCAGTTCTGTCGAGTTTAATGGTTAAAACATGCCCTTCCTTCCCAGAAACAAACACACGCGAGCAATGATTCAACTTGTTCCTATTCGTCTTTATGTACTTTTTCTTCAAACTGGATCACACCTCATTTGTTTTTCTCATGAAGGTTCTGACTCATTTTTATTCTTTTTCCCAGAACTGCTTTGAGCTCTACATCCCAAACCACAAAGATCAGGTAATCAAGGCTTGCAAGACGGAGGCAGACGGGCGCGTTGTTGAGGGAAACCACACGTTTTACAGGATCTCTGCTCCAACCGCAGAGGAGAAAGACGAATGGATCAAAAGCATCAAGTAAGTCGGTTTTACACTGCAGCTAATCAGATGATGATGATGATGGAGGCTCATGGTATTCTCCTGCTTTCACCTGCAGAGCTGCCATCAGTAAAGACCCGTTCTACGAGATGTTGGCTGCCCGGAAGAAGAAAGTGTCGTCTGTGAAAGGGCTGTAGAGGGAAGAAAGAAAACCACAGAAGAGAAAACGCAGCCCGTGCAGGCCTGCTGGAGGTGGACCCGATATCCCAGCTGCAGTGAACTTGGACCTGGTTCAGAGGATTCACCTTTCAAAGAGGCTCCTCTTTTCTAACTTTCTGAACAGATATACCTTCAGCACTCCTCTTTCTTAAATGTTCATCCTCCACTTTTTAGCTCCACAATCATGACCTTTGGAAAGCGCCGTCTCTGCAGTACTGGGGACACCGCACCCTCCCGTGAACACTCCCACTCATCTGACAATCTGTTGTAACGACTGAAATGACTCTGAGCTTTTTTTTACATGCAGCGTTTGGTGGTGCAGTACGCTGAGCCTCTCGAAACATTTCTGCAGGAGTAACGGTCAACTCTGTGTCAGTTCGACTGAAAAATACAAGCTGGTGAAAATAAGAAAAACTGCTAAAGTTTAGAGGAAAAAGAAACCACCTTCCTTAACTGTTGAATTAAAGAAGTTGTCAGAATAAAATGCTGGAAACATGAAACCTGTATGTTACTGAGATTGTGAAGTTACAATTGGTGAACTGTTACTCTGAACCACTTTATCAGAACCACTGACAGCCAACAGGTTGTTAAAGGTAGGGTAAGCGATTTCTGGATGACAACATATCAGTTTATAGTTGAAGCTGGACCTGAAACCGAACCAAAATGTACTCCTCCCAAGCCCCCGCCCCCTCCACCTCTTCATGGGCACGAGCCCAACCCCCCGACAGTGATTGATGGGAGCAATGTCAGTTATGTTTTTTTTTGGGGGGGGGGGGGAAGGGGGGGCTGTTCCCAATCTTGTTTCCAGTTTGTGGAGTCCGGACGCTGTTTAAGACTTACCCTGCCTTCCAGTGATCATCGAGATGCTGCCTGGACCTTCAGTGTTTAGTGTCACGGCAGAAAAATGCTTTTCAACAAGCCTGATCTCTGACCGCCGCCGGTCTCTTGTCAGTATAGTGTTGAAATGAAGGTAAAGCAGACAGCTGAGTGTTTATTTATCCAGGTTTGTCATAATTTATTGTTTTTGTTCCTTCTTTGTCTCATTAAAATTTTCAAATCAATCCTGGGCTGTGGTTTGTACATTAAAATCATTGTGAGTCATTAGTTTATTTTGACAGAATTCAGAGCATTCATTTTTGAATATATTCAACTAGATTAAGAATTTCATTACTTGGCACAAATCTTACTCCTTTCAACCAGTAAAGTCAACAACACTAGAATCTATCGATTACAAAAGCATTTAGTCACGCTCGGTGAAAATCATCTCTAAACTACACTTTTGCTGTCAACAGTCTCCTGTTGCTTACCGCAAGTCTCTTATCTGATCAGGTCGCGTCGCGTTTTAAAACCTGCACTGAGATGACACTTCAAGCGAACGAGGGAGATTCCCACGCTAAAAGAGGCTGAACGGTATGTGTCGACGCCTATAGAGAACCGGAAACGTACTCGGCAGGCTGCTGTGTGGGGTTCGCATTGATCAGATCTGGATGACATCCAGCTCCCACTGACGTCTGACACCAGGCAGGTCAGTCCCTTACTGTGGTAACTTCATTCACTACGACAACTTGTACTGATCTGCTGCAGAAGCAGGAAAGGCTCCACCTCCCAATCAATCATATCCTAGATAATCAAAGGGGGGAAAAATAGATTGGATACGAGTCTTCTGTTGGGCTGAAATCGTTATCTGAGAAGCATCTCGACGAGTACTGTCGCCGAGAAGATTCAGTGAGTCCAACTTATCCTAGTCACCAAGATTACATCAAAGTATGTCAAGAATAAATAATGGTCTGACAGTAACTTCATTACACTTTCAAACAACTAGCACCTTTTTAGATTATATATATATATATATATATATATATATATATATATATATATATATATATATATATATATATATATATATATATATATATATATATATAAAAACGTTTTTTAAAACTAGGCTAAAGTTGGACATTTTACTATGTGGGGAGTCAGCCTCTAGTGGTCAGTGGATGAATTGCAACTTTTCCTACTTTGTTGGCTTCAAGCTGGAAGTGGGAACGTTCAAAGCGGTTTCAACAAAGCTGGCTTGAGAACCACTAGTCGGACAATCGAGACTACAATGATGGCGATCAATAAGGCGCTACAAGAGGTGCGGCATGTGTCTTTTGATGCTTCTTTCACACAGAATTCACCTGACTTGTCATCCATAAGCAGAGCAGGTTATGTGAACAGACGAGTGATAAGAACATGAAAAAAAACTTTATTTTAAATAATGCCACTGCAATTTGAACAACAGAGGTCCTTTTGTTTAGTTTATAACTATTTAGTATAAAATAAAGTACTGTTACTGGTGCTGGTCATGTGGAGTAACTGTTACCGAAATCTGCAAAATGCACATTTTTCTGACATTGTCCCAAAAAAAAAAAATTTTATACTAAATGTATTATTTTATCTTATTGATGGAAAATGTATTTAAGTACTTGCTTTCTAATCTGTTAGACACAAAAAACTGTAAGAAAACGTGTAAACCGTGTGCCATGTTACCGTGACAACCGAGTTCACGTTTCTCAGTGTCAAAGCCTGCATGATCGTGCAGCTCACCGGGTTTTAAATACTGAATAATGAATACCGTGAATTTGAGATCGATTTTTGGTTCACATTAAACATGTTTATAAGACTTATTTTAATAAAATAAGAGTATAAATGCACCGACAAGTTTTTAAATTTACTCCCGGCAGTGATGCCACTTCTGAGTATTTTCCTTTGCTGACGATGAAGCCAGTTGTTGAACGTGTAAATATACGACTATTTACTGACAAACATCAGATATGACATTAAACATTTGGAGTCTGCAATTTGGCGTTTGACTGGAAAAAGCTTCTTTTTTTTTTTTTTTACAAGAACTGCTCAACCAGTTAAGCTGCAGGTCTGAAAACCAAAACAAGGAGTTGAAAGACTCTAAAACTCATCACCAAGCAAACAGATGACTTACAAATCACGTTTTCCACATTCAAGTTAGTCATTTTATCCATTCTTGACATCCAAAATATTGGTTATTACAGCTTTAAATAACGTTCTTTGGTGTAAATGTGAAGTCAAAAACTCACATCTTCCTTTAATTTACAAACAGAAGACATAACTGTACACAGTGTTGTAGGCAGAGCTGTAAACACGCTGGCAGAGCTGTTATTAAGGCTCCTCGAGGGACTGCAGCGCTTCACCACGCCCGTCCGCTTACCATCGCGGCCTTCATCCCATCCCAGACGTTCACGTATCGAGTCCTTGTTTCGTTTTTATGCATGCAACATCAGTTCACGGGAGGTGCTTGTACGGTAACAGACGTTTTTAAAGTTGTTTTTTTTTTTTTTTTTACTACCACAACAGAACCAAAAAAATCCAGTGTGATTTAGTCCATTGTTAAAATGTAGAAAATAAAATAGAGTAAACCAGGTACACAGCTGAAATAAAGAGGTTTTACCCCTAAACTCACGACAAATATCACTCCTGCGTGTTTATGAGTCTCTTCCTGAGACACCACGGGGGACGTGACGCTGCAGACGGCGAGTCTCGGCACGCCGATGCCAATCAGAGTCTCTTCTGATAGAGCGGGACAACCTCCACCAAGACCTTCCATTCAGGGCTGAAGCAACCTGCCTGTCGACAACAAAGAGGGTCAGATGTTTAATGGTGTGTGTCGAGTTATTGCAGAGAGCCAAATGAATTGTTTGTTAGTTAAAGGACGACATGTGAAGGCTGGATACTGGCGGGACACGGTGTGCAATGGACCATGTCTTCCTCATTATCAACCCAGATGCATCAGTAATTTGGAAGATTTCGGGCATGTCGCTGGAAGACATTTCCAGAGCCCTCGTCCAGCTTCCTGCAAAACATCTAAGAATTCAGACTCATTTCCTCAACTAATATCTCTCTTCTTCCTCTAAAAACAAATGGCAAACAGTGCTTAGTTGTCTTGTACAACATATTATGTTTGGGGGTTGTTGGATTTCAGTAAAATAACATTCTGAGGAAAGCAAACTAAAGGCATTTTCAGATGGGTTGGCTTTTTTTTTTTTTTTTTTTTTTTTTTAAAGTCTTGTGAAAAAATGCATAAAAACAGCAAATGTGAAATAAACCTGCTCAAATTCAAAAGCAGGCTGGTCTGAGATGACGAAGCCACCAGGTTTTCATTGACAGCTCCGTAAGTTCTTCCCTCCCCTCCTCAGTGACTCTGGGAGTCATCCTTGACAGCTCTCTGTCTTTCATCTATTGCTTTATTATTGATGTTTTTTTTTTCTATCTGTAAAGTCTCCTTGAGTGCGAGTCTCCTTGACCATGTCCGCCCCTTTATGGTCACAGTTTACCCATCTCCCGATGGCTATTCAATCCAACAGAGCACCTTAGAGATGTCGTGGAACAAGAGATTGGCAGTACGGTGGCTTAGTGGTCAGCACTGTTGCCTCACAGCAAGAAGGTTCCCGGTGGGTCTTTCTGTGTGGAGTTTGCATGTTCTCCCCGTGCTTGCGTGGGTTCCCTCCAGGTACTCCGGATGTTTGGTTGGTTTGGTTTGGTTGTTTGTCTTGTATGTGGCCCTGGATAGACTGGTGACCTGTCCAGGGTGTACCCCTGCCTTTCGCCTACTATCCGTCGGGATAGGCTCTGATAGACACCCGTGACCCGGAAACGGATGAAGCGGGAATAGCTAATGGTTGGAACAAGAGATTCACATCCGAGATGTGCACAACACAAATCTGCAGCAAAAGCATGATGTTATCATGTCAAGGACCAAAATCTTTGGTAAATGTTTCCAACACCTTGTTAACTCTATGCCACAATAAATTAAGGTAGTTCTGTGGGTAAAAGGGGGTTCAATGCGGTACTAGTAAGGTTTACCTAATGGTGAGTGTATACATAAAATTAAATATCAGAACAATTGAGACGTACACTGGTCCGCCACTAGAGGGCAGCCGTGTGCCTCACAAACTGCGTGTTAAAGCAGCCGCGAGGTCGTGTCGGAGCTGCTGACAAGCTTCAACCTGTTGTCTGACAGTAGATGGACCTGCCGATAAGATCTGTTCGCCTTATCAACGGACGAAGGTTTTTGTTGGAGGGCCGGGTTTTGTTTTTTCCTCTGCAAGGGAAACAAGAGGAGGACTTACTGTAAGTGAAGTCCACTGATCACAATACCAGATGGAAACAAAGAGGAGCAGACAAAGATGCCTTCAGACTTACAAAGAGGTGCACGTCGTTGCATCTTACGCCATGTGGTTTTACCAGAAAGAAGGACTTTAATGATTTTCATGCTTTAAACGTTTTTCAAGATTGCAAATAAACTTAATGCAAAAATAAAAACAAGCAGAACTGATTCAGTGTAACGAACCAACACTGCAGCTCATTTGTGTGTGCATTTTGTTTCCAAAGACAGAAATAGAGGAACAAGATTCATAAAAAGGGGATTTGATTACAAGACTGACGGGAATTTTCAAGTTTGACTGGATTCATTGACGGTAAATCTAAAATATCAGCAGTTTTCTTCTGTAAATGGCTCCACCTTCAGAAGTGTCATCAGTAGCCAGATGGCTGGGCTCTTCTTCCCAGCATTAAACAAACAATAGGCTAAAATTCACTCATTATTGTTCCTTTATGCATGTTTGAGTGCTCCAGGGCTGAAACATGACTTATTTTTAACCATTTCCTTTTGGCAGCAGATCACACGACTCTTTTGCTCCTGACTGTGTTCAGGTGATAAGGCGACGCCCATTTACTGTCAAGAGCCAGCCTCTGAGTTTCCTGTTGTCAGAAACTGAGAGGCTTGCTGTCGCGCTCCTGGCCTCCCTTTATCTGAAGCGTCAGGATAATAAAAAAAAAAAAAAAAAAAAACCTCTTTTCAGAATCCCCCGTCAACATGAACACCCCTGTTCTGGGCCCGTTTACTCAGGTTCGGGGTGGATGAATCCTCCTACTTCGCCTCTTCGAGTCCTGACAGGATTCACAGCAACACAGACCAACCACAGCGTCAAATCATCATCGTAACGCCACACTGACTCACTTCTTGACAGCAGTGAATCAGCCGACACGCTGTCCCCGCTCGCACTCTGGTGATTGAGGCTGCTGGGAAGACGAGGACGGGACCTGGGACTCACCACAATGACTGCAAACATTTCGAAGAAGCCACAGCCTGTTTCACTGTGTGTGTTTGTGTGATTCAGCACAACATGCTGAGGACTGTATTTTGTCTACGAGGCAAAGATGACAGACAAAATCTGCACAAAAACAACAGAAATGGCCCAGAAATGTAAAAAGAAGTCAAAACCAAATCGTGGTTCACTCTAACTTGGTTTAGATCGGAGCGACGGATATGAACTGTGACTTCATGTGTCTACTTTCTATTGGTGGCATAAAACAATCAGCTGATCGTCCCAATCGTCTGAGGTATATTTTCACACAGACACACAAAAAAAGTGCAAAACCTATAAGTAATTACTGAACATAATCAGCCAGCCATGCCCATTCACTCTCTTTTGTGAAATTAATCTGGTATATCCGGTTTCCACCGGTACAGAAAGTACCAAACCTATTGCGAGGGGGTGGGGGCCGGCTTTAAACAATGACTCATACAGGGCAACATTTCAAAACGACTAAGACGGCTGGAGAATCATCCCTCCTCTGTCCCTCCTCCACTGCACGCCTGGACATCTTTTATTCATTTGTCCGGTTGTCACATCCGTCTTTTTTTCTTTTTTTTGACCCGTTTCTACAGTTACCACTGCACCCTGGAAAGCAAGGTTGAATCCTGACATGACAGACTAATTATTTGTATTGAGGAGGAAATGAGTTGGGACAGCTGAGCAGCCTCGTTGGCTGCAGCTGATTATATTAGATATTTGTGTCTCGAAATGTGATAACATAAATGACATTTGGCAGATTTGAGGCTGTTTCACGCTGTACTGGGGTAAAGGAGATAAAAACAAACAAAACAGATGTGCACTGATGTTTTTCCACTGCATGTTACAGTTCAAGTCGCCTCAACTCTTCTTGAAGTCCGCTTCCCTGCAACCGAGTAACTCGACGACACACAACGCTGCTGCTGACCTGCTCTGAATTTTGCTCACCTTTAGCCCTGTTCTGATGTTTATTGGCGGGGTGCTTCCCTCTACAAGTCTTTTGGTATACGCGTGATGATCTTTTAAAGTCTTTGTGCTGCTGTGGGACACAGAAAATCCAAACAGTTAAGTCTCTGCTGTATTTATCAGATGGAGGTGCAGAAACACTCGAGCGCAGGGCGATAATTCTTCTTTTCTGTTAATCATTTGACATTAAAAATACAGACCAAAGAAGCTGTTTGTGCAACTGTGTGTGGGTTGCAACCCTGCACTGTTTAAGCAAGTATAAACTTTACTTATGCTTTTCGTATTTCATCATAGAATAACCATCTGAAAGAAATATCTAAACTTTGGCAGGAAAGTGGCTTTTCCTGTTGAATTTTATGTGAAATCGACCAAAGAGAACTTTACTCAAACTTGGACCTGGTTTTTTTTTTGGAGATTTATGGCTTGTTTGCTGTTTTTGTCCTTGCTCTTTTGGGACAAACTGAACTCTTTCCACGATGAAATGAGAATAAGTTCAAATAGTCTGCTCCAGTTTCATCGGTGAAAATACGTTCATGTGTATTGAGTTTTTTGCACGTTTGCGTTTTCACCTGCGAGGGTTTCAAAAGAAGTTCTTGATGAGCGGAGTGACCAGTTTCACCCACAGCTTGACGTGGCGATCAGGCCGCTCAAACGTGGAGGTGGACACTTCTGTGGAGCGCTGGTACAACGTCTCCTGCTCCTGCCAGGTTCAAACACAGGTGCCTGTTCAGCAACACGTTACACGCTCATTCATCATTTATGGCTGCGGTTCGAAGGGATAATGGACCGACCTCCTGCAGCTGGCTCTGCAGCTCCTCGTTCTCTGTTACTATGGCGATCTGTGCCTCCAGGTCACGGTGAACTGAGCGGTAACCGAAATTAGGGGAGCCAATTAGAGTGAGGCAAGGCCGATCCTGCCCCTGGAGGTAATACCACAGACCTGTGAGAAGAGGAAAATCAGAGTCAGAGAGGAGGTAATGCTTCAGAGAGCCATTTCCAGCAGAGATTTCTTGTCTGCCCAAACCACAACTAAAAGGAAGCACATGCAGAAATCCCCGGCGTAGATCCAAAACCTCAAAATATGAGAGTGTGAGTGTGCATCCTTGTCCCAAGGCTACAACAAAGTGACTGTACAAGCCTTTGATTCTCACGCTACCCACCACCAGAACAGCAGCAGAAAGAGCAACGCGTTTCATCATTTTCACTGAGCCGCTTCATCTGGACTGCGAGTCTGGGCTTTGATTTCAGTATGTGCTTTATTTATTTATTTATTTAATTATTGTTAAGAGAGAAAACAAAAATAAAGATTCTGTGAAAGTGTTCCCATTTCGGACGTAAACCACCGCTACACTGATTTATTTCTTGGGATTGGGAGACACGATCATGCAAAAAGCACACACACATCTGTAATATAAACTCCAGGTGTTGAACAAAAAGAAAAAAAAAAAAAACTTGTCCACAAAAACAAGTCCACACACCAGGATAAATGCTCCCTGGAACATTCTTTACATTTCCAACTCACCGGGATTTTCAACCACAAACCTGATGAGGAGCTCTGGGGAGTATTTATCCTGGTATCCAGACTTTCCTCTTTTTTTTTCCCCCCTTCATATTCATTCATTCATTCATTCATATTCATATATATATATATATATATATATATATATATATATATATATATATATATATATATATATATATATATATATATATATATATATATATATATATATATATATATAGTCTTTGTATTGTCATTATTTCTGGCAAATGTTATTGTTATTATTATGTTACTCATTTTGAGATGCGAGTCTACACTTTGAAACTAAAACCTAGCAGTGGAAACAAATTAGAAGAGGTTTTGAAGCCAACCCTAACAATGATGGAGACAAACACTGCAGCAAGTGTTTGAGCAAAAAGGCCAAGGGTGTGAGAGTGTGACTGAATTAAATGCAGGATTGCTCATCACTTGACTAACTACCCTGCAGAAAACATTGGAAATCACCAGACGGCACACGCCCGCCATCGAGTTTAAAACCGAGAAATGATGCAGCGTGGCGCAGGACCAGTCAGATTCTTGAAAGACGCCACTGCGCTGCATGCGTCAGCTCTTGTTCCACCAACCTTTTGCGTGGAACGTCCACTGCGGCCGGTGGTACTCGTGCAGATGCACCCTCTCCTGCTGGCCCAGTCGGCACACCTGGTTGTAAAACTGCCTGGCGATGTGAATGTAAGCAGCAGGGATCGCTCCGGCGACGCCCTTAGCACCAAAGAAGCCGTTGACCTCTGGGGAGGCGGTGAGGATGCGGTAGCTGGCCCCGACCCCGAGCACCAGCTGCATGTACGCCCGGGTTAGGTTGAAGTAACCCGACGTTAGATACACAGTGGAGTCCGGCCCGGCGTCCGTCAGCAGGCGCTGGGGAGGTCAGCGAGGGACAGAAAGTCCAGTTGCATCATTTACATGTATTTGTGTCATTACACTCAGAAGGGGCGTGTGGAGGCTCACCTCAGTGACCTGCTCGTCCACCTGGATGCCCAGAGGTTTCATCTGCACCAGAGGGAACACCCAGGTGTCCTCCTCCCCCTCGCTCATCCCCTCGTCCCCAGAGTCCTCTGAGCAGTGCAGCAGCTGCTGCCTCATGTGGGCCGTGTTCATGACCTCCATGATCCGCTTCCTCGCCACTGCCGAGAAGTCCTGCCGGTTGCCTGATCACCACGGAGACAGCGTGTTTGACACAGATGATGGGAACCTAGAGACGGGTTGCACTGATCTCTGGGTCACTGTGTTCTGGGTTGTTTGTACATGTGCGTGACTCATTCTGAGAGAAGTCCACTTCCTTTTGGAATGATCCTTATGTACTTTGAGGGAGGAATCCTTACTGTAAAGGTTAAGGTTTTAGTTGTGCAAGTAGTCACTGCGGTTTCCAAGAGGTCTAAAGGAAATAAATTTAAGTAAAGTAGGATACAGAGAAATCAGAAGTCAGCCACTGAGTTAGGAATGCTGGTTTCTGATTGGCCGATGAATAACCATCAAAACAGGTTTGGAAGCTCATTTTACCTTTTAAACTTGTGTCTTTAAATGCATTTGAAAAAATAAGCACCTTTGAGCAAATCTCATTAAAAGTAATAGCTGAAGAGACAAGCTGATGTTTTTTTTTTTTGTTTTTACTGTATGTTTGAGCTCCACAAATGCAATTATTTCCACTTTTACTGTACTGGAGTGAAGGCGAAAAGTGCAGCAGCCAAGAGAGATCAACACGATGCAGCTTATCGGCTCAAGGGGGAGCAGACGGCCGTGTTGTAACACGGGGGAGAACATCAGGAGGGGTTCGACAGCACATGTGCTGAAACTACACACAAGACTTGCACAAGGACCGGGAACATTTTCAAATAAAGGAACATGCTGCAAAGGATTTTCTAGTGTATTAAATGATATATTCGACTGCAGATGAATTTAACTCCACACACAGACCATTTCAACTAATAATATGAATCCACATGTTCATATAATAATGATAATCATATTATTAATAGTTAAAATAATAATACTAATAATGGCAGGTTAACACATAATATATGAACCAGTGTTTTAAGATGTTAACATCAGAAACATTTAAATTAATTTTCAGAAACTGCTCATAAGAAGTATGTTTTATTTACATGAAGTTGCAAAGTACTGAAAACTATTTGACACCTCCTCCAGTGTTTCCAAAGATCAGATATTCTCCGTTTTGGAGTCTCTTAACTCGGTCAGACACAACGGTAACAGAAGTTGAATGTTTTACAGTGACACCACTTTGGTGTGGATGAAGCCTAAAGCTGGGCCTGGAAATCTGCAGCCAGATACTTAAAAAAAAAAAAGCCTGCTGTTGACCTCCGGTTCAACAACAAATCGTTCTGTTCACGTGGCTGCGTCGCCGTGTCGACGAGTGTCTGTCTGTGCTGGACGCACAAATGCCATCGTCAGTCAGAGCAAAAGACTTGAAATAGCAGCTCAGAAAGGACTTAAAAAATTAGAGCTAAGTGATGGCAAACAATCCACACCAGGAAAACGTGTTGAGACTTTTTATTCTTTTTTGGTTTTCAGACGCTTTGGTTTGAGCATCAAAATGTGTCTAAAAAAGAAACATGCAAAAGGATTTTAAAAAAATAAAACTGCATAAACCAACTAGACACATGCAGATTAAATTAACAGCTGCACGGAAATCACAATACTTATTTTCTCATTTTTAAGAAAAACAAAAAAGCCTTAGAGTCGTAACAGTGATGAGATCGTGCAACGTCTGGTGGAGGATGCCATGCAACATATTTATTCAATCTTTTCAATGACAAAAAAAAAAACCTCAGAGCTGCCTGCGTCCGAGACAATAGGATGTACAAAGATTAAAATGACGTGAACAGCCGAGTGAAAAAAGCTGCTCTGTAATTTGAGTGAAACGACCCTTTAAAGTTCTAAAAACCTGTAGTTTGAGTGTCATCAGTTACCAGTATCACGGCTAGATGCAGACAAACCTGTCTCAGTCTGCAGCTGCACATAAGGACACGTCATTGTTTTTCACTGGAATTTAACCAGCTTCTGTGTGTGCATCCAATAACTGTGCATATCAGTTCCCACTACACCTCCTCTTCCAGCAACACTATGACATCACATTTCTATTCTCGGTGCTCGTTTCCGAGGCCCTGTCCTGCAGACATGATGTCATTCATCCCTCAAACTAACATCCTGGCAGGCCGTGCTCCAGTTACGGACACACTGTACTGGTGTGTGCCTGTGTGCAGATACAGTCCTGACAATTTCACGTCCGGCTGCATAGCGAGCAAACCGCAAAGCTTTCTCTGATCTCCTCGCTGTACTCTCGCAGACCTGTCTCTCTCTGGCCAGCATCAACCGGCCTGTCTAAGCTTTCAAACCCCATTAGCAAAAGCCGTCGGCTGCTGGCGCCGAAGAGCGGGACGTTATCGAGCCTGAAGTGTCACCCACTGTCAAAACAAATGGATGTGTATGTATCGAGGGTTTTATACCTTTGTACGGGTGCACCATGCCCTCCAGCATGGTGACCGAGTCATCGGGCTGCAGCTGCAGGGAAATGTCCCCCACGGCCTCTACTAGGTCAGTGAAGAAGTCTGCCACCTCCTTGCAGTTCTCCAGCAGCACATAGCGGTCCTGTCTGTTGGTGAAGTACGAGTCACTCAGGTTGGCTCTGGAGGTTAAAAAAAAAGAAAAAAGAAAAGAAAAAGTGAAATTAAAAAGGCCTCTGAAGGCCTCCCGTTAGTCATCCAGGCATGAACCAGCACCTGTGCTGGGGCACTTTCCCTTGGAGCAAAAGCTCCACATTCTGATTTATTTATCTAAAATGACTATTTCAATTACTGAATGTGAAACTAATGCCCCTTACACGCCAAAAGAACGCAAGTGCGCATACAAGTTGGCTGTGAGTCGTGGGAGCACAGAGCAAACAGGACGAGCCTTTCACAACATCATCCAATTGTTGGATGGTGGGAAATCTCCGGGTTGTATGCAGCGTTGCCAGCAACCAAGATTTATCTGCCCCATGCTAATAAGCGAAACAAGAGATGCAGCAAGGAAAAGAGAGATGTGTGTACACAAGACCCTCAGGTCCATGAAGGCACAGCTTGGTGGATTCAAGCTCGTGAAGGAGCTGTGAAGGGTTCATTGTTTACTTTTGTCTCAGATATCATCCTGGATGGATGCCTTGTTTTCCTCCTGTCTATTGGTCGTGCTGGTAAACATCACAGCACGCAGAGGCCAACGCTGAGCCCGACTGAGCTTCAACCTAGTGTGACGGCGGCACAAACCACTGAAATGTGCAGGTTTTAGAGCACAGCTGCGCGTTCGGCACCTGTGGTGTGCAAGGGGCCAAAGTTGTTTAGTAGAAATGATTTAGAAAAGGTGTCCGTCCTCTAGCTGAGCACTGAACAGCTGCTTTTTGACACTGAAATCTGAATACACCTGAAAAACCTGATTAAAAATAAACCTGTTTAAACCTGATAAAACCAGACGGTATACATCTCTTACAAGCAATGGCCATCTGTGATGTTTGTTTTGTTTGCTTTTTTTTAATAACCTACTTTTACATCCAGTAGCTTGGGTAACATGTTTTTGTGCCAAGGAAGAAATAAATACGTTGGTGGTGAAAGTGAAGTCAAGTCGTATTCTGAGGTCAGCAGGTGCAGCCACGCCGGCTTCAAACAACACTCACCACTTTCAAACACATGTCAAATATGACCCGAAAACATTTCCAAAGTGTTGGTGAACGTCCAAAGTGTGGAATGGGAACACTCATGCAAATGCATGGCTAAATTAAAAAAAAAAAAAAAAAAAAAAAAAAAGGCAGGAAGGAGCTATGAAAGGGGGGTAAAAAAATGTTAATCAGCGGAAAACCGTCCAACACGACTCACGAGGTGTTCAGTAAGACATAATTACATGTTTTTTAGGCAGATGATGCTTCATCTTGGATTAGTGCAGCAGGAAACCCATCATTGTGGTAGTTGTCCAAACATATGAGTTCACTTATTTTACTTGAACTGAAACGTAGCAGAAACTAGTCCACCACTGCGTCCACTGACTTCGCAGCACTCACCCACTGATTTTCATTTTTGCGGCATGTCTTAAAAAGCACAGAGATTTTCTGGTATTACTCATAAACAACTGGCCTCTACTTTTAAATAATATTGGAATATGGAAACATGTTGATTTAAAAAAATGAATAAATAAATGAAAAGCCGGACTTAACAGACATACCCGCTGATGATGATGCTATTGTCAAACAAGTAGACTTTGATGTGTTGGACTCCAATGGTCTCGTTGAAGCGCTCCGGGACCAGCAGCCGCAGCAGACCCCTCAGGTCCGGCGTGTGGTACAGAGACACCCGTATCTGAGAGGTGAAGCGCTGCAGCAGAGGCAGCAGCATGGTCCTCGAGTTGACCTGCCCTGAACGAGGAACACAATCACACAACCGCAGAAATGGTGGTGAGCGGAGCGGTCTGCACGCAACAGCCACAACGAGATTTGATGGAAGACAACAACCTCGAGATCCACGCGTGTAGTCCAGTAACACGGAGACCTTCAGGTCGGAACAGTGAGTGTTGTCCTTTGAGCGTTGGAGAGCTTCCTCCATACAGTCCACCTTAACAAAATCAAACATGAACACTTCAGAACTGTTGGATTATGATGGAATATCAGGGCCAACGGAGAAGAAACAAATGCAGTTGTTTGGTTCTGAGTTTACTTTATTAAGTACAAAATTAATAAAAGTCGGTGGAGCTGTATTTTTTTTCCTCAGTTTTTCTCGGTTTTCTCAGTTTTTATTATGTTTTCAGTCTTGGAATGTAGTTCACATTTAAAATTTTCCAACTGCACTTATGGAAAAATACACTTTTAAATGGCATTCACCAGTTGCGTTGGTCTAAAAACATGACTTTGATTTGAAATATCCATCATTAGCTATTGTCCACAGGATTTATCAGTCCTCCTTCAAAAGATCTCTTTGACTTCCTAGTGTCATCAAGGTCAGAGATCATGTCAGTCTGGCGTAAACATTAACTGCCCAATAAGCATTCATTTATTTATTTAAGAGCTGGTTTTTTGCCTATATTAATATGAAAACCATAATTTTAGCCAGTTAGGCATTTGCACTCCAAATTATTGAGTATTATCCTGCAACCACCCCCTTGATAAATTGCAGGCTTTTTCAGTGTGCTGGAATTAAAGGCAGGGTAAGTGATTTCAAGATGATGTCTGATATTTGAACACACAAACACACTGAGAACTAGCTCCTCCCTTCCCAATACTTCATTAGGAGCCATTTCACAGAATGCAGCTAAAAGTATTTTTGGCTAAAAATGGGGAAGAATTACTTACCCTGCCTTTAACAGAAAGAACCCAAGCTCTCTGTAAACAGGCTGTTTTGAGATCTCAAACTCAGAAACACAGACGGTCCATGTCTGAGTCCCAATTCCTGCACTCAACAAATCATACCGTCTAGTTTTATTTAGCAACAGGAAATGCATCTAATTTTGGCCCAAAAACAACATTATCGTCATCAGCATCTAAACCTGAGAGAGACAGTGTTGTGAACAATGCAGCCACGTTTCAGACCTGCAGCTCTTCATACGTGTGTGCACGTTAAGACCCTGTCCTGTGGTAGTTGTTGATCTAATTGCCGTGACGCACTGTGAAAACACGTGCATGTTTCTGTTTCACACAAAGCAAACTCCTGGACTGTGGGAAAGTTTGTTTAAGAGACACTCCGACTACAGCTGTGGGGCTGCAGTAAGCGCTCAGACTTACAGTCACAGTTTTCTTACATCTGACTGACCTGCGGAGCTGAAAAAAGTTATTTGGTCAAAATTATGTTAATAATCTGAAGTCATAAATCATAAAAAAAAAAAAATCTTCTTTCAGCTGCTCAGATTTGTGATTTTTTTAAAAATTCTATTTATCACAGGATTGTAACCTTAAGGTCTTTAGTGTTTTGAGCTGGGTTTTTTTTTTTTTTACTATAAAAACTTCACAATGGAGTAAACAAGCATTTAACATAATTTAACAAAATCTTGAAAAAAACGAGTATTTCACCTTGGATGCTGGAAGAAGCATCCAAGGTTGTTTTGTTTTTGGTCATTTTACAAAACCAAATAGTTACATAAAAACAATGAACTGAGATGCACTAAAAAGAAATTTGTTGTAGCCCTGGCAACGTGGTATAAATTATGAGTATATTAAAACCAAAGCTGTTCAGTTCTTATGCACAAAAGTGTCTTGGTTTTTAAATGGTTTTCTGTGGTCTGTAATCATATTATTGCATCTCGCTTTTTACCATTATTAAGCAAGCCACAAATGACTTCTTTTTTTTTTTTTTTAATTTCCTATTAAAACGGCAAACACTAACTTTGTTATTGTGTTATTGTGTTCTGATATTCACCTCCTCTCCAGACCTCTCAGGTCTTCTGGTTCAGGTCTTCTGTGTGTCCTCAGAATCAGAACCAAACATGGAGAAGCAGCATTCAGCTTTTATGCTCCACAGATCGGGAACAAACTTCCAGAAAACTGCAGGAATGCTGAAACCCTCAGTTCCTTTAAATCATTTGTTTACAACTGCCTTTAACTAAATTATTTAAACATTCTGAATTTAGTTTTAAACAATGTTATTCACAGTACTAAAGTATAACTCTAGCCTAGGTCTAACTTTTCCTTGGATTGTTGTTGTGCTTCTTTGCAGTTTTTAAATTAAATATTTGCAATACAAGTGCAAAAAACTGTCAACAAAGTAAACTTTTACATTATTCTAATTATTTTTGAACTCAACATCAACAGAGACTTGACAGCTGCCATGTGAGGGTGTTTTATTGAATTAAATGTTTTTATACATTTTTTTAAATACCCATTATATACTATTTATGAATAAATGACAAAAGCACTTCACAGTCTGCAGTTTTAATTCTGTTGTACAGTTCTTGTGCAATGACGAATCATCCATCCATCCATCCATCCATCCATCCATGTTAAAAACAAAAATGCTTAACCCAGACAAGATAAATCAAGTATCTACTTCAACATTAAACACCTGAAGATTTAAATTCTAATTTATTCATTTGATCCATGTTGTTATTCTGATATTCGATCAATAAATTAACATTAAATCATCAGTAATTTACGGTTTCCATCTTTAGATCGTAGCTACACATGCTTCAAAACTCGGCAGCTCAACCGCTGACCGAGAGCAGAAAGACGGCTCATATTTCACAAATCACAAATCTCTTCACTGGTTGCTCCTAAATTTCACAATTTATTCACAGGCTCTTTTATAAGTTTATAAAAGTTTTTGTGGTCTTGGTCCTGCCTATTAGATTTGTCTTTATCCTGAAAACTCTCCAAGATCCTCTGTTCCTCTGGAAAAGTCCTTCCAATATACCCAAAGTAGAGATTAAAAGCCAAGCGGAGATGTCCATTTCTTTATAAAGCCCACATTTGTGGAAGAGATGTGACAGCAGCAGAGTAATGGTGATTTTACATTATATGGACAAAAGTAGTCCAAACCTGATCACTACACCAACAGGGACTGCAAACGTCGTTTTTAAACCACTTACTTGAATCCAGGGGTGTCACAATGCAAGCAATGACATCGGGCCCAGAGAGATTGGGGGCCCTTGAAGGACCTAAAAAATATATGTTCTGAACATTTTTGTTTCGCTCATGGTAATAAATGTTAAATAGATTTTCTGCTTCACCTGCAAGGCAAAGCAGAGGTTCTGTAAAATCAGAAATCTGTTGGGTTTTTGTTTTTTTTAAATAAAAAGACATTTAAAAAGACAGTAAGCAAGTTGAAGGTCAACGTTGGACCAATATTTGACAGATTTCCCAGTTAGCTATCGGGACATGTGTGATTGAAGAGATTTTGTTCAATCTGGACTTTCTGCTGATATTTCTCCAAGACTGAGCCTGCTAAGTCTTAAATTAATGTGAGGTGAAATGATCATTTATGATTTTATGAGTAAAGTTAACTAAGAGCTGAAGGGAATGAGTCCATTGTCTGGGTCATAGAATCAGGTTTGACTGAATCACATCAAATACAAATTCAGTTTTTTAAAGGGTGATGTTGTACCTGATTGACCAGTTAAAAGGAAATGTTCATTTTAAAAAGGAAATACTTGCCTACTTAGACATTTTTTAAATAGTTTGCTGGCTAAATATGGTTCCAGTCACGATAATTCACAGCTTATATTTTTGTAAAGTTTTTTGTCACGTACCATTATTGTTAAGCAGCATCATTTCAAATTATGACCCACTTGATCTTGATTTCCAGAAACAACTGAAGGGAGTTGGATTTCACCAGATCCCTCAAAGTCCCCTCATTGTGTCTCTGGAAATACGAAACAAGGTGAGCTTATGTAGCGACTCAGTTTTTTTTCAACAATCATTTCCAGCTATTTTACTTCACCAGTCAACCCAAAATGTCAACATCTTTATGTGTTTTACTATATGTTGGCCTAAATCAATCCCGTATCCTTCATGTTTGTAGAGGCGTCTGTCCTTGAAGCAGACAGGAAGGGAGATGATGAGGAGGAGAATGGTGGTAGGTGAACGTACTGAGATGCAGAAGTATCCTAGATAAGACAAAAGTGGCTGGAAGTGGCTATTTTTAAATGTTTTAAAGTGTCATTATGACAGGCAAGTAATTAAAATTCCACTTCCAAAGTAAAACTAAGAAGCTTTAAAATTTCAGGTTAATTTTCAAATTAAAAAACAAAAACAAAAAATAAACATGCAGTACTTGCTGCAACCTTCTTTGCTTTTAGATATCTTACATGTTTACATAAATATGACTTTGGCTCCCTCTGAGGAAATATCCTGCACTATATTCACTGTTATGATTATTTACAATAACCTCTCAGGTATAACACAAACGTATCCTGAATTGAAGCTCATAATGTTTAATTAGGGTGAATAGGTGTGACAACAGGAACTGTTTGTCGTTTGTTTGTGCTGGGATATTTTTTCATGGTTTCCTGGTGGTGCTTGTATAGTCTTAGTCGTCATCCTGCAGCATTAACAGCCTCCACTCCTCTTTCCACAGGATTTTGGAGTGTTTTTGTGGGAATATGTGCCCATTCATTCTGCATTTATGAGGGAAGCCACTGATGTTGGACAAAAAGGCCTGGCTCGCAATCTCCACTCCAGTACATCCCAAACGTGCTCAGTGGGGTTGAGGTTGGGGTTCTGTGGAGGTCTAGTAAAGTTCTTTTTTAAAGTCCTTACTTCACACACTGGGGAACAATCATGTTGGATTAGAAAAGGGCCTTCCCCAAACTGTTGCCACAAAGTTGGAAGCATAACATTTTCCAAACATTTCTTGGTATGCTGAAGCATCAAGATCGCCCGTCACCGAAGGCAAGGGGACCAGGCCAAACCCCGACAAGCAGCCCACGCCATTATCCCTCCTCCACCAAATTTTACAGTTGGCACAATGCAGTCACACAGGTGGCATTCTCCCAGCATCCATCAAATCCAGACTCACTCGCCTGGCCAGAAGCATGACTTGTTACTCCACAATACAGGTCTCCAATGCTCCACAGTCCAGTGAGAAAGCTACTGCATTTAATGTATACCATATTTAACATTTCCACTCTGTAAGAAAATAAAACCACTGTGCCACATCCAACTGTATGAAAAGTGAAAAACAGATAAAATCTGATTGATTGTAAAATGTTCTCGCGCGTGAAGCCTGGACTTGCAGTGTACTAGTCATAAAGAACATCAGCACTTCTGGTTTCTGCAGGTGCGGCATCACCAGAGCAACTTTTTTAACCGCTTTCTTTCTTGGATATGTGACAGAAAGGAGGATATATATGATAACGGATTAACTGCCAACACGATAGATTTATCAAATTTGAGCAACATTTTTTTTCAGTTCGCTAACTGAGCTTGGGAAAAAACATGAGTCACAACGTTGTGTTAAGCGGAAACGGCTGCTCGACAGTGGGCACCACCGGGGGCGGCTCAGCCTTTATCAGTGGCAAACTTGCCATTTGGATCACTTCTGATAAGAAACCATTGCTGCGTTACTTCTGCTAAATTGTGCATCTGATGTCTGAGTACATTCATTAAACTTGACCCCAGAGTGCCCGTTTACATGCCGGTAAAGCATTTCTCCTTTCAAGCAGAGAGCTCTTCGGGGACGCATGAACCACCAGCACTTCCTGCTGTGGAAGTGAGCGGGAACTCTGACGATCTGCTGCTTCCATATTAGCACACAAACTGCGTTCTTTATTGCTCTTGGTTCATTGTTCACGCCAAGGCTTTAATTTCAGAGTTCAACCTCCCACAAGGCTTAATATTTCAATTTCTCACTTTTCATTTTGAGTATAAATCATCATTTTTTACCGGAAAAAATCATTTAAAAAAAAAATACAACTCACTTTCCTACATGTATTCTCTAGCTGTGTCACTTTTTCTTTTTTTTTTTTTTTTTATTCAAGAGGGCATGTTTTCTGATCAGTTTGTTGCAGATGTGTTATCTAAAGTAATACAGCGGATTTTTGTTGTTTTTTTGCCTAAAATAGTCATAAAAGTGCTTGCGGATCCCAAAAACATTTACCTGCACCCAAGAGAGAACAGTTACTTTACTTAAAGGTGCTCATTTCAAACCACCAAGTTTTTTTGGGAGTAAACGCTGCTAACAGATATTCTTCAGGGATATAGGTCATCAACCGAATTAACACGTTACAGTAAGTAAGGAAGAGGTCCAAATAAACTATGATCTACAGTTTCTGAAATTAAAAAAACCAAAATCCATCAATGAGCGCCACTCAGGACAGGAATCAGGGCTTACTACAAAAACCTTGTAAAACAATGGTGAAAAATGCCACATTTGTAATAGTTACATTTGTGTTTGCTGATGTAACTCTGACCAAGTGACAGGAAATGGCCCAAACGGACCGTCTGCTCCATCCTGCAGCCACCACTGAACCACAGTATAGAAATGCTGCAGGAAGTTTTGAGTCATTTAAAAACAGCCTGAACCCTCCATAATATTCAGTTTGTTTTTACATAGTGAAACTGTTTAGTTTGCACTTTTATTGGCCACAGTGGGACAACCATGTGATCATTGCTGGTTGTCTACTTTGTCTATTTTCTTAAACTTGGAAAAGTGGACTGTGTGAAAGAAAAATCTGTAAAATGTCGATCTGGCTATCGTCCTTTAACAATCCACAGCAGGGTAATGTGGTCTATGCTGGCAGGCACTTCGCCATCAGGCTGATATTAATAATGGCTTCAAAAATGAAGTATGACTTAGGCGACAGACAGAAGCTGGAACCCTGCCATTTACATCCATCTTTACTCACTTGCTGTCAATTTCTTACTCAGTTGGTGCCATAGTACCCAACGTCTTTGTGCAGTAAAGTCACCTGCACGCCAGTGGAGAAGTGGAATACGTCACACTGCACGCTCATACTCACATATGTGCGTCCTTTTGAAAGCACATAAAGCCAATTAATACTGCAGCTAATGTGTTAAATGGTTTCTGTGATGCACCTTGAATAAACTTTGCAGATGTTATCAGAGCACTCTCATCGCCCAGCAGTTGAGTAAATACACGGTTCAGGTCTGGCCGCCCTGATTAGTCCGTCCTGGACTGTGCTGAAGCTTTGAGGACAGTTTTAGATCACTGCCTCCAGGTTTTAACTCTGAGAATGGTCTGTGGCTGAGACTGCAGGTGAGATTTCAAATACTTTGCACTGCACTGAGTTTAGCCCACTTTTAAGCAAACACAGACTTGAAAGTAAAAGGTTACAAGCCCTCCCTGCACCTTACTGACTCACATTTCTAGCAATCCATCATCCTGTTTGGTTATAGAGTCTGGCAGCTGATTTTGATGTTTTTAACTAATGAAGCGTGCGGGCTTTTGCATATCTGTTTCTGTGTTACCCTCTCTGCTGCTGCTTGTTCCAGTTTGTTTAAAAAAAACAAAAAAACATGAAAAACAGCTGAATATGAGCATCAGTCCAGACTGTGGTTTGCTCTGGGTTCACGTTGTTATGCTAGGCTTTCCAAGCATGAAGAACAGCAAGCCACCACACGCCAGCACCAGTCTCCTCGTACCCATAAACCCTTGCATTTTAGGGTCATTCCTTGTAGTTTGGCCCGGAGTAGGTTTTCATTCTGAACAAACCACACTGCGGTTGTCCTGGAAGAGAGCTCTGACTCATATTTTCTGGCATCTCTGACTAGTTATTTGGCATGCATCAGTGCTGTCATGGCATTGTTCTCACCTGCCCCTGAACAAAAGGAGTCAATCTTCTAAAGTTGTAAGAAATACAGCTTTCTTTTCTCACCAGCTCTTGCTCCAGCGGACCTGTTCCCAGATATAACGAGGCCATCACCACTCGCTTCTGAGCAGTCCTGATGCGTGCCTGCAGGGAAAGACAAAGGGAAACAAAGCATAACGATGTGGTGCGTGTGTAACAAATGTGTAACGCAACAAAATGAGGGAATTTCCTACAAATTACATGCACACTGTCAGCCTGCGCCATAAAAAAAGAAACAGATTCAAAGGGTCAACGCGGAGCTTCCAAGAGGGCAAATAACTATTCTCAGTTTTAAAACGCTTCCAACTTGTCAACATGAGCTTTCTTTTTTCTTTTTTGCCCTTCAAATTGTTTAAAAATGTAAAAGTGATGTCTTGATGTCTCTAACCTAAAGAATATGCCTTTTTTCCCCAAGTTTAAACTTCATTGCTCTGGTTCGAGGGATACGCCAGCATTTTTTGGGATTTCCTTATTTGCCATCAATCCTAGAGTTTGATAAGAGACTTTGTACATTTACATCTCTTTGTGTCCATTAACCCCCATCTGACAAAGTCCAAGGTAGCCTGGTATATTTGCTGAAAGTGAATCGTTACACCTAGACTGAGTGATGACATGAGAAAAGGAAATCTGGAGTCTACTATTCAGTACCCACAGAAGCTGAACGTCTTTCTGTCAGCAAATGAGACTCAGTATCAACATGTAAATAATTTTGAAGTTTTTTAATAAAACTTATTGTGTCACCTAAGCGGTGTGCAGCAATCCACATCTAGGGACTGTGCTAGACTGGTGGGGGTTTGTTGGATGGGATTATTGGACACAATTTACCGTTTGATAACAATCTATAGTTCACGGCAAACCAGCAAATTACCAAAACGTTACTTATCCTTTTACCTCTTTTGCCTTTTGTCAGGGACATCGTTCTAAATAACCTACACTTTCTGTTTGGAGTCAACCAGCTGACTAACAACTGGTCAACTCCATCTGTTTGCGCTTGAAAGATGTCCAGGATGGATGTATATTAAAAAAAAAAAAAAAGATTTTCACAGATTTTCATAATGTAACATTATATGCCGTTTTCCACCACTGGGAAACCTTTTCTTTTGCCAAATTTTGGGTTAAAAGCACCACAAAAGGAACTGTCTCATGTTTAAATATCAGCTTCAAACTCAGGAACATTTGATTATTTTCAGAAAGCGTCTTCTAAATCTTGCGGCCTCTGCTTATGGCAAAAACCACCGCGAGTATTTTACTCCCTTCCGGGTCGTTTCTAGCTACAACTGTGTATCGCTCCATCGTACTACGACACAAATCAGCAACGATGAAACCAGCTCACGGCGCTGCAGCAGACATCACAGCAGAGGCAAAGATACTCAAACGTAAATCTTGAACAGCAGGATAAATGTGAGAGTCAATTCCTTAGTTACAGAAACACGTTTTCTCTCTTAGTGTCTACCAGCCGTGCAGAAAGATTCATACATCTAACACTGGTTTGTCACTGAATGAAAGACAAAATGGAAAATTCTCACATTTAAAAGCAGTAAAAATATTGAAAAGTCCAATTTGTTTGACAAATTACCTTTTTAATTTTAAATAAAAAAACAAAAACAAAAAAGGTAGTCATCTATTAATAGCAGTTAAGTTAAATGACCTACTTGGTCCCAGAACTTTACAACACCCCCTCACCACCACCTTCTCAGAAACCCTGACTTCCTCATCTCTAAGAATGGGCATTTGTTTCCACCTGTCTCCATCGTGACCTGATATCTTACTGCTACGAGGTCACGTAGTTCCTTTCTCTTTTATTTATAACTGGTTGTGACTGAAAGAATTCATCTTGCTTGTTGCTTTTACAAATGTTTTGATAAGATCGTGGCAAAGACAGAGCAATCATGAGACCGATTAATAAGAAAGTGTGATGCGTTTGGCACCGTGCTCAGTGAATGACAAAGCTGTGACATTCACCTGAAACCTTCCACCTCCAGCTGGTATGGGGAAGTGTGGTAACTATCAATCAAATCCATTCAAGCATCTTTATATTATGCACAATAAAATGTTTTACAAGCTTTCTTGCACAACTTCAAACATTAACTTTTTCCTAACATGCAGTGATGGAAATACAGTCAATCACACTTTCTAAAAACTGTAACCGGTGTTCAAATAATGTGATGATGCTTCACACAGACTGCATCAAATGAAACGGATGTAGATCAGCTGTGAACATGTTCAGACTTGGCCGGCGTCCAGATGACACCTGAAACAACCTGCATTCATGACACTGTTGGACAGTGGTTGCCCATGCTCACTGTGAAATATTATGATACAACATTTCAGTCCTATGTGATGTACTTGATGGACACCAGTTTACATCAAACAGAGAAATTCTTGCAAATTACGATTTCTATATGTATCAAAAATCATTACTAATAAGTGATCAATGCTTTTTTATCCTGGGGTCCATGAATGGCTTTAAGCAAAATGAAAAATAAGATTGTAAATGTGCTTGTGTTTCGAAGGTTTTGAAGAAAGGCTTTGATGATTTTGATCAGGATGTGATCAAGTTTAGACATTCAGTTTTCATTTAAGAAGTTTGAGAAAAATATGACACTTACTATTTAGGAATTAAAACCACTTTAAGAAAAGTATTTCCATTTTCAGAGCTCAAATGTTTTTGGATAATCGACTGGGGAAAAAAAAAGTTAACTGGCCAAGAAGTGCAGATTGCTTTTGTTACTTCAAAGTTTGGAGTCGATATCTGGTATTAAGTTGGCATTTAGAAGCTGTTTGACTGGAGCTACTGTTATAAAGTCCAAGAAGATGTCAATGCAGGTGAAGGAGGTCATCAGGATGTAAAAAAAAAAAAAAAAAAAAAAAGCATACATTTTTAAAAGGGATAGCAAAAGTTTTGAAGGTGAAGGTTTGAAGGCGACAAAACGAAATATATTTGAAATGACCTGGTCCATCACCGGAGAGGAATTCAGTCATGTTTAAGAGATCTGTACCTCAAACTTTAAATAGTTGGATTTTAATCTACTTCACTTCACAAATGCTCGTATACATGTTATAAGTTTTATAAGACGAGTTGGAAATACAAGAACCTATCTGAGTTGTAGCCTAGTCTCGGCTGCGTTGGTCTGTTCCCAGTGGGGAAAGTTCTGCTTTGTGGTGGACTAAAACGAGGTGTTAAAATAGTGAATAATGTCTGGTGCGGCTCTCGTCTGTGATTTCCATGTGTGCTTTTTCATTCTTTATTGTTCTTGGTGCGTCGTCCTCTTTGTGATAAAATCATTTGTCATCATCTCCCTCCTGGTTCCAGCCAACTTTCAACCAGTTAACATTTAAACTATGCGCAACATCATTTCCAAGAGAGATGCGTCATTGACTTTTTGGAAAACTACAGACAAATCCATTTGGAGCCGGTTGAATACTCAAAATCCTTCCCTCTGCATGAAGAGAGATCAACACAAACTTAATTATGTGACACCATTAATGAGCCCCAAATCTATCCGTGTTTAACATCAAAGTGTAAAATCAGCTCAACTTTGAACATAAAAAAAAAACTGACACCTGTCAGAGACACCGACCTTCATAGCCTGGTAGAACTGGTCAGGTGAGGTCAGTATGTGAATGTGGTCTCCCGGCACCCGGAAGGCCGGGACTTGCTCTGCCATCCATCTGAAGGGGGTGCAGACGTTGTCCGTTCCCTGAGCTCCAGCTGACCCGGCGGGCCTGGAGACACGGCTTGGGCTCGGGTCGGTTTCAGCGAGGAGGGGAGCCAGCAGCAGCACAGAGGACCTACAGGACACACACACACTTTTTTGTTAATCCAAGCAAAAGTGTTATTAAAACAAAAGTTTCTTCTTGTTTTCTCCAGAGTTTAAAGAAAAGGCTTTAAATGGTGTAACATAAACAGAAAGACTTTATTATTACTAAACAACAGCTGCAGTTCTGATCATCACTGTTCACACATTTGTGGCACATCTGGCAGGTGAAGCTAATAAAGATAGTGTGCACATTATCCAGAATTAAGTACGATAAAATACACTTCCTTTCCAGAAATGATCAACTAGGGTTAAAAGCAGCTTTTATTGGTTGCCATCATTTAAAAAAAAAAAAAAAAAATTTGCAATGTCACATCTGCTGTTACTGTGCAGCTTGTTTTTTCTTCCTGGAGATCTTTGCTTTAATAATGGGAGCTAGACTGCTGTAAAGTCAACAAATCTCAAAGACTTTTTTTTTTTTCCATTACAGCTCATTTAACCTTTATTTGTATACGGCCTATTCAAAACAAGACTCTTCTCAAGGCTCTTTACACAACAGCAGAGTGTAATAAAGTCTCCTCAGAGGGATTCAGGTCTGGACTGAATGGTGGTCAAAGTGTGAAAAGGATGACTGATGCTCCCTGAACCACACAGTCTTAAATCTGAGCCAAATGTTGAAATTATCTCTGATCATGACCATTTAAACTTTTTTTCCTAAACACTTCTTACCCTTAAATAGATGGGTCCAGCTTTAATTATGTGCTCAGCAGTTCTTAAAGCAAAACTTTCAGCCATTCGTTACCTAGTCGCAGATAAATGCAGACAAATAACTTGACTCTTTTAAAGCAGATTAACATCGTTTCCATGACCACAGGAAGTGTCCTCAGACATGTTTGTCTAAAGAATAAAACACTAAAAAACTCCATCAATTACTAAACATATAAACATATTTTCACCTGAATCATATTTACCACTGTAGCACTAATATATTTGCAAATATACAAGCATTTTATATTTGCTGTCAATGACACCTTTAATATTGCAACATTTATTTATCAGTTGTAGACTGCAGCTCTACTTAAAAAAATACATGAATAAATCGTAATAATAAATAATCGTTAAGCAACATGCTCCGCAAAGTCATACGGACTAATCCACACTTGTCACGTACGGCTCAGGAGAACGTACTTTGGAGGACACAAGGGTTCGTCTCTCTCTTTTTCCAACTTGAACAGCAAGATGTGAACTTTTTAAATGTGTTCAAGCAAGCAGTGTTGAAAAACGCCCACTTTTTAAATTTAGTGAAACAAACAAACAAACACCCTAAACACTCATACAACTGAAAATGGACCATGTATTTTTCTTACTTTCGTTTTTGCAACCATTACTTGAAACTGTGAGTTTGCGTGTCAGCTGTGTTATAATTAAAGCTCAATGGAAGAGACAGAAAACAAACTGTGAAAACATTAGAGAAAATTTTAAAATATGATCCATCTTTATAAATTTACCCCAAACATTTATTTATTCCTCTGTCCTCGTCTATTACTTTTGCTTGTTGGTGCCAAATGCTTTCTCGTGACATGCTGACCCCATTTCGCTCTGGAGTGCTTTCTTACATAGTACGTCTTTCATAACAACCTAACAGACAGCTCTAATGAACTCAACTGAAAGAAGTCAGCAAACGGATGACGCAGCTCTGTGACAGGTTGGTTTAAAGTCTCAGCTCCAAAACAGGAATGTCTCACTCTGTGTAATACTTATTACCGCAAGTCCTCTTTCCTTGTGTCTCTTTCCTTGTTTCTTTTTTATTTTGCAATCACAGTAAGTAAATCAGGAAAAAAAAAAAGGAGGTTAAACTTCAGAAATGAGATTAAACGGTCTGTGTATGAACATCGTTGCAATTAGAAACCATCTGCCTCTGCTGAAAAAACCCTGAACACTAAATTTAGCAATGCGGCACCTTCTTACAGAAGCGTGAAGGATTTTGCAAACAAAAATGCAAGTAGCATCCCTTATGTTTACTTTTCTGTTGTTCTCTTTCACTTACTTTACCAACGCTGGCCGCTCGGGAAGAACTAAAAAATGTGCATTTCCGCCGTCGTGTGGTGTTATTTGTTCAGTCAATGGTTTCTGCGCAGCGTTACTCGACAGGCCAACTGAAGTGGGTGAGGACTGGGTCAGCCCTGTTAGAGGTTCCTGTCTGGCGCCTTCACCCCGAATCACCGCTGCAATCCAGAAGGAGATGCCAGTACTAAACACTAAACTAAAACTAAACCATGCACCTTTTGTACACTTACAAAGTTAAAGCTTTGGTTCATTTGTAGGAACCTACCCACACTAGAACGTATGTGGAGTGAAAGTTCTCAGTCCTGCCAGAAGTTTAAAATAGCCATTTCTTTCGATGTACATCGTATGCCATACTGGCTTGAATTAATTGCCATTTTGCTTGTGAACACTATTATTCCATTTTCCCTGTAATCAACTGTGATTCACATTGTTTTGGTCCCTGGACGTATATTTACACACCTTACTAATAATAAACTAAGAGTTGTTTCAACTCCAGACTGCTCCTTAAGGTCCAAGCAGAACAAGTGCTAATTCTGATGTGCATTTGGCTGCACGACGGAGAAGCGATCACAGATGATCCAAACTTTTGACTTATGTAGTAGATGAGTCATTTTCACTCCAGTGGTTGCCAATTTTTTATACCCCATATCCAGATTTGTCTAATACACCAGTGCTTTATTTAAGTGAATTTGCTGCTTGGCTGTCCAAAGTGAAACCTACTAGATGACTGATTTTTCAACTCAAACAGGGATTATCAATTTGTTTTCAAAATTGTTAATCTTACTTCTGAATTTCCTTTTAGTAAAAATAAAGTAAAACTTCCCCACAGTTCAAGGGTGATGTCTCCAGTTGGTCTAAATGCTAACTATATTCAGATTTTAAGATTTACCAGATTACCAGATTTACCAGAAATGAATGAATGTTTCCACACCCCCCATACAGGACGGAGTGTCACAACCATGACTGTGACCATCACCGCCTGATCGTCAGAAGTCATTCTAATAAACTCCTGCATAATGATTTCAACTAAATACCCTGTGAGGTGTGGTTTGAGTCCAGTCATAAACACTCGTGGAACTCAAAGTCATAAAAACATTAAGACAGAAAGTGTCCTTGTGTCTGTACGGTTAACAGTTCGTCTATGAAAAACAGAACTTCCAGCTCTAGGCAGAGTTTACTATAAGTTGCAAAAGGCATAACAGTGTGACAGGTCTGTGTGACAGATAAGAACGACGCTTTTAAACATTACCTCTGCCTTAGTTACATAAGAGTCTTTATGATATGATGTTAAAGTAAATATTTAATCCACAAGAAAAATGCAGGTAGAGGGAGTGAAATACGCTCTTGATGGACCGGTGGCCTATGACACAACTGATGACAGTTGAGACCCTTAACATGATAAAGCAGGTAAAGAAAGTGAACCGATGGAAACGCTCACCCACAACAACGCTGTAAAACGTTCTTAGTACATATCCTTTAAACAGTATTATTTAATTAGTTATTTGAAGACTAATATAAATGAATTAGCTTCCTTTCAGAGTCATGGACTACTTGGACAATGCAGGGCATTGGTGAGTTAATTCGATGAATAGAAAAGCCGTTTACTTGGAAATGTGACTGCACCACATCCCTCCTGATGCGAAGCATGTGATTAAAAAAAAAACATCTTCTGGCGGGAACTTGGGTGAACTCCTTACATCCTTAAAGGATTTACATCCTCGTTCATGCAAAAGATGAACAATGGATTTATTCAGTAAACTGGAAAAGCTGGTTATTTTTTTTAATCTTTTGTCAATTTTAAAATGTTGATTAGGGCCCCCATTCGACATGGTGATGATATCTGATTTCAGAAACACAAATAATACTATTTAGCACAGTGGAAAGTCTGAGTAAGATATGCAACTTTATGGCTTTAACTACAGACAGACCACATTTTGAGTGGATCAAAACATTTCATCAAAGTTATCCTAAAACAATAATGGATATTGTTCAAAACACTGACATAACATGCAAATGTGTTTTTGATGCACTTAAAATGTTTACTACTGTATGATGACATCTCAGTGTAGAAACCATAAGGGATGACTTAACATTTACTCTAATTCATATGCAACTTTAAAAAGCTTTCCTCCCCGAGGCAGGCTGTCGTCAAGATTTGTTATAACAAATTCAGCTCTCGCACAAATGATTGGGTTGTTACGGTCTGGCTTGCAGTTGGTGTTCAACTCCATTTAAAAAAAAGGTTTTAAATGGTCAAGTCAATCAAGTTCTTCCACACCAAACTGAAAAAAAAAAAACAAACAACACCTTTTTATGCATTCAACCACCTGCAGTTTCATGTTCAGGCATGCAAAACTGAGCCATCCCAAAACTGTCGCCAAAAAGCTTGGAAGCATGCCACAGTCAGAAAACACTTTAGCATTGTAACTGCCCTTAACTTAGGGCCAAACATGTACACAAGTACGCAGACAAGAGCGTC
This sequence comes from Xenentodon cancila, assembly GCA_014839995.1. Taxonomy (NCBI): domain Eukaryota; kingdom Metazoa; phylum Chordata; class Actinopteri; order Beloniformes; family Belonidae; genus Xenentodon; species Xenentodon cancila. The sequence continues at coordinate 9,319,437 of CM026218.1, forward strand.
CACGTCATTGTTACTGAATGGTTACGGCGGTGGACATAAAGAAGTCGTTGTCCTGGGGATGTTTGGACCGTTGTGTTGAGGTTTAAATATTTCAGGCAATAATCAAGAGCGTTTCCAGTACAAGGAACATCACATACAAGAAAATGCAACATGCTGATTTGAATTTCAAGCTCCCACCAGTCTTCGTGCCCAGTTGGTTCCCTCTTGGAAAACAGAGGCATAATACAGAAAATTAAACTTGTCTCAAAAGTCCAACGGCGTCTACAGTTTGTCTGAATCCCAAATGGCCTTGAACGTTTCACAATCGCGTCCACATGGGTGATATCTAAAAAAAGTGGCTGAAACAAGTGTGATCAATATCCAGCTAATGGACATAATAAACAGGTCTTATAAAATGAACAATATGGAAAAGAAAAAAAAAACTGTTTGCCAACATTATCTAACTCCCTGAGATAAAGGATGGTTCAGGGTATTTGATGTTAAAGGTGACAGGAAAGAAAAAAACTGAAGCGGCTGACCTTAAGTCAAGAGATTTCATGACACATTCTTATCGCTTTGGCGGGTTAATTTGACATTTTCACGTCACTTCTATCAGAGAGGAACCTTCTCAAGCAAAAGCAACAACCTTCTATCATGGGGAGAAAGTTGGAGGCTATTTGTAATTCAAAGAAAACGTTAAAAAAAAACTCTGATGGAGATTTGTCAAAAAGAAACACCTTGTCTTGGATAACTTAGACCCTGGAATAAAACTCTTATCTACATATTGTTTCTTTATATTTATCTTTATGTCTGATACTGTAAATGCTCCACATTCTTTCCTCGAGTATCTTTTACACAATAGTCTTAACAGTGAAGGACTTCCTTCCGCCACCGGTTTCACTGGATGGGACAGTTAGAGTATGATCCTGATGTAAAATCCTGCCTCATTTACTGGAGTATTAAGTATAATACTGCAGACTGTCATTTTTACAACTTTTTTGACCCGTAAACGTAACGATGTGAGACACCTTTTGAGTAAAGTCTTGTTATGTTTGTGTAAAAGTTAAATTCAGTTGTGCAAAAAGTAGAAATGGATTTGACTGTCTGAGGAAGGCTCCTGTCGGGTGATATAACCTGCAAATATTCAAGCGGCTGCTGCGCGAGAGCTGCTCTAATACTCTGATAAACCTTCTCCGGTCATTTATTTTTCCATCTCTTCACGGATGAGATACAGTGGAATATACTCCATGAAAGGACAAGAGACTCAAAAGAATCCCAAGTGTATTTACAAACCTAAGATTAGGAGTATGAGCATACAGCTGTACCAACTGTGATAGTTTAAGTGCCTGAGGTCGGGAGAACTTCTATTTAGGAAATATATTTCACTTATATTTCCTCCATTTGTTAATTTTAGTCACAGACTTGAGGATATTTATACTGACTTGTCCTTGTTTATACAACCTTCACCAGATAACACAATAAGAACAAATGGAGCAAAGTTTTAGTCCATGTGAAGTAGATTTTCGTTGCACTGCAGATGTGTTTAAAGTTCCCCATGCCATGTTTGATTGACAGGTCATGTATACCTGGTTACATTATTTTTTACAAAAAAAATCACCCTTCTTTAAACTGACAACTGTGCTTTGAGGTTGTTTTCCACGGCACAATCGTTGCCGCATAAGTGAAGATGTTTCTAGATGTTTCTCTTCTCCTGTCCTTCAGGACCGTTTAGCAGGTCTGACTCCAGTAAACGATGGTCCACTTCCATCTCATTCCCTGCCAGCGACGAAGGACGCGTGGCCGCGTGCACGCGCGTGAGGCCGTTACGCGTAAACTGACAAGACGACGTTTCAAAACGACAACGGCCGGTCACGTGACGGACCCACGGAAACTGGTCGTTACGTGTCAGGTCAGGCGACTTGTCCGACGCGACAATGACCTAAAGGGTGCGAACATACGTGACACGGAGGCGACCGGACGCGTTCGAGTATTAAAACGTTTGTGTTTTTTTTCTCCCGGAGCGAAAACGGCGCGCTGTCCGATAATGGACGCATCGGCGAGGGGGGACGCCGCAGCCCCAAACGGCAAAACGGAACAAAAGCGCCCGTTTATGACGGCGTGTGTGTGTGTGAGCCGGTGTGCCGCGCTTCTTACCCTCGTCTTCTGTCCCGCAGACGGAACAGGCGGTCAGTTATTCGGGTAAAAACGCCGGCCATGGCCGGAGAGTACACGGACTGTATCAACCTCCGGCACGACATGGGAGCCGCCATCACTGCACTGTTTGTTGGGAAAACTTTATCGACACCGCTTTAATTCACAATCACACTGCTGTGTTTTCAGAATATTGGATGGATGGATGGATGGATGGATGGATGGATGGATGGATGGATGGATGGATGGATGGATGGATGGATGGATGGATGGATAGATAGATAGATAGATAGATAGATAGATAGATAGATAGATAGATAGATAGATAGATAGATAGATAGATAGATAGATAGATAGATAGATAGATAGATAGATAGATAGAAAGGTAACAATTGTGACTGCACATATCAAGTTTATTTGCCTAAAAACATTTGAATAAATAGGTCAAATAATGATGTAAACGATAAAAGTGTATACTTTTTTTTTCATCTTAAAAAGACCCCCAGTGGTCATCCAGCAAACTTGCCACCAAGCGGTTCACTTTTTTACAATATATTTACATTGTAATAACATGAGAATATATTTTACAAACATAAAAATGTGCATGTTATGTTTTATTGTGGTACATAAACTGTTTAGCCACAACGTTAGTTGGTCGTGGTGCGGACAAGCGACTGCGAGGATGTCTCCTCTGACTAGTTTCTTTGAATCGAAGTGCCAGTTTATAAGAGTCCACCTCTTGAACGTTTCTAACAATAAAACATATCACGTTATACTGTGAAAGTTTTATTGTTCTAACAATATAATTTTCACATCATAATCACATATATTTTTCTTATAACATGATAAATGTAATCAGATTTGTTCAATCTTAAAAAAAATGTTTGTAAAATAAACGTGTCACGTTTTATCTTTCTTCTGCTGCAGTGGCAGCTCCATGCTTGTATTGCTGCAAGCAAGTCTGTAATCTCTGCCTCCCATGTGACCCGTCAAAGTGTGATCTTAACCAGCGTTTCTCGATGCTGGTCCTCAAGTACCCCTGCTCTGCATGCTTTAGATGTTGCCTTGCACCAACACACCTGATTCAAACGAATGGTCGTCATCGGCACGTCATCGAGGTCTGCACAGCCCTGCTGGAGACAGAGCCATGTCTGTCAGGGTAGCATCTAAAACATGCAGAGCAGGATTGAGAAACAAAGATCTACGCTGTCAGTGCAGTTTGTGTGTTGTGTACAGGTGACTTCTTCCAAGAAACAGGTGAGTGAGTTTCCCAACAGCACACGTGGGTTTATAATTTTAACAATCGCTGGTACATAGTTACTTATTATTAGATTCATGAGGTGGTTGTCCAGCAGTGATACTTTTACTCTCACAAATACAACGAAAACATGAACAGCTCTTTTTTCAATCTATATTTATAATATCCTACTTACATGTGTTTTTATGCTTCTGCATTTTAGAGGGAACTATTGTAGTTTTGATTCTGCAGATGTTCTGTGTTTAAAATAACCATTACTTCTGTGAATGTTTTATTCTTCTGCACTTTGCCTTTTTGTGATGTATGCAAACAAGAAGATATTTCCCTGTGATGAAACATTAACTGCTTGTTTAAACCTATGATTTAAGAAACTGCTATGCCACAAGCTATTTTCTCAAGGAAGTTGAGTTATATCTAATTCTTTTGTTCTCTGTGGAGGAGCTCTTTTCACACCCAACCCAACGGTGCCTATAAAACGTTTGACGTAAACCTGTATTACAATACAAAAGTATGCCATAATGACAGCATCTGTTTGATCTTCACTCAATATGTTCGCTTTAATATGGTTTTATAATACGTCATATGAACATCGTAAACAATAAAATCCTGTTAACATACATGTAGTAATAAACAATTTATTAAATGAGGTTTTAACCATAGCAGCTGTCAGTCCACATAGCAAATACCTTCCTCCTTTTATATTTATATTTGCATATTTTATGCGCAATGCCCAAGTCCTATAATGCAGGACTTTTTCTTGTATAACAGATTCCCAGGTCAGACTTAGTAGAAGATATACATAACAAGCTGCTTGTTGCTCAAGAGCACTTACAGTAAGTCAGATTCTTCCTGACAAAGCACGACAACCCGAGGGAGTTTATCTTTTACATTTGCTAGATTGCAGACTGGTGGGTCAGATATGAATTGTTTGCAGCATTGTAAAGGAAAGAGATGAAAACAAGATGAAATTGTAGGGCCTTTGATGCTAAAATATGCAACCAATGTGCAACAACTTTATTTTAAGTTAAGGCTTTATTTATTAAACCTCTGCAGAGATGTTCATATGTTGCTAAGATTACAGAAATAATCAAACAAAACAAAAAATTGAACTTAAAAACTAAGCAAATATACTTTTGAGGTACTATTTTTTTATGGCAGCTACAACAGTTTTAACTTACTTTCAAAATGAAATGCATTCCTTTGGATTTCTGTGAAACAGAATGTGAAGTTTTAGTCTTTAATCATGTTCATTGGCATGTCCATCACAACGTTTTTTTAAATGCAGGATCACATTTTACATAGCTGCATATATATACTGAATGCGGACCACTTGCATATCTATAGGTCTTGCTCCATAAATATGAATCAATTACAGATTTCCATTCATGTATATTTGTTTACATGTGTATTTGTGTAATATTTCTTTTGCCATGTGTGCAGCTTTTAACTTGTTCACCTTGTCGAGAAAAGGGACCCCGCCAATACCAGGAAACACTCCGGCAAAGGTCACGCTGATTATTTATTGGCAATCTGCCACGCGGGACTGAGCGCACGAGCGGCTGCTCTGTGGGAGCGTGTGCGCGCGAGAGCGCGCGTGTGTTTACTGGAAGCCGCTCTGAACGGAGGGGGCGGAGCCTTACGAACATACTCGCTGGAAACAACCTCCAGTAACCTCCTCATACACACACACACACACAAACACACGTACACGGAGAGACATGCACACGGGATCGCTCCGGCAGATATCACTTGCTGCCACATTCCTCCGCTCTCCAAATTAAACCCACGGGCTTTTATTTTTTGGATACTTATTTCTGATTTTAATGCCTGAGTTAATAATTCAGCTAGCACTACTTTCGGGTAGTTTGCGCATCTTTTTCCTCGGCGACGAACGGCTGCGGTACGCGGCGGTACACATCCGCAAGGTAAGTTAACCGGAGCGGTTTGTCATTCAGGTGGACTAACTGAGGGAGAGGGGGAGAGCGGGGCGGTGCGGCGCGGCGCGGTGCGGTGCGGAGCCAGTGTATGTGCAGCTGTTGTCTGGCATCGGTGTGGGGGTTGCTGAAGTGTAATGTTGGGGCTTTTGTCTCGCTGGGGCAAGCGGACCGACTTGCTCGGTAGCGGTTTTGAGCCGTTATGGCGCCTCCTGCTCTCCCGCTGTCTGCGGGACACCTTTTCAGTCACAATGAAACCGGAGAAGACCCCGCCACCATCTCATACAAAGGATAGGGTTATTTTGTGTGTTTGTTTTTGTTGTTGTTGTTTTTTTTTGGGGGGGGTGGGTTAAAAGAAAGTGTGTCGGGCTCTTTCACAATGACCCTGATTCAGAATTCCCTTGTTGCGGTGCACCGATCGAAGACAATTGAAAGCAATCAGGATCCAGTTGCCGTCTGGCTGCGCGGCTGCAGCAGCAGCAGCAGCAGCGAGCGGAGGCTTCGTTTAAACTAAATATACCCTGTCCAGCCTTGTTTTATCTATTAGTTACAGTCGTCATAACTGTGTTTTTAAGGGGGTAAACTGAGAGCTCCGCTGTGGCAAAGTGGCCATTTGTTCATGTCACCGCTTATGAAGGAGTGTAAGTTTCCTTGGTTTTATTTCATCGGGCTATATATAGATGGAAATGCCTAATCCGTGCGCATCTCTCTTCCAGCTGTGTTTAGGTGCTCTCTCCCAGCCTCTCTCTGGATGCATCAGACTCCTCTTCCTCGGGGCCCTGGACCCGGCGTGTGACCCCACCACCCCTGCCCGTTTCCCCCTCTGCCTCTTCCCCCTCGCTACCAAACTCTCCTCCTCCTGCGCACCTCCAAGCTCCTGCTCTGGGCCCCCTGCCTCTCGACCAGTGGGCAGAGGCAGGGGGCCATGGCGCCATGGTAGTCTTCAGAGGTCGCAACTCCCTCGCCATGAGCAGCACGTCCCCTTCGGACGGCAGGGTTCAGGGGTCAAATTGTACCCCGCTTCACTATAAACCCTTCAGCTCACACGAACACTACCAGCAGGTCAGTCACGTCTGACGTTTTAGAGAGGAGGCTGTGAGTTTTATTGAACTCCAAACATTCATCTTGTCTGGTAATATATGTTGACGGCAGACTTTCCCTTCCCATTTCAGGTGATGCGTGCTCTGCATAAGCTCAAGGAGAGTGGCTTTTACTGGGGGGCTGTTGGGGGCCGGGAAGCCAGCTCCCTGCTGCGCTCTGAGCCCGCTGGCACTTTCCTGATCCGTGACTCCTCAGACCACCACCACTTCTTTACCCTGTCTGTGCAGACAACTCGGGGAACAAAGAACCTACGCATCCACAGTGAGGGAGGTGGCTTCTTCCTTCAGCCAGACCCTCAAAACACCCAGGAGCTTCCACAGTTTGACTGTGTGCTGAAACTCATCGCACACTACATGGGGAAAGGGCCGGATACTGGAAGGACCAGAGATGGTGCGAGCGGAGGCAATCCGGGAGAGACAAAAGTGAAGGGGCGCAATGTTTATCTAATCCACACTGATGGAGAGAAAATCCCCCTGGAGTTACAGCGACCTCTCTTAACTTCTCTCTCATCTCTGCAACATATGTGCAGGAGGACACTGAACAGTGGAGGCCTGGGGCTGTCGGAGCAAACTGAGCAGCTCCCGCACACGATTAGAGACTTCCTGGAGGACTATGACGCTCCTATATGACTGACAGGAACGTTGCAGACGTTCCGCTACATGGACCTGGTGCCTGGAGGACACCACAGATCAGTTCTCAGCGCATGCAAGAATATTTGCGCCACCAGACACTGACCAGACTGAGTCTTAGATACTAATATAAGGTCAGTTTTCCATAGTGGCCAGAATAGGATGGTTGCTTTTTTTTTTTTTTTTTTTTTTTTTTTTTTTTTATTACTGATAGACAATATCTAGCTAGAGTCTTGGATGAGGAGTGTGATTTGGGTAACCAACAATTACCTCTTCCATTCTGCCTTGGTAAAACTGACCACTAGTTTGAGTGGCAGATGAAGCCAGAGGTCCAACGCCAACGTTTCCTATGACTCACTCAGACGCAGAGCAATGCCTCGTAGGAGATTAGCCCCATTGGTTTATATAAACAATGGTAGCAAAGGCATGATCAATACACCACCAGTGATTTTGGGGGGGGGGGGGGGGGGGGGTTGGGTTAACGTGCTGAAGAGGAAACCTCCTCTTTGGGTCACTGGTCAGAGAGGCCGAGAGGGAGTGAATGAAGGAGGAGTTACAGAGGAACAGTCCAAACGAGGGGCCCAGTGCACTGTATTTGATTGTCTGAGTGTGTGTGTTTGTGTGTTGTGGTTATGCACATATTTCCATAGCCTTTTCCCGCAAATGTTGCCACATAGAGGGGAGTGGGATGGCCATGCACGGTAACTCCTCACACACATCACACATACACACAAACAGGTACAGGCCCACATGTAGGTTTTGTGAGCATGGGACAAAAAAAAAACATTACAAAGCATTTTCTCTCTCTTATGTTTGCTCCTCCTCCATTACCCTACCCCCATCCCTTTTTATGCATTTGTGCTGTGACATTGACAGAAAACAGACTCCTGTTGCAGAGACAAAAGCTTGTTACTGACACAAAAGCTTCGGGTGGGACCAAAAAAAAAAAATGCAGCAGAACTTATTTTCATTCTGACTGGGTGGAATATTGTCAGTGACACTGTAAAGCTCATTGGGGTTTGACGATGCCCCTGGGGGTAGGGGAAGGGGTCACTGAGGGTGAGACAAGGTGTTTGGACAAGGAAGAAAGAGGAGCGGGAAATGGGATTAGGAAGGGGAAATTGAGGAGGACGGAGACCTGGGTTGGTGGGTAGGGTAAAGGAGAAGGGGGAGGAGACATACTGGTATACAGCTTAACAAAAACATTGATGTGATTGATGATAGGGTTCAGCAGGGCGCTGCTCCTGTGAATACAGCAGCCAGTGCGATAAAAGAAAGTTTTGGTTGAGTCTCACAGGCCTCCCAGACCCTCTGAAGTTACCATCACAAACATATTTCTTTTCACGTGGCCGTCTGCTCTCTTCCTCCTATAGTTGTCTTACACCAATCATGTAGGAGCTATGAGGAAAGAAGTTATGTGGACCGTTTTGTTCCTCTACATACCTTTCATTGTTGCCTCTGGAGAAGGAGCGAACAGTTGGTTGTGCCTGCACGAAAGACAAAGGATCTTAAGACTTCCCGGATTCATTGATAAGAAAAATGCCTTTTGTAAAAGCAAATTACGCAGACCCAGACTTGTCCTTTTTCTTTTCTTTTTTTTTTTTATCTGTTTGCCCTATCCTCATACTCACCTGCCATCCACATTGGAGTAGAACCTTTTTCAACATCACGACATCCTCTGAGCTCATACGAGGCTGCACGGCACGAGGGCAGTGAATCACAGCATAGCAACCTTTATTTGATTGTTTTTTGGGGGTTTTAAATGGTCAGATCTGGGTCTTATTCATTCACATCAACAAGTTTTTACATGTGCTGCAGCGGTGGACCACGTGTACGTGAATCATTTGTCTTTTATAAAGACTCTTGCTAAAAGGCTGGCCACTAGTCTGGCAACATACAAGCTGTAATATCTGAAATGACAAAGCATTACAAAAGAAAATGAAAAAAGGAACGTTGCACATATTTATATTTCTAAAATATTTCAATAATTTATATTAAAGAGCACTATTTTTACAAAAGCCAATGCATTTGCCCTGTGTGTTACTTGGCTGTTTGTTTCTCTGCCTCCTCTACTGCTTCTCTTTTCTCCGTCTTGAGTCAATATTGACTGGACGCGCTCTAACTTACTGTAATGTATTGTAAAGCAGTCTGTATTCCAGCAATTCCTGGCTTCACAACACGATTATTTACCGACAAATGGGGTTTCCTAGTTAAACAAAGCGGTGTTTATTCAGTCGACAGACTTTTGAGAGCTCGAGGACGCGCTGCGAGGCGGACGCGTGTTCTTCATCCAGCTTTAAAGCGCCTCGAATTCTCACTTCTCATTTTCTTTAGACGAGCGTCGCGAGTGGGTTTCATTGGCAGGAGAAAATGTTTGGGTGAAGGTCGGAGGAGCTTTTACATGGCATACAATAACAAAGGGATTCCCAGAAGTTCATTCCGTCACACGTACCCACACAACCTTTGACACAGCACTAACTGTGTGGAAAGCTCGGTTTGGGCTGGACCTAACTGGAAAGGAATGCAGCAGGGTTTTATACATCCTGCTCGACGGGCTGAGAGAGGATGGTGTCCTCCGGGGCTTCCGCGTGTGTGTGAGTGTAAGAGTGTGTGTGTGTGTGTCTGTGTGTGTGAGGGTCAGATAGGTGAAAGGGTCCACGCGGAGGAGATTTATGACGGCCTGTGGTTTTAGTGTACAGTCGGCGCAGAGTGTGCGTGGATAAGTGGTCGGTCAAGCCAGATTGCTGTTGGTAAAATTAAGCTGTAGGTGAGGTGCTTCATTTCTTAGCCCCACCACTCCTCCGCACACACACACACACACACACACGCGGTTCCCATTCCCTGCATACCTTGTGTTCTGTCTGAGGCTGGCTTCCAGGAAAGAGGCACTTTAATTGAGTTGAGTTTTTACGGCTTGCCTGGTGTTAGTGTGTATCAGAAGGAGCGAATGAAGTGTCTGTGTGTGTGATGGATGAAGGAGCACTGACGAGAAAAAAGCTCATTGAAGCAGAAAGAGAATAAAGTTCAAGCAAGAACAACAACAAAAAAAAAGACTGAAATGAAGTGAAACTGCTGACGTTGATACGTTACAATTATTTTCTTACTTTTTTTCCCCACGGACATCTAAGATGATGAGAAGGTTTAATAGCTGCAGTTTACGCTTTGATTCTGTGTATTTCTGTCATTTAAAACATCAGATCCATGGTTCTTTTTGTCACTTAATATTTGAATGAGTTTGGGTGACGCTATTTGTTTATAAAAGGAAAACTGAGTGGGCACTTGACGCAGGTTAGAAGACAAACAGAAGTGAATTAACCTTCTTCCCAAAATCCAGCCGGAATTATCCAGTTTTACACACACTGTCTAAATACGCCAGCTCAGCTCACTGTGACTCATATATCTTTTTTTTTTTTTAAATGTTCCCCATAGTTGTCTGATGAGTGGAGCTGGAATATTTTGCCCGTATCCTTCGCCGCTCATATGAATCTCACACGCTCGTTCAAACTTTTTCCACTATGATTCATTTTTTCGCGTTAGGACACGCTGTGTCCAGCTCAACGGCTGTCAGTGCTGCCCTGGCCAAGCACAACACCCAGCTCTCAAACAACTGAGCTCCGCTTTGACAACAATCAAAACATTCACACTAAAGTTTGGAGCGCACCCCCCCTCCTCGCAGCCTGAACCGCCCGTTTCAATGCAGCGCAAGGAAATGAGAAGCAGGCTAAGCATTGTTACTCTAATTAATGTTCTGATTAAAATCTAAGCATCATCAACAGCTTCTTGTGTGTCTTATTACATTTCTGAGTTCCTGCCAGTGTCCGCCGTGTCGAGCCATGAAGGCGGAAAGAATATTAAGAAGTTAGAAAAATGCCCTGCAAACTGCCAATCCAATCCTAAGCGGCCTTCCAGGAAAGGGCCCCCAGTTTGCTGATTATTTCTTCCAGGAAGGCTCCTTTACTGACTGATCGGCCCTCGTAGTAAGACGTTTGGTTGGCCCATCAGTTCAAGTATTGTCACAGCCGCTTCTGATAAAGCCAGACCAGCTTCCAGGAAACCAGAGATTTACCCTCCAGCATTCCATCATTCCTTCGCCATCAGCGCGCAGAGAAAGACGGAGGGAATGCGAGGCAGCAGAAGGGGTATAACAGGGACACGGATCAATGGAACCATATGGGAAGCACGCAGGCAGGCAAATGCACTCAAATAACGTGTGCGTGTATGATTTGGTGCGTGCACCAACCAGCTGATTGTGAAACATGTTGACACAAACGCAGTGAAACCATCATATTTTTATAAGCTGACTATTCGCACGCCCGCCCCCCAATAACACACACACGCTTTCACTACAGCTCACAAAACTCATTGTGGTTCATCTATTTTCACTCAGATCATCAGTGAAATGGTTTTCCCGTAACACCTGGACCACATCACTGATGGGTGTGCCCCAGGAAGCAGATCCCCAAGTGGGATGAAGAGAAAGGTAAAAGGTGTTTGTAAAAGGCAGCTGCAGGGATGTTGTCATAGGCACAGATGCATTGTTTAATCTAAGAGGTTTTGTTTTTTTTCTCTCTCCTCGCAGCTGCACAAGCCAGACAGCAGAAAATCTCAAATGCCAAATGGCTTACTGTAACAGCATGGACTCAGACCAAACCCGTTAACACTCTCAGGTGTCACTGTGTGTCCCCACAAGCCGGGCAGCGCTGCAGACTATGTGAACTTGACACTGCAGCACACACAGACTTTGAAGCACTAACATATGCACATAAGGCACATATGTGGTGAGTGAGGGGTTTTTGGTCATGAATGAATGCTTGTGAGCACGTACAGAGTCAAATCCTTAAAGTAAATGCAGCAGAGCTACGAGCTTGCCCAACCAAAGAAGTCCTGCATTCATCAGCAAGCTGTATTTGGAGTTCCTCGGACATCGGAGGTCAGAACATAAAGTTCAGTCATTTTCAATCTCCATGCGTCCATTCACAAAGATTGTGTGTGTGTGTGTGTGTGTGTGTGTGTGTGTGTGTGTGTGTGTGTGTGTGTGGGTCTATTGGAATCTGCTAAAGACCAAAGAAGACTAATGTTTACGATGTAGGCTGTCTTTATGGGGATAGATGTGAAACGAGGAAGTCGAGATTGAGAAATCTTCTCTGAGTTACCAACTCGGATGTCCGGCATGTTGTGACATTTTCTTTGTTTTGTTTTTTTTCTGTCTATTAATCGGACATTCTGACTTCCCACTTATTGCAGCTTTAAAGTGTCGTAATAGTTACAATTTTCTGGTGGTTAACTTTTTTTTTTCTTTTTTTTTACTTCCATTGTAAATAAAGAGTACAATTGAGTTCTCTGAGTCAAATGTCAAACCTAACTCTGTCTTGTTTTGCAGTCGGTTGATGACAGAAAGAAATGAGGAAAAAGAAACAAAACTATTGCAAGAAGAAAAATGAAGTATAAGAGCAAAACAAAGGAAGGGATGACAGCGTGCAAGAAGGCAGCATGGAAAAACTCTGATATTTCCAAGCATGGACTAGTCACACTTAATGATTTGTTTATATCAAGTTAGGTGAACCTGTGGACCTGATATAAAATGTGTTATGCTTCAATCGATTTCCAAAGATAAAAGCAACATCTTTAGGAAACCAGAGAATGGCCTCCTCCTGAGCTCATTGATGCTCACAAATCACACTTGTCTCATGGACTTTTCCTTTTACTACGTTGCCACAATAAACAAAATGTGGAAAAGTGAGTTGCTCGTAACGCAGCACGACGTCATAGTCTGCTGTGGCACGCAAGTCTGTGCTGATGCTTTCTAAGAAAAAGGACATCTCGAGCGTCAAGAAGTTTGATCCTCTGATGCATCTAAACATCTGCACAAAAATGATGCCAATTAGTTTTGTAATCTTAGAAATAGTCAAATTCAAAAGCTTTAGTCATACGTAAGTGATTAGGATTAATCCTTGGAGGATCATGGGTGACTCAGATGTGGTGGGCTGCACAGCTGTCAGTTCCATCCCCAGAGCCACGCCGGCCTAAACACAGCTTTTTTTTTCCCCTTCTTCTTCTTCTGAAATAATGTAAAAGATTAAGAAAAAAAATTCAACACCTACTACTACTAAAACTAATGACTTTATTCCTACCTGCCAGGACTCGATCTGCGTTTATCTGGGTCATCAACATTACTGCTGAGTGCACGGACTGATACCAGCTGGAAAAGTGTGTGGAAGAGCGTCGGTCTCCAGCTGTCAGTCAGCAGCGCACTAAAGAGGAAGCGACATCAAAGAGGCTCCACTTTCCTTGATGTTTCTTTATCAATAGTCTACGTTGTGGTTTCCACAGTGGACACAATCATTAACTGTCTCGTTTCCTTCCTGAACGTACATTTACAGTTGGAATACCAGCGCCAGGCAAAAACTTGGCATGAGCCAAGACCAGGACATCTTTCTGCATTTTGTTCCAAATCCTTGAACTGATAATACAAAGTTTTGACGGGATAATTAAACCTGGCAGAAGCTTTCATACGACACTGGACATGTCTCAACAAGGATCCAGTCAGCTACTGGCCTCTTACGGGATGCATCCTTCAAACATGGCACAAAACTGCTCAGGCTTTTAGTATGCACACTTGATTTCACCTCTTGAGAACCCCGACTCAGTAAAGACCGGCAACCATTGCTCAATTTCAATGTTCCTTTAACTGCAAAAGGAGTGCATGCATACGCACATGCACGCACATGCACTTTCTCCTTTTTTTTAAACATAGAGGATCACGTCTGTTCCAGAAAGAGGAAAATAGGGGGTCTGTAATGTTTGTGTGTGTGTGTGTGTGTGTGTGTGTGTGTGTGTGTGTGTGTGTGTGTGTGCACCAAGCAGCATCTGAGTGTGAGAGCCAATCAGAAAGCTGTACAGACACTGAGCCCCCCCAAGTATTGCAGGTTTATAGGGCTCCGCTTCAGAGAAGTCACATGACTTCCCAGAGAGAGATGGAGCGAGAGGGGAGAAAAGGAGCGAGGCAACGTAGGGAGAGAGAAGGATAAAGAGCGGGAGAAGGAGCGGAGGGGCTCAGGGGGGTGACCACATCACAGCGAGGGGTAAAGTGAAGGTCTGATAGACAAATAAATGTTACAGATGGAGGGAGAAAAGAGACAGATGTGTCTGCTCTCAGATGCGAAATAGTCCAGGCTGGTCAGATTTTATGACAGAAAAAAAAAAGAAATAAGTGAATGCATGAAGCGTGGCATGAATGAGAAGACGCAGATGGGAGCAGCTGACTGCTGCAGAGGGTGATCTTGATGGTCTGGTTGACTCCGCTGCTATCACACAACAGCTATCTTTGCTACAAGGCATAAAACCTCCCAAAACAAAACACGAGGAATCAAAAAACAAATCTCCTTCACAAGTGATATCAAGATCTGTAGATGTTTTCTGAGCAGTTCCTATTTGTATATTTGGAGAAACATAAATCTGGTTACTACAACCCCCACAGTTTGCCGTCTGGGGTTTTCCTCGGGACTATTTGGTCAAAGAGGGCAGTTCAGATGAAAACACAATTAGTTCTGTTGAAACAAGTGATGCATTTTGATCTTTTAAGATGCCATTTATAAAAGTAAAATCCCAATCTCCTCCATAGAGATTAGAGTGGGAACAGAAACAGAAGAACGGAGCAAAAGTAAACATAAAAAGCTAAAGCATGAGGACACCCCTGCTCTTTGTTTGCGCTGGGCCCATTAGACCTGCTGAATGGAAATCTCAATGCTTCAGCAATCAGTGATATTTGAGATTTTATTGTGCTCTTATATTTATGGCGGCAGTCTGGGGAAAGTTTCAACACAAGACCACAAACGAAGTGAGGTCCACAGAAAAGGTTTCAAGTTTGAGGGAGAAATCTACCAATTTGAGCAAAACCCAGACAACTCTAGGGTGAATTCTGCATCTTCTTTATTTGTCTGTTTGTTTTTTTGGTAAAATTATCAAACCAAATAATAAAAGAGCTGGTAAACATCCACAAATGCCCTGACCCAAGCTAATTTTAAAAAAAGGAAAAGAAAGAACTGATGTCATCATTTCTCCTTTATTTCTTAAGAACTGTAAGTCTATCTGAGTGTGTGTGCATGTCAGTCATATTATGGGAACACAAATTAGTTCAGGAATTCCCTCCCCTTCTGGGTAAAAACAAGAGAACGAAAACAAAGTGCCAAGTAATCAAAAATATATATGTTTTGGGTGAAGATTTGGTCAAAGATACAGTGACACAGGTGAGATGAAGGCTTAGGTAAGCACTTATCAAGCAAATTCTCCACAGGATGTATAAAGATAAACTCACATCCTCTGAATCAATGATAACATGACCTGCTGTGTGTCTGTAAAAAAAACAACAAACAATCAAAAAACATGTGAGCAATACTAAGTACCTCTCTACTGGATCCACAGGATTTAAGAGAGTAAACAACAAAACAAACCACAAAATCTTTGCAAGAGAATTTGCTAGTCTGGAGCAATGAAGTCTGGAGTATTTTAACAAAATACCACAAGGGAAAGACACAAGCAAAAGTCTTTGAGAAGCAATTGCTGCTGTACATCATTCTGTTAAAGAATATTAAACCATTCCCTAACAACTTTGAGTCCAATGTTCTGCTCTGAAAGAGATTGTTCTCATGTGGAAAGCATTGAAGAGAGAAAAGATTTCCAAATGCAGACATCCCAATGAATATAACCCCCCAAAAGCAGGACCCATACACCTCACAACCATTCCCTGTAGACCAGAGTTTTCTAGAGGCAAAAGTGAGGCCATCTGTCTGACTGATAAAGCTTTGATAAAACTGGGTCATGCATGTGGACAATGATCCCAAACCCACCAGCGGATCTACATTAGAATGGGTGAAAAACAAAAGAATTAGGGTTCTCCAGTGCCCTACTTCAAGCCCGGCCCTCTGTCCAGCGGCAATGCTGTGGCAGACCACGGGAGAGCTGTGCATAAACAGTTTTTTTTTCAAATAAATAATGGCATGTGATATGATGTTATTTGTCTGAGGTTTTATTTGCCTAATAGCAAAAACCAAATAGGGTGAAATTTCTTTATTTATATTAATAACTTTATTTATACAAATAAAAAAGAAGGGCAATAACTTTTTCACGTGACTGGTTTATAAGATAAAGCACGGAATTTCGCATTACATATATATATATATATATATATATATATATATATAAATATATATATATATATATATATATATATATATATAAAAATATATATATATATATATATATATATATATATATATATATATATATATATATATATATATATATATATATATATATATATATATATATATATATATATATATATATATAAACTCATTCAGGGGAAGGCTTCCCATAAACACCTGTTTTGTTCCGGTTAATGTCTCTCGTCATGGTGAAGAAATGATGGCCTCAGTGAAAAAGGAGAGAGAAAGGAGATGAAGGAGGGAGGAGGAGGAGGACGAAGGGCAGTCACCTCCATTCCCCTCCGAGCGTGAAAGAGAAGAGCTCGTGTGGGATGAACACATTCGTTTATTCATTCGGCTCGTCTATTTTCAGCCCAGTGGGTTTATGGTTATTGGAAAGGCGTTGCCGTCTCGCTCCTTCCCAGAAGAAGTCAATATTTCTCCCTCTCCTTCATTTCTCCCTCTCCGCGTCTTTTTCTCTAATTCAATATTTTCTCCAAAACACCACTCTGTCCTCCACGCGGAGGCGAGGAATGCTGGGAGGCATCTGAGAGAAACGAAACACGGGCAAAGCCAAGGACCGTACACACGGACAAAAAAAAAAAAAAAAAAAAAAGAGGTTACAGAGTACAGTGCCAGCGGTGATCCCGTAAAAAGAAAGAAAGAAAGAAACAACAGCTCGCTTGGTCTGTCTCCCAGTCTCCTCATCTCACCGGTTATCCATCGCTGCCCTGCTGTGTTTACTGATGCAGCTTTATCTCTCCCTCTTCACAGCTCTTGTGGGGCTCTCGAGACCAACTGTGGCCAATTTACAATGCTGATGTTTGCTAATGACTTTTAATGACGACTTGTGATGGATCATAAAGCCTGGTTGTGTTACGGCCAAGATCAACTTTAACTACAGCATGGGGCGGACCTGTTAACACACACCGAGACTCTTAATCGAGTGATGAAAATCACCTAAGACAGCAAGAGTGGGAAATGTGTGTGTGTGTGTGTGTGTGTGTGTGTGTGTGTATGGGGGGGGGGGGGGGGGGGGGGGGGGGGTCTGAGGCCCCCCGGTGATATGAATGCGGCCCTGGCATTTGTATGGCAGAGAGATGGAGTAAGTGTGAGAGGGAGGTGAACGTTGTTTTGTAGTGAGTGCACCCCCCTCTTCGCTTATCTCAGTCCACAGTGGCAAAATTCCCACACGCTGTTCCCTCCAAATATTGACTCAGTCTCAAGGATGTGTAGGGACAGTAGATTTAATTCCCATAAAAGTAAGAGGACAGTGTTAGACATAACCAGTTTCATTTGTTCAGGAGTCCATCTCTTTATCATGCCATGGGTTTAAATGTATGTGTCAGGGGCTTTCGGTTCCTTGTTCTCAGCCCTCTTCTACAGGAACAATGGGGGAACACTAGTCAGAATCTGCTTTACAGAGCACCCTGGTCCCATGCCTGCGAGCCCTGACAAATATTGTAGTGTCATAAGTTATTTTGGAGCATTAGTTACTACAACATACCCTAAACACAGCATGGAAAAACTGGACAGAGGACAGACAAACACACGCAGATGGAAGAGGATATTTATGCACATGCATGCCTCTCTCACTGTGGTGTATTTACAGTGTGAGTAACAAAGGCTGTTGTATTCAAGTTCAAACTGTACTGCGTAACCTGACATGTCTCCACTGAAGTTAATTGTGGAAAAAACATGATAAAATGCTTGCAATACTGCATTTTTATCTGGTGGTGGTGGGGGCAATAAAACAACCACTCATACAGCATAATGTGATCCAGAACAATAATCTTACAATAAATGTCAACTTGTGAAGCCTACAATGCTCAGTGTTTACTGTAACTTTGACCAAGATAAGTTAATTTAATACGAATTTCAGTCCTGAACAAACAACAGCTTCATAAGTTTCCAATGTAGACAAATAATTTAAACAGCACTGGTCTGTCAGATATTTAATGAGACTGATGAGTTATTGTGTTGTGAAATATAAAAATGAGAACATTATGATGATCCAGATTGTGTTTAATTATGAGCCTACATTTGTGAGTGACAAGTTTACAGTTTAGATTTAACATTTCTAAACGGATCATTTGTCACCGTTTGAAAGAAATGAATTTCTGTGATTTTGGCGCCACCAAGCGGTTCCTTCTGCTCTGTGCACGTCGATTCGCAGGTAGGTAATCCATTAATTTCCCTTACGGTCAACTCAATGATCCTTTACACGTCCAGCAGTGATCCAAAGTTCACATAAAACACCGGGGATGATGATTAAAACTGGATCATCATGTACTCGAAAACGTTTTCCCTGAGGACTTTATGGAAAGTTGGCTTCGTGGCTTCTAGCAGGCAGATTTGCGCGCGAAATGCAGCATCAGCAGCCGCCTTCCTGGGCTCCGCGAGGGGCTACTACAACACAAGCAACCCCAGGTACCCCAGCCCGGGCGGGGCGGCCCACGTCCGGGTGGTGGACCTCCGCAGCGACACGGTGACCAAGCCCGGTCCGGCGATGCGCCAGGCCATAGCGGAGGCCGAGGTCGGCGATGACGTCATGGGGGAGGACCCGACAATTAACGGTCAGAGCCCCCAGCAGAAGAAACCGGCGCATTTTACTTAACTATTTTACAATCACGTAAAATGCATTCGCAAGATTGGATTGAAAGCGTGTCGTTGGGTGTGTGGGGTGACTTATGATTTAAAATTGTAACGTAACACAACAGTCTAAGGTCTGGACCTAAAATGGTCTCATTCAGTGATTGGTTATTTACAGGGTACTATGACGTCACGGACCTAGATCAGATTATTATTATTATTATTATTATTATTATTATTATTATTATTATTATTATTATTATTAAGACGTTCCATATAACTACTGGTCTTCACATCATGCTGCACACATATTGCGGGCTGCAAATGGGCGGAAGCGGTCACCTGATGTTAATTAAAGTTAATTGTGGTTTCTGGTTTCCACTACCAAGTCTGCACTCCCTATTAAACATTATAAATATACATTTAAATATTTTAACTACTAGTGACTCCACCCCCTAAACCTGCTGCTGTGAAAAGAGAGTTAAGACTGGGTTCAAAAGGGCGCTTTATCTTTGTGGTATTTTGAGTAAAGCATGTCACAGACATTTCATTAAGAGTTCAAAAAATTGAGCAAATGTTTGTGAAAAATATGTCCCCTTGTTGTTGAACATCATCCAGTCAGATGAGGAGCAGCCAATAATTAACCACTAAAACATTATAAGTAAAAGTTTATACTGTCTTTAAACTTGTGTAAAGCACACAAAGACCTCTGTCCTTTGTCCCTCAGTTAACACAGAGACAGAGCACAAAGAAATGGCTCGTAACTGCAGTTTTGTTTGTGAAGTACTGTCTGACGTTTACAGTTTTTTGTCCGATTCATATAGAGTTACAGAAAATAGCAGCTGATCTGTTTGGGATGGAGGCCGCCCTCTTTGTCCCATCTGGTACTATGAGTAACCTTATTGCAGGTAAGTGGTGCTTTTATTTAGATAGGACCTCATTCCACAATTATCAGGTTAGGATGGTGGTAAATGTGGATGCATTTCATCACGCAGTGATGGTGCACTGCAGAGAGCGGGGTGATGAGATGATTGTGGGTGATCTGTCTCACTTGCACATCTATGAACAGGGAGGTAGTGCACAGGTGAGTGTGCTAAAGGTCCATCTTCTGAAGTACTTTTTTTTTTTTTAACTTGGAAAGACTTAGTGTCCATTTACTTTGTTGACACAGCTGGCTGGCGTCCACGCCACCACGGTGACCACCCTCCCTGATGGGACGTTTGACTTGGTGCAGCTGGAGTCAAAGATCCGCCATGGCTATCCAGACCCACACTACCCACGCACACGCCTCATAAGTGTGGAGAACACACACAACATACAGGGTGGACGTGTGCTTCCTCTGCCCTTCCTGCAGGAGGTGTGTGTGCGTACACTTCAGAGAAGTAGGATTCATCTTCTTGCAGAGGGGTTTGATCAAGACTGAATGATTTGTTTTCGTTTCTCAGGTTCGCTCTTTAGCAGATCAATATGGTCTGTCAGTTCACATGGATGGAGCCAGAGTGATGAATGCTGCTGTGGCCCAGGAGGTGCCTCCATCCGTTATACTGCAGCACGCACACACAGTCAGTGTCTGCCTCTCCAAGGTGGGTCTAAAAGGCATGATGAGGCAAAGTAAATGATAGCCTACCAATGAACAAGATAGAGCTGGGCAAAGATAGAGATGGAATATGTAACTTTAATGTTTTTTTTAATATATTTCTTTGTGTGTGTGTGTATGTGCATCAGGGTTTGGGTGCCCCAGTTGGTACCATGCTTGCTGGGCCCCAAGACTTCATATCCAAAGCTGTACGATGCCGTAAAGTCCTGGGTGGAGGAATGCGGCAAGCGGGTGTTCTGGCAGCAGCTGGAAAACTGGCTTTGCAAGACATGGTAGGAAGACTGGGGGAGGATCACCGCAATGCAAAAACATTTGCTCTTGGTGAGGAGATCACAATTCTGCATTTGTAAATCAGTTTTCTTTCTCACTGTGGTTCATCTCATCACTTGCACTAAGTTTTTGACCTCTCTCCAGCCCTGCTTGACTGTGACGCTTCTCTCTTCGCTGTGGACATCTCTGCTGTGGAAACAAACATCTTGCGATTCCGACTGCAGGATTCCACTTTGAGTCCCCATGAGTTTTGTGCACGTATGGCTGAGGTCGGAGAAGGCGAAGGAGCAGCTCTGGGGCAGGGGGTGCAAGTTCTCATGTACCCTCATTTTGAGAACTCTGTCAGGGCTGTGTGGCATCTTGGGATATCTTCTGAAGACACCCAGTTGGCCATCCAGAAAATGCGATTCGTAGCTTCTCAGTTTGCGGAAGAAAAAGTCAGCGCCAAGTGAAAACTGATGACTGTTTAATGACAGGTAGTATTGGGATAGTCAAGGAGTGATGTTGGCAAAACTGATGCACGTCAGACACGTGGGATTAATGCAGCTGCAAGCAGCTTGAGTGTTAACCTCTTTGAACTGTCAATTTCCTGCAATTCATTTTTAATTGTATTTATTATTAAACTGAATGAACCACAGTCATCACAGTTTCCTTCATTTCTTTCAAGATTTATTCCTTTTCTCAGCTCTGACTACACGGGGGAAGCATACCGCAGGAACAATCGTGTCAAATCACAATACGCCAGCTCCTGGTGGGAGACTAAACGCTATCAAAGGAGCTGGACAAACCCCTCCAACGTCACTCAGGATTTATGAAGAGGGGCTTCTGGAAGCTTCTGTTTTGTTGTACTGTGAAGTGCGGTGTGGAAAATGGGCAGAACGGGAAGGCCTGGAATACGGCTGGAATGCACCCACCCTATCTCAGCCTCCACAAGTTTGTAATTTTAGCTTTCCTGGCCTGGCTTATGCTACCCTGTGAAACTAACTGATGTTAGTTCACATTCATTCTTATCAAATCTGTGCAATCATCATCATTTGAAGTACTCTTACCAAACCGACATTAGAAATAAGTGCTGCCAGAGCTGAAAAGTGGACTTGCAGAACTCCGCTGGCGTTCGCCATTCCCTGGCCCGCCTCTTGCTGGGTTAGGTCCATTGCGGTTGCCTGTGGGTTGGGCTACCAGAGCAGGCCCACGGGTTGCAGGCTGAGTGACTGCCGGTCCCGGCAGACCTCTGTTTCGAAGAATCCTGAAGCACTGTGGATTGGCCCGCCTCAAGCAGATAATAGGCCCCGGTGCTAGGAGACTTTGTAGGCACCCTACAACCGGCAACTGCAAAGTATGACAATAAAAATGTGTAATCATTACGCTGCAGAACAAACGCAATCACAATACATTGGTATTAACTTAGAAGGGGTCGTGAGTGACAACAAAAGCTAAAATTATGGGTATCATTAGAAAGAAAAGCTGATTCTTACCAAATTGATGATATACGTGTGTTTTATACCAGACCAAAACTTTGCTGGTTAACTGCTTTACAGTCACATAATAATAATAATAAAATATTAGACACTGTTTTGTTGCTGATGGGGACAAAATACAAAATACTTTGTCCTTGGATTGAATGAATTTGGATGTCTAAAATAACTGATATAAAAGCAGTTCTGTAAATCTCATAAACCTATATTTAATTCCCTGTGAAACATAAACAACGTATTAGATGTGGAAACTGAGACATTTTGCCGTTTCACAGAAACTCTGAGCTCATTTTGAATTTGGGGCAAGAAAAGGTTGGAAAAGTAACTGGCACAAAGCCAAGGAGGAGCGTTTGACAGCTAAATAGGTTAATTGGCAACAGGTCAGTAACATGACTGGGTATAAAGAGAACAATTTAGATGCAAAGATGGGCAGACGTTCACCGATCTGCATCACAAATTTGTGGAACAATTTCAGGGAAATGTTTCTCAACACAAAATCATAAAGTGTATAATATCCTCCAAGTGAAATAGCCGAAGTTAAAAACTCTACGGGTTAAAAACGGACATGATTCTCAACTGGAAATCATTGCACTGAGCTCAGAATACAGTTGGGGTTGTATAACAGATGTTACACTTTCTGTTAATAGGTGTGACAGAACAACGCCAGATTCTTTAAGTCTTTATGTCTTACCCAAAGAAGCTCAAAATATTTATCTGAAGAAACTGCTAATACAACAAAGGATTGCTGGTCAACGGAGGAGGTTATTTTTCTGTGTTTAACCCAACATTACAACTGGCTGTTACATCACAGAGTCAGTTTTAGCTGTATGCTGGATGAATAAAAAGATATAGGCTTAATCCAAACCTTTCTTGGGCAGGAAAAAGGTTTTAAGAACAAAAACGAAATTTTTACTGTTTTAATAACAACAGATGATTTATTAGGGTGGTAATAGCTGCTAAAGTGGAACTTCAATATCACTCCCTAAGATGCAGTTTTCATTGCTGTTTGTGATTTTAAAAATTTATGTTTAAAGTCTTACTTGTCTTGGTGACCTTGGTGACGACCAGGTGTGTTGCTGCAAGGAGTCATTTAAAACATGCAGGACAGTGTGCCCCAAGGACTAGGGTTAGGAAACACTGCAATAACCTAATCAGTGAAAGATAGAAGTGGATGCTATTCGTTCTACTAGCTTTATTTGTTTAGTCAAAGTCAAAGTCACGTTTATTGTCAATTATAACACATGTGAGGTACATACAGAGAATCGATCCTGTTTAGCCGGTGTAATCTGATTGCACTGGGAATTTCCACGTTTCTGGTCAGACATTTCAGCTGAAATGCCCCCTGTGGTCGCAATTCCAACTCACAGAGTGAAAAAAACCTCATGTATGGATGCTACTTAACTTAGTTTTACTGGTTATAATATTACATTACATCTACCAGACCCTTTTATCCAAAGCGACTTACAATAGAGGAATACAATCAAGCCACACTGATGTAGTAGATCATAAAGTAAGTGCAGTTACATCAGCATTCAAGTGTAGCTAAGACAACAGAAAGAGTGCACTTCATAACAAAAGAATTTCTTGGAAGAGGAAAGTTTCCAGGAGGTTCTTGAACATAATGAGGGACAACTCTGCCCTTGTAGCCATCGGTAACTTGTCCGTCCGTCCATCCGTCCATCCATCCATCCATCCATCCATCCATCCATCCATTTTCTTTACCCGCTTTAGCCTTTGCAGGGTCACGGGGGTCTGCCGGAGCCTATCCCGACTCATTACAGGTGAGAGGCAGGGGTACAACCCTAGACAGGTCACCAGTCTATCACAGGGCCACATACAAAGACAAACAACCCTGCACACTCACACCTACGGGCAATTTAGAATTATCCATCAACTTAGTACTCATGGTTTTGGACTGTGGGAGGAAGCCGGAGTACCCGGAGAAACCCCCTGGTAACTTGTTCCACCATTTAAACCACATGAGAGAACAGCCAGAGAGAGGGCAAGGCAACTCAGTGATCATGTGATAAGTGCAGTGCCTACGAAGGGGTGTAAGTATGATTGAGTTCATATAAACAGATCCAGACCCTTAGATCAAGTTACTTGACAAGAACAGTTGTGTATCATCTGCATAACAGTGATATGAAAAGTCATGTGATCGAATAATCTAGCCCGGAAAGGTGGTCTGTATGGCAAAGAAAAGGGACCCAAGTGTCGAGCCTTGGGGCACCCCCATGGACAAGCAATGTAATGAAGATGTTTGCCCTTACCATGACACTTTGAATAAACACTCAGTAAGGTAGGATAGAAGGATAGCCTGAGATACCAAGTTTGAGAGTATAGATAGCAGTAGGTTGTGGTTAACTGACAAAGCAAGAGATAGGTCAAGACGAATACGCACAAAGAATTGATCCGCTGCTGTCACTGCTCTTTCAGTGAATGGCCCTTTTTGAAACCAGACAGCTTCATATCAAGGAGGCTATTTGTGTGAGAAAGTCAATGACTTGTTAAGAAACTGCTCGTTCAATAATCTTAGAAACGAAGGGAAGCCAGGAGACCAGCTGATAGCTCTCAATCAGAGAAGGGTTGAGTGAGTTTTGTTTTTAACAGCAGCATGATCATAGCTTGTTTAAAGGGAGATGGAAATGGGCCTGAGATAAGCAAAGACGTTATTATGCTCGTGACTACTAAGAGTTCTATTTTATTGTCATTAAGTCAAAAATACAAATAATATTATCTGCTTTTTATCAAATGGCTGCACATTGTAAAAGGTTGAAGATCACAGTCTAAGCTAAGCCTAGGGTTAGTTTAATTGTACTGAGAAGCTCAGTTGCCATGCATTTATTTATTCAAACATTATTTAAACATTATTTGTATATATTGGTATGGTTTCCTCTAGTAAAGTAATCTGGTTGCAATATCAAAACAAATAAAACACGTCTTTGT
The DNA here is from genome assembly GCA_014839995.1 of Xenentodon cancila. NCBI lineage: Eukaryota > Metazoa > Chordata > Actinopteri > Beloniformes > Belonidae > Xenentodon > Xenentodon cancila. The sequence goes on from CM026218.1 coordinate 9,344,572, forward strand.
GCAGTTATTAGGGAAGCTCTCTGGCCCTGATATCCACGCCATGTAAACACTTACTAAGTCTAAGTAAATATTAAGTACCTTATGTAAGAGTATATCCAGATACCGTTTAGTCATATAAAACGTATTTACCTCAGTGTGTTCCATTACTGATTTATTTTCAGGTATCTGTTCTCTGACCCCTCAGGTTTCCATAGTAACGTAACGTCTTCATGCTCGTGCACTTCAGCTCATGCACATGCTCTTGCAAGGACACTCCTAAACAGGGAGGGGGACTGGTCTGCAGCTCAAAACACGTTTAGCAGGAAGTTGTCGTTTTAACTATGCAGGCTATGCTGTTTACAGTTGATCACAAGATGGGTTTAAGAAAGATGAAAAGAAAAGTACATCCATCAGTATCAACTTTGAGAAGTATCTGCAGTGATGTTGGCTGATACCAGTCACAGTTTCTTAAACAAAAAAGAGCCATTTCTGATTACAAGCAAACACAATGGTGCCTCTCTAGTTTGTATTTATTTATTCGATTTTAACTTAATTTATTTATTTTGTTTTTGACAAGTGCCGAACATCTAACTTCGGGGTTTGAACCAAGGCAGAAGTAACAAAAGCTGCAGTTCACTGACTGACCACTGGTACTAACGCAGTATTGGCTAAACACAGCGGTCATTATTTTTACTTTTTATCTTTATATCTTTATAATTGCAGCATATTCTTACAACTGATCTCACTGATGTTTTATTACCTCTTGTAAGCCCACAGTGTGACTTTACAACATCCAATGATGCCGTCAAGTCCTGGGTGGAGGAATGCCAAAGGCTGGTGTTCTGGCTGGAAAACTGGCTTTACAAGACATGGTAGGAAGACTGGGGGAGGATCACCGCAATGCAAAAACATTTGCTCTTGGTGAGGAGATCACAATTCTGCATTTGTAAATCAGTTTTCTTTGTCACTGTGGTTCATCTCATCACTTGCACTAAGTTTTTGTCCTCTCTCCAGCCCTGCTTGAGTGTGACGCTTCTCTCTTCGCTGTGGACATGTCTGCTGTGGAAACAAACATCTTGCGATTCCGACTGCAGGATTCAACTTTGAGTCCCCCTTGTTTTGTGCAAGCAGCTCCGGGGCAGGGGTACAAGTTCTCATGTCCCCTTATTTTGATAGCTCCATCAGGGCTGTGTGGCATCTTGGGATATCTTCTGAAGACACCCAGTTGGCCATCCAGAAAATGCGATTTGCAGCTTCTCAGTTTATGAAAGATAAAGTTAAGGTCCAGCATGGTTAACCACAGGTAGCAGTGGGATATTCAAAGATTAATATCAGCAAGACTGATGGATGCCAAACACATGGAATAATACCAGTTTCTCAATCTTTTCGACAGTTTTTAAAGTATTTAGTCCTTATCCCTACATAAATTGGTAATACTGTGTCGTGGCTGATGGACGGAGGGAAGCATGCAATACAAGAAGTAGTAGGGAGTTGTTGCCTGACATTATACATTAGGTAGTGATACCATCAGGCTGGGCTGAGGTCATCATAGGGAGTGACAATCATCTCCGGTGGCTGGAATGAATACATGTGGCTCTCTCATTTTGGTCGGGTTGGTGGAAAAGCCCCATTTAACAACTGTGGGTGTTGTGAAGAGGACCTGGAATACGTCTTGCCGTTGGCTGGACCTTTCACGTCTTCCCCCGACAATTCAGATAATAGGAGCCTTCGGTCCAAGGCGATAGAGGGAAGGACATACGAAATTATGTGCTTCCCTTCATTTGGAGTGTGTTGTTGCCTTAATCAATCATGTTACAGCTGTTCATTTGGCACCTTCCAGGAGCCCTTTAATACAGGATTGCTCCTTGGTAATTCCACCTGCAAGATGGTTGTAGCGGAGGAGAGTTGGAGGTCACTGCTCCACCTCTCGTTTATATACATGAAAGTTAATCTTACTCTTTCCCAAAGTCAAATTTGCATAGGGTGTTTTTTAGTTTTTTTTGTACAGCTTTACACCCCTTGCTGACAACATTGATAACAATACAGGTGCTACTACTGCTGCAGTGTTTTCAGCAATTCAGCCCATAATCACAGAAAGGTCATTTTAAAACACAAAGTTGTTTTAGATTTTCTCTTTGCAGCAAATGGTGGAATGTGCTCTCCACTTAACCTCACTGAGTGTCAGTGCTGTGTTTTAACTGTAGACCTACAAAACAACGTCTTACCACCATGCTCAGTAAAGCAATCAGCAGTCTGTACTAACCCAGTGTCGGCTAAACATGACTGTAATTTTTAATTTTGCCATTATATTCCCCTGTAAACGTCTGCCGGCAGCTCTGCAGATATTTTGAGTGTTTCCATATTTGTGCTCATGGGGTTTTAAAAACGGCTCAGACTGATCACCTCCATCCACCCCAAATAGTTCCTATTGATGGGATCACTAAACTTATGAAATCACCCATGAAACCAAGTTGCTGCTCTGCCAAAGCTTTCACAACAGAACCAGCTTCCTGTAGAACCTGTGTCAGATGTTCACACTCCTCAGTAAACTTCTCTTTTCAACTCCAAGTCCACTGTTCCTCTCTCAGCTGTCTGATGTAGACAATTATGGCTTTCTGATGAGTGTCACTGCTTTCATGTCCCAGTCCCAGTGACCGAGGTCAGTGTTTTAAGAGTCATCTTGCTCTTAATGTGACTTTTGATCATCTTCTCCGTTCCTTGGGTCCTGTCACTGTGCTTTCAGATTGCATGTAAATTGGTGAAGTGACTATCTATTGATTGACAGAAAGTTTTTAAAAAATCCAAAAACCAATTTGACAATGTGTATTTTATTTATTTATTTGGTTTCACTCATGAGAGGCCACTGATCCATGTACAACCCCCTAATTTCAATGAAATTGTGACTCCAAACCTCATGATCTTACAGTTCATTCTCAATAGCACATTTACCACGTCTCAGATGTCAAAACTGAGCCATGTCAAAATTAATAATATTTTTTATAGAAAATATTATTAATTTTGTATTTGAAAGCAGCAACACATCTTAATGAAGTTGTAAAAGGGCAATGTTTTCCATTGTAATGCATTCCCAATTGTTTAAATAACTGTCTGTAAACATCTGGGAAGTGAGGAGAACAGAGTTCAAGGAGAGGAATGCTGTCTTATTCCTCTCTGATGCAGGATTCTATTCTCAACAGCCCTTGTGGAAACGATGTTCAGCAACAGTGATATGTAGAAGTGTTCCTGAACTGAACTAATGTACCACATAATGATGTGGTACATTAGGAGAATGCAAAACCCAGAGTGCCATTGCACTACAAGAAGTGCTTCCTTGTTTTTGTAAATGAAATGTCGTGGCTTACAAAAGATAACTAAAGAAAATGAATTGCCGTTACTGTATCCCGTCAACGTGCGTTGTCAGTTACGGTGTTAAAAATTGAAAGAAATAAAGAAGTTCATGGCAGCGGTGGGATTCGAACCCACGCCATCGAAATGACTGGAGCCTAAATCCAGCGCCTTAGACCACTCGGCCACGCTACCACATACGTCGCAATTTTTCAAAGTAATATACCATATAGTACGACTCCGCTAAGGGTCTCAGTTGTGTTTAGGACTGCATTTTTTAATATTTGATCGACCAAACCTAGGGTCTGCGCTTTATCGTAATGTTGGCGATTTTGCAAGATACAGAAATACTTTGCTTAATGAAGAAGGTGGGTACTACTTTTAGAACCCACGTGGTCATAAATGTAATACTTGCAGTAACTAATAAATAACTGACACACGGTAATGTGGTAGGAAAATAGCTGACGGACGTAATGACATGGTTGAATATTCGTTGATACCAACGTGTACCTAAACGTAAATCATACATGATGCTGCTTTTAAATGCTCCTACGCTGCCATAATGGCCACATCTACTCTCTAACTACCCATTCTTTAGTTACATTAAATATATGCAGTTTGTACTTCTAAAACGATCATTATTTGTTGGTTGCAACCTCAAGATTGAACATGCCATCGGAAATCTCCACAAAGACTATTTCTTTTCCCATAACATCCCTACTTGTGTATCGCATTTCCGACAGCCTGTAATGACACATGACGCGGGGGTGTGGCTTGGAGAGGCCAGTGTGGTGCGGTGCTACGTGCCGAGGATCATCCTCGTGGTGGTGGACTGTTCAGTGCAACTGTACAAGTACAGTACTTCCTTGCCAGGCACGTCCCCGGACCTTCAGGCAATAGTGGAGCACCAGGACGTACCCCGCTTTTGTTTGGGAGGAGTTTTTAACGGCTGCTCATGCAATCCTACCTATTTATCTTCTAACCGAAGCCCGGGAAAGAAGAGCACCAAGGTGGCTAACTGCGCTGTGACGCCCCGCCAAGATAAAGCCGTGGAAGGAGTCCCTGAGCGTCTGATCACAAGGTTGGACACTTATTTAATGTATGCGCACAATAGCAGCATACAATTAATCAGATTTAAGTGGATGGGTTTTTTAAAACCTTAATTTCTTTGTCTGTTAGTGAATTAATGACAGCATAGGTATTTTTGTGCATAGGTCTATATCCTTATGGTGACATAAGAACAGACTGATCCTTACATTTCCACAGACCATGATCAAAAATACTCCTGCATGCCGATATAAGAGATGTCATGTGTGGCCACATCTACCTGCAGTCACCTATTTGCATATGGTTGCAGATGCAGTGTTGTTGTTATTTTACACTCATTGTTGTGGCTCCCATACGCCAACCCCAGACCGCGTTGCTTTCATTTCTGCTGCACTTGAGGCGCCTTTCACTCCACTCACACTTCTCTCTGGTCAAAACAACAACAGACGTTATGGAAGACGACTTGATGTTCAGCATGGAGGAGGAGGGCAGTGCCAAGAGACCCTCCGTCCAGCGAAAGGGCATTAAACAGCGAGCTTCTTCTCTCAGTGAGGATGATGACGATGACGAAGAACACTTCATCGCACCCATCCTGGACGATTCTGCCCGAGAAGTCTGTCACTACCTGAAAGGCCTGGCTTACACACGACAGCTGTCAAACTCTCTTCCAAAGGGCAGCTTCACCTACAAGGTGAGCCATGGGGCAAAACAGTATGCAGAAGTAAACGTGAAATCAAGCATTGCAGGATCCTTTTGAAACAGATGTTATGCATCTTGCTGCGCTCACGCACCATCGTCACCACTCGGTTCTGCAGTTTCATGTGTGAGCTCTATTTGCCTTATAAGGCTGAAGGCTCAGTGCACGCCTGCACACACGCAGCAGTACGTGTGTTTGTATGTTTGCAGGAGAGGAAGCTGGTCAGGCATCTCTTTCATGTTCTCTCTGATAAGAACAGGAAGTACCAGATGGTAGACTTCATCACATATGAATATGTTGTGCATAAACGCGTGCGTTTGGCTCTCTGCAGATCAGCAGTGAGCTATAAATAATAGTTCAGTTCAGTGCCGACTGCTACTTATCATCCAGCTCGGTGTTGTTGGAGCGAACAGCCTTTTTAATGTTTGTGTGGTGTTGCTGTGTGAAATAATGCTGTTAAATATTTGTCTGCTGACGGAAACCATCCATCTCTCTCCGCCTTTCTGAATAGCATGACACAGAAACAGAGGCAGAGCATCGCTCGTACAGTGTTCTGTCCGAGAGCGCACGGGTATGTTTCGGATCAGATTACCTCTCTCCCTCTTCACCAGAGACCACTCCTGCCTCCATCCTTCCCAGCCTGCTCTGTAATTTACTGTCCTTTCCCTTGTTTTGGAAATTCCCTTCTAAGTTTTCATCCCGTATCACCTCCCATTACTTCATTCACCGATGTTTTCATCATTCCAAATCCTCTGCTGCATCCTCGCTTCTTGCACAACGCACTCCTCTGTCAGTTCAGCTTTTTCCTTTTTGAAATAAACCAAAAAAAGTTAATAAAGTTAATAAAACTACACTAAGTAAGACTCCTCAGAAAATCCCCAGAATCAGAGCCGGTCAGACCTCGTCCATGCAGGTGAACGCGGTCTGACCTGAACTTGGATGTGACGTTGGCTCAGTTGAAAACATGACCCTTCACATTTCTCTGAGTGTGTAAATTTACTCTAAATAGAAACCCGTCTGCTGGACGGTGAGCAGTGAGATACGAGGGATACGTGCTGTTGCGAAGTTCAGAATGGGTCGGGGTTCAGATTTACTTTACTTTAGATTTTATTTACTTTACTTTTCTTTTGCTTCGTAGCACCTGCAAACACACTTGTTTTGCTTTTAAACTCCAGATAATCACATGACTCTGGATATCATGCTTGTGTTTTATTACCATTTTCAAATACGTTTCAACCGCTTCTGTTTGGCCGGTTTTAAAATCCACTCCCGATTTTCATTATATTATTTTTCTTGCCCTGAGATGGTTCAATGCAAATACGTCTGAGAATAAGGTGAAGCAATGTCAAGCACAGTAAATGCACACAAAGAGAGTTAACGTACACGTGAGAGGATCAGTCTGCTTTGTGTGAAATAAACGGCTTTGCATGGAATGACCTCCCCTCTTTGGGAAACAGGCTTTTTGTCTTTTTGCATTAAAAAAGAAAAAAAAAGACAGCTAACAACAAATACGTTGTGCTCTCCATTCTGAGGCAGTCAGCATGGATAAACGCGATTGAGAAGGCCCGGGCCATGCCCGACCCATGGGCTGAATTTCATCTGGAGGACATCGCGACTGAATCCTGCAGTCGTTTCAGGTACGAAGGACTAGTGGAGGAGATTTCAGTGGCCCGTTTGTCCTTTTCTTCACTTACGTGTGTGTTTTGTGTTTTGAAATTGCCTTAGAAAGTCCATTGTCAATCGTCCGTGACTTGTTTGCATATCCATTGTTGACTCTCTTGGCTGGTCTGAGCTGTTGACAAACATTTCATGAGGCACTGGCCTCCTTTGGTCCACCGTGTTCTTTTTATAATCCCACATTTGGGCCGGATACCAAATGTGCACCCAGATATTATGAGCGGCTCTGCGGCTGTATCGGTGCACACGCCTCCTGCAAACATCTCAGACAAGGCTGGCAACGACGCACAACTGAGTATGTGGGTGTGGCTGAGCCGCAGGACGGACAGGAATTCCTGTTATATAAGACTTTGAGGAGGGGAGGGGAGGGGGGGCGCTCGGTCACTGCCATTTTGCCCTGCCGTACTTTTTTCATGCGCTAATTTTACCCGTTTGCAACCTCACCCCTCTTTGCCCTGCGTAGCGTGGGGGTCGCGGTACACTCTGTTCCCAGTCTGTAACGGCTTTCCAGCAGAGCGGACCAAAGATTAGATATTGGAAAGTTCTACTCTGGACACGGGAGTGGAAAATAAACTCGTTGCACTGAGGTTTTCAGCCGCATGCATGCAGTATTCATTAACTCAGGACACACACACACACACACACACACCTGCAGAGCCAAACAGACTTACCGATCATAAACTATTTTTACAATAACTACATCAACTCCTTTTTATTCCAATCTAATAACCTCCGTTGTAATGAAATGGGTGAAGCCAGATGATCTATTTAAGAGAAACGGGGAACAAAGAGCCTCCTTGTTTCATTCGTCTCCCTTTTCTTTTCCACTTGAAGTAAACTTGATGGCCAACTTTACGCCTTAACTCTGTGATAAGAATAGATAACGAGCAGTTGACAAAGACTTTCTCTTGGCAAACATGAATGAAACCGGGGAGCAGTTGTGGTCTTTCAGTTAGAGACTTCAGTGAGGAGCGGTTTGATCTTCTTTGGTCAACTGTGGGGGAGCTAAGAAAGGAAACCAGGTCAGTGGTCTAACAGGCTCTCCAGAGGGATTTACAGCGTGGCAGGCGGGGGGGGGGGGGGGGGTCCACTGTCACGGGGTGTCTCCGTCACCTGTTGGTGAGAGATATGTCATCCTCATAATTTACAGTTTTAACAGGCGGATTTTTGCCATTCCGCTGAACACGTGCTGAATCCGAAGGTGGACGAAGTGTTTAATCATAAACCGAGGTGTTACACACACTGGAATGTCGATGTGGGAAACGGCGGATTGTTAGTGTGTTGGGAACATCCTGAGGGGACGCTGGACGTTTGTAGAAATGCTGATAATAAACACTTGCCTTTTTTTTAATATAAATATCTAAGTACTCATCCATTTCTATGAAGGAAGAAGCCACGAACTTTGTTCCTGATACGTCTGTTGACGTTAATTTGCACATATTTATGATAAGGTGGAACAACAGGAAGGAGATACTTTTTAATACAATTTTCTGTACTGTTACAAAGTAAAAAATTATTTAGTATTCGTTCTGGTCTCCAATGAGCAGTTGGTGCTGTCAATACTTAGAAATGTATTTATTTTTTATCTATCTGATCTGTCACATGGTCAATAAGTGGTTGAAACCAGGTCAAAGAACGGTGACAAAACTTCAACGGTTTCAACATTAAAAAAAAAAATTTTAAAAAAAGCTGATTTGATTTGAGAAAACATATTTTACAAGACACGACTGTTTATCTTCACAGGTACAATGCCATCACAGGAGAGTGGAATCAAGACCAGATCCACGTCAAGATGGCTTCACAGGTTTCTAAAGATTAAATTTAAAAAAAAAAAGAAGTCTTTTCTTCTCTGCTGCAGAGTCTCGGTGTCACCTCGTGTCTGATTCATGTCCTTGTGCCTGGTTTCTCACAGCCGTTCGGGAAAGGGGCCATGCGGGAGTGCTTCAGGACGTAAGAGAACATGTTTTGCTGTACTCATCACTTTTGATTCAGAGGTTGCTGCACTCATCCTCTTGTTACCGAGACCAATGTTATCTTGGCGTAAACAAAACAGATGAAATGTGTGTTTCACAGCCTCATTCCTAACATTTCTAGCTCCGACTCTGGAGAGTAGCAGCGGATGCATGGAGTATTTTTATTGTACCAGGACAATGATGACATTTGGAGTTTATTTCTCTTTTATATCCATTTTCTTTCGTCGAGATCCCCTGATTTAATGGTTGCTCCACCGTTCTTTTGCATTTAATTGATGATGCCAAGTAAAAGCGGAAAAATATAAGAATAGTGCAATCAGTGTTTAATCCTCAGTAAAGTGTAAATTCATCTAAACTACCAAAACGAAAACTCCTCTCCGTGCTCCCACAAGTCCAAACATGCAAATCCTAAAAAAGAAAAAGCTTGTTTGTTCGTCTTGTACTGTACATTTGTGGGTTTAGATCATATTTTCTTTTCTTCAGTCACATCTGAGATCGTACTGCAGTAAAAGTTATGTATTCCTTACAGCTACAGGGGTGTTTTCTTTTATATCTGTGCAAGACTACAAAAGTTAAATAAGGAAATCGTACGTATTTAAAATCCTTGTTGTTTTTTTTTTTTTCATTCCAGGAAGAAGTTGTCGAATTTCTCACACAGCAGCAACTGGAAGTCGGCATCCAATTATGTCGCGAAGCGTTACATGGAGATGGTGGACAGAGACGTCTACTTTGAAGACGTTAGGCTGCAGATGGAGGCCAAACTCTGGGGAGAGGAGTACAATCGCCACCGGCCTCCCAAGCAGGTAGAGGAGATACGTTTACCCTCCACGTGATTATAGATTTATAGAGCTCAAAGCGGTATCGTAAAAGCAGATTTTTCATGTGATTAATATCCAGTATAAGCCAGTCGAGAATTATCTTTGCTTTGAAGATATTAAAGATATTAAAGCCAATCTATACAGCAAAACCACTTCTGACCACATGGGGCAGTGTAACAAGAAGAAACCATGGTTTTGAGTTCAGGGAAGGGAACATGTCAAGACTGCTGCTGCTGCAGAAATGTGTCTCTTACATTCCTGGTTAAGTATGTTCAAGCATGTCTGTGACTTACTATCATTTTCAATATAAAGACTTTGAATTTGAACTTGACGGTTTATACCTGTTTTCCAAAGGACGTACTCGCACGCTTACACTTACTATTTAAAGTGAATTAGTGCATTTGCATCGACACTGTTGTCGTAGTGAAGTACAACGATGGTCCGCCCGGTGGTTTCCACCTGGTTTACACGCAGGACCTGGTGGGACACTCATGTGGGCGTTTTCAAATCCTCAGGTGGACATCATGCAGATGTGTGTAGTTGAGATGACGAACAGACCAGGTAAACCTCTCTTCCACCTGGAGCATTACATCGAGGGCAAGTACATTAAATACAACTCCAACTCCGGCTTCGTGAGGGACGACAACATCCGGCTCACCCCACAGGTGAGCGGGATCACCTTTCGGCACCAGCTCATGTCGGGCTCACAGTTCTGTGCGTAATATTCCTCTTTTCCCCGTCAGGCTTTCAGCCACTTCACCTTCGAGCGCTCTGGCCACCAGCTGATCGTGGTTGACATCCAGGGAGTCGGAGACCTCTACACAGACCCTCAGATCCACACAGAAAAGGGGACTGACTTCGGAGATGGGAATCTGGGTACCTTTCTCTTTGACAGGCCGCTGCTTCATGCTCAGAACTGAAATTGCGGGAGAAGCTCCAGTCTGATAACACCTGTGTTCCAGGTGTGCGAGGCATGGCTCTGTTCTTCCACTCCCACCTGTGCAACAAGATCTGCAAGAGCATGGGCTTGACGCCCTTTGACCTCTCCTCGCCAGAGATGTCCCAGCTGGACTGCACCAACAAGCTGCTGGTAACTTTAACATTTATGCGATGAAGTCTCTGCCTGAAGAGTTCAAATTTACAACCGGTAATGTGTTTTGTTTGTTCTGTGATGGATCACTGCAAAGTTTCATCTGGTTTTTGTTTCAGAAGTCGGCTCAGACGGTGCTGAGGGGCTGTGAGGAACCCTGCGGTTCTCCTCGTGTTCGCACCTTGTCCGCGAGCCGGGCGCCGCCGCTGTTTTCCCGCCTTTCTGAGACATCGTCTGCAGATGAGAGCATGAGTGATGCGGACTCCATCCCCTGCTCCCCCCTGGCAATCGCCGGATCTATCGGCAAGTCACCTTGCGGTACATCAAGTTTTCTTCTTCTCTGTGGATTCAGAGAGCTGTCTAGAAAAAGCAGTTGTTGATAGCTTTTTTTTTCCTGTTTTTGCTGCATTCCCCAGGCTTGTCTTTTACTGGAATCTACGACCACGACAGAGTCAACAATAACAGCACAAGTGAAAACAAGGTGGGTAAGAGCAGCGTGGGGGGGGGGGGGGGGGGGGGGGGTCGCAACTACATACAGAAAACATGAGCAGCTGAAGTGAAAAACTGAAGAAACACTGAGGTGAACCGAGCAAGCGGAGCCACAAAACAAAAGGAAGATCAAAGACCGGCGCTGATCTAACAGTTTTGTGCATCTGCATCACTGATCAGCCTGTGAAAAGTGAAAGAATCTAAAATTGTAACCCATTTACACATAATCTAGTTCACGGTCATTTTTTTTTTTTGTCCGTTTTTCAGCTTTTTCCCCCATGTAGAGGTGGAATTGTGGGAATTCAACCAATGCCAAGGTTACAGAGGTTTGCTTGTCCTCCAACGTGTCAGCAGTCTGGGCGATGACGCGGCGCATAGTTCCAACGCCGGTTTGTTGAAAGGTTAAACCCTGACCACATTCGAGGTCAGCGCAACAATGAGTGTGTTTAGAGGCGCGGCAGCTGCTTGTGAAAGCAAACGAGCCCGTAACAATGATCTCAGCCATCAGTCCAGTACTGGACTCAGTTTCACCTCAGAAAAAGAAGGGGTTCTTTGTTTGCTGTGGCTTTTCTCTCTTCTGCGAATCAAAAGGATCATAGTATTAAAAACGGTTGTTTATCTCGAGCTGTTCCTGGTCAGTTTTTTTTTTTTTTTTTTTTTTTTAAGGTATCAAAATGAAAATTCTCCTTTTTGTTATTGCATTTGAATACCAGAACCCGAAACTTCCCAGCAGACCACTGCATTTACACAAGCTGATCAATGACCTCAGGTTGTTCCACATATTTTAACGACACCGCCACCAAGTGGCCGCTGCAGGACTACGTGCATCTGCAAAGCTACGAGCATCTACGCTGCTGCCGTCCTTCACCCGAACCGATCTGGTGCTCCAGCTGACGCGGAAACCAACATCTGAGATGGCACTCGTCTACCACGCAGCTCACCTACCACATTCTGATTTGCTCTCTGTAGGAATTGGAAAGCGGCGGAGACAGCGGCTATCCCAGCGAGAGGAGGAGCGAAAGCGATCCGAGCGACCACGTAGATGGGGTAAAGACGTCTTTGTTTTTAAAATGTGTTCACTCAGACAACTTTTTTTTTTTTTTTTTAGGTTTTACGAGTTTCTTCTCACAGCAGTCAGAACCAGACGCACGAACTGTTTTAAATGATGATCAAATGCATTCGTATCCAATGTCTTTCTGCACATTTTTTTAACCGGATGTAGATTTTTGACTGTTGGAGAGTATTTTTTTATGTTCTATCAGGTAGTTGACGTCGTCGTGTCGGACTTGTAAAAATCTCCTCCACGTTTAGCTGTTCTTCACACCATATTTGGTTCGAGCGGGGGTTTATAATGCACGTTGTGTCATCACATAGGCCGGCCATCGCTGCCACAGACTTTATTCCGAGTCGGATGAGGACAGTGTCAGACGGGTAAACGAACATTAATTCATATGTGTGTAGATGCCATCATCTTCATCTCCATCATAATCATCACTGTAAACCAATAACCATGCTCTAACTTTCCTCCTACTTGTGTTCCATCTCGTTTTCTTGACCCTTTTTTTTCATTCTTAACGTCAAACATCACCTTTCCTCTAACGTACCACCTCCTCCTCCTCCTCCTCCTCCTCCTCCTCCTCTGTTTTGTCTCCTCTCACTAGAGGAAGATGGTAGCTCCTCCAAGAGTCTCTGGACACTTAAATTCATACAGTCCCGACCACAAAGGGGTGATTATTTGCATGGAGGCTTTTAAGCCGGCTGTGTCATCGAGCAGCGCTGTGCAGTCTTGCTGCTGTCTGCTGTCATTCGCTGATGACGTGTGAAGCATGCGTCCAGCTGATTAAATAGCTGCCACCGGTTTCCACTATTTGCAGCTGAGTTAATGAAAACTATTTTGAAATGTAGACTACAGAAAGATGATCTTTGGAATAGAAACACCATCTACCTCCAATTCACCGACTGTGCCATGTTTGCTGATAGTTCTCACCGTAAAAGCTTCATGTGTGCACTTCTCTTTCTCCCCTGCTTCACATAACTCCGCCCATTTCAGTAACCAGAGGTGTACTCCTCCAGCTCTGAGCTCCAAACCCGGTGTTTGTCCTCTATCACTTAAAAATACAGCTGTCAGGAGTTCTGGATGGGTACGCCCCTGACAGTGGGCTGCAGTTTGTTTCCTGTTTCATGTGAAAAGAAACAGATGGTCACTTTCTCTCTTTTTTGTTGGCTGTTTCTGCTCAGCTGACAGAGGAGAAATGGAGCTTTTACCACTCGACTCGTGCTCACGTCCACCGACCTTCCTGTGTGGCCACAGAGGTGGAGCGTCTCAACACTCTGCTGCAGAAGAAGATCGGCCAGTCGATCCTCGGAAAGGTAAGGGGGACGGGGCTGTTCCGAAGATCTCAGTGGATCCTGTAGCTCGTAAAGAGAATGTGAATGTGGCGGCATTTTTGGTGGACAAAAGCAAGGTGATGTTGAGTTTATTGGCCATTAAGTGAAGCTCAACTGAAATTTAAATGTATAAAAAGAAGAACTTTTGCAGTGTGTTTTATTTAGAGGGCTCGACCAGTAAGAGCCTTCCAGTGTCCCACGATTATTATTAGTCCGAGAGAAGGGCAGCTGGTAGTCAATTATACTTCGCCAGTATTGTGTTTTTTTTATTTATTTATTTTTTTTTACATTTGATTATGTACATTCAATTACAAAAGTAATTGTAGAAAAAAAAAGACATTTACAACAGAAACAAATCCTACATGCATTATGTTAAACTCTCTTTGGGGCTTCATTCAAAGCCGTCGGATGTAGTAATACCAGTTCTGTCCACATGGAGGCATGTCAATCTGCTGTGGCGTCAAATAAGATACTGAATGCTGGGCAATGAGGGGCAATGAGCATGCACGTCTTGTCATGTGCTGCCCCCATGTGGCCAGAAAAGGAATTGCTACATCGTTTTCCATCATTTTAATATTTTTGCATATGTGGCTTTGTCTTTCTGACTATTTATAGCATGTAAATATTTGACTGTAAAATTTTACAACTGTAAAAATTTACAGCAGAGTTTATATTGAAGAAATGAAAGAATTTTCCAGTGTCATCAAAGCTTTTTAGCAGTAATTTTGCCACACTGGATGAAATTGATATAACTTGGACAGCTGCGGTGGTGACGAGTGTCCCTGCAGTAATTTTGCTTTTCTGGACCTTGTACCCAGGTCCACTTGGCCATGGTCCGCTACCATGAAGCGGGCCGTTTCTGTGAGAAGGACGAGCAGTGGGACCAGGATGCTGCCATGTTCCACCTGGAGAGGGCTGCTCTGTGCGGAGAGTTGGAGGCCATCGTGGCCTTGGGACAGTGCTATCTGCAGCTTCCTCATCACATACTGCCAGACATGGAACTGGAGGTAACGCACACCACACGTGTTCCCGTTTGTTGTCCCGTCCCGCTGCTTTCAGCTGGTTTTCGTATGTGCCTGCTCTCACGTATTTGTGTTGACGACAACAGGATAACGCTGGAAACAAGATGAAAGGTTTCAAGTATCTGCTGCAGGCTGCCGAGGCTGGTGACAGATCCTCTATGATCATAGTGGCCAGAGCCTTCGACTCCGGGATTAATCTGTCCGCTGACAGGTCAGTGGAGGTTCACCGAAAATAAAACCACCTGTTCTCCCAACAGTGGTGCAATACTGCCCCCTGCTGGCTGTGAAGAGTTTGTTTTTCGAATTTCTCTCTGTTTCATCTCCGCAGAAAGCAGGACTGGGCTGAAGCGATTCACTGGTACGACAGTGCACTCAACATGATGGACTATGACGAAGGGGGGGAGTTTGATGGCACGCAGGACGAGCCTCGCTACCTTCTCCTGGCCAGAGAGGCAGAGATGTACCAAGAGGGAGGCCACAACCTCACCACAGACCCACAGAGAGCAGGTTAGTCCCCTGAATTCATTATTTAATATGCAAGGTTGAATGAAATACAATTACACTGACTGGAATAGAAAGTACTTCCTTTTTAGATGCATAGACAACACTTGTTAGTTAGGAGCTTTTTTTAATGATCTGTTTTTATGTTGTTTTTTTTTTTTTTTTTTTTTTACTTCTACTGCTGTCTTTAACCTCTTTTCTCTTCATGCAGGTGATCTGTTTACTGAAGCTGCAGAAGCTGCCATGGCAGCCATGAAAGGTCGACTGGCCAACCAGTACTACATGAAAGCGGAAGAGGCCTGGGCGCTTGTCGAGGAGTGATTGCTTCTTTTTTTTCCTCTAGGAGAAGGAAGAGGATACATTTTTCTTCTCGCCATTGAGGCCACAGAAGTTGATGTGTGACTGGCGGTCACTTTTGTTTGAATTAATTCGGCTTACGGCCTGAATGTTTCTTGTTTACATATTTTTATGACAGAATTTTTGCTGTTTTTGGTTTGCGTGTGCGTGCTGAGCCACTGAGGATCAGGCTTTTCTCTCCATTTCTTCGTTTTATGAGGCTAATTTTCCCAACTCCTTTTCCCCCTTTAACTTCCTATTTTTTATTAATTTAAGTGAATATGGTTGAATGAAAGAGCAGATCTGACAAATCCGGGTAAAGACAATATTGTGCAGAGAATAAGTTAAAAAGAAGTTTAAAAAAATAAGAGCAAAGAAAATGTTTACTTATTTCCCCCCAAATGTTAATATACTTATGTTGGAAAAAAAGTCTATACTGATGCACAGAGTATAAAAGTGTAAAATAAAGTTTGAATTACTTTTTATGGGTGGTCCTTTTTGGTTGTTTTGTCCTGTAGAAAGTTTACATCTGAGTCAATAGCTCTTGCAAGGAAGGATAAAGATATTTTTATATTCTGAAGTCTCAGATTGTAAGTCTATCGCTCTCTTTTTTTAATGCAATTTAGAGTTCATCGGTCTCAATATTCTTGCAGTGATAGATGTATACTAGTACATAAAACTTCAGCTTTTATTTTAAAGGGGACATTATGGGTGGGGGTCTGTTTTTGACAGCTGATTATTTAGATAACTTTTGACTCAAATCTTTGGTGACAGAACAATTTTTGCTTTACTTGAAGATGCCTGAATTAAAAAAAAATGTAATTCAGTGAACAGTTAAAATTGTAGGGTTCTGTGACATCATGGGTCTCGCCTACAATGAACCAGGATAGGCTCCGGGAGACCAGGGTCACAGGGGTCAGACAGGCCAGGGAAAACCATAGATCGTAGATATACATTTAATGCTTGATATAAACACTCCTGGCATGGTACAAATAACTTCACCCCCTCAGAACTGTCATTAATGTGAAAACAAACAATTGAGACCAAAATGGTGTTTTGAACAAGGCTGTAAATATGTTTATTTCTACTCTAGACATTTTAACATGGGGGTCAATAGAGATTGACTTGCTTTTAGAGCCTCTATCGGTCAGTCGAGGAATAATAAGACTATAAGAAATAATAATTATAAAAGACATACAATAACAACATGATTGTACATTTGGTCATTTTGACGTGATGCCCATGACCTGCCAGTACGGTAGCGTGGCCGAGCGGTCTAAGGCGCTGGATTAAGGCTCCAGTCTCTTCGGGGGCGTGGGTTCGAATCCCACCGCTGCCAGGACTTCTTTTTGCAGGGTCTTTCCTTTGCCAATGTTCAATAAGCGTACGATTAAAATAATACTAAAAGAAAACAACACAAACATCTTTACCTACAGTTATAAACACATTAGATGAATAAGTGCACCCATTTGACTTCTTCTACATGACGGGTACGAGCTCCTCCCCACGTGTCTGTGCAGCAGTCAACATGGTCCCTTCAGTCCCTCAGCTCACTTCAGTCCTCTGACTGCTTCCCTGCGTACCACGCTTCTGCTGTGCCTCAACACGAACCAGGTCGTCAAACCAGTGAGGTGACGTGTGCGGGTGAGAGCCGACCCTGGTCTGGCGCGGATGCTGCTCGTCTCCCGGCGTGTTGAGTCCGGTTTCTGGGTGTTGTTTTCTCGAGCATGTGTGCCTTAGCACGCCGAGCTAAAGCGAGCTACGCTGCTGCCACTCACTAGCACCGGCAAGCAGCTTCTTACTTAAATACGTTTCTTAAACGTCGGCAGGAGAGGAATACACCGAAATCTCTCCTTCTGGTTCTGTTTCTATAATGCGCGTGTTTTTGGGGTTAAATTTGAACTTGATGAGTGATGTGGGCCTGTGACTAGATGTTGAAGATGTTCACGCTAGCTTGCTAATTAGGCTATCGCAGCCAGGACCTCTCGACTTAAAAAAAAAAATTTTCCATTATTTTCTGTTTATACTCTGTTTTCTAACCGTTTGAAATCGCTTATTGACATGTCTGCATGGTACAATAATTACTGGACGCTTGCATGGAGAGCAGCCGTTTGAGGGTTGCTCTTTGTTGCATCACGTGAGCGTTACCTGACTTGGTCAGTGAACGCATCATCTGACAGACTGCCTCATCACGGCCACACTTATTGTGTTTGTTGTTCAGTTTGGATCCCTGAGATCTTCTGCCCCTCACTCTGATCTTATCAGTATGGCCAGCAGCGATGACGACGACCCCATCATAGAGGAGGTACGTCTATGACCCGAAGCTGGAGGGTTTTTTGTTTTTTTTTTCAGATAAACTTCATTCCTCTGTTTCATTCATGCTATTTCTGAACTTATTCTGCAGATACTTGCGTGGCTTGTTGATGATGTAGTTTATTTTGAACCATACATACTCAGTATGTGTCAAGTCATAGTTGACACAGTAGGAGTTTCATAACTTTTGTTATGTGGATGAGGCAGGTGAAGTTTTGTTTTGATGATTTTCCCATGAATGTATGTTTGTGAAGCAGTGGCTGCACATCACAACTCTCCCTCCTACTTTGTGATCAGTTAAACTGACCTGATTGTTTTTGTGAGCAGTAATTTCTTAATTGTGTCAGACACTGAAGTTTCAACTTTTAGGAGACTGAACTGACAAATGTATGTTTAAAAGGGTATTTATAGGGGTGTTACTCCAGCAGAAGATACCGTAAACCACAGGAAGTCTTGTACAAGCAGCACTTTTGAAAACGAACGTCCTCTCAATCTCGCATGATTTCTTTTCCTTCCTTAGATTGATGTTTACCTTGCTAAAAGCCTTGCAGACAAGCTCTATCTTTTCCAGGTGAGCTTTTAATTTGTTGAACCCGCTCTTCATGAATTTGACTTTGTTTGAAAGCAGGAACGTTAAATTAACTGGACTGTCAGCAGTGTGGTTGGTGTCGCATGTTGACTCCCCTTTTCCTCCAACAGTACCCCGTCCGACCAGGTGCTATGACTTATGGCGACGTCAACCACCTATCGGCTCGGATCAAACCCAAACAGCAGAGGGTAAACGAGCTCTTTTATTTTAATTGTTGGCGTCTGACATTGTTTAGTGTTAGTTAATTTACATGAATTTGACACTTGATGGGTTATTATTCATATCGGTGTGTTTTTTTTTTCTTTTCTTTTTTCTGTACTTTTTTGCTGCTTGTCGTACAGGTGGAGCTGGAAATAGCCATGAACACCATGAGTCCAAACTACTGCCGCAGTAAAGGAGAACAAATAGCTCTGAATGTGGACGGGACGTCTTACGACGAAACCAACACCTACTCGGCGTATGTTTGCTTTGAGACATCAAGTAAACCTTTGTTGACCTTTGTCTTTCATCATTAAACAACAGGATTTATCAGTCAGTTTGCTGGTCTGATTGCTTTTTTTTTAATTTCCTCCTCAGAAAAATGATGGACAAACAGACCTTTTCCTCCATCCAGGCCACCACCAACACCTCCAGATATGCAGCTGCCGTGTTTCGCAAAGGTCTGACCTGATTGACGGGTTCAGCCCCCGCCGCCTCGGTCCTCTGTAGCTCGTGTTTTGTTTTAAGTGACCCGTGGCTCTAAAAAACTCAAACACCCACCATGTTCAAGGGTCCTTTTTTATCTTCAAGTGTTACATCTAATCAGAGGATTAATCAGTGATAACCCGATGTGTCCATATGAGTAATTTTATGATGAACTTCAGAATGGATTTATGACCTCTGATTGCCTCATTGATGATGTCCACAGGTGAGCTTCACGTCACCCCTCTGACGGGGATCCTGCAGATGAGACCCAGTTTCTCCTACCTGGACAAGGCTGATAACAAAACCAGAGAACGGGAGGCAGCCAATGAAGGTTTCAGTGTTTTTTTGTTTTTTTTTTTCTCATTTTTAATAAAGACGGCCTTGGCTGGAGTTGGAGAAACTTAGAGATATTTCTGATCATGAATATAACTGATAGAAGTCATCCAATGTTTTTTTTTTTTTCTTTCAAAATAAAAAAAAAAAAAAGTCCCCAAAGAGTCACAGAAGTAAGACGGTGTGCTGAGTTCATGTGGTTACATGACCAGTGTCATTCCTGCAGGTGGAGACTCCTCACAGGATGAAGCCGAGGAAGAAGCCAAGGCCATAACGGTAGCGAATGTTCGAGTACTAAACTCATGCTTGGCTGGTTGTGCCCGTGCAGACGCGTCATTTCTGAAATGCGATTTCCTCCAGGTGAGGTTCGCCCGTCCCGAGTCGGAGCAGGCCCGGCAGAGGAGGATGCAGTCGTTCGAGTTCCTGCAGAAGAAGCAGGCGGAGGAGCCGTGGATTCACTTGCAGCACCACAGTGTTAAAGTAAAGGGACCACTCACCATCATCTGCAAACTTGAACTGATCACATGTTGCCTCGGGTGACATTGGATGGTCTTTAGTTTGTTGCTGTTATGACAAACTTTGTGTTTGATGTGTTGGAATGCAGGATGGACGTTCAGAGCATGAAAAGCAGTACTTGTTCTGTCAGTCCGGGGATGCTTTGGAGAACTCGGAACTGGTCAAGACTCCAAAGTGAGTATGAACCTATGAATACATTTAACTGTTCTCTGTGTTCTATGCAAATATGAATTACTGCTTTGTTTTATATTCTATCATTTAACGCAGGGTGGAATCCTTTATTTTGAATAATTGCTGAGTGGACTGAATGATTTTGAATTTACACTGTCAGAGATATTCTCTTAACTTAATTTCTTGTCTCCTAGCATGTTCACCAAAGATAAAAAACTTGCATTTTTCTCAAAAAGCACACATGCTCCCACTTATGACAACTTGAGAGGATCTAACTTACATGGTATGAAGGAACATTAATCAATTTAAGCCCTGTTCTTAATTATTTTAGACCTAAAATCTCATCTCATGTCCCTTTTTTTTTAATTTTTTCATTTAAACTTTACACATTTTCAAAAGGTCTTAATGAGATCTCTCTGTCACGCTTAGATCATAATCCAACAGGGATACAGTACAAAAGCACCCTTTCCCACCATGTTTTTACAGTTCTCTTTATAGCAGCTGGTTTCCTCTCCTATTTTGTTTTGGTTGTTTTTAAAGAGGTTTTTCAGCTTTGTGCTACCCAGTTTTCCGTTACAACAAATGCAGTATGATGTGAAGTTGAGGGGAGATGATTTGTACATCTGGACTTGTGATGTCACGGCTCATTGATCGACACATTTTCAGTCTCGCACAATGCCAAACTAAGTGAAAGGATTTTTGTGTGACTCCAGTTGAGTGATAAAAGGGAGAAAAGTTATTTCACAATTATTTTAATAATATATGATGTGGCAACATTAACATAGGGACAGTTTATACTTGGGGACGCTGTTTTCACAGCAAAGTAGGTAACTAAGGTTCTTTCTGTCTGTGTGTCACACCATCAGTCCAGGAAACCTTCAGGTTGAGTGCCCTGTAGGTGAAGACGCTCCTCCTCCTCTTTTGGCTGTCATTCCCAGCTGAGTGCACTAACCTGCTTGTACTAACCGGAGGGAGAGTTTATTTTATGTTGCTAACAACCTGAGGGTTTCCTGCACTCTGAGTCTTTGACAAGTCTTATAAAAAATTTTTTTTAAAAAACCAGCTCAGTGGCTTCTCCATTTGTCTTTAGGCGTTTGAACTCTTAATATTTAGTTCACCGCCCGTTTTGAAGATGACGTGTGTTCATTTATATCACTGATTTTTAGTTCCAAGGCCGAGGATAACGGTGCTCCTGTCAGGACTTTCAGGCGTTAATTAAATGCAGAAGGGGCCCAGCACCTTGGAGGAGGAGATCTGTCAGATTTACATCACATGGGTGCTTCTCACAGATACCCATGTGACTAATGTAGAAGAACATCGGCATGTTCAGCAGCCTGCACACATTTCCAAACATGGAAAGAAAGCAGCAGTTCGAAGTTATGTGTCATATCTGCCCGATGCAAATGTCAGCGGGCAGAGTTTTATAATACAAACTGTTAACTTGCACGAGCGCTCTCGAAGGCATTTTACAGTTCACTCGTATCTCTTTTCAGTGACACTGATCCTCTTTGTCCCTCTCTCTCTCTGCCGAGCCCTGCTCACCTCAGATTACGCATTTGCTTGTTTTATTTTCCCAGGGAGTATTTGGCAATGCTGATGCCACCGCTTGCAGAGGAGAAAGTGTAAGTGTCCCCCCCCCCCCCATAATTTTTCCACATTTAAATATAGTTTCAATCAGTGAGGTGCATCATGGAGATGACTGCCCTCTTCTCTCCCAGTGTGAAACCTGTTGGTCCCAGTAATGTACTCTCCATGGCTCAGCTCCGCACTCTGCCGCTGGGAGAGCAAGTCAAGACCTTGATGAAGAATGGTACGCCAAGTCAATCTGAGTAATGACATTTCTGACAGAAACCTGAAGGATTTATTTTTTGTAGCACATGGGGGTGCCAGAGCGTTAGTAATAATGTCAGACTTGTTTGAAACAAAGTCTTCCTCTGTTGCAAGACCTTTTAAACATGGTGCCAAGCTTTGCTCGCTTTCATTCACCTATAAATTAGACATCTACCTTTTTTTTAAATGTTGGGTTGTCTCGGTTGCTTCACAAATCCATGTTCTCTGCAGTCAAGGTAATGCCGTTCGCTAACCTGATGGGGCTGCTCGCCTCTGGTACTGACCAGACCTCTGTGCTGCGATGCATCCAGCAGGTGGCGCTGCTGGTGCAGGGGAACTGGGTTGTCAAGAGGTGAGATCTTTGTACAATTCCACACCTTTACATGGAAGTATGAATTGATTAGTATATGATTTTTTTTTAATTTTTTTATTTTATTTTTTTAATGTCTTGAAACAAACGTTTTTGTCCCCAGCGACGTTCTGTATCCCAAAAACACCTGCAGTGCCCACAGCGGCGTCCCTGCCGAAGTGCTCTGTCGCGGCAGAGACTTTGTGGTGAGATGCCATCCCTGGTTTTTGCTCTTTTATTAAATTTTCCAAAATAAAATCGGTGACCGGCGCGCCTGACTTTGCATTTCATCCCGTATGAGCTCTGGTTTGTCTTTTT
This sequence comes from Xenentodon cancila, assembly GCA_014839995.1. Taxonomy (NCBI): domain Eukaryota; kingdom Metazoa; phylum Chordata; class Actinopteri; order Beloniformes; family Belonidae; genus Xenentodon; species Xenentodon cancila. The sequence continues at coordinate 9,367,037 of CM026218.1, forward strand.
TGTTGTTTTTTTCTTTTAGATGTGGAGGTTCACTCTGGAGCGCTCTGTGATGAGAAAAGAGATTGCATCTATTATAAAAGTAAGGATGAAACTGAACTCTTAGATCTTTGTATATTTTAGGAATGGTGAATTATTTCAATTAATGCATTAAAGAAAATTAGATAAGTGTTTAGAAGGCCTTTGTTTTTCTCTCGATGCTTTCGTGCTCCTCCAGCATCTCTGGGTCGTTTCCATCACCTTCAGGCTGCAGTTGTTCATGTGGGTAAACTAAACGCTCTTTCCCTCTGCCTCTGTAAGCTTCCTCCAGAGGATGTGAAAGAGTTCCTTGAGCATGTGGCAGCTCCTCGGATCAACCGAGGCTGGGAGTTCCTGCTGCCTACTGATGTGGACTTCATTAGGAAGCACCCAGATGTTGCCCACAGGCAGCACATGCTGTGGCTTGGCATCCAGAGCAAGTAGGTGAACATTTTGTGCGATTTTTAAATGATCTCACATGGGTATTAAATTGCAGTTAAATCTCTTTCTTTTGGAGGACACTTTGTTGCTTAGCAGGAATAATGTATGTTTTTCCTTAAAGGTTGGAAAAGGTGTTTAATTTCTCTAAAGAAGATTTTATCCCAAAGAATCTGTCTCAGCCCGGTGAGTAAGTTTGCTGCTTTTTTAAAAGCTTATCTTATACGACTCCTTCCTGAGCTGACATCTGTGTGTTATTTTCTAGAGCCTGTCCACATCAGCGGGGAGCAGCGTCTGAGGGTGGCTCAGGACCGGGCAAAAGAAGCCCAAACGTCTCTCCAGAAGGACCTGGACGCCAGACGTGCAGGAAGCAGCATCCAGGTCAAACAGGAGCCTGTCAGCGACAGGGAGGACGAGCCAATGGACACCTCTTCCTCCTACATTCCCAACGGTTCTGTTAACGGTTACCCCAGCGCCTCCTCCCCCTGCTGTGGCACTAACGGAGGGAGCCCAGCCAACACGCCGTCCCCGGAGCTGCAGGACTTTGTGAAAAAGACTTTCCGGAAGCACTTTGTGCTGACGCTGAACGAGCTGAAGAGGCTGTTTAACCTCCACGTGGCTTCCATGCCACCGGGATGCAGCATCTTTCCATCGGTGTCGGACCACATGCTTCAGGACGTTGCGTTGCTCTGCCAGTGCAAACAGATAATGGTGCCTGTGAGTATTCACGGAGAAGAATCTTCTTTTAAGATCAAAACTGCAAAGGGTGAAGGACCCACGTGAGCTCGCCAGACAGATTTCAGTTTCTGACGGGTCGTTAAAAGGCTACGAGAGCTGATGCTTAGTTTTTCTCATGTTGCCGTCGTTCATTGTGATGTTTATCAAGGCAGTGAAGGAGCACATTAAGAAGTACAAACCTGCTGCGACAGGATGTTGAAACGACAAAAACAACACTGTCAGCTCGCACATCCCACATCACACGTGCAAAACAGGAAAAGAAAACCAGTGATTTTCAGTTTTACAACAGTCTCAGCCACCGTTCAGAGCGCGCAGCCGAGCAGCAGAAGTAAAACTCTGTGAAGTCAGATGAATTGATTTAATAAGTGTATTTTAAAACAAACTTCAGAGTATTTTGGTTTGTGTGTATGTGTTTATGCAGAACTGTTTTTACCTGCACGGTTCCTGTTCGTGATTGTAATGCTTCGGTTTGGATTAAGAGCTGCCGCTCCTCTGATCTCCCGCTTCCCAAGACGGTCTTATGAGCGCTGAATAGAAGTATCAGTTGTCTTACCCAGAATAGTGACATTAACGGTTGTTTTTTTTAAGAATAGGTGCACTCAAGGAAAGCAAATGCAGCTCTAAGGTTTCGCGTGCGAATCTGGAGCCACCTGATACGCCTGTGTTTCTAGTCTGCTGCCCTGTCCTGTGTTTTAGGTGGTTGTTGAACAGGGAGTGGTGAGGTCTGTGTCTCATACAAAGATCCAAGGACCGGTCCCGGTCCTGGCTTGAGTCTTGATTCCTTTCTGCATCTTCCATGGTAAAGGACACAGTTGGGGAGGGGATGTCCCGACGTCGTCGCCGTTACACAACTGCTCATTAGCCTCAAAGCAAAGCTCTTTACTGCTCAGCCGGAGCTTAAGCCAGGAGGTTGTTTTGTAAATGGAGGCAGATCTGGAATCAGAAGACTCCCCCTCCACGCCAACGTAATTATTACCGCTTAGACGTCTGACAGCTTGTAGATCAGCGTGGAGTCAGTGTGTCATGTCTGCAGAGATAATCCTGGTTTTGAATGCTCGGCCGAATCGGACTTCTTGCCTTGACTTTTGACATTTTGGCAGAAGACCAAATGAACAGGCTGCTCAGGTGTCTAAGAGAGAGGGAGGCTATTTGACGCCTGTATTTGATTTTATTCACCCTAACCAAACGTATGCATGTGAAAATAAATGATACAAACTCTTCCGCCAAGTTCATACTATTCAGTTTTATTTCCCTGCCAGACTCAACCCCCTCCTCGTCTGTCAGGTCTTTATCAAACGATTGCAGCTTGTAAATAAATGTTAACACTTGGTACCCAGGAATCAACGTGGTTGGCTGTTGAAGAGAAGTGACGGGTTCTGTCCAAGCCTTCTCTTTCTGCATGTTGGAAACATGGAAGAGACATGCGTGCTCTACAAGTTAAACCAAGTTTTACAGGCCACACTTTCTCATCATACTTTGTAATGTATATATTTCTTGTTAAATGTATTTGGTCCCAGACATTCCTGCGAGATCCTTAAACGACATCTAGGATGTGAGGCTTGTTCGTTATGTGAAAAATCAAGCTTAAAACCGCGTCATGTCGACCTGTCTGAGTTCTCTGTTCAGACCAGGGTCAGTGTTAGAGGTTGTACTGTTCATTTTCTGGTCAAGTTTTAACTGTTCTGTTTCCCGTCACCTCCCAGTTTCCTGCTCAGACCAAAGCAGCTCCCGATGAACAGAAGGTGTTCGGTTTGTGGGACACCGGAGACGACTTTGACAAGGTAGGTGCCCGCAGTGTCAGCAGTCATTGAAGTTCTCGGGAAATTCAGACGAAAGACGACCGTAGTTCGATTTTCAGGATGTCTCGGCTGCAGATGTCTGCACACAACACTGTGGAGGTGACTTCAGTCAGGGTGGCTGCATGCGTTGATCTGTTGTGGTTCCCAACCGGACTGTTTTTTTGCTTCTCTGCCGCAGCATCGTCGGCTGCTCTACGACCTTTTCACAAAGAACTACCGCATCAGGAGGAACATGATTCAAGGCAAACTGGCGCAGGAGTTTGGGGACGTGTCTAAAGCCGACGTGGACCGGCTGCTTCAGGTGAGAGGGGAGGTGGGGCGAGCATCCGCCTGTAAGCGCCCGGCGTCCACTGATCCCACCTGCTGCTTGTCGTTTCAGGAGTGCTGCAGCAGTCATGCAGGGATGTGGTACCTAAAGGGAACGATACAGTCCTGACCCCGAGAGCCTGCCCCCCTACGGTCAGCGTCGCCCAATCTAATCTTCTGCCAAATGTCCGGTGGGAGGGCAAGCGAGAAATGAGAGCCAATCACAGCAGCTGGCCGAGCTCTAAGGGCCAGCGATGGGAGGACAAGGATGTCCGCTGTGCGGTCTGCTCGGAACAAGACGTTATTTTCCCCTCATTTCAGACACGAATGTCTGCACTCTGATGCAGCAGAAGGACAGAAACTCCCTCACAGCTGGAGAGTCTGAAAAAACTGAATATTAAAAAAAAAAATGAAGAAATTGCGAGATAAATAAGTATACGGTTTAAGTAGAGTTTTCAATTATGACCTCATGTTGGGTTATTTTTCTTACCAGATAGGATGTTTACTGTTGAGCCCTTTCATTCTACTCCTGGTTTAGATAGAGAACATGTTTTATTTAGTTTGCCGCATCGTCAAAAAAATCAGGATTGTTTAAGGCCCTGTGGTAGAAAACCACATAACATATTGCACCTTTAATTTGGTTAAGGAATATCACGTAATCACAACGGTCATCCTACCTTTTTAAACTAGCGAGCTGCAGAATGCTTGGAAAACGCCTGAACTCATTAAGACTAAAGGGAAACGGGATGCAAAGCAGGAAAGAAAATGCACCGATTGCTTTTGACAACTGTGGACCTGAGATCTGTGACAGTAACTGTTGGACTTCATCATTTCTGCATTCAAACGTACCAAATTCTCATTTTCAAGGGCCGAGTGGGGTCAGTGGCAGATGTTAAGGGTTTGTTTTTTGTTGTTTTTTGTCTTTAAATTCGGGGTTGAATGTAGGCTTTCAAAAGATTTTCATTTGAGTGACAGATTTTTGAAGAGAATCAATAAAGGTGCATTTTAGAGTAAAATCACATATTTAACTTATAAACTCATTGTAAAAACAGGCCAGCAAATAAACTCCAGACAGTCTTGTTGGCTGATGGAGGATGTTGCTATGGGAACAGCGGTTTGTTGTGCTGCTATCTTGAGCCTCCATCTAAAGTGCCTCTGCTGCTCTACAGCATTCAGGACAAACTCGCACCTGTGCATGAGCGAAGCTGCTTTCATTTTCCTTATTGTGAATAAGGTGTTCAACATTTCACACAAAATTCACTATTTCCTACATCTAATGTTTTTTTTTTTTTCATGTTATGTTGCTAAATAAACAAGTGTAAACTTGTCCAAAGTGTTTTGTCGTTATTAAGGTGAATATTTTTGTCAAGTCATGCGAAGTAAAGGGAGCGTTTGGGGTTGCACTGTGTCTTTAGAGATGTACCTTGTGCACAAACAGGTTCCTAAGGAGGGACTATGACATTGGATTAAGTGCATCATAGGAAGAGCCGGGGTGGGATGTCTTGGAGATGAAGTAAGAGAGGCTAGACTGAGATGATGTGGACACATGAAGAGGAGGGATAATGAATAGGTTGATAGAAGGATGCTGCAGATGGAGCTGCCAGGCAGAAGAAAAAGTCCAAGACCAGAGGAGATGCAGTTGGTTGTTGTAACAGAGGAAGACGCAGAAATAAGAGTAAGATGGAAATGGGTCAGTTGTTGGAGCAGACGTGTCGGGAGAACTTGCTAAGACAATTATATATTTAAAATGCAGTTCTATAGTTTTGGACACATACGTGGACTTCAATAACTATAATGTCTCACTGTACCTCGACTTTATTATCTGCAACATAATGGTATCTACCCACACTGTAGTCTACATTAACCTACTAAATAAAACAGTTTGTGGTTAAATCATGGATTTTAAACAAATGAAAAGCCTATTAACTTTTTTTTTAAGTGGTCCAAAGGCTGATTTGTCTGCCAGTTGGTAATTATGTCATATTAAAAAAAAAGTTAAACACCTGGGCCTTTGACATTGAACATAAGGCTGATGTGGCCCGGGATGAAATCGAATCCAACTTCCCTGTGCCGAGCCAAAGCCCCAAAAGGAAAGGTTACGTGAAGATACTGTGATTGTCAAGAGCTTTAGGGATACAGAAGTTGTGTGATTTATTTTATGTCACAATATGGGACTTAAAGGTAGGGTAAGCAAATCTACATGATTTCTAATTATTCAGTGATTATCTCCGGATCCATCAATCCACAACCAACAGTTCCACGTTTTCATAGGAAACACTGTAGGGAGGAACTAGATCTGTGTTTTGTTAGTTTTGTTTGTCATCCAAAAATTACTTACCCTACCTTTAACATGTTATTGAATTTTATAAGATGAACCTTCATGTCACAATTTCTTCAGGTTAAATACAAAAAAAGGCTCTTTGCTTGCAAGATACTAAATTCTCATTCTTGTTTTCCTGATTTTCTTTTTTTATAAATTATTTTAATTTATTTTTTATTTTAAAATACTGCCATTTTTGTTTCCCTCTGATGTAACAGTTACTTTGCTCAAGCTGTGATGGCTATTTTTAGATATGTAAATGATCCTTTGTCTTAAGTATTAATATAAATATAATTATAAAAAGCTCCATTAATCTCAGTATTAACCATTTTATTTTTCGCTTAGTCTTTTTTTGGACATCGTTAATATGGAGAGTCTGTAGGAGATGTAATTTTATTCCAGCAGCAAATGTGACTTTAAGTACTTTAAGGTTTTATATTTTATACCACTGCAGATCAACTCTGACCCAAAAGGACACGCAGCGTCTGTGTCAGCTTGCTTCAGCTTCAGCTTCAGCTTCGGCTTTTATGGCTCAGAGCAGTTAACATCACAAGTGAAAACGCATCCTATGCAGTCCAGATGGTTCGGATCGAGAGCACCTCACACAAAAACCACAGTCTTTCAATGGCATCGATAACGGCTGGCTGGCGCATTTCTAAAGTGCACGTCTGTGTGATGTCAGAAACAAACGCAGCCATGCGCGGCGGTTAAGCTCATCAAGACACACAAAACAGGCAGCAAAAGCAAAAAAAAAGCAGGTGAAAGCAGCTTGTTTTAACATTCCTTCATCAGGCTTTTACAGGTTACATCATCAAGTAAACATTTAGTATTTTGGTAAACTTCCCTTTACTACGACATTCACTCACAGCCTTCTAATCTAACATACAACAGTATCATTTCAGAGGAGGATATGTTACGAAAGCCAAACATATCCAAGCACCGTCTGAACTCCTTCACTGACGTTATGTTGCATATCATACATTCAGTCAGCTGACCGAATAGTTACAGTTAAGAAGTTCATTTTTTTAAATAATTGTAAAGAAAAAAAAAATAGGAATCATACAAAAACAGCAGATATACGTTGAAGGTCTATTTTATGGGTTGCACTTAATTTTCTAGAAAGTTTCCTTGAAAAGGTATCAAGGAAAACAAGAGACAAGTTTGAATCAGTTTTTGATGCTTCTCCTCGTGTTTAAAGCCGCCCGGGCTGCAGTTTTATTGCTAGTTTTCTTAAAAACCCACTGTACCCTCTGTTGCTCGGACAGAAAGCAGCTGAATTTGGCGGTAAAGGGGCAGATATTTCCCTCAGAGGCTGGTGAAGACCAAAAACAAAAAAAAAAAGGCTAAAAGAGAAAAAAGTTGGAGCTACTCAACTCCAAATTAATTCAACCAAGAAGATGCTGATGAGTCCTTACTTGTTATTTAAACACTTTTAACAAACTCTGGCTTCCTAAATGTGGATATCGCTTCCTTTCATAGTCTTCTCTGGCAGTAACTTTCAAATTGGAGCTTTGGATGATGTGCTGGAACGCTAGAGACATCCTGGGAAGGTTTTGTGAACTTTACGTGTTCTTAAAAAGGAGCAGTCGTCTTTAAAACACCATTTCCAGCTCCCTTGCTCTGCCTCCGTAGTTTTTACAGTTAGAACTTCATGTTATCTCTGCCAGGGACATCTGAGAGTTTACATTAATGTGACAATTTTCTTCTAGAAAACTACGGAACCCATAAAATAAAGTGTTACAGTCTCACGGGAAGACGGTTGTGACCGGAGTGATTGTACGGTAGAGACGGTCGTGTTAAGCACCGGTGTTTTCGTGCAGTTTTGAGGCACATCTGCCACACGATGAGCTGGTGTTTTTTCTGAACGTCACCACCTTCTGGACTTCACCATTTCTTGGCAAAGAGGAGTCTTTCTGAAGAGTCGTTGTGCAACTGGAAGACGACAGTTTTATTTTAGAACGAGCTAAAGCGCCGTGGAGGTTCTCTCCCTGTTTTCAATAAGGTCTTCTTTGGTTTTCCTAATGCGGGAGAAGATTTGTTTGAAAAGTTCCTTATACTCCGGCTGGTGAAAGTCGTCCTCCATGTCGGCGGAGGCAGGCTGAGCCGCGGCGGTGTCTGCCGTCTGTACTGACTTGTGGCTCTGCGCGTCCTCTTCCTCGTCCCCTCCCATCTGGCAGCGCCGCAGCAGCTCTTCGTACTTCACCTGCAAGGCACTGTACTGGGCGTCAACCTCGTTGAGGAGAGAAATCCCGCGATACTTCACCACCTCAGCTCGGCGCACGCACGAGCACTCGTGGTCGGGGATCCTGTCAGGGCAGTTGGGCACCTGCGTGGCCTTCATCAGCCGCTCGCTGGCCCAGCGCTTCAGCACTGCTGGCGCTTTGGCTGCGGCGGGCTCTGCTGCGCTCTCCTCCTCCGGGTTCAGGAAAAGCGAGTGCGGCAGCAGCCCGTGGATGAAGTCTGGCCTGCTGGATCTGGAGGAGGACTCTGATTTCCAGAGCTGCCGAAGCTCCTCAGCCTCGTGTTCCAGCTCAGACAGTCTGGCCTGATGGAGACAAGATTCATTTAGCAATGAGTCTGACAAAAGCACAAAACAAGCTGAAATCACCGCAAAAGGTTTATGAATTTGGCAACAAAACTCAATGACTAAAAAGCCAAACCACCGCTCAGACGACAGATAGCGGCCAGACGTACCCGGCATCCCTCCAGCCCCGCCAGCTGTTGCTCCAGCGTTGCATTCTCTCTGGCGAGCAGCTCCGCCTCTCGCTCCGCCTCCTCCCTCCGGGCGCGCTCAGTAGCAAACTGAGCCTGAAGAACACGGAGAGACTGCTGCAGCGACGCGTGTTCCTCCTCCCGCCAGGACGCGGCGGAGCACTCGAGGTCGTCTGAGCGTTTGTTAGGATCACAGTCGTTCCTGCAGAGACGGTTCACCCAGATTGACGTTTTTGACACTTACTTTTTAACCAACAGGGAGTAAATACGCAGCTCAGTTGAGGTAGACACAAATGCCTTTCCTCAGTTAAGGAAAGACGGGTTGGTAGAGAGCCAGGACAAACAGATTACTAAAGATAAACTAGTTAGATTACCGAGTCATTTTGGTGCCTAATACTTTGTTACTAATTGTATTATTTAGATAATTAATTTCTGCTCCTGTGAATGAATGAATGAATGAATGAATGAGTGAATGAATACACCTTTAACTGTTGTAAAATCTACCAATAAACGGATCAGATTTTGGTTAAATGGACTCTGTGATGTTTATTGCGCTGTTATTGAAACATCTGGCAGTCAACAGTAGAAATGATAGATTAATCATTACAACTGAACCTTCAATGGAGTTAATTTCGTCAGCTATTCCTGCCAGTTATCTAACCATGTGCTCTTTTTAATCTATGACGCTTGAGGCCAAACAAAGTGAAAGGTGACAGGAAACAGCGAGAGCGTCTAAGACTCAAAGATCCTGTGCCAAGTTCGGCCTCAGTGGACTGATGTGACTTTCAAATCAATGAAAAGCAACACAAATATTTTATTTACTGGAGGCAACAGTTGAAATTTAAACAGAAGTTTTATTCTATTTATTTACTGCCTGACAATAATAGCAATTTTAACAAAAAAGGAGAAGAAATAAAGATGTACAAGTAATTAGGTGATTAGATTAGGACCAATTATGTTGCGTTTGTGCCCTCCTGCTCGGACTTTGACCTCCTTCCTTCCAACACCACCCCCCACCGCTGCACTGTGACTGCAGCTCAGACACTGTCATGTTAGCTGTGAGATTTCCATGCACCTGACCCCCGGGGTTTTGGGTGAGCCGTTCAAAACAGGATTACACAAGGAGGCGTGAACGAAGCTGCCCCGCTGCAGGAGGAGGAGGAGGAGGAGGAGGATCAGCACATGGAGCGGACAGCTAGACCTAGGAGGGTTTGCTGAACCCTCTGTGAAGCTTGAGAGCTTCTGGATCAGAGAAAAAGCAGTTGGCACTGTTTCCCGAATGAATAACTTGGCGGTTGTATTTGCAGTTCATCATCATCACCAAATAGAACTTGATATTGAGAGTTCACCATGTAAGGTTTGGGATCAGACTGAACATCTCAGTGCTGACGGTTGCTAAACACTGCGTCCTCACCTGAGTGAGTTCTGCAGCTCCTGCAGGCACGACGCGCTCTGGCTGCTGCGAGGAGGCCACTTCTCTCTGTGTGGAGGCTTCTGAGAACGACACGGACTCAGCTTCAACTCCTCCACCTGATGCTGCAGCTCCTCCACCTGCACCTGCAGCAGATCCACCGTTTCCACCAGCCTGCGTGAACAAATAAAACAAACAAACTATAACGTTAGTAAGGAATATTTCAGGCTGAGAGAACTTCTGCTCTTGCATTTTATAATTCATCTACATAACCTAGACTTGCTGTGTTACCCGTTTATCTTCTGCTTGGCTTTCTTGTTGTCCTGAACCAGTCTTTGGTTACTCTGCTCCAGCTCGCGGGCGGACACGTCAAGCTGCTCGTACACTTTAGCGTGCTGGTCGTTGACCTGCCTGAGGAGGTCCACCTGCTTCGTTAGGTACTGACGAACAGAGACAGGCGATGTTGAGGCAAAAGAAAAAGGAACTAAATCATTTCTGAACATGTAAATATCCTTTAGTAATCTATTATCTCCTGTAAGAGAGGATATAATTACTTTAATTCTTTTCTTTCAAAAATGCAGGACAAACTAGAGCAACAAAAAAATTAAAGACAGGCACCGTCTAGAAGCTGAGTTGGGTTTCTTCATCCTAAACATGACTGAATTAAAAAGAGGAAGACTTGTACCATATGTAGAAATACAGTCAACTTCAAAAAAACACAGCCAATCGTAAGGTTTACGTATCAGAACATGGAAAAAAAAAAAAAAAATTAAACTATGTGCTCCAAACCAGGTCCAAAATTTATACTACAAAGTGTAATTATCTACTAAACATGGTAAATAAGATCCTTAATAAAAAAAAAGTTAAAAAGGTGACTGAAAACCCAAATACACGCTTGATTCAACAAACCCAAATCATGACCCCTCCGCCACCGTGCTTCACAGGGGGACATAGCTGAAAATGCTCAGCCTTCATCACGCTGTACGTCTCTTCTTCGGTCTCATCCGTCTCACATACGCAGACGGCCGCCGCGGACAAAAAGGTGAATAATCGCGAAAGAATCAAGCAGACATCTGTCATCGTAGCTGCAAACCAGCAGTCCTACAATGTGAGCTTTCAACGACGGTTTCAAAAGGTCTCGCGACCAAAAGTTGGCCTGAGATCCTTTAATGAGGGTCAGAATTCCTGTAACTTTATCTACTAACGAATTAAAATGCATCATAAAATGACAAATCCATTGATGTACTTTGCCTCTTCGCCCCAACCATGACCGGAAACACTTTTTCCTCCTTTGCTCCTTCTGTTTAAAAGTATTTTTTCTGCATGCGCATAAAAACTACTTTAAAGTGCAGTTAATTGTTTAGTTACGCCACCAGATCCACTTTTTCGGGCGTGATTACACACGTTATCAATTAACCGAGTGCATCTAAGTAAACGCAGCGGCCTGCTTCCTCCTCCCATCACTCTCATGGAAGCAGGTAGGTTGTACCGAGGTTGTTCATACGCAGCTTTTGCATTTTGCCTTTGTGTTAAATAATGACATTCTGTAACAGGTCACGTGTTGTTCATATGAGGTTGTATTCCAGACCTGATAAGGACGTGAAATTTTGAGTCCTGGCTTGTGAAACCTCAGAACTGAAAGATGATTTTTTTTTTCTTCAAAAAGTTAAGAGTAGATTAGTTAATATTCATTTCTGATAAGAGACCACCTAAAAGATGCAAACTGAAGCTTTAAATTGTGCATTTTGGTTGCATATCGGGTAGATGAAAGGACTCAACTTAGAACAACACTAAGAAAGACATGATGAGGGACTTTAAATATTGAAGGCGTGATCTTTGCAAACAGAAATCATGTCCTGCACATCTTTTTATACTTCATTTACAAACACTAAGAATTGCAGCGGAGCCGGGGAAGAAAATGTAATGAGGTGAGGTAACATTTGGTTTTCCAATAACACCAAGTTCCTCATGTGTCCTCAAAGACAAAGACAAATGTCTGATAAGCATTTATATCAGTTGTGTTAGACAGGGCACACTGAAACTTTAGATATCTCCTTTCTTGACTGAAAACCTGCACAGTAATTAAAAAAAAAGGTGAAAAAATCCATTTTATACTGACAACAAACAGAGAAACACTGGACATAGACATTCAAAACTCCACTATTAAGGCGTATGTATGTGTTAAATGTGTAGCTCTGTATTCAAATACTTATGTTTTTTTTTCTGTTATCGTTAAATGGCTTTCTATCCATTTAGGGGTGGTTGTAAATCAGGTAATCCATCGTAACACTCCTCAGTGGCATTACTGTTCAGCTCTTAAGAGATTAATCGAGTAAATCAGCAGGGACGTGCCGGCGTGGATCCAGACAGCAGAGACTAACCCCATTTCTATAAATTAAGTTTAAATCTACTAGAAATCCTAAACTCCCACCTCTTAATCTGAATGCAAGATGACGCAGAGAGGATAAGCAGCAAATGTTTAGAACAGCAACAGGAGAAAAACAGTTATTTTCTTTACTCAACATTTTCAGAGTGCTCATGATTTCAATCATAAACCAAAAAGCCTTTTTGCAACTTTGCTGGATTTTAAAAGAGCTCAGATATTTTTTGAGATCGTTGGTTTTGGTCTTTGGAGATGGGGCTGCCCGAGAAAAACCTCGGAAACATCAAGCTGAAACAGTAAAAGTAGAAACACTGCTCGTTTGTAATGTGACTTAAACCTCTGACCAACTTAAATTACATCTTAAAAAAAAAAAAAAAAAAAAAAAAAAAAAAAAAAAAAAAAAAAAAAAATCGCTTCTAAAAGGGAAATCGTTGCTTTGCGAGACAGGATGAACCGCAGCACATCCTGCTTCTGTTCCGGGTAGCAGAAGAGACGTCAGGTGCCATTCATGTCCTCACCTCGATCTCCTGCAGCTGCTCCTGGTTGGTGGTGTACATCTGCTGCAGGCCCTGCTCCAGCTCCCTGTTCCTCTCCAGGAGAGTCTTCCCGAGCTCGGCGGCCAGCTGCAAGTCTGCAGGAGAGACTGAGTGAGCAGCAGCCAGACGTGCTTCAGCGTTCATCTTTCAGAGCCACTGATGGAGATGCAAGGAGCCCGCAAGCAGCTTTATGAGGTTTTGCGTGTTGGCTGGCAGGAGGCCAGCAACCCAGTTTTTCTGCCTCCATCTTGAGAAAGTGACTTTTATTTGTTGAAATGTTTAGATAATAATTTACACCACATGGATCCAGCCTTGTGTCGTTTGGCTGCAATTTAAAACTACATACATATAAAAATTGCTACCATAAAAATGGCATTTTAGATATACAAACACTGTGGGCCAGTGTGAATGCATGCACTATAGATAAGAGGGGTGAATAAAGTCAAATCTACTCTTTTTTTCTTTTTCTCCAGTTTGCCGCATATGTGAATGTCCTGCTGACTCCTGTGTTTTCACATCTTGTCCAGATAAACCTTTTTTAAATTTGTCTATGATTTTTTTTTTTTATCTACTGTAAAAACTGAGTGAATAAAACACTATATAAAACAGGTTCAAACATGAAATTTTCCAAATATGAAATTTACAAAGCACCAGAGGGTATGAATATACATTTTATTGTTAAATATATATTTAATCTTGCAATTCTATTTAAAAAAAATCAGCTGTACTTATTCTAACCTGATAATATAATAAAGAGTCAATAGTGTTAATATATTTAAGTATTACGCAAAGACAAAAAAAGGAAATGTACCATGCTCAAGGTCTTGCTTGTCGTACCACGGTTCCTCCTCCTTGATCTCAAATTCCTCCTCTACAATCATGTCTGTCAGCATCTTCACCTTACAGTCACTCACACGAGTAGAGGCACGGTCCTGTTCTTAAAAATGACAAAAAACACTCAAATACGAGGCTGAGTGTCCGCCCTTCCCGCCCTCAGCCGCAGTTACCGGCGTCACGTCCATCACCGTCAGACGGACAGACACCTACTCACAATGTAACTGCTGCTCAGCGTTTACTCCGGCTTCCGGTTTGGATTTTCAGATTAAATGCTACTCTCGTTTCAGTAACGATGAAACTGTTATTTAAAGAAAATCAAAGTGAGGAGTTTCAGCATGTCTTCAGACTTATGTTTTACACAACCAGCAGGTTAAGTCCTTTTGAACAAAATTATCAGATTAAATCCTATTTTTGTATCATACGTAGAGTATTCAATATATGCGAGTATTGTGGGATATGACTAAATGTATAAATGTAAAGATGATTTAAAATGACAGTTTAATTTTGTCACTTTAGATTAGACTAAACTAAACATGCAGTTCCCTTAAATTACTGTTGGAAATTAAAAAAGTTAATGAGCAAAATAGCATTAAAAAACATTAATAAAGTTGTTTTTTAAAGTTGATAAATAAACAATCAAATAAACAAACAAATAAATTAATAATAAATAAATAAATAAATAAATAAATAAATAAATAAATAAATAAATAAATAAATAAATAAATAAATAAATAAATAAATAAATAAATAAATAAATAAATAAATAAATAACAAAGTGTGCCTTTACTTTGAAGTTTGAATGTGTAGCTTCCTGGGCAGACTTGTCTCACTGTCAGTTTTACGCACGTCACTGCACCTGCTCCTTCCTCCCGAGAGTCAGCAGCAAGACACCATCACCACTTGCAGGCGCTGCAGTTGACTTTTAAGTATGTAGATACATGTATCTTCTGCGTGTCTAAGATCTTCGTTAAAAGTATATTTACACCAAAACAATAATTGTTGGTACTCATATAAATGCTGGAAGCGCGTTAAGCTTTCACGACTACAGCGACGGTCGGTTTCTATAACAACCAGGCCACTTTTTCTTCTCCCAAAATGAAATAAAATCGATGTTTCCAACTCATTATTAACGCCCTTGCCGCTTACATGGGAATTTTAAATTAACTTGTCATATTCTTTAAGTAAAGGTTAGCTCTAGTACAAAATAAATACATCTAAAATGATTATCTATTACAAGTGAAGGCCTTCCATTGAAAAATTCACCTTATCTTACAAATGCTTTCAGCAGTTTGTGCCAAAACATTTCTATTTGGCTGCCCCAAATAGAGCTTCTCTATAATACTTCATATTGTTGTTAACCTAAACATATCTTCAAGGAGTGTAATTGTAAATGGCAGAAAAACTCATTTACAAAATATTTCAAAATTATGAAGCCCCATGATCCACAGTGCAAGTATGGTTTTCCATCAGTTGGTGGCAGTGTTGTTTTTATTATTTGGTCTGAGTTTCCTGAGACATATCCAACTGTCTTTGTTCAAACCAGACAAAGAAGAAAGGATATGCACACTCTTGCTTTCATAAATTGTTCTTTAGCAAAGATTAAAACATTACCACTGAGAGATGATGCACAGTTTACATAAAAATCCAGTTTTTGATCATTAGCACGTTTCAGTTTCTCTTAGGAAACATCCTCCTGGTGATGAGTAGTTAGATGGATACTCCAGAGGCATACGTTGATAAATAGAGATTCAGTTTCATGAGCTTCTTTGTTCCTTTTGTGAAATCACATAAAGCATTTATTTTTATATCAACAGTTTTAATCATACATTTCTACATATTTTGATATCTTACTTACAGAATCCAAAACCATGGTATTGTGTAGAGATTATAATTTTAGTGTATTGGTTTTACTTTTGTCCTCACCAGCTACGATTTACTGGTGTATCTCTGACTCTCGGCCCACGTTTGACAAGTTAAGTCGAATGCAAGTTGAATGCAAATATTATTCCGTGGAATTCTTTCATCATTAGGAGCTGTATTTATAATCAAGTGTCACTTCAACCTGAAAGCTCTGTGACAACAGCTATTCAGAGATGGCGTGAGAGTTTGAGAAGCAGCAGTCTACCTGTCCTGCTCCATTTACCTCACTGACCTCAGGCCACATTACTGAGCCAGGTTGTAGATCAGCTGCTCTAACATCAAGCCTTTCCTTTAAGGCACTCTCAACTCCAGCCTTTTCATCTTATGTGCACTCTCCCCTTTTCTGCTCCACCTCCAGCTTCTTCCCTATCTCCCTGTCCGTCCTCAACCATCCTCCTGATTTTAAGTGTCTCTGTTTTGCGGCTGTCAGTGAGATGAGAGAAAAGCCATACCAAGAAGCGGCGGGCTCTCTGCGGGGACTCGGCTTCTCAGAGTGGTAGATCTGCTGTGATCTTTTCCCACAGAATCAACGCTGTTTGTGTTTCTCCTGTCCACACTTACACCCGTGGCATTTCTGTTTTTATTGATGCAGTGCTGCAGCTCCATTGTGGATTTCATGGAGTGTAAAATGTCAAAACAACAAAACGAGACCCTGTGTGCTCCTTTAGCCCACCTGGCAGAAAATGATAAGAGAAAACAAGATTTCCACTCATATTTTCTTGCATGTGGCACTGAAGAGAAGCAGCTCAATAAAGGCTTTTGCAAGTAAAGGAAAGTCAGATAAACTAAGGGAGGAAATTGAAACATTACAGGCAAACGTGCAGAGCCATGCACACATCCCCCCACACCCCTGAAGCAATCTGGGTTACAAATAGGGTTTCTTGCTCCTGTGGCGTGAAAATAGTGGCATCAATGTGCCGCAGAAGCTGGTAATGAGTCGTAAAAAGAGAGATTTGGAGCTTTACTGATCCGTTACCATACCAACTGTCTTGGCTGCCGGGGAGTGAATCCTCTATAAACATTTTTGTGGGGGAGATGGGGTGGGTTGCAGTGGGATTTTTAGAAAGTACTCTCAATGAAATCCTCAAATGCTCCATGCATATTTGTGTGCTTTTATAATCTTTATTATCAGTCATCAAAGGTCCTGCTTATAGCAGACATTCAGTGTGATAGGATGAGTGATTTGACTGATTCTCTTTCTTCTGTCCTTTTGTTGCGGGCATGAACATACACAGCCACAAATGGGAGATGTATCTGCACTAAACGGAGCTGCTGAGTTGCCGTGACAACCAGCCGCATTTAAAACAACAAAACAAAAAAAAAAATCTTTCATTCAGGATTATGTATGGGCTTGTATTTGAATGGAGTGGGGAGACAAACATGTCGGCACATGCAAGCCCAGTGCACATGGCTATGTCCACAATATATCCACAAATGTGCACCACAGATGTTTTATTTATCAGACGTGCATCCACCTTGTCTTAAAATCACATAGAATCCAATAAACAGAAAATGAGGAACGAGAGAAAATGGGAGAGGAGACGCAAAGATAACCGATGACGGAAAGATGGCAATGATGATAAGAGAAATTGGGGCGATGATAAGCGAAATTGGATTTGTGTTATCACTGAACAGCAACTTCAAAGGCTTCGTTGGCAGGGGAAGCTATAAAAGTTTAAAGAACAAAAAAAAAAAGAAAGTTAATTTCACAAGTAATCTGCCACCCCGGGGCTCATGGGTAAAACAAAACTCTGTGAAGTAGATGAATTTAGCTAATCTGTCTCCCACAGCTTCAGGGAGTTGCCGAGGCAAAAGGATGGAAAATCACCCAAGTGCATCGTTTAAAGCAGAAATTTTAGGAAACAGAGACAACTTCTGCCTTCACTTCCATTCGAGGACAATATTTGTCCATGCAAACCCAAAAAGAGGACCGCTCCATATGCTTTAGGACTGGAGAAGAATGGGCAGTACCAACACCCAACTGGACGTGACTTTCAAATAAAGAATTACATTCAAAAACAGTTCTTTAATCTCTGAAGGTAAATTAATTGATGCAGTAGTGATGATTTAAGTCTCTTCAGAGATTCATCGTAGAGGTTTATAGGTGAGGGCAGGTAGGATGTCCTGCAGCGGTCTGTGCTGCTGCAGATCTGAAGCCACTCTTTTGCTGAATCACTGTGTTGTGAAGAGGATGCTCAGGGTTTTCGATGATCTTCTTCATTTGACGAGGTGTCCCTCTCCACTCCACTCCAGAGGCTCCAGAACAGAGCCAGCCTTCTTTATCACTTTGTTCACTTTCTTTCTTAGAAACGAAATACTCTCTGGGTGACATTTCACTAGCGTAAGACAAAGAACTTAAAAAAGCTGAGCTGACCTCTTTTATGCAGCACAGTCCAACTTAGTGAAGACAGAACATGCCGTCTGGCGGTTCTGTTTTTATCTGCACTCATGTGAAATGCTTCTTCCTGGATCACCTTCAAATGCAACTTATTCAAAAACCCTCTCAGGCAATTTTGTCAACAGCTATATATGTATATATATATATATATATATATATATATATATATATATATATATATATATATATATATATATATATATATATCTATATATATATATATCTATATATATATATATATATATATATATATATATGTATATATATATATATATATCTATATCTATATATATATGTATGTATATCTATATATATCTCTATATATATATATATATCTATATATCTATATATATTATATAGTATATTTTTTGTAATAGTTCTTGTCACTGTCAGCCAGATCTTTGCTTTGCTGAGTTTACTTAACTGCCAGATTCTGTTTTGGATGTTTCCTCACAAAGCTGATTATGCTTTATCAGATTTAACAGCGTAAGCTGCAGCACTACAAAAAACAAAATGTAGTGGTTTCTACAAAACGTATTAAGACGACATAATAGGGACAATTTTCAGGCTCAGTTAGTGATATGTTTCTGCGTGATTCATTTCATTGAAACTATTTTATTTATAGATGGTGATGTGACAGTTTGGAGTGCAAGCATGCTGGTCTCAAATCTCAAGTAGGACATTTCCTAGCCATTTAAGTCCTGAATGCTAGAAAAATGTGTAAGACAGCATCTACAATTGTTTATTCACATTAGTCCTTTGCTATATAACTCTTTGGTGGCTGGAAATCCTGACTCAAGTTTCCAAGTCTGGGTTATTTTAGTTCCGTTTAATCTAAATAGTGTGCTTTTACATAAAAATTAACATATGTCAGTATGCCAGTCAAGTACTGTATTTTGTATTATGGTATTAAATAGAAAATGAATGTTTTCTACTGCATTACATTTCACATTTTTAGCTATGGGTTTATGTATCAGAACATTATTCAAATTCAGATTAAAAAAAAGAAAAGAAAAAGCTAAAATGTAGAAGCAGCATCTGAAAAACTACGAATCTGTTTGGACCTGGTATGAACATCCATCCTCAGTGACCTCATGACAAATAGACCCAGGACACATGGGAAGATGCACTGAGAACATATCACTGGAACCACATCCAGGGTTTTCTAGGCCACATTCCTTTAGCAGTGTAAGCACAATGCATCCTGGGCCACACTGAAGGACTGTCTACGTAACCGATGTCTTCTTTGTAAGCTGATGGATGCACTTGTTCACATGGCAACAGCATCCTGTGCAGAGTTGTTGGTTGTTTCTGTCCGTGTTGTTTCAATTCAGTCCCAAGTTCTCCGTCTTTTACCTAATATCTATCATGAATTCATGAATGCCTGAGCTGATCAAACAGAAAAAGCAGAAGAAGGACTTGAACCTAACATAAGTAATACTAAAAACTGACTAATGGCAATTGGACATTTTGGCACAACCTCTTGAGGCAATCACTGCAATCCAGGCATTTCTGTAACTCTCAATGGGACTTTTAAATGTGTAGACAAATTTGTCCAGGCTTATACATGACTGTGGGCTATAATTTAATATATAAAAATTGGGATTTTTCTAAAAAAGAGATTAAGAAAAAACAGTCTCAGTACAGGGGGTCAGTGTTGGATGTGTGCCAAACAGTCCGCAATACAACATGAGGCCAAGTGACATACCCACACGAACATGTGTGTCAGAGAGAGAGCCAGAGCAAGTGTGTAGAGATGCTCGTGGCATTTTCTTTTTGCAGAGCTCAACACTATATGATCAGTGTGCGTGTGTGTGTGTGTTTTCCATCCTGTTCATCGTGCCGCACCCTGTCTTCAGTGCGTAGACCCCCCCACGTACATCATCACACGCCACGTTTCTTCCAGCAGGCAGTAGATCGGTCCACCTCACGGACAGGTTGGACTCAGAGATGGGAGAGGAGAGGCGGCTGTTCTGGCTCTGAAAACGGACGGTCCGGGCGGGAAGGATGGCTCTCGCCAGCCGGGAAATGTTCTTCTTGATCGGAACCGCCTGCCTCTTGCTGCAGCTGCTGGCGGAGGTACGTAGGACGTTGTAACCTGCCTGATGATGATTACACGTTTCCCCCCTCCAGTACGGCCTGATTTGATTTTCTCTAGTGCTTCCCTTTTTTTTCTGGACCAGTGCCCCGTTACAGTAACGCTTTGATTACCTGGACAGGTTGGACTTAGAGATGGGAGAGCGGAGGCTGCTGTTCTGGCTCTGACACGGTCGCTCCGGGCGGGAAGGATGGCTCTCACCAACCGGGATTTGTTCTTCTTGATCGGAACCGTCTGCCTCTGGCTGCCGCTGATGGTGGAGGTATGTAGGACATTGTAAACTGCCCGATGATGGTATATGTTTTTTCTCCCTCCAATACGACCCGATTTGATTTTCTTTAGTGCTTCCTTTTTTTCTGAACCAGTGCCCCCGTTACAGTAACGCTTTGATTACCTGCCTTGCATTTTCATGACACATTAGCCCAATTAAAGTGATATCTTATATTTATCATATATATGTGTATGTGATTTAAGGTTATACTGTATGAAACCAAGCTTTAAGGACTGGCTCACGGCAGACGTTTTTTTTTTTTTTTTTGGCTTCACCTTAAACCCGCCGTTGATTCATTCAGGAGGCAACAAAGCACGCGGAGGTCGGGGCGTTCACGAGCACCAGATCTGCATTTTATCCAATTAACAGAGGCGCGTCCACATATCATTGTCCAATTAAGACGCTCGATGTGATTCACACACGCACGATATCAGACATAAGCCCGCAAAGCCTATGTCCCACCTGCTTTCTACCCATCAACGGGATTTCATGGCAGGAGCCCTGCAGAGGCTCCTGTGGCCCCCGCTGCACGCGCCGTGGATACTTGTCACAGCAGTTAAATCAGACGTAGACATGCTGCGGGTGTTGTTGTTGTTGTTGTCTAAAGTAACGTTCAATTGAAGGCAAAACTGATACACCTTATTGCATTTTCTGTATAAAATTGTAAACTGGAACATGTAATTAATAGCGAAAGAATTAATTTATCAGTAGATTCTTCAGATCAGTATTTCTTTTATCAGGACTGTTTCTAACAGCGGATAATCGCGCTTTTGATATGCGTTGATCATCGTTACAACAACCAATCAAATTTCGTTCTGCTTGCTCCACAAATACGCCACATCCCTTTGAAACCAAACATCAACTCCTAACTTCTGGGTTGATTCTGGTGCGGAAGTGACCAAAATGCTACCAAGCTTACTAAAACAATTTATCAACATCTGCAATGGGATATTCTGCTGCAAAAAATCTGCCAGGAGCTCTGCCGCTCCCTCAGCGTGAATCGGCTAAATGAGCTGGTAGCTGGTAACTTTGACAAAAAGTGGGCGTGTCCCCGCCGGCTTGCAGTACTAGGAAACACCAGCAAAGCAGATGTAATAGTAGAAGAGAAATTGGAAATATAAAATAAAGTAATGACTTTGTTATTGTTAATGAGCTGTAGTTCCAAGATAATATAGGAATATATTTGTTCAAACATCATATTTAAGTTATCAATATGGGGCAATTTTAAAATTTCCTTCAATGTTTTCAGGTTTGTTTTTTAAATTTTGCTGAAGTGCAAAAGAATATAACCCATAAAAAAACTTCATATAAAGTAATAGTTATAAACACTTTATCCAGTGAATCATATGCTCTATTATTTATACAGCATTTCAAGTCCAAATGTGACGTACTTGGAACTGAAAAAAGGATGTTTCCAGCGTGTACGTGTGAGCAGGGTGTCAGTGTGTTACATTTTTAGAAGAAAACAGGCTGAAGAAATTTTTTTTCTCCCAAAATTGTATTTTTATTTTGACCACTTACAAGTCTTACACCATCCAACGCAGAAGCAAAGAAGCTGGCTCACCTACGAAACACTTACAACGATTTTTTTTTTTTTAGTTTTTTCTAATGTTTTGTTTGTTTTGCTCGAAGCCTTGAAATAACAAAAATTTGCCTCAGGATGGATCCAGTACAAAACCAGAACAAGGATCTCTGGCGTCAGTTGAATGCCAAATGTATTGCAAATCAAAAATCAAAATCTAAGAATCAAAATAAAAAATCTATGAGCCAAAACCCAGAATTTGTCACTAAGAAATCAAAATCTCTAATGGAGAGTACAATCATCATCTTTCCGGGTTGTTCCTTTCTTTTCTCTCCATCATTTCAAAACCATCTACGAGACCTAGTAGCTGGTTAAGATGGGCTACTGACTGAATCAGAGCCTTATGTCGACGGAGGTAAGGTGTTAATGTCATTAACAGCTTTAACAACTTTATCATATACGATCAAGAAGGGAAAGACATTAAAAACTAACCTCCGCCTGCTGATTCTCCATGACCGCCACAAGCCAGTTTGTGGCACTCTGACGTACCAGATCTCAGCTATGTCCCGCATCCCATCTGTAGACTGACACTGAGCTGATTTGACACTCGTTTTGACACTCAAAAGCCTTCGCAAAAAGTGCAACAGAGGGGGACTGCTATAAAAGGGAGGCGGTTTTACAACTAATGGGGAGATAACTTAGAGAGATGATTGCATTCTCGGTTAGAGATTTTAATTGCTTAATTACAGATTCTGGGATTATGTTCTCAAATGTTGCTTTTTGATTCACTATACATTTTGCGTTGAATTGATGCTGTAAAGGACTGGCAAAGAAATAAAAAACGTACCCAGGTTTTATCGCTCCTGTATGTACGACAGTTTGTATCCTAAAAACACAATCATCAATCATGTCGGTGTTTGCAGAAATGTGATGCTCATTTTGTGCCAAAGTTTTTCTTGAAACAGCTGCAGTTTGAGACAAACCTTTAGTGCATTTTCAGTCTGCGGCAGATAGAGAGCTCCGTTTTATCTTACCAGGCCAACCTTAACTGCCGCTCCTCACTGTTGCAACCCCTCACTGCTTCTCACAATTCACTGCTGATCATTAGTTGAATATTTACTAGTTTCTTCTTGTGTCAGTTTTATGTAATTTTTCAGATTTTCTTTGCAGAGGCACATTTTCTATAAAAAAGTGAGGGGTTATGACAAAACTTTATCAACTGATGCTCACGTACTTCAGTTTAACCTCCATCCAGTTGTTTTTGACATGCAAGTAACTGCTCCTCATTAACCATGACATAGTCATTAACAGGAGTATTTGAATAAATGTGATCTTGTTTAAAAGCTGTGATACTGACTACCAAAAGAGCTTTAGTTCCAGTGATCTCAAAGAACTCATGAAATGCTTTTTATTTCCAAACAGCAAGCATATGACAGAATCAGTAGATTTTTTTTTTTTTTACAATAAATTTTAAAATGAACCGTATGACTACGCTTTTAGCAGAGCGGCTCCTCAGTGGCGACTAAGCCCTTAATAGTCAGCACATTAAAGGCCATAATCTGATAACCGTGTCAGAAATATTAGCCTGCAGAGCTTTTAACTGAATGAAATAAAAAAGTTGCCTGTACTGGCCTGCATTTCATTTTGTGCTGAACTGAAAGCGACAGTGTGGCTCAGACAGAGCAAATGAAGACAAAATCAATGTTGCAGCCACATTAATGATGAAGACGTGTGTTTGAAACGTCATTCAAACAGTGATCATATTCATTTGTAACAGGAACAGCGCAGTCCTGATTCACTTGAGCAGTTTAATTGGGTTGAGCTTTCAAAGATTTGATGTGTAGCTGGAAGCTGAACTGAAAATGCTCAGCTTTGACGGCACAAGAGGGTTTGCAAGGATATGAAAAACAACCTCAAAGAGGTGATGGTTGTTTTGCTACGACAGCAGCAATTTTTTAAAGTTTTGCACAGGCAACATGCTACCAGCCACTTTTAGATGCATTTTATTCTTGTAAGAGAGCTCCACTTGAGTGGTTTGTGTATGACATTGAGAAAGTCCCAATTTTTCTAGTTTTTGTTTTATTGCAGTGCATACCAGACTCACCCCCTGGCTTTTCCGGTTCTTTTCAGGCTTCCTGTACAGATAAGACCACAAGATCTGGTCCCATAAGCTGGGCTGATCAGATTTCCCTCTGTTTTGTCTGCTGTTGGCGTGTCTGCATGTGCAGTCTAATTGGGTAGCGCCTAGGCTGTATTTATGCAATTTAAATGGCTGATGCTGCTTTTGAACCCTAAGGGCTGAACTTTTCTCAACTTGTGACGTGTGCAGCCCTTCCAAGGTGAAGCAACACAGCAACAATTAGTTAGTCAAACTTCACAACAGCATCACATCACAAGTCCATCCATCCCTCATCTATACCTGCTTATTGCTATTCAGGGTTGCCGGGGTCTGCTGGAGGCTATCCAAGCTCCCTGCAGGTGAAAGGCAGGGGTACAACCTGGACAGGTCACCAGTCCAATTCAGGGCCACATGTAGACAGACTCCTATGGGCAATTCAGAATCACCAGTTAACTTGATATACATGCTTTTGGACTGTGGGAGGAAGAAGATGGAGTATCTGGTCTTTGTATGTGAAAAGACCCCTGCCTGGAGTGGAACCAGGAACCTTCTTTGGTGCTACCCTCCGAGCCACCCTGTAGCCTTCTACTCAGAGTCACTGGACACAGATGCTGTTCATGCTTTCAACGTGTATTTGTGAGTCTATAGTTAGACACGTACAGACACAGTCTATACTGAAACAGAATTTAATGAACGGAGGAAAATCACAATCTGCATGTTTTATTCTTAAGTAAAGAAAGAAATGTTCAGGTAACGTTTACAAAGTAGCTCCTTATAGCCCGAAGACTGCCAACGGTGCACTACAGCTGGCTGTAACAGAACCAGACCAATATGATGAAAGAGATAAAGCTGATTGGCTCCGTGGTCCTTGTTTCTTCTGTGATTTTATACATTTGTTATTGGGAGATCTGAACCCCAACACTCATAAAACAGTTTTAAAAAGAATTACTGAATCACAAAAAGCAATCAGGACCTCCGTAACTTTATACCAGATGTGCTTCACTTACATACAGTGTAGGAGAGCTCCTGTTTTATACTTGGCACATATTGTCTTTCATCTGTTTAATTTTATTGAGTCTTGTAGGAGTGATAAAATTTATACGTCCAAAACCTTCCCGTCTTGAGGGAAATTTCTTCTTCCTTTCCCTTATTCCCATGATTTGCCATCACAGCTGAAGTAATTTTTACATATGAGTATCTCTCCATGCAACATTTTCGATGAGACATGAGTTTTGTCTGAAGGCATCTCACTGGAGCATCTCCTGTCCTGAGCTGAAATAGTCTAGATTATTTCTTATTTGTTTTTGCTTCTCTGTCTGTTTCACTCATTCTCTCTAGTGTGTGTGTGTGTGTGTGTGTGTGTAGTCTTGCAGCTGCTCATTCTCTCTGGTGTGTATGTGTGTGTGTGTGTGTGTGTGTGTGTGTAGTCTTGCAGTTCCTCATTCTCTCTGGAGTGTGGGTGTGTGTGTGTAGTCATGCAGTTCCTCATTCTGTCTGGTGTGTGTGTGTGTGTGTGTGTGTGTGTAGTCTTGCAGGTGCTCATTCTCTCTGGAGTGTGGGTGTGTGTGTGTAGTCATGCAGTTCCTCATTCTCTCCGGTGTGTATGTGTGTGTGTGTGTAGTGTTGCAGTGGACGCAGCTGCAAGTGTCACAACAGATTACTACGGTAATCGAGTTGTGTGATTGACATGAATGGAGATATGAGCGCCCATGTTCACTACCACAGGTCACCTGTTCTGCTCTAACATCATTAGGCTCTGTGTTTTCCACTGGGAGGAGTTTACATCTTGGATTAATACTATATTTGTGTGCGTGCGTGTGCGTGTGCAGTGGATGGCTGCCTGACATTGATAGTGACAACACAGAGAGCAGAAGTCACCAGTTGAAGGTGAAATGTGTTTTGTATTTCATTGGCCTCGCCACTGTTATTTCACAGATACTGTGTGTGTGTGCATGTTTTCTCTTCTCACACGATCTCTACAACGCAACACACATTTGTCTCGTCTTGTACGTGTGTGTTTCCACTTTCATACCTGGGTGGTTTATGTTTTTCCTTGAAGTGACGGTACAGTGAGTAAGCTCATCTAAAAATATGTCACAACTGTGTCAAGAACACCTCATATTAAAGAATAAACACAAACCTCTTGAAATACTGAAAATGCACCATATTTGTATCAGCTGCAAGTAAATCTGGATTAAACCCACATATATTTAAGGGCTCTCTTGGAGAATGAGTCAGCCGCTCTACACGCATCACATTAAAGGGAAGAGTCTCAGTTGAAATATGCGCGTTTCATCTATACTTGGTTGCTCTTGTGTAATGTCGTCAAGTAGAACAGGGTAATACAGAGGAGAGTTTGCTTATCAATGAGAAATAACGTCCCCTGAAGGATGCAGGAGACGTGGTGGTCATCAGAGTCGCAGTTTCAAGATGAATCTGGAGACCAGTACTACTTGGTCATGGTTAAGAAAAGATTATCGTTTGTCTTAAAATAGACACTGTCACAGCATTAATCCTGGTATCCATTTCATTGCCAAATGATGGCAATGGCCATTACAGTCCGAACACGAAAATGTCCTGGGATGGATTCAGATGCTTCCTACTAACATTATCTCACTTGTTTTGTGCTTCAAAGACCGCAATGATGGTCCTACTCATTCGATTTCATCCTCCTGATTGAGGCAGATCTTTCCTTGTATTGTTATTACTGAACATATTGAACATATCCCTTAAAATGAGCAATTTGTAATGTGAAGCCAAGACTTAAATGTATACTCCAGACTCTAATCACAATGGAGGTACACTGCTCCTTAACTGAATACAATGTGGGGAGTTTCTTCATCTTATTTCCAGTTTTTTTGTTTTGTTTTTGTATGTCTGGTTATTCTAGGTGCCTTTGGTGATTAAAAATAACATATTTGTTGATTGTAAGCAAAAATGACATGCATGTTTATTTTGATATAGTGTGAAGGTGAATTACGTTCAGTACTTGAAGTTAATGTTAATGTAGGCTCTAAATGCGTACAAAGTGTGTATGTGCAGACTTCTATGTGAAGTTATGGTACTGCAGGAGGATGATGATACTATGTCCATTAAATTTGAGTCTAATAACCCTCAGCGGGAATTTAAATAATGAAAAATGTGCAGAGACACAAGTAGCATAGAAAAAAAAATAGAAAATATTGTCAAATGTATTCTATGCCTGAGTGTACTCAGTAATAATTAAAGGATTTGTCTGTATTCCCAGAGATGACTTGTTTTGTGTTGGGGAGTCAGTATATTAGAAAATCCTATTGAATTATCTCAACTTAAGATTATTTGACTGCATGGCCAACTCTGTTGTTTTTCCTTGAACTCATATTTATCTCTCTTGTTGTTAAAAAGACTGTTCATCACCTGGGATGTTTGTAGCTCCCAGCTGCAGCGCAGAAATGTCAATGACCTGCCCTGTTCACACATGCAGTCTCTTCAATGTCCAGTGATTGGCCTTTGTTTAATCACTTTATGAATGTATATAATACATTTCAGAATTTTGGTGCATTTCGAAAAACGTCTGATATAATGCATCAGTGTTTCTTGTTTTTTTTTTTAAAGCTACATTATTGAGGTTAAAGTCTGCAATGCTGAAGCTTTTATCTGGAAGTGGAGTTTTACCTTTTAGTATATTTTTAACAGTTTGGGAAGGATCACAAAGGACAAAATACTCATATTTAGGACTGACTGAAACTGAACAGCTGTTTTCCTAAGAGGTTGAGGGAGATGATTATCTTACTGTGAAGCATAAAGAAACAGCCTTATATAAAGACAGGAGACCCACCAACCACTCCTACTGAAGACTGCAAGTTTCATGAAGCATTAGACATGTGACGAAATGAAAAAGATGCAGTAGACTGAAATCTAATATTCTCTCCAAATATCTGTTTTGTAGAAAAACATATGCATGACAGTAATGAACTGAGGTTCAGCCCCTGTCTAACTCCTACATGTTTCCTCTTCTGTCTGCAGGTTGTGGCCGAGGACAGTTACTTAAATGAGGTTCAGAATTCAGGTAGGGAGTGATACGACAATCATCCATCCTCTCCTCCTACACCATCACTTCCCTCTGCTCTGTCTGTGCTTTTCTCTCCGGTTGAACCCACAGTCTGGCTCAGACAGTCATAAAACCCCTCTCCTGTCACCTTTTCTGACTTACAGCTTCTCATCCTGCAGTTTTACGGCATCTTTCTCTCTCTCTTTCACATCATCTCAGCATGCCCCGCTCTCGCTCGCTCTCTCTCTCTCTCTCTCTCTCTCTCTCTCTCTCTTTGTAATTGCTTTGCATCCCTGAGAGAAGAGGTGGCCATGATGGTGATGATGATGGGGGTTGGGTAAAGAACTCCATCTTCTCAAGCTTACTTCCAGTGCTGAAATACAAACGCCTTTAGATCAGTACACATATTGACCGATGAGTGAAATTTGAGAGCATTGCAATAATAAACATGTGGAAACCACCTCAATGCTTTTAAACAATGATCAGCACTCAATTAGAACCAAAATACCTATAGCTGCACATACGTGAGACAAAACCTGTCTGAATTCTGTATAAGGACATTTCTCCTTATTCCATAAATATTCTGTCCTTTGTGAGGATGTGCTGCCACACACCCACCCCCCATACAGCAATCCTGCTTGTGTGAACCGTATCAAATACTCATTGTGGCTGGAAAATGGATTATAGGAGCAGGGAGACTGAGCGTTCCCATGGAGATGGGCAGAGTGTGGTTGTCTCGGCAATGGGAAGGGTGTGAGCGCTGCGGGTGTTGAGAGGAATTACAGAGCTTGTGGAAACACACAGGACGAGAGAGAAAGTGGATATTGAGAAATAGTGGGGTGGGTGGGGACAGTTTATAGCTGGTGCAAGGATTGGTTGAAGAAAGAAACACAGTAACTATTCTGCTTTTGGTTTACGTAATGCTTTTATACTTTATTAAATTTTTAAGGTAAGTCTAAAAATTTGATTACCATTACAGAGAATATAGGTGCGGGTTTTCTTTAATGTACTTAAATAAACACAGAATAAAATTCTTGCATGATTAAGATAATAATAAAGTTTTGAATATGAGTGCAAAAACTAAAATGAACATTAAATTGATTTACCACACAATGACATGGTGAACATAGCTGATTCTCTTTTAAGGCAAAAATATACACTCATTTGATCCACTTGTTTGGAAAATGATTGGAAAAAAAAACACATAAAAAGCATGATAAACATGAATTGTAAATATGTTTATGTCCACAATATAAGTGAGTGCATGTGGTGAAGTCAACATTAATGTTGTTAGATCCTGACACTGAAAGTCAACTGCTTTGTGGAAAATTAAGCTGGTTTAATAGGAAAAGAAATGCATGAAGGCTGTAATAAAAGTGTAATTACTTCATAAGTGATTACTGTCATATGCTTCGTCCCATCTCTGCTTTTTTTACAGCTCTCCACCTGACTAAGTCATGTTTAATATTTAAACTCCTGTGTTCAGTTGCACTCTCTTGAAGATAAATACAATCATGAAGGTAGTGATGTTTGCAAACATATTTCACACTGATTACATTGTAAGTTAGTATTGTTAACCCAGTTTCCATTTAAAGGCGTTCTGTAAAAGGCAGTCGTTTTAAATGTATCTTTCTTTCTCAGCTTTGACATCTGACTTCTTGTGGCACTTTAATATTTTCACAACAAAGTTTAGAAAGCCTGGGTTTTCAGTGGTCATGGAAAGCAGCCCGATGGCTGCAGAGCTTACAGGAATCAGATAAGCAAAGTCATAAAATCAGAGAGACAAAGTAATAAACTGACTGTTTCACAGCAGTTGTAAAACACACACATGTACACACCCACATAATCCTGACGGACGCAGCTGAGTCTTCAAAGGTTTTGTTCACTTTCAGTTGACAGAGTTGCTTTAAAACAAAAGACGGATAAATATAACCCTACTTGCATGGAAGCCACCTTAACACTTGGCATCTTCCTAAAGATATAAGTATTCGCTCACACATCCAAATAATGGGAATAGGGTGTCCCAATCACTTCCATGGCCACAGATGTCAATCTACAACGATTGTAGGCTTATCAGAACTCTAGATATAAGACAGACCCCCTCTGTATTGTGTTCAAGCTACATTGCCACCATACCACCAGCAATCTTGGATGCAGACAGATCACTTTCCCGTTTTGTTATTTAGAGATGTGCACTGGAGGTGTTTACTTCAAACTTTAAGGTTACAGCATTTCAACTTTGCTAATCAACCTTATCAGATAACCCTTAAAAAAACGCTCCAAGCTTCATTTCTGTGCGTGGTGTCCTGATAAGCAGGCAGAAAGGGCTCATAAAGAAGTGGGAAACCTGCCACAGCCACTATCACCTAAAATCCATCGCTTTTAATGTGTAACAAAGTATTTGTATACCCTGTTCTCATATTACCACCATAGCAACAGTCCTAAAGAGAAAATTACTATTGGATGCAATGATGTGGAAAACAATGTCGACTTTGACTGGTTTTACGTCCTTATATTCGATGCCTTCATTTGCCTAAAGCTGTGGAGTTAAACCTTCTGACGCTCCACCTCGACATGCTTCCTTACCAACGGATTTTGCATGATCTTTGACCATCACCCCTTGCCTTCTACAGAAAAGGAACAGGATTTGTGTGATTAGAGCAAATCATCACGTATTGTAGACATAACTTTACTGTACTCTCACACTTACGCAATTAAAATATTTTGAACATCACCATCTGTCCACTTTGAATGGGGTATGCCAACCGTTACCGAACTGAACTGTTGGTTCTATGCGTTATTGCTTCCATCAAAAGCTTATAAAGAATGGATGAAAAAAAAAAAAAAAAAAAGTTGAGATAACCAAAACCAGAGGTAGTCACCAAGTCAATCTTGGTGTTCATACAAAATCAAACGTGCTTAATATTATTGCCGGTCTTAAGTCTTGTCTGCATGAATCTGGATACAGATGTGTAAAAACTGAACTTGCAGGATCTCCGGTCTTTGCAAAACTACGGCTTGTGAAATGTGACAGGGTGTCATAGGGTAAAAAAAAAGTTCAAAACGTATTGCAAAGTTATTTAATTACACAATTTGTGGTAAAGCTGGATAACTGAGCCATATCTGTGTCAAACTGTTAACTTAACTGACGCCGCCTACAAACACCACACTTGACCGTTTACCACATGGTTCTGTGGTAATACTCCCACTCGTTGAATTGTGAAATGAATTTGAGCTTCATCGTGGTAGACTTCACTGCATTGGCAGTATTTATTTGGGACTGTTAAAACTGTTTATTTTGCAACACGGTTATTCACCAGTTAAGAAAATCTTGTGACAACACTGGTTGCAAAAGTACCACAAGTGTCAATGTAACTAACAAACTTTGCAATGAAGCCCTCCCCGCTTATCCAAAATAAGGCTTCTGCTCACACTGATGTCTGTGTTCATCCACTTCAGTTCTAAACATTTTGTGTTGCCCTAAAACAAAACAGAAAAAAAAAACAAAAAAAACACAGTAAATAAATAAATAAATAAATAAATAAGATTAGAATAATTAAAAAAAAAAAAAAAAAAAAAAAAAAAAAAAAAAAAAAAAAAATCGGGAATCTTCTGTTCAAGCTGTGTAAGAAACTGGAACAATAATCAGTGGATCCAGATTTGAACCATACTCATTATCGCAAGGGTTAAAATAAGGATAGAGCTCTTCAGTAAAGCAACACTCATTAAAAGAGTAGATTGGCGCTGCGGTAATGACATCATAGAACGATACCTGACCGCCGTCAAAATCTACAAACACTCCGACCCGCTCCACTCTCCCCTCGTATACCACCACACCTGGAGAAATGAAGGTTTCGAGCTTATCGTCCAGTAACCAGAGAGCCCACAGTCCAGAGTGAGATGTGCGAGCAACAGCCCCATTCCTTTGGACGGAGGCTGTGGCCACACCCAGACACCACTCAGTCTTTTGTCCCACGTAAACCTCAAAGTAAAACTTGCACGACGAGAAGCCAGTCTGTCCCAGGACTGCCAGATGTTCATTAAACATGCTGGGTTTCAGGACCACGTTTCTACACAAACCCATATTGTATCTCACTTGTTTCCCATCCGCAGACAAACTGAGCATGGGGTGAGCCGTCTCAGCATCGAGCATGACGTCCACCTCATACTGCTGCATGTATCTGAGCTTGGCTTCGTGTGACACGTCTGAGCTGCCTGAGAAGTGACCAACTTCTGTACTGATTTTACTCAGCAACGCCTTCAGCTGAGAAACTGAATCTTTCAAAAGTTTACTCATGGGCTCTATCCCCAGAAGACTGATGAAACTGAATGTGGACAGGTCCGTGGTGTGTGGCAGGAGGGATGCGTTTGTGCAGCTCTGCAGGAAACTGAGCCAGTCTTTGGTCTCTTTTAGCTTTCTCAGCTTCACAGCTGTCGCCTGCAGCTCACTGATCTCCCGTTTCATAACTCCAATGAACCCGTCTGCTTTTTCCTCTGCTGATTTTTGCTTCCCCTCCACCGCCCTGATGACCTCCACCTGGATCTTGTTAATCTCAAGCACCACGTCTGCAAAGTCTTCAATGCTGCTAGCCATCAGCTCTTCAGTTCCTGTCTTGCTTTCTGCCACCGAGTCTCTCATTTTTCGCACCTCATGAATCCTTTCTTGGATCATATGCTGTACTTTGACCTCAGTTTTCTTCACCAGATCCTTCGTCTCGTCATATGCCTGCTGTACGGAAACCACGTTGTGATTGATGTGGTTGGAGCTGGCACAGATGTTACATAAGAGAGCGCCATCGTCTCTGCAGAACAGTATCAGAAGCCTGTTATGCTTCTTGCAGACCCTGTCCTCCAAGCTTGCCACTGGTTCTACCAAAGTGTGTCTCTTCAGTCCAGAAGCTCGGTGATGAGGCTCCAGATGATCACTGCAGTATGAAGTGAGACACTCCAGGCAGGATTTGGCAGCCTGTCTCTGGGTCTCGGTGCAGATGTCACACAGCACCACATCGCCACAGTTGACCTGCAGCTGATCTACAAATTGATTCTCAGCATTCGTCACATTTAGTGACATCAACTGTGACGCCAGCTCTGAAATGAAAGTGTTCACCTTTAGATCGGGCCTCCTTTGAAATTTTTCCTTACAGACGGGACACTGGCAGACAGTGTCATGGTCCCAGTAGTGGGTGAGACAGAGCATGCAGAAGTTGTGTCCACATGGAGTGGAAACGGGTCGCTTGAAAACATCCAGACAGATGGGACAAAGAAACTGCTCCTCAGACAACAGTTGACTGCTGGTTGCCATTTCTAAACCCACACTGCTTGGATTCAAGGTCAGTTCTCTGGAACCTGCAAAAAATAAAATAAAATAAAAATGAGACCACTAAATCCATGTAGTAGCAGTTCTGGAGCGTTCACAAAGTTTTGCTCTTCAAAGTTAGAATTGTTTTCAAGGCTACTTAAAATGATGTGGAATTCTCATCTAAATAAGGATTCTGAATACATCTTCTAACTATTATTTACAAACCTGAAATTAAACAGTAGTTCAGGTCTGCAGATGTAGACTACGAAACTGAAGTGTTTAGAAACACTAATTTGACTGAGCTTGTTTTGACTGCAAAGGCTCAACATCACTTTGGTATTCAGATCACCCCAATCTGCATTATCAACATAACTTTAGCTCTTATACTGGTTAAATATATATACACACACACACACGTGTGTGTGTGTGTGTGTAGGTCTTGGAATTAATAGGTTTTCTGCATTAATTTGCCATAATAAACAAATATGTTTGAGCTTACCCCAACAAATTAGAAATACAAACTTTTGTTTTAAAGTAGTATATTAATTACATGTTTTCACTGAAAACAACCTGTGTCCATTAGATTAATCCTATTAAGTTTATTTACATGAAACCTTTTCTGATGAAGACGCCGTCCAATAAATAATAACTCATAATTCAAAAAGATAAAAATAATACATTTGTATGTTTGCTGAAACGCCGAAATTCAAAGCAATTAAAAAAAAATAGACTAGATAATACATTTGTGTATTTCTGAAACGAATCGACAACGGCCGTGAGGTTTCGTACTTCCGTCGTCGTCCGTTGAGTCGGTCACGTTAAGTTAAAAAAAAAAAAAAAAAACACCGTAATTATATCAAAGCAACGTTTCTCCTAAGAGACAGCTGATAGGCTACAAATCCAAACAACGACGTATATTTCTTACAGAATTACCGTGAGGTTTGACTCCGCTTTGACTACTTACGTGAGTTTGTGTTCAGACCAGTCGAGTCGTTTCACAGAGTTTCACTTTCCTCCTGCGTCACGACTCTTTAAAGGCACAGAGCCTGTCTGCGTGAAGTCTGCGGTACTTTTTTGATCCCCTAAGCAGAAGTCAACGCATTTGTTTCTGTGTTACTCCCCTTTTGCCCGCAACTCTGCCAGAAACTCGTTTGTTTCGTTGAGTTGTGCTTCGCTGGTGACACCAGTTGTTGCTGTCGTTGCTTCTTGGTCTCGAAAACCCCCCGAAAGTTTTAGAGTGAAGTACGGACGTTTTGATAAGGAACACCAAAGTACGATAGAAAATTTGTAAATTATCCTAGAATGTATCTGTCGGTTGGGGTTTCATACTTTCAGGTCAGTTTACATGAAATAAGAATAAAATGAGCAACGTGAAGAAGGGTAATTGGAGAAGAAAAGTGGGTGTTTCACACCAACACTACTATCTTTAGAGCTTATGATGTACAATCTATGTTTATGCACATTTCAAAACAAATTCTCCTAATAAAGAGATGCTGATATCTACCATCCATATTCTAAAAATCTGTACCAATACTTTATGACGAGTCCCTTTAATTCAACACTTTGCATCTTTTCATGTCCAGTCTTTTCAGTCTGATTTTCTTACGTGCAATATTTGGCTTGTTTCATTAGTATCATTAAAGCGTGTGTTGGTTTATAATAAGCTCCAGCGCATAACCCACACCACACTTTGTGGCCTAATTCTGCTACTCTTTGATGCCAGCAGTTTCCCTCTGAATATGACTAAGTTTCACTCTCAAGTTCATCCTTTCCAAAGAAGATTACTGGAGGTATCTGGTAACCACCGTGTCATATTAACAGCGGTTTGATGTCATCCTCGGTGTGGATCAGCAGGGGTGATGGCGTCAAGTCAGATCCTGCTCTCACACTGGACACGGAATGAGAACGTTGGCTTTTATGTTGAGATGAAACAGACATGGGGATAATGTGATTTGAAGGCCATTTTCTCTCCTCTTTCCTCTCTTCTCCTCCCAAGATGCTCTTTTTATTCACACTGTCCTCTTGGGCCCGAATCCTCCCCATTCACCCAAAGCATACTTACTCTCTCTTCTTCTTCTCCGTGCAGTGCCTCTGTCCTGCTCTGAGGGTTTCACAGAACTGGGATACTACAATGGCACTGTGTCCCAGACAGACTCTGGTGCCCCCTGTCTGAAGTGGACCGAGTTTCCAGACTATGTCATGCAGTACCCGGGCCGCGGCCTGGGGGACCACAGCTACTGCAGGAACCCGGACCGCGAGTCCAACCCGTGGTGCTTTTTCAGACAAAACTCCGGAGCCATTGGCTGGGCTTACTGCGACTGCCACCAGGGTGCGTGCGACCATGTCCAGAGGACAGGATCATTTATAAAAATAGTATAAAAAAATCACATGTATAAAGAAAAGTGCTATGTTTGTGCTGCTGTGATGTTCACGGGTTGTCTGTTGTTTTGCAGGTGCGGCCCGTCTGGTTGGCAGTTCATCCTCTGGCAGCGGGCGGATTGAGGTTTACCTGAACGGCCAGTGGGGGGCGGTCTGTAACTCTCACTGGACGGACAGAGATGCCAGCGTAATCTGCAGGCAGCTGGGTTTAGGGTAAATGTACATAAGTAAACGTGTCCCGCGCTGCAGGGCTGTGTGACTGACGTTGGCCTCACTGGTGATTTCTGCCATCTTCGTTTCAGGGACATTGGTACCGCGCTGCAGCACTCCCAGTTTGGATCAGGCTCCGGCCTCTTCCACTACGAGCGTCTGGGTTGTCGGGGTGATGAGGACGCCCTGAGTAAATGCCGTAGCAGGATGTTTGTAACTGGTGACTGTAGCCATGGAAATGAGGCAGCGGTGACGTGCGCTCCACCAGAAGGTCAGCCTGCAACAGTTTTCTGCTGCCATGGCAACCAGAACTGAATATGATGAAGATGTAGACATTTTGTTCGTTTTTGGTCTATCGAAATCAGTCCTAGAAGGGTAAAGCATTTTCCCGCCTCGGTGGTCACAGTAGATTTATGGCAGGGTGTCTTTCTTCATCCTCTTTCAGGCAGTGGCCCCCCGCTGCGATTGGTTGGAGGCGAGGAAGACTTTGAAGGTCGTGTTGAAGTGTTTCACGCAGGGCGTTGGGGTTCCGTCTGCGATGACCAGTGGGATGACAGGGACGCCGAGGTGGTGTGTCGACAGCTCGGTTTCGGGTGCGTTCACAGCGTCACTAACACACTGAGTGAACATAAGCATGATGACATTTTAGCTCATGTCTCTTCCTGGGGGCCCTTAATTGACTTCACTCATGTCACCACTGAATGGTGACGTGGACATTACTTTATATTCTTCTCAGTGTCTTCCTGCGAAATATCACTGACAAGAGGACTATCCTTGGAGCTTTGTGAATGTCATTCAAACCAAACAGCATCTTTCACTGACAGCAGTTGGCAGGAATAGTGAGAGGAGAGTCGGGAGTGCCAGCTCGACGTTTTTTTTAGCACAAAACACATCAACCATGCATTTCATCTCTGAAGGAACATTCTCTTGGTAGAAAATATATTTCCCCCGATCCTCAGAACTGGCTCTGCGTGTTCTACTTGATCTACTGAAGGCGTTTCGTTGGTCTGATTAGATGAAAGCTGACACTTTCCAAACATTTCCCACGGAAACGTTGCAATGTTTAAAGCAAGTCATGACATGCTTTTGCCTTATGTTGTGTGATGTTTTAGTGAGATCACTGAGGTATATGTTACAAATTTTTTTTTACCTTCATTCTTTGTGGGATTAAATTCAATAACGTGCTTGAAACATTCTTCAGAGATCCTGACAGCGTCACACTGTTTCTGCGTATCCATGATCCCAGATCTCCGTTCCCATCACATTTGGGTACTTTTGACCTTTGAAACAATGCTCGACTAGTACTAAGCGTGGCAAGAAAACATGTCCTATACCATTACACCACCAGCCTGAGCTGCTGTAACGAGGCGGGATGGATCCATGCTGGAGACTCATCAGTCCAGGCAACATTTTTCCAGGTTTGATGATCCCAGGTAAATTTTAGCTTGGGTTTCATGAGTCTTACTGCCTTGGCAGCGGCGTAGTCCTCTGCTGCTGTAGGTCTTCTGCTTCAACGTGTTTTGTGTTCAGAGGCGGTCTAAACCATGTCCTTGGGTCTAATGAGCAGTTAGTTTATCCTGAAATCATCATTTATACAATCATCACAGCTTTCCACGTCCGTCTTCAAGTATATAATCAGCTGATTGGATATATTTGCTTCAACACACAGTTGAACA
This sequence comes from Xenentodon cancila, assembly GCA_014839995.1. Lineage (NCBI taxonomy): Eukaryota > Metazoa > Chordata > Actinopteri > Beloniformes > Belonidae > Xenentodon > Xenentodon cancila. The sequence continues at coordinate 9,404,454 of CM026218.1, forward strand.
CGCGTGATAATATAATAAAGTGGCAGGTGTGTGTGTGAGGGAACTCATATTGGGTATAAGGGTTGCTACTCTTCTTAAAGCTTCAGTCAAAAAAAACAAAAAAAAACTGAGTGAATTACAGATACTGAAACTGCAGTGTCGAGACAGTACAGCGAAGCACAGGGCTGTCATGTAGATCAGGAGGAATCAATGGGAAAAGAAAGTGTGCAGATGTTACCTCCTCATGCCCAGAGCGTTTACTCTGTATACAAACATGACATCACTAGGTGTCAAATAGAGATAAAGCTGTAGCTATGAAGAGAAATAATTCCCCTCGTGTTCAGCACGAAGGTGCGTTTCATCTGCTGAAGCACAGAGAGACACCTCGCCATCTGTGTTTGTGGGTAAATAATAAATGGCCTGACAGTGATGGGCAGGTTCTCGCACACAGACGGGCACTTACGTGTCACTGTTTGACAAAACGAAGCAAAAACATTTTACCAACCTGGTTTAACCTGTTTTTGTTTATTTAAGAGGTGAGTTTGTGTCAGACGTTGACAGAAGGTGCACATTTGTACTAAAACCACACGGTGACTGCACTAATTTGAAGTGCATTTGGCATGTAATGTAGTTTGTGGTATGTGAATGTACAAAAGAAAACGTTTTTCTTAATTATTAAAAAAGGTAACAGCTATTAAAAAGCACTCAGATGATTACTCTTGTTTAAAAGGCCGTCTAAAATGCAGCAAAAACAAAACTATACGGCTGAATCGTTGCGTGAAATATAAATGTAATAAGCCTAGAAGACTATTCTAAAAATAATGGGTATATTATATTAAAAACAAAGATCTGGTTGGAAAATCTTATGTTCAACACAGCACAAAAACATTTGTTGTTTTCTCTGTTTCCCTGTGAATTTTTAACAAGGGTATTTTAAAATGAAACATCAGCTTTAACAAACGAGTTGAAACACGAGGAGACAAAAATCTATGATGTTTTTATAGCGTTTACCACAAATAACTCATGACTGAGAGAGCTGGACAGTTGGAGAGCTGCTGTGCAGACGGACAGCAGTCAGACCTTTCAAAGTTTGTCTTTGTCTTGTTTGTTTTCAATCTTTAGATCCACTTTGAAATATTTTCAGTTTCTACAAAAGTGAATAACTTTTATTTATGACTGTTTATTCAGTGTTTTTGCTAAAGCACTTTTGGCAGCAGCAGCCTCAAGTCCTCTCGGGAACGTTCGTAAAGGTGTGCCTCGTCTGTTCTCCAGAAGGTCCTCTGGATGAAGGACATCACTGCACTGAACTTCTTTCAGATCTAGTCTTAGTTCAGGATCATACCCTGACCGGGTCACTCCAGGACTGTTTGAGTCGGGGTCTTGGTCAGTCGTAAACCTTTAGTCACGCCAAAGTTTTCCTGCTTCCATCATTCTCTCTGTTCAAACGATTCTCCCAGACCTGAAAAACACCCCGAGGAGAGGAGATATTGATGAGATGATGCTCAGCACCACGCTCCCGTCACTCACCTGCTGTGTTGGGAATTGTTGGCATTAGTTAGGATTTTGCTTCTCACAGAAAGAGAATTATTCAGACGCCTTTTATCGATTAAGAAAAATGTCCCTTTGCCAACTCAACTCTTTTCAATAAAGTATGATACCTTATAAAGACAGTTTGTACTTTCTTATCAAGAACCCAAACGACTGTCCTGAACGTAGTGAAACTTGTGATATTTTGATCAAATGTCCAGTTCCAGTAGTGGAGGTCCATTTAAGCAACACTGACACACAAATGACACTTAAATAAAACACTGTGTGTGTTTGTGTGTGTGTGTATCAGGGGTGTGGCAAAGGCCTGGTCATGGGCTCACTTCGGTCAGGGTTCGGGTCCCATCCTGCTGGATGCCGTGAAGTGCACCGGGAACGAGCTTTTCCTCGATCAGTGTCCCCATGGCGACTGGGAGCAGCACAACTGTGACCACATGGAGGACGCTGGGGTCTCCTGCAGTCCATATACAGGTACAGCCTGCACACACACACACACACACACACACACACACACACACACACACTCACACACACACTGAAAGCTCCTATTTATATCCGTGGAACATCAATAAATCATTCCCGCATGAAGCAGCGACATCCTGTTTGAGACAAACAGAAACAGGACTTGTCCAAGCTGAGAGGAAACTAGTCGATTCATTTAACCGGAGTGAGCTCAATAATTGATCTAAAAACACTGCTTTAAAATGAATGCAGGTTTTAGCATTCATGAACCAGGTTCTTGCATCATGGCTCCAGAGAGCGTTTTGAAACGGTTTCAGATGGCGTGGTGCGCCTGGTTGGAGGTGACAGTCCCTGGGAAGGTCGAGTGGAGGTGTTTCACAACGGTGACTGGGGGACGGTGTGTGACGACCACTGGACCCAGCAGCATGCAGAGGTGGTCTGCAGACAGCTGGGCTACAGGTAGGAATCCTAAAGTGGCTGCTGGGGGGGTTTCTTTCTAATCATCAGCTCAGCTGTACTCATATGTTACTTAAATGTCTTAGTGGGTTAACTTAGCATCAGAAATGGGGGTATGACAGTGACAAAGTGACCTCCTTTTTTTCTCATCAGTTGGGGTCAGCTGCTTGACTCCACTCCACCCTCAAATCTCCGCTCAGCTAACGGGTGTTGCATTACCCACTTCTGAGGTCAAACGAATGTATTCTGGTGTAACAGTTGCTGGCGATACAGGTGGGGTGGCTGGGTAACGTGGCAACATTCCTGCATCCTTTTAAAAAATACATGAATGAATAAAGCTGAGACGTGCTGGGTCATGGGCTCACTTCGGTCAGGGTTCGGGTCCCAGCCGGCCCGGGTTCCAGTCCCGGCCCATGGCCCCTACTTTCTTACCCTCCCACTTCTTCCCGCAAATTCCTGCTGCATGAAGTGATTCTCAAAGAATGGTGGTATTTTCAGTTATACCAGTTTCACTTTGCCTGACTTTTCAACGAGCAGCATTCTTCTCTCTCATTTCCAGACGGCTGTCGACAGGGTCACGGCCTGCGTTGTTGGGAGCTGCCCCACTTTACGATGAGGGAACGTAATCCGGTCTTTTCATCAGTAAATGCTTTGAAATAGTAGAAAGGAGCTTTTAATGGACACATGGTTTTACTTGATCTTGCATGAGATCACTTTCCTTATTTCAAATGAGAATTACTTTTGTTTTTGACCCACTTGTGGCTCGCTCTTGTTTTTCCCTTCATAAAATCACTACATTTTGTGCTCATTTTAAGACATATGAGACATATGAAATATGAGAACCATGTGGTTTCCTCATTTTCAGCAGTGACCTGATAAACCCTCCGCTCACTTGCTGCTTAAGATGCAACAGCAGATAGACGCGATTAAAAACCACTGGTTGAATTTTAGCAGCTGAAATCCAGACATTTCAGTAGTTCTGAGAGACCAAAACAGAGCCAAGAGTAGGTTTTATTTTGATTTACATTAAATCTGTAATACCACTCTTACATAAAAGACTGAAGACTTATTGTTTCTTGTTGATCAATATAACACAGTGAACATCAGAAAATACAAGTTCATAACCCAGATTTTTTGAGATAATCCCACCTTTTCCCGAGTCCCACAGGTGATAACGTGAGCCACCCGTGGAAACCATCATCTAACGTCTATAATCTGTCACTCTTAATGAGACTGAAGCCATCGCCTTTTCCAAATACACGTGACACTCTTCTCCGCCTCCAGGGGTCATGGTGAGGTCGTAGCGGACGGGGCTTTCGGCGAGGGCGTCGGTCTGATCCTGCTGGACGACGTCCACTGCGAGGGGTCCGAGACCTCTCTGCTGGACTGTCACCACGGTATCTGGGGACGGACCGACTGCTCCCACGGCGAGGACGTTGGCGTTCGCTGCAGAGGAGGATCCAGCCAGGAGACCAATGACGTGCCAGTTATTTCACCGTCCACAGGTAAGATACACTGATGAAGAAAAGGAAAGTGGCTCTGCAAAGACGAGCACTCCTCTTCATCCTTTAGGCTGGAGCTGGTCCCACTTTCTCTAAATTATAACATCATGAATACAAAGAAATAAGACATCAGTTTCTCAGAATGTCACAAAACTGCAGATTTTAGTTTATAAATAATATCAAATTAGCTTCACAGCTTTTGATAAGCAGCTTTTTCTTTTATTACATAAAGATAATTGTCCTCTGTTGGATTTACATTGTAGATAAAGATCTCACTTGGAGCTGAAAAGTTCATTTACATGTTGTGAAACCTGTTATTCCTCTAAACTCTGTGACATTCTATTGTTTGGTCGGTGTGGACACCGGCGTCAGACTGTCCAACAGTTCAGTCGGACACGTCAACAGCAGAACAAAAGTAAAGCTCTGTTTACTGTGTCTGCACGCCAGCGGTCCTGCGTTCCCTCCGGAGGTCATTAGAATGAGAATAGCGGCGGAATAAAAACACTCCAGATGACATTGAACACCGTCAGTGGACTCACAGCTCGCATCAGTACCGTGGACCTCGTCTCTGGATGCAAAGACATGAATATGAATGAGTTTTCTCCCTGCCAGGTCCCCTGGTGCGTCTCGTGGGTGGCAGCAGCAGGAAGGAAGGTCGAGTCGAGGTGTATCTCCATGGTGACTGGGGGAGTATTTGCGACTCGGGCTGGAACGACCTGAACGCCGCCGTGGTGTGCAGACAGCTGGGACACAGGTTAATGATTGTGTATGAAAGGAGAGAATTCAATAAAAAAAACAAAAAGACATTAGAAAACAAGTTCTCGCACATCTCTTCCTCAGTGGTGGAGCTGTAGCAGTAGGAGGCTTTGGGCAGGGGAAAGGACCCGTACACCTGGACCAGGTGAGGTGCACGGGGAAGGAGGAGTTCCTGGGAGAGTGTCCGTCTCTGGGCCAGAACATCCAGAGCTGCAGGCGCAGGGAGCACGCAGGAGTGAGGTGTGACGGCCCTCCACGGGAGACGGCGGTCAAAGCGGCGGCCAAACCTCAGGAGCTGAGCTGTGGGTTGAGGAAGCTGGAGGATGAGGAGGGCAAGAGGAGGAACCAGGGAGAGGAAAACTCACACAGGTATCATACAGTGCACTCAAACACCAATGATGAAAGTCTGTTATTTATTGCAATACTGCTACATCTATATCTTTATCTCTTAAAAGATATGCACTACCACCGTGATACAGATAATCACACACACTATTCACAAAGCCGGACACTTCAGAAATGACCTTACTTTAAACTCTCAGGACGTCGTGGCCGTGGCTGGTGTCCGTCTGGCTGCAGTCTCAGGGAGAGGACAGCGGGCCCCTCTGCAGTGGCACTCTGATCAGCCCCTGCTGGGCGCTGACTTCTGCATCCTGTTTCAGCAGGTGAATCCCTCCTTTAACTCCGAACCACTTCCTGAGTGCTGAAGGCATCGCTCACCATGAGCCCCGTTTGTATTTCCCTGTCTGTGTATCTTGTCATCGTCTGCTCTGCAGGTTTGGCAGCGATCCATCCGGGTATGTGGTGCACATCGAGGCGTCGGGGCAAACTGTCACCCCGGAGCAGGTGGTGGTTCACAGGAAGTTCAAGGGGCAGAGTGGAGGCCACGACGTGGCCTTACTGAAGCTGCCCAGGACCAAAGGTCACTGTCTGACTTTTGAGGCTGACACAAACGCGGCGTGTCTGCCTGCCGCTGACGCTGGATCTGGGGCAAAGACGCCATCTTCCTGTGTTGTCATGGTTACGACCAGGTGGACAGGACCAGGTGAGGGCTTTTACTCTCTGGTTGACCAGCCGCTTTCACTGCAGGTTTCACATTTTTAATGCCAGGTGTGAACTTAGAGCTGTCCCTCAGCATAGATGTTAGTACCAGGTCTACATAGTCCTAATGTGACAGGTAAGTGTTTTTGAGTTGATAGTAACTGCAAACACCCAGATTAAGTGGTAACAAAAAGTAATTCTTGTCTTTATATGTCCTCTTTTAATAAAATATAAGAATTCATCCGTAATTTTCTAAACTTGACTGCCTAGTTTAAATTTGAAATGTTCTGGTAGAGCTTTATAAAAACTTTCATTATAAAACTCTCAAATTGTTTGTGACTTAGGGACCAAAAGTAATTTCTTCATATCAAACAAAATTCAATTTTCAATTCATTTTATTTATATAGCGTCTATTACAACACAAGTTGTCTCTAGGCGCTTTCCAGAGACCCAGAACATGACCCCCGAGCAATTATTACATAAACAGCGGCAGGTAAAAACTCCCCTAGTGGAAGAAAAACCTTAAGCCAAACAGTGGCAGGAAAAACTCCCCTTTAAGAGGGAAGAAACCTTGAGCAGGACCTGGCTCATGAGGGGGGACCCTCCTGCCGAAGGCCAGCCGGGTAGAGCAAGAAATAAGAAAGAATAGAGACATAGAGACACCGTCAAAGGTACAAGATAGGATACATTAGTAACTGTCCTTGGTAGTCCAATTAGACTTCTGTGAATATGGGTGATATATGGATAGACGGTGATACAAGGGGATGAGGACTGCAGGTCGGGATGTCAGCAAATACCCAACAGACATCCATACAGACAGGTGAAGGCAGACACTGGGATGGTCAGAGGTGGAACTGCAGGTCAGCAAGCAGCTCCTGAGGCTCTGGTCCGCAGGACATGCACAGAAGAGGAAAAGAAGGGCCAGACAAGCACAAAAAAACTACCAGAACAATGGACCACAATTAAGTTTATGGGATATTGTTAATAAATGAGGGTTGAGGTGAAGAAGAGACAGAGAAGGCAAAGAGAAACAGAGAAGGTGAAAGGCACCACTCAGTGGATCATGTTGGTGCCCCCCTGCAGCATAGGCCTATAACAGCATATCTACACCGAAGCTGTTTAAAATGAGCTGCTCTAATCTGGTCCTGTAGCTGCAGCTTTGACTACTGGGCCTGACACATTAAGGTACTAAATGTACACTAACTATATGCTTTATTAAACAGAAATGTTTTAAGTTTAAGATTGTAGCAGTTTTGATCATCGCAAGTTATTTATTTACTATTTTATGCTTTTAAAACAGAAAGAAATAAAAAAAAAAACAATCGGGATACAAAGGAGATAGTTTTCCTGCTGGAGCAGGGCACATTTATAGTTTGTGCTTCAGAAAACAACAGAAGATGTGAAACATCCTACTGCTAGACTTTGACGGTCTCTTGACTGTAACTCTGGCGCCACCATGTGGCTGAAAGCTGGTATTTTTTAGAAACAATGGAAGATTAACTACCGGATGTCTATTTTAAAAACACTAGCACTCACAGCCGTTATCTCCACAAGACGAATTTTTCTAACTTCATGAATCCCTGTTCCTACTTCCATGCAGCAGCTAAACTGTGTTCAGTATCTAACTTCGTGTTTGAAAAGCTGGCGAACATTGTTATGCGTTTACTGTAGCTGCCGTCGTTTAACACACTCACTAACTCGTCTGCAGACCACAGTGTGCAAGTGTTGATTTGTCTCAGCCATTTTTACACACCACTTTTAAATTTCTCCTAGACTCTATCATTGCTTCCTGGGTCCCCGTGATGTCATCATGGCAATGTAAGAAGCGCTATGGCAACAGCTTCTCCAGTCATGGCACACTTTGTGCTGGCAGTCCACCAGACACAAGCCCCCTCCATGGTGACGGTTGCCAAGGCAACTCCGGAGGCGGCCTAGTGTGTCAGGAGGAGACGGGTCGATGGGTGCTCACCGGCATTGTTGCCGGAGGATACGGCTGCGCCGATCCCTCCTCCCCGGCGCTGTACACGCGAGTCAGCCGCTTCAGGAGCTGGATGGACGAGGTCATGGACGCTCACGGGCATCCACAGGAGACGCATGCGCGCACAGAGACACAAACCGGCTTGACACTCGCTGACAATGACCTTACACACACGTTCGAGGAGCACGAGCACCGCGACGGTAAGGACGGGCACTCCCACGGGCACGGCGACCTCAAACACACGCACAGTGAAATCAATGAGCTCAAACACAAGCACACACACACTCACACTAAAAGCATGCACATGTACTACACGGAGGACACAAACAAGCAGGTCGTGGTGTGATCGACGCCGCACCGTTGGTTACCACCTGTGCCACGTGACCGCCTGAGGAGAGAAAAACGAAAGCAGCCAAAAGAAAAACAGATGTTCCCCATTTAAAGTCTCAATCAAATCTGAAGCGAGTTCGGATGTCCGGATGAGTCCGGCCGTGTGGGCAGGACGACGCGGATGCTGGGCGAGCGCTGGAACAGGAACCGACGGATGAGCCGCCCAGATCTACCAGCATGCTGATCAGGACACCGAACAACCTTCAAAAAGCAGCACGGCATGTATTTAAAAGTCTTCTCCTAAAATACTCGGGGGGGGACATTTTCGAAGATGGTCACGCAAGAATCTATGCTAATTTCAAGAATTAATGTGTCCTCTTTGCGAGAAAACTGTGCAAAACGAACCGACAGAACATCTGCGTTGCGTTTCAGCTGCTGTGCTTCATCTCCGACTCTGCAGGGCGACTGATGGATCCAACCTGCAGCAGGCCAGCCTCGTTCTGGGTTTTGTAAAAATTCATGTGGGTTTCTCCTTCAAACAGGGCTCATCCTTTCAGGCCGTCGTCTCAAACCTTTACTGCTCAAAGTGCTGTGGCTCATTTAGGAACCGCGAGGAAGCTACGTATCCTGGGACCATGTCACTGATTTAGCATGCTTTGTTGTAGTTGTAATGAGTGATCCGCTGTTAAGGTGAAGATTTTTAGCCCCTTCAGATCTGTAGGCCCGTTCGGTTCAGCGGGCGCCCCGCGTATAGACGCTACAGTCCCGGTGACGCTGGCCCCGGTGTCTGCCGAACATGAACCCGGACATGTTTGAAAGTGTGGGAGGAATAGAGATAGACGTTAACAAGAGTCCCAGGTTTGTAAGAATAAAAAAAAAAGAGGATGGTGTATCCTGAGCAATATTATAAAGAAATCTGCTTCTAGTCCAGCTTAAGGTTCCTGCTGGACCCAAAACACACATCCGAGTTTGTCCAAAGCTTTTTGATGGACACCAGAATAAACGTGGCCTTCTCCGAGCTCAGATCTTTACCCTGCTGATGATGCAGATTTCATAAAGCGGGCTAATAATCTTGACCTTCACTGTCTGCTTTTAGTAATCATATGGTACACATATCCCAAATACTGGATGTCAAAATAAGAAATAAAGAGTAACACATGTTTAAAAAGTGTTATCACAAAGCGCATCGTGACCGCAACAGAATTGACCTCTTTAGAAAATCTCTTACCGTCTGCAGTTATGTTAAATGTACATTAATTTATCTGTGTTTGTAGTTAAATTTGTAAAAAAAAAAAAAAAAAAAAAAAAAGATGTCAAAGCAGTGGTATGGTCCTCTAAAATTGTACAGGACAAATCTCTCCTTTCAAAGCCATGGACGCCTGGCTGTCTGGTCATGAACATCCTTTTTTTTACGGCTTTAGATAGACACAGTAGATAGATGCTCAGACGGAGGGACAGGTAGCTGCTGCTCCTCAGCTTAGATAGTACGTGTCGTGGATAACCAGCCTGTTCAAGCTCGGCCTCGTCTGCCGAGTCCTTCTCTGAGCAGATGTGTGATCCGACCAGAAGATGGCGGCGTTGCTCTGTTTTCGTCACGTCCTCCAAGACGTGGCCTTGATGGTTCTTTTCTACCGTTGTAAGTATGTGGACTTGTGTTGGATGTACCGTGAAGCATTGTGTTGTGAGGCATCTTGTGACCTGCTACTGCCCATCCCAAACCTGTCGTTTATCCCTGCAAAGCCGATCCCCGTGCCCGTCCCCAGACTTGATGTTCTACCATGTAGATCCCGTAGGCTCGTGTAGATGCTGTACGTCTCCAAGAAGGCTATGTGAGGGTGCAGAACCCATCAGATGTTCCTCCGTGTACTGTGCTGACTCATGGGTGACTATTAAAACCTATATCTGCTGATAAAGCTCCTCTGTGCTCCTGTGGTTTCTCCTCAGCTTTGGTTTCCAAATGTGCTCACAACTTTTGTGCAGAGCTCGATCACGCAAGACGACGGCATTGTTTGGAGAAGTCACTGAGACGGATTAGTAGCAGAACACCCACCGAAACGCCTGGAGCGTTTACAACAGAGGGAGTGATTGTGAACGGGAGCTGCTGCTCCCAGTCGCCAACCAGCTTCGGTTCCCGAAAACGCCGGGAACAAGGGAAGACGTGCCTGTTGACGGCCGAGCCTTTACTGAAACCCGTAGAAATGCTCGTTTATAACGACAGCTATGAGGCAAGCTTTCAGGACGGGGCTGATCATTTGGAGTTGTAGCTAAAAATGATTCAAATAAAATGAATTAATGATGGGGTCCGATTTTCACCGCAGATAATCTGCATGGAAACGCTGCTAACAGTCAAATGGTTTGAAGTGCAGAAAGTAAAAAATGAACTAAATGGGAGCTATTAGGCCCCTCCTTTTCTTTTTTTTGTCCCTTACTTTACTCTGTAAAAGTATCAAAAGCCTAAACACACTTACAAGTTTGGCAAGTAAAAGACTCTTTTCTTGAATGACTTTATCGAAGCGGAGGGGTTTGGATGTCCAGGAGATCCCAAGAGCCTTGTCCCTGGGTCTCCCAGGGCGAAACGGCCCTGGGGGACGGATGAAGCCCCCCCCCCCAGGACTCATGGACGAATGGATGGACAAGGAAACACGCTCAAAGTTTCCAATAACTTCCTTCAGAGTAGTTCTGTGTATGCACAAGGATTTTTTTTTACTGCAATGCAAGTTTAAAGGGAGGGTAAGCAATTCTATGAGATTTCTAATCCAGAACACGGTTTGTCATAGTCGGTGAATATCGTGCATACCATCCACTTGTCTTAGAAAAGGTAATGGAAAGATGCGGTGAAGACGCTGTTGAACGGGATGAAGATAGTACCTGGGACGTCTGCACAGCCAGCAAAGTGAAAGATGTTAAATTAACCTTCCGCCTTTCTACAAATTTCAGATGATGACGTACTTCGGATGATCTAAGAGAAGCTGCAGAAAGTTCAGAAGGTCAAACATCTAGTTAGATTGCCTCCTGGAGGCCTCCTTAGGGAGGTGTTTCAGGAATATCCAACAGAGAGGAGGCTCTGGAGCCGGGACACGCTGGAGGGATTGTAGCTCCTGGCTGGCTGGAGAAAGCCTCAGTATTCCCCCAGAGGAGCTACAGGAAGGGACCGGGGAGAGGGAGGTCTTAAGCTGCTGATCCCATCACCCGAACCTGGATAAGAGGAGGTTCATGGATGGAAAAACAAAAGTAAAACCAAAGCCTACAGGATTTATGTTCAACATAGTTCCAATTTGCTGAGATTTATCGGCGTGTGGCGTAGCGGGTCAACCGGCCGCTGTCCCCACCCATCATGTCGGAGCGTAATGATCTTTGGTCGTGAAATCAGTTCCCTTCATGGTGGGAGAAGTAAATCAGTCCAACGAGTTGAGCTACAGCACGACTACTAACATGTACCGACCGTGTCAGAAGGACCCCAGCAGAGCTCATCTGGGTAATTGGCAGGAAGCAGAGGGCGACTATTACGAGCACAAAAGCTTTTAAAGCAGAAATAAGTGCAGTGGAAGGAAGGTGACGGTTCTTTTTTCCAAACTTGAGCAGCTGGCTTCACTTTTAACCTCCACTGGTTACGCCCGTCCGCCTCAAAGTCTCCGAATCCCATCAGCGGTTCGGCAGACGCCCTGAACCCGGCTGTCACTCCTAATCTAAAGCTGCTTAGTTGAAGTCACTCGGCGTTTAAGACACAAATCTTCACACTGACGCCACATGTGGATGGCATGTCGTCTTTTCCATGACGTCCACGCGTCGAAAAGATCAATTTGTCTTCCAATCAGCGCCAAAACACCGCTGTGGTAAACATCCTGATCAATTGTCATTTGGCTCTGGGTCTGTTTTTTTGACGGCGGTCGGCAGCTGTGAAGCCCTCAGAGTGGAGACGAGGTCGACTGATGAAGAGATGATGTGCGGAGACGGGCTTCAGTCTCGACGCGGACCAGCGACGTCGCGCCACCAGTTAGTCTTCATTTCTGCAACTCTGTCCAGATAAACGTGTATTTAACCCTTCTGTTTTGACCGGCACACCTCTTCAGATGCAGCGTTTTCTGAAAGCCGGTGTGAAAGTTGGAGCAAAATTAATCACAAAACGTTTTTGTTTAATCTACTCGGAGTACGGCGGCTGCTCCAACATTTGTTTTAAACATCCCGTCACCTGTGGTTTCATACATGATTTATTTTATTAATGTTGTTAGAACACTTAGAGGACGCACTTAATCATGAACATTCAGTTTACAATGCAGATGAAACTAAATACACAATCTATACCAAGGCTGTGGTGTTATCCATCCATCAGTACCTACCCGTCGTCGCATCTTTCATCCATCAAGTCAGGAAAGTTACCGGGGCCCCGCCCTCCAGCCAGGTCTGAGGGAGGGGCTTGTCGGTGAGCGCGTGGAGGTCAGGCCCGGACTGAATGAGCCACATGGGCGAGGTGCCGTGGGATCCGGGGAACAGCCTTTGCGCAGTGACCCTCAGCTTCCCAAACCCTGGACTCCTCCCTGGGGAGGCGTTTTGGGCATGTCCAACTGCAAGGACGCCCTGAGACATACTTGGGACACGCTGGAGGAACCGAATCTCTCGGCTGGCTTGGGAACACCGCGTGTCCTACCAGAGAGGTTTCAGGAGGTGGCCCCTGTGCCCAAACCAGGATAAATGGAAATTCACACATTTTATACGTATGGTCTCAGAAAGTAAAGTACACGTGGCTGCACGTGCACTTACACAAAGCAGGAGTCATTTAAAGGGATGGGGTCAAAGATCTTCAACTCGAGTCTTTATTTGGAAAAACTGCTGCATCTCATTGGATGAGCTGCTACTTTCCATTCTTGCTTTTCAAACAAACATTTGAAGGATGAAAGAGTTCACCGGGAACCTCAGAGAAAAGCCTGATGTGAAATTTGATGGCAAAATTGGACAGCCACTTTGCACGACTGCCTGAGACATTTGTACAAGCTCTCAGATGGAAAACAAGGACGTTTCCTTGTAAGACCTCCGCAAAGTCAAAAGTAATTTAGATTCAGGAGACTTCTTCTGGCTTTTCTCCTAATTTCTTTGACACGGAGGAGTCGGAGGTCGGACAGAGCCAACGAGACACAGCCCCCTGCGAGCTCCTCTCCTCCCCGCGCCTTTGATAAAGTCAGTGCAAGTGTCAAAGTTAACCAACTGCTGCGTTCTCCTCATTACTCACACGGAGAGCAGAGGAACCAGGGGGAGCTGTCCCACATCCACACATGTACTCGGAAATAACCAGGACCGTCATAAATAACAGCAGAAAGCCTTCTCGAGGCCGAGACGTTGCTCAACACTTTATTGTGCTCGGTGCGGATAAAACAAGGGCACTGGAGGACGAAGGGGGGAGTCGGGACGCCGCTCGAGCCGTCAAACGGACAGCCCGGATCATCCTGTCCGTGAGCCAGCGTTCCCGAAGGCAACGGCCTGTTATCCAGAGCCTGATCTGACTTGGTAACGTGATGACAGATGAATACGAGGGGAAGTGGCAGGTGTTGGTGTTCAGAGCATCCACCCAACTGTGGAAACGACCAAGAGCTCGTTTGTTAAACTCCGCAGCCGGCGTCTTGGAGGAAAATCAACTAGACTAAACTTCCTAAAAATGGGAATCTGAACAAATAGACAGTGACTAATCAGTGTAGCAGCGTTACATAATCCACTCAGGTGTATACGCTGGAGTTGGGATGTCATCAAGGCTTGTAATCATAAATGGGTGATTCAGGATGCGCTTGATGATGACAAATGTGCGGATCCAGGATGGGGAAGTGCGGGATTTTGTGTGGGATTTGTGTGACCTTTAGTCTCCGAACACGTTCGTGTGTGAAATCAAAAGCTTAAAATCTGACAAAAAGAACCAACGACAAACCTCCCAAATGAAGGAGTCCAGGGAGACAAACCGGTGCTGAAATAGTATTTTTATTAAATACTTTCAAGATCCAAGTTTGAAGAATAACAAAGCTAGATGAGGACCAACTAACACTCAGACAAACACTTGATAATCGTCAATTCATGGTTGTAATTCATTGTACATCGTGATCATGCAAAACAAAAGAAAAAAACAAAAAAAAATAATAATATAATAAATAAAAATTAAAAAAAATAATCCAGCATCCATGTGAAGGCTGGGGGAGAAAGCGCAGCCCAATAGTATATCATTACAACGCAGGGAAAACGCGAACATCAAGGGCCTCATACCAAGCTACGGCTCCTGAATCTTTTTTTTTTTTTTTTTAATAATTATAATGATTTTTTTTATTTTGCATTTTTATATTTTCATGTCACCTATTCAACATTCTGGATGGAGGAAATTCATATTTGAAAAGATGCAAATATCATATATTAACACTAACTCCATCCTTAATCATGTAGGTACATGGTAGAAACGTGTAACTGAAACATGCATATAAGTAGGTGTCTCGCTCGGCGCCACCACGCCGGCGTCGGCTCTCTGCCTTCACAAACTCCTCTCAACTGAGCAGGCACCATTTAAAACCACCAAGGGTAGATTATATTGATTATTCATTTTTGTCCCGATCGATAGCTTTCGTTTTACGTTTATATTTCTTCCCTTTTGTCCTTTTTTTTTTTTTCCTCCCTCTCTTTGCGAGGGAGAGTGCAGAACTCCAGCTTGGCAGATCAGCAAATTACCAAACAACTGAGTTAACAGCAACAGCGACAACAACAACAACAACCAAAAAAAAAACAACAAAAAACAAAAAAACAAAAAAAGTCCAAACCAGTAACACTGGAACAACAGATAGAGGTACAAAGAAACATTTCAAGAGCAGGTACTCCTTGGAACACGAGGGCGCTGGAGATATTGGGGGGAGGAGTTAAAGAGTGTTTGGAGATGGATGGAGACGGTAAAGCAGCACGACGAGGGTGGTGTTGGTCACACAGCAGCGGTGCAGATATGTCACAAAGCCCGAACACGCCGCCGGGGGTGTGTAGGTGCATATGATATGAAAAGACGGCTCACAGCATTGTGGGATCAGGAGTTGGGGACGCTATTGTCTAGGTCTGCGGGGCCGTGGGGGTTGAACTGCTTCCATCCCGTTTCGCTTTGTTCCCCATCGTCAGAAACAGTCGCATGGCCTTGGAATTACAGCCTACAGGAGTGTGTCCATGCCAGCCACCAACGGTCAGGAGCTACCAATATCTTAAGTATTTTGGAGTGGAGAGTTGAACTATTGAGGAAAATCCTAAACTGGAGTGAGAGTCGGAGGCCGTGGAGGGGGGGGGTCCCCCAAATGCACAGGATGAGTGTCTCTTAGATACATGTACATATATTACACTTTTCTACATATATCTATACATACACTGTATTTACACAGTGATTATTAACAACCAGGCCCTTACAGAACGCAGCGAAACAGAGTGGCAGGAAAGGTTAAAAGACAAAAACACTGAGGGGAGCGTGGGAAGGGCGGGGGGCGGGGCTTAAAGGAGAGGCGGCGGGCAAACATGCTAAAATGCAGACGCCTTTCCCGGCCCGCTCTCGCGCCGCCGCACTGACGCACACAACAAGCTGACGAGCAGGGTTCGTTTTAAATTTGCACAATAAAATCCCTCTTTTTGAGCTGGGCTCCTTTAAAAAGGAGCCTCGATTACAGAACCGGTCAAAGCAACAGAATCCAACAATAAAAGGAACTAAAAAGGCTCCGGTTATTCACAGGAAACGGATCAGACGGAGGATAAAAACACGACAAAACGTGACCCCCCCACCCCCCCGATCCCTACGATACGATTTCCGTTCGGGCGGAAAACACACAAACAAAAAACACAAACACGTAAAAAGCCTAAAGTTCTACACTTTGGTGCTTCATGTTTTTGATATCAAGTTTCTCTCGTCATCAAGTTCTCTGACTGAGCAAACTTGAATATTTTTCCCTCCTTAATTCAGTTTGAGGAGAACATCCCTTCATCCTAACGTCCAGGTATGAGCGCATCACCTTCTACCTGGTAATCCCTAAATGTGTCCCGAGTCTCAGCTGCTAACTTCACACTCCGTTCGGCTCCTCCCTTATTAGAAGGTGATAAATGCTTGGTTGGGTTTTGGTGGTTTCTGGTACATCTAGTCATAATTTACACAGTATATTCATAACTCATACTCATAAACTGTCACATGTTCAACTGTAAATCCGTCTCCTCCCCCCAGGACGTCTCATCTCGCACGGGCAGAAAAAAGATGGCTGCCAGGGGAGGGACAGAGGGCAAAGATGCGCCCTCCAATCAGGCGCCAGATGCATGCATCATCCCATGGGGGCGGGTTCTTGTGTTCAGCCAGCCCCCAGCAGGTCAAAGGAGGGACAGGATTGGTTGGTAACGTGGAGAGGGATGCGGTCTCGCCCGGCCGGGCTCCTGGCACTAGCCAATCCACGCAGAGGACACACCTCTTAAACACGCTCGCTGAAAAAAACTGCCCCCCAAAACAAACTCCAGCAGACTGGAGGCTCAGCACCGCTGACGGGGAGCAGAGGAGCAACATATTACTGAGTTGTTGTGTACAGTCAAGTTAAGCAGGTTAAAAATGGCACCGTTTGATGGGAATTGTTAAAACAGAACTTGGTACGTTGAAGAAAAACAACGTTGTCTTATGTTCAGAAGTAAAAGGCGTTGTTCTGGCTCGGCATCTTTCTTTTTTTTTTTTAAGTTTCAAGCCACGCCCAACTTCTCTTCAAGGCTACCAAGCTGTGCTTTAAGTGTGATTACAGAGGTAAAATGTGACAGAGGATCGGGTCTAATTGTTCCTAAACAATGAAAAAATGGTAACGATACGCTGGGAACTCCTCAGGCTCCAACACCACCCGTCATTTTTCATGCACGTGTCAAACTGTTGGCTCACGGCCGGTACCTGATCACTGTAGTGGTGCAGCCGGCGCTCCTGAGCAGTGGAAGTGGACGTTGAGCCACTTTCCATCGCGGCGATGCCACACCCGGGTCTCCTCCGACTGGCTGGACCGAGGGCGGCCCGTGGAGTCCACGAACTGCGTGAGCCGGATGTAGGCTATGCACGCAGCGTCCTCGCCGATCAGGTGCACGTGGGGGTTGAGCAGGGTGGTGTGCACGGGTTTGCTGTTCTTGCTCAGCACTGGACAGACACAGAAATGTGCAGAAGCCACTGCTGCGTATCAGAATGTTTAAAAAGCTCAGTGTAGCATTAAACTAGATAAACAGGGCCAGTAACTAGTAACTAGTACTAGTAACTAGTACCAGTTACTAGTAAGGTCAACACCTAACAGATTTGTAGTTATTCGAGAACATAATAATCAGCTGTGATGTCAGACGTTCATTTATGAGGACAAACTTTTCCAACAATTCCTGAAAGGTCCTGCTGCTCTCTATGTCGACCTTCACCTGGCAACCTGATTTACATAACGCAGCATGCACGTTTAGTAGGACACTCACAGTTCTCGAAGTAGAATTTGTGGAAGTCCATGCCCTCCACCAGGTTCCCCAGCGCCTCCGGTTCAAAAGAGGTGAGTCCAGGATCACAGATTCTCCTGAGGAAAACCAAAAAGGAGAAACCGAATGAGTAAAATGAGGTGAACTGTAATTGTGCCGTGTGTAAATGACCAACGTCTTTGCAGAAAGCATCTGCTCACGTGTAAGCTTCGAAATCCCCGTTGTTGATGGCCTCGATCAGCTGCTCCGTTATCTTAATGATTTCCTGTTTGCGAGCTACAGAAACAGACAGACACAGACAGACAGAAGCTGGTGAGCGGCCAGATGAGACCACAGCTGACTTCTTCTCTCGTCACCTCAGCTCCTGCCTTCCTTCACACACCAACTCAACGCTCCACCTGAACCTCAGCGGCGGCGCTGCAATCAATCGCACATTCTGCGACACGAGATCTGAATGAAGGCTCCTCTCCGCGGCGAGCCAGCAATCCAGAAACAGTCCTGTCTGCAAATACTACAGAGAAACGAAGACGACTTACCGGCTCGTCTCGTATTGTAAACTTCTAAAGCAATGTATGAATGGTGCAGACATGTTTCCATGACGATGGAGCACAGATTTGTTTACAGACACACCTCTAATCGCTGCAGAAGACTGACAGGTGCAGATAAAGTGGATTGGATTTACAATTCCTCTTCATAGATTTTCCAATATCTTCTTAAAGCTCCACTAAACCTAATGGCATATTTATATATTACCCTTATTTTCACTCTTAAATGTCAATCCAAACAGATCTAAAACATTTATATAAATAAGAGCATTTTGACGTCACGGCATCAGTTTAAAAACGGACCTGCAGCAAACAAAGTGCACTTGTACAAAGATAATCTTTAAACGTCGTCCTGAAATCTTAGATGTATCGCAGCTTTTCCACACATTAACACAGCAGTCCCTTCCACAAAAGGCTCATTAAAAGGTCCTTTCAGACTCACAATATACAACGTTTATTTATGGGTTTATCCAGGTTTCGGCCTCCCATCAGTGAAGGCTCACGTCACATCCGGCTCAAAAAGACACTGACCACAGACACAGAACATATTTGGGAGATACTTTACAGGTGAGAGCAGAAATTATGATAAGTACATGTCACGTTGTCGTCACAACTTCTACACTGCTTTTCTGCGTTTAAACTTGTTGAAGAGGACAGGTGACAAAAGGCTGTGACCGGCCCCGTCCTGTCAAATGTTTCATTACACTTATTACAACTGTCCATGTGCAGAAACATCGGCTGGTGAGACTAAAACACCGAATGAAGTTTAGAAACCACGCGGTGAACTGGGACAACCCAACCGGCCGGCAACCACGAGAACAGGGCGGGAACATCAACCTTGTGGGGTCATCCTGACGGTTTGACTAAACACCAGTGTCGCATGCATGATAAAATCCTTCCCGCCTAGATTTAAATCTAAAACTCAATATTCAGATCAAGAGACGTTCAGTTCTGTCACCTGTTTTTGGTGACAGTGGCTGAAGACTGCACATACCGGGCATCACCGGATAAAAGAACTATATTATCGCTCCCTAAATCTTTCCTCTGAGTGACAACCAAAAAAAAAAAAAAAAAAAAAAAAAAAAAAAAAAAAAAAAAGTGTGTAAAAGACTAAAATGATTAATTAAATATCTTATGTCGGGCTTTAATGTACAGCCGGATGTCTTCAAGACTTTAAGATAACTTCCGCTTCAAAGGTGAAATGTTTTGGTAATCAAATCTCCAGTGTGTGAAGAGCAGGGAAAGCTGGGAAAGCTGATTTGGTAAATGCAGATGTGGTCTTACTCGGCTTAGTGTTGCTTTTAGCAGCGACAGCGTTGCCCCCTAGTGGAGCAGCAGGAATGGAGGACTGTGAGTGGTCAGAGTCGGGGCACGAGCTGTTGCCTGTGCTGTTCCATGCCATGCGCTTTACATCATGCGGTGGAACTGAAACACAACGGATGGTCAACAAACGTGGCTGGACAACAGAAAAGATGACACGTGAGTGACACACAACACGCACACAGTTCATGCAGTAACACAAAATGAGAGAGCTGACGTGGGGGTCAGCTGGGGTTCGAGACGGACGTGCGGATGGATAATGAGCATGCGAGCCAGAAGCAAAAGTCCCTGCAGGTCCGAACGGAACGCTGGGAAATGTGGAAAAACATTTCACTGCCTGTTCTGCACACATCTACTTTTCTACCGACGCTCACATACTTAAAAAAAAAAAAAAGCTTTCTCGGATGAACTGCAGCACCAAGCAAACAGAGGATGGAAGCCGTTGCTTGTTATTAGCTCTAGTTGTGCCTGTGGGGAGACTCGGCCTGCTCAGGAAGGAAGGCACGAGTGGACAAGCGGACCACACTGTCCTTTAATCAAGCAGCAGGAAGATGGAAGTTGAAAGGAAAGCTTCATGAAATATTAGTGAGAGGAGTGAGACAAGCAATGGAGACTGCTCCACCAGAGACAATTGGATAATATTAGAGTATGTAAAGGAAAAAAAAACTAAACTGGAGACTGGAGGAAGGAATGAGAAGACAAAGACGCATGATGCTCTAATGTGTGCATGGTTCCTGGAAAACCAGACAGGCAGCAGGAACATCCAGACCAGGAGACCATCCTAGGACATTCAGCCGCAAGGAAAGCGAAGCTTCCTCCAGCTGGAGCTGCCACATGAGGACAACAGGGCACGTATGCAGTGGTCACCAAAAAACTCACAAACACACACACACACACAGACAGACACACACTTCAGGGTTCCCACAGTGGCCCTGATGGAAAATTCAGCACCTTTGTTGGTATAACGTTACATAATCAAACAGATGACCTGAAAGGGGCTGCGTCTTAAAGAATAATCAGAAAATAAGTCCTCGTTCTGTTAAAAGCTTTGATTGGAGGACTGTACCGAGTTCATTCAAGCACAAATCAACGTCCACTTGCTTTTCATTTTTTGCCAAATGGTTAAAACAACGCTCACAAAATAAGTGCTCCGACCTGGCAACGCCGTCGCAAATCTACAGTCCGGTCCGATTTAAATCAAAAAATAAAATCTTAGTTATATTTCATTTTTGGATTTTATTTGTAAGAGAGGTGGGTAGAAAATGTTAAAAATTAAACTTAAACCAGGGAGGTTTCTGGAAAAGACAAATCTACTCACCAAATCCTTTTACACCTCAGCTTATGAAGGAACAAAGAATATAATAATAATAAGAAGAAGAAGAAAAAAAAAGTTGACCCCTCGACACTACTGATTTAGACATTGACCTTGTGTTAATTAATGCTTTAAAAAAATCTATTTGATTTTTCTTACAGCTAAACTGAGATAAAAGTGAACATACTGGATCTTATCAGGTCCTAATGGGTTAAATAATAAATAAAAGAAACCCAACAAAAAACAAAAATAAACATACATTTTTCTGTCCATCTCTTGAACTGGAGCAGAACTGAGGAAATAAGTCTCTCATAGCTGAGGGTCTGTACATTAATGTTGTCTTTGACATAAAGGACTGTGAGGATGTTTTTGGGACGAGACTTGAAAACATTTCTTATTTTAGTCTTTTTTAAAGCATTAGTTTTCCTCCAGACTGAATGAGATCAAACTAAAATTCATCTTTAACTCAATCAGGATCAACTGCGATGCTGTTCCGTAAATGTCCTGGATTTAGTTGAATTGGGCATTAAAAAAAAAAGAAGAAAAAAAGAAAGACAAAAAAGATCAA
Source organism: Xenentodon cancila (assembly GCA_014839995.1). NCBI lineage: Eukaryota > Metazoa > Chordata > Actinopteri > Beloniformes > Belonidae > Xenentodon > Xenentodon cancila. Next base: position 9,425,698 of record CM026218.1, read on the forward strand.
CTAGAAATCAGTATAGTTAAAAATCCAAAACCAGTGGGAACCCTCAGAAAAAAGCTTAGTGGATCAGAGTGAAGAGGGAGTTCAAAGATGTAAAAAGTCATTGGCAGTGATTAACAAGAAGCCGGGCTGGGAGTGAGGAGGGGGGATGGGAGGTGGGGTTAGGTCCCTGCCACAACGGGCCATGGAGCTTCTGGTTGCCATGGATAAACTTACTAGCAGGTGAGCTTTGAGGTGAGGGCAGAAGTGGGGGCATCTCCTCTGCAGCGCTGCTCTGACTCAGCGCCGAACTGTCCGCTAGAACACACACACAAAATGCAGCCAGACACACGATAAATACCAACGCACGTACACGCACATACGACACACGGGTCAAGAGTGTGAGAGGCGCGTGCTGCGTCTCAGCACACCTGCCAGTCACTACAGTCAAATACACACTTCACTGGATGGGAGACAGAAAGAAGAAACGGATAAGAGCTGAAAAAAAAAAAAGGGGGAAGAAAACACCAAGTACCTTTCCTACCTTTCATTTCCTCTTCGTCGTTGGTGGCATTGCTCTCCGTTGATCCCTACGGTGCAGAGGAAAGAACAGAAACGGACTGAAACCAGCTCAGACAGGATCCGAGTCAAACAGGGGTGATGTTGGATTGCACTTTCAGGCCTCACCTTCACTCCATCAGGAGGGTTGTGCACCACTGTGCTCTGAGATTCCTGCGATGCAGAACAGAGCCGTCAGTCCGAGACGTCTTTGTCTACAAACAGCGCCTCTCAACTGGATATTTAAAAAAGTCCCACTTATCTTACCCCAGTCGGAACGTGACATGACATACCACATTACCAGCAGATGGTAAAATTATTCCATGTTTTAATCTACGGCCATTCGGGTCATATTTACAACCAACTATCTAAAACCCAAAGATAGAGCGTTATTAATAAAGAAGAAGAACAAAAAAAACAAAAAAAACAAAAGAAAGCACTCAGCTATTGTTTACGAAGCCTAATGTGGGGACCTGCAACACCAGTTGAGATGCACTTCACAAGTTAAGTGTGTAGTCCAACCACAGCACCGCAAAATGTAATTCAATGCATGCTAGAAAGGCTCAGAAAACCAAAACATGCTACACTGGATGAAAGCGCATGATTAAGTCTGGCAGTATGATCAGTCGGAGGGTTAATGAAGATAAACAGGTTAGAGAGAGAAAGACTGATGGATGGGCTAAAAAGGTGAAGAGGGATGTTAGGATGGACCTTTGCAACATGGTCAAGGGAGAGAAGCATATCTGGTTAAGTGGAATATGAAGGATTATATGCAAAATGCAAATACAAAAGGGGTCATTGCAGTATAAGACTGAATAACGCTCAATGCCAGCAGTCTTGGTTATCTATAAAAAACAACAAAACAAACTCAGTAGCGCGCTGTGCCGCTTAGACGCATATAACCCTACCAACAAGGTCATGCTACTCAGAAATATACACAGATGCACATGTATCGCCTGAGAGTCAGTCAAATCCCAAAGTTTTTGAATAAATGTCCAAAATGTGTGATGTACATCCAGCTCAGGAACACATGTGCACCTCGGAGGGGTAAAATGGCCAGAGGACAGGACTGCCGGGACAGGGATGGTACGGTGCAACACCTCCCGGATGGTAGATGAAGAATGACAAGCAGCAACTATAATCATGAAGGTTGAGGCACATGGAGCTACGATACAACAACAACTTGGAGTTGAGGGGAGTTAAGAGGCGGGAACTGGCACTGCGGCGGCCTACTGTACCATCTGGGCGTTGGTTGCCATGTTGGTGTCTTTCAGGGCATTGATGGCGCTCACTATACTGTTCTTACTGTTGTTGGTAGAAGGCTGGGACAAGAACGCAAACACTTGAAGTGAACACAAAAGCTACACAAACATACACACAGAGCCATTCGAATGACACGCCTTTTTGGGAATGGGGCTAATGTTGGTTGAGGCTCCCAGGCTGTTGAGAGCTAACAGGATAAATGAGAGGGTGAGTGGCACAGAAAGGCCTCTAGATCATCCTTTTTACTGCCTCACTAACTCTCTATGCCAGTGCCACTTAGCTACAAAGACAGACCCCTGGGGCACAAAAGATAGACAGGGAGGCGGGAGGAGGAAAGGGCAGAGACCGACGAGAGGCTGTTCAGAAAGTGAGCGGCAGACATCTGACTGAAAAAACCTCAAGGTGCAAGAATAAACCCCACACAGAAAATAAAACCTGATGCTACTTAAAAATGAACTTCTCATAATGGGTTTTCCACCAGCCAAAGGGTCACAGACTGTGCAATTTTATGAAAAAACACGGACAGTTTTCCAGCTGCCTCTGTCATCCACTCTTTCAAAATGTCACCATCAGAGGAGGCTTCATTCTCCTTCACGAGACCGTGCAAAAGCCTGGACTTAACTCACCAAACAGACGCATCTGAACCAGATACGGCCTACTTCCGACACTTATGATTCAGCCACACAGCATCATGTGGGACACATATGGCACAGAGTTATGAGCTGGGCCTCACTTGGGTTGTTGGGAATGGGCTAGATGTGGGACAACATTTACATCCCAGCTTTGACATTGGTGGCGACCAGCATCACAAGTGCCACAAGCTTAGCTTCAAAAGCCCACAGAAAATGCACACGAGCAAGATTTGGTGACAATGTGGCAGAGCTGAGGGGCTTATTGTCACTTTGATTGGGTTTACTGGTGCACAAAAAGATTCTGCCTGGAAATTAAACTTTCTTCTGGTCAAAAACAATTTTGAGCGACAATTAACATGCTTGATTGAAAAAAAGAAAAGAAATCTAAGCTTCTGACATAGTGACACTCTTGGCTAATCAAATCTAGTGCCTCTTAACTAATACTTGTGGCAGAATGCGATTAAAAGTGCAACAGTCGGGATCGACCTCTCTTTTCAAGCATTTGCTGCAGATCTGTTCTTGCCATCAAAACTGCTGACCTTACTTTCATTGACCGTGAACATCTGCAGTCCAGTCTTAATGCAGACAGCTTGCTTTTACTTAACTACAGCAAACGCTGTGGACTGTTTTATTAATTAAAACATAACAAAACAAAAAAAAAAAAAAAAAAAAAAAAAAAAAAAAAAAAAAAAAAAAAAAAAAAAAAAAAAACATGGCTCACAGTTTGTGCTTGGCCTTCAAGCCATGCTCGCTATGGGAGGAATATCTGGGTCTCCCAAAAAAAAAAAAAAAAATAAAAAAAATAATAAATAAAATAAGTTTAAAAAAAAAAAAAAAAAAAAAAAGAAGAAACTTTGAATAAGTTAAACAGCTGGTAAGAAGCATAGACGAAACAGCTGGTAGAAAAAGGGAGAGTATAGACAAGAGGACAAAAAGGTGATGAAACAGCCTTACCTTTGCAGAATCCGACTTCTTGTTGAGTAAACTTTTGCATGCTGTAAAAATATAGGACAGAATGGGAAAGAAACAGGCACAAAACTGAGGTTTACTGGTAACAAGTCAATGCCAGTCCACCCAGTTCTAAGCTCCTATTGAAACCCGGATCTACAGCTCGCTATATACCTACAAAACTGCATTTAACTGCTTTTGTGACAAAGTAAGACTAGATGTTTCCAGAGAATAACATGCATTTAATGGATTTCTTGTGTAATTTTCCATCAACTGAAAAGGCTGCTACACTCTGCAAAACCCATTCATGTCTTAGTCCATTCATTGCCATCTGGGGATAAAAGAGAAACCTGAGAGCAAAGTAAACTTCCTCAACCCATTTCCTGTCTGGAGGACCCCAGCAGATCTAGAAAGAGAGGGATGGTCAGACTCAAAACGCCATCAGGGCTGACAGTGCTGAGCTAGCCTAATGTAGATCATTGATTTCCTTTAAGGACTCCAGTCAGTTTCCTTTCACTCTCAAGCGCTCAACTCTCTACTAAAACATACACAGGTTCTAAAGTCTTATCTTGTGTTTCTTACCTTTCAATAAGAAATGGGAAAGGGAAAGGGGAAGGGGGGGGGGTGTGTGGGGGGGGGGGGGGGGGGGGGGGGGGGGGGGTGGGGGGGGGGGGGGGGGGGGTAAGAGAGGGCTTAGAATTTCACAACAAGACAGGAGAGATAAGGGCCACAGCATTTACAGCAGCAAACAATATCAAGTGACAACTCATGCGTTCAATCTTGGCTAATATGCAGTTTCTATCTCGGACCAGCCATGCAGCATTCAAGAAGAAAATAAAAACAAAAACATATGATCAAATAAAAGACTTCATTCCACAACCAGGAAAAGGAGAGTTGATTGATGAGAGCACAAACATTGGCTCTTTAATTGGCGACAACGGTACTAAACAGCCATAAGTGTCCTATCCACAATCGCGTGGAGCTGCCTCGTTCATATGCTCTCCAAATGATTCCTCTCCTCTTTCCAAGACCACCAAATTCACATGATGGCATGGATGAAGTCAAGATGAGCAATTTTGGGAACGCTGCACCACTGGAGCAACATAAAAGCTCAGTGATGAACATGGAGACGGTGTTAGAGAGCATCTGAAGGGGCAGCCACTGAGAATATTTTATACCACACAGGACACCCACATGCGAAAGGCAGCAAGGAAAAGAACTTTCTAGACACATACAGATGCTTTAAACGCGCACACCTGTCAAACCATGTAGAGGAAATGTAAGCAAACTGCCAAGCCTGGCCTTGGCCATACTTAAAGTGCACAGAAACATTCATTGAAAAAAAAAAAAGTGCTAAGATTTTTCAGCTGTGCATGACATCACAACAGGGCCAAAAGCCAAAAAATAAAATCTGATCTAGATGATTAAAAAGAAGGAGAGATGAGAAGTTGAATCTGGAGTAATGATGTCACACAATATTAACAGAAACTTACAAACAGGCAACGTGGTCCAGTCTCAGTAAGAGGAAGCCCACATTTGGAGGGCTTTAGCTGACAATCAAAGCAGCAAACACCCCGAATCTCAGCACACCAATCACACACCTCAGAGTAACACCTGCCTCCCCGTAGGTTTCTCTACGGAGGTCAGCTGCAGTCAACATTTTTCTCTGTCTTCTGTCTACCCACACATCCTGTGGAGAAATGCACGCTATAGAGCAAAGAAGATTCTTTTTTCTTATATATATATAGATATATTAAAAAAAAAAAAAAAAAAAAAAGTGACAGAGAATCCTGTCTGCTCTACACTAACTTTTACTACTAAAATCCATGGAGCCACCATTGGAATCGTCGACCTTCATCAACCATGTCTGCTTGGCAGGATGACAGATGAGCCTGCTTTTAGTACTTTCAAAACAGAGGAGTTGGCCTGTGACATCTCTGCCTCCAAGGGGAACTATGTGAAAGTACTGAAACAGGCCTTGAGCAGGGGGAATGAGACGTGGAATGCCTTTCTCCTCAAGGGATTCATAAGGAAGGCTGCATAACAGTGCCCATTTCAAGAACTGGCTTGGATGTCACTGAAGGCAGTCCTCCCATCTTCCGTCTCATTTTAAACCACTCCCTCAGCTCTTAAACATCTGCTGCTATCCTCTCCGATACCAGTCCCAGGTCTGACGATGGCAGCACGCCAACCCAGCTCTTGCCGGCCCCCTGCAGTGTCAGTCCCCGCCCACAAGATACAAGCCCCTCCTCATCCCCTGCTCCAGTCACTCCGCTCCCAGGCTTGCAGCCCCGGCTGCGGAGGAACATAGGAGCGTAAGGGGTCAGCTGCAAATCAGGATGGAGCCTGCTGTAAGTGACAACTAATTTGGAGGATGAAATTGGGGTTATTAGGTCGTAGCTTAATGGTAGTGATGTGTGAATGTAAAAAGCACTATGGAGAGTAAACGGAATGAAAATTAATTACCATATAATGCTAGTAATGCTTGTGTGTGTGTGTGTGTTTTAATTATTTAATAAATAGAAAAACAATTCCATGATACCCCAAAATGAGAAAACTTGGGCGAGTATGCATGCATGTGTGACTGTTGAGGAGGATGCTGACAAAGGCTGCATGCAGGAGTTTCGGGTGGTAATGAGTCGCCTCCCTGCACTAAGGTTCAGACATTGATGTGTAGAGAGGAAGTGGATGGGCGTGTCTCTGGGACGTACCTTCCTGAGCCAGTGAGGCGGTGGAGGAGGCGGCAGCAGCAGAGTTGGTATGCTGCCGGCCCACTATTGGACAGAAATGCTAAAGTTGGGAGGGGCTATACAAAATACTTATGTCTGTCTCACCATGTTCAGGCATGAACCTAGAAAGCCACAGGGTGTGCTGACCACAGTCCACATGTGTCCAACAACGTGACATATGTGGACTAAAGAAAACATGTGCACCCCTGTGGATTTCAAGGTCCAGGGTTGAAATCAGTAGCCACTCTCGGACCAATTACTTATAGGCTGAGAACAAGGATACAGCAAAACAAGTCACTGAGTTTGATGAGAAATAAAATGGATAAAGAAATAAACACAGGATTGTAGCCACCTGTTTATAATACCACAACTTCTCAAAACAGAAAATCTAAAGTGTAAACTTCCTTCTGTCAAACATGTAGGTGCTCCACAGGCAGCAGAAAAGAGGGACAGGTTATGCACACACACACACACACACACTTTCTCTCTCTCTCTCACACACTCTCACTCACACACACACACACACACACACACACACACACACACACACACACACACACACACACAAGGAGAAATACATTAGCATGGGCAGGGACATAACTAGCACTCATTTATAATCTGGTACATGACAGAATATCACATAGGAAGCAGTGGGCTCACAATAATCCATAAATGAAAATAGTCGTTTCAACTGTAATACAAAAGAACCTCATGTTTCAACTCAGTTTAATATTGCAAGCAAAGCTCCTGCACACACAGAAACGTATTGTTATTTTGAGGACGAGTGGGTGAGTGTGCATGTGGTGAGGGGGTTAGAAGAGGTGCACAGGACTCTATCCACTCTCCTTCCTCCTCTCCCTCTGCATGTGCTGCGTGGGAGGCTGAGGGCGAAGGGTACACCCACCTGAGAAGTTTCTGGACACCAGCATGGTGGTGAGAATGGCTCCCTGGAGGAGAAGAGGAAGGAGGAAAGTTAAGTGAGAGATGCACAAGAAGTGCACTGACTTCTGTTCATTTTACACCGGTTCAGTTTTTCTTGTGGACTCTTTTGTAGTCGTTTCTAATGAGACAGAAACATCTTTATCTTCCAATATTTTTGGCAGTACTATAATCATTTTCAAAAGTTAATACAATCAAGACTGAAAGTTGTTTTTTTTGTGTGTTGCAATTGCAACATTTTTTAATCTGAGAGATCCACCCACTGTGCATGTATGTTTTCACATCTCCAAGTCCTACTGTGCATTCTTCTATGCAAATCAATTTGAATGATGTGAAGAAACGGAACAGCTGCCATTTGAACCGTCCATTAGTTTGCATGTATAACTGAATGCAAACTACAGCAACTAGAGATAGTCGTCATTCTAAATGTTTCAGTACTGCTTCCTGCAGAGGAGGAAGTTTCTTAAAGGTTACAACATTTCAAGATACACGGATCCTAAAAGCTCTTTGTATAAAGTCTCAAATAATCCCCAATGGCTAAATAAATACATAAAATAAAAACATCTGCAAAGAATAAAACATTTTCCTCCACAATGTTGCGCAGAAAAAAAAAGCATTTTTTATCATAACAGGACAATTTGATGTCTTAAAAATGAATACAGATGATTGACAAATAGTGCAATGTATCAAACATGTCATAAACTAAGCAATAATTATCTCTTCTGCAATCACACTGAATTATGAGCACCGAGGACTGTACTCAGAGTATGTTTAAAAGGTCTTAAAAAAGGATTCACGGTGGGTAGGGGATTTGTAGGAATGCAACCTTTGTGTGATAAAACATACAACAGAAACAAAAAAATGCTACAAAAAATGGCTGCTATAAACAATTAAAAACCTTGAAGAAAAAAATATTAAAAAAAAAAAAGAAAAGAAAAGAAAAGACAAAAACAAAGTCAATCATCAAAAGTAAAACTACAAAACAACAAGCTCGGGGGAAAAGCTTCTGTTGTTCTTTGGAACTGATGTGTTCCAGATATTCTTTGCAGAACATGTTCTTGTACGTTACATTTCTATTTAACATACCCAAAGGTGTTCCACTGAATTCAACTCCAACAATATACCTGGTCAGGTAGAAGTTGTTTTTCTACTTTGAAAAGTCTGCGTGCTTTGAATTGCTGAAATGTAGCTCTTCTTTCAGACTGGAAGTCTTCATTTGACTAGAGATGATAACCCTCACCTATCTATGTAATCTCTAACAACGCTGCAGACAGATGGCTCTGCTTCACACGACCGCCCCGTCTACTTCACCATCACAACAGCAGTCAGACTTCTTAAATGTCCTCGGAAAAACACTTATCAGAAAACCGGTTTTGTTTTTAAAATCAGACTATTTTGATAGATATCCTATCCTTCAGAATTATTATACAGTTGTGTATAGGAATAAATTTGAACCTTTTTTGTGCAGTTTTGCAGAGGGGAGCTTTTATTTTTCTAAAAAAAAAAAAAAAAAAAAGACTTGCAAAAGAGTGAAAAGTGAAGAAAAACAGAAACACAGGATGATGGATAAACAAAGATGGCACACTAAACTTTTGGATAGCTACCTTGAGTTTTCGACGAGCGTTGAATTTGCGGAGACATTCAACAGTTTCCTGTCTGTGCATCATGGACGCCACTGTAGAACGATGCTATAGAGGAACAGAACCACAAATCAATAAACCATTAACTTTTAGGGTATTCATGAGTCTGTATACATTCAATTTTATTTAAAAGATATAATACAGTAATGTTCCAGGTTATGTCATGAGTTTGTTTTATGTTCACATGCACGTGACCATGATACTTGAATCCAGATGTTCTCCTGGCCGATGTAACTAAGTGGGTGAATACTTACGCAGACCCATGGGTGTTTGAGGGCTTGTTCAGCGGTGATTCTCTTGGCTGGGTTGATGGTCAACATCTGGTTGATCAGGTTCTTTGCCTCTGGAGTCACCGTGTCCCACTCAGGGGATGGGAACTATGGAGAAGAGGGGAAAAACAAGAACTTGGGGTTGGAAGGGAACGTTTATAATAATTCTTCTTTCTGACTGACTTTCAAGTCTGCACCTGGATGATTCTGGACTGTCCACACCCTGTAAGCGCCAGGTCTTGCGGTACTTTTTCAACTTGGGTAAATATGACTTCTAAACACGTTTTTAAGTTTACAGTTACAGATGATTGTTGCAGGTGTAAAAGATTAAAAATCACTACAAAAAAAGATCAAATGTGACTCAACTAACCAGTGACAGAGGAAGATACACCTTCGCATTCTCACTCACACACACACACACACACACACACACACACACACACACACACACACACACACCTCTGCAATGCGTCAGGAAGGCCCAGATAGGATCAATATCTTTGGACCAGATCTCAATTGGACACCATTAAACATTCACAAACTGCTTAGCAAAAGCCCTACACTGCACGGTCACAAATATGTACCACACACACACACACACAAACTTACATCATAGGCCCCAGCTTTGATCTGCTGATAGAGTTTGTGTTGATCTTCATCCCAGAAAGGAGGGTATCCAACTAACAAGATATACAGAATAACACCTGATGGAAAATAAAGTGGGAAGAAAAAGATTGTGTTAGAAAACCATCAGATGTCCTTTACAGTAAAGCACACAGCAACAAGTGATACGGAGCAACAGCATAAATATAAAGAATTGAAGAAAATATTCAGGAGCGTATCTAGATGACTTTTATTACTCCTGCACTTTATAAGCAAGATACGATTTATTTCAAGCTTAAGTCAGCTGTTTGAAAAATCCTGAAAGCTTGAAAATCACCCTAAAACAACACATATTTATAAATGGGTTAAATCAGTTTGACTACAGAGAAACATGAAACTGACTGCTTTCAAAAAATAAAAAAATAAAAAATATATAGCAGCTGGTTAGTGGGGGTTAACTGCCCAGATGTGAAGCTCAAACTCACCACAAGCCCATATGTCCACGGGCTTGCCATAGGGATCCTTCCTCAAGACCTCAGGGGAGAGATACCCAGGAGTGCCAGCAAACCCTGTCCAACAGACCATTTAGAAAGAAAAGAAAAAAAAACAAACAAACCCAAAGTCTACTGTTATGGACTTATATGAACATCCCCTGTAATGGTGACCCGCTGAGCTATTTTACGCAACATTACAACAATGCAGAGTCACAGGCAAACATCCATTAACCACCGCATCTCTGACAAAGAGTCAGACAAATGCTGACTACATGGACAAAGTGGCCCAAGCATGAACCAGAAAAGACAGCGAGTATTTTAACCGAGCCTCTCCACAAGTATTCATTGGCTTCTAAATGGCAAGGGATGTCTACCTCTGCAAACTGGCTGCATGAAACAGCTGAGTTTAACGGTGATTCAAATTCAGTGTGATTATACATTGCTGAACATAGATAGGTAAAAGATCAGGTAACGGTCTGTTTTCTTACCAAACCAAGCCTGCTGGTCTCCCTGCACCTCAATAGCGAGGCCAAAGTCTGCCAGCTTCACTGCAGCTCCCTTCATCTTACTGGCCAACAACAGGTTTTCAGGCTGAGACACACACACACACACACACACACACACACAAAATGTGAATATGATTGTCGAACAAGAGCTTAAGACAATGGGAGACATAATTACAGGCACTATTTCAGTAACTTCATTTCCCAAAAATTATTTTTTTTTTTATGCATTTGATTTGGCTTCTGTGGAGGTGGAGTAAAGGTGTGAGAAAGTGATGGAGAGACAGGAGACTGGGAGAGGATGAGTTGTTGAGAACCTCCACAGTGCCTTATATGGGCATGGGTTCGTAGCCACAGAAACCACTCGGGAGTCATTTAGGCAGCACTGCAGACTGCATGCTAAATGGAAAGTGTACTTAGCGAGAGGCAGTGTGTGTTGTAGTGCTCCAAATGGCAGTTGTTTGGGCAGCGGGACATAAAGGGACGCGGTAAAAAGCACAATCAGGATAAAAGGCCAACAAATCAGACAGGCAGCACTCAAGGCAACAGTTATTCTCTAACATAGAACAAAATCTGCCCACATGTCTTAGACATTTATTTTTAATTGAAATGATGGAATTTAATACTTATTATTGTGTAACTCACCAGAATGATGATCATCACCTTAAATTGGGTTAAGTAGAAAGCTGGAGGTCACAGGGAAGCTTGCTTCCTGTGCTCTTTGCATATGAGCCAATCAGCAATTTAGGACAACTAAAGCTCCTCCCATGTTGCTCCACGGGTATTGTGATGTCACATTGGTTGTCCTGGCAACTCCGGTGACTATGCCCTCTCAATAGTCCTCTCATACAGTACAACAAAGTGTCTGTGAGTGTTCAAAACACATATGTGTTGGTTGAGTCCTTGTCTTTTCCTTGCCATAGGTGAGAGACAAACCCCTCCACGTGACCATGATTCACCATCTCTACGCTCGGCATGAACATGCACGCATGTGTGTGCGCACACACACACACGCACGCACACACACACACACACACGCAGAGCTCTGGTCAAGGACAGACAGGATGACAGATGTGAGAGCAGATAGAGGAACAGAGGGGGAAAAAGGGTAGATGGTGGAGGGAGGGAAATTGAGGGGGAAAAAAAGAGATGGAGGCAAAACTGCAGAGAGGAAGAGAAACGGAGACAAAGCAACCCAGAGCCATCTGCGCGTTGCCATGGCCACGAGCAGAGGTGTGCGAGTGTGTGGTTGCCATGGCAACGGGTAGCCACTCACCTTGAGGTCTCTGTGCACAATATCATGCTGGTGGATATGATTGACACTCTCCAAGATCTGACTAATGCAGTGGCTAGAAAGAGAGAGAGAAAAAAAAGAGAGGGAGGGTGGGAGAGAGAAAACAGGACAAACAGAAAGAGACGCGTCAGCCACTGCCCCTTTGTTACAAAAACACCACGTACACTACACATGATTTGTCTGTCAAGTGTTTCACTAAAGCCTGCTGGGTGATAGTGTGCGTACTAAACAGACATGTCGTTGCAACATTGTTTAGAAATCACGAGGAGCAAAACTATGACATCACGCACAATCACAACAAAATCAAAGAGAGCTGCTGCACAGTTCAGGACAGTTAAACGTTACACAATCTCAAAAAACTGAAACCAATAAACTGAGCATGGCACGGGGCCTCTTTCAACTATGTTTAGCGCTCTACCTGACTCTGGGGACAAAATAGTGCCCTGAACAACGGTGGTGCAGACTAGACAGCTCCGTCTTCATGCGTTGTTGTGATGCACAGTTTATCACAGTTTCAAAGTTTGACGGCACTTTAAGTGTTGCACTAGCCCAGTTTAACCTACAGCAGTGTGAAGGCTGTGTTTTGCTGTCAAAAGAAGACAAACCTATGATGATCAGTGAGAAAGAGGGCTTTTCTAGATAATGAGCTCAAAAAGAAAATGTGAAAATGCTGCAACAAAGCCTTCACAATCCTAGAGATAATACTACGTAGTTTAAACAATCAGCATCAAGCTACTTTTCTGTGGTACAGAAAATAAATCTTAAATCAAATGCAATTTTAACAAGTGGTGTACCACAAATGCGACTGGTTTTACAGCTCAATTCTGGCTGATGGGCATGCTGTTCACACTGGTCTGATAAGTACTCCTACAAGCCAGCACAAGACCACATCCTTGTTACTGTCTTCAACAGGAGAGTTTCCAGCTCCATATTTGCTCTGACTGAGGCTCATGTTCATGTCGTGCATCTGTAAAGGTTAACGAGTAAGCGGTTGCGCCCAGCTAGCGTGTCCCAGCCTTAATCCTCATGGCTTCATTTTTGTAGGTTAGTGTGTGCGTGCTGTGGAGTCTCCAGTTTCCCATCATGTGCGAAAGGAGACCATTAAACAAGTCAAGACGCTTGCACACCTAACGGCTGCAGAAAAAAAAAAAAGAAAAAAAAAAAGAAAAGAAAAAGGAACGGGTGATTCAGATATTTGAATTCATCCACTCCCCAAAGTTGCCAGATTCTTCCGGCAACTTATCAGTCCTGTAATTAAACATTGGTCCAGTAAACAAAATGGACTTGTTTAACCAATTTAACCAATCAGTGGCATGGGTGAAAACCCCTTTGAAATGGGCCAAGATTACTTTTATCTGCAACCCCCAGAAAGGCTAGTAAACAACAAAAAGATGCTTAACATTAATTCATTTCTCCAAAACAGGCAATTTGGCATCTTCGTCAAATTAAATTGACGTGTTTAGAGTGGAAGATTAAACCTTAGGAGAGGGGATAGATAAAAGTTGAATGACAAGGATAAAACTGAACTTGTTGACAGAGGAACACGTTTCCTGACAAGAACACCAGCAAACTAATTATGAGTGCGGGTACACGAGGACAGAGTGCTGCATATGTCATGAGGGTGACTATTCATACGCTGAGCAGGATTAAACTGTGTGTTTACATCCGTGTGCATACATGTTGATGTCAGAGTAGCTCAACAGGAGGCGCCTACCTGGCATCAGCTTCGCTGTAGTACTCTCTGGCTACAATGTCTTCAAAAAGCTCTCCTCCTGTCACACTGGGAGGAGGGAGGGAGTCGAAGAAGGAGACAGACAGAGAGAGAGAGAGACAGACAGAGAGACAGAGAGAGAGAGAGGAAGGCCAGAGAGAGAGAGTTAGCATCCACAAACAACCCACAGTCACACGCATGGATAAAAATGTCACCGTGTGTACGTGTACAGAATATACTCACAGGTCGAAGACTAGGTAATGAAAGCCTTCCTCTGAAATGCTGTCATGCAGTCTCACTGGAAGAGAGGGTGTGAAGTTAGACCAAGACATTTAAGCTAGAAGGTTTCAGTAGCATCTGACAGTTATCTCTCAAAAACTGAAACATGAATGGATCTAGAAATAAACGTCACTATGAGATTCTTTCCTTATAACAGATGCAACAGACTGAATGTATCCAGGACTGGGTTCATTTAATTCAGCAACAAACTCCCTGCAGTTATTGAAGCCTCACTTTATTTGAAACATAACATGAACACGAAATTAATCTTTGCAGCCTCCCCCAGCAGTGTGACGTTAGGTGAAGGAAACAGATTGTTGGCTTTTGTTTTCAGATGGTGTTGCATCTACAGTTTGTGAACAAAGTGCAGCGCTGTGAAACTTCAAGCTTGCATTTAATGGCTAAATTAGCACATAGACTGTAGGCTGCAGTATCATATTTCTCAGTCTGCAGACTTACTTACTCACTCAGGTTTTAAAAAAATTATTATGGGAGACAAAAACCTTGTTTATTGGACTACTGTTGGTGAAACCAACTCTTTTGTTGGCACCCTCTCTACTCTGAAACTGGGCTCATCACGCTTATAACCAGGACCGACTTGGGTGACCTTAAGCCTACTCTTTAGCACAAGGATGGGCAATCCTGCATGTTTTAGATGTTTCCCTGCTTCAACACACCCTGATACAAATGACTCATTGACGAACTCGTGCAGACCTTGATGACAAGCTGATGATGATAAAAAAAAAAAAAAAAAAAAAAAAAAAAAAAAAAAAAAAAAAATATGGGCCGATAACTAAATAAAAGCAAATGGACAAGGACAAAAATGATGATAAAATATATTGGCACTTGTTAAATAAAAACTTAGATAAAAGGCTGACATAAGATCCAATCAGAACTAATTCACTCATGTGGAAAAATCAGATGAGTTGGGAAGAGATTCAATCTGAATTACACCAGTGAAGACAAGTACCTTTCATGCACTTTAATGAAACTGTAATTCAACAAAAGGACAATGTCTGGAATAAGTAAAGAGTTCAGTAGTGTAAATGCTGGGATGCAAGCAGCTGGAAAAATCCAAACACAAAAAAGAGGCAGAAAATAAGATGTTTCGTTAACCAGCTGTGATGACCACCATCAGTAAATAAAGTCTGTTAGCAACTCATCCTGAAATTTATGCAAAAAGAAAGCATGCTAGAACTAGTGTTAATTCAGCGATACCAAACATTTTCTACTGGCCCCCCTTTCGTTCATAAGAAAAGCACTGAAGCTGACAGCAGCCGGCTCTGCTGCAGCAGCTGCTGGTTGCACTGTTGAGGGTTGGGCTATAGCCCCTTGTACATAGATACCTGGCGTTTAACACGCGAATGTAGCACGTCGCCAGTCCTTTTTACACCGGGGGGTGGGTGTGGGTGTCGAGCTGGTCCCACGAATAACTCGCCTCCAAGGGTACACTTAATCACGGGTCAGGACTAATGTAAGCTGAACTGACGTGGGGTGGCGGTTCGTGGGGTGGCGGTTCGTGGGTAGGCTTTGTTGAAGACAAGATGAGGATGTCCGTAAACTCCTCTTCCTCAGAGCCGTGGACGTCATAAATCAGCTTATTACAGAACCATAATCTGCAACTGGCTACTAAAATGACAGACTGCGACTTTGCAAGACACAAAACTAAACAACATCCTGAAGAGTATCAGAAAGAAGTTGTTTGCTGTCAATCAACAACAGCAGGAGACAGGAGAGAGACAGCTGGTCATATAACGCGATTTGGGGGACGTTGCTACGCAAATCCCGCTGTTATTCAGCATGGATTCGCCACCCGCTCCATTTCCTGCACAATCCAGCACTTCTGATGTTGAGAAAGCCAGCGAGGCCAACCAGACAACCTCTGGATAGCGCCTCCCGACTCGTCTGCCTTCTCCTTAACTCAGCTTCAGGCACTGGGGAGGGACACACACCCCGTGTTTACACTTCCCAACATGCCTTAAACACGTGGTCATCATCCAGGGATAATAGCAGGGTCTAAACACATTTATTCGTTGTGGTAATTTCAGATCAAATCCCTTCTGACCTTGATGGACATCGTAGGTCTAACAGCTGTGAAAGGGGACTTTTACTTTTATTCTTTTTTATCTCTGCGGGGGTCCAGCTAAGAGTTGGAGCAGTCTGCAGGAATAAGTGCTCAGAACTCATGTGTATTTTATTATGTTCAAAACTTCAGAAAATATAAGACTTACAAAAAGTCAGGGAGTGAGAGCTGTAGATTTTGTTTAGAAAAGGTTATTTACATAATAAAACCCCCTAACCTTCCGTGAGACTTAACAGTATTCTTTGCCGTCAGTGTAATAGGTTTCTTTCTTTTTTTTAAAATGTGTATTTATTCTAAAGTGCCACCAGTAGGTCAGAAAGTGTGAAAAATAAAAAAAATAAAAAATAAAAATGTTTTTGTGTCAATTGCAAAGGACAACAATAATGTTTTTTGTCATTTGCCAACCCTGCATATCATGCGAGAGCAGTTCTGATGTCATTCTTCATTGAGATTACCTTCAGTGCATAAACAAGGTCAACTAACTAAAGCTGTGTTTTAAATTTGTGTTAAAACTATCAAACAACCTCAACACAACAAATTTATTTCTTGACGTGTATATGATTTCAGAAATTCAAGGTGATCTTTCAAAAACTGCATTACTGTTACACTTTGTCTGACCAAATCCACCGTAGATTTAGTCGACTGAAATTCAACTAGACCTAAATCAATTTAGACGACTACATTTTGAACAAAAACAAAGCACATTTTGAACTAAAAAGACTATTATTGCAACTTAAAAGTAACATTTGCTGTCAAAATTGGCACTGCCGTTAGTCATGCTACTGTAGGCCAAGACCGCAGGGGATCTTCCCATGATGCACTGGGTACTTGTCATCACTCTTTTCTCATCATGTTTATGTATAGACTATTAACTTGGCGTTTCTCCTCTCTCTTATAGAAGGCATCCCTGGCCTAACCTACTCAGGTTTGTGGAGTCTGTCCAGAAAGCAGGTCTTGAGATTAGTGATAAAGAGATAAGCAACAGTTTAATCAAGTGAAAAAACATTACTAAGCTAACCCTGCCACGAGAGCGGCGTTGTGTCGTAACCACCCCACATAACCCCGATGCCTGACACAACCCTGACGCATGGCTCCTGCAATTCAACCTAAAAACAGCGTCATGGCATCACAAGAAGCAGCCCGGCAGGATCTAGGTGTCAAGAGTTGTGTTTGAAATGCAGGTTAGGTGTAGTGTCAGCAGAGAAACGGTTATAGTTAACTAAAGTGAATGTCAGTTGTATGATTAGATGAAGTAGGATGCCCCTGCAGCAAGAAACAAGTGCGACTGCTCTTTCTTCCTCCTCCCATCTTATCACTCTCCTCCATCTGTCTCCTGCTATTCCTGCTTTCGTCTCTCCATCTGTCTCTTTTTTGTCCCCTTTTGTCCAAAGTTCAAATAATCACAATGCCACGATATGTCAAGAGAGAGAGAGAAAAAAAAAAGCAACACGAGAGAAAAATATACACAGACAGGTGAAAATAACAGAAAGATTAGGTGAGGGGGGACAAGCGCCTGGAGGCTGCCACAGGAAAACTAGGACATGAAGTAAAGATATATATGTATAAGGAGAGGAGTGGTGAAAGTGCCAATTATCCTTTTACTTTCCCCTTTATGCACTTAAGTTTTTCCATCATCACTATAAAACAAAAAGGGGAAAGAATCAGAAAACCAGTACGTCAGAAAAAGGCAGAAACTTATACCTGTACCTCTCACTCATTAGAAACCTGATCTTCAAGCAGACAGTAAAGATATATCCCATATTCTGATGGACATTCTTATTTGTTTTTTACCTGTAGTACCAATATAGTCTGCATTTATCTTAATGGTCCTGCAGTCTCAGGAAATACACAACCGACCTAAGTAAGCCTGTGTGGAAACTCACTCACTACTCTGCACAGATGTCACAGTTTTGTCTCATCACTGACAGGTGGAGAATTGTTGGAACAAGAAGAAGAAGGTGTAGAATTGTTTAAAGATAGATTGCACATCTAAGAGAGGTGATGCATTGTATCAAGGGGTTGACACGGGAAAGTAGGACACATGGTAAGGATGATTTTTTCTAGGGGCACATGAAAGTGGATACATTTCAACGTTAAATTACAATTAATGACAATCAGAAGGTAGTATAAAGAAAATGGTCTGTCTTAGATGAAGCCAACAGCTGATAAAATTCACACATTTTCAGCGTTAACTGCTGGAAAGCTATCAAATTAACTTCAGAGGATCAGATTAAAGCTGCCATCAGTTGACCTACTGCGTGGATTAAAAGAAAAATGATGCCATCCATCCATTTCCATAGAATATAGGCATTAACTGCAGCATATGTGGATTACTCTACTAACCACAACTATTTTTCCTGCATTATGTAACATTTACAATGCAAATCAAGAGGCAGTTTACCATATTAACAGCATAATGAATTGCTGGTGTAGCTGCATATTGATTCATAAAGAAAAAATGACTAATATGACCTGCATCGTTATGATGCATCATAAACTACTGCAACCAATACTGGAATGTTTTGACAATCTTTGTTGATCTTGATACTTTTATCAACCATATGAGTAGCTATTTTAGTGTGAGCATCATCGTCAACCCACATATTTCCTTTTTCATTTCATCCAAATGAACAACCTGTCATTTTCCAGATCATAAAGACAAAGTAGACATTTAGCCTGGGCACACACAACAGACATCTGAGTTACTATGAAGCAGGATTATCGTCTTAGTGAGGTATTTTCAGGTTCAACTCTGGGTCTTAAGTCTTACAACGCTGGTTCACTTCTTAATGGGGTGCATCACAACAGCAACTTACACTGGAACTCGAACCTGCTCCACATCAGGTTTTACTCCAAATAACAGGATCTACACCAGATCTACAAAGCACCACCTTTGTACTATTCAGTTCTCTCAGAAAATAGACATATAAAAAAACGTTAAGAAAGAGTGGACAGTTTGAGTCTTCTCTTGGAATACAACAGTTCCGTTTTGAGTTTAACTGGAAGAATCTTCATCTCTGCAGAAGAGAGCGCTTATGAAAGCAGAGTGAAGTTTGTTTCAGTTGACTTTTAAAGAATTAAACTATAACATCAATTATCTGCTTTATTAAAATCCTGCACTGAAGCATCAATATTTAGCTTGCCATTTTCTCAGTGAGTATAACTTCACAACAAGGCTTAAAATCACAAAATTGCATCAGTGTGTGTCCATTCATACACATCCATCTTATAAATTGTTTTAAAACTAATGAAACGTCAAAGAACATTGTGAAACTTTTCTATTCCAGCATTTGACAGTCATAGTGGGCCACACCTGCAGCACATAGTGCAATCATTTTATTCTTATTAATTCATGTTTTAACAATAAGCCCATTTTTCCCCCCTTCCTTTTTTTTACAAGTTCCCCTGCTTCAGCTTTATTACTTTCAAGAGTATAAACATTAAAATTCTCTTATCAGTTTAGAAATATAGTTTGTTGTTTTTTGGCATAGGTATAAAAGCTGCAGGCCCCCAATTTAGATAATTCATCTGATGCTAAAATGGTCTTTTTTTACACGATTGGACCATGAGTGGGAAACCCTGGGATGCCTAACAAGCTAAGGCATATAAGGAAAACATAGCATGGATATACTGAATCTGCTTCGTACTGTGTGCAGTGTTTCTGAGTGGGAGTGGAGAGGCGAATCTAAGCACTGCACAGAACTCTGCAGCTGTCGATTTCACAATTTAACTGTAAAAATACCCAAATGGATTGCTAAACATATCTGGGATAAAAATACCCTGACGACCCAAACACGTATGAGAATTGTGTGGCCCCAGTGTGCCTTTGGCCACATGTGCAGAACTCACCAATGTTGGGGTGCTTCAGAAGTCGACAAATTCGAGCTTCTCTCTCAAGTTTCTGATGGTCTGAAGAAAAAACACACAAAAACAACAGTTCTGATAAGCTGCTTCATGTCTGAAGATTAATACAACAGCAGATATGTCACATTTATTGAATTTAATATGGTGATAACATTTATGATTTTCATATGAGATGGTTCGAATAATGTTAAAAAAAATGTAAGAACTATTTAGATCTTGTATATAGATCCAAGTAGATCTTCTATGTATCTTTATGTGTCAATAGAACGTTGGAACCTAAAACAATTATTTTACACCAATTAACTTCTTGATAAATGACAACAAAAACTGAGACATGAAAGGTGCAGTTGGGTACTCAAACGCCAAACTTAAATTTAGTCCAAATCAGGTCCTGATGTGAATAATAACTGTCTTTCTGTACTCATTTTGACAGAGCACTTGGTATGGTTGTTTTTTCCATCTCATACAGAAATGTCTTTATCAATTATTAATAAATAGTGAGACTAATCACAGAAATGATTCACATGAATACCGTCCTCAATTCAGATTTTAAACAACTTTTATTGAAAGAGATCTTTACGACGTCACCAACCAGACAGAGCTGTGTGTGAAACAGATCACAGCGTGCAACACTGCAGAGCAGTAACTAGACAGAAGCCATTTAGACAGATGGACACCAGTGAATGCTTGGATTTTGTCAGCAGTTGCCTCCTCACACATCCACTGCACAACTGGAGATTCTCTGAATGAGATGCATTCTCCTAAATGGAAATAATCCCAAGTGGCCACTCGTGGAGTGCTAAGAAGGCAGGACATACTGCAAACAGCTGCAGGAACTGCAGCAGTTTGTTTACAGCAGATTGAAAAAGGTAGGTGGGGCTACCCGTTTACCCATGAATATTACTGTTTGCGTTACAACAAAAATGCACAATAAAAAAAAATGAAGGGATGCAGAGCAACATAAAGGTAGGGAAAAAAAAAAAAAAAAGACAGCAACCAAAATCAACACACAAAAATCAGTCAATGAATTCTTCTGAGAATTACAAGCCAAATCCTATTTCCAGACTTAATAGTTCTAATTTCAATTATTGTTTGGGAATATCAATGTATTGGCAAAAAATGACCAGGAGCAGTCTAAAAATGTGCAACTCTGAAGTGAAATATTAATACAAATTAAAAATAAATAAAAATATGAATCTTGGATTCAGATTTGGAGCAGCATCAAATATTAAATGACTTCTTCAACCGTGGCTGCATTTGCCTCTGAACTTAAACATAAGTACTAAGTAGTTACAGTCAAAGTGAAGCACAATTTGCATTCTGAGTTTGTCACATTGCAGGCTACTGATTTAAACACCAAGCTAAACATGGAAGATTACAGCAATTACCAGGTTTATAAAACTGCACTTCTTAAACATAAGATAATGATTGTGGAGGGGTCTCCACTGAGGACGCTGATCTCAGACAATTAGGCAGAGTTGAATGTGTCCATTATATCAACTGCTTAGAGATTAAAACAATAACATAAAATAGTTTATCAAGTTCCAGTTCAAGGCTAAATAAACAGCATGTTACTTTTTAAATCTTAATTTTCCATTATGTACAATAAGCTCGCTAGCGGGAGAGGGAGCAAATCCATTCAGGTAAAGTAAACTGACAGCGATGCATCTACGTATTTTAGATGTCTGGTAAAAGCAAAACCACCAGGTGAAATATGTGAGAGGTGTTGGTGGTCATCCTCAACTTCACGCGCACAAAAATCAATCCTTTAAAAATCCGCTTAGACGTGTCTGAGAAGGAACGTAGCCCTCAAACTTCTGACTTATTCTGAGCACAGAAAGGAGCGCTCACACCAACCAAACCATCTTAGGCTTTTGTGCAAGGGCTCGCTACAGACTGCCTTGTGCGAGTGCACCCCAAGTCCCTGGATTTATTGAATCTTCAAGTTCAAGAGTCATCTGATTATGTACCAAAAAGTACTGGGTAGCCATAAATTGGAACATCACCATAAAGATAAGCCTCATAACTGTTGCGATCCCATCACAAGATGGTTAGTAGTTTGCAATAAAACCATGTGCACTATTTTCAGTCTGTGTTTTAGTAATAGCTGCAGACTTGTGTGTATGTGCTTATAAAGACATTTGTGTAAAGCCCAGAAATACAACAGTGCAGTATTTACACTTTATCTGGGAGGATACACACGCACACGCACACCTCATTGCCAAAACAACATCCTTGTTTAAGGCTTTAACTTAATCTTATAGTAACACTATGGCTGTTTTTAAGAAATTATGCTCTGTGAACCACTTGACACTTTTAAACCATCTAATCGTGAGCGGATGCGCTGGCCACAACATTCTCTGTTATACAGGTGAGGTCAGAGGTGACGCACCGTAACTGTGAAGAGGAGTCAGGATGTAGATGGGTTTGTGCGTTATCACTGTGGTTAAGCCAACTAACTCCACAGCTCCATGGCGATTAAATGACACTGAGGCAGGCTGGCTAAGATTTGCATTCATTTCCCCAGAGCCGCAGCAACCTCTGATAAAAACTCACATGCCGTTGCTGAGTCATCAACTCTTACCTTATCCACCTCCTACAGTAGGTACAGACATAATAAAAGAGCGCACTATGAATAGCAGCATCCCTCTCTGTGCATTACTAGATGGTCTCTGGCGTTCATGTCATGTGATTCTCTTCATGTATCTAACTAATTAGGGCTAGTTTTAAGGCTGCAGTCAGATGTTTTAAAGCACCATCTTCCGTCCTCTGACATAGTGCCACACTCTTCACATCCACCTTCCTCCAACCTCCCAGTCGGTGTACATTTCCTTCATCTGAGAGAAAGCCAGTGGATACGAGAGAGACCTGAGCCTCCTAATTACACCGGTGACGCAGGACAGACAGAGACGGAGGGAGGATTACACGAAACGTCCATTTGCTAGAAGAGGATCACGGCGCCCGTGTGTGTGTGTGTGTGTGTGCACACACATACGTTTCTGTACAACTGTCTACCCTGGTGCAGTGTCACTGCAGCACTCCCTAATTCATTCAATCTCCTTATTTGTTGGTGTGAGAGTGTGGTATAGGAAGACAGGAAAGAGAATGCTGGAGGGTAATTACTGGCACTTCCTGCTGCTCTCTAATTGGCCATCTGCTTTGCCATGGGGCGGGCCCACGGCCATCTTACTTTAGCTGAAAAGGATGGAAAGGACCTGAGACGCAAACAAAACTATCTGCCACACCGAGCCGACAGCCAGGCTGAAACCTCTGAGTTACAGCTCAGTCAGTTTCAGGAATGTTTATGACCAGACGGTAAGGAATGGCTACACCGATGAAATCCGCTACAGCATTTTAATAATGATAATGCGTTAGCATTTGAGGGATGAAGTTCGGCGTTTCCAGCCAGGTTTTTACAAGAAAAAGGCTCTATGGGACTTTGTTTGCCTTGTTTAGGTAAATTTATAATATATCTTTAAGATTACTGACATTAAAAAAATGTAGAATAAATGTAAAGTATTCCACCAAAGGTTACAAAGCTATAGTATATAAACTGCAAATCAACCATAACAAACATATTCTTTTGTTCCAAAATGAACTTATGGCTTACTGCTGTTACAGTATGAGTTATAAACACTACATTTCTCTGTCTGCAGGATTCTGGCTTTAGTGTCTTAGTCATCCATACTATTACAAATTGACCAGCTAACCAACTAGAATGAGAAGTGAATATGGAAATTTTCTGAGAAATTAGAAATGGGTACAGCTGAAAGGAATCTAAATGAGGCAATAATAAATCCCCAGAGCAGTAACCACAGGACACCAAGAAGTAGCACTAAAGTCGTGCATAAAAACGAACTCCCTCTGCCTGTCTCTGTTGCAGAGGACAACAGTCACTTCAACGAAATACAACTGAACGTTCATTCCACACAGATAAATTCATCTCACCTACACAGCATTTTTTATTTTTTGCAGAATCAAGTCAAATTAATATCACTAGTGCAGATGAATATTACATTGAACGTGGAAAACAGGCATCACCCACGAAAACAATAAGTAGGCAGAAATCTGCAAACGCCTGCAGCTCTCAACCCTCTGTCCTACTACCCCTCCAGTACATGCACTACATAAATATAAAAACTGAATGAGACACAGGCACGCGTTTTTGGTCTTCCCTGACAATCTAACCACCCATCCGGCAGCCTGGAATAACTTCTTACTGGGCACCCATCATGATTGAACATCGTGAAGCTTTGGTAGGGGATGGGAATGACTAAAGTGAAAAATAAAACATTAACTAAACAGTTTCAAAACACTGCAAATGTCTTCCTTTTATTCAGTTGCACAGCCTGTGTGCGAGTAGCCAACTACCACAAGGACAGCACTGCACATGTGCAAACAGCTTACTCCAGGCGTCACCGCTTGCCCCGTTCTGCCACAGACACAGTAATGAGACAGCAGGAACTTCTCCCTTTCACTGTAAATGGTATGAAGCAACTGTTTTTTTTTTTTTTTGTTCAAAATGTGGCTCAATATCCAAATTCCATTATTATCTCAGCAGGTGAACATTTGGGACCACCTCCATCTACCACTACATCAAGTGTAGCTACAACTGAACAATTAAGATAGCAATTTCTCAGTCCCAGAGAAAAACATTTATACTTTTGAGTGTTCATCTCCCTCTTTTTTACCCCCCTCCTTAAATACTCTTTTTAAAATCAGACTGTCTTTTAAAAAGTCCACCATTCTTTTTCAGATTAATTTGCAATGTAGGCAGTGCATAAAAAAACCCAAACCTTTCCTGCAGGATTTTATCGAATCAAATTAGGCTTTTCACTATCTTAAAGGATTCCCATCTTCGTCTGTAGAACAACCAACACAAACAGTGTTAAGCTCCTTTACAGACAAAAAGCATTAGTGGCAGCAGGCTTCAAACAATACGCACTGAAATCAAAAGTTACTCAGAGTAACGTTGTTCCTAAGTGTTTAACAAA
This sequence comes from Xenentodon cancila, assembly GCA_014839995.1. Lineage (NCBI taxonomy): Eukaryota > Metazoa > Chordata > Actinopteri > Beloniformes > Belonidae > Xenentodon > Xenentodon cancila. The sequence goes on from CM026218.1 coordinate 9,450,477, forward strand.
ACTCCCATTTACTGAAATCACTGCAACATAGAAGAGAGGCAAGACTAGAGATGTTGCACATGAACATTGAACCAAATTAATCTATACGGAAGCTGCAAGATCCCAGGAAATGGCATATGCTGTACCTGCAGACTGAATACTGATTTTTACATGACTTTACCTTTATGCACCATCGTGTTAACAGCTCCAGTCAGTCACATTTAAAGTTTTTGTTTGAGGCAGGCATTATATTTAAACAAAGCATCCTTCGGTTAACCATTTCCATCCATACAAAACTGACTGGGCAAAATACATCCATCTATCCATGGATTTTCCTTTAGATCCTTTTTTTTCTCCTTTGGTCCCCACCAAGATTATTGCAGTGTTTACCTGAGCTTTGAGAGTCTAACCTACCAGGCTACACTCACATATTTATGTTATTAAAAAAAAAAACAACAAAAAACAAAACACCCAAACCTACCGGGGCAAACTGCATACTCATGCAGTAAATACCTAGTATAGATGGTGTGTGTTATGTTTTGCTTGCTTGTAGGCGGATGCATGACATAGCATCCTTATGAAATTTTCCTTAGTCAAGATTTCCTCTTTTTCGTTCACCCTATTCTCTCTCTTTCAGTGTCACCCATTGGTTCCCTGATGTGAGGAGTCCCTGATCACCTTGCAAGTCTGTACCGTTGAAACTCATCCTTCTCTCAGGGAAAACGCATACGCAATCCTACACTGAACTTCCTGCCTCTGCAAAGAGCCTACAGCTTTGTGCTGAGCCCTTACTTTTCCTTGGTGGGACATTAATGCTAGAAGCTGCCCTATATGGACACTAACAATAACAGCATTACAACACACTCACATAAAACAGACATGTTCTATTAGTATCACTCCCCGCTCCCTCTCTTGCTCTTTTACACACACACACACACACACACACACACACACACACACACACACACACACACACACACACACACACACACACACACACACACACACACACACACACACACACACACACACACACACACACACACACACACACACACACACACACACACACAAAATACCATCAGACAATAACCGAACAAGCACGGAGACGCCTATGGAATCTGTGAGGTCTTAGTGGCTGATGAGATACATTTAGCATAAGTGGATTAGCCTCAATACAACCCAACCCCCCTTCATAGATGGAGAAGAGACAGGCAGTGAGGGAGAGAGGTGCAGAGGCAATGAGAAAGTGAAGAAAAGGAGAACAAAAGCAGCCAGGTGTGTCTAACTGCCTGGAAGGAGTCTTCACATCTGATTTGCCAAATGCAGAAAGGAGAACGCAATTAAGTATCTCAGTCTGAACCCAGGAGAGGTCCTGACACAGTGATGTGAGCTCACGTCACTACGACAAGTCAGACCAGGCACGTACATGCCGTTCTCAAGCGCCGCGTGGAAGCAGACAAGTATTTCAACATGCAAAATTCAATTGTGGACTGGGGACAAACAGGAATAGAAGATATTCACAGGGAAAACAAGCTTCATGTTCTGCCACTTATCATTTTTCAGTCCCACATGTGTGGGCTTTAAATAATGAAATTTAATGACGTAACTGTGCAGCAGCAGAGCAATTGGGATGTATTTTGTACATGTTGCATGTTTTCTAAAAAGAATCCTTAAATCATCAGGATCTTGCAGAGAAGAGCTGCCAAGAAAAACCAGTCAAATGTTCTGCTGATGTTGGAGTTATGAGACTGTTCTTCATCCGTACAGTTTTTTGTTTTTTAATAAAGATGACCAATATAAGTACATATGCAGTATAAAGATGTGGACCTGTAGACCTTATTTTACACAACAGTGGGGTAAATATACCTGAACATCTCTGTGAATGTGTGGCATTCAAAATCAATGAGCTCAAATGTTTTGCAGTAATACTAAATTCACAGGATTTGGCCAATGATAAGACAGTATTACAATCAAGCAATTGTCTCTCAAAATGTATCCCGGAATCCCTATCATAGAACAAATCAAAAAGAGTCTCTTATTGAAAGTAGTTATCACAAATAAAGCAAACATGCAGATATCAGTGTCTGTGAGAGTGTGTGGTGTTGCCGTACCCCTCGCCGACAGCTTCTTGGTGTTGATGATTTTTGCAGCATATTCCTGTCCTGATGACTTCTTTACACACCTACGCACCACTGAAAAAGCACCCCTAAGAGGAGAGAACACAAACAACCAGAAATCAGCTCCTTTTCACTTCACATGCCCTCTTTCACACAAATGCAAAGTGTGACATTTGAAACTACAATCCACTCATGGATCAATGGCTCGTTTGTGATTGTATGCAACCAGTGTGGCTCTACCTCACCACCATGGTCTTTTAAAACATTTTTAACACAGTCATCACGACCACGGCATCAGTGCAGTTCATATGAAAAAGACAATCAAGAGCTTCTACTCCGAGGAGTTTCACATCGACTCTCTGTACCTCTCTGAGAAGTATACAATTTGAAGCATTGAAAAAGAGACAACAGTAATAGATTTTTTTTTTTCAGCAGTTTGAGCATTTTTAGCAACTCTGTGTTCCTCGAGTTTTTCTGAAGGAGGGAGGCTGGGCTATACTACTCCCATTAATATAATGCAGTGCTGCTACTTTCTGCTGCACTCCACTCTTAGTTTCAATAATTTAACACCAAATGAGAGGAGACAGGTGACAGAAGTACAAGTCGGTCTCTAGACTTTAACAGGGTATGAGCAAAACGCAATACCAAATGGGAGCAAAAGCAAAAGCGGTGGAAAAGAATCGAGGCAGTGTAGGAAGGATCCACTTTGGAGTATGTGTAGGTGTGTATATATGCGTAGGCACACTATAATCAGTTCCATCTATTACTGCCAATTATAGGGGGACATGGTGGAAAACGCAGCTGAAAATTAAGGCCACTGCATCTGTATAGGACTAATGTCGCTTTGCTCCGTCTTACTGGTCAAGAGCAGCAGATGCTGGAGGATATGGTGGTCTGGATTTCTATTTTGTAGGACAAGTGTGTGATGCATCAGATTTCACCCCCCCCCCCCCCCCCCCAAAAAAAAAAAACTATACATTTTTGCATTTGTTAATTGAACCGTCTTTTTTCCTGTTATTACCATATTATTCTCATGCTTTCACCAACTGTCACAATTGTGATTTGAGGATTTGTGCTCACTCTGCAGTGTAAAAGAATTATGATTAAATAAACATGATTTATAACTGTAGAAATGTATGCTGATATATACAATATCTAAATGCCCTTCGTTCACACCTTTTAGACATTTTTTTCTTTTCTTCTAGGAGTAAAGCCAATAATAGTTATTCATAAGACAATATAATAAAAAAATACTCGATGGCAATAAAACTGAAAACATTTAGGTGACCGTATATGGCATTACACTCATCATTAGGCCGAGATAAGACAACGCAACACCCAGTAACCGATTACTCCCTCTGTGTGAGATCCGTCACCAACACAGTCCTTATTGATAAGGAGACGGTGGGGACAGCTGGCCTGCAGGGTGTCACGGTGCAAACATACAGTAATCCTACGCAGTCTGGACCACATAACTTCCTCGTTAAGTGATTCAGGGGTACGTAGCGTTACTCAACGCGGTTACACAAATCATCTGCAGCTGCTTACAGGGAGAGGGCTGGGCGGGTGGCTGGGTGGGGGGGGTTGGGGTGGATAATAAAACTAGTCGGCCTAGTTAGCCAGGGACCACCGCCGCAGGTACAGCGAGTCCCCGCGAAGCTGGAAGCCCCGCGGCCGGTGAATGTCAGCGCGCTCCGGATCCGGCTGCTCCCAGGGCCCCGCCGACACCTCCAGAAAATGCCCGCTGCCGAAAAGCGGACTGGCAGACAGCCGTTACCGAGCTAGGCTCTCTGCGGCGTGCCCGTCGCCGCTCGGGAGCAAAAGGCGCAACGTTCGCGGACCGACTAACTAGTTTATCAATACGAGGCATGGTAGCACGTTAGCTCGTCTCCGTTAGCCAACGGTCGCCTGACTTGACTGCACCGCCGCGGCCACTAATCCACTTCACACGCGCACGAAACCGGTGACCCGAGTCGCCGACGCAACGACACAATAGCAAATTGGCTTAAATATCACCTGCTAACTGGATATGCAGAAATAATGTAAGGCGAGGCTGCGGGGGTGGTGGTGGAGGTGGAGGAGGGGGGGGGGGGGACAAAACGACAAGACAAATACGGTCGCACGCCGCTACTTACTTCCCGAGCTCCTCGTACAGCTGGTACTCGTCGGTGAACCGGGTGGAAGTCACGGTGGTCGCCATGGCTTGGAGTCGTGAGAGGGGAGCCCGAGCCTCGGGGTACGACGGCGGCTGGCTGGAGGGTGAGCCTAGCCTCCAACACTGGGGTACCTATCTGACAGGCGAGCAGTGCTGTAGAGGAGAGACGAGCAGAGACGGAAAAGGAGGGGCTGGGGGGTGAGGAGGAGGAGGAGGAGAAGTGATGTTAGTGTGTGTGTGTGTGTGTGTGTGTGTGTATGTATGTATGTGTGTGTGTGTATGGGTGTGTAGTAAAGGCCAGCAACTCTCGCGAGGATATAGACTCGTGCAGCATGAGCTCAGTGCATTCAGTTCAATGAAGTCATTGAAAACGTGGGGAGATGGATCTGATTTGTTTAACTCGTTTAGACTAAACCAGTCATCTTTTGGAAGGATAAGATCACAAATGAAATGACACTTGGCTGAAAATGTATGCCACTCCGCCACGGTGCACGTGTCTGGCTGGGGGAAAAAAAAGAAAAAAAGCTTTATGACACCCAGCTCCTGTCTCTTCTAATACCTTCCAAATATTGCAGGGAAGATCCCAGCAGCATTTTTTACTGCACTGGTTGGGATACACCCAGACTCTGGGTCACACCTCACTGCAGCAGAAACAAACTCACTGACTGATTATGAAACAACAGGCTTCAGGGTACAGAGGAGCGCAGACACCCCCTCCACTTGTCCTGCAGAGCACTGACACCCAAACAGAAACAGACAAAAACAATCATGAGCATGCAGATATGGTATATGGCTGCGTCTCATATCATCACTTGTTTATGTGTAACTGCTAACTGTGTCTGTCTGTGGTCATTTAGGAACTTCTTTTCAGATTTTAGTCATATCTGAATTACTTTATGAGTTGTGATTGTTTTACGTCTCAATTTCACTCTTCGTCCCAGGTTCTATTTCCAGGGTTAATAAAACATCATTTTGACTGTTTTGCACGTGTTTTTCTGTGAAAAATGTAATCAATTTTACATGCTCTATTGCCATTTTGCATAAATAAAGTCATTTTGTGATTGTTTTGTGTCTCATTTGGGTGATTTGCAAACCTGTCTGATATAATTTCATCTTATAATTTTTAATCTTTTTGCATCTGCTTGTTTTTATATGATTTCTAATGTCTCTTATGCATTTTGATTCTTTTAATTTATTTTTGTTTGATTGTAATCCTGTTACTTGCTTCCCTTTAGTCTCATTCATGTCATTATATCATCTAATTTTGGTAATTTAATGTCTAAGTTTATTTACATTGTGTCACATATGGGTAATTTTGAATTACTTAGTTTTTGTTTTAAGAATCATTGTAATTATTTTCCTGTTATCATCATCTTTGTGGACTGTTTTTGTCTTCAAAGCGATTCTGTTTTTCTTCTGTATTTGTCCCTGTTTATCTTGTCCTATTTTGGTCGCTTTACATGCCATTGGGATCATTGACTTTCACATTTTTTAATTGCTTTTACTTACTTGTTCATCTCCTTATTTTACATTTCTTCACGTGCTGCACTTCTGTGTCTACTTTTGTGTTTCTCTCTCAGATATCTGTTACATTTCTGGGATGAATCTGAGGTCACCTGACTTCTTAGGTCTTTGTCAAGTGGACCTGATCAATAATCTGTTCATGACACATATAAACACATGTACACCATGGAAGAGTACACGCATACACACACTTCAGGGATCTATTGATCAATGCTGATGTTGCTCTCGATGCATGAGGTTTTGTCGGAACCGCTGATTTTGCTTTGGTAATTGAGAGTGTGCACTCGTGCACGTTTTTTTGAGGGCTGAAAATGGATGGTGGGAATAGTGGGGCTGCAGGATCAGGTTTCCACTGCCGAGCGTGCACCTATGTTTTTCCACAGTGTGAGGGCTGTTAGCCTGGCAGTGCTAAAAGACGGTGTCACACAGACCCAGAGTGCTCCACTAAAAGTTTAATGTGGCATGAGTGGGAGGCCATCAGAGGACAGGCGGGTGGGGCTGCAGGGCAGAGCTTGAGAGTTACAGTTGGAGCCTTAGTGTGTAAGTGTGTGAGTGTGTGTGTGTGTGTGTGTGTGTGTGCGGCTGCCTGCTCAGCACTTCAGTTTAAGAGGTGGGACAGCAAAAAGCACTGACAGATTAAAATAAATAAATAAAGAAAAATGATTTCGCTTGAAAATCTTTACGCGTGGTCGTCAGCGTGGGAATGCAAAACACTGAAAAGTTTCAATATTACGAGGCCGCATCTGCAAGTGCAGCCTGCTGGATGGGTGATGGAGAGCAGGGAAAGGAGGACAGCATGTGTGTGTGTGTGTTTGTGTGTTATGTGCAAGCGTGTGCAAGACAAATGAGCACTGCAGCACAGGCTACTGGCCCTCTCCTGCCCTTCTTTTCCTATGTGCTAACCCTGCTGCCTCTCCTCCTCTTCCTCCACCTCCTCAGCCTCCACAGGAGTTATATAACAGTGAACTCCTCAGCCTTTGTTATCTCACACCAACCACACACTACGCCTTGCCTTCTTCATAAGAGACAGGGGAGCAGAGGAGGGAGGAGGAGTGAGAGAAAGTAGAACCGTTTCTGTTAAAATCAGCATTAAGTTAAGAAAAGAAACAAAGAGTGTGACTTCTCCGATTGTAATGTTTTTAATCACATCACTGCAGTCAGAGTCACTGCCACCTTCTTAGAGGGAACACAGATGAGTTGATAATTAAGCTCTTGTAGTTTTTCTGTCATGTTTAATATAAGCTGTGATTAAACTGAGGTCTTGAGGGTCATGTTTCACTCCATTAGGAGTGACTCACAGACATCTCCGGGCGAATCTACAGCAGAAATAGACATTTTTGTCTTAAAAAAAAAAACAAAACAACTCAGCACAGCAAAAATATCACATTTTTATGTGTAGCAGACTATATTTGTCTCCGGAAAAGACTAACTGTACAGTTGCAGCTTCAGTAGCTTTCATGCAGTTAGGCCAGACTTTTCCTTTGTTGTGACTAATGAGGTGAATACGCCATCTGTTACATCATCACAACGGAGAGGGCGGATGGGGCCAAGAGCTGAGTCATGACACTCCTGTTCTCCAGGGCTTTGGAGAAATTATCTGACCGAGGGAAGCGAATGAGTAACACGCTTTCTTCTTTCGGCCGATACTGTCGTGATGCCCTGCAGCGGCGAGCCGCTGACCCCTAACTGCTCAGCAAGTTTGTCGTTGACGGCCTTGGCTGCATGGTGCAGCAGCTGGCTGTCAGCGTGAGCGTGTGCAAAGCAGGGCGTTACTGATTAAATGTCAGTGAGTTTAGTCAGTTTAGACAGGACAGATAAATAATAGGAAGTTTTTGAGCATCACAGCAAAAAAAATCTGACGTCTGCTCAGCTCCTGTTCTGGTTGAAAACATAGTTCATCCATTTTATTGCACTGCAACAAAGAGAGCAGCAGCAGTACGGATCTGATATCATCTTAGGTACTGACATGCGTCCACAATGAACTCTGTTTGTTTGAACAGTCTGAACAGTTTCAAACGATGAAAAATAAACAAAAACTCGGGTTCATAGATAGTATTTAAAAATAAAAATGAAAGCCAAAGCAAATGAACAAAACAAGCAGTTTTTGTTTGTTTCATTTTCCTCGTCATATCTAGTTTGTTCTTTTTGAGTCAGGGATCATTAGCTCCGTGTTGGAACTTCCAGTTTTGACTCAAGTCTCAGACAGACAGACTCGCGTAATCTTCAGGCGCTCCTTTATGCGAATCTGAATTAGTATCCATCCAGCATTTGTTTGTGGGGCTCATGTAGGCAGTAAATAAGAGAAAGAAATAGCTCCTACATGAGATTTTCCACACAATCCATATCGGCACAGTATAAACTGCCTATGTGGGTTTGTTGCTGAATTGCAGTGGGTGCATGGGATGCTCCTTTGTTTCCCCACTCATATGTTAAACTTAAAAAGGCTTCTTTTGTGTTGCCTGTTTTTAGAGTTCCCATCACGGATCCAGCTATGACTCACATGGGCATCCACCTGAGGATGCACCATGCAAGCTACTATTAATTATCATGGTTATAGAACATCCATCCACGCACTTTCTATTCCTGTTTCATTGCGTTTATGATCACGGGGGTCTGATGGTATACCTATCCCAGTCAAATCAAAATGTCCATCCTACAGCCCATTGCTATGTCAGATTTCCATTTCTAGGCATAAAATGCCAGACATGTCTTTGTTTTTCCAAGCAGAGGGAAAAACAGGGGGGAGGAAAGCAAAAGAGCTCCCACTTCCAGCGAGCAGCAAATGCAGCATGATTAGAAGTTGTGGGTGGAAATCGTAGTGGAGATAAAGAAAAGGAGGCTGGATATTTCCACTTGGACAAATCAGCACCTGTCAAATGTGAGCAGGTAAATATATGATACATCTTTAGACTGAGGTAGCCAAAACAAAGTGAAGGAACTCAGGTATCAGTTGTGTTCAGGATCATTATCCACTTGTAACGACTATCTCCTTTCAGATTCAGCTTTTTTATTTTTTATTTTTATTTTTTACATGTGGTGTTAAGCTTCTAGGCTTTGCTGGTATTTCATAACAATTTATTCTCCACCGTTCTTCCTTTACCAGTGAAACGTCCTCCATACCACTGGCTGCAGCTCAAGATCAAAAATTCAACCCCACCTGAACAGCCAGAGATGCATACTTCCGTGCATTTCTAACCTCTTATCTCAAGTTCATTTCTGTTTTATTTATATAGCATCTATTACAATACAAATTGTAATATTTATAATATTTGGTGATTGTAACTTGCCCCTTGGAGTGTGTGAACATGCCTGGTTGTTCGGCTACAATGCAAGAGGCCCTGCAGTGGACTTGTAACCAGTCCAGCTGGGAGAAGCTCCAGCAGATCCTAAATAAGAATGACACCGTATACATGATGGATGGATTGTCCGCTTGACCGATATGCATCGGGCTTGTTTGCCATTTACGAATGTTGAATGATAAATTTCATGGTGAGGATGCAGGAAAAGGGTTCCTCCGATGACGAGTCAGTGAAGATTATATTTAAATGTTGCATGCAAGACAAAACAGTGAATAACCAGTCATTACTTCAGATTTGCAGGGCACTGTGACATCACACACCTGCCTGTGTGGAGTTTTCAGGTGTAACCATCTATTCTCCATCAGATTTTACATCTTGCTGCATTTGCTGGACCTCTGAACTGGGCGGTACAAAGCTGTGACACCAGTTTTTAAAAAGATGCACGCCAAGAAAGAAAAGAGAAGAAACTAGCTGCCATAAACTGAGCTGTAGAGACACAGTGGAAATGGGCGCTGTTTTACTGTATCTCTGTAGTATTTTGATCAAATCAAAAGTGTGACATTTCATTTGTAGCTCGGCAAGTTGTTTAAACCTTGAGAAAAATATAATGTCTACGCTTGTAACAGAAGAAATTCTCTGAAAACAGTTTGTTAATGTTATGTTGTTATCTTTGCTCTTTGGAAATTGGTTACTTGAAGGTTTGGAGGCAGCTGTTTAGTGGAGCTCGTGGCTTGTGGCTGTTGTAAAAAAAAAAAAAAAAAAAGGAGAAGAAAGCATTTACAAAACCTTTACATATTCATTGTCTGTTCTTCTTTAACAATGATTGTGAGCAAATTGTTCATCTAACCAATCTAAGCTGGCAGATGTGATGGAAAAAAAGTCATTTATCTTTAACTTCATGCCTCTCAGAGACCAGACCATCTTCAATTTAAACTATGTACATCAATATTTATTAAGGTTTTTTTATAGAACCATATTTTTTTTGTACAGCGAACAGTAAAGTATACTCCAGCAGTAGTGAGTGACATTTTATTCATGGTGCCTTAGTCCCACTTTGGAAAGCTTTTTCAGGCCTCTTTCTTCTTTTCACATCAAGGACGAGTTAGTGCCGCAGTTGTCATGCTTGCTTGAACAATATCCTGATGAAGCATTTAGTGAGGGTGGTTCTGCTGACCCGTCACTGCAGACGCCGTCGCTGGTCCTGTCTGAATGTAGACCGCCGGCTTTGATAGAATATAAAGTGTAGACTTCATTTTCCTTCACCTGCAGAACATTTACCAAAATTCAGCTCTAAATGTTTGTGTTGTATTATTTTTATTCAAGAAGGGTCAGGCTGAGACAGAGCCGAGGGGCTACATATATGTACGTGTATGTGCGCTGCAGTAGTATACTGTGGTACTTCTTCTTTGGTTTCTTCCTCTCCATTGTGTTTGCTTGGGAGGGAAATATTTCATTTCCCTCCAGAATGCTGTGATTCACAACATAATCCGTGTAAAGTTGGCTGAGATGGCAAATGTTATCACTGAACTGAAACGATTGGGTTACATCATGTTCTGAAGGAGCTTTGAAACCGCCTCAGCAAAACTCTGTCTTTGCTCCCCCCGTGTGTTCAAACAGCACAGCTGCAGCTCTGCAGGATCTCCTGCCTCACTACTGGAGAACACGCGTGTTCACCCCGCTGGTGAATTATCTGAATGATGCCCGGATTGAAAAGGATCTTCAAGCGTTCAAGTGTAATTTAAAGGGGCCCAGTATCGTACTGACAAAATCACGAGAAAATGATTTATACACGTGTGATTGTATCATAAACAGTACAGCGTACTGGGAATCAACTTCAAAGTGCTTCACACAGGCAAACCAATGCATCAGAGCTTTAGATTCAATACGCAGCCATTAGTCACCAATTCTGTTCAGTACTTTTATGGACAGAATTTCTAGGCGCAGTCGAGGGGTGGAGGGGGTCCAGTCCGGTGACCTCAGAACTGGGTCTTTGCTTTTTGCCCACTGAGCTCTTTCACAGTGTTGTTTATATATGTCAAACTCATTAAATTTACTCTGAGGTATAAAATCAGGGGCTACCAGAGCTGCGGATTAGTACGTTTCTGCACATTGGCAAAAAGAATCACTGTTTTTGACATTTACGTTAGAAAAAAATGTGTATTTTATTATATTGTGTGCAGATTTCTGTAAAGATTTCAATATTTTTGCAAGTTCTTCATTTACTTTCCAGCATTTTCTTCTCTGATTTGTGACAGCCGGGCTGTTTATATGTGATTTTTTTTTTTTTTTTTTAAATGATGTAGATTAGATAGTTTAAATTCAGTGAAATTCTGCATTTATCTCACCAACAGTCAAAGATAAAGGGAAAAAGTCCATAATTTGAAAATTACATGCGCAGGATTTTAATACAAGATTTGTACTTGCAATTAAACATTTTTTTTCCTTATATTGCTATGTTAGTACGCCTAAGTAAAATACCTAAATGCTTCTTTCACTTATCATTTGCAGTGATAAAAGGGGGGAAAAACCCATTAATGTCAGGTGTGTCATGTTTGATAGACGATTTTTTGTGTTATTTCAGGCATTAAAAAGTTAAGACATGTCATAGCTGCCTTGAGTAGACTGAAGCTCTTTTTCAGAAAATGAAACTGCTGCGGTTTGTTGAGCAATGGCAGCAGATGCAAATGAAGAAGAAAAAAGACAGTTTCCTGTTTTCTGTTGTCTCTGAGAAAGCGATCGAAGCCAGACGGCGTGTGAATCAAATGGAAATCAGAGCTTCTGAAGCAGGTAAGCATTCTCGTCATCCTCGCTTTCTTTTTTCATGCCGTAGATGTTGCAGTTCAAGCACTCCTGTTTTTTCTTAATGTCTGCAAGTAAATAACTGAAAGCGCACGGAGTAACACATCACCGATGAAGACCAGCAATGATGCATATCGGCTGACAAATCTTATCTGAGGATGAGGAAAAGGTCGGGGGAAAAATGGAGCAGAAGATTGTTGCGGATGAAGAAGCCGGGGTGTCTCAAGGTGAGCATGACTTTCATTGCATGAGGCACATAATTCCAGCAGACAAACAGAACGAGTTCAACTTTAACATGTGGACATAAGAGTCGACTGAACGCTGTTTCACTGACACTGTTTTTGCGGCTTCTTTCAGGGCCTGTTTCCACAGTTCAGGCCGTCATTAGTCAGTTCATGCCGCACTTCACTGCTCAGAACGGCAGCAGTGTGGTCGCCCCTTCCATCATCGGTTCTAACATCGGCAACTTCCACATCAGCATCGTCCAAGGTAGAAACTAGAAATGTGTTTAATGCAACAGAGGTGAGTACGCCCCTGTGCATTTAATAAACAGTAACAGCTGAGATTAACTTTGCCGGGAGAGAGGCTGCATGCTGGGTTCATAGTGCATGAAAACGGCATTTTCATCCCACAAATTTGAAGCTTTTATAGTTTTTATGTCCATCTGTATTTTGATGGATTTGCTGTTTCTACTCGTCATGGAGGAAAGGGGGTCTAGTGGAGTCAAGCCAGGCCAGCGTTTTTATCTTTCCTCCTAGTTTGGGTCATCCTTTCATCATGCCGGATTCTTCTTCTTCTTCTTCTTCTTCTTGGGAGGCATCTTGTTAGCCGGCGGCGTTGTAGTAAATTCACAAAGCAGTCATGGTGCCATCTGGCAATATTTTGCACTCCTGCAGCCACATATCACGACGCTCCCACCTCTGTGCCTCGCTGTCAGCACCCCACTTTGACTGTTCCTGACCACGTTCCTGACCAAACTAATCCAAGTGAAAATTTATCTGGATTTGGATTATATCTTTCCAAAAAATATACTTTTACTATTTCTATATTATAAGTTTGATCTCACACTTTCGAACCAAAGAGGAAGGAAGAGTTCTTTTCCATGGATGAATCCATTTCACTTATTGAAACTTCTGGCAAATCTCAACTGACTTTACAACGGTTAGAGAGCTTCCTGTATAATATTATACCGTCCTAAGTCTGAATTTTCTTTACGTCCCATGTGGAGCTATGATGTTGGCTCACACGCATAAGACACATCCCGAATGTCCAACATCTGAGAAAGTTCCCGTTTTCTTTCACAATAACCACGTCCACTAAACTACCACAAACCGCAAATAAATATACTTTGGAACTGATAGTCTTCACAAAAACGGATCTTTGATTGTTTACAGGAGCACACAATTTATAGTATTTAGCAGTGACGTTGCATGGGGGGTGTACTTTCTTTTGTTGTAATCTGTTTAGATGCATAAATCTAGGAGACATGTAAAATCAAAAGATGCTTTGGGTCGTCTGATCAAACGTATTTTTGCAGGGTGTAATGATCAATCAAAAGAAGCACCAACACAAGAAAATACAAGTGGCTGTGACACACAGCAACCTCGAGGTGAGTATTTATTATCCGCGGTCAGGCTTTTCACCAATATGCATTAAAATAAAGTGATCACTCAAAATAAGAAAAATCAAGCCAATGACCTGCTAATGCATTTCCTCCCCTCAGGTGATAAGATTGCAGAGTGTCAAGAGAAACTGAAAGCTACTCTGAGGAGGAAGTTCAGTCACTTGCATGAGGGGATGGCAGCAGAAGGGAAAAAAATACCGCTCAATGAATTCTACACAGAGCTCTACATCACTGAGGGCGGATGTGGTGAAGTTAATAAAGAGCACGAGGTGAGGCAGATCGAGGTGAGATCCAGAATGCCTGTGACTGAGGAGAAATCAATCCACTGCAATCACCTGTTTGCTTCTCAACCCGGACGAGAAAGCCACATAAGAACTGTGATAACAAGGGGAGTCGCTGGTATTGGAAAAACTGTGTCGGCCAATAAATTCACCCTGGACTGGGTAGACGAGAGAGCAAACACAGACCTACAGTTCGTATTTCCTCTCTCTTTCAGAGAGCTGAATTTAATGAGAAAGAAATCCTTAAGTCTCGTGCAGCTTCTCTGTGTCTTTTTCCCTGAAATAAGAGATGCGGAAGTCTTTGCTGATTCAAGAAACAAAATGCTTTTCATCCTGGATGGCCTGGACGAGAGTCGCCTCTCTTTGAACTTTAACAAAATCGAGATCATGTCAGATGTGACGCACCCAACCAGCATCGATGTGATTCTGACCAACCTCATCAGGAGGCGACTGCTTCCTTCGGCTCTTGTTTGGATCACGTCTCGCCCAGTAGCCTCCACTCAGATACCAGAAGAGTACATCGATCTGGTGACAGAGGTGCGAGGGTTCAACAACCAGCAAAAAGATGAATACTTCACGAGGAAAATTGTTGACAAGAGCTTAGCGAGCCAAATAATCTCACATGTGAAGTCATGCAGGAGCCTCCACATCATGTGCCACATACCGGTCTTCTGCTGGATGGCAGCGAGTGTTCTTGTGAAGATGTTGACTAAAGAAGATAATAAAGACACTCCAAAGACTCTGACACAAATGTACATAAACTTCTTGTCGTTATATGTGGAGAGCATGAAAAAGAGGCTGCCAGGAAGAAGAGAGTCCAGTGCCACCTGTGTGAGAGCAAACCTTCTTGCATTGGGTCAACTGGCGTTCAAAGAGCTTGAGAAGGGCCACCTGATCTTCTATGAGAGTGACCTCAAGTCTAACGGTATTGACCTCACGGAGGCGTCCATGTTCTCTGGAGTCTACACAGAGATCTTCAACGAGGAGATCGCGCTTTGTCAAGAGAAGATGTACTGTTTTCTGCATCTTAGCCTTCAGGAGTTCTTTGCTGCGTTGTATGTTTTCCTCACGTTCCACAATGAAAATCTCAACGTCCTGGTCAAGAAGTCGTCCTCATCGCGGAGGTTTCTATCCAGGGAATCGTCAGAGCTCATCCTCTACAAAGCAGCTATAGAGAAGGCTTTGCAGTGTGAGAATGGGTATTTTGACATCTTCCTTCGCTTCCTGTTGGGCTTGTCGCTGGAGTCCAATCAAATCCTGCTAAAACATCTAATGACCAACAATAGAACCCACCAAAGGACAAGAAGTGAGGTCATTAAACACATAAGGGAGAGGATCAGGGCTAACCCATCTCCAGATAGGTGCCTCAATCTCTTCCACTGTCTGAATGAGCTGAATGACCACTCTCTTGTAGAGGAGATCAAGACCTTCTTAAGCTCAGGCAGTCTCCACAAAGCCAACCTTTCACCCTCCCAGTGGGCCACCCTGGTCTTTGTGTTACTGACCTCGGAAGAGGAACTGAATGTGTTTGACCTGAGCACCTACACCAGGTCGGAGGAGGGCCTTCTGAGACTGCTGCCTGTTGTGAAAACAGCTCGAGTGGCAAAGTAAGTCCTTACTGGGGTTGTTTTTGGTTTGAAGAAACGTGAGAAGAGTGGCACTGAAGAAAGCTTAGAATTACTCCAAACGTGATGATGTTCCCCTCTGTATCTTTTCCACGACTTCGCCTAAAGATATTCAGAAGGTTGTCCAACAATCAAAGTAAATGGTAATTTGATTACTGCCCATGACAAAAGCAAGCACAAAACAAACAAAAAATCGCTGTTTAGTTGACACCAGTTTTTCTCTCTTTTCAACTGTGTTTCCCATGATACTTACTCCACCGTGCCCAACAGATGGAGCGAAAGTTCTGCTGTTGGAAGCAGTTTTTTTTGTTCCTTTTCTTTTTCCAAGCATATAAATCACAAACTTTATATTAGAGGCTTAGCCAGCCCTCTCTCTCTCTCCATCTGATCTTGAGAAAACACCAGACACGCACTATAAGTAGTTTTTTCAAAGCAGCAGCTTGTTTGTGCCTAAAAGGGGGTTAAAAAGCAAAATGAGTATTGAGCGTCTTCGCATCCCACAGGGTGACTGTGCAGCCAAAATCAACAAAATCACCCAGCTCGGTTTGGGTGAGGTTGGCGTGAGGGGATTTTTTTTTCTTCCACCTTTGTCATCAAACCATTTCTGTTGCAGACTAGCTGCATGTAACCTCACCGTGACCTGCTGTGAAAAGCTGGCCAAAGACATCATCTCATCTCAGCTGAGAGAGCTGGACCTGAGCAACAACAAACTGACAGACGCAGGACTGATGCAGCTTTCTGGTGGACTGATCAACAGCAAAATGGAGAAACTCAGGTGACAAACACGTCTCTACACCCAAAGTGAAGCTGAGCGCTCGCTGTTGGAGAAGAAAATAGAATGACAGCAACTTTTGTAAGAAAAGAAAAAGAAAAAGAGACATCACTGGTATGACACATAGCAGCTGGATAGTTTGCTGAGAGACATGTCAAAAAAAGTACGTAAAATCGTCATAACCAATGGGATTTTTTGTTTAAAAAGCAGAGTGGAGGAAAAGAATTACGGAATTGCTCAATTAGCAAATCTATCTACAGGTATCAATAATTGTGAGGAAAAATAAGTAATCACCCTTGTAATTTAAAAGAAAGATGCCAGTCAGACCCTAGTGAGATGTTGCACCTGGATGATTGACAGCAAACATGGTCACATAAAGACAGCTGTCAGATGAAGCAGAGGAGAGGATTAAAAGACCCTTGTAGGAGGTAATTCAACACAACGTGTGGCAAAAAAAACAAAAAAAAACAACCTTGGTTGTTCTCTGTATGCTGTGTCTACAATTTTGTACAAACAAAATGGGAAAGTTGCAACAGACAGGAATTTTTCACAATGATATTGCAGCTTGCCACCAGAGAAAAGAGTGTTCAATTCTTTCTCCGGGGGTGATTAAAGACGTACTTGGTCACGGCGGCCAATAAACAGTCCAGTTTGTTGTTGTTTTTCTTTAGACTGAAGACGTGCAGCCTAACAAAGAACAGCTCTGGTTGCCTGGCATCGGTCATCAGCTCTCCCGTCTGCCAGCTGAAAGTCCTGGACCTCTCTGACAATGACTTTCAGGACGACGGAGTCAAAGATTTGTCTTCTGGACTGGAGAGTCCTCGCTGTAAACTAGAGAAACTCGTGTAAGTCCTCTGACATTTCCAGTACAGGTATACACATCCAGTTCAGCAGATGGTGCGTCTGTCGTGAAGGTCATGCGGATGAAATACGCTGGTGTTGTTTTTCTTCAAGTTTGTCCCAGTGTGGAGTGACAGAAGAGGGTTGCACGTTCCTGGCATCTGCTCTGAACTCATCCAGCCTGAGAGAGCTCGACCTGAGCTGCAACCACCTGGGAAACTCAGGGCTGATGCTGCTTACTTCCCTGCTGGAAGACCCACGCTGTAGTCTGGAGAAACTCCGGTAGTGATGCTATCAGTCAGACAAGAATTATTCCATCACGTATACTCATGAAAGTGTGTTATATGATCCCGTTATCATATAATATGTAGATATGAGTGTGGGCTAAAATGTCTGTTCCTCGCCTTTTATTTGAAATGCTGAAGCCTCATTGAATATTAAATTAAAAAGAAATTCAGAGACAATTTTAGACAGGGAGATATATTTGTCTTGGGAAGTTTAACAAGTTTTATAACTGATAATTTATTGAAAAATTAAGACTGAATCTTCTGAACCTTTTAACGAGTCCTGTCTTTTTGTCAGTGTGGAACAATGTGGGGAATTCTGGATCCAGCCTGGCCCAAAGAAATGTGAGTAACTTTCATACTTGGATTTTTTTTTCTTTCTCAACTGATATAGCTGACTGTTTCTTACTCTTCTTATTTATCAGATATGACCAAACTAACTCTGGACCCAAACACAGCACACAGAGATCTCACTCTGTCCGAAGGCAACAGGAAAGCACTGCGATGGACCAAGCAGTCGTACCCCGATCACCCCGAGAGGTTTGACTTCTGGACACAGGTGCTGTGTAAGGAGGAGCAGACTGGGCGCTGCTACTGGGAGACAGAATGGAGCGGGAGAGTCTGCATAGGAGTGGCCTACAAACGGATGTGCAGGAAGGGAGAAGGTTCTGACACTTGGTTAGGCCGGAATGACTCCTCCTGGGGCTTGAATTGCAACAAAGACGGCTACAGGACTTTGCACGGGGGCGTGAACAGCCCTGTACCTGCCACACCAAGCACCAGTAAAATAGGAGTCCACCTGGACTGGCCAGCAGGAACTCTGTCCTTCTACAACGTCTCTTGTGGTGCACTGACCCTGATTCACACCTTCCATGCCACCTTCACTGAGCCTCTGTACCCGGGGTTTCACCTTGGCTGGGTGGACTCCACAGTGTACTTGTGCTAATGCAAATATTCAAGGTATGTGTTTTTCCTTACAGAAGAGAATAAGGGCCACTGAAGAAAAAAAAAAATGAAAATCCTTAGAAACAAAAGTTTCTAAAAACAGAATTCTGACCATTTTATCTCTGAATTCTAAGATTAAAGTCAGAAAATAGAATATTATCTATCTATCTATCAACTACTTTTTGAGCAACATTACTTTTTCTGCATTTCCTCAAAAATCAATTTTTTGTTATATTTTAATAAACATGGGCTGCTAAAATCATACTTCGACACATCTTCAGTCTTTCAATAACACAATTTTCATTCAGTCAATTCAAAACACCCAAATTCTCCTTTATTTTAATAGTCAAAAGTATTAGTTCACTTGGACCTTCAAAACATCTTTGTCTAGGTTTTTTTTCCCAATTATATTTGGCTAACCTAATGCATTTATAGTTCATGTTTATATGAAAATTTTCATTTTCATTTTCATATCATTTCAATTGTTCATTACTGAGCGGTGAACAACTTGTTTCAGATATAACCCATCCAAGAATTAGTGACGGGTGTGAAAACCATTTTTAATTCTGGGAAACGGGCTGTAGCCCTGTGACGTAACGTCTCGCTTATGCGGTGAAGTCTCGGACGGACACAGACGTCACATCAAAATAATATCACTTCCGTTTGTTCTTCATATAACCTTAAGTTAATGATTAATCGCGAGCTTATCTTTTATTTCATTTTTGAAAAAAAAAAAAAAAACGGGTCTTGCAGCGGCTCCCGTTTGATCGCGCTCTTCAAACTTTGCGGGTCCAGCTGCGGTCGCTGGCTGAAAACGTCGGGAGCGCGGGTCACAAGCCCGCGCATCACTGCTGGGAATGAGTCTGATCCCAACCATCTTCAGCGAGGCTCCTCAATGGAAGACGGGATTATTTATTTATTCTTGGTGGTAACATTCAGTTAATTGTTCAGTTATGTGAATTGCGTAAACATATAGATATAAAAAAAACGTTGGTAGAAACCGCAAAGACTCATGAGAATGCGAATGGATTTTCACTTTAACAATCATTTTATTAGCAGTCCCAAGAGGCAATGAAAAAGAAAGAAAGAGGAACAGAAATTAAGAATACAGTCAAGATGGTGGGTCAACTAGAATTGGTGAAACAAAGAGGGAACAGAGGGCTGCACACAAAACCACGCCGTTAAAAAAGGAACAGAAAGTGATAAATGAAGACCGAGTTTAGCTGTAATGATGGAGTCTGTGTGCCGGCGGATCCCTCTGTTCCATGTGAGAATTCACCAGGACCGACCCCACACTCACACGCTTTCACACGCACAGACATATCAAAAAAACCCATCTTCCTCTTTCCTCAGTAAAAGCCACAATCTTATATTTCAGCTATCTGTGACAAAGAAACAGACCGCAGCTGCTCAGACGGGTCATTAAAATTCTCATTTTCTATTAATTCTGTACACATTATATATTTTATGAACACATTGATCAGCTTCCCAACTATTCAGTGCAGTGACAACTCAAACTTTGCAACATCAACTGCTGTCCACTCCTGTGTTGCCATTCTGTGCTCGTTTCTGTTTACTGGAAATTCCTCTTTTGGACATCAGCCCTTCTTCTGATGATTATAAAGTCTGCAGCACTTCACATCTACAATCATTCCCAGAAACTAATCCAGAGAGGAGTTTCCATCACGGCGACAGACAAATAAAAGCTCCCATGCTTCAGATTTCCCAGTTATTCTGACATTTCTCAGTGCTGCTCAGACTCAGAATTAAGGAGCGCCTCCCTCGCGACAGTGATCTGAAGTGTACCTCTGGACAGGAGGAGCCCCGACAGCTGCTCACAACATTCACCAAAACAGATTTAAATAAATCTGCACCCATGTAATTACTCATCAGTTATTACATGCCTTTAGTTTTAGTCTTTTGTGGAAACTAGAACTACGTTTCTTTTAAGATTCAGTTCTTAAATGTTTCCTCTGTTGAAGAGCTCGTCAGTCTAGTTTGAATTTCAATGTTTATTAACTGGGCAAACAGCATCTCATCCCCTCACATGTGGGAGAAAAAAAAAGAAGAAAAGAAAGCAGCACACACATGACGACGACCGGAGCAGCATGGGGAGTGGTGGGTACTAAGGCCTTGATTAACGTGGAAGGAGACAGATCAGCATTTACGTGATTGCATTTTCATACACAAATTTAATCGCTGTACTGGGATTCACTCATATAAAAAGTTGTTGCTTTCCAAGTTTTTATGCACCCAGAGAAGCTTTTCAGTGCCAGTAATACAGACAGTTGAACTACTACCGTCGGCACGGCCGCCTTCTTTACCCTCTCCATCTGTTGCATACGTAAGTGTTCATTTGTTTATATACACGACCCTTCCTCATCAGTTCTTTTGTGAGGCAGAGTGAAGCTTTACTACCCCCCCCCCTCCCCTCACACACACCCCGTCTCACTCTTTCACACTCACACACACAGCTATCTGCCAGCTAACGCTCGGCTGACAAACGGCAAGGAGAGCTTTAGTTTATTAGGTTTAAAAAAAAAAAAAAAACAAACAAAAAACCCCCCCCCAAAAAACAAAACAAAAAAAAACTGGATAAAGCGCCGTTTCTCAGATGGGAGGGTGAAAAGTGACCGGGGTGGGTACAGAGGTGTGTCTGCAGTGGGGCTCGTCAGTGAAGGTGGGCATCTCGCGGTCTAGCTGAGGAGCTGGCGGATCTCCTTGTGCATGTGACACAGGAAGTCCACGTATGAAGCTCCCCCGCTGGCACTCTTGTCTTCCACTAAGAAGTGCCTGAATATCAGCTCAGTCCGGTCTTCCTGCTTCACCACCATCAGCTGCAGGCGAGAGAGAACGACAGCAGGGTTCGGCATCAAAACTCGACTTTTTATGAAACAACCGAAACACTTGAAGACATCATAGTTCCAACTTACACAAAAATTCAAGAATGAACTACATTTTCTTTTTTTTTTTTTTTTTTACTATCAAAAAGAAAATGGAATTGATTTTATAAAATGTAGACTGTTGCTCCACTCAAATGTGTATTACTCCAACTACAAACGGTGCAAGTGTCCACAAGAAAGACTGCGTTTACCAACTGAGATGAACAGAAATCCGCACGCTGCAAGTACAAACTACAAATCCAGTCACAACAGCCACAAGCTGAAAAACCTCTCGGCCCATCAGGGGAAGGTTTTAAGCAAGTCAGAGCCAGAAACCTGTTTTGGTTCCATTTCAAAAAGGGGCAAAAAAAATAAATAAAAAAAAGTAACAGGTTAATGTAAGTATTTTCATTGATATAATTAAGCTCCCAGTTGTCAGCTATTTTTAGTTTTAAGAAAAAAATATGTGATTGTCAATTTTCAACTAATGCATTCCTTTTGTAAGAACATTAATAAGTTACTTCCCCTTTGATTCAAGCAAACATATGTTTTTTTTGGCTGCGTCGCTCTCGTGTACAGACGTGCATGACTGATCAAGCAGTCAGAAAAAGTTATGAAATAAACACACCAGGAACTTCACAACTAGTTTTTTTTTTTGTTTAAAATAAAAAAAAAAAAAAAAAAACTTACTTTCACTTCATGCAAGAAAATGTGCAAATTTGTGGGGTGGTGTGGTGGTGGGGCTTTAGATCGCATAATCTAACAGACCAAAAGACTGAGTAGTCAGCAGACTAAAACAACTCCTTTGTTGTTTGATCAGAAACGTATAAAATGGGGCCATAAATGCATGTGTGTGTGAGAAATTACACACGAGCCATCGAACTCAGAAATAACCAAAGAAAGAGGAAACGTGAGAAACGACGTCAGAAAACGAAAAAGCCTGCCTTCATGTATCGAGACCGCTGTGCTCTGAAGGAGTCGATGATCTCCCGGAGCCTCTGGGAGTAGGGGTTGTCCAGAACGGGAAGACTTGTCTGAAAGACACAGGACTTTCGTCGACATTTGAAACCACCAGAGACAGAATATTACTGCATATCAGATATCACCAGTGATTTTCATGTCAGAAACACAATCCGGGACCAGGCCAGCAACAGCGGTTCAGTCGTCCACGGCCAAACAACGGGGGAGGTGTGATTTTCTCACCAAGCTGGAGTCGATCTGGTTGAAGCTCGACGTGCCGAAGATGTTGATGAGCAGCTCCTGCTGAACGCTGGCTCCCACCCACAGGAAGAGGTGGAGCCCCGTCTCCATGAGATATACTCCCCCTTTAGACAACCTCTCCTCGGAGTCCCTCACTGCCACCGGCAACGATCCGCTTTCCAGCTTCATCTGAAAAGTTGAGGAGAAAAAAAAAAATCACAAGTGCATGATGAACCTGATTGTATCTCATATCCCTTCCACAGATAAAGAGTCAGATAACTAGAGTTCTCTTTAAAGTGCCTGGTAAGATAAGGTAAGCAGTGTGTGGTCAGCTCACGTAAGCCTCATAACAATTTCCACAATCCTAAAGACAATTAAAGTAAAGAGATAAAGCTCAGCATGCTTGTGGATCCAGCTGGACACAAAACCTCAGCTCTGGCAGCCTAACACAGACCTTCATGCTCACAAAAGCCTCAGGGACACGTGATCGGCTTAAGCTGGTGGCTTAAGTTTTTAACTCCAAGCGCAGTCGTGCCAAATAGTTGATTTTAAAAGTTCTTAGTTGACCCTTTTTTTTCCTCAGTCAGTATAAGTGATTAATCACAATGTCTTTAAAATACAACCCTTGTTGTCAGGATTTTAATGCCATAACAGAAAGTTTAGTGGAAAAGCAGCACGACTACGGTGATCCAGGAGGTGAGAAGGGACGCTGGGGACAAGCTGGGTGCCAGGCTGGGTGCCAGGCTGAGTGCCAGGCTGGGTGCCAGGCTGGGTGCCAGGCTGGGTGCCAAGCTGGGTGCCAGGCTGGGTGCCAGGCTGGGTGCCAGGCTGGGTGCCAGGCTGGGTGCCAGGCTGACACCTGCGATTTAAGATCAACTCAAGTTCACTTGTTTGACCTGCATCAGAGTATGATTGCACATTCACATCTCCCCCAACGTACTGGACTTTCCAAGCAAATGAGCTGTGGTCCATTTAAAGTGGACCAAACGGGGCTGGTCATAATCTGTGTCCACATATGTTGCAGTGCAGTGTGGGTCGGTCTCTGCGCGCTCCAGTTTATACAACATAATTTTTAATTTTCATTTGGTTTATGCTTATGTTTTCACTCTGGACCAAATGCAGCACCAGAAGCCATTTGGAAATTATCTGTGATATTGTCGGTCAGATCATAATGTTTCCATGACAACCTGCTTGAAATTAGCCCATTAAAAAAAAAAAGAAAAAGCAACGCAACAACAGCATCTTTTGACTGGAAGTTGGGACATTTTATCTGCATTCTTAATTGTTTAACTACAGACAAAACTATACTGAGAAGTCAAACTCCATGTACAAACCAATCTCTTTCTGCCAACAACTAGTTTGTAAATGAAGCAGGAGTGCGGCTGAAGGCCATTTTGCCCTGATGGAAAGCGTTTTTCTTCAGCCACAGCCGTATCTGAAACCCCCCCTACTTGTCATCTAGTCCACTGCTCCTCCGTTACTATACGTCAACAACTAAACGAACTCTTAAGACTCCACAAATAAACAGAGTTCTCTTAGAGCCCTACAGAGACCATTAGGTAACCATTTGGTGCGCACCAGTGCGGTTGCTGTGTTCACACCGACAAGTGAACCATACTCGTGTCCAGAGGGCTTTACAGTCGACCTACATGGTCCCAGTGTGATGCAGCTGAAGCCAGAAGTTTGGAGTTTTCCTTCTACATACAAAAGCCAAAAAGTGGACAACACGGCAGAGATGCCGTCGCTGAATGATGATGGCGCTCTCTGCCGCACTTCCTTGAGACTCCTTCACGTTTTTTTATTCTACCGCTGCAGACACTGGAGAATCTAGAAAATTCTTAGCATAATCACTGCCAACCCTCTATGACAGCATGTTTATGTCAACTTCTTTTAATCCAGTTTACATAACATTTACATAAACAGCAAAAAACAAAACCTTAAAACCAACAAGTTTTTTTTTATAGTTTTTTTTAACATTTGTCCCTGTTCTGGTGGCAGCTTTCAAGACAACAGCCATCGTTTGTCTTTCATCCTCGGGTGTTAAGTGTGTTGCAGTTAGATATCAAGTTCCAGCTCTTATTCTTTTGTACAGCAGACCTGAAATGCTGTTTAGCTGGTTATCAAACAACATCTGCGTCACTTTGTCCACCAAGACTCTGATGCAGCTGCGCAAGTCTAAATATTTTAAGGCTCCTGATCAATCAGTGTCCTCCGGCTGCCTGGCTCTGGGACTTTGCTGGATCTGTTATTCAAGGTGCTTTCATACACCGGGACTGAGCTGTGGACCGACGGTGTGCTTTTTGCTGACGCGGCCCCGTCTCTGAGGCCAGAACAGGGCTAATGCTAGTCTGTGTCAGCCTGAGAAGTTCCTTTGAAGTGCTTGAACTACGACCATCGACTTAAACTTCTGGTTTTAATAGTTATTCGTGACATTTTCTAATTGTGTTGTGGGCGTCTTCATTTCAGTCCGTGTTCTACTTCAATTCTAAAAACGGGGTTTCTGAATAGAACTGAATTCTCTCAGAGGCAAACTTTGTTCAGTTTTGTTCTGCGGAAGGTTGCAAAGAAAGCCCCACTTTTGCTAGACATGTGTGGTCCTTTTGGTCTTCTCTGCTGTGAACACGGGGCTGTTGATGAAGACGTGCTGGTCAAGCAGTATGTTCAGAGGTTGCACAAGCAAACAATGACTATAAGTGTAGAATAAGTCAGAAATCACATGGAAGCTCCTCTTCCTGTTAAAGAACGACCTTGACTTGGGATGTGACAACCTCTGTGAGTGATACTATGGTCAGAAATGAACTGATAGATGCTGTTTACATTAAATAAAAAAAAAAAAAAAAAAAAAAAAAAAAAAAAAAGTCTTCCCTGATTGAGCTTCCAGTTGTTTTCAATTTATCATGAGCACTTCCCAGTTTTCCTTGGACAAGTTAATTTGATCCATTTGTAATTAGCAGGCTTGTAACTCTCCATCAAAGAAACTACACATTGATTAAATCAAATGATGTCCTTTATTTGAGCTCATTCTGACCTTAGTTTTGATGTATGAACTGATCCCACCATTAGAATTGTAAAATTTGAGATTGTTTGGCTTTTGCCACCATGCAGTTTGTCTCGTCTACTCAGGTGTGGTCTTTTGCAAGCGTACACTTTATCACACTCCTACGCAGTTTGTGTTCTCACCAGTGGCAGCAGGCGGGGGTAGAAGAAGACGTGGGTGTCTGCCACATCCATGCAGCTGATCAGCTGCCTGAGGTACGCCCGGTCGTCCAACGACACGTCGGCCCCCGGCAGCAGCACATCGCTCTTCAGCACACAGTTGAGATAAACGGGGAGCAGCTTCATGCACTCTGGAAGAATCAGCTGGGAAAACACAGACGCACATTTAGAGATGCAAATGTCGTCAGTCACAGACACTTGATGCGCCGGGTGTTTGGTTTGTGGATGATGCTTTACTCGTGGTATTGATTTTAAAGATACACTTAATACAATTGAAAGATCAACTTGGGAGGATTAACTCCAGAGACAGTAGAGTCCTATACATGCCGACTGTTATAGTACCTGACCAGCAGACGAAGGACTGGCACAGTTCTTTCTATAGCAGGCCAGGATCTGAGCACACTGGTTCACCAGGGTGTCTCTCACTGCCTTAGTGGGGTTGTTCAGGATGCCACGGAAAGCTGCAAAACATAAGATCAAAAACACACAGGGAATCAGTGAAACACAGAAACTAGTATTAAACACTGAGGGAAGTTGTGCTCTCATTCTGCCAGGAAACCAGCGTTTACACCTTCTTTGAACTTTAACTGAAGTCAGAGCTGCATAAGTCACACCCGCAAACTCAGAAGGGCCAAAAAAGGTGACAGCCTAAGTTAGAGAGCGTATTGTATAATTGGAGACTTACCTCAAACCAACGCTGGCATCTGCTGAACTAACATTATGTGGCTTAAAACTCATCCATCCATACATAGAAACCTTCATTCCAGCATGTAACAGGAAAAAGCAATGACCTTGATTGTGATTGGTCAAAAGACTCTGGAGCGCATGTTGGATTTTTACCAAAGGTGTGTTAGTACTGAAGGATCTGAAAGTCCATATTTGATTCAGAACAGTGAATTTGGCCAAAACTAGTTTGCAGATATGATAAGTTGATCTTCAGTCACAGTTATCAGGTCTTTTTTTTTTTTAATTAGCAGCTCTAAACGAACAGCTGTACTTAGAAAACATTTGTTTGAGCACATCTGCAGAGCACACACGCATCCAACCCTCACAAACTGACGATGAAGAAGAAACTCAGTTTTTAACACTGGCACAAAAAAACCCCCAAAAAAACAAAAACGCCTCACCGTATTTGGCGAAGTAGTTGATGATTGTGTCCGTCTCACAGTTTCGGTAAAGGTCAGCCAGCTGTGAGCAGCAGTTGACTGCCATGTTATGGATACGGAGACGCCTCTGACCGCTGCAGCTCGTGTACAACACGGCGCACTGCAGGAATATAAGCAGGACAGATATTACATCTAGTTGTGATGAGCCAAACACCAGTCTGCGCTCCTAAATCCTGTCAGCCATCCTTCTGTGTCATTCTAACTCAATGCCACACAGGTAGAATCGTGACATGAAAACCTGCATTTTCCTGATGACTCGTAAACAGGGTTTGTACATACCCTCAAAAGGTCCGGTTTAAAATCTATACATTAAATTAGATCGAGTTATAAACATGCACACCTGCATGAGTGCGCCAGTCTCCTCGCTCAGCTTGTCGTCATGTTTAAACTCAACAGTGATGGCCTTGTCACAATCCAGGCCTGCCAGCTCCACGTCTGTGGTGTTACTCATGTAAAATGAGCCGAAGAAGTCGGTTGCCCGGATACCTGAAAAGCGGGAAATGAGGACTAACCATGTGCTTCATCTCTCAGTCTGGTTGGTTTTTTTTTTTTTTTTTTTTTTTTTTTTAAATGTGCATGTCTTGCATTATATTTGGTTTTGAAGATCTGCAGGCTCACCTGTACTTGTTCGTACCCTCATGACAGCATCAAACCCAACTTGTTTTTGGATGTCTCGTCTGAGATCGTTCAGGAATCGCTCCTGATCTGACTGAGCCTGTAGGGGTGAAAAAAAAACAACAAAAAACACAAAACATTTTTTTTTTTTTTTTTAAAACACTTGAAAGGTATATCAGAACATCAAACCACTTTCAAAAGAAACATCCACATTGCAGCTGGATAAAGTGAACTATAAAACTCATAAAGTGGAATCTAACTGCTTCAGCAGGTTGTATAAACCTGGTAGCGATTTACACAGAGTCCTCCCTACCTGGAAGTAGGTGTATTTGTAGACCGAACCCCCGGTAGAGACGGGAACCACCCCTAATGTGGCAACATCCACATACTGATTGGGGAAGAGAAAAAGATCCACACAGCAACCCTGGGCGACACAGTCCTTGGCCAGGTTGTTGTAGAATCCAGCCTGTGTCTGAAACAGAGACTGTGGATGACAGAAGAGGGGACGATGAGTGTGGGACACCGATAACCTGGGCTATTAATACAAAATGACTTCCGACTGCCATTCCTTTTACCTTCTCCTTGTCTGTCCCAATCAACTTCTTGTCTTCTCTGTTCTTCAGTTTTCCCGGAGCCTCAGCGATGGGCAGAGAAGCGTGAAACATGAATAGCTTCCCTGCACAGTCAGCAGCCTGACAACACGACACAAAGCATCATCAGATCACCAGACATGAGCAACACCAGTGTTTCCTACAGAATCAGATCAGGCTGACGGCGGTACAGAGGGAAGGAAACGATGCGATGCTTGTTGATGCTCTGTTTTTGTTAAAATTAAAGCACCACAATGGTGTCATTTTCCCATCTCACCCACATCCTTATTTCCCCTTCTCTCTGCTGAACAGTACGTTTTAAAACGTCCCACTCTGTGCTTGAACCAGACAGAAGCAGTGAGGGAGTGGGAGCAACGTAATGAAGGTTTGCTCAAACGGTTGCAGCTTTCTTCACTTGGTCCTTTAATGAAATTAGTTGCTAAAAAAGGGTCTGAATTACATAGCTAAATCTGGACAGCAACAGTATCATCCAACAAGAATGACCACCTGTAAATCTTATGTGCATTAATGAAAAATTGTCATATAAATTAAAACTGTTAAATAGTACTAGGTACTGATGGTTTGAATTAAGTAAAATCTAAGATCTGAAGTAGATGCGTAAAATTCTAAAACTTAAAAAACTAAAAAAATTAAATCAGCGTTTGATACTTTCAGATCTGGGAAAAATAAACAACACGTTTACCTTGAGTGCCTCCAGTCCTGCCTGGATGACGGGTCCAAAGACCGTTTCTGTTTCCCTGGTATCTGCGAACATCTCTGGGATCTGGTCCAACAAACTGGACAACCACAAGCAGCTCGTCATAAAATCATGTTGGACTGCCCGTCTCCGCACGAGCCTCACGTATTTGATACACCTGAACGTCGGATTTAAGGTTCTGCGCACCTTTCTATAACTTGCCGGCTTTCGTTCACGTTGACCAGGAACCCGTCAAGCAGGGGCACAAACATGTCTGAGACATCTGACACCACCAGCATCTGGGGCTGGGCCAGACTCGACTTCACATTGTAGAAGTGCAAAACCTTGTTGTAGGTGACGAAACCCACCCGCACAACAGAATCCATTTCTGGGTTTTCCCTAAATGCAAAACGAGAGAGAGAGAGAGAGAGAGACAGAGAGAGAGAGAAACAGAGACAGACAGACAGAGAAACAGACAGAGAAACAAACAGAGACAGACAGAGAGACAGAGAAACAGACAGAGAAACAAACAGAGACAGACAGAGAAACAGAGAGACAGAGACACAGAGAGAAACAGAGAGAGAGACAAAGAGACACAGAGAGAAACAGAGAGAGAGACAGAGACACAGAGAGACACAGAGAGAGAGACACAGAGAGAGACAGAGACAGAGAGAGAGACACAGAGAGAAACAGAGAGACAAACAGAGAGAGAGACACAGAGACAAACAGAGAGAGAGACACAGAGACAAACAGAGAGAGAGACACAGAGACAAACAGAGAGAGAGACACAGAGACAAACAGAGAGAGAGACACAGAGAGAAACAGAGAGAGAGACACAGAGAGAAACAGAGAGAGAGACACAGAGAGAAACAGAGAGAGAGACACAGAGAGAAACAGAGAGAGAGACAGAGAGAGAAACAGAGAGAGAGACAGAGAGAGAAACAGAGAGAGAGACAAACAGAGAGAGAGACACAGAGAGAAACAGAGAGAGAGACACAGAGAGAAACAGAGAGAGAGACACAGAGAGAAACAGAGAGAGAGACACAGAGAGAAACAGAGAGAGAGACACAGAGAGAAACAGAGAGAGAGACACAGAGAAACACAGAGAGAGACACAGAGAAACACAGAGAGAGACACAGAGAAACACAGAGAGAGACAGAGAGAGAGACAGAGAGAGAGACAGAGAGAGAGAGAGAGAGACAGAGGGGTGGTGTGTGTCAAGATTAAACTAATCGTGTTTCAGAAATCTCCTTTGATAAGGAAATATCTTTTGAATCAGTTCTGTCTCGCGATTTCTGATCTTTTAAGCTGTGCAACGTTTTCATGATTCTATTCTCCCTGCAGCCAATAAAACATTCAGCTGACCTTGTTCATACACGCGCCATGTACCTGGGCAGGTGGTCCAGGAGACTCTTGAGTTCCTGGCAGACGATGCCGACCATGCCGCTCTTCACAGCGTTGTAGGACACATCGATAAGGAAGATGAAGGCTGGTGGCTCAGGAACCTTGTTGTTCTGGCAGACGGGAACATATTCGAATTGAGCACCAGTTTCAAGAACAAGCTGCCAACAGCTGGATTTCAATGCAGTGCCAAACCTGGTGCCGAGATCAAATTTAACAGCATCTCAACTAACTAAAACATGAATGTCGCCTTTCATTAATACCAAAATGATACTCTGGAATATGTTAGTTTCCCTGAACAGAATAATTAAACTGATTATTTTCTGATGAATTTAGACCAGTTGTGGTTATTTCAGCACGCAGATTTTGATTTTTGTTGGTTTTATTCATTGCAATATCCAAGACAACATTTATTTTGAGCATTGAGGCTGATCTGGCTGGTGAGCCTCGTCATTTACACTGCTGGCGGGATCACGCTCTTTCTGAATAAATGAACCATATATTTGAAGTTTGTATAAACTTATGCATAATGCATAATAAGTTGCAGGGTAAAAAACATTTGCAGAGCAGCTGCACACAAGCAACAGAGACCATCAGATTATGTGACGTTCAGAGGCGGCTGACTGTTGCTCAGTTTACACAACTCCATGTTTTCTGATCAGGAGGCTTGAAGTTGTTTGGATGATCACGTTGCACAACTGATCACTAATAGAGTGATAAAAAAAAACAAAAAACTATTGTATCTTATTATGGTATGTCGCATTGTGCTCATCTCCCTCTTCCTCTGCAGATTGACCAGACCAGTGTTCCTCACAGTGACTTGTGCGACCCCCAAATCAGACTATAAAAGATCTAATCTGAAAAAGCCCTCATTTATAATTGGTAGCAGAAACAAACGTTGATAAGATATGTGGTATCTAAGGAAGTAAACCCAGAACCTGTCAAAAGAAAAAATAGTTTGCATTTCCTCTGAACATGTTAGTATTTTGCGGCCACAAAACAAATGTTTTACTAATGTTCTTTAGATTAGTTAGTTAAAAAAAAAAATCTGTTTAAATGTCTTTAGTCTATAACAAAACTGAGCTCTTGGAATAACTGGAGCAGCTGTTAAATTTGTCAAATGTTTCTCTGATCAGCAGTCTCACCTTACAATAGTCGACAGTGGCCAGAAACTCGTAACTGCCCAGTGACAGCTCGGGCCTGTCATAGCAGTCCGTCCTCTTACCGGTGTGGTCCAGATGCTGGAAGTAATGTTGAGGCACTGCAGAAAGAGACCAGGAAGGACGTGATCCATCAGTGCAAAGTTCAATTGAGAAAACATCCATATTGTAATGTTTTCGCATCAAACTCACCCTCTGTGATGCAGCTGCAGAACCCACACTGGAAGCGGCGACCTCCCTCTATGAACTGCATGTACGGACACATGTACGCTTTGCATCGGTTGCAGCGGATTGGACCACTCTCTCCATGGTCCACCAGATATGGAGGGGTCTGGAACGAGGTTCACTAAACATTACTAAATCTGGGTCTGGGTGAAAACTGTCCAGCTGTTACAGCAAAACATTCTGTTGCACTAAAAACATATCGATTTCTCAATAATTTCTCGTAAAATTCACTTTCAAGAGTATTCCACTGTGTTGTAACAAATGGGGATCATACGAAATGTCATGTCTAACCAGCGCTTACAATATAAAAGAAGGAAGAGAGTCAAAAAAGGACGGGGCATCGATTACCTCATCTGGCGGCAGGGTGGCGAGGGGCTTGATGACAGCAGCCAGTGGCACCTGAGACTGCTTGGCCATATCGGACGTACAAGGCATATTGTAGGCCGTACAGCGAATAAACCTGGGGCTGGCATTCCCTGCACACAGACAGGCCTTCCATTATTATCACAACACAACAGTCTCTTTACAGATCAACACAAATCTCTTTGCCTTTGCCAAATTCTGCCTCATCAATAGCTGGTTGGGTACACAAAGTGATCTTAATTGCTGAATTCCTTTAAAAACATGAGCGCTGTCATTCTCATGCCTGGCGATGACAGCTTTAGATGCTTGGAAGTAAAACACACCTTGATCTTTGACCTGAAAGTATGTGGTGACCAGCGGAGGGGCCTGACCTCTGACCCCTGTGGTGAAAGGCTCAGTGGTCTTAGCCTTGTCATCCTCTATTACCTGGATCTAAAAACAGACGAGAAGAAAAACAGCACTGCTTAGTTTACAGTGTCCGGACACACACACACGTTGCCCCAGCCCAGACCTCAGTCTATAGCGGGAACACCTAACACCCATCCAGGAGACTTCGCATGCACACTACATAGCTACACATCGACAGAAAAAAAAACCAAAAACAACATTTCAGTAACTGTGACACATGGTACAGATTCATGCTCAGGAGTAAACAAAAGTGAAAGAAATTGACTTTTTAGAGGCATGCTTCCCATGAACACTGGTTAGTTCAAACGCTGCAAACCAGCATGCAGGTCAGCAGAAGAGATTAAAGAGGAGGGACGGCTGTTAGGAGGCCAACTCAGTTTCCAAACAAACAACTAAACTCAGAGAGAACAGTAGAGACTCAGAGGTTTCCAACTAATAGTGTAGTTGATATGTCCAAGTAGATTTTTAACAGTTAAGGTCCTGCACAAACTAAACAGAGCTACACACCAAAGTTTAAGATGTTTTCATTTTAAAGTGGTATTTTAAAACAAAAACACACTAATGTGAGCATAGCCAAAAGTCATATCAACCCTGCCTTGAACAGAGAGCAGTAAAAAGGGGTCTTACACCTATCTCTGACTTTGAGGGATTAAGAAAGAGAGGTGGAGTGAAGTTGGAGAAATCAAGCAGATGACGAGACAAAGAACAGGAAAATAGTCACGTAGGAAACTTACTGGGCTGGGGATAGCATCTGGATCTATTCTATGTCTTGATTTCTGCACAGCCGGCATGTCAGGCGCTTGCTTTACATTCATAAAAGTTTGTCCAGCAAATTGAGCAAAACAGGAGGGAAAAAAAATACATAAATACAAAGACTGAAAAGATTTTTTTTTAAAAGTGTGAGAGAAGAGGAACAGAGCAATAGTAGCGGAGTGTGCAGAGTACCAGCAGAACTGTTATTAACACAGAAACTGATCATTAGTATTGGTTATAGATTAGTAGCATTCTTCATTTTGACTGACAAGAGCAAGTAGATTCGAACTGACCAGCTATGTTTTTCTTATTTATTAAAAATCTGCCCATCTTAGCCACTTTTAGATGTGTGTATTGGGTCATTATCCTTTCAGCGCCCATTCATTCATCCATTCAAAACACATGAGACCCCTCCATGGTTCACTGGTTGTGTTCTGTTCTGTTCTTTAAATCTTCATGTCATCTGTGCAATTAAAGATTCAACTTAGAGGGGAAAAACCAAAAACCTAGTTTTGTCTCAAAAGGACATTTCCGCCCAAACGTTAACACTTCTCACCATGTTCAACATTATTCACAAGCCTACAGATGTTGCGATCAGACAGCAACGTATATTGGAGTTCATATTGGCATTAAGATTGATTGGCTTTAGTTCTTTGTGTACCATCAACACTATCATTCTGATCGATGTGGCGCTGCATGTTCTCGTGCAGCCATGTCCTGGGAGGCCGGCTACGTCCTGTGGACCGTAACACCACCAGCAGCTGCACTAACAGGGACGCTACACTGGTCCATGTGGTGCTCACTTGGTGGCAGCTTTTCTCCCCTTATTTAGCCCGATAGGCTGATTAAAGTATATTGACAGTACCCGTGATACTGATTTAGGTTTAGGAATTGCTTTAAACGTGGGCATAACGCCATAGTTTATGACCAGACTACTAATTCATATACCCAGAAGCATTGTTTGAATAAGTTGTGAGTGTACAAACAAACCTCCCCACCTCTGGGTAAAAATAAAATCTTAGTGAACTTAGATTTAGGAAGCAGACACAATAATAATAACAACAATAATAATACTGTACGTTTACAGTTAAACGATTGTTGAGATAAAAATGTTTAAAAAGGACAATTTTTTATGGTAAAACAAGTTATGCTTTTATATTATGATTTAGTACACTACAAGGTATTGAGAGGTATTTTAGGATGTGTTCACACTTGTCATGTATTGTTCAATTAAAACAAACTGGTGTGGTTTCCATGACCACTCCGTCCATCCAGGTAAACTGTGACCATTACCACATTTCTTCTGTTAAGGCCTTTGGTGTGTACCAATGAGATATTTGGTAATAACGTTACCAAAAAAAAAACTTAACTTTGCGGCGTTTTATACTCTAAAGGGTAGACAAGGATGGCAGGTGATTTTAAAATAAATTAAAACCTCATTTATTTGGTCTGCTCACCGGGCTAGGAATGGCATCTGGGTCAAGTCTTTTCTGTGCAGGCGGAGCTGGTGCTGGTGCAGGTGCTCCATAGTTTGGTTGTTGGGGATAAGGACCACCATAACCATGCTGAGGGCTTCTCACCTGCCCAAATGCACCTGGAGAAAACAAAACGCAGCTGAGTACAAAAGAAAACAAAACAAATATCGTTTTAGGTTTCAGTGCGCAGCTGTATCTTTACCGTTCTGTTGAGAAGGATAACCTGTCTGCATGCCAGGCTGAGGAGGCGGCTGCTGCAGGGGCCCAGGAGGACCTGGTGGACCATGTGGCCCTGGAGGCAGATGGTTGCTTTGAGCCATTGAAGTGGGAGGCATCTGAGCTCTGGGAGGAGGGGGCCCTGAGTGGTATGGGGATGGCTGGGTTGGAGGAGGCTGCTGTTGGGGTGGCATGGGGCTAGGATACTGGCCAGAGGCAGCTGAGGTGGGAGGAGGACCAGCAGGAGGAAAAGAGCCAGACTGAGAGGAAGGAGGGGGTGCTTGAGGTGGGAAGGATCCTTGAGCAGGCGGAGGTGGGCCAGTGCCAAAGGCTGGCTGGCTAACAGACAGAGGGGCTGAGGAGAAAGGGGGCTGAGGTGGAAGGAAGGTTTGCTGTGGCTGGGACCCTGGGGGAGCAGGAGCTTGACTAGATGGAGGTGCAGGACTTGAGTAGGAGGAAGGGGGAATAGTTTGCTGAGAATGAGGAGGTTGAACAGAAGAGGTGAATTGCTGTTGAGAGGTAGGGGGAAGAGAAGAGTTGAATGGCTGTTGAGAAGGAGGTGGTGGGCCTCCGTAATATTGCTGAGAAGCTGCAGGAGCGGTTGGCTGTGAGGGAGCAGAGGACACAGGGGGAGGAGCTTGAGTATAGGAGGGCTGAGGTGGGGCCGAGTAGGCAGTGCTGATGGGAAGCTGCGCACTGTGAGGTGGAGCTGCACAAAGAGACAGAATAACGCTGTGTAAGACTCTGAAAGGCCATAATGTAATGCAAACATTTGCAACAAACACATTAACTTTCTTCAGATGCACCCATGACACATTTACATGAGTAAATAACACTGAAGACGACAAATATTTACCATATCCAGGCCCTGCAGGGGTTGGTGGTCCAGATGCAATTTGCATCCCTGTCATCTGGTTGGTGACCTGTTGAATCCCATAGTGTTGTGGATAGGAGGGTTGCGGCCCTGACATGTTCATAGCTCCCTGGTTATATGGTTGGGACACAACAGGCCTGGACACACACGAAGATCAAGCAATAAACTGGGAGCTCTTTGTTCAGATGAGGGGATTAGACACCATAGATTTCCCCTGCAGGATTTGTTTTACAGAACAACATTTTAGCCATGTGCACTCAGATTTTTTGCATAGCACTAACTCACAATACAAGTCACCTCAAGGAACTTTACAGAGAAAGCAAACAGGTCCAATATAAGCCAGTTTTAAATAATCTATAACTGCATAT
Organism: Xenentodon cancila; assembly: GCA_014839995.1. NCBI lineage: Eukaryota > Metazoa > Chordata > Actinopteri > Beloniformes > Belonidae > Xenentodon > Xenentodon cancila. Next base: position 9,486,333 of record CM026218.1, read on the forward strand.
ACATATAATAGCAACTCTTAAAAAGGAATGAACCAAGGGAAATCCCAGATATCCTTAAAACTGAATTTCAACTAAATTCTCCAAACATACATGTACTTGGGTAACTAGCATTTTATATGTACACATGGAGCTTCCCAGACAGTCAAAAATGTATAGTAATTTCCACAGAGAAATTATACTCAAACAATTAAACTATAAATAACTCCAAATGTCACCAACAGTTGTGGTGAAATGCAGGGCCACGTTGTCTCATTGTTCTGTTATTGTGCTGACACAAAAATGTACAGTGTGTAGGTGACTGATGCAGCACTGTTCATTGTTAATACAGTTAAACGACATTAAGTGCTTCAAAAAAAAAAAAAAAAAAAAAAAAAAAAAAAAAAAAAAAAGTGAAACAATTTTTTGACGTCTTAAAGAAACAACTGTGACCAGATGAGGCCATCATGTCACAGAGATGCAGTACAAAAGCTCCACTTTCAACCATTTCTTTACAGCTCTGCTCAGCTGGTCACTTGAAGTGACGAGATATTTTCTTGGTAGCGGAAACATCTTTTAAGATTTGTGTTACATCTTGGCGCTTCAGATAAAAAAAATCAAATGAAACATGTTATAAAATTGGATTAAGATATAGAAGGGGACCATATAATAATCCTACTCTAATCTGCGTCCATGACGTCACGTTACTCTTCAAATCTGCACCGCTCACTGAATGACAGATTTTTTTCAGACTTGGATGGTCACAAAGCTTTCATTTTCTTGTCCTCACATTTGTCATTAACGGTGTGAATGATCTACATGCTTCTTTCAAAATAACACGAGTCTGATGTGTGTGTATACAGACTTGCAGTTAACTGTTAAAATGCATGCAAAGAAATGGATTAACACGACAGTTACAAACCCATCTCTGATTTCAACAACACAGGCTGGGTAAGTTTTCCCCTCCTGCATTTAGTTTCCTACAATACTTTAATTCCTGTTTGGACAATAATATCTTAACGAGATAAACTCATCAGGTTGCGTCACAGTACTTTATCCAACATTCAAAAGCTGCAAACAAAGCATCACAAAGCCTGAATATCAGCAACAGTTGCAGCTGTTGATGATTAAGAAACATGTTAATGGCATTTAACAGTTTGCTATGATTGTTCTGTTGTCAGCCTTCACTCTCAAATAAATGTGACAGTTGGGGAACTCACGGAGTCAGTCATGGTGCAATTATCTGGTGTGTTTGTATCAGGGGTGGGCAATCCTGGTCCTCGGGGGCCAGTGTCCTGCATATTTTAGATGTTTCCCTACTTTAACACACCTGACTCAAATTAAGTATTGGGGTGTGGTGAAGCAGGGAAACATCTAAGACATGTAGAACAGTGGGTCCTTGAGGATCAGGATTGCCCAACCCTAGTTTATATGGTTGCTGTCAACTTTGACAGAACTTTAAAGGTGAAAGCATCCAAAGCTGAAGTAGCTGCTCAATAATTATATAAATGAATCAATCATTTTACCTGGGTGCTGCCTGTAGCATCTGTGGGGGTCCATTCTGCATGTCTGCTGGACTGTGACTGTACTGATTATACTGTTGAGGTGCTGAGACAGGAGGAGGTCCAGAGGTGGGAGGACCCCTGGCAAGACCTGAAGAGAACGAATGATTTCCACTGATGACTCTAAAACCCAATAAGTGCGATTCGTAAATATATTCTGATATCAACCAATCTAAACTAATCAGTGTGGTGTCAGCCACCGAGGAGGCCAAACACACTTTTAGATTTAACTGATGACCATCCAAGAGTTTGGTCTCTGGAGTCACAAGCACAGAGAACATCAGAAAAACAGGACAGTTCACCATCATGCAGCGCTTTCAAACAGACGGCACAAACTACTATCTGCGTGCATATGAAACGTTAAAGAACAGTTCTCAGCCCATGAGTCCAAGTAAACTTAAAGCACAGTCAAATGTATATCAAGATTGTTTAAGTCCTCATTTTTAAAAAGGTTTATTAAAAATTAAGTTAAGCAAAAAAGATTTCCACTGATTATAAATAATCAAAATCTTATTACCGAACTTCCTAAGACCAAAGCTCCTGTTTAGTACTTTTATTTCTCATTGCCTCGGCTCCCTTTGAGCAGAACTAGACATTATGGTATAGACACCCCAATAAGTGTGTACATCATTAGGTCTTAGGAGGAAAAGCATTTTTCAATAAAAGTACACGTAAAAGTAACTACATCAGAAACAGCACCGACTGTTGATTTTAACATGTGTCTAACATTTCTATTCATGCAGAGAAAAAAAGCTTTAATTTGTTTAAAATGATATATAAACAAGCTTTTACCCTCACTTGATAAATTTCATAGTGCTTTACTGAAGGGGCATTAAATCTATCCTAGAAATTATGTGAATTGTAGTCCAAGGATACACGTTTTACATGTCTTAAAAATGTGTGAGAATTATCTGAAGTAATGCATCCTCTGCTATAAAGCTGCAACGATTTGTCAACATAATCGATAGTGAACAATTGTCAACACACATTAATTTCACAGTCAAAAAGCCCGTCTTCACTGGTCAGTGGGGAATATCAATGTATTATTATAATGCACTGCGGGAAGTGAAGTGGGCAGCATAGCGTCCATTAGCTCACTAAAGATGACACAAAGAGTCCCAGAAAAGTGGGTGTCTTGCTGCTTCGCAGCAGCCCGTGTGACGAGGGTGAACCCACCAAGAACCTGCAACTAGATCAGTCATCTTCTGCCTCTATCCTGCACGGTTTATGCACCAGTGGTAACTGCATGTTTGAGATGTGATAAACCGCTGTCATTTCGCTACATCATTTTGGACAAAACTAATTGCAATAAAAGTCGCAATAAAATAAAATCAACAAATAAGTTGACTACCAAAATTTGTTAGCTGAAGCCCTTTGTCTGAAAATGGATGTGAATACCAATATAAAAACTATAATATATATATATATATATATATATATATATATATATATATATATATATATATATATATATATATATATATATATATATATATATATATATATATATATATAGATATATATATATATATATATATATATATATATATATATATATATATATATATATATATTATAGTTTTTAGTAGTAGTATAGTTTTGTACTTCTGACACGATGAATATCTGGTTGGCTACTATGCTTCAGTCCCTGGCATGAAGATTTAATGTCTATTACAAGCTGTAAGAAAAGGATATGGCGGAGAGAATAATGCCTGCTGACACGAGGATGATTCCATGATTACAGGGCACAAGAAGGGTGAAATGAAGAAGAAACGGAGGAGGCGGTTACCTAAGTCAAGAGGAGAGGAGAGGTCAGAGACTGGGTTGGCTGCCACAGCCTTAGAGGTAAAGCTTGTGAAAGGAGAATAACCTGAAATAGAAGAAAAGAGGGAAAGAATGCAAATACCAAGATGTAGAGTAATGTGTGAAGCTAAATGAAAGAATGAAGGGAAAGCTGGACATTAGATTAGTACGCACAACTTATTTGGAGTTTTTGATTTTCGTTACATATGATTGTATGATGTGAAGCAGGTAGGGCACTCCATTATGGTTTGGTGAGTGCTTACACAATCATAACATTTTATCCAACTACCTAAACATCTCATTTGTACAGACAGTTACAGACATAAGGTAAGCTGCTGTTTACCTTGTGGTGGGGCCCCAGGCTGATAGGCCGAAGCAGGGCCATTGTAGGGTGTGTACGGGGCAGGGTACCCTCCATCCAGGGGAGTGTAACTGGGCTGACCATAGCCAGGCTGGGGCTGGCCATACGAAGAGGCCATTGGAGTGTGCTGGTTTACATTCATCCTCAGTTCATCCCTAAATCTAAATAGAAATGTGACACAATTACAACACATTCATAAAAAGATTCCATCGCTTCAAACTAAAAATGATGAGCCAGTTTGCTGCATATAAAGAACATGACACTGGCAGGACCTCTGCACAATTAAAAAAAAAAACAACAACCTTGGGACAAATATATTAATAAAGAAAAAGCCTGCTGGGTTTCCTTGAAACTGAAGGGAAAATCTGTATCAATTAGCAAAAAGAATCTACCTACATATCCCTGCATTTAACACAAAAATGATGGAAAAAACTGGCAAAAAAAAGGGGGGGGGGGTCACTAAATAAATGATCTTTTAGAAATGGCACTCTTGTTTGGAAAGGTTTTGACATAATGCAGCTTAACTTCTAAGATAAGATGGTTGCAACTGCAACTGAAAAGGGATGCAAGAACGAAAGCAGTCTCAAAACATAACCCTGTCCTGCATCTCACACTAGAATTTCACCAGAAAGGTAAGAGACCCTTTCATTATGCAGGATTTTCAGTCCTGAATGCAGGAAGACACAAATCACGCCGTTCTGTGACGTTAAAACATCCTGGTTCAGTGACTACACCTTTGTCTTTTAACTTTGACTTGGCCATACCATCAGATCTCAAATGACCCGTTTTTAGTTCTCAAAAGTATGTGCTGCAATAAATCTCTATAGAAAGAGCTCAAGACAAGACGCCAGCGCAGACTGAGATCAGGCCAAACTGAAGTCACATAATCCCAAAATTGTTAAAATCAAAATACACGGAAGCCCAAATGCCAACTTTCAGCAGGGCAACTCCTGGATATCACATGTCAAGTGACAACTTTGCAAACAGTTGTGGACCAGCAGTGTCATGTATGCAAGCGGTTTATGAAGACGGGTCTATCCTACAGTAGATGACAGAGGTGGGTATCATCTAACAGACAAACACGGGCCAAACGAGCGGGGCCTTTGAATAATTTAGGGGTGCCGGAGCTCCGACGAGAAACGCAATCGCTGGAACCGTGCGGCCATGTAGTACGACGGGCCCGCTTACATGACCCACATCAGCTCAATGTAAGAACTGGGTCACAGGGACACAAACCATCAGAATGACACACAACAACAAAATAAAGGGGGAAAAAAGAAGACAGAAAGAAAAGACTGGAGTACATAGTAACGAAGAAAATCAGTAGCGGCGCCACATTATAAGGAGCGAATACGAACGAGAAACGTATACATTAATATGGAAATAAGGAATTCGGTTCAAACAGCGTGTGGTCATAAGTCGTCGGGTTATCCAGCTCGGTGAACTCGTGTTGGGGGTTTTGACACTGTAAAACACACGAGAGCTAACTTAGCAGGCTAACCGGGACGCCGACGGCAGAATCAGCTGTGACTTAGCATCTGCTAGCATTAGCACGCGTAACGACATCCGCCCGCGACGCCGCCTCTGACCGAAACCTACCTCCGAAGACGTTTGAATCAGTAAGGCTGTCGTTTGTTCGACGGTGGGCAAAATCGGTGAGGGCCGGCGACCGAGCAGCCGAGCAGCCGACGTTGTAGCTCACTAATCCTTGTCGGTGGCAGGAGCGGACGTTCAGCGGAACTGCCGCAGCGCTGTGCCACGTCCACATCCGGCCGACGAGCAACGACTTCCTGCGCCACCGCTCCGGGCGCGCGCCTAGTCCACGGTGCGCCTCGCGGGGACGCGGGGACGCGGTGTGAGAGGACAGACAGGCAGCGGTGTCTCAATAAGCACTTGGTACGACAGTCGTTAAATACGCAACATGTTGATCCCTGAAGCAGATGGTCTGCAGCAACAGGAGATCACACTAGGTGTCACTCCCGTCACCTAAGAAGGAGAAACAGAGGCAATATGTCAAGCAGGGTCACCAAAATTGGAAAAAAATAGGATTTGAAAAGCGTTCCCTGGTATGAGTGTCGATTTTAGTGCTGGGTCAGAGAATCTGTCAAAAGCAACATGAAAACAAGGATCCATCCTGCTTTGCAAACCGTTCAGGCTGGTGGTAGAATAATTGGTATGGGGAACATTTTCTTGGCACACTTTGGACCTTTTAGGATGCATTCACACCAGAGCTATTTAGTCCGCGTAAACGGACCAGGGTTTGTTTGCTTGGAAAAATCTGGTTTGTTTGTAGTAGTAATGCACAATTAAACTCTAATATGGATCAAAGAGGCAAACTCTGGTCCGCCTAAAAACAAAGGTGTCTTGGTCCACTTCAGGTGAACCAAATTCAGGAAGCGAACTGCAATGCAGGGCAGTATGGAAAACAGGTTTACTTATTGGTTAACCTTGCATGAACTACTAAGTGAGTGAGGTTTCTTGTTATTATTTGTCTTATTCTTCAGTTATTCTTGAGGGAGTGCCACCACAGGTGAGGAGGTGAATACATTATTCAGAAAGTCTTGTTTGTTTGACAACATGCAGTGTGAAAGCAAACTTGGACCAGCTGAATGTTCTGTACCCCACTGTACTCAGTCTACTATACTACTGGGTGTGGAAACACGTAGTACCAAATGAGCATCATTTAAGCATCACAGGCTATGTCCATACCTTTAGGATCACAGTGTACCCATCCCCTGATGGCTACTTCCAGCTGTATAATGCATTATGTCACAAATAATCTCAAACTGGTTTCTTAAACATGACAGTCAGTTAACTGTTCCCCCCAATGACCTCCACTGTCACCAGATCTCAGTCCAACATAGCACCTTTTGGATGTTGTGGAACAAGAGCTTCACATCAGAGATGTGCAGTCAACAAATCTGCAGCAATTGCATGATGCAGTCATGTCAGTATGGACCCAAATCTCTTAGGGATGTCTCTAACACTTTATTGAATCTATGTCATAAAGGATTAAGTGAGTTCTAAAAGTAAAATGGGGTCCAACCCTATACTAGAAAAATTTACCAAATGAAGTGGCAATTTATTAGGTATTAGGTGTACTGAATAAAATGTCTGGTGAGCAAAGTTCCTATATGGTTGCAGTACAGGAATGTGCGCCTCATATGTGGGACCCACAAGGAAGTAGACTAATTGGACCTAGAATGAGAAAGGGGGGAACTGTGCCAGGTTTATTGACAAAGTCAAAAATCTTTTATTATGTCTAATTTTTCAGAAAAGGTACTGAAACTTCTGACATCTCAACAACTTTTCTTCTTCACACTTCCAACAAGGTTTTCTCACTTCTGTAGGGGAAATAAAAGCCAGTCTGTGCTCCTTGACAGGCTGAACCTGTCAGGGGCGGGTGGTTATTTCTGGAGCGTATATCAGCAAGCACCCCCTCCTTTAGTACTTGAGACTGACATGGCAAGTGCTGAATACAAGGATGACATAGACACAAATGCACACACACTTTGACCCCCCCCCCCCAACAGTTCTGCCAATGCAGTATTCCAGTGTAAGTAGACGAAAGCCCGCCTTCCCCCCGTCTCCTAATGGGTGGAGTGATCAGGGAGGACAACGAGAGAGGCTTATTGATGCAACGGGTCAGGAAATGAAAAAGGGGAGAACAGCATCTGTCTCAAACACACACACACACACTCTGTGGTCTGGGAGCAAGGAGCAGGGATGGTGGCGGAGGAGATCATGGTCTCCCTCTCAGGTGGAGCCCCATGGGGTTTCAGGCTGCAGGGAGGAGCAGAGCAGCAAAAACCTCTACAGGTGGCAAAGGTACAGTAGAGTGGAAATGTGTGTGTGTGTGTGTGTGTGTGTGTGTGTGTGTGTGTGTGTGTGTGTGTGTGTGTGGGTTCATGTTTGTGCAGGCAAGACTTACTGCAGCTGTTTGAGTCTTTGGGTTTTGCATTTGTGGTTTGTGATGCTGTAATCTGAGGTTTGATTTGAAACTCAAGACAAAAAAAAATCAATATTGGTGGTATCACAAGTGGAATTTAAGATTCTGCTGCTGAGGTCTCTTGGATTTTAACATAATTAAATAAAACTGGTCTTATTGGCATAGCCGTCTTGCTTTTTCACACAACAGTTCTCTTGAATTTAATAATATTACTTTTCTTTTCTCTTAACTGCTTTGCAAAAGACAACAATTTCCTTTTCAACGGCAAGTTCTTCCTGTTATTAGAATGTATTTACACGTGAATTTCCCGCACCTGTTGAAGGTAAATGTAAAAAGTCCAACTTTTCTACTTTAACTTGAACAATTTTGACAACACATTTTATTCACAGGAGCGTAAGAGTGCTCAGTTGGCCTTGGTTCAGATCAATTCAGCCGTCACCAAATGCAATTGAAAGTCCGGATCCTGAACAGTGTGAACAGAGGTTTGAGGTTTGAGCTGACCTATCGCTCCATTCTGCTGGCAAGCCTTAGTAGAGATTAGCAGGGTTTTTTTCAAGTATGTTGGCAAATAGTCCAAAAGTAAGCACAGATTCTCTGCATTACGCTGTGGTTGAGCACATTAACTCGTGCATTTATTTTGACCGCACAAGGAAAAAAAAGATATTAGATATATAGCTAAGTGCATTTGATGACAGTTCAAGATGTTGTCTCTAATAGAAAAGGCTATTCCTGAAAGCAGGAATGCGACCTCGCTCACCACTCGTGTTAAAAACTGTTCAGTCACTCATAAGCCGTCAGAGCTCTAAAATGGAATCAGAGAGGTTCTGGCACCAGATGCCTTGATTTATCCAGGATATTCCAGCAGATAAGGTCACCTCAGCTGGGAGGTTCATGCTCCTTCCCGTAGTGTGTCATTTGAGTGCGGGCTTATGTGTGGTTGGGCATACTTCAGATAAGCCCGGCTGGGAACGGACCGCGAACCGGAGGATCAGAATAGCTCATTTAAGAGGAGCTGGAAGCAGATCATGGAAAAAGGCCGACCTCTTGTTCAGATGCAGAGATACAGACGCAGACGCGCTCACATATTTTGTTTTCTCATTAAGCTCTTAATTCCAGCAGGCTATTGTGTGTCCGTGTTTGTTCAATTCCCATTACTGTGGCAACTGCCTTTCTCTGTCTGTCTAGGAATGTGGTTGATTTTCCTGCAAGGTTTTATTTTGGGAATATAGGGAGCATATGGTGAGTGGCACACATCCCCCCTGCTCCCAAACGGAGATGCAGCTGTTCAAAGACCCTCTTTCGGGATGCTCACTTGTGCGGCGTGTATATGTACTGAGAGGCGTGTTCGCCTCTCAGTGGAGAAGAACCAGATACATACAACTTGACCTTGCCCCGCTGGTGTGACAGTAGGCGGCAATAACCGGGCCAAGAGGCAGCCCTCTTGATAAGGCTCACGCATCAAGTAAGCCCAGGAAACACACTCAACATTTTTACCTTCAGCAGTGATAAGGCCGGTACGTTTGAGTGTTGGAGCGAGGGAGCAGATGGGATGGCCTTATCTTCTACTTTTAGAGGCAGCGGTAATCTAGCGGACATGAATGCTCACCTACCCATCTGCACCGACTATCGCCAGCCTCCTAAAGTAGTCTGTGACATCATCTCCGAGCGACCTCCAGCAGCAGCTGAAAGACTTCACACGCTATTCTGATGCAGGAATGTCGGTGGCTGCCACCGACGTCTGTCTAAGTGGCACCATTTGTCATTCAGCAGGTCTAAATGTTTTGCTCATTTAGGCAAAATGTGCCTGTATTCAAGCAACTTGGTTTATAATTTTGTGTGGTAAACATGTTGAAGCAGGGTTTGTTAAGTTGTTAAAAAGTGTAATTCTATTTTTAAACAAACCCTAAAATAGAAGCAGTAATAGAAATACAACACGAGAGTGAACACATGGATAATGTAATAAACGTCCTAATATTTTTTATAATTTTGATTATTCAAAAGTAAAAAGAAAAGTGGCAGGAAAAGATTAGTGTGAATTTATAATTAGGAAAAAAATAATAGAACAATATCTTGCTGTAAATTTTATAATGAAACCCTTAAAATGCTAAAACTGAATTGCCAAGTTAGTTGGTTAAAACGATTTCTATTTTTAGCTCATGCTGCTTTTTCTAAAATGTGGGAATTCTAAATCAAATATAGCTGATTTCATCACTGTTTGTACATAAACCACATAAAGCTTTGTTTGCTCTGTTACCCAGTTACCTAACTATATACTACCCAGCACAGTTAAAATGTGTACAATATGTTCATATCAGACTTGACAGTAGTTGTTGAAAATGATCAAGCAGAAGCTGAAAAAGCGAAGTAAGGATACTCGTGCGTCTCTACCCAGACAGGCTGAGAATGGGACAGGTTTTATTGTTATTCTGCACAGAAGACTCACCTCAGTGATGCCGCTGATGCTGAGTGACGGAGCTGCTGCAGCTTCATACGTCCGCACTTAAACCATTTTTACTGGTGGGTTGATTCTTTGTGAACTACTGTAAAAATTGGGAAAGTTCATAGTAGGGCAAATAAAATTACTAATGTGAAAGCACCCGCACTTTTTCATGGATGATGTACTTTGAGGTCTTGATGAAAGGTGGATAAAAGATGCGTATTTTCACCGCGGCAACACATAAACGTGTATGTGTGTGCGTTATGAACTTCTTTCCTCTCTTTAGGTACGCAGGCGCAGCAAAGCATGCCGAGCTGGACTCAAGGAGCATGATGAGCTGGTCGCCATTGGCGACCACATGTGTGCAGAGCTCAGCCACGCTGAGGCCATGAGCCTCATAGACACAGAGAACGCCACGCTGAACCTGAGAGTTAAAAGGTCAGGCCTAATGCATGTGACGCCATCATTGCACTGCAAAGTGTTATGTTTTTTTTTGTTTGTTTTTTTTAAACTGTAGATCTAGAAATATGAGATTTTTTAAAAATCTTGTTTTGAATAATTATTGTTTAGTGACTCCATGGTAAACCTTTACATTTTTCTTTCATGTCTTAATGAGCGATGAACCTTATTTACTGTTAAAATAAGCAACAATATGAGTTCCAGTTTTTACATTTCCCTTGCTAGAAAGGTCTTGTTTCCAGTAAACATATTATCATGTTCTGCGAGCATTAAGAAATATCTGTATTCAGTTTTGATTTTATTTTCTTGTTTCTTGGTCTTTATTTTTTTGGGAAACTTATCGAATTTTCAGCTCTTTGTTGTTGTTTTACTTGTTTTAAACAGTCAAAACAAGTTTTCTTGTTCAGGAAAAACATCCTGCTGCGTCATTTCACGAACAATGACTAACTTTCACCCAGCATTTAGTCTTTATTTCTTATATTTTTTTTAGCATTTTTTTCTTTTCCAGTGTGGCTTCCACGTAATATTAAACAAACATTTGTCATTTACATTTTAATCTTGTGTCGTTTGCTATCAGGGCCCCCTCTGGACTCCACTCCTCATTTTACACCAGTCGCTCTGTATCACCTCGATCCTCCGTGAGGGTCCTACCTCCTCCTGTGGACCCCCTGAATTCCAACAGTGGCTCCCTACTTTGCCCCACCGAGATACCCCAGAGTGTTACGTCCCCCCCTGACAGTGAGGCTTACTACGGGGAAACTGACAGCGACGCAGACACACAATCACAGACACACCAGCGACGCCAACGACGCACCCCTCCGCACGCACGCTCCCCTGCACGCTATGACAACCAAGAGGAGGAGACTTCAGAGATGAGTGGGTAAGAGACCTGAAGTCCCCTGAAATCTCAAGAGTGACAGCGAAGCCAATCCAAGATCAGTCTTCTATGTCAACTTAACTAGCTTGAGAATCTTGCAATTTTGAATTCCCACATTTAAACTGACAACAATTTTTGTGTCTTGTCATTGTTTGAAGATATGAGAGTGCTGCAGATGCAGGAGTTACCGTGCAGGGGCAGTGGGATGGCCACTGTCTTCCTGGCGTCCCTCGTAGAGAACTCGTATACCTGCCCCCCCAGACAGAGTGGACCTCCCCTGCAAACACCCCACACACTCTAACCCCTCACACACTAACACCAACTCTTGATCAGGGGATGGTAGATGGAGAGGGAGAAGGAGACAGTGGCTTCCAGGAGGCAGGGGGCCACGCTGCACTGGCCTGTCCACCTTTAGTGTCTCCAGAACGGGCAAAAGCCGTGTTGAGGTTAGGCTCTCGGAGTCATCTGGTGCCCATGGTTGGACCACAGCAGGACCCTGTGAGTGACGAACTCTCCACCACATACATGGAAAAAGCTCGACAAGCCAGTGAGTGTATCTTAAAACTGTTTATTCACATAACGTAACGCTTGAAGCGGAATTTTCTTTGGCACTGAGCCATAAATGTGAAATTTATGCAATGGAAGCAGTGCATGTGTCGCAGACTGAATGGGTGGAGTATGGTATTCTAGAGGAAGATTTAGATAGCAGGAGTCTGGGGGAATAACCTACAGGAGGCTGAAACTGTCGCACGACCGACCTTCTGCCCTTGCTGTGCCTGACTCAGTGGGATCTACTGACTTTTAGCTACCACTTCATACCACTTGGTGGCGGCAATACACCACTTTTATTTACTTTTATTTTTGAATATCTGTGTGATCTGAAGAGTTGCCGTTACGACCTTATTGCAATACTTTTTACGTATTGTGATTAGTGCTGACTTTTAGGCAACTGTAAATCAAGCTACAAATGCAGTCTTTGAGGACTGCTCACAAGCTAGTATTAGAGGGCACAGTTCCCCATCAAGTATTTGCTTTGTTTTCTGTCCTGATGATGCACCTCTGATTGTTATGAAAGTGGAATACAACATTAATCTAATTACTTTAAACTCACTATTGTACCTCCTTTGCCCAAGGTTCAAATATTCAATTCATGCGTCCAAAGGCATCAGTTTTAGTCTGCTGTGTGGTGAATACAACTTTTGCCAGGTTGCCATCTAGTGGTCATTTTCTATAACTACAACCTCTATTTACATTCACAGGCGGGCTGTGTTGAGGTGAGATATACCAGATACTGACATATCTATCCCTCCTCCTGTTTTTCCAACTGCGGGGACCCCTTTAACACCAGTTCGTGAATACTTCAGCATTCAGAGCATTTGCCTCAGTGGCTGTAATTATAGCTGATGGAGCTTCTGATTGACAGGCTGGGCATAGCTCTAATTTACAGACCAGACTCATAATATATGAGTGGTATGTTTTCAGTCAGCATGGATAAGCCGTGGTATTGATGAGATTCTAGTCTAGTCTACATTGGCAACAGTAGACATAGATTCATGTCCAGGATCAAGAGTGTTGGTTCATGCCAGCTCTTTGAAAGCTGAGGCTCATGAGATGGTAAACAAAAAAAGAAAAAGAAAAAGAAAGAAAATTAGCGTCAATCTAAAAAATGCTGAGCTTCACCTTTGACTTTTTATGTTTTCTTCACTTTTGCAAGGCTGATGTATCATTTCAGTAAGAACGACACCGGTAAACTGAATAGCAACGCGCTGACTGAGTTCTCATTTCAGTGAGTGAATGTTGCGGTGATGAATGATCTGTCATCAAGTTCAGGAGCTCAAAGAGCTGAATGGCTTTCCTGTAGGATGAGGGTTAGGGTTCTCGTATGAGGAGCTTCGCCATAGGACAAACGGTGGCTGTGGTGTCCGGGGACCTGCTCTTTCTCATGTTACACACCAACACAAAAACACCCTGATTTTGGCTTTGCAAACGGGATTATTGGCGGCGCGCCAACAGGTTAGTGTGTTTGTGTGCGCAGGGCTCTTACACAGGTGTGAGTGGTCAGCGACAAAGACCAGCACATCAGTGAAGAGCTATGGGCGCAGTTTCTGCTTTAACCTATAACTGGCTTCATGAACTCACACACACACACATACACACACAGCCAATGACCCTGTTGCCTAAATATCCGGTGGTGAGAGGTCTTCCCCTCTGTGTGTGTGTGTGTGTGTGTGTGTGTGTGTGTGTGTGTGTGTGTGAGACAGAGACTGGACAGGTGTTTGATGCCTGTCAGGCAGACAGACAGGAATAGAGGGTTGACATCATGCATTGGTTTGGGTTGCTGCATGCAGACAAAGGTCTTTACATGGGCTGTGCCCTCATTGAGAGGCAGGGAGACAGACGCTGAACGGGCCCCCGCACAGAGCAGATTGGGACTCTGTTAGGGCGCGTGTGGGAGGGTCTAAGCGACGATAAGGACACACACACGCTCACCGTTGTGCGATGAGGGACCTCACATCTTCCTCAGGTTCAAATAGAGGTGGACACACAGTACCACACACCGTGTATGCAGGTAAGCCCTCACATGACAGATTGACGGATCTGAGGCAAAATCAGTTCTTTCAGGTTGACAGGAGTAATCTTATTCCAGCTGTTAACCCCATTTCATAGGCTTGGATGAAACTTTAGAATCTAGAGTTCTGCTTGTAAAGATTTTATAAGACCTGAAGCTTCTGATGGATCAGAAGCTACAGGGGTTTAATGTGGTCATCTTATCCCTGTTGGTGATGGGGCTGAAGGCAAGGCAGCAAAGACTTTGTTGCTATGCCACTTTGGTCCTGACTGGAAGACCACCCCCAACATCTAATGGATGGATTGGGATTGATTTTAAGAATTTAAGATCCTTAAAGGATTTTTAACAAGATTTCTTCATGCGCTAGAACCAGCCAAATATATGTAAGGTTATGCCATTCCTGTCAACTATATGAGTTTTATAGGAATTGTTGGTATTCTTTTATTTTATCATGTTTGGCTCCACTTTAAAAAAAGTAATGTAAAATATAAATGTTTGTGCATGTGTGTGTGTGTTTGTATATAGTTTTTTTTAAACGAATTTTACCCAGAATTGTACCAAAACAACCGCGATGTTTCCAAAACGCGACAGTGTAAACTGATTTTATGTCCCCACAACATCAGTGATAACAGTACACACACACACACACACATTTTGTGAACAGGAGACACCGTGATCTCACCTTCCAGGAGTGTGTGAGTCAACTCTGGAGAGCAGCAGGAATTCTTTGTTCTAAATCCACAACACGCTCTCCTGTCTGTCACTTCTAATGCTCGTCCCAGAATCCTCGCTGTGATAATACTGCATCAATCAGATGCTACCCACAGCTGAGGAGAGCTGAAACACAGTCACTGCCTCCGTTATTTGTTTCCTGTTCTTTGTCTTGTATTTTTCAGATTTCCATTTATTGCTTCTGTCCTTTTTTTTTTTTTTGTGGGCTCATTTCACCACATTTTTTATAGTCTGTCACTCGTTCTTTTTCCTGTTTTCCAGAGCTATCGCGTGGGGAGAGTGTGGTGGAGAAACAGGTGAAAGAAGCTCGCACTAAATGCCGCTCTATTGCATCTTTGCTGACTGATGCTCCCAACCCCAACTCGAAAGGGGTTCTTATGTTCAAGAAACGCCGGCAGAGAGCCAAGAAGTATACTCTGACCTGCTTTGGCAAAGCAGAGGGAGACAGAGGAGTGGAGACAGAAGGAGAGACAGGAGGAGAGACAGAGGAAGAGGGAGGAAGTTCTATCCTAAGTAGCTCAGAAGTTGATGAAGAAGGATTCTCATCATCTTTTGACTCCACGTGGGATTCGGGTTTTCTTGACCTGCTGGACAAAAGAAGCTCTGCCTGCCCCTCGACCACGCTGACGCCAACTACACCGACAGCCAATCACAGCACAGAACTGGACATCTCAAATTATCAATCTCCCCAATGTGTGACTTCTGATAGTCAAACCCTGGAACTGGAAGACTCAGTCAATCACGACTCAAGCCTGGAGAGCAACATCACGAAGCAGCCAGTCAGTAAGCACCCTGCACACATGTCTCCTCCAGCTTTGGCTCTGAACAATGGGGGGTCAGTAGCTGTCAGCCGGGCCAGTGTCGTCCTGAGTCCGCCCTCTCAGACATCCCTTCGAAGTCAAAATGGGCACCATGGCGACCCCAATTCTACTCCTAACCCTGATTTTAACGCAAGCCCAAATGCAGACTTGCACAGTAACACCAGCTTCAGTCCTAATCCCAGTGTTCTGAACCGAACTGCACGCCCCTTCACCCCTGGCTCAAGCGCCTCTCGTGCATCTGTAACCTCTGTGATGTTTCGCCCTCCCCAGCCTAAACCTACAGGCATAACCATGGCAACCAAGCCTGTGGCAGCAGTATCCATGGTGAATATCCTGCCTACTCAACATCCACCGGGGCAAGATGCAAGGAGAGCAGTGTCTAGCACCTCGCTTTATATCCCTCCAAGAAATAACAACAGTAACACTCCCCCCTCACTTAACTCCCCCCCTTCAGCTCTTTCCCCTCCCTCCTCCCTGTCTTCCATATCTCTCTCTTATCCTCCCGCTGCCAAACCACAAAAGTTTTCTCCTATGCCTACAGTGCCTGTTTCTCCCTCAACCCCACTTTTGCCCTCTTCACCTGAAGGTCCTCCTATTCGTCCCCCAAGTGCTCAGACCTTCTCCCCTCCAGCTCCTTCATCATACCTCTCTCCTGCTGCTCCGACCTATCCACTTCCCTCCACTGGCATTTCACATGCACACATTTCCTCAGCAAAACCTCCTCCTGATTTGACTCAGCTCTCCTTCCCTGCTCCTCCTTCCATCCAACAGCCTCCACCTCCATCTGCTCACCTTTACATCAACACAACAGCCGAAGGGACTCCTGAATTGACTCCCCAGGCTCCTGCCAGTGACTCAATGGCGACACGAGAGCAACGGATCTCTGTCCCAGCCTCTCGCACTGGCATCCTGCACGATGCCCGTAATCGTAGCAGCAAAAAACCAATGTTCAGTGCACTCAAGAGCAAAGATGTTTCTCCAAATCCTGATTTGCTGTCGATGGTCCAGAATATGGATGACCGTTTTGGAAGAGCACCAGGTAATGAATCTGGACCTGCACCCAGTGGGGAGTCTGGGCATGAATCAGGGCCAGAAGAGGACTGGCTGAGGCTGGGGGCAGAGGCCTGTAACTTCATGCAGGCTCAGCGGGTACCCAGGCCACCACCTGTAGCTCCCAAACCACAGATCCCTCAGGTCCCGCAGCTTGCAGGAAAGGGGGGTCAACTGTTTGCTCGCAGACAGAACAGGATGGATCGATACGTTGTGGAGCGAAGTCCTTCTGTCGCTGCAGCACCTTATTCTCCTGCACATACAAGGGAGCCCTCACCCACACCTTCCCTCCCAGCAGCCTGGAAATACTCTTCCAACATCCGTGCTCCACCCCCAATTAACTACAACCCCCTCCTGTCTCCTTCTTGCCCTCCTAAGGCCCAGAAGAAGCCTGAGGTGGCAAAGTCTGGGACTGCTGGCTCCAAAGGGCGAAAAGCAAGCATGAAGGCTGTTGACATAATGAGTCACCAGCCATACCAGCTTAATTCCTCCCTGTTCAGCTACGGAGGTGGGGTTCCTCAGGAGACCTCCAGCCATCAGCAGCAGAGAGGAATCACAGGTGCTCCTCAGAAGACAGCTCGTGTCTATGAGGTTAAGCGCTTTTCCACGCCCCCTCCGATGGCCACAGGACCCACCCTCAAAGTCATCGCACCCCGATCAGCAACAACGCTCGGCGAACCACTGAGACGCTCCGGTGTCTCGTCTCCTCCACCCACCACTGATGCCACCCCCTACCAGCTCTATCAGACTCCACCTCAGCCTTACCAGCCGCAGTGGGCCACCTCCTCTCTGCCTTCCCCACCTCCTCCTGCTCCTACTACTCCACTCCCCCAGCTCCCCACTTTCTCCTCTGCTTCAGCTCCAAACCCTGTCCAGCTTTCTTCTTTTTCCCATCCTCAGTCCTCAGTCACTTCTCAGGCCAACAGGCAGTTTAAAAGTGCACCGGATCTAAGTCCTCTGAGTCCTGCTGATGCCTCTCAACAGGCATCTTCCGGCTCCCAGCCCAACAGAGTCCCCAGGCCGAGGTTCAGCACCTCCACCCTTGGTCTCCAGCCTTGCGTGTGGCGTCCTGGGTCCACTATGCACTGAGCAGATCCAGATCCTCATCTGGATCAACCAGGCTCTGTAGGAGCACAGAACAGCAATTTTCTTGAAACTAATCCATCTGTTCTAAGCGTTTCAGTATTTTTCCAGGCTTCAGCAAGTGGTTTTATTGGATATATCGAAATATCTGCTTGAATTGACCTGAGATGAAGCACATTTTAATTTCTTGAGTCTGTATGTGCAATTTTCCCGACACACTTGGTTGAACAGTAAAGGAAGGGAACACTGTGTTAAAAGATGGAAAATTCAGTGTGGAATCCAGAGAAATGCTTTAGAGATTAAAATCACATACAGAGAGGAAAAAGAGTGTCTTGGTAAAAATAATAAAGTTCTGTAAATATTGTCCAGAATGGTGACGTTTAAACATAAAAGAGGAACAGAGGATGTGTTATGACAAGACTGCTGTGGGAGTGACGTTGCAGAGAATGGGAAGAGATAAATAAGAAGACGAAATGAAGAAACACCTTAGAAACATCTCTGATGTGACATAAAAGTGCAGATCTGATCGGTAGCTTCACACTGTAAAAAAACGCTTGTTGCTTTCTGACAATATATTGATAAGGAGAAAAAAAAAGAAGTGTTTATGATGTCATCGATATAAGGATTCGAGTTTAACGATTGATGTGTTTTGTTTTCTTTCATCCTTTTACAGTAGATTTGATTTATCTCCTGATGATATAAAAACAAGAAACGTATATGTCTGTTTAGCTCTGATTCTTTTCCGCAGAGACATGCGGCTGAATAAAAATAGACATGACTCACATCAGCTGTCACTCCGTTTCTTCCTGTCGCCCACGTCGCCACTCATTCCCACTTCAAGTTACTGTGTCTCCCTGTCCTCCAGTTTCTTATTTATGTAGTTTATCTTTTTTTTTTTTTACTTTTGAAAACTGTTTTTTTTTTTTCTTATTTAATAGTAGATCTTTTATTATCCAGAAGACATCAGCTTCAGATTAATTCATTTTTAGAAAATGTTGTAATGGCAGTTTAAACTTTGACCACATGGAGCCACTGTAGGATTTGTCATCCGGACTTGTTACGCCACTACACTACCCTTTCAGTTTAGATTTTTCATTAGTAAACTTTCATCAACAGTTTTTCTTTTCCAGTTATATCTAGATTATTCATTTTATTTTTCTTTATTTTTTGGGGTAGATGCACAGTGCATTTGGCATTCCCAGCTACCTGAAAAAAGGAATCCATTTCTTCGTTTTCCAGCCCCGTAGATCTGTAAACTGGTGTAATAAAACCGAGGTTTGGCTGGATTTCTGCTTCAGTGTATCTGACATTGCGCTGTTTTCCTGTTGGACCGTTGGCCTACATTTCAAAACAGCTTAATGACGTTCATCTCATGGCCTTGGAGCTGTGAAACCCAACCACGGAGAGGGATCGAACCTTTGACCCTTGACTGGGATCAGTTAACAGACAGGGCTAACTTTAGTCCTGTTTAGGTCTAAAGGTAAGACCAGCTGCTGTGCTACTGGAACAGAAAACACATGCGGACAGAATTCCTTGTGCCATATATTGTTTTTGTCACTGATGATTGTGAACTCTTGTGCTTCCTTTCTTCCTTTCTTTTCCTTCCAGAACTAAATGTTTAATCTATACCTTCACCTAAAAAAAAAAAAAAAAAAAAAATCAAAACCAAGATTTGAGGTTGAAATAGCCTTTTAAAATGATGAATGCTTATATTTTTGGTCTACACAAAGCTGCAGCAGGACCTCATAAATGTAGTAAAGCGAGTAGACACACACATCCCACCTATTTGCCTATCAGTTGTAATTTAAAACCTTAGTCCATTGGAAGTTTTATAATTTAATATAAACTGATAGTTTAGCTGAAAATGAATTTACTACACATACTTTTGTACCAAGTACAGGTGGTAAACCCTCTGAGCCCTTCAAGTGAAACATAGTTGATGTGCTGGGTTTATTTATGATACACCTCTTGATTGTAATCTCTGGTCTAGTTTATATCCTGGTCTTAAATGGCAGCAGGGTAGAGTACAGATTGGTCAGTGTGTTACGCAGTTATTTGGGTTTCTGTTATCAAAAGTGGCAAACTATAGCAAAATAAGTTTTACTGTACACTACTGGGTT
Organism: Xenentodon cancila; assembly: GCA_014839995.1. NCBI lineage: Eukaryota > Metazoa > Chordata > Actinopteri > Beloniformes > Belonidae > Xenentodon > Xenentodon cancila. The sequence continues at coordinate 9,506,132 of CM026218.1, forward strand.
TCGGCATCCTTTTGTGGGATACCAAAACCAGTGGTACAGTCCACTTACGAAGGAGTTAACTACATTTATGCTTCTCACATGTGAAACAAACTCCAAGAACACTGCAGTTTTGCTGTTTTAAATCAAGGTTAAAAACGCTTCTATTTCCCTTTTTATTTTTATTTTTTTATTAAAGTGTTTGTTAATTTCCCCCACTGCACTAGAACTTTAATTCTGTGCCTCTATCTGTCTGTCCTATTCTTTTTTTTTTTTTTTTAAGATTTTACAATTTAATCATATTAGTTGGTTTTAATTATATTTTACATGTACCTTTTAGGGTTTCTTTTGCATCCTGCTGTCATACTTTTATGTTCTGTGTAAAGCACTTTAAATAGCTGTCTAAGTGAAATGTGCCAAACACGGTCAGTTGGCTGGTCGGTAAAAGATTCTCCCTTTTGTGTGACATGGAGACAGAGAAAATATTGCACCATTTTGACGTCTTTTCTCAAACAAAGCTCGGCCTCTTTTTGCCAAGAAGACAACGACATTTCACTGGATGTGCTCCGCTGGTATTGACTAGATACACTGCATCGCTCAGGTATGATGTCGCTCTGTTACATTACCGAGGCAGGTACAGACAGGTGCTGCCCGAGCTGAAATGAGGACAAGCACAGCTCAGCTGGGATGCAGATTTTTTTTTACCTGATCTGGTACAAATAAAATAAAACACCCCTTTACAGTTGCTGTGGACATGAACTCTAGATGTGGAGACCAAAACCGTCTTGAACTAGTATATAAATCTATTTATTCCTGTTTCAAAGTTGGACATTTCAACTCACTTTTGGATCCAGCTCCCAGTGGTCAGGTGAGGAACTGCAACCTAAAGCTGCTTCCTAGTTACATCAAACTTGCAAGAGCCATGGAGCTGTTTGGGGAAAAATTGTCATGAATTTTATATCAAGCTTGCGTCCACTAGATGAATGCGTATTCAGCCTTTATTCTTTTATGTCTGTTTCTGCCAAGCATGGCCAAATAATATTATACATAATCATAATTATCATATATTATAATACATAACCATAATGATAATTGTATGTCCCAGTATCTGTGTTTCTGCAGTACTCCACTTCCTCTGTAAAGATGGAAATGCGGTTCATTTTATGAGGTAATGGTTCCCACTAAGCCACAGAGTGGTCCACTGCTTCCCCGTACTTTTGCTGCTGACCACCTGATCAATACATAATGTGTAGCAGTGCAGACTGAATTTTCTTAAACCCATCGGAGAAATCAAATCAAATATTCTTTCTCAGCTGCCTGGTTTGGCTAGATGAGAATGGGATCGTCAACACCTGAAAAACAGCTGACTATATTACATTTTGTGCTTTGGAGAGAGAAAACTGGATTTAAAAAACATATATTTTTACTAAAGACATGGGCTTGCTGGGGATGGAAATTGCACAACTGTATGAGAGTGATGGAAAGATCAAAACAGTGATGACAGAAATGGACAAAACTGTGATGTCACCAGTAGCATTTCTGAAGAGCCTGTTTAAAGGACCTTTTTCGTCATTCGTCACTCATCGGGTAGTGAAATATAAAAACAGCCTCTCTAGAAATAAGCCAAATGCTACAAAAATCTAGTAAGAAATGTCCTGTTTTAAGAACAAATAACTTTGCCTATGGGGTAACCCTTCCAGACCGGTCACTGGAATATTACAGTTACAGTACAACAAGTACTATTATCATGATGATAACAATGATTATGTTCTGAGACCATTTTAGTCTCAGTCCACAACCATGACAACTCTGAGGAGGGTAAATCTTTGATTGACATGTGGTGGGCCTGTTCCCGTAGGCTTGCTGAGCACCATGGCTGCGCTTCACGAAGGAAAAACAGGCTTCAAAACCGCTCTTCGGAAACCAACGGGTCACGTGACCGAATGCTTCGTCCATTGTTTCATACAGTCTATGGCGCCAACAAGCCTCCAAGAGTTCAAGCAGGAAGTCTTTCTTGTGATTATTGGTGATTTGTTTTGTTGTTGTTTGTTTTGTTTTTTGTAGTTCAGAAATAGTTTATAGCTTTCAGAGTTTGCTGAGTGCAAAGTTACTCTAGAATTACTAAGAATGACATCATTAAATGGCTAGATTACCTGACTGAGTGAAGAGATGTCACGTGAGACTCAAATGACTACCAGGACCATGTGTCTCAAAATTTCTTTTTTTATTTCTCATTGTAATATTGTTTTTTATTGTTCATTATTCAGCATACATGTACCAGAACATGAACGCTTTTGTTATTATTATAAATCTTTTGACTCCAGTTGAGAGCCTGGTGAAGCGGAAGTGACGCTGTAGATTCAGCTGATAGTTCTTGTTATAAACAGAGATACTGTTAATACTCAGCAACAACAATAAAAATAAGTATATGAATTCCAGCTGTTTTAAAAAATAGAATTAATTTTGATAAACTTCTTATTCCTGTTGTCTGTCCATCTCAGCTGGACTGATTACGAGCCAACAAAAAAAACGTTCCAGCTCCAGGTTAAATCCATAAAGCTGTGGACTTGTGACAAGCCTGCTGTCATGGGGTTTCAAGCTCAACTCCTGTCAGGCTCAAAATAGGCTGCAAGTTGCTAATCAAACCCAAAGGTTTGCTTGGTGAAGGAGGATGCACCGAGAGACTTTCAGAAATGGAGGGAAACACATCAACACAAGCCTGCAGGTGTGTAAAACTCTGAGTTTTCTTCTGTTTGCGTTGTTTTTCACATTATCAAAAGCCCTTGACACCTTGAAAAGAAAAGCATGGGGACTGACATATTCGGGGCTCTACTAAAAGCTGTCATCGCTTTCCTTGTGTCATTTAACTGGCAACCAGTGAATTCAGGAGATTTAGAGATTTAGTGTACTCCATGTTACAAATTCTCATCTTCTGTTGTTGTTCGCCAATTTAGACTAAAAGGAGGTGTATTATGTCCTTTTTTTTCAGAAGATTACACACTTTTCATCCTTCCAGCAGGTTTGTAGCCTCACCTCATCCTGTTCTGTGGGTGGCAGGAGTCTATCTCAGAATCCATCAGGCAGGAGCGTCCCATCCTTTATAAGTAGGTAGACCATCACAGGACCGCAGAGAGACAAGCAAACAGACAAATGCTTCAATTTATGCATGTTTTTGAACTTTGAGAGGAAGCCAAAGTACCTCAACCGACACAATTTATTAAGGTTTTCTCAAAACGAAGGAAAGAATAAACTAACCAAGACAAATGCACATTTTTATAAAAAGATACTGTATATGTTCATCCTGAATTTGACAAAAGCAATACAAACTAGATTTTTTAAATATGATGAAAGTAAAAGAGGTTCAGGTGGAAAATAATGACACATATCCATCACTGTGTGACGCGACCGTTTTGTTTATTAGTTCAGGAACTGAGAAAAATGCAGTTTTATATAAACACTTTTGCATGCTTTCAGCTCACAAACAAATAATCAAATTAATAGCTATCTAAATGGGTTACACTTTACAAAAGTGTAGTTTAAAAATTAAATGATAGAAGACACTGCATTTAAAATATGTTTTAAACTCTTCATGGTTTCAGTCTTGACTCCTGAAAGTTAATTATCAGGAGTTCATTTAAGCTGATTTTCAATATCCTGTTTTGTGGAATATGCACATGGACCGGGACCATGACAAATGCAAAACTAATGATGCTTACTGTGGAATAAATTTAGATATGTCGCGCAAAAGTACCATCTGTATTACCAGATGTTGCATGGTTTAAGAATTTGGTTATTTTCTTTTTTTTTTCCCTTGTTATGCTGTTGACTTTGTACTTGACTTTATATGTCTGCAGCCTGCATACGTGATGTCGTACTTTGTTTCTGCAGTCACACAGCTGAACACACGTTGGACAACGTGAAATTTCAGCCCTTCATCTGTTTGTACATTCTGGATTTAAAGTTGCGTTTCTGTCACTGAACTCCCGGCCTGTGCAGACACTTCAGCACTTCATTCGCTATCATCAACCAGAAAACCCGTGGGTGACATCACAGAGGATTTGTTTAGTTATTTTCATACAGTTTATGGATATAATAGTGTCTCTATGTGTTAACCGCAAGCCAGGGAACAACAGTTTTTGTTTTCCCCTTCATGTGTCAAACCAACTGAAACGTATATGTTATGTTAAAAAGTAAAAGGATGATAACTTGTTCAACAGAAATATGACCTCCAAGGGTTCAGGGTTCACCCTTCAGTCCCTTCTCCACCCTCCATCATCAGCACTGAGGACACCTAGAAAGGTTTTTTTTTTTTTCTTTTTGGTTGTAGTTTCCCCCAATAGAGACTTTGTTGTTGGATTCAGACAGGTTTTGGTGCATTCTCCCATTGATCTTATTTGCTATGTTAGTGTAAATTGCTGGTCACAGATCCATCTCCGGGTCACGGGGATCTGTCGGAGCCTATCCCGACGCATAGTAGGCGAAAGGCAGGGGTCCACCCTGGACAGGTCGCCAGTCCATCGCAGGGTTTCTGTCTACTAAAGTAAAATAATAAGGCATGCTTTCATAAAGAGTGCCCCAGACTCCACATATGCAGATGATCATCAGAAATAAAACATTTTTTAATCAAGTAAACCCAAACTGTTTGCTGAAATGAGTCAACGTTTACTGTTAAACCATTTGAGACATTTCATTGGGATTCTTTGGTGTTGTCAGTTTCAACAGCGTTGGTTTTTCCTCATCAATAGTTACTGCCCTCTGTTTACTCCTAGTTTACCTTTCATCAGGTGAGATCACGCACATATCAAGCATGGGAAATTCTGATTCCAGATCATTTCTTTATGTTATCATAAACAAATTAAACTCACAACCAACACTTTTAGCACTAATTTAAAAACGTCTGAACTTGAAACACCACACCCACCTCTCCCGATGTCCCCCCCCTCGTTCAGTTCACACCCCCCCACCCCCACCCCCACTCCTCAGACCTGATCCATAGCACTGAAGTGGTCCTGCTGATAGGGTTTCACTCTCTGCGGGGCAAAGAAGAGGGCAGGCAGTACAATACAAGCTCTGGGAATCTAACATCCTGTTCTTCTAGGACCTGAGTCTTCCTGTGGATTCCTGGGTCTGACAGGTAAGAGCCGGGGAGGTGAGAGTGTGCGACGGCACTGATGACAAAGCTGAGGACATCTCCCTCACACATGCTTTGAATTTTTGTGGATTATTGTCTTTAAGGAATCAGCTGATCTCGGAGCCAGTCTTGCTCCAAAGAGACAGTTTCAAATCTGGGCTCTGTAGGCAGCAGCGTTTGGCTTCACGGGGCCCCTGGAGAGCCCCCTCTGAAGGAATTAATGAACTGAAATCAGTTTACTGCTGAATGAGAAAGCACCTAAATTCATGCAGTGTTGTGTATGATTTTACAGTTACAATTCCTCTACAATGAGTTTATTTGGATATCATTTAAAGCTAATTGGAAACACCTCTCGTTGGGCTTCTCCCACCAACTTCTTGCCCAACTCTGCAGCTGGTGAGGAATGTGGCCCTCTGCAATGGAGTTTTTAGTCCGAGGGGATGGATGTATGTGTTTATTTGGGAATGTGCTGACTGATGCCCTTCCTCCTCAGCTGTCCCCTTTGAGATTTATCTGGAGCTAAAACAGGCTGGTGGAGGGGGACAGGAGTGCCTCTTCTCTGCAGCGAGGTTGGTAACAGGACCCAGGCCCTCGCGCACAGCTCCTGCGGCTGCCTTCAGCGCAGCCTCCATCATGCTGTCCTGAAAACATTTAAAAACACCTGTAATCCCCACTTTTTAATCCTGCCGTCGCCGGCTCACATTAATCACAAGAGAAAAGCTATTTGAGTGCAAATCTGTGTGCGTTTGCGTGTGCTGCTGGTGCATTTGTGGGCTGTGTATGTTTCGTGCTGACGACTGTCCCACTCGCCAGAGCTCTATAGATCATGGGCTCATAAAAATAGCTCACACGGGCCTGAATCCCCAGCTTGGAAATGAGCTTCAATTACAGCGGATGAAAAGCAATTACATTAACTGCCTCCCTGTAGACAGGGCCCTCCTGCTTTCTCTCTTGTAGTAGGACTCACCTCCAGCTTTGCGTAATTGCTTTCGACCTGTCCAATTGACTGCGACATACTGCCTGTGCCCCAACTGAGCAGTTGGTCAAGACAGAGACGAGCTGCCACCAGGAATTTGTGTCCTCAAGGGCCTCCAGAGATAATACAGCATGTTCAAAGTGTGCTTAACTTGATTAAAGAACCCCATGAGGTCCCGCCGGAGCTCACTGCAATCTCAGGCTGATGCACAGCTTCATTATACACAAATACCTCTTGAGAGTAAGCTTGAATTTTCTGGGATAAAATTGGATAAGTTTCACACTTTTATTGTATCATGTTCCACTGCCAGGACTAACTCACTGATTATTGTGCCAAGGTTTTTACTGGACTTATTAGAGAGCAAATAAATGTAAGGATTTAGACAATAATCCTTGGCATTGGATTAAGCCTGCACTATATAATGGTACAAATCAATTAAAGAGAAATCAATTTATTGATAGGGCATGAGAAAAGACAAAGGTGGACTAGAGAAATGCATAAAGTCAAAGTAATTGTTCTGTCACCACTCTAAATGCTTGAGTATGAAGGCCCTCGATTTACAAGAAAAGACAGGTGGAATTGTAAAACAGGGGGCGTACTATGTTTTTTTGTCTTCTTTTTTATGCTTGAAAGCATATGTTTTGGAATCTGAAGAAGCTGCCAACTCTAAAGCAAGGTTGTGAGAAAACACAGCCATGTCACTTTGTTTGGGGGCAAACAAAGTTGTGAACGGGTCTCATTCAGAAAGACGTTCAGGTTTTGGAGGTACCGTGACATCACCCACGCAGGACAGGCTGCTGGAGTGGAGCTTGGATGCGAATGCTATCCCCTAAAACCAGCTCCTATGGGGACAAAAAAAAAAAAAAAAGCAGTTTTGTCCTGCATCCCTGCGGGATTTTAACTAACTAATGTCACGAACATTTCATTAACATCTCAACCCCCCCCCCCCACCCCCCCCCCCCCCCCCCCCCCCCCCCCCCCCAACAAAACAGCCAATATGGATGCAGAGTTTCTAAACACCTTGAATCAACAGTCGTTCAGCAGCCTTCCTACTCCACCGAAGACCATTGTGGATGTCTTTTGTTGATTCTAGTCTACTTATCACCTGCATATGTCTCAAGCGTCAGTTCTTAGCGGTTGTATGTCTGTAAGGCCATACAGAGGTAGCGTCCACTGGTATTGCTGCCTGGAAATTGAAGTTGAATCCAGAGGAACCAGGAAACCTGACAGAAGTCCATGAAAATGTTTCACTTTGTTGGTTGGGATTGGATAAGAAACATAAAATTAGTTGATCCAAGGCTTTGAATAAAAAATAGCTGTCCGAGACTGCTGAACTCCATTGAAAACTACCACTTGAAAAACCAAACCGGAGCACGAAAAGGCTAAAATGCTCTATAGGTGTACTAAAACGGTTTGTTTATTACAGGAGATGTTGATTTTTGCCTTTCTTTAATTATTAAAAAAAAAAAACAAGCACATATTTGACTTTTCATCAATTTTATCTATAGAAATAAGCGAAAACAGTGAGTTAGAGGTGCAGCAGTGTGTTATTCTCAGCACAAAGAGAAGATAAATATGATTATGAAAACTGAAAATGCTGCTCTTTCCTACCTTTTAGCCATGCCTCTCTCAACTCCTGCCCCTTCTAACAAGAGGAAGAAGACCAACAAGATCATCACTGACCTGTCTAACATCAGCCAGAATGGTAAAATGCACTCATGCACAAAAATAAAAAAAAAACCCAGCAAAAAAGACATACATTTAAACACTTTAAACATATTTTGCTGCTGACTCTTACAGCTAAAACACCTTCCTTTAAGCATCTGTTTACTGGCTGCCTGGCATGCATGCATAAACTAAGCTCCACAGTTGTGAATTATTGCATGTGGTAGTGTGATACCACGATTAAATAAGGAAACACACACAGAGTAACAAAATATCTAACATGCATGTCGGATCTCCAGGAGGGATGTGGGTCACTATCAGATGCCAAAGCAGCTGCAAATCTGTCACCATCACAGGCAGCCCTGATTACCAGATAGCATATCTGCATGAGAATCGATGCAACCTGCAAACGTCTTGCCAAATGGAATTAAATAATATCCATCAGAAGTTTTATTGCCTACTTTGAAACACATTTATGTGCTAAAATTAGTTCTTGTGGCTTTTCTGTCACTTTGATCTTTTCATTTTTAGTTGCATTGGCTCTCTGTCCTCAGCACAGGATTCTCCATTTTTCCTCCAAAAACGATTTCCTGTGAATCAGAGATTTCACTAACTGCAAGACAGATCCACTAGAGACGGCGTTTTATGCAGTCTCTTCTGCCAGACCCACCGGCTGGTCCATCTGTTCAAACTCTAACTTCAAAATGGTTCAAACCCAAAAGTGTGTTGCTTTTAATCATAGTGGTGAGCCAAAACAACAACAACAACAACAACAAGCAAACACGAGAATTAGTATACGTTTTCAGTCATGGCTATTATATTTGTACTTAAACCAACACAAAGGATTATTTCATGTTAAAAAAAATCAGTTTTGATGTCAAGGAATATTAAATTATTTTTATGCACTCGCAGTCTTCCTTAATACTGGCAAAACCAGCAAAAGAAACTTTAGATTGTTGTAATACAGCACCAAATCACAATATATCACTATAGCTCACAGAGCTGCAAGGGACATCACGGCAACGGTGTGATGAGGATGTGAGGATGGACAAAGAGGAGGAAATCAGACGGTGAGACGTAGCCGTTTGACTTTGACTTTCGCATTGGCAAAAAAAAGTAAAAAGAAATGCAGCGAACTTGAAAAAAGTGCAACAAGAAACAGCAGCATTGAGGTGAAATCAAAAAGTCACACCTGACTTTTTTAAACCACAATAGTTGGAGAGGCACAGACCTGCTGGACAGCCTTTTGCTTGTACTTTGTTACTCCACTGAGTGCACTAGGTAATGTGTGAACGCTGCTGCTGTGCTTAGAAACCTGGAGGAACCTTTACCTGTTGTGTCCCTCCTGCTGAAGCTGCCTTTCTCCATGTTTGGTAACATCGCAAACGCTAAACTGAAACCAGGGAAACGACCAAGCAGAATCTTTGTTTTCTCCAGTAACCAGAAGGAAGGGATTACACAACGGGGAGGGAGTATTGCGCTTTCACTGTGAATGCACATGTGATGACTGGAGGCAGAAGGAAAAGGGACTCACCAGTACGTCTGTGTGAAAGCGAGTTATGCATCTCATAAGTTTACAGACTGAAGCAAATATGAGAGAGTGGCTGAGCAACAGATCAAACAAGAGTAAAGTTCAGACAGTGATGCAAAAGTACCTTCAGCTCAATGACCTATAGGGAGAGCTGAGCTAAAAACTCCTTTGTCCAGCTTTAAGTACACTTTCAAGGTATACTTGTCCTTTGCTTGACACATACTTTACTTCTCTTCTGCTACATTTCATTTATGCCATCTCCATACCCACTTCAATCAAAACAACAACTTGATTTAGATTTTGCACTTGAGATGACTGTTATGGTGGTGTGGATGAGACACTGCAAAGAGGAAGGAGTATGACCTAAGAGAGTCTCTGTTTGACGTGATTTACTTGAAATCCTAGAAGGAGACATTATCAGGGTGCCAAGCCATTTTATTCCTTATTGACTGGGTGATCATCTAACCTATCTTCTATCCAACTGTGCCTGTAATGAGTTACTTTACAGTCAAAATTCAGAAAATCAGACAGTCAGCGCTCCCATGCCAAGTGCAGGATACGTGTCGTCACTGTGCCCTCTCAGAGGAGACACCATGACACTTTTTATCAATCAATTCTGAAAACATGTGACATCATATGTCACTTGAACTCCACCACTTGCTGCCTTGATACTCTTCTGATACTCTTAATGCTTTCTGGTGTTTTCATTAAGCTAATAAAAAACAGCTTAAAAAAGCACAACTTAGACACCCACTCATGAGCAGCTATAGGGCGATATTAAACGTTCCCTTTCTTAGTAAAATCATAGAAAAAGCTGTTTTTCAATAACTGCACTACTTCCTGTCACTAAATAACTGTTTTAATGAGAACCAGTCAGGCTTTCAGCCACACCACAGCACTGAGACTGCCCTAGTTAAGGTCTTCAATGACATCTGCTTGAACACAGATAGCGGCAACATCTCACTCCTAGTGCAACTGGATATCAGTGCTGCATTCAACACGGTCCACCATAAATTTTTACTACGCCAGCTGAAAAACTGGGCAGGACTCTGGCACAGTACCTAAATAATTGAGTCCTATTTAAAAGATAGGGACTTCTTTGTGTCCATAGGCAATTATGAATATGAGTGAACAAAAATCACTTGTGGAGTCCCTCAAGGCTTCATCTTGGGGGTTCTGCTGTTCAACATCAACATGCTCTCAACTGCTCATATTCTGAAAACTTAAATAATAGTTTTTGGAGCCAAGGTTGAAAGACTGAATGTGAGCACTCAGTTTCACACAGTGATGTTAAAAACCAACAACCAAGCCTGAAATGTAGTTGTCATGGACTCTGATTTGAATTTCAATGGTCAAATTAAGACAGTTATGAGGTCAGCCTATTATCAATCAAAGAACATATCAAGCAGGTCTTATGTCTCAACAGGGTTTTAAAAAAAACTTGTCCATGCATTTATTTTTAGTAGAGTGGACTACTGTAACACTGTCCTAAGAAGTCAATCAGACAGCTGCAGCTGTTCAGAATGTGGCGGCTCCAGTCCTCACTAAGACCAAGAAAATAGATCATATAACTGCAGTCCTGAGATCTTTACACTGGCCTCCTGCCTTTCAAAAATGGATTTCAAAATACTACTGTTAGTTTATAAAGTACTGAGCAGTTTAGGGCCATTTCAGTGGTTTTTGGTTTGATTTGTTTCAATGGACACACTGTGATTTCGACAGGGATTTCACTGCATATCTTTTTACATTTTCACTTTCACTGCTTCTTTAAGATGAGGAGTATGATGTTACCAAATGGCAAGGATACTGTGACGTGCCAGCAGGTTTATAATCAGATCAGGAGAAGAAGAATAAATCAAGCCAGAGTAAGGGAACATCAGAAGCATGGCAATGACAGTGTCACTGTGCTCAGTAAATCAAATTGTAAATGTTTACACTAATAATACTTAACCACATAACACTTTAGCACTACAGAAATTACTGCTATTTTAGCAGTGTCTCTACATAGGAACCCGAGGTAACTGGAGCTTCACCCAGTCTTTAAATGAATCACCTCTCCAAAATTGCGACAAATTACGAGATACCTATATTATCCCTGGCGATTATCCCTCTCTGAAGAGAAAGTTTGACCCCCAATTTTCATGGTTCTGGATGACTCCTTATTGCCGATTCCAGCTAATTCCAGCTCAATATGGGCAAATAGACAGCAAGCCTGGTAATTGGTTGGAACGTACCCATTTTAACTCAGTTACCATAGGCTGGTTTAGCTCTCGCTAAGCTATGATACTAACTAAAGTTGGCATACAATCAATCACTCTGATCAAATCTGTTAACACATCCCCATTTCTGATATCTCTACCGAATTTCAGCTAAAACGAAGATGGCCAGCGCTTTTAAAGACCTGCGCTTGCTCAGTTGGCTATGTATCCTCGTTTGAGCTCTGCCAGGATTCACGGTTAGAACCCACCAGGACCCGTGACAGAGCTTGGTTGGAAATCCATGCTGGCAGAGCATTGGCCATCCCGGAGAAGCTTTGGGCTGGCCATTGGTCTTCGCGTTAGTTCTGATTAGCAGTCTTGCATCTTTATGAGTATATGCACATACAGATACGTACTTCATTGACAAGCCCGGCATTTGTACAGAGAAAAGCTGAAGAGGAAAGAACGTTTATACAGGAGTCAGTTCAATGTGCTCAGGAATAAGAAAAAAGCCTGGAATTTCTTGCATTTTGAGACATGAAGTAGGCGCTGCAGAGACTTCTGCTTCTTTCAGAACCGCAGGACAGCCCATGATTTTACTTAACTGGATCCACGTTTCCCGGTTCCACTTTTTGTCTTGGCAAAGGGATGCAAACCTCTTGGAATATTAAACATTTTGCGCTCATCTTCTTAGTGGCTGGCAATTTACAACGCAACAGCTTCGCTCGGGATCTTGACTCTGAAACATGCTGGGAAGGGAGCGACGTTCTTCCTGTGTGCTCAGACACTATTGAACCAGAGTGTCACAGCATGACTGCAGTTCTGTTTAAACATGTTGGGTTTTGAATTACAGTCTCACAACTGACATTTGCATGATGTGTTTCTCTTAAAATCCAACCTGAACAGCACGAGAATGAAACTGAATATTGGTTTGTTTGTCTCTAAATGTCCTTACATCTGTAAATCAACAATCCTATTCTGTCTGTCATTAGTTTATTTTCATTAGTTTATTTTCTGTCATTCTGGTATGACATCAGCAGCCACATCTGTATCTTTCCAGTTTGTTTTCAGTCATTCAGGAGCTTATCCTACTTATCCTCTATTTTGCTCCCCCACATCTCTCCATCATCCCTGCCCATGTGTCATTTTGACTGTTTGTACCATGACTTTGTCAGCCTCTATCTTGTCCATCTGTCCACTCTTGCCTCTATCAGCCTGTCCAGTTTCCTCCCGGTCAGCAGCAAGCTCTGGTTTCACATTCTTATCAATTAACACTAATAAATATCCCCATGGGAGGATTCGCTCCCCCTCAGCAGCCTCGACTGTCTCTCTCTCTCTCTAACACACACATGACTCAACACACAAACACTTGCACAAGCCTGATTTACGAGGTACTGCTAACAGCCCTGGCTGGAGCGCTGCAGTGCCAACTTGCGGCTTTATAAATGTGCATGTGTGCATGTGTGTGGGCAGTTTATGGCTAAACACCAGGTGTTAGGGGTGATATCAGGGTGTATATGGTGGACAAGGAGAGCATTTTTATGAGAAGCTCTGTGGAGCAGTGAAATCCATCAAGTCCCTACATCAGTGAGAGACAGAAGAGGCCACAGAGGGGATGCGTGTTATAAGGATTTTCCTCCATAAACAACAAGACTCACTGTGGCATTCCCCAGTGGCCTCTTCTTCCATATCGCCTCGGCCTAATAACCCACACGACTCCACTTGAACACATCCTTTAACGCCACACAGCAGGTTCCCACTCCAATTTATCAGAAGCATGGTCTAGCACCCTCACAATAAACACAAGCCTTTTACAGGTTTATATATAACGCTCTAGTATATCAGACATGTAATGCACTATTACTTTTTTTTTTTATTTCAATTTGCTAATGGGTTCAGGCAGGCATAACTTTATCTGTGACATGCCTGCATAAGCGGATCAATCTGTGACTGTAATGGCAGAAAAGTATTAGATCCTGTATACAGTTAAAAAAATGTCAATTTTAACCACCTATAGAAGTTTATATTGGACTTTTGAAAGTAATGTTTATTCTTATATGCAAAGAATGTTTAAAATGTGTAATGAGCATCACATGGAAAATTTGTCTTCCAGAAATTAAGACGGAGGAGGGATTCATCATCTAATTACATTTTATTATTTAAAAGAAGTATCTCTGTATACCAGGGTCTAGGCCTAAAATCCAGTACAGATATATTGTAATCTTTGGGTCTCCATGCAGCACAAAGGTATTTTTTTCATGTTTCAATTTAATTTGAAGGAATTGTGTGTGTGTGTGTGTGTGTGTGTGTTTATTTTTATTATATTAGGATGCTTCAGCTGCCTGTCATGGTTACTGATCACTGCTTTCTGCCAAAACTAACCGAAGTAACTTTGGATTCCCATCCTGGTTGTCTTTTGCAACAACTGTGTATGTTGGGATTTTGGTTGTAGGACCCAAATGCAGGAGATGGAGACGGCAGGAGTACAAACGAAATGTAACACAGTGCTGATCAGACAGGAATCTAGAAAAAATGTAAAAAACCCTCCACTTTCAAAGCTCAATGAAAAAACAAAATAATCAGGATAACACACAGACTAATATGGAAAACTAACCGACAGGGCGCGAAACAGTCCAGGATGACAAACAGAGCTTGAAAAACAGCTGAGATGGAGATGGAGCCAAGAAACAGATGGGTAGAAACACAGACAGACCAGCAGGAAGGAAGGGAAGGACAAGACCTACACTCACTGAGACAGATGAGACACGGGTGCGAACAATCAAGACAGATGAGTCCAAGTAAAGCAGACCTTCAAAGTAAAACAGGAAGTGAAGCTAACAGAAACAGATGCTCAGAGAGAGTTCTGCATTTTACTGCTCGTTTCCCTCATTTGGCCCTCGTTTTTTCCGCTCTTTCCCACCAGAGATTGAGTTGGAGCTCGAGGCCACTGAATTGGACTTGGGCACCAAGATCAAGACTCCCAAGGATGTGATGCTGGAAGAGCTCTCCTTGCTCAAGAACAAGGGGTCCAAGATGTTCAAGATGAGGCAGCAGAGAGTTGAGAAGTTCATCGTGACCAACGAGAATTTGGTGAGAGTGAAGGAAACCAGCGGACTTCTTGTCTTACGCGTATGTGTGTTCTGATCAGATTATTGTGCTTTTGTCTTCCAGCTGAACCTGGAGAACCTGCTGATGCCCCCTCCTGTTCCTCCAAAGCCTGAGATGCCAAAGGAAGAAAGTAGGATCATACATTCAGAAATCACAATGCTCTGTCATTTCGTATCACTGGTGCTTCTAAAACCGGTTCCTGCGTGTCTCAGAAGAGGAGGAGACGGTGGATGAGGAGGCAGAGAAGGCAAAGCGAAGGAAGGAGTATGTGCGCACCTACGTGTCCCCATGGGAACGGGCTATGAAGGACAATGAGGAGCTGAAAGCCACCATGAAGGCTTGCATGCCAGGACCCATCGTAATCCACCCAGACCTGCCTCAGTACAAGAGCTTCAACAGGTACGCCCAAACAAGCGTTATCAGCTTCGAAAGAATCTTTTTTTCATTTGTAATTTTGTGACAATAATGAACTGAAATATTTGACTTTGAAGTGTCAGAAAATGTGGCATAAACATTGCAGTTACACACACATCCACTCAGACTCTAGGTCCTGTCCTAGTTGTAACCCACACCTCAATTATTAACTCCCATATACGAGTTGCAAACGAGCCAGAGAACTGTTTTAGAAATGTAATGATAATATCCTCTAAATATGAGTTTGCCTTGCTCATTTTATATATCCGGCCTCGGCCCTCAGCAGCAGATTTTATTTAGATCTTTGCTCTCTGGTGTCTTTCCAGGCCATTTCAGGCATTTGTCTGAGTTGTCTGGAGTCTAAACTCAACCTGAGCACACATTTGCTGTTGGATGAGCTGAAGCTCCTTAGTAGCATTTTTTTTAATGTTGATTATGATAAAATCTTTAGTCATGCATAATGAAGATACGACTATTCTGCTAGAAGTGAGACGAGGCTTATTACTATAAGTATTGCATTTATTACAGCAACGTGTGATAACACTTCAACCCTGACAGCTTTAGTTGTTGTAGCATGTCATTGCTGCTTTTATATTATTAGAGCTGAAATATGCTTTAAGTGAATACTCTATGCTTTTATTTTACCGCAATCAAATCCAAACAGTATGAAGAGTTTAGTCATGTTAATATGGCCCATCGTTGGTAAACTTTTAATGTAAACTGGTGACACGGTGTAACTGGAAAGCATGCGAACTACCTCCACCTGCTTTACAGATGTGTCCATCTGAATCTGATCTTGAGATGTTCCAAACCTTTTTCAATCCTTCTTCCAGCTGTCATTTTGGATCAGCTTGATTTAACCGGGAATGCTGTTCTCCAGCTGGCTTGCTCTGTGAATCCTTCTCCTTATTGCAGAATTTGAAATGACCTCTTGATCTTTGTTCTCCTTGAATAAAGATATCTTTTTTTTATGAATAAGTGTAGCTCCACTGAGTTGATGGAAACAGCATGTTTCCTGTCTCATCAGGGTACGCTCCTCTCTAACAAGATGTACCAAACTCCTGGTGATTCTGGATGCTTCTGTTCTGATTTTGCTGCATGAGGATGACCTGTTCCACAAGAATATGATATGTAAATAACTCTTGACATAAACCGCGTATGGACCGATAATAGCAGCGCCAATCTCATCCGAAGTTAATTTTTCTCACAGAGCCCACATCTCTATGACAACCAGAAGACTACCGTTCCCATGGCTTTTAATGCTTGCTTCCAAACTTGGTCTTCTTATAATAGTAATGTGTTGTTAATCCAGTTTGCTGCTCTTTTATTTTGACTCGTTCTGCCTTTTCTTCTTCACTGTTTAATTATGTGTCATATTCTCCATATGCTTCCCTTACATTTATTTTTTCTAAGTGCATACTTTTGTTCTTGTTGGTGATAAAGACTTCACTGAGTCCACATCCATAAGATTTAGATACCAAAGCACTGACAGATGGACAGATGGTGTACTTTTTCCTCATTACTGGGTGTACTTTTTCCTCGATACTGCATGCTCTTTGCAATGCGTCACCTTAGCTTTTTTGTTTGTCCTCTCCCTTCCCCAGGACGGCGCTGCCGTACGGCGGCTTAGAAAAGGCATCTAAGATGCTGACCTTTGAGCTCCCAGAGGTCAACGGTGCCAGCGAAGAGCTGGAACCTCTTCCCACCATGCAGCCTGACATGCGTTCGCGGCCCTCGTTCAACCGCACGCCCATCGGATGGATCTGCAATGAGGACAACTCACAGATCCACATGGACCTGGAAGTCGCCTTTGATGGAGAGACAGATGACCTGTGAACACGCGAGCAGACGCGAGCATATTTACAGCACATACAGTCAAAGACACACATCAAACCATGCACTGGACCTCAAAGTCACTCGCATAAATGAAGAATTCACTTCCACGTGTGTGTAGGAGATGGAAATAACGGGTACACTATCATTTAAGAAACAAAGCACAACATAAGTACATTTAAACAAACAAAGGAAGCTAACTTAATTGGAAAGAGTTATAAAGACTGAAAGTATGTCCCTGGTCTCCTGTGTGCTTTCTCACCCTTAATTACAAATGAGTCTTACACTGCTTTTACATACTGTGAGCTAACGTGAAACCTGTGTGAATAGCAATAAATAAGCACTCTGCACTCTTAAAACATTGTAAATATGCAATAAACTTCCCCTTCACAGAAAGTCTAGTGACTTTTGATTCTGCATCACCTAGATGTTGTTCATGTTGTCGTGTTTATGCTCACTTCTTACTCTCAGACTTAAATACAGCTGCCTAAAATGAACAGCTTGACATTGATTCACCTTGTAGACCCATGCAGGGACAGAACATTGCAACTTGGAACACGTCCACCTTATGGCCTAATTTATGCTTCTCTGTCAAACCGACGGTGTCATGACGTTGACCCTGTGTGTCCAGCGTAAAACCACAGGTTTGATGGTTGGTGCTGCCTGTTGACACACCTCCAAAAAACATGTTCTGCCCATGCAGATGCAAGAAATGTGATTGGTAGATTTGTTCCTCTTCTTTTTTGAATTTCCCAATGCTAATTTTTCTTCTCGTTTTCAAGTCGAGTAAAATAATAGTGTGCTGTCTGTAAAAACGGCTGATGGTGAACATTTATCAGCTCCAAATTGCATGAAATATACTTTATTTGCTCAGTTGTTATGTCTGCGCGTGGTGTGGGGACTGAGGGTCGGCAGCCTCCTCCCTGATGGTGATGGGTGGGTGGGGTCTCTCACGATGCTGAGGGCGAGTCAGACGGGCACTGTAGATGTCCTGAGGTGAGGGGGGAGAGACACCAACGATCTTTTCAGCTGCTCTCACTACGCGTTGGAGAGACTTGTGGCAGGTTGCGGTGCAGGTTCCGTACCACACTGTGGTGCAGCTGGTCAGGATGCTCTCGATGGTGCCTCTGTAGAAGGTGTACCTGATGGAGGCCGGGGCTCTGGCTCGTCGCAGTTTGCGGAGGAAGGAGAGACGCTGCTGTGCCTTCTTGGCGAGTGATGCGGTGTTAACAGTCCAGGAGAGGTCCTCTGCAATGTCACCCAGGAACTTGATGCTGCTCACCCTCTCCACAGCAGCACCGTTGATGGTCAGAGGAGCATGCTGGGTGTGTTGTCTCCTGAAGTCAGCAACAATCTCCTTGGTCTTCTCCACGTTCAGGGAGAGATTGTTGTCGCTCGTTGTTGTTGATGAGATCCACCACAGTCGTGTCGTCCGCAAACTTTACAAAGAGGTTGTCCCTGGGGGGCCCCTGTGCTCAGTGTGATGGTGCTGGATGTGTTGCCGCCGACCCATACTGCCTGTGGTCTCCCAGTCAGGAAGTCCAACAGCCAGTTGCACAGCGAGGTGTTGATCCCCAGCTGGTCCAGTTTGTGAATGAGCTGCTGGGGGATGATGGTGTTGAATGCTGAACTGAAGTCGCGTTTCTGGTGTCCATCTGTGTGAGGGCTGTGTGGAGGGCAGTGGAGATGGCGTTGTCAGTGGACCGGTTGGAGCGATATGCAAACTGGTAGGGGTCCGGGGGGTAGCCTTGATATGATGCATGTAGTCCGTAATGGTCTGTGTCCCTTGCCACAGGCTCCGTGTGTCCCTGCTTTAGTCAGTCAGACTTATTCTAACCTATGACACCAATCAATACTACTTTAAACTCATTCTTATCAAATCTGTCTTAACATCCTCATTTCAATTGTTGCTACTGAATCGACATCCAAAATGTATAACGCTACAGTTGAAACAAAGACTAACAGATCTGTGGTCGTTGAGCCTAACACTTTTGTGTTTAGAGCTTCATTTCTTGTGTTATACTTTGTTCTTTAGTATTGGTGTTTGTCAGAATCTGGATTTGGTTTAATGTTGGTGGTCTAGTCTTGTTTTTCTTGCCTCAGTCCCCTTCTATTTTACTTGGAAGGTCTGTTCGGTTCTCTCCTCTTTCCTGTCCTTTCAGCTCCCGTATGGTTCTACCAGAGGTTTCTTCCTGTTAAAGGGGAGTTTTTCCTTTCCAGAGTCACCTAGTGCTTGCTCAGGACGGGGCATTGTATTGAAGAAAGGTTTTGATGCAATCTGTTGGTTTCCTTAGCAAAGCATTGATTATTCTTGTATTTGTGTTGGCTTTGTAATTTTTGGACTAATTGAAACGAGTCGACCTGTGTTGTTGAAGTGCCTTGACGTGACATTTGTCATGATTTGGCACCATATAACTAAGGCCGAATTTAATTGAACTGTGGCAAATAACAAAAAATTGGATGCTATAGCTGGTGATTCCATGTTGTGCATTCCTCCCAAAATGTAGGAACATTTCAGATTGATGGTGACCCCAACAAATATGATTGGTATGTCAGCAGCATTGTTCTTCCTTCTATGCATTTCTGGTTACTACTACTTTTACAGCATTTTCAAACTGGATTGCTTAGTATTTGTAATTTCAGATGAAGTAATTGCTGTTCAGCATTTCTTAGCTCCAAATCACATAAGATGTTGTGTCCTTGCTTTACTGCCACATTTGAAGTGCCTGAACGAATTAAAAGGAAAAGAAGCTCAGCACTGCTATGCGCCATCTAGCGATTGGAAGTGTAATTACAATCGACACTTATAAATTCCAGCTGTGGTGTGCACAGTTGTCATTTTTACCAAGCACACACACCGTTTTTTATGATATGTACCTGTGAAATAATAATAAAAAAAAAACAATTGTAGCCAATGACCAAAAGTCAAAACTGGCCCAGAAAATCAAACTATAAAAGGAAAGCGTTGACTAAAAATTAATGTCAAGCACACCTTCTCTGCCATACTAAACGGTGTCACCATGACCTCTCACCTGCTCTATGAATAGTCTGTGACTGTGAACTGGTGCCGGTGGGTCTCAAGTTACAGAAATGATGCAGATCCCAGCAGGGCGCATCTGAGTGCAGAGTGGAGGAAAGGAGAAGAGGTGGGGGTGGGGGTGGGGGTGGAGGGGGTGACGTGCGCGCTCAAACAGGTAGAGCAGGTAAAGGATGACATCATCATCACTGTCTTGTCACTCATCCCGCCTGACGTCCAGAAGGCGGCGGCATCGGGCCGGTCAAAAGCCCCCCTCTCGACGTCACGCAGTCCATCTGAGAGAGAGCCGATGGCGCGGTATCGCGAGAGCGGCGTACCGCGACCGCAGCGCTGGATGGCGCTGGTGGGGGCTGAAAGCGCGCACAGCTCGACCTCTCTACTGTTTAATCACACGTTAGGACACGCGACCGGACGGAGACTCGCGGCGACAGCAGCCGGGGTGAGTAAAAAACCCTGCATACTGCGGACATCATTACGGCTGGATAGCTCCGGGGGGCGGGGGGTACTTTCATGTGACAGAGTAAGTGCGTGTGTCTTTATGTGTGAGGGACAGTCAGAGTGTCGGCCAGATGCGATCTTTTCCAGATGTGCTCTGAAGATGACTTCCCCATCATCATCATCATCATCATCATCATCATCATCCGCTCCACTGTTATTAGTGTCATCATCAGCGGGGTCGGCTCGGTGCTCCTTCTCCTGTCAGTTGCAGGATTTTATCAGGTGGTGCGGGGTCAGTAATTCCTTCCTGCGCAGCTGCCCTCGTGTTTCAAGCATCCTTCCCACCCCCCCATCACCCCCTCCATCCCGGCTTGCATCACTGAGCGGGATCGTTTTTCGCACAGGTGTTTTTAATTCAGAGCGTCCCATCAAGCCACGCAGACTCTTTAGTCCTGCGTGTTTTCTGCTTTGGCAGCGTTTGGCAACACTGCGCGGACTTGTTGATGGATCACGCCGGGGGAGTGGGACGGGGGCCGGGGGGAGTGGGTTCGGGGGGCGCAGCCTCTGGCCGAAGCGGGTACACACGCTCCGCTGGCATCGTGCGCGGGGGACTGTAGTGATTTAATGTTGGGGCTGCGATCCGCGTGATTGATGACTTTGGCCCGCGTCAGGGCCAGCCGACAGCGCCGTCACATCACGGGCACGGTGACACAGCCTTCTGCCTCGCGCACGCTCACACGTGAGTACAGTCTACCAGCAGAAAGGGAAACCAAGTCTGAGCACGACGATAATGTCTTCAGACGTGACAAGCAGACCTCCACGCGAGGAGTCCGAACCCCACGCGGGAGGACACAGATTTGCCATGGCAGCACACCTCTTGCCCTCTAAACTCAGCAATAAAGCCGATTTAACTTTACAGTTATACTTTATCATCACTTTTGGTCTCTACAGCACATTCGGTTCAACTGTTAATGTCAAAATGCAGTACTGTGCAAAAGTCTTAGGCACGCCTAGTCTTATTGGTAATTATCAATGTTTTTTTTTTTCTTCTTCGAAAGATACTGGCGCAGTTAAAACTTATATCGGTCAAACTCAAGATAATATGTATTCTAAAATAACACCCCCGAACAGCATTAGTTATTACCCAAAAGGGGGTGTGGTCATCTCAAGGAGAGCGACGCGAAGTAGACCTGTCACTCATCTATCTATGATGTATAAGTCAGAGCTCATAACGCCATCATGGTTGACCTGATCGCATTCAAGTTGGAAAGTCGGAAAATGAACCTTCTCAAACAACCGCTGTGGTTTGAAGCAGCATAACAACACTGCATAACAATAGATAACGACACATAACAATAGACTTTTCTCAGGTTAAAACATCCGTTTTAATTTAATGTCCAGAAGCGGTCGGCGACTTTTTAAGGAGCGTAACTCAGCGCTGGCGGTTTGCTCATCTCCTCATATGCTCAGATCTTTACTAAATCTGTTCGCACCAGGGCAGCTTTGATGGTATATGACAAGTTCAGCTGTCCATGGAGACACATTGAGGAAGTTAACTTTCAAAAGTTTGTCCTTAAAGCTTCAGTGGAAGTGAAAATAACGACAAGGCTTGAGCAGTTTTACTTTCCTCTGGGGTTAGTTAATTAAGCATAGCAGTGAGGGTGATTTGCTTGGTGTCATGTGGCCCCCTGTGGTGGTCAAATTGACGCGTGACAAGAAAAGCCTTTCTTTTTCTTCCAGTTCTTTGGGTTAAATGTTGAAAAAGTGATTTCTATCGCTAAAATGCCAACTTTTTTATTATTATTTGCAGCTCTAGAGTATCCGTGTTGAAACAATGTAAAATGACACGGTTGTTAAATTCTTGGAGTCACTAACTGATTTAGGGCCGGTCACGTGCGACTGATCCTGACCGCTGTCTTTGGGGAATTTGTTGACATTTAAGTGGAAGTGTTGCCGCCTCAGTGGCTGGGGTCACATATATGGGATTATAAGAGGGTTGATGTATAAGGACGGGCAGATTGAATAGAGGATGAAGAATGTGGAGAGGAAATGAAGGCATGCTCATGTGGCATGTCTTCTGTGACCTTTACCACCCACCAGATGTCCTTTTTTTGTTTTGTTTTGTTAACCCATCCTCTTTGACATGCCACTGTTCATAAAGCATCAAGCTCCACCTATTTTTCTTTTCTTTCTTTCTTTTTCTTTCTTTCTTTCTTTCTTTCTTTCTTTCTTTCTTTCTTTCTTTCTTTCTTTCTTTCTTTCTTTCTTTCTTTCTTTCTTTCTTTCTTTCTTTCTTTCTTTCTTTCTTTCTTTCTTTCTTTCTTTCTTTCTTTCTTTCTTGTCCTCTACTAATTTTTCCCTTTTCTTTCATCTTCTTTTTTTATTATCTCTTTTCCAACATCTCTCTCTCTCTCTCTCATCTTTCTTCTCCTCTTGATCCCCCTTCTCTCACTCTGCGGTGACTTAAACTTCGAAAAACCTCTCATGACTCCCAGCATGCATTGTAAATAAGGATGGTTACGTAATACCTGAAATATTAAGGAAATCTTCACGCCTCTTTCTGTTTTCTACTAATAGGATTAGGTGTGCACATGTGTCTCGGTTACAGTCGGTTGCATCTAGGTTATGGCGTGCACATGGGTCTGTTGTTGTGCGTGCGCGACGATAAACAGTATGTTGGTGTTCTCACATGTATACTTTAGCGTTAGGGAATCTGACCTTGAAGCTTTTCCCCTCCAGCGAAAAAAAGAAACGGAAAAGAAGAGATTCCCATCCAGCGTCTGTGCTCGCACATGAAGCTACACGTGCTCCATCTGTATGTTTGTCCACATACATAACTTCTCCTTAGATCGGAGAAGAGAAAGCAGGGGAGAAAGAGAGACACGGAGGGGAAGATGAACTCTGTGCCATCCCTATTGTTAACCAAGGCTATTTGAAGTTACACATAACCCAGTTACAAGGGAAACCGCTGTGGCTGAGGGTGTGTGAGCACATGCTTGCAGAGTTTTCTTTTCGTAAAACTGAACGAAAAGAGGCAAACCTGAATGGAGGAGAGTGAATGAGATTGGGGGGGGGGGGGGGGGGGGGGTATAAGAAAGTGAGAGAATAGGGAAGGAATGAAAGGGATAGGAGGGAGACGGGAAGGAAAGGACGAGCGCAGGTTCAAAGCTTCTCTTATTTACAGGGACATTTAAATATTCCTGCCGCCTTCATGTCCGTTTGAGAGGGAGGGAGACAGTTTGAGAGACGGGCCATTGTGCTCTCAGACAGTATCAGCTCTTTGTTCAGCTTGCTTGACACTGGTGTCACCGTCATCGAGCCGCGCCAACCCGCGGCAAGACGGGAGAAAGAGAGTGACTGTAAACTCCGAAATGGTGCCTAACGTTAGCATGTTGCCTTCATCCGGCTCTGAGGTCAGTCGTCGTCGCGCGGTGGAACGCGTCCTTCACAGCCGAGAGAAATAAACAAGAACAGAAAATGGGAAACAAATGGGCGAATTAAGCTATTGAGAAATAGGCGAGATGCTGTAGAAAGGGTTTGAACATGCAGGAGCTGATAATGACGTGGATGTCGAGTGCTTTTGGAGCTCTCATGACCTAAGAGAGAAACTTTTGATTCGAGATTGAATGTTCCTTCTCGAACCTTGCGTTGAGCTTGTCTTGTCGCCACAAAAATGATACAAGGTGAGGTCCGGCTCCACTAGTTCAGCGCGGAAGAACCGGTCTGCACAAAAATCCAGCGTCCAGCCCATCCGGCACTTTTGAGCTGGCCGTTGGCCAGGCCCCTCCACTCAACAGTTGCCAATCCTGCTAATGCTCTTGCGAGAGAATGGAAGCAAATCCCTGCAGCTAAATTCCAAAATCTGGAAGGTCTGAAGTCATAAGAGCTGCTGCTACCGCACCGCATCTATGCATGTTTGTTTGCGCTGAATGATATGGGCATGATGTGCTGATATTAATATATTTAGGCCATATTACAAAATATTTAGACCCCACAGAACGTGCACGATCAGTTTTGACCATGCAAAAAGGAATATTTTGTTTATAATATAAGTCTAAATGCCTTTTTACAGTGACTTTTGGGCATTTGTCCAACCAAAAATGTATTGCATCTTCAAGTTTTATTACAAAGTATAATAAAAACATACTTGCTCTGCTTTTTCTTTACGCCCCAAATGCCGAGTCCACATGAATACTGACATACAGCATGTTTTTAGACCTGCTATGACAGATGCAAATCAGTTTTAAAGAAATGCATAAGGACTTTTGCAAAATGAGGACTGATACAACTTTGATCCCACTGTTTGCAAAAGCAGTCATCAATAAGGAGCATAAACAGCAACCCCTATCTCACCACACGCACGTGCTGGTTTCCAACGACGCGACGTCCGCCGTTGCGGGACTGAACTGTAGGTTTGGTGGCGAAGTTGCTTCTGTCAAAGGTTCTGGGAATTTTCAACTTTTCGGGCTTTAATGTGAACGTCAGCGAGTCAAATACCAGCGGCGCAGCTAGAGCGGCTCAGAGCATGCGGTTTACCTGTTAGGTGAGTCAGAGGAAATGTGATTGGTTGTTGAGCCTTTTTTGGTGTGGGAGGAGGGTTAGATAAAGTAGAGTATTGTGCATAGTTGTAATAAGCGTTGTGTTATTTGTTTGATGTATTGTTTCTTATTTTCTCAGGCAGAGTGATTGCATGACTAATCTAGCAAAGACCTTAACGCGTCATCACTAATGTAGCTTGGGGTCATGGGGGGCTATGGGTCTTTCACCATCCTACACCTTTGCCCAGGTGACCCAGTGAAGGGTGATCGGGTCCTAGCTCGTCAAGTAGCTCGAGCCAACCACAGATCAACCCTTTTGACCCATAGCCATCTTGATGCTTCTTCAGCTGCATCTGTGATGTTCTAGATGGCGCTGTGCGGTCCCCTGATCCCCAGCACCTTGAGGGCTCCACGGAGGGACTCATCAGAAAAATCCTCTGGAGCCAGTCTCAGTTGGGTGGCTCTGGGTCTTCCAGCTCTGACATTCAGCTGTGAATTCTGGGTATCTGGCCTTCTTCTTCTCAAGCACCTCTTCCATCCAGTCTTCCCAGGGGACATTCAGTTCCTGCAGGGTCACCTGGGAAGACTGGATGGAAGAGGTGCTTGAACTGAAGACAATTTAAGTTGTCTCTTTTGAAACTGACGTCCAAATACCAGTCCATACCCGAGCCAGCCAAAAACCATAAGACAAAAGCATCAAAAGATAGAAGAGAGAACATGTAAAAGTGAATTGAAGTGCAAAGACTCATTATACTCACATAAACCCGATTAAGTGATACAAAGAGATTGCTTCATGGGGAAGAGAGGAATGGTGGACGATGAACGTGGAGGAAGAGATTTCACAGGACGCTAACATGATTTACAGCTATGTGGGTTAAAGAGTGGAAACTGCAGAGCACCAGGGATCAAAGAGGCATCCAGCCATCCTACAAAATCTGTCCTCGGATAAACCCCCGCACACGTCTTGCATGCCAACTATTTTGAGCTCAGGAATAGTTGAAAAACCGGGGAAGTGGAAGAAAGTGAGAACAGGAGAAGAGAAATAAAGAGGGTTAGAATATGAAAACATGGGATCACAAAATGTTGCAAAAAAGAGGGTGAATTTGAGAGATTAAGGCGGAGGGAAGGATGGATGGAGGTGAAGTTGCATTATCTGGTACAACAATATGTGAATGTTACGGTTTATAGTAGTGGGCGTCCTTACGTCAGGAATGACAGAGGAGAGGATCCATAAAAACAGCTGTCCGGTCTAAATGCTCCCAGTTGTGCTCATCTGACGTCTATCGATCCACAAGTAATCATCTGCTGTCAAGAAAAAAAAACTGAAAGAAAAGACACATTAAAGCATCCGGACATGTTCTTTTTAAAGTTTAAGTCACTGCACACTACAAGATAATCAGGACAAATTTGGACCCAAGTCTCCCCTTCTGACAATCCCAGATAAACTCTTGACCATCTTCACCATGTTAGAGGTGATCTTACCAGATGTTCCTGAGCTGTGAGGTGTGGTGGAAGTGATGGCCCCTGCTCATGAGAAGGTTTGAGCGCCGTCGATCTCAAATCCAGCATGTTGAATATTTATAATCAGAAACTCCTGTTGTGTGGGGAGAACTCCAACAAGGTGTTCACCGTACTCTATGGATTGTACCCAATCAAAAAGCAGGACTTACCAAGGAAAATTTAGTTTGTTTATTTTTTTGTTTTGTTCTTAATCAGTTACTGATAGACTAGTATTTAAAAACAACAGAATTTTCTGCCATATTAGGCAATTACATGTAAAGTTGCAGGTCAAGCCAGCTAGACTTCATCTAAACACCTTTTTTTGTCTGGAATTTTCAGAGATAATAGAAAGGAATTCTTTTCTCTTGGACATTGTCCAGTCTCTTTAGAAATTAGCCCAATTTCCCATAAATCTAGTCAACATTTTATTTTTATTTTAAACTAAAAATATTTTTGCCGATGGGGTAAGAAAATGTTCTTGACTAGAATTCTTAAAACTTGCAAAGTAGTCCAAAATAGTTATTTATAGGTTATTTATACTTTTTTAGGAATAGTTTTTTTTTTTTTTTTTAATTATACTGCAGTAGTATTAGACAGGAAGAGATTTAGCAGTTTAACCTTTTTTTTTCAGCCAGGACTGCTGGTTTTTAGGAATGCAATCTTTTAGTGAGTGTGCTGTGCTGTCTGGGACATATATCGTCATATCCACACACTATGGGAACATATTTTCGTGTGTGGTGTCTTGTATTTTGAAGATTTTAGTCATTCTAGTCTCACACTAAAGACTTCAAATGGATTCTTAACAATAAAACACTTAAGTCTTGGTGTCTTAGCTCTGATCTAATCAATTCCCGTTTATTAGGCGTATGCAGTGATACGGGGGTGGAGGGGGGCGTTGATGAACCTTCCTGCTCCACAGAATCCAAGTCTACAAGTGGAAGCTGTGGAGGAGGTGAGATTTTAAGAGTGTCAGCGAGCTTGCCGGGCGAGAGACATCAGAAGGCATGTGAGAGACGAGTACCACATGCTCCTTAAATAGACCCATGAACGAGATGGAGTAAAACACTGCACGACATGTCTGCCTGAAACCGCTCCCATACTGTTGCTTCTAATTAACTCCTATTTACTAGTGCATCAGAGTTTAAACAAATTTGCTCACTAAAGTAGTTAAGGGTCAAGGTGTGCATCGTACTGATATTTCACTTAATTTCATTTCTAGGACAAAACGGTAATGACTGACCACAAGAGACGGGCATGTACATATAAAAGCAAAATCTAAAAGTCATTTTATGCATTTCTTAGTGGCACCAACAACAGAAACGACAATACCTCTAGACCAGAGACTGTATTGGAAGAAATGGACAAACCCCTGGTGATGTCGCCCATAGCTTTTCTGAAGAGTGTTTTTAAAGCCTCCTTTTTCTCCCACTGTGTGGCGCCAAGTTGGAAATGGGCCGAAAGAGCATCCTGGAAGCCAGTCAACACAAATGAGCAATTTTAGCTTTGACGGTTTAGCTTTTGGTGACCTAAAATGCTTTACATAAAAAGAGTTAAAAACACTTTAAAAAGTAAGATTTTAAAACCGAGAAAGACCTAAGTTAAAAAGAATCAAACAAATGAAATGCAAAAAATAAAGGTTGCAGTGCATTATGCTGTATTACTGAAATGCAGCAGTAAATAAAAAGGTTATCAACTATGACTTAAAGCAACTTGAGAGTTTCAGCAGCCCTGATGCGTTCTGGGAGTTCCACAGGTGAGGAGCATAAAAGCTGAACGCTGCCTCATTGTGTTTGCTTCCTACCTCTGGGTACAGAAAGTAGGCGTGACCCTGACGACCTGAGGGTTCTGGTTGGTTCGTAATAGACCAGAAGATCAGAGATGTTTTTTGGCCCGACACCATTCAGAGATTTACAAACCAACAGTAGAATTTTGTCTTAATTTTACTGAAGAAAATTCTGGCACATCCACTCTTTAATTTGATCAATGCATTTGTTCAATGTTTGAATTGGATTATAGTCTCCTGGTAAGATGGTTATATAGATTTGTGTGTCATCTGCTTAGTTATGGTAACCCATTTTGTTCTTTTTCATAATTTGAGCAAGTGGGAGCATTTAGATGTTAAAAAACAGAGGCCCCAGAATTGAACCATGAGGAACTCCACATGTTGTTTTTGTTAGCTCCGATTTGTAGTTTCCTAAAGACACAAAATAGTCCCAGTCTTTTAGATAGGACTCCAACCAGGCAAGTGCTGTGCCAGAAAGTCCCACCCAGTTCTTCAACCGGTCAATCAAGATGTTATGGTCGACTGTGTCGAACGCAGCACTGAGATCCAGTAAGACCACGACTGAAATGTTGCTACGATCCATATTGGAGCAGATGTCATTAAGGACCTTTTATTAGAGCTGTCTCAGTGCTGTGATGTGACCGGAAACCGGACTGGAAGACGTCAAAACAGTCATTTAGTGTTAGGATGTCATAAAGTGTTGAAAAACAGCTTTTTCTATCATTTTACTAAGAAATGGGAGGTTTGACACGGGCCTGTAGCTGTTCATAAGTGACCTGTCTAGACTATTCTTTTTTTTAAAAGTGGCTTAATGACACAGAGGAAAGATACCTGAAAGGAGAGACGTATTTACAATATCTAGAAGAAGAAGAAGAAGATCTGAGGACATACAAGGTGCAACACTCTTAAAAAGCAACAGTCCAGCTGAGTATCCGTGGTCCGCAGCCTGCAAATGGTGCCGAAGGTGGCTGCTTCAGACTGCTTCTCTTAACCTCTGAACCCTTCCTGGTCAACCCAAAACTTAGTTAAGTTAACTTCTCAACAAGTCATATTATCAATACAGTAAGACAAGGATGCTCTGTTAGCGCTTTACAGTTCAGAGGTCAAGTCTAGGCAGGGCTAAGAGCTACGGAGCTAATCACAGCTAACGTTGATATATGCTGATACTTTTAAAACATGTTTTTAACAAGAGACTAAATGATAAATACAACACATTTATGTGGGAATCTTGCATCATCCAGGAGTAGCAGGTAAAGGACAATACGACAGCTGAAACAGGAATTGCTTCCAGTTCATAAAATAAGTTAAAAAATAAAAACAACAACAAAGAGTATTTTATAATTGGTTTTAGGCTATTCCCTTTGTCTGCAGGATGATTTATTGAAGCCACAAAGTTTGTGGGACAACAAAAACCAAAACAAACAAACTACAATTAAGGAAATGATTGCACTAAGAATTTTATTCCTAGCCTTCATTTCTTAAAATGTGTGTTAAACACATTACAGGCTGTGGCTGCCACAATTCATACAAGAGTCCATGTAGTGAAGTGCTTTTTTTAAATGTATGTTCATGCGTCCATATTTATATCTAACCACTTTCTCTGGGATGCTTCGGTGGTGCTGCGCTTCAGATGAAATGACCTACATCACCACTTCATAAAACAGTTCTCTCCCTCCCTCTCTCTCTTTTTTTAACCTGCGCCATATACACATACAGGTTGAAGATGCAACTTTACACCTTTTTATATGGTAGGAATTAATGATTTATTTAATTTACTCACAGATTTATGATTTCACTCATTAGGCTCATTGTGTTTATTTTGCTTCGAACCACAACCCCTCACACGTCTTCTTTTAAGCTTACAATGAAGTCTAAGGTAAGAATTAATTGTTGCGGCGGTTTAGAATGGCCCAAACACACAGTAAAGTATACCATGTCCACACGGGATTCAGATCAGTTCAGTTTATGAAGTGCCACAGGGTTATATTAGCCTTTCCAGGGTGCTTTTCTTAGTCATTTCAAAGCCTTATTGTATTACACAGAGAAACCCAACCTCTGAAAAGCTCAAATTCCAACTGCGGCTGATTTCCACGCACACTTCACGCACACACAGTGTGCGGCTGCCCAAACGCTTTCTTCATCTCAACTCCTCACGGGGAACGTCTTCTAAATGTGTGGTTGCTGTCTGGGCAGCTTCCAGGGAACCAGGTCTTTGTAGACGGGGTCAGGGAATTTGATTGACTTGTGTCTTGACTCACTTTGGCTTCCAGGAAGTCTCCACCATCAATACACATCATCATCACTCGCCAGACCAGCGTATGTAAGTGTGTGTGTGGGTGACAGTGTGTTTCTGTTAAATCAGATGGTTCAGCTTTTCCCCCTGCGTGCCTGCTGCTTGGCCTATTTCCATGGTAACAAGTTGATGATGTGGGGAAGCACAAACGAACACACAAACAGACTTTCCACATATATGGCACTTGTGTGAGGGCTTGCAACAGCGATTTTGGCTGTGTGTGGCTGTAGGGTGCAGCCAGAGAGAGGATGTGTGATCACACTCTCCACACAGACTCAGCGGGAGACACACACTCACGCGCACACACACACACACACTCGCATACATATTGTATAGTGAGACAGAAGCTCAGCATGCTGTGCTGTATTGGAGAAATGGCACACAGGGGGCATGCCACCCAAATCCCTTCATAAATCCTCCTGCAATTTGGATTTGTTTGTTAATGGATGAACAAACGGACGAGCGAACAATGGATGGACGGGTGGATGGACAGACAATTTGCCAGTGTGCAGCAGCACTGAGCGACACGTTGCCTAACAGTTATTTCATTCTTGTCTCCATATCAACCTGCATCTCTGTAAAATCCCCTCATCACTCCCCATCTCTTTACCCATCTGAGTGGCTATCACTATAGCAACAACCCACGCCTTACACCTTCTCATTACAGCCCCCCCATCGGGCTTTTTGCCAAAAGGGTGCTGTGGTGTTAACGCAGGCTGGCTATCAGGCAAGGGAGCTTTGCCAAAAGTAGGGAAGCTATAGGGGAAGGAAGAAAGTAAGAAAGGGGGAGCGGAAGGAGCACTGCGGACCTATTAACTCCTGCCCTGTGATATTACGCAACTTTCTTTATACACGCACACACACACCAGCACACATTGTAGGGTGACAAACCCATGCAGATTGCTTTTTTTAATCATCACACATGTTCAAATGCTGTGCATAGTAGAGTTGAACCAGCATAAGCTCTTCATAATGTCCCTGAGCACCGATTAGGAAATGACATAACAGATTTCTCTGAACGGTTCCTGTGCCGTATCGCTGACGGAACGTCCGTCTGAGGGATGCTGTGTCCATGTGACGATTTACCAAATTCACGGCAGTTGATTTCAGGCTGCATAATAACTAACAGCTACCATCTCATCACCGGGTCACGATGCGAAAGGTGCTCTTTTGTGATTAGGTGTTACCAGTGATAATTGTGACTCTCAAACATTCTGACTTGTGGTCCTTCTTGTCCTCCCGTAAAATAAAAAAAACAAAACAAAACATCAACATAACCATTAAAGACGACCAGGATTAAAGAAGCACAAAAGACTTTAGTTCACTTTTAGAGAAGTTTCAGTTTCATTTAAAGGAATATTTGCTCACTTTTCCGAAGCTTTATCTAGCTGCCGCGATATTCTGTTCCCGCTCTAAAGAGTGTACGTATAGGTAAATAAGGAGAACCAAGATTAGCACTGCGAATGAATATAAGTCTACAGGAGGACAAAGCAGACCGTTTGAACTGGGCATACAACATGCAGCGGTAAGTGTTTGAAGGTTTGGGATGAACCTCAGAGCTTCATGCTGGACTGTGTCAAGTGTATGTAGGCATTAGGAGGATGTGTGCATATAAATCACCTCCCTGTAGTCCAGCACAGACATAAAAAGTAGCAGAGACAAGTCTTTTTGGGTTACAAAGAAAGGAAAGATTTCATTCTAAAAAAAAAAAACCCAAAAAACTCTTACAGCCTAAAGTTTTTTTTGAGTGGCATAAAAGAGAGAGAGTATCAATCAAAATACTCTAGTATACCCTAGTCGTCAACTTGACCTCAGAATCCCGGAAATACAGCATTAGATGGAAGATTCAGGGAATTATGCTGCTGCTACAAAAAATGTGTCTCTTGCATTCCTTGTTAAGTATGTTCAAGCATTCCTGTTACTTGCCATCATGTTCGAAATAAAGACTTTTTTAAATTGAATTTGAATTTGATTTTACCTTTTGAAAACATCATGACTTTAGTTTTGTCATTGAAGTCTAGTTTTAACCAACACAAGATCTGTTTAACATTTACACTGAACATTGCACATGTGTCATTTGCTTTTTGGCATATTTATCGATGAAGGCTGTAATGTATAAAATTAACAAATGTGGTCCAGTACCAATCCCTGAGGAACACCCTTAGTAACACTGAGGTGTATAGAAGTAGTCCTTTCTACCTGAACGTACTGAGATCTACCTGGTAAATAATCTTAAATCCTCCAGCAGGATAAACACTCCAGCATGACTCAGTCTTCGCTTTAGTATGTTGTGTTGACGATCTTAGACAGATTGATAAAAAGAGCAGCACAATAGTGCTTATGATCTAAATATAAAGTTAGTGCATTTATTACATTTAAGGTTGATGTAGTTGTAATGTGTAACAGACCTAATGTGTAAGGTTTTTTTTTACCAGTTAACAAGATTAAATCTTTAACTATGTAAAGATGAAGCTATTCAGTTCTTAAATTAAAAAACTTAGTTGGCAAGACTTCAACACGCTAAACAACTGCAGCAGATAGCTTGTGGTTAAAGATTTATTCAAATATATTATCACACCTGTTGGATTTCTTAAGTTAATAGATAAAAATCAGGTAGAGTAAATTACTAAATGAAAATACTTTAATATTTTTTTTCAGTTTAAGAAAAAAATTGAAATGTTAAAATCTCTGTCAATGTACGGTTGGAGTTTCAGCACTTGGCTCACAATTAAACCGTCCACACGCTGTGTCTGACATCACACCCTACTTACTGTATTGTGCACCACACGTTGTGTTTGCTATTTTGTAGGCCTGTCCAAATACACTATATTGCCAAAAGCGTTCACTCACCCATTCAAATATTCAGAATCAAGTGTTCCAGTCACTTCCATGGCCACAGGTGTTTAAAATCAAGCACCTAGGCATAGAGGCTTTCCATCTAT
Organism: Xenentodon cancila; assembly: GCA_014839995.1. NCBI lineage: Eukaryota > Metazoa > Chordata > Actinopteri > Beloniformes > Belonidae > Xenentodon > Xenentodon cancila. The sequence continues at coordinate 9,539,495 of CM026218.1, forward strand.
TTGTTTTTCCAACTATTTGTGAAAGAACGGGTCGCTCTCAGGAGCTCAGTGAATTCCAGCGTGGAACTGTGATATGATGCCACCTGTGAAACAAATCCAGTCGTGAAATTTCCTCGCTCCTAAATATTCCACGGTCAACTGTCAGCTGTATTATAAGAACATGGAAGTGTTTGGGAATGACAGCAACTCAGCCACAAAGTGGTATGCAACGTAAGCTGACGGAGCGGGGTCAGCAGTGTGCAGAGAGTGTCGGATGCGGTGGTGTAAAAAACGCCGCCACTGGATCCTAGAGCGGTGGCAAAGACATTTTGGACAATTCCAAGCTCCCAACTTTGTGGGAACAGTTTGGAGCTGGCTCCTTCCTCTTCCAACATGACTGTGCGCCAGAGCACAAAGCAGGTCCATAAAGACCTGGATGACAGAGTCTCGTATGGATGAACTTTACTGGCCTGCACAGAGTCCTGACCTCAACCCGATAGAACACCTTTGAGATGAATTAGAGCGAAGACTGAGAGCCAGGCCTTCTCATCCAACATCAGTGTGTGACCTCACAAATGTACTTCTGGAAGAATGGTCAAAAATTCCCATAAACACACTCCTAAACCTTGTGGACCGCCTTCCCACAAGACTTAAAGCTGTTATATCTGCAAAGGGTGGAGCAACGTTCCTATGGATAAGGAATGGGATGTCACTTAAATTCATATGCGAGTCAAGGCAGGTGAGCAAAATCTTTTGGCCATACAGTGTATGTAGTGCAGTACTCCTATATAGTTCAATCATTGTATCCCACGATGCATCGAGCACTATTGATAGCAATGATCTATTATGTTTTATGTTTGTGCCAGCAGTGACGCAATAAGCAGTTTTTAAAAAAAAAGGACACAAGTATTATCCAAACATTCATTCTAATGATGAGTTTGCTGGAGGAACTGCTCTATGTAGTGAAGAGAGAATAGTGCACTATATAGTGAAAAGGGGAGCTTTCAGACACAATGCATCACTTCTACAGAATAATTCTGGCACCAACTGGAGTCTAAATGCTTCTTCATACCAGACTGTTTTTCAGACTATTTTTTCCAGTTGCAGAGCTCACCGTCATATTGGTAGCAAGACAGCAAGAGGGAATCAGGACTAGATCTCTATGTGTGAACAACTCAAAGACTCATCGAAGATCCTTGCAGAAACATTGCACTCCCATTTTTTTTCATTGGCCAATAGTTATTAAACAATCTAGATGTTTAGAAACATCAAAGAGTCCCTGCTAAAGACAATAAGCGAGTAAAGAATCAGGTGAAGTTGCTGAAAGGGAATCTAGAGAGAGGCAAGCAACGGTCCTACACAAAACACTTTTACTGTTTATCAACACAGACAAGCTCTGTTTTGTCAGTGTAATCCACCATCAGCAAGCAGTCACATAATTTGAACAGAGAAGTGACTCTACAACTCTTGATCATAAAAGAGCAAGTCCTGTAATCTGAAAAGATCAATAATCTCTTTTTTTTTTTTTTTTTTTGGTCTTGTCTAAAAATGTCAGACTGCTAAAAGTTCAGCAGCCTTAACTATCTAACAGATTGCAAGGTTAACAAATAGCATGGTAGTGGACTGTGATGAAGAGATCAAGATGTAGATCTGCTGATTTGCTTGAAGGGAGCGTTATGCAATACGGCATCATCATCATCATCAAAGTGCAAAGTCATTTGATTTAACAACAAAATGCTGCCACAAGCAGGAAGTCCACAAAAAAAAAAAAGAAAAGTGAAACAAACAATAAGAAGCAGAAGAACTAAGGGAACACGACCAAGGGCAAGGCAAACCGGACAAGCAGGGAAGAAGGGAACGCTTGATTATAAATTCTTACAGAAGCTGAACATAAGCAAACAAGATCAAACCAAAGAACCAAGAAGAATCTCATACATAAATACAATAAAATAAATCCCAAACCCAACAAAACCCCTACAATGTCATGTGATTATTTTGATGCATGATAGCTCAGTTTTGGAACGCTTTAATCCCAGCCAGGACAATGGTTTATTGATGATGCCAGTGTATAGTAGACATACGTGAAACTCGAAGAAAATCTCGGATCTTAGCTGGGGCTCACCTCTATTAGTTTGGAGTTGACTAAACATTTCCACCCTAACGTCTTAAGTGATCATCATGCAAGTTTTTTTTTTATCAGTCATGAAACTAAGCTTTTATGTTGTTTGAAGTTAAAATTTATATGATATTTCTATTGTACACCTTCTATTAGTATTTGTCCTTACAAGGCCATAAAAAGTAAATTTGTAGGTAATTTTTGTGATACTTCAGAATTTAGATAAAAACAGAATTTAAAAAGTCTAATAACCCATCCTACACTCAGGAACGCCAACTGTCTGACCAGTTAAACAAAAGGATAAAATCTAATCACTCAAACTTGCAGTGTCTGATCAGGCATTTCAATGCATGTTACCCCTCCTTCTTGCATTTAATTTAAAACATTTTGACTTACAGGAATAAATGTCCCTTAGGCTGTTTGGGACGTTGACTAGCATTGTTTGTCACTAAGAAACTTCTCATATTCTGTGAATTAGTCAACTCAGAAAACTGTTTTGTATAAAACCGCTAAAGGTGATTGTTTCTGTATTTTGAGGCTTACAAATGTGTTTTGTGCCTTACAGACAACGTAAAAGAAGAAAAAAGAAGAAGGCATTGGAGTCCCCACATGGGAGCAGCAGTACTGTCTAATCCACTTTTATCTGACAGAATCTGCCAAAGGACACTTTGGAAAAGCCTCCATGACTTCAAACACAGGCTTGTAAATCCACGAAACTAAAAACAGAAAACTAAAAAGCCAACCACTGGCTCTAAAAAGTGGACAGAATTAAAATTAAGAACACGGCTGGACCAGAGAAGGGTTGTATGGGTGCCAAATCTCCATCCAGGACGAACCACATTTCCTCAATCTACAGCCTCCTCCTTCCTCTTCCTCCGTCTACTTCATCCTCGTCCGTTTTTCTCTCATTCTCCACTTTTCTCTCTCATGGGAGTGACATAGAGGCCATCGCTTGGTCTTCTGCCCCGCCTGTTCTCTGCCTCGTCGTGGAAACGGGCATGTCCAGGTAGTGATGTCGTGGAAGAGGAACTACTTTGCATCAGGTGGTGGAGCAGCTGGAGGGGTGCAGGGGCTGGTGACCCCGCGAACAATGAACTCCATTGCACCCAGCAAAGGCCTCAGCAACGAGCCGGGACAGAACAGCTGCTTCCTCAACAGCGCTCTGCAGGTCAGTCAGGTTTACTCGCAAAAAATGCAGGGCACAAATTATTAGACAAACAATGTTTTTTCGTGACCAGCGCAGTTAGTCGTGTGATCTTAGTCCTCTGCTAGGGTCAGTTATTTGTAGTACGGTACATTTAAATAAACCGACCATTTTCTTAGTTTTAGGATTATCTTGAATTTACCAAACCTATTTTAGTCAGCAGTGTTTGGGATACCAGAGCGATATTTTCTACATTCCCTGTACTGAAAAGTACTTCAAAAAAAGGCAGATAGTAGATATATATATATATATATATATATATATATATATATATATATATATATATATATATATATATATATATATATATATGTATATGTATACACACACACATATGTATATATATATATATATATATGTGTGTGTGCGTGTGTGTGTGTGTGTATATATATATATATATATACATATACAAACACAGATACACGCACACATATATAGTGTGTGTGTGTGTGTGTGTGTATATATATATATATATATATATATATATATATATATATATATATATGCCTCTTGACTGCTGGCAAACACAAAGGGAGAGAGGAAGAGGGGAGCGCTATGGGAGTAAGCTGAAGACGGAGCAGTAGTGATTTTCCAGAAGCATAGGGAGAGTCCAAGGGTACAAAGGCATAGATGCAAAGAGGAGAAGTTGCAGGAGGCGGAGAGAAGAAAACGAGATGAGGAGTATAGAGTATGAAAAATCCACGGAGAAGACTAAAGGCGATACTGCGGGGAGAAAAAAAGGATTTAGAGAGTCCAGAAAGGTAAGAGGCAAAAATGTTCGTTAAACAGACAAGAGGAGAGATAAAGGGACGAGTCGAGAGGAAGAAGGGCGAGAGATGAAGACACGGCGAAAGGACTTAGGAAGTTTAATTATGAGAGGAAGAAACTGCTTCAACAACAGCGTGCAAAACAGCTCCAGTGATGAGAGAAATGGGCCACCTCAAGGACACATGTACACACTCATGCACACACACGCAGGGGACGGGATGTTTAGCAGGATGCAGATAAGTGAGGATAAACTGAGGGAAAGATCTGAGCTGCTTTTGGCAGGGCAGCGCTGTGTGTGTCTGAGTGTGTGTTCATGTGTGCATACTGCATTTGCTTGTATTATCGATGTGTGTCAGCACTTTGCTTTGTCAGATTTGGCATTAAGGTTCTAACATTTAGGCTTTTACGACAGACTATCGTCTCAAAAAAACAAGGTTAAACATTATATTTTTTCTGGACCTGTGTGTTTGAAAATGTTTGCACTTCCTGAAAAGACCACTAGGGGCTCCAAAATCGACCCCAATGTTAAAATGTCTAAATTTTCAGTACAAATAAACACCTTTAAAGCATCTTTTATGCCATTTGAGGTGAAGCTGAAACTTGAGCAAGATAAGTAGAATTATTCTTACTTTAATGATAATATGATATGTAGTGGCAATTGTACTTAAAGACCACCACAAACAGCTCCAATGGCTTAAGTCCGGAGAAGGCTAGCCTCTTTCACATACCTATAAAAATTAAATGGAGGTCCTTTATAGATACTGTATTTTGTGTGACGTTTCTTTGATAAATCTCTCCGACCCCGAAGCTCTGCTCCAGTTGCCGTTACCTGCTCGAGCGCTACTGGACTTACAGTAACTGAAACGCTCTCCAGCCCCTCGGGGCCCCTTGGGCCGGGGAGTTAACCCAGTGCTGCTGCAGTGGAGCTGCTGTGTGGCAGCATCAGCACCAGCAGCGCAGATGTTTGTTCTGCGAGGAGGATTTGTACGAGGAGAAAAGAGAGATACTGTTAGATAAAACGCGTAAATGCACATGCTCAGCAGCTTTTCACAACACAGGTAAAAATAAAATAGCCGAAGGAGGTATGGAATAGGCTGACTTTGATCAAGCAGAAGTATGCATCAGGCAGCTGTGTGTGTGTGTGTGTGTTGTATGTGTGTGTGTGTGTGTGTGTGTGTGTGTATGATGCAGTCGTATGGGAAGCAATACCTCATTTATCTCAGCTCTCATATAGGAAGCTAATTTCAGTCGTGTTTCCTACTGTGTTCTGTTATTAGAAACTAATTCAGCTCATTAAAAGTTTAACTGATGCTGATTAACACTTTTTTTTATTTTGGTTGCATCCTTTTGCTCGCTTTCCAACGACTATATAAATGAAGTGAAATGAAATTACAGGTGAGACATTCTGCTGCTGAATCCACGTTGCATTGACTTGAGAGGAAGTTTACAGCATGCCGTGAAGTCATTCGTGCAAAGCTGCAGTCTCCTGCAGATGGGAAAAATACTAGTGTCTAAGTAAGTTTCCATTATGTGACAAAGCAAAACAGTTTAGACGTAATTGTGGGTCTTGGGTTTGCTCCAAGAATAGTTACAGAAGTCGAAAAGGGTAAATATTTATCCAGTAATAGATCCACTTTGTCGCGTAAAAGGTTGAGAGGAGCTGAAGTTTATTAATGCTGACTTTGAGGAAAAGGTGAGGATCAGCCAGGACAGTCTTTCAATGGGAGAAAACAGAGAGACAGGCTGGCAGGGATGTGTTAGGATTCACCAGTTCACCTTTCTGATGATGGGAGGAAGCCAAAGTCACAACCAGAGAACGTGATTCAAGCCTGCCATACTGCAGATTTGAATCGCGTTCTCTGTTTGTGACTTTGGCTTCGTCCCATATGAAGCTCATATGTCACCGTGTATCTTAACTCACCGCTGCCCCTGACAGGGGTGACACACATTCGAGACACATTCAGTGGCTCCTACACGTGTGACTGTTTCCTTGGTACATGAAAGTGAACACATTTAACAACACTGATTGCGATGCCTCAGAAGAGAATAATCCCACTAAAGAAGAAGGCGCTGCAGTGAACTTTAGAGGATGGCTCCGCCCCCTAACACCGGCTTCTGTGAACAGATCTGCAAACATTTGCTAGAAAAAGTAGGTTTTGTCCGTATATCCATAGTTTTCTGACATAAAGCCACATACATTTTACTGAGACCGTGTTGTTGTTTTTTTTTTTTTTTTAAAAAAGAAGCATACTACATTTCCTTTAAAGTCTAAAGTTTTATCAACTATGGTGGCATAGGTGCGTTCACACTTACAGTTCTGTGCAATAACCCAGATGGTGCAGTCCTAACTGTCATCAGAGCAGGAGTGGCGCAAAGCTCGTTTGTCGTGTTTTGGGTCAAAAATGGGACGGTGGCACACATTCTGGGCTGACCACAGCGCAGCTTTAATCTCGTAGGAAAAAAGCGGAGAAACTGGACATACAATGAAAATCTGGTTCATTTTTTTTTTTTTTTGAGAACTTGTGAGTGTTGAAAATCTAAATCTTTTTAGCAGCTCAAGTTTGGTAAAGTCATTTCTGGTACAGTACGTACACAGTGACACTTTAAAAGTGTTACAGTTACACTCTTGTACACGTTGGAAATCTAAGAACTCTTGTACATATTGAACTTTGTTAGAGTGTACTCATAAAAGTATGTGATTGGTAACATAAACTTTGTCACTTCTTCGTTAACCATTGTCAAAGTCACACTCTGTAGAGATACCACTTTTGACCACTAGGGGGAAGAATATCACCAGAGAGCTCATGCATTAGTCCCTGGTGTTGGACACAATGAAGTGCAACTGTAGTGGGACAAAGTGGTTTTCCAAGACTTGATGGACCATCGTCCATCGTCCTTGGCTTGAAAAGCACTTGTTTTTGTCAAAGTAAATAAACAAAGTGATACAGCGTCTCTTCTAATGGGCGTGTGGACCTAATAGTGCCACAATTCCAAACAATTTCAAGTGAACAAATAAGACAGTAGCAGCATGTCCTGTAAAAACTGTCGCAGTTAGCTGTGGACGTTAGGTGATGAGATACGAGAAGACCGCATAGACGAAGGACCGTGCAATCACTAACGATGCGAAGGAAGTGAAAGTATTTAATAGCGGCTGATTTCTGTCCAGATGTAGCAGTTTCAGGGTCAGTTCATTGTTATACCAGCTCACTGTTGGATCTTACTGAGACCCACGTGGGCATCGCCTGCAGTGGCCATTTAACATTTCTTGTAGGAGTGAAGCAAAGTCGCCAAGTGATAGCAGAAGTCAAAACTGCAGAAAAATAAAGCGACCGTAGTGTAGCTGCACTGTGACAAATACAATTCAGGGGAAAAACGATGACATAACCAAAAGTGGTAATAGGAGACCCGAGCAGAGCAGAACAGAGGGAACACGGAGGGCAGAGACGAGCCGCTGACAGCAGTGTGAGGCAGGGCTGCAGACCTGCTTCGGAAAAGCTTGTCCGGTTGGGAGTGCTATTGATAAGACCCGGCTCATGGCAGTAAACACCTTACTGTCACTGTGAATACGCTCGGGAAGCCATTGATGGATAAATGATGACAGCTGCTGTGGCTCAAAGTCTCCTCGTGACTAATTACTGAAAGTTCTTTGAAGTTCTTTGGTTGTATTTGTGAAAAGATGCAGTTAAACCCTTTTTTTTTAACTCTTTGTATTTATGTATAAATCTCAAATAGAAATGTATTCATAACGAGTACCTCGTTTAATGTTTTAAATAACCTATATTAATAGAAAAAGACGCACAGAGCATCATGTGCAGAATTTATTTCTAAACAAATGATTTTATAACTTCCGACCGTTAAAAGAGGCTTTAGTCACAAGTCAGGCTTCAAGCTGGTCACACAAATCAACATGAATAAAATGAATGCGTTAGTTACATGTTGTTCAGGGGTTGTTACTGAGATCGAGACGTCTGATTTGGGAGTAACACACACTGTCCTCCACACACATACCAAGGCAACTCATTTTACAAAGAGGCGTTTCAAATACATGGATCCACTAATGAAAAACTAATGAAAAACGAACATGCGCAAGAATCTGGCCTTTGTTTTCAGTGAGAAATGCTGCATACGGCATTCATCCCAATATAAACAGATATTCATAAACACTAACTCGGTTCAGCAGTGATGCGACCGTGACACCCGGCTGACGTGTTAATCTCGGCACAATGCTGTAATCAACAATATCTATAATGGGGGAAATATTGCTTGCTGCTTCTGTTGATAACTTCTGTGGCTGTCATTTGTCCCATCTCGGCTCTGATTCAAATTTTCACAATACAGTAAACCACGATCTAGACGGGGAATAGAAATGATTTTATTTGCACAGATGGAAATGAGTCGTGTGACTTTTTTGTTGTACTCAGCAAAACTTTAAAACTAATGCAAACCCCAATCATATACATTTTAAATCCCAACTAAGTTGTTAGCTGCTCTAACATTTAACCCGTACAACCTAAATATTTTTGATCTGCTGCAGATGCAAACGGTGAGACTTGTCCTCGATTTGGTGGCTACGTGTCCTTTCCTGATTTGCCAAACCTATAGCTCATGAACAGTACTGGAAGATTACAAAAACTGAGAAGCTTTATCGAGTGGTCAGAGATTTTTTTCAACTTGTTTTTGTTTTTTCAAAACGGTGTTTCAAAAAAGAAACTGTACTAGTGTGGATGAAGACTGAAAAAGAGGTATCAAACTATCAAAAGATCCAACAATGCTGGTAAAGGTAAAAAAAAACCCAACAAACTCAGATGTACTAACGCAAAAAGCAGGGAAAACATTTAAAAAAAAAAGTTTTACTAAAGGGCCTTCGGGCCTTAGTAGTGTTGCCACTCCAGACCAAATGAGGGCAGCATATTACGAGTCAGCCCTCATCATAACTAAATTTGGTTTACGCTTCAGTGTTGAACTGATGGCGTATCTACGGCGTAGTGAGAAACCCTACGACATAAGCCACACCTTACATTTCTTACATCACTACATGACGCGCCGCCGTGGACCACAACGTATGTGCTTGGTTCGCTTAGCAGCAGTCTTTTTTTTTTTCTTCTTTTTTTTTCCGCTGCTACTACTACTTCTTCTTTGCTTTCACCCTGGGTAGAACAATAGACGTGCGACTGTGCCAGTGATAATTATTGACGCTCGACGTTTATCGGCACCACAAGCTCCACCACCCCCTAGTGTTTGGTGGTGGAATTACAGAGTGACGCAGACAACGACAGACAAGTACAAACAACAACGCTATAGGTTGTATACATAGGCAACATGTGTAGAAGAATAGTTCAGCAGCAGTCAGACGTTTGGATACACCCAGTCATTCTGAGGATGGGTGTCCACACTTTTGAATATCTCCAGTATGTGTTTTCTGCCCATTTCTGTGATGGAAGATTTGCCAAATATCTATACAAAACTTACTACAGGCGGGATATCTCTTATCAGCAGTATCTGCAGCCTATGATGTTGAAGTATTTCATGTACTAAGATCCATACTTTCTGTTTTTCGAACGCTGTTTAATGGCTTTACTACCCATCTAAAACTCCACTGTGTGCCTGAAGAAAAGTGCTGCCGTAGGGAAAACCGAGGGAACGAACTCGTAGATTCACATCTCACACAAACCCAAAGAGAAAGCAGACACAGCAGCTACGGTTTTTTTTTGTTTGTTAAAATTTTCATCAAGTAAATACTTCAACTGCCAAAGAAAATTCAGACTCTGACTCATCTGTATCAAATGTATAGATCACTTTTGAAGTTTGTTAGTTATACTGTGGAGAGGCTGCCGCAGTCTCTCTGTTGCTCCCAAGCCGAGCAGGCAAAAATTGATAAAAAAAAAAAAAAAAAAAAAAAAAATAGAAAAGGAGGGGCAAAGAAACAAATGGGACAAACAGGCAGAGAAAGACTGAAATGAAGAAAACAGAGTGATGTAATTGGAGAAGGAGAGAAGAGCTGGATGGATGGTGATAAAGAGAGATGGGTATGGAGAGAGTGTGCCCTCCTTGTGGCTGCTGCAGTGCTGTGCAGGGAGCCGATTCATCACGACCAAATAAACTACAGAGAGGGGAGGAGACGGAGACAGAGAGGAGGGGAAGACAGAGCGCACACGCTGGCGTCAGCATGCAGTCTGTCATCCGCGGCCCCTCTTTCCTCCACTTATCAGTCTCTCCCTCATGATGCACTCTCTGAGTAAAAAGTTGAAAGGTTGTGATTGTTTGTCTTTTGCCTGCATGTAGACATGTATGTCCTCTAACTGTGTGTGTGTGTGTGTGTGTGTGTGTGTGTGTGTGTGTGTGTGTGTGTGTGTGTGTGTGTGTGTGTGTGTGTGGTCCAGAGCATTTGTTCTGCAGATGTCAGTCGAAGCCTACAGGACTATGTTGCACCAATATTATCTTTCGGTCAGCTGAATTAATGCACTAAGAGCTCTTTCCTCAAATTTCGCAAAGGAGAAAGATGAAGGGAAAAACAAGAAAGCAAAAAGTCTTTGCTGCTTTTCATGTGTTCTCTACAATGTTTTTGAGCTTCGTGCCTCTATTTTCTTCAGTCTGTTCCTCATTACTTCTTATTTGAAGTGGCAAGAAGCTTGATTGTTCCTATTAGCGTTTGCAGAGGTGATGCGCAGAAGGAATTGAAGAGGTTTTCCTGATGTGGAATGCCCCGTGAGCAGTTGTCGAATATGTAAATAACATCAAATTTACAATTCAGCGCTGTTAAAACGTGAAGCTATTTCGTTCATTTATTTTGCAAGTCTTGCAGCATCATTTCTCCTCTGTGGAAATTATATTAATCAGTATCAATCAAGAAAGGCCTGCACATGTGCAAATGAATGAGGCTGAGGTTGCCATGGTAATACCTGAACCTTGCAGTGTGAAGCTAATTGAGCGGTCTCTCTCTGCAGCTGTAGCTGCCTGTCTGAGCTCAAATGTGAACCAAAAATATTAAAGAGCAGCTTCAGCAGGGAATTTAATGGAACTTTGGTTTGGCAGACGCAAGAGGGTCGGTGCTTTATCTGCATTGTGATCTCACTTTTCCTGTTGTAGATCATGTAGTCCATCTACTTTGCTTAATTTATCTATTTTTAAAAGTAAACTAACAAAAAAAACAACCAAACTATTCTCAGGAAATAGCTTTCCTTTGACTTTGATGTCTCTGAGTCTCATGGTTTTTACTTGTGTGCACCTGCAAAAATAACATATGGGGATGCATGTTATAATGTGACATTGCCATGGCAACCAGTGATCCTGTGACCAGTGAGCTGTCATCCTGTCAATCCAAACCCCCTATAAAGGCAATTATTGCTACTTGGCCACAATTTCGGACATGCCTCCAGGCAGTTGCGTTGGCGAGAACATGCCCAGTCATCACCAGTTGTTTTTAAAAGAATATATAAGAAACTGTGTTGTTGGGACTGTAAATTGACCATTTAATCATGATAATATTAGACTGTTACTCCTGTAAAAGTTTGACCCTATTCTCACAGTTTAAGATTTAAGTTTCCCTCGTGGTCCATTCTAATACTCCGTCATAACTCGGTAACAAGATGAGGCTGAAAAGGTTTATTTTTTTCTTCCTTCACTGGCGTTCTTTTAGACATCGTTTCATGACACCCAATTCATTTAAAGCTCAGATTAAAGTGGTGTGAACGAGCTGAACCACTATCACCGTCCTTGAAAATCCTGAGCATTACTCTCCTGTCCTGTTTCTGTAGTTCTGTAAAGTTTTATTAAGGGACATGCCCACATGTTGGTAGTTAATTTGCCGTCGACCTCAGAGTTTGATAAGGGGGGTTTATACGGTTCTCTTCTCTGTGTATCCAGTCCGACGTGGAGCCGACCACAGCCAGTCGCCTGCCAGCCCAAAATCATAAAGTAGAAAACATCACGAGTGCAGAGAGGAGACAAAGGACTATTCATACACAAACGCTGGAGCTCAAGGGCTGACGATATACAAGTGTTAACAATCAAGAAAGGCCGTCAGAGGAAGTTTAACAGGAAACAACACTCCAGGGGAAACCACTTTAAAAATAAAACAGGAAATAACAGGAAAGAGTAAACTCAACAAAAAAAACACTGGCTTCGCTATAAATATGAGGACTAAACCTTAGAGAGAACCAGAAGATCAACAAACCCCTGGAACAATAGCAGAAATACAGCAAAACCGATGATGACGGTGTGCTTTGTCTCTCAGGTTTTGTGGCATCTCGACATCTTCCGCAGAAGTTTTCGCCAGCTCACCACTCACAAGTGCATGGAGGACTCCTGCATCTTCTGCGCTTTAAAGGTAAAACCTATCTGAAAATCTATCTGGCCTGCATTATTTTTCTTGGCCCGTCTCTTAGTTTACCATTTAGACTGTTGTATTTCCTGATTTACTTTTCCTGTATAATAAAAAAAAAAAAAAAAAAAATCACAATGTGACAGTAAAAACAGTACACAGCAGAAAAAAAGGCCAAATAAAATGAAATTAAGAAAAAACCCACAAACTTTTACAGGACACGCTTACATGAGAGGAGGGTGCTGGATGTACGGCAGAAACGTTTATATAGTTTTACATTTACATCTTTTGACATTGAATAGCTGTCATGAACTGATGTCCTGCACTTTCCCAGAGATGTACAATAATCGCCGAACCATAAAAGGTGGCGTTTTTGTCTGGATATTCGCCGTTTTTCAGTGACAGCTGCGCTTCTGCTGATAAACGCGGCAGGGGGGATTCTTGCAGCACGTTATGTAAAACACTGACAATTTTGCTTTATTGCTTCAGAAAAGGAGAAATAAAAGAACGTTTCCTCACAAAATAAACACAAAATAAATGTGTGTGTGTATATATATATATATATATATATATATATATATATATATATATATATATATATACACATTAGTCATTTGTTTGCTCAAGTCAACATCTGAGTCAGGAAATGTGGCTCATGTCAGGTTGTTTCAGCTTTGAGAAACCTAAGCGTTCGCGTTGAAACAAGAAAAAAACAAAACAAGACAAAGTACAGCATTCACGCAGAGTCAGACCATGTCAGACCATTGGCTCAATGTCGTCAGGATAATGTTTGTTTCTCTTAATTTGCCGATGAGGGAAACTGATGACGACAAACACCACCAGTATTTTCGTGTGCTCTCCGTGATGTTCGACGGATCACCCCTGGTGTTCAGCGCTCCACCACACGGCCGTCCGGTAGCTGCAGCGGAGCAACTGCTGCACCGGCCAACACTGGCGCCTATAGAGTTTATTTATTGTGTCTCATGAACGTGTTGCTTAAATTCTCAAGGACATGCGCAGCCAGTGCACCAAACAGACGCAGCATAAGCATAAACAAGTATGTTCCAGGCCTTACCCTACTCAGTGCGTCAGGCAACACTGTAAGAGTGAGTCGGACCAACTACGTCAAACTTTCCTCGGTTGCTCCTTGATTTCTTTTCTTCATGTCATGATACACTCAGGGCAGCACGGTGGCTTGGTGGTTAGCACCGCCCCCCACAGCTAAAAGGTTCCTTTCTGTGCAGCGTTTCCATGTTCTAAGGTGGTCGTGGACTGCAAGGGTGCTGGTCTGGGGTGTACCCCTGCCATTTACTTGAAGATTGCCGAGCCATGGTGCAGCAGGCCTGGCAGGTCAGTTCAGCACCTGAAGCCTTAGACTGGGGAAATACTTGCAGCCTGACCAAGCGTTCATATCTATTAGGGTACACAACCAGCTGTGTTGGGAACGGTTCTCGCTTCAGTACATCATGGGAAGTACCGGTCTTTCAATGTCCCCTTAATTTGATCCAGACGTGCTGGAGCAGGGACGCATCTATAACAATCAGGACCAGAGTTTAGAAATACTGTTTGCTTTCCTCACTATACCTATGCAAGATATTGACGATACGAAACACTGCCACCGTGTTTTTGCAGATGTGTTACCACCCGTGTTCAACTCAACAGCACACACTGAGCCCGTCTGCAGCAGACCTGCCTGGCTGGTTACTTGCAGTCAGCTGTTGCACAGGCCAGCATCAGCCCTACTAGAGTTCAAGGGAGCGTTGAATCTCATGTACACGTTTTATCGAGGACATGCATGATCAGTGTGGATGCACGTGGCAGCCAGGATGTGTTCAGATTTGTGGTAAATATGGCAAGTGTAGTCCAGGCCTGATACGACAAAAACACTACTGCAACGTGGGCAGAATATCTGATTAAATTAAACAGGGACCTGCTAAAAAAAAGACATCCTGTACGGGGCGGCATATGTTTCAAAACCTCTAGATATCACTCAGCTCAAATGGTGCATCACCAGATGTGCGCTGGGTACCCATGCCTTCAGAATCATGGCCCAGTATTTTAAACTGTATGATAAAATCCCCAAAAATCTTTACTCTAATAAGGATGATTCTTAAATAATTAAATTATGTAAGCCTGTGAAATTTGCTTCACTCTGCTGTGAACCTCCCCACAGCTTTTCGTGTGAAAAACTCTTGATTATTCCCTCTGTGAACAGCCGTGTCACTGACCTGGTACCGGTTGAACCAAGCCTAGAAATCTAGACGTACCACATGCAAATTTAAATTTGCTTTACAGGTACATCTGGCTGCCATCCATTGGAGCTCGTGAAATATGCCCAAAAGTCTTGGAGAGCCAATCAAATCAGTCTATCCTTGTAGAGGCTTAACACAATGACGATAGAGCAGTGACGTAATCTGTATTTAAACCGTAGATGACTGCAGGTGAGCATTAACAGCTGTTTGAATCGACAATTAAAGAATCAGACTTTTTCTTTGAAAATTGAACAGACGACGAAACAGAAATCATCCCCATCCAAGGTAGATGCATTTGACATTTTGCCGACAGGTTACGGCAGAAACTTACTCTCTACCCAACAAACTCCCATTGGTTTGTTCCCATCGCTCGGAATACGTCACCTTGTTCGTTACTCTGCTCAGTTGCGGCGCGAACCAACAGGTCTCGAATGCCTTGAGGGCTTTATTTCAAATACTGTAAAACCCTCCGCTGGACTCCTCCTCTTCTTACTCAATGCACTGCTGTCTCAGTAGCCACTTGGTTATTGAGCCACAGCTGAGCATACATTGTCACGTCCAGGGCTAAACAAAGCCATTCGGGACTACTCTGGCCCCCGATTTCTGGCCTCGCTTTTCTGTGTGGCCAAGCAAAACTGAAAGGAGGAGAGTTTTAAAATTCAGCATCCCCCTCTGTTTATTTTCTGGCTCGTCTCATTAACTATGAAGAAAGATTTGGCGGTCTCTGACTTAATTAGTAATACAGTAGTTTTCCTCTTCCTCATTTTCTTTTACCAAAATCATGTAAGAAGCACTCTGCACCCGATCCTCAGCCAATAAGTATTTGCAAAATGGTCCACCTAAACCCTTTGATGGTTACACCTCTGTTGTGTTGTCAAGGATGAAGATCAGTCACATCATGAGACCCTCGCAATGAACAAGCCTGATGCTGCTCTGTCTTGGCCAGTTGTTGCATCAATGACAAATATGTGTCTCAGTGAAGAGAGGTGTGGGATGTGCACTGAGGTGGTTGTGTGTGTGTGTGTGTGTGTGTGTGTGTGTGTGTGTGTGTGTGTGTGTGTGTGTGTGTGTGTGTGTGTGTGTGTGTGTGTGTGTGTGTGTGTTCCACATGCTGCTCTGTCTCCAGTGCTTCTCTGTAATTAATTGGCCGCTGAAAGTGCTGAGCCAGCACGGCCCACGCTGGGATGCTGCACATGTTCACACACGCGCACACGATGATGATGTGTGTGTGTGTGTATACGCGTGCGTATGTCCAGTTTGTGAGTCATCTGTGGGTGTGGAAATCAAAGGTTTTGTCACGGTGTTGAGCGTTCACGTTTTCCTGTCAGCTCTCATTAACGGTTCTGCCAACGAGCAGACTAACGTTGTTTTTACAGGCCGTTTGTAGCCGTACTCCCAACAGGCGCGGAGATAAAAGTCCCTGAATAACCCAGCGGGTCACACATCAAATGAACTTTAATGATGCGTTAAATTTTCTAACAAGCATTTTAGGGAATCAGCGACATAAATGGTGATTATGGGTTCTCTTTACTTTGGCGGGATTGTGTGTGAATTGAGGCCTGTGGTTGTAGTAAAACCTAAGTTCAGATGGTGTCCGTCTTGAAATCACCGCAACACTTTATCACTCAGCAGCAAAAAAGTCCTCACACACTGAGATGCGGATACCTGAACACACACACACACACACACACACACACACACACTCACACTGCAACGGACAGGAAGAGGAAAGCAGAAGAAGGAGAGAAAAGGATGCAGAAAGATGAATGACTGTGGAAGGTGGTGGTGATTGCTCCAGTCGTCACAGCCACATCAGTGCACACACACACACACACACACACGCACATATATATTTGTATATTCACGCACACACCTTACTCCCCTACTCACAAGCCCTCATCCCTCATCCCTGCTCCTCCTCACCTCCCTCCCTCTGTAGGGTATATTCCCCCTCCATTCTCCTTGGCGCAATGCTGCAGTCAGCGCAGCCACCGTATCACACATACCTACACACACAATTGCTCACACTTTTCCTTTTTCCTCTATCTGTTTCCCACTCTCTCTTTCCCACACACACACACACACACACACACGCACGCACGCACACACACACACACACTCCTCTCCGTCAGCACGACTGCATTACCTTTCCCATTGCCAACCCTCAGCTTGCACAAACTCCAATGTGGCCTCTTGTTTCTTAACTTTTTAACTCTCTGCAAACTGCTTCCAAATTGTCGACCAAAATGATCATAAATAAATAAATAACTGAACTTGTAATGAAATGAAAAAAGGTGATAATAATTTGGGGCTGTTTTCTGAGTGCAGTGTCATTTTCACTGAGACAGATCCAGATTAGATGAGTTCCTGTGAATAGACTGCAGACAAACAGATGATCCGTCATCTTTCCAAGCATGAGTGACCCCTGAAGTATTCTTGATGTGATGTGATAGTTCCTCATGAGAATCACTTAACAACGTGTTGGCGTAATCCTGAAATTCATAAATGTGAGAGGGCTGTATCTGACTAGAAATGACAAAGATTAAAATAATCCCAAAAGTCAAGCACTGGAGTCTGGAGTAATGTCAGCGTGGGTCAGCAGGGGGATCTGGGAATGAGAGGCCCTCGTCCTAACTGGGCTAGTGTTCGGTCTGGGTTTCTAAGGGAGCAGAAGAGGCACAGCCACGTTATTCCGGTTTTGTACCATCTCCAGCACGACCTCAGGTCCCAACGTGAGCGTTTCGGAAGCTTGCTCGGCTGCATTTGTGACATTACGAGTTTAGCTGAAAGTTTGGGAAGAGGTTCACACAGTAATCTCTCATGTCTCGTCCTTTCTGGAATTACACGTTTAGAAGGAATAGCAGTGGCAAAAAAAACCCCCAAAAACTTGGATACTCTACATAACTTCCTGCTAACTCCCAAGTCCCCCCCCCCCCCCCCCCCCCCCCCCCCCCCCCCCCCCCAAATTCCAATTCCAAACTGCAGACATTCCTGAAACTGTAATTCATAACAGTGAAATTTACTGATAGACAATATATAATGTTTACAATTATTCAATAAATAAAGTTTAGTGACTTAAAAATGGAAATCACGTAATAGGGCCTGATTTCCGATCGTGTAATTGCATCGGGACCTCACTAGTTGGTGCGACAGTTTATCTGCAGTCTTTATTAGAAAAGGCCAGATCATGCAGTTTTCAGAGTTTTACAAAAATTGTTCCCTGTCGATATCTCTGAACAAGGATACGCGTAGACCTCCTGCTCTCCCACTCAAAGTACCACAAAAACACTGGCATTTCACACATTTGGATTCCTCCTTCCTGGACATTAGCACAGACTATTACACAGTTAACTGCCAGACCAGGCTGCACTTTTACAAGTGAAGACTCTCAGACAGATGTAGCAGACATTGCAGTGGTGGTGCACTTTGAGACTGTGACTCTAATCGATTTCTGGACTCACTGTGCATCATGACTTCATCTGTATGATATACAATTGATGGAAAAATATTAACTAGAAAGGAAAACGGGCAGCATCAGAGGGTCTTCTGGGATGATGGTCTTGATTTCGCACCTTCTCCTTCCAGGTTGTCCACCTCGGTTTTATGTCAGTCGTTTTTTTTTTTTGTTATACTCCCAGCTTTCTTTTTTTTTGGTTAACTATTAGTCTGTATGTGTGTGCATGTGTGTTTTGTTAATGGACATCCATCCCTTGCAGTGTTTTTTGGTTTTGTTTAGGTTAATAAAGTCCATTTGCTGCTCATCCATCTACCGCCCGCCCGTGGGCCTGCATTTGGACCGTCTCCACTCCTACCTCTCACACTGACAGCACCTCTGGACGCTGAACTAAAATTGAACCGCCGCGGTCACAGACAGATGACACACAGTTTCTGCTGAACTGCGACTGTGTGGGAATATTTTTCACACAATAGTGTGCTTTTCAGTCCTCGGGATACGGGGCACCTGCTGCTTTTCAGTCCGGCCCTCTCATCAGTGACTGAATCACCGCTGCGACGAAAACCAGCAGCGCACCAACCGCTGCTCTGATACGTCAGGCCGACTTAGCTCTATTTCTGTTTGGGGCTGTTTCAGTGTTTTTCTTGTCTTTTTCTTTTCTTTTTCAGTTTGTTTTGTTTTTGCTTTTATTTCCCTACTAGCCGAGGGTCCCAACCAACAAAAATTAGGTCATTTTTGTCCGTTGGCGATCTGGAGACCGGCACCGGTGCTTTTATCTTGGTCTGCTGGAATGTTGCAGCTCTCTTTCGTGTCCATCCTCAATCCAAAGTTACTCTCCCTGCTACATTTAGGCTCAATTCACTGCAATTAAGGTTCAAAGTAGCAGGATTTAGTCATTTCAAGGTTTGTGTTTTCTCATAATAGTATAGTCTAATATTTATACACATATTATTTCTGCTTTTCTTTTCACAGTGTTAATTACAAGTGGAAGCAGGCAGAATAGATCAACCAAAGCTATGCAGTCCTCCAAACATGTCATCAGACAAGTAAAACTAATTTCAGAAGATGAAAACTGAAGATAAGAGGGGTGGAGTCAAGTCAAATGGCTGACTCCACCCCTGGTACACCCCTGGTTCACTGTACAAGCAGAGTGAGACTTTGGTTTTAATTGCTGGTTGTAAGTTGGATTCATTTCTAGCAACAATAACGCTGACAGGCTGAGACGCTCCACCTTTAAGGAGTCCCTGCTCTTCAACTGGCTCTTTCAAGACTAGCCAGTTGAGGTGGTTCGGGCATCTTGTTGGTATGTTGTTTGGATGCTTTCCTGTGGAGGTGTTGGGAATTCTTCAGATTTCTCCAGGAGGACCTGGAGGAGGTGACCAGGGACTGGGGAGTTTGCTCAGTGGAACTTGATGCATGGATCGATAGATGCATGGATGGATGGATGGATGGATGGATTGATGGATTCATTGATTGATTGATGGATGGATGAATAGATGGATTCATGGATAGATGATGGATGGATGGATGGATGGATGGATGGATGGATGGATTCATGAATTGATGCATGGATGGATTGATGCATAGATGGATGGATGGATTGATGCATGGATGGATGGATTGATGCATGGATGGATTGATGCATGGATGGATTGGTGGATGGATTCAAGGATTGATGCATGGATGGATTGATGGATTGGTGGATGGATTCAAGGATTGATGCATGGATGAATAGATGGATTCATGGATGGATGGATGGATGGATTGATGCATGGATTCATGGATTGATGGTTGGATGAATAGATGGATTCATGGATGATGGATGGATGGATGGATGGATGGATGGATTCATGGATGATGGATGGATGGATGGATGGATGGATGAATAGATGGATGGATGGGTGGATGGATGGATGGATGGATGGGTGGATGGATGGATGAATAGATGGATGGATGGTAGCCAGAACTTTTAGAAAATCCATCCCATTCTAAATTTGCAGTCACCTGTGATTTCTCACTATATGGCTACCAGATTGTTTGAAATTGAACCATCAACATTTCAACTAACCTTTGTTACAATTACAGAAACCTTTTTGAAGTAAAGTCATTTAGCTGAGGTCAGGACACCATCTACTAACTTACTCTGTCATTCCAAATATTTTAGTATTAAATGCATTGAGGTATTTGGGTCTGATTTTAAAGTTCCAAAAAGTACACAAGCGTTTTAGGTAAAAACCATGTGGACAATGTTGATAAACTGATTTACATAAAACTATCCTGAAGACAAGATTCCTAGTTCTACTTCACATCACTTTATTGTTTAGAGGTTCCTAACTTGAGGGACTCTCCGGAGAATTACAAAAACATCTGAGGGGTTGCCAAACACTTCAAAGGAATGACGGCGCACCAAAATAGATCAGAGGAATTGGAGCAAAACGGCAAACTTTGAATGTTTGTGTACGAGGTCATGATCTGTCTCACACAGTAAGACCTGAGTGGGTTCAGGTAGAGCGAGGTGTCCCGTCCTGGCTAAAACGTCTGGTTCTGCTCTTTAGACTCTGAATGCTGCCCTGAAAACACACTTCAGTGGCCTAGCTTTCTCTCCCAGTCCCCTTCAACAGTTTGCATTAGTTTCTATTTTACAGCTACAAAGCACTCTCAGAGCTGTTTTTGTCAGAGAAAAGTGCACTGCAAATGTCATTTATTATTGATATGTCCTGATATTGAGGCCTCGGCAGTGGAGTTTGTTGTGCTGCACTTCAGTTCCAGACAGGTTGGCAGCTAGTTTCATTTCGTCTGTTTTATGGGTCAACTGGCAGAACATGATGTCCATTTACAGGACAGATGCATTCAGAGACCCCCCCCCCCCCCCCTCCCCAAGTCTCTGAGGGGTAAATACATAAATGCATAAATACACTACAACAATGCAGAGGTTTTTCAGGAGGGTTTTGGGCACATGTGGACTATATTTGAAGCGGCGAACGCAGAATTGATGATGCTATGTGCTTATGTGCATTTTTTGCAGAGTATCTTTGCTCAGTTCCAGTTCAGCAGCGAGCGGGTTCTTCCGTCAGACGCACTGAGAAGCGCTCTGGCCAAGACTTTCCAAGACGAGCAGCGCTTTCAGCTGGGCATCATGGACGACGCTGCAGAGTGCTTTGTGAGTCCGCTACGGCGCTACGGCGCTACGGCGCTACGGCGCTTCAGCACACGGCGTGAAGTGCACTGTAATGAATCAGGAAGTCTAAAAAGATTCATGACTTATTATGTAGAGAGACACGGAAACCGCTTGGTTGGGCTGATGGCTTGTCCACTTCAGGACACTGCTTTTTTAATTTTAACACTCTCCCTTGGGCTTTCACTGTGTGTTTCTGCGCCAAAACGACTCCTTCAGCCACCCCAGAGGTCATCCTGCTGCCTCTATCACCAAACACGTCACCAATAGAAACTATTGGCCCAGTTCCTCTGGCAGTCGCACGTGACACAGCTGTCACCGGTGCCGCCACCGGTTTGACGTAATCTGCTGTCAAGGCTGGGTGGGTTCTTAAACACGTTCTAAAGCATCTGCTCCAACTGTTCCTTCCCTTGATTGTCAACTTTGGAAAAAATATACATTTCTTCATGAGAAATGACATAAAAGCGGTTAAAAGTTAATTGCATTGCATGGTCTTCTATACGTTTCTTGTTCAGCGAGCGTTTCTTTTTTTTTACCAAAAATGGACCCAAATGTTAAATCCGTCCATTAGGCTTCTTCTCCTTTCTGATTGGTCTCTTATATATCTTCTTTCCTACCCTTCGGTCTCCAAATTGAGCGCTCCCATGAAGATATTGTTGCTTGACAGCTTGAAACAGGCTTATTGCTTTTAAGCCTGCCAAAATGGAACAACGGTGCTGGGAAAAGGAGTTTAAAACTAGATTTCTTTCAAAATCCTCAACTGCATCTTGAGACTGCCTCATTTCAAATTCACGAAAGGATTGCAACCAGGCAGAATTATAAAAACGTTCTCACTTCTTGACGTGACTGAATATGTGACTGAACCAGATGTATATTTTACGGCCCCATCACATCAGCAATTTACATTGCGTTTTACCTTAAAAGGGACTGTGACAGAATTATATTAAATATGATGTTATTTAAATGATATCAATACATACAAAAATGTATTTAAATGCATAAATCTCATAAAATCTCATAAAAGTCTATTTAATTCACAATTCAACATAAGAAAACATCTCAAATGTTTAAACCGAGGAAATGTACCGCCTTAAGAAAAAAAAAAAATGGCACATCTGAATTTGATGGCAGCAACCTGTCACAACAGAGTGATGTTCAAACAGCGGAGGAACATCTGGAGGGATGTTCTCGTCTGACATCGGGTTCAAGCTGAAACCCAGGTTTACCTGAAAGCGTTGACGTTTCCCTTCCAGTGGGAGCGGTCCATTCCGTAGCCTCCTATGCATCCCCATATCATCAGATACACGGGATGGTTAACTGATGCTGATGGCAACGCGTCGCTTTAGTCCAGAGGACGCAGCGTCCGTAGTTTCTGACCGCAGCGCAGTTTTCACCGTGCCTCAGTCTATTTTACATGAGTGAGCCCGGAGAAGACAGCAACATGTGGAGCGCGTTCGCCTTTGCGGGATGGAGCGTTAACTTGCATTTGTGGATGGCACGGCAGACTGTGTTCTCAGACAATGACTGCTGAACATGTTCTTGAGCTCCTGCAGGGATTTTCATCCCAAAGTCATGCCTGTTTTAATCCAGCACCTTCCGAGGGCCCAAAGATGATGAGCGTAAATAAACGGCTTTTCAGCCTTGTCACCTGCACACAGAGATTTCTTTAAATTCTTAGAGTCCTGTGATGGTTTTTATGTACCGTAGAAGATGGGAAATGCGAACCCTTCACACTTTTATAGTAAGGAACATGGTTCCCTTTATTTGTAAACACATTTTCCACAGATTGGCAAACCTTTGCTGAACTTTACTTAAGAGAGACTCTAATGTTCTTTATTTATACGTAATCATGTCACTGATTGGTTGGAAGATGTTCTTCCAAGTGCTTCTTTTTAGTACCACTTTCCTGTCCAACCTTTTACTGCTGCTGTCACAACGTTTATCGCGACACGATGCTGCCACCAAATTCACAATGAGATTCGTATTTTTCTTAAAACAGTAGAATTTCACACTTTTTGTTTTAAATGTTGTATTAAGCATAAAATATGGACTTATGAGATTTGAAAACTATTATATTTAGTTTTTATTTGCACTTCATGTAAGTTCAGTTCATGTAATCGGATTGCTCTCAATCATAAAAATGCACAGTAATTCTTAAGCTGCTCTCTTTAAATTTCCTAAAGCCCACTTTGAGTCTCGTTCCTCTGCTTCTATCGTTCTGCTTCACAGACCCTCACAGTAAAGGTGTGTGTGTGTGTGTGTGTGTGTGTGTGTGTGTGTGTGTGTGTGTGTGTGTGTGTGTGTGTGTGTGTGTGTGTGTGTGTGTGTGTGTGTGTGTGTGTGTGTGTGTGTGTGCGCGCCTGAGAGGCACTCTCTGATCGATTGGTAGTAAATATGTTCAGTCAGGGAATCCGCTGGCTTCTTATGAAATATAGAAGTTGCTCCCACGGTCAGATTAACAAGAGCACCAACAGAGAGGCGCGATCAAACAAACCCGCACACGCACACACACACACACACACACACGCTACTTCCGAACTTAACCACGCAGCACATGCGTGTTAAACTTGTCTTCCTGTTGGGTTTCCCAGGAGAATCTCCTGATGCGTATCCACTTCCACATCAGCACGGAGAGCAGAGAGGACATCTGCACAGCCAAACACTGCATCCCACACCAGAAGTTTGCCATGACTCTGTTTGAACAGGTAGGAGATGCCAATTTAAAGGGCCGTCACAGAGATTAGCGCCTAATTAAAAGCATAATCATAGCGGGAAATGAGCTTCGTTCTGTAACGAACCTCAGGATGTGTCTTTGTTTGCAGTGTGTTTGTAACAGCTGTGGAGCCACGTCGGACCCCCTGCCTTTCATTCAGATGGTTCATTACATCTCCACGACATCCCTCTGGTAAGACCAGACAAACACACCTAGACACACACCTACACACCCCCACGCACTCTGCAGTAAATCTGGCATCCAGCTGGGGCTGGGTGGCAGTAGAGGAAGGTACAGCGTGTTCTCCCTGCATGGGTCCCGCGTGAGTGCACATGAACATGCAAACGCATGCATCATGCACACCCACGCACACATACACGTAGATGCACATACAATGCTCATGCATATGCATTTATCCCTCATGGAAAGGGGGATGTTGAGCAAATGCAGGTAAATCCGGTGAACACTGCTGCATAAAAAAATCACACACTCTGAGTCAATGAGATAAGAAACAGGGGGAAGTAATCAATCAGCAGTTTGATTCGGTGCACCCGGGGGGTGGCGTAAATCTATAAGGACAACAGTGGGCCGGATAAACCGAATGAAAGGGAAATAAGAGGATACAACCCTTTGTGTCCCTTATATAAATGAAACGCAGCGCAGGAAATCGAGGGATGAACTTGGGGGCAAAAGTACAAATAAACACACAATTTCGAAGGTAGCTGTGGGGCACGGAGGCGCCGCCACTCTGCGTCTGAGCCTTTTAGGGCCGCCAAGCTATTTTTACCCTAAACGAAACCTCTTGTTTACAGTCTACGCAGCCAAAAACACAGGAGTCACCATGAGCGAGATAATCCGAGGGCAACATAAAGAACAAAGCAAATGTCTGGTTCAAGCACGGCTCAGACAAAAGTAAACCGGAACAAAAGCCGGTTCCCGACTGCTGTGCGTGTCTGTGTTTTTTTTTTTTTTTTTTCTGCTTTCTTAAAATTGAGTGCAGAGACGAGGTTTGTTTCTAATGGAGGAGGAGAAAAGATGTGGATGGGTTTTCTTGTTTTTTTTTTTTAATGGTTGCTCTTAAGGGAATACTTCCCCAGAGAAATAACAATGCTGATTCACGGCGCCCCGAATCCCGGCGGTGGTCTGTAGCCTGAGACGGACTCTTTGATTTGGTATTCACGGAGGGGGAGAACATATGTTTGAGTTTGTCCTTCAGAGGATAATTGTACTTCAAAGCGGATAAAACGCAGCTTTGTAATAAGTGTCATTGCTTTAAGTTTTCCTGAAGGAGATTATCTCAAAAATTACACTTTTGTCTCACAAGCCTTCTAGTGGCATAAGACTTATTTCAAGAAAATGATCCTTTAATCACCCTGACGATTATATCTTATTACCTCTCGTAGTGAAGCCACATCTTATTCCGGATATTTCTCTTTTTCACATCCTTAATTTCTAACGTTTCACGTTTCCAGACCGAGCCACACTTCCTGACATAACTTACAAGACAATTAGGAGCTGGAAGTTTATAGGAAATCTTTCAATTATTGCATGTGTTGATCACCACCAGCACAAGCAATTAGAAGCAGAATGAGACGAGTCAATTCTTGGTTGGACGATAAATATCCGTCCCCGGATTGTAAAAGTCAGTCTCTGCATGGATTTCGATTTCTGACTGAGTGACTTTCCTGTGTGCGCGTGTGTGTGTGTGTGTGTGTGTGTGTGTGCGTGTGTGTGTGTGTGTGTGTGTGTGCTTGTCCAATGCTGCAGTAACCAGGCAGTGAGGATGCTGGAGTGCAGGGAGAAACCCACGCCGGACATGTTTGGAGAACTTCTCCGCAACGCCAGCAACATGGGAGACCTGCGCAACTGCCCTGTGAGAGCACACACACGTTTCACCGCTCACGAGGCCGATGTCATTATATCCCACGCTGGAAAAGTGCAGCTGCTGAGCAGTTTAAAACTTACTCAGGAGTGTGTATATATATCACTTGTTTGTCTTTAAACCATCAGTTTAGATTTATCAT
Source organism: Xenentodon cancila (assembly GCA_014839995.1). Lineage (NCBI taxonomy): Eukaryota > Metazoa > Chordata > Actinopteri > Beloniformes > Belonidae > Xenentodon > Xenentodon cancila. The sequence goes on from CM026218.1 coordinate 9,565,500, forward strand.
ACTCCAGGTTGAAAGGTCACAGAGTACCCTCGTGATACTCGCCTTCGGAGCTGCAGGGTTTCCTCGAAGGCTTAGTCTCCGATGCCTGGACAGTTTGAACAAAAATATTTTTCTTTAATATATACAACCAAAATGCTCAGTTTAGTCCTCCTAATTTCCACCAAAGCCCAAACCTCCAGATCACATGAACTAACTACTGTAAGCTGCGACTGTGACGCAGTCCCTGCTACGATGGAGCCGTAGAGGGTAACTGCCGCCCTGGGAACATGGTTTTCCTCGTGATTTGTCCAAGTTAGAGAACATCCACCCATGTGAGCCATGTCCAACAGAAAGACGGCTGCCATGGCACCGCTCCTCAGTCCCTTCTGTTCCCTCAGATGTTGCCATCAAGAAAATACCACACCGAGATAAACTCTTGTTTTACTTCTTTCAGTGTCCAGCCCTTTTTTTTTTGGTGTAGCTGCCTCCAATACAGATTTTTGAGTTTTTAACACACCGAGCAGACATAAGATGAGAGAAATTAGCTGAAAAGTCTATTTGATTGGCAGAGGGTCAGTTTGTGGAGGCTGGAGAGGCGGTTAAGCTCCATCGTGTCCTTGAGTGACCTTGGACTAATCCACTACGGATCAATGGGTGGTGTGCAGGGTTGGGGTAAAAGCCAGTGTGTCAAGAAGGACAGCTGATGTAAAACCTATGCCTTATCAATATGCAGAACACAATAATCCACTGTGGTGACCCCTAAAACAGGGAAAGGCCAAAAGAAGTTGCTTTTCCTGAGTTGTGATTCTGACATATTGCACCTTTAAAATGACATTCTCATGCTTACTGCATGTGTTGAGACTATCAGGTCAAACTCATGGACACAGAGTAACGGAACCATACCCAACATAATACACCTGAGTATGACTGATGGCGCACGTTATTTTCTTAACATCAGTCAGGTTTGGGGGTTTTTCCCAGACACACCCACAGCAGACAGGAATCATATGCTGATAAATTACAGTTGTCTGCTGTGCATGTGCCAGCTGCATTAAAGTTTTAATTTGCATCAATATTTAACTCTAATTAACCGTAATTATGAGAGGCAGCACATTAGTGTGGTAAATCCACAGTAAATTGACAGCACTTAATTGTTTGTTTTTTTTTAAAGCTGAGTGGATGTGACGTTTGGGTCTGATCACAACCGAACCCAGGCGTTTGCAGTGCTTATGCAGAACCTGTACAGGTTTATACAGAACGATAAGTAGCTACATCCACGTCTACTGTTTTTTTTAATTGAAAAAAAAAAAAGAGGGCTGAATGTGATCAGTTAATCAGAAAGCACGGTGGGAATCGTTTGCACTGTTCCTACTTTCCTAATTCCTCTGTGTTTCCCATCCCCTCTCCCGGCCGGTCAGTGCAACATAAGCAGCGGCTCGTTTGCATTTTCTTCCCGTCCTTCTCCTCGCTTTCTGTTCCCCCTGACTTGACCTCTTTTAGCTCCTTCACGGTAATTCAAAATCATTTTCATCTTCTCGCAGCAGGATATCTTGTTTTAAGAGTGGAAGTGAGGAGCAGTTTCAAACCTTCGTAGATGCTCTGTAGCTGGTGGGAGAAAATGATCCAAGGAGAGTTGGATCTCAGCAGGATTCTTTTGTTTTATGCTGCCGTTGACTCGATCCAGCCCAAACGTTGACACTGTGCACGCAGTCCTGTGGGAGACGCGCAGCCTGCCGCTGTTTACCTTCCGTCACTTGCAGCGTTGATCTTTAGTCAGCGCCACCTTGGGCTTTATTCAAACAATGTGACGGTGTTTGGATGGGAGCGAGGTCCCAGGCGAAGACGGCTGCGCGATGGCACAGATCTGAATCGACAGTTTTGAATCACGTAAAGACTGAAGACACATTTTCAGATCTTTTTGCAGACTTTACTCTCCAACGTAAACTCTGCTTTAAACCTTTGATGTTCCTTGAGGTTCAGCTGATTGAAGCATCCTTATCCAGTACACCGCTGGACATCAGTGGATACTTTTGCATCTTTCAAACAGGTTAATTAGGAGAAAACAGGCTGGACATTTCACATGTTCAAAGTAGAGCAAAACAAATGTTTAAAACTTGCACTGAATTCTGCTCGATCTTTGCATGAGCGTGCACAAGCTCTGTGGGAATCACACGTGTATCTGCAGTTTGTGAACAACAGGTTTGCGTCAAATGAGATGCAGTGGCGGTTTGTGCTCTGCATGCAAATAGGGTTCGCGATGTGCCCTGTAGGTTTTAACCGAGCTAATCTGGAGGCTTTCTTGTGTCTCATCAACTGGCCACAGCTGGTTCTGGCTTGTTTTCTGGCTGCAAATTCGCAATAATGACTGTTAAAGGTGGCAACCAGGACAAGACTGAGATCCAAATGAAAAAGAAAAAGACCAGAAGTGATTCTAAGTTTGGCAACGTTTCCTTCCCCGTGTTGATACACGTGTTTGTGTGTGTGCGTGTGTGTGTGTGTGTCAAAGCAACATCAGTCTCCAGCTGTCTCCACCCTGATAAAAGTGGGATTTTCTTGCTTTTCAGTTTGCTTCTTTTTTTTTTTTGAGTTGCCGGGAAGCAAAGCATAAACATATTCCTAAAGTTGTTTGATTTTGCTTTGAAGAATACCACAATCAGCATTTGACCAGCAGCACTGTTGCGTAACGTCTCCTGGAAGCTTCTGCACAGTCACAGCGAAAATAAAAAGAGCAAATAAATACATAAATAAATAAATAAAATCTCTGCATATAAAATTCAGAGATGAGGCTGCACGGATCTATGTTTCGCTGCGAAGCCGAGCGACTATCTGTTGGCACATTTATCTGACGAACGGGGTCGCGAGCAGCTCTTCTCTGCGGCGAGAGCGCGCGGAGGGCCGCGCGTCCCGACCCGGTAGACAGATAGCCCTTGTCCCGGTGCCGTGCTGCTTTGGCTGCAGCCCCCTGGCCCGTGTTTTGTGTCCCTTTCTGAGAAGTGAGAAGCAGACCCTGGCAGAATACCTTCCTGCCGTCTCTGGTGCCAGCACAAGACGGCGCGCTGCCCGCGGAGGGACGGTTCTGCGTGTGACTGCGCATAATGTGAGAGTGAGTGTTGTGTTTGGCAAAGCGTCTGGTTGCCGGGGTGTTCTCGGGCTGTTTCCGAGCCCAGTCTGCCAACACTGCATGCAGGCTTGTGTGTGTTCATGTGCGCAGGCTTTTATGTGTGTGTACCGGCTCTGCGGTGGGTCATGACTCAAAGGAAGGATTCAGAACACGCGGTTCTGAACTCAACAGAAGGCCCAAGGGACAAATACAAGTCAGCACAGCACTTCTTCCTCCGTCGTTCTCTCTTACAATCCTTTCATCATCTCTTTTCTCTCGTCTTTCATCTCACTACCTCACATTATTTTATTATTATTGATTATTTCTGTGTGTGGACGATTGTGCTCATAACCAAATAAAGGGATGGTTTTAGTGAGTTGCACACTCTGTGCGTCAATCACACACTCTTTTTTTGTTTCCCGTCCTTTATGTCAGAGTAACTGTGGGGAGGTGTTGCGTATCCGCCGGGTTCTGATGAACTCACCGGAGATCGTGTCCATTGGGCTGGTGTGGGATTCGGACCACTCCGACCTCGCGGAGGACGTCATACACAGCCTGGGAACCTGCCTGCGTTTGGGAGATGTAAGAGGATCAAACTTTGCACACATTTTACCGTCTTTATAAAATATTTATGCGTTATGTACGCCTCAATGAACAAAGAGGCAAATACACCCGAACTGACTGACAAAATATAACAAACCTGGTGGTATAAAGAGCGCCAGCCAAGACTGGCATATTTTAACAAACGCAGACTGCCAGGACATTTGAAAATGTTCCCATTTTGCATAAAAATGGATTCTGATGTGTTTAATGATCCAAATAAAGTTTAATGATCCAAATTGCACTGTTTGTTATCACGTGGCTAACTTAGAGAACTGAGACACAATGATGAACTCTTCTAAACTGCTATAGTTCAAGTTCAAGTACAAATGAAGTCACGAATGAATGAAACTGAACTCGGCTTCCAGTTCAGTCCGGATCTGAAGCTTATGGAAGTATGGAAGTTTGGCCAGTTTCCCATCTGTGCAGCGTTTCATTTGCACTCAGCAGTCAAATCTCTCGCTGATGTCGTATCCTTGTAAAACTACAAAAACAGTCCCTCACTTAGTCAAGGTAAAGCTGAGATGGCAAACAAGACGTGGATGCGGCTGTAGCACAACGCACGCACTGCACCGCACCGGTTTTTCACTCATGCCAGCACCGGATGAGCAGCGGTAAGAGGGTGTCGTGCACAAGGCTCCCTGGATTTGTTAACAAAACTTTAAAGAACAGCTTTTAGAAACAGCCAAAGTTCTCAGATGAAGAGTTGGAAGTCTTATGGAAACTTTTTGATTGAAACTGCTTTATTTTTATTTGTATTTCACAGGTTTTCTGACACCTGGGATCTAGATGAAGTTAAATAGTTGCAGAACTGTCATGCGGGACATTACTTAAAGTCTTGTTAAATCAATAGACTGTATAAACCAGCAGGAAAAATGCAGCCTAAAGGAGCCGATAGCACGGCAGCAGCGTTGTGGTTTGTTTTTTAATAAAAAAAAAAAACGGTTTTACTGGCTTCCAAATATGTCTTATATGATATGACGGACGTGGCTACGCGTGATGTGCAGTTTCACAGAAATATATTCAAATGTATTTATGTGGCGTGTCCTTTTTCATCTGCTGGCATGAAGGGTTGGTTAGTCTTTAAAGTTTTCTGTCTGTGTCTTTTTTTTTTTTTTTTTTAGCATTTTTTAATTTGCACAGGAAAAAAAAAGCTGGATGGACATGACGGCAAAATCACATGGCAGCATTATATTCCCAACAGTCTGAGCATTAGACATGATGCTCCAAAGTAAAAAGTTAAAAAAAAAAAAAAAAAATTATATGCTTGAGAGGTTTAAGTTCATATGGGATGTTATTGAGTATCAGCATTTCTAAAGTCAGAAATAAACATCTGTTCAGCAATTTCCTACTTTGATTGCAGAAGTAACCAACTGTCAGTGCTGCCAACTCCTCTGCGAAAAGTCGCTTAATGACACCATTGCATAATTTGCCATTTGTATATAATTGTAATGGATGCTGTAGGAGAAGGGAATAAAGTGGTGGTAAAACAGAAGTTAAAATCACAATACAAGTAAAAATTAACTTTCTTTTTCTGGAATTTTTTTTATTTCTTTAAATTTTTTTTATGTCACAATTCCAACTCTCTTCCATTATCCTGTTGCCTCCAAATCTACATTTGGATCCTCTAGGAACTACGAGTAAACCTGCACTCTGAGAACGGAGAGCTCTGTTAGGAACATGTGGTTCTATCAGGTCTTGAAAATATCGCAATGCAATTTTGGACTTTATACGCAAGTAATAACATTTTGAACTGGATTCGGAGTTTTACGGGGAGGCAGTGGAGGGAGGCTGACACTGGGAGAGACGTGCAGCCTCCTGTTGATTCCTGTCGGCAGTCGCGCTGCTGCATTTTGGATCAGCTGGAGGACATTCAGAGAATTACTTGAACGTCCTGCTAATAACACATTACAGTATCTAATCTAGAAGATACGAATGCACGAATTAGATTTTTAGCATCACATTAGGAGAGGAGGCTCCTAATCTTCGCAATATTAGGAAGATGGAAAAACCAACCTGATTATTATGCTGTTTAAATGACAAATCCTGATCTGTTTCATGTGCTTCATAAACAAACACAGCTGCGTATCATCAGCATAGCAACAGAAATGAACGCCGTGGTTCTGGATGATACTTCCCAAGGGCTGCATGTATAATATGTCAATGGAGACTGACTCACTTTTGGAGCCACCTCACTTCCGCATGAGCGTCAATGCGGAAGTGAGGTGGTTGGCGCCTGGTACCGGATCAGCCAGCGGCAGCTTCAGCATGCGTGATTTATTTGCAGGCCGCGGTGGGGTGAACACCTTCAGCTCTGAGTGATGGAGCAGGGAGGAGCTGCGGCGGGAGCGACCAGCTGGTTCGGGAGAGGGACGCACCAGCCAGCATCTCGTTGAGAAACGATTAAAAAGCAGTATGTGCTTTCACACTGCAGTCGCCAAAAGTCTCCAATAAGACGCGATAGAGATTTGTCGCTTTTTTGAAAGCTGGTCGCTACAGAGGTCTGAACAGTCACTAAGTGATTTTAAAACCACCTGGTTTAACTGGACCATAGTTTACACTGACTTGATTGATGTAATTAGATTGAAACAAACTCTAGGAACTCTGAATGCTTTCAGAAAAAGAGTTTATTTGTTTTTTTTTCTCTTTTTGTTACCAGTGTGAATGTTTTCTATATAAATTCAAATGTCTCATGGAGATAAGAAAAATGAAGATGCTGGATTTACATCTGAAACTTTGGAATGATTTAAGATGACTCTTCTTATTTAAGCCCAGACAGATCACATTATTAACACTAAATATGACAAAAACTGCAAGAAGGTTCAAACTTCGACTCAGTATAAAGGGTTAAAAGTCATCACTCTGCTGTTTGGTATCATGTTGTCACCACCCTGAACCATGGACCAGAGAAAGCAAAGGAGAGATTTGTCTGAGGAGCTCAGAAGGAAAATTACAGCGGAGCACATTAAAGGTAAAGACTGTAAGAGCTTTTCCAAGCAGCTTGACTGAGGAGGACCCCGCGTTTAAAAGCAAATCTTAACAAAAGCCAGACTGGGATTAAGACAGATGAGATGAAACTAGAGCTTCTTGGAAATGTCACATCAGCTCCATGTTCAGAGAGGCACAATAAAGCATTTCAAGAAAAAGAAGACTGTAACTACTGTGAAACATGGAGGAGGCTCGGTTATGTTCTGGAGCTGCTGTGGTGCGTCTGCAGTGTGTGCAGGCACAAGGAAATCTCAAGATTATCAAGGCTTCCTGGAAAGAAAAGTGCTTCCCAGTGTCAGAAAGCTTGGTCTCAGTTGCAGGTTCCTCCAACAGGATAATGACCAAAAAACAAACAACTACCACAACCTTCTATGAGTCCAGATCTAAATCCTATTGAAAATCTGTGGAAAGAGCTGAGACATGCAGTCTGGAGAAGAAGAAGAGGTGCAGAGGTCTCACTGGGAGTTACAGAAATCCCTGGATTTCAGTGATTCACTCAAAACGTTGAGCGACAAAATATAAAGATGAAGGCACGTTCATTTTTTTGTCCAGGCCAGTTTCATTATCATTATCATTTGTTTTTCAATGATTTTCTTGATCCCCAATTAAAAAAGTGTCAGTTTTTTTTTTAATTATTGCTTTTGTCAGATTCAAGTTATTTCAATGACCATTGTGGGTTTTTCTTTTTTTGTACCAACGCATTTGTATGTGTGTGTGTGTGTGTGTGTGTGTGCGTATGCAGTGTATTCTTAGATCAGTGTTTTACATCTTTTGAGGTAGAGTGAATTTGCTTTGTGCTTTATTGGCGCACATGTAAAAAAACTTTGACTTTAAAAAAAAAAAAAAAATTTTTTTTTTATTATTTAAGGTCCCATATTGTGCGATTCTTGACTTTCAAAGGTTCAAAGTTGACTCCTAGTTGTCACTGTAAGAGGTTCAGGGTTGATTTAGCAGTAACAGATGTAACAGCTTCTGCGAATGTGTTTTTTTTCTTTTTTAAAATGACTTTTTGTTCACGTTAGCAGAATTTGCATGTGCAGTTCAGTCCTCCAAACTCCGAGATGAAAAGTGTTAGATGCGGTTCAGTTCAAAAAGACTCCTTCCCTGTCACTGTGTCATATGATGGTTTAGGAAGGCAACCTAACAAACCGCAGACCCAAACGGATGCTCACCACCGCACACAGGAAATAAAGGTTTCAGGATGCACCGTCTAACAAACCCAACGCGCTTTTGAGTTAAAAGTAAAACAACTCTGTTGTGGTGCTTGATCAATGTGAATAGGGATCAAAGTAGCATAATACGGGACCTTTGACTGTGACCATGGTGATTGTACCTCCGGCTGAGCTTCTAGAGCTTTATCCCCAGTGACGGTAACGCTGTGTGAGCACCGAGCATGGCCTGCTCTTTTGCACATGCACGACACAAAGGACAAGTCAGCGTGTGGCGGCAGCCGCCTGGCGAACGCGTTTACCGTGCATGCCCTTCAGAAAGACGTAACGGGAACAGGGAATCGCTGCTTTCTGTTTGTTTATAGTTTTTGGTGAACAACTACAAAAATATGAGTCAAATAAAACAGTAACAAATACTTTGATACTCAAGATGTGATTATAACTTTACGGGCAGCAGGCTTCTACAAAATGTTCTTAAATTGCCTGTTTAATCACGTGTAGATGACTAATGGAAGATACTTTTGATTGGTGGGGAGCGGCGGGTGATCAACAAGACAAGGATTTGGATCTGATGTTGGTGAAGCCAGCGAGGCCGACCAAGCAGACAGCGGGCCGTCAGGTTGCTTAGTACCTCTTGATGAGGCCCCACGAGTTGTCTTCCCTCTCCTTAACTCGACTTTAGGCACCAGGGAGGAAATGACGCGCCTCAAATTTACATTGCCCATCGCGCGTTAAACACACGTTCATCTTCCAGCGATAATAACGGGTCTAATCTAAAAGTGTCCTTAGGAGGCCATTTGCACTGTTGACGTTGTGTTTAATCTCTACATGACATAAGGAAGTCACATGACCTCTTGAACGTGCTGTTGCTCCCATAGACTGCAGGATCGACCATTTAATTTGTCGACTGTTGCAAAATTAAAAAAATGACTGTTGCGTTTAGCAGAAGCTGGGCTTGTTTAAACGGTTGCTTCGTGAAGGGCGGTAGACATCACAATTACAAACAAGGAAGTGATAACGGCTGGCGATTGGCTGAGCCAATCAATCGTTATAGATATAATTTCAAAGCTTGAGTTAAACTAGCGTGGTACAAAAAAATTCACCCCCCTCAGTGTTGTCGTGGGTGTGAAATTAATCGATTAAGACCAAAATGGTTTTTTGAGCCGAGCTGTGAATATGTTTATTTCTGCTCTAAAGCCGAACATTTGAGCACGGGAGACAATGGAGCCTCTATCAGTCAGTCGAGGAACCGCAACGAAACTTAGTCCTGCATGAACGTCAGTCCGGGAGTGAGATTGTTGGATCGTGGTTGCACCCAAGCGCCAACGATCTCACTTCTGCAATCCACAGTTTAAATAACTCGCCGTCATCGCTGATCTTCTGATCTTCTGATCTTCCGATCTTCCGATCTTCCGATCTTCTGCTGTCTTTTTATACATGCATCAGTCACTGATGTTGCACCTGCTCCTACTTTAATTACTAGTTGGCAGATTTTCTAACGTTTAATTGACTGAGTTCATGGTTGTGGGTATGATGTCATGTGCTGATTTTGAGCTTTGTTTATGTTACTTTTAGTTTTATCACTCTTGTCCATTAGAAAATAACTGGTGATGTGATGTGATTTTACTCGTTTATCAATGTATTTGGGATGCCCTCTCTTGTTTTCTTAGTCTGGGTAATTTAAATGAGTCTTTAAAGTGTTAGTACAAGTCAATAATAATGATTCCAACACGATCCAGACTAAGCCCTTGATTAGATGGTTGAGATGATTGAGATGAAATCATCATGTTGGCTCCCCTTCAAATACTAATGAGAACAGGATACAGTAAATCTTGTTTATTTATTACAGTGAATTGTGGTGAAGTAATTAAAATATGGATATGACGTTAATGAGTTTTCTCGGCACTTATGGGTCTTCATGACCTGACATTGAAGTGTGCACGATCAGGGTTTGCAGGCTCCGACCTGATGACAAGATGTGTTTCCACATCTACAAGGCCGTATCCCGAGTCAATCAGGTGTTGTTATTCCATCCATCCATCCATTATCTATACCCGCTTTATCCGTTTCCGGGTCACGGGGGTCTGTCGGAGCCTATCCCGACGCATAGTAGGCAAAAGGCAGGGGTACACCCTGGACAGGTCGCCAGTCTATCCAGGGCCACATAGAAGACAAACAACCAATCACACTCACATTCACACCTAGGGAGAATTTAGAACGATCCTTTAGAACCTACCCTGGATGTTTTTGGACTGTGGGAGGAAGCCGGAGTACCCGGAGGGAACCCACGCAAGCACGGGTTGCAAACTCCACACAGAAAGACCCACCGGGCCGGGAATTGAACTGGGAATCTTCTTGCTATGAGGCAACAGTGCCAACCACTAAGCCACCGTGCTGCCAGGTGTTGTTATTCTTGAGACTTTTCCAGAACTTTTCCCGTACCTCCATCTTAAAATTTAGTCATGTCACATTGTCTTTTTTTGGTCATTTTTCTGTCATCTGCCTTGCTGTAAAGAACGTGAGCCCCTTTCGTGCAGTGGAAGTAAGTCCGATTTAACCCTAGTCAGAGTGAAACATTTCTTACGTACATACTGGTAAATGTTATTTTGGGATGGACGTCGAATCAGTGCTGTAAGTGAAACAATTACGCTGTTAATGTTGGCTTTGTAGTGCCCTCATTACTGCCAGTTTAACTGCAGATCAGATAGAAACCCGTCCTCGGTCACGTTCAACTTATCTGTGGGATAAACTCCAAATGTTGTTGTTAAGGTCTGAAATGGCAGCCAAGATAGCCACATGCTAACGGAGAGAGCAGTCGACCCTGTTTGACGTGAGGTATTAACACACTCAGTGAATAAACGAAGATGGCAGTATGGCTCAAAGGCAAAAATAAATACTGAGGAAGGTCACCACAAACACAAAACAGCTGATGAACACTAAGTAAATGAAACCAGGTGTGAAAAAAGAGCAGGAAGCAAAATGCACAAGGACAGGATGATTTCAAATTAGAACACACGCCCGAGGCAAAGAGACCAAGTTGAAAACAAAACCCTCAGTTCATGACGGAAAAACGAAGAAAACGTTTAAAAACGAGGTTTCTGTGCAAACACCAAGACCAGCGCAGTTTCGTGCCTAACCGACAGAACATTTCAGGAAATTGAGTTCTTCTTATAAACAAAACACAATCCCATTTAAAGCTCTACCTACTCGATGTCGAGTATATCAGCTTTGTATTTTCCTGACAACTTTAATCTGGCTTGTGCGTGATTGTGTGGAAACCGTGTCCCCAAGCTCATCCACCTTGAACTTGTGCTGTAGCCGGCAGCTTCGGCTCCCACGCAACATGCGACGCTACGGGTACGCATGCACGCGCGCGAAAATACAAGGGTCATGCACGCACCGTCGGTGTACGTGCATGCAATAACAACTACGTCTACAAAATGAGCGTGTCCATTGTCCATGGCCACGTTGAAAAACGACATTTTCCGGTGCAGGCTACAGAGGCTCCATTAGTTTCAGAGACAGCAGGATGTCCCAGCATGTCTTGCTGCGGCTCTCACGTCTCCCACAAACATGTTCCCTGATACTCTGTGTCATGGCTGAGTTTGGTTAATGCATTTTAATGCTGCTGTAACATCTTTGGCTGAATTCTAAAGTGATATCTATGAATAATGGATTAGTGAACATGAATATGTGTTATAGTGAGTCAAGTTTTCCCCCCTCTGTCGTCTGTCTCCGTCAGCTGCTCCGTCTCTGGTTTTCATCCTGCTGTTGTGGGATGAAACTCACTGTTAGATACAAATCTGAAGAGCTTTCGATTGAATTTCCTCCTCCTCCTTTTTTTCTTTTGATTTTAAGCGTTGAAAAGTGAATCCATCTGCTTCTCGTGTGCTGCCTCGTCTTTTGCGGCGCCTTCTTTCTGTTCGTCGATCTGCTGCATCTCTTTCACTTTCTTTTTATGTTTGCTTCCCTGTTACTCTTTTATATTTTTCATCTCTTCAGATTAGATCATTTTAAGGCTGGGACAATAATAATGAATAGACTTTGATTATCCATTGTTACTGTAAGTCATTTGTCAAGCTGATTGCGTGTACTGATTTCAGCTGTTAGAATTCGTAACATTTGCCCCTTTTCTTTGCTGTATATCCTTGCAAAGTGAATGACTTTGCGTTTTGGGGTTTTGGTAGTACAAAAGAGGTGATTTTAACGTCACCTTGAGCTGCAAAAGCTTGCGATGGACTTTTTTTTTTGACATTTCGAAAGCTAATGAATTGTTAGTTGCAGGGATGGAGCTTTGAACGATGCAGGTCTTTGCAACAGCAGGTAATAAAGGTTACATCAAAGCACAAGGAGATTTTCCCTAAAGAGGATTATCCATTGGTACATTGCCAAACAAAAAGTTGTTGCATCGTTATCCACAGCAGGTGACCTTTGTGCATCATTTCTGCATGAATAGCTGCAGCGTGTGTGCAGCACTGTACAGTTTTTAGTGCCGTTCGCAAGCCAGGGGAAGTAAAGATTTTTAAAAACAACTGTACAAGAAGCCCTATGCAGCACATACCATAGAGTAGGTGAGCAAAAAGGTGCTTGTATTCACATGAACTCCTCTCTGCTGCCCACTGCACACCTCTACCCTGCATGCGCCCCCTCCCTTCCTTTCTCCTTCCCCTCCCTCTCGCCCTCCCTCCTCTATCTCTCTAGTTGTTCTACCGTGTGACAGAGGAGAGGGCTCGCCAGGCGGAGCTCTACTTGGTGGGCATGGTGTGCTACTACGGCAAGCACTACTCCACCTTCTTCTTCCAGACCAAGATACGCAAGTGGATGTACTTCGACGACGCCCACGTTAAAGAGGTGAGACAGTTTTTTTTGGGGGGGGGGGGGGGGGGGGGGGGGGGTTTCATGCTGCAGCGTGATGAGGACGTACCGATCAGCAGCTGCTGCATCTTCAGCTGTGAATGGGGGAGCTGACAGAAACTGCTGTACCGTAGTGTGAGTGCAGGATGGCCGGGCTTCTTTTCCAGTAGTGGCAACTGGAGATTAATTTTTTTGGTTTTAAAGTTTAAAGCCTAGGTTTGGATAAGTCTTAAATGCTCCTGATAAAACTGACTGTCTTTGATATACATATGACATAAGTGTTCGCTTTGCTTTTGAAGGCAGCAGAACTGAGGAAACACATTTGACTACACATGTCCTTGAGTCTTCTATCAGTCACTGTGAATCATAAATATCATTAGATCAGATTGGGCAGTCAGCAGCACAAATAGTATTTGACCTTCTACTTTTTAGGGAATGTGCATAATGTTATAAGCAAATGGACAGATTTCTTTCCTCATCCAGCTGTGTGTGTATGTGTGTGTTTATATCTGTCTTAATGCATATCTTTGTGCGTGTGTGTGTGTGTGTGTGTGTGCGTGTGTGTGTGTTTGCGTGCTCCCTTGCTGCACCCCTAGATCGGCCCAAAGTGGAAGGACGTAGTGTCTCGGTGTATCAAAGGCCACTATCAGCCCCTGCTGCTGCTCTACGCTGACCCCCGTGGGACGCCGGTGATACTGCAGGAGAGCCCCAACCCTTGTACCAGCTCCAACCCGCAGCTGGAGCTCCAGCACTGCAGCAGCAAAGCTGGTTACGACAGTGAAGACTCAGGTACAGCAAAGACCAGCGCTCTGCCTCACATCAGATGAGGTTATTTGTCTTTATCAGCTCGTTGTGTGAGAGGATTCGGCTTTAATGCTCTGACCTTCAACCTTTTAATCCAACCTGTGTTGGTTTATACTGCAGAGCTGGGGGCTAATTTCACTGCCTTTGACTGTAAACAGACCGGGCATATGCAGCATTACCTTTTATATCTCTTTCTCGCTTTCCGTTTCAGGTCGGGAGCCATCTATATCCAGTGATACTCGCACCGACTCCTCCACGGACAGCTCAAGTCACCGGACGTCTTGCAGTCGACCCCTGCACCAGTCCACGGGCAGCCACCTCTCCTGCGAGTCCCAGACCACAGTGGTCTGTAGCTACGACATCGGCACACCGCCACTCGGTGCTGACGCTGGAGGTAACGCTACTAATCCAGAGGCCGTTATTTCTATCCGCTGCGCTATAATTTACCAGTTTGAAGCATCTGCAAGTACGCATCTGGCTGCAGGGTTTTTCTGGGAGTAAGAGCGTAACAAGCACAGCACTTGATGTAAATACAGTTCGGAGCAAGTAGGGGTCAGTTTTCAAGTTTGGCTGGAAATAAATTGAGTTGTTTTTGCGCGGCGCCTCATCACTGCAGACTCTTCAGGTTATGTGCCTCGTTAGTGCTTATTCTCACATTTATTTGCACTGCTGCCTACATAATTGCTCCCTGTGGGATAAATAAAAATGTTATTGGATTTACCCACGCCTCCTCTCCCTCCCGTCTCTACCCCGTTCAGAGTCAGCAGTGGAGGGCCCCCCCCGGCCCCCCTCTCCCCCCCTGCAGGAGTACAAGGAGACGGCCGTCTTCCTCCTGTCCTCCCGCAGGCCTCTCACCTCGTCGTCCTCCTCCTCTCGCCCGCTGTCGTCCTCCTCTTCGTCAGGAGTCGGGGGCTGTGAAGGTGGGGTTGGGGGGCCCCACTGGGAGGATGAGAGCACGAGTAGCGAGAGCAAGTCCAGGTACTGCACACTGATTCACGACATCCGGCCACTGAATTTGCATTCAAGCAATGTAAACACATTTTATTATTAATAATAAACTTAACTTTGTTTATGTAGCACTTTCCTGCAGCCTTATCCTCCATGTGTACTGTTCTGTCTACTGATGCGTTCCCTGAAGCGAGAATAAAACACTGTTTTCTTTCAGAAATCTTTTTTTAAGTAAAAGTACTGACAAAGTTTAACAACAAAAGTAACAGCGAATCTTAATTAAAGGTTGTTGGTCTATGTTTATCACATAATACTGAACTGTTTAACAATTATTTAAATTTTTCTTTCACAGTACAATATATATACTCATTAAACTCTACATTTGGTGGCTCATCTGATGATTAATGGTGAAGAAATGAAGAAAAAACTCCAAGTGTGTTTGTTTTTTCATTTCTGTGGTCAATTTAAAGGAACATTCCAGATTTAAGTCAATCCATGGTCTATTATTAGATGGTAAAGAGTGTAAACTTGCATTGGGGATGAAATTACATGAATAAAAGCAGTTTTTATTGAGAATTTGGCTCCACTGCTTTCTGTGAATACATCAATTGCCATTTTGCTGCAAGTATATATTCAGTTTTTACTCAGAACTACTTCAATTTGCATCATTTATACCTAAGTTTACTCATCTTACCCTCTCACACTAGATCTAGGGTTGTTTTAACTCCAGAATGTTCCTTTAATTTAGTTATATAAGCGTATCTGTTTAGTAGTTCCTAAAGGTCTTAACAGAAACTCCTTTTACAAAACAACCAGAAAAGCCAGAGACCGCCAGGCGTGATATGCTGCACTACGCCACGTTTAACACCAAATATTCATCCTAAACGTAAGGGCTTATTCAGATAAATGCAGCGGATTAGCAAGGACCATATTTTCTGAAATATAGTAGACAAGGAATCTCGAATAAACCACTTATGGGATATGAGTCAAAGCTTCACGCAAGTTCACAGCTTCAAACGTATGTTTTGCTCCATAAATATACCTCACACCATTTCACCAGACTGTTAAATGTATTTACTCTTAAAAAAATTTGAGAAAATGTGCTTGACTAATGGAGCTACAGGTGGGACACTTCTGGAAAAACGTACTCCGTTTCAGTGTGAGGGATTTATGTATCAGAATAAAAAATAAACAAACCTGAACTTTAAATGGTCTTGAAATTAGACAAACACAACCGCAAATGAAAAATAATACATAAATTAAACTGTGTGATCATTTTTTTTAAGCCATGACTAAGCAGAAGTTCAGAATCAGGGTGTGAAAAAGCTAAGTACGTCGCTGGTTCCAAAGCCGTCGGTCCCAGGTGCTGCTCATTAAACCCTTTTGATTCATTATTCATCAGCAGGCGTACGGACCTCTGTGAAAGCAGAACATTTGCCAGTTTGCTGGATTCTTCAAGTTTATGTTAACATAATGCCAACGTGAAAAGATGTCAGCAATGTTCTTAGAGAAATAATTTCTGCAGCTCGTCAGTTGGAAAAGGGTTATAGTCCATGATTCTGTTGTGAGAATTGAGGTTATTCAAAAACACTAAAGAAAGCATCGTCTGTCTCAAAAGAACATAGCATTTTAACATTTTAGCATTTCAACCTTTTACTTTTTGCAGCCTGGGTACCTTGCTCTCTCTGAATACCACTGAACAGCAAGATATTTTCAAATCACATGCGAGGCAACCTGTCTTGGCGGAAATCGTGTCGTGCCACAGGACACCAGCTATGCCGAGAAACAGAGGAATCGAGGCGTCGCAGAGTCTCGATTCTGATGACTGAAGGTGTCATAGAGAAAATAGAAAACTCAAAATTCCTGCTGAAGAAGTTTCTTCAAACTATTGAATCATAGTGTGGTTAGTCTTTCAGTCACTGCTATTGCACCTGGTCTTTGTTTTGATTCAGTAACTGACACGATGCAATCCTCTGTGAGCAACTTCAACTTTTTTACTACCATAGTTGATTTTTTTTTTTCATTTGAATAAATATCAACTATCATTTAATTTGCATCGACGGTTACATTAACAGTTTTTGTCATCCCCATGTGTTCCTCGATAGTTCCTCTGGGGGCCGTTACCGGCCAACCTGGAGGCCCAGGAGGGAAGCCCTGAATATCGACAGCATCTTCACCCAACAAAGAGGCACCTCCTTGGGCTACAACACTGTGCCTGGCCACCCTCCCCCTCTGGAGCCCCAGGATCCCCTCCCCTCAGCAGGACCCGTTCCACAGCCAGGACTGCGAGACGTGACAGGGAGGGCCATAGGCGACGCGGAGGTGGGCTTCGGGCTGGTGGGGCAGCCCAGGCCTCTGGGCGGCGGGCGGACGATGGGTCCTGCTGCTCCTCCATCGCTGAGAGGGGTGGAGCACCAGCCGCGTCTGATCCAGAGGATGGAGAGTGGCTACGAAAGCAGCGAGAGAAACAGCAGCAGCCCCGACAGGTAGGACACTCACAAATAACAATTACTGTCTTTTGCTCTGTGTGTTTGCTGTTCATCATGTCCCCTCCATTAGTTTTTGTTTTTTTTGTTGTTGTTTTTGTTTTTTTGTTCCATTTCACTTTATCAGCCTGAAACTGAAATGCGACATTAACAAGAACAAATGATCCTGGAGAAGTGCTTCATAACAACAGATTAAACAGTGAACACATTTGTCTGCCTGATTTATCAGTGTTTTTCTTTTGTCTTTTTTTTCTACAGGGAGGTGGGGCAACAAAAACAGGTGCTGATGTCCGGACCATCTTGGCGTTCAGTGCCCAAATCAAAGAGTAGCAGTGCCATTCTGCAGGAGCTGCCATCACCCAGCTGGGGGGCCGTTGCCAACGCAGGTGAGAATTCTTACATGCATTTGCACGTAGGTGCTTTAACTTGCACTTTAATACTCCCATCGTGTGTGTTTTCAGGCTCTGGACGCAGTGAGCTGGATGAGCTGCAGGAGGAGGTGGCGAGGAGAGCCCGCCAGCAGGAGCAGCAGAAGCGGAAGGAAGCTGAGCGGGAGGCAGCCATGGGATTCAACCCCAAACCCAGCAAATTCATGGACCTGGACCAGCTGCAGCACCAGGGTATGGATGAAATCGTAAAGACTAGATAGACGTTGGTTCTGGAAGAGACATACAAGAAGTATGGAAGTTTCTATTAAGAGCAGAAACGGCTAAACAGAATAAAAATCTTCCTTCTTTGTAAGTGTAACATTTTTGTACTTTTAGTACTAATACTGCAACACACCACTTTTAATAGGTGAGAAAATGATAACTACACATAAAGCATCCCCATTATTTCCTACGGGAAACTAAAGGGCAAAGAATATTTAATACTTTTGTAATTTCTTCAAATGTGTAAGTTAAAATATTGTTTAGTCTAGACAGGAGCACACAAGTCACACTGACTTGTGTGCTCCTGTCTGAGCTCATATTTAAGTTTGTTCTGTCTGTCTGTCCGACTGTTTCTTCATCTGTTATTGCTGGTCGTGTGTTTTGTTTTGTTTTGTTGTTTTTTCTTGTACTTCAGGTTGTTTTTATGAAAGTCTCCATATGTATGTCTAACATACATGGCGCCATGGCGCCCTTTGGGCATAAATCCCAACCGTGGGGCATAAATAAGTTTATTTTTTTCTTGCCTCGAGACTTTGTGACATTAGCAGCTTTTATTGATAGTGAAGAGACAGGAAGGTGGAGGGTGGGGCGCCACTGTGTAGGGTCACTCAAGGACTTGAAGTCTTCATACGTGGTGCTGCTGGATCAGCGGAGCCACCTGGTGTTTCAGTTTAGTTTCATTTAAAAAAGAAAAAGAAAGGAAACATAATGTACAACGGTGTTTGTTTTTTTTCTTCAGTTTTGTGTTTTCTGTAACTAATTTGGGACAGTTTGATACTAGATTTTAAGATCCAGGTACTAGCAATTCAATAAGTCTTTTTATTTAACTAAAAGTGCTGCGGTGGCAGAAATTCCGAAATAGGAAAAACTTGAAGAAAGCTGGCGGGAAACAGGCAAAACAAACAAGCATTAACACAGGAGAAGCAACTGTAAGCATGACGAGAAAATAGAAAACTTAACAAAGCAGGAGAACACAGAAAGAAAGAAATAAAATCCCAGGACTCTGACACTATAACAGTTTTAGTGGCTTGGATGAGCCTGTTTGCCACTAAACATCTTTTAAAAAACGCTGATATCAGAAAAGCTGTGATGCTTAAGCTGCTGTATCAAATACGTTTTAATCAGTGCGACAGTACAGTGCAAGTATGTAGTATACCATGGCGTTTATTTCCCAGACTCAGTATTGGTAGCTGCAATGAGCCTGTTCTGCCCTGCATGTGCTCTCAAAATGGAGCTGCAGGCTTTCATCTGCCATTCGCAATTCATGCTCAGTGTTCAGCTTAAATCTTTTAGAGAGGTAACAGCTGGAAAGGCAAAACGGAGCAAAATACTCAAAGCCACCTGCCCGAGGAGTCTGCGGTCCTCCTCATCCCTCTCTTTCTGCCTCCGGGCCTCACTCTATGTCACTTTGTCTCCCAAAACAAGAGGGAGCTGAACAGGCCACGGACCTTCACGAGGAGGAAATCCACTGCGGGATGTTTACTGACCAAGGCGGATTGTAAAAGTATTTGTAGGAGAATCCCATTCATATGATCCAGTTCACTTTCAGAGCGCCAGCGTTTCAGCCAGCCTCCAAAGAGCTCACAGTGTGTATGTGTTTATTTGTCTAAGAGTGTGCATGTGTGTATGCACGCACGCATTCTGCATATATAGAGAGTGTCTGTGTGCCAAGTGCATCCTCATGTGAGTGTGAGAGTGTGTGTTCAGCAAGTTCAGTAGGGATAACGTCACATCTTGTTGCACTTCTGTCATGTCCTCAGCGGCTCTGGATGCTCTGTCCGTTTAGGGGTAATCAGTCGTTTGACAAGCCTGTATGCAATCTCGCCTCGCAGGAGTTGGACGACAGACTGCCGACTCTGACCGTAAGATGTTTTTTCTGATCATAGACGTTTCCCTTTGGAGATTAATAAAACAGAAATCAAGTGTGATGCAGGGCAGAGCGACCTTGTGACCGGGCGAGTTGCTACCACGCAGGCGAACTTCATCGCAGATTTCCCAGGCTCGATTCCCGTGAGATTGTACAAGATAATCCGTCTCTCCAGGCTTCCAGCTTTGATGAATCAGATTCCTAAACTAGTAGCAGCATGTAGCAGGTTGTAGATGCGGTGATTGTAAGCAGAAGTGGCTCCTAGTCCTTCACTGGTTCTGTGAGGTTCCAGTTGTTCATCGGATTGGTGAAGATTTGCTTCTGACTTTGTCAGACAGATGCTACCCCCGATCACCACCTAATTATTTTTAGAACGTGCCTGTCTTTTCTCAAATGTTTCTGCAAACGACCAGATGGTTCTGTGACGGAAACCATCTGCTGATGTACTTCAAAAAGACAAAAAATAAAGGTAGCGATGGCCAGAACTGGGAGGGATATTTATTTCTCTTTTTTAATTTAAGTTGGGTAAGTATGAAGTGTGTACGAGTAGTTATGCCAGAAAGGCAGTTTCTTCTGTGTCTATTGGCGCCGCCCCCTGCAAATCAAAGTTACATTTAGAGGAACCAGACTAATTCTTTGTATTGATTTTAGTAATGAAGTTTTATAACTAAACAAGAGACCATGGGGCAGCACACTTGCAGAGGGATTCAGCATATATATCTACTCAGGCTTGAAATAATCAACTCTCATCTTCGCAATTGATGTTATCTGTAAAAAAAAATAAAATAAATAAAAAATACTAACTTTAAATAGAGCCAAGAGAATTACTTTCACATACTGCTGTAAAGTAGATGTCCACTTGCAGACTTGGAATCTGACTTGGAAATCGACCATCCGACCATTCAAGGTTGAGTGGCAGATTTTTTTCAATATATATATATGTATATGTATACGTATAGATCATTGCACCTGACACTCACACACGTACAGCATCGAGACTCCACGCAACCTCGATGAAGTGAAAGGGCGACTTGTGAACGAACAGATGGCATCAGTGCATTTACGCAACAGAATTTGGGTCCCCGCATCCACATCGATGGATTCAGCCAGGCTCCAGACGATGTGCCTCAGCGGTTTAGAGGACGTTGCAGCCAACAAACACAACAGAGCTGTCATCAACCTTGCGTTGTTCAACCAACACAAGCCGTGATGAGTGACGGCAGCTCTTTTTTTATACTCCTTTTACACCTGTTCTGACTTTGGACGTTTTCATTCCTGTCTGGTGTCTGCGGCTTCATGAGCGCGTCAGTTTTGCTCTTCTTTTTGTCTCGTGTTGATTTTTGACTTACAAGCCACAGTTAAATTTTATATATAGATGCATTGACAACAGAGTCGTGAAGGGAGAGAAGAGAACAACATTTCCTGATGGAAATGATCACAATATCTGAACACCGTATCCACGTTTCTAAAAATCCTCTGTTGTTAAAGAGAGAGCGGGTCTAGAGATGTTTTCATATCATCTTTCTCTTTCCGATATTGATCCTGACTCCTGGGCTTTGGGTGTTTGCTGATCCTAAGCACCAAGCCGATACAGCCGGTTTTTGTTTTTTCTTGATTGCCTGCACTTCTTTCAGCTGACACAAAATATGATCAGTTAGTCTCATATTGTTTGAGGAAAGCAGTTTCAGGAAAGCAGTTTTCCGACCTAGAAAACAGTACGGATGTTAAATTACGCAGTGAGATCCAGCGTCTTCGATGACCGACGGGGACCTACAGGCGTCCGGGTCGATTACGTCCATCCTTTTCTTTTGATTTAATAAGCTTGTGCATTTTCACACGATGACTCCTTAAATGCTTAATAAGGTTACTCGGATTACTTTGAGCAACATTCATGCCACTTCTGGAGACCTTGCGTTATGAATAGGTTGCACTTTTCCTTGTTGGACTTTCCCAGTAAAACGTCATATTGCCAACATAATGCTGATGCTCGATCGCTGGCTCTGTCCATCAGCTCGCTGGTTCCCCACCTGGCAGCTCTAAACAGGAGGCTGGAAGCCAGTTTTGTTCAATTTCTTGTGCTGGGCTTTTGGACGAACAAAGAAGAATCCGTCATGTTTATTAAAATGACGTGGCGTTGGATGGTGCACCGGTATAAATACTTGCAGATCCCGATACCCCAGTTTTCAGCCGTATCAGAATCAAACAACTATTAGATACCGTTTCACCACTAGATCAGAAACCAGCAGGCTTCTGCACCTAGATTGATCCAACCCTGGTTGAGACCAGAACACCGATAGTTGTGGTTTGATATTGCAGGCAACTGAAAATGCTATAAACATTCACTAGCTTTAGTCATTACAGTTCAGGAAAAGGAAGTAAAAAAAAACCACAGCTAAAGCAAATTTGGCATCATAATTTGAAAGAATATATTGCTGAATTAGTTTGAAAAGAATCGACCGTTGATTGTTTTATCAGATCTCTCTAATTGCTGCAGACAGCAGAATTTTCAACTCTGGTTAGATTTTTTTTTTTTTTCCACACCAAAATGCTGAGTTTTTATTGAACTGTCTCAGTGCTTTGATGTACGCAGGTTTGTGCATATTTTGCGGAGGTGTTCCCTGTGCAGATGTTTTTGGGGACAGTCGAAACTAACGGCCTAACTTTGCAGCTCTGTTAAAGTACTCATGCTTCGACTGACAGTAGAGGAGCGTTAAGCATGCAGGCCTCCACCATAACTACTCCCCTCTGCTGCTCCTCTGTTTTCTCTACCTCTGTTGATCTCACTTGTTCTTTCATCCACACGTGTAGCCTCTGTCCTTATCGTTGACTGTCATTTCTTTTCTTTCCTTTTCTGCTCTCTCACACGTTCCCTCGCTGCCGCTCTGTCATTATATCTCTCTGTCTTTTCTCTTTTTTTCTCTCCCGCTCTGTTGTTAACATCCTCAGCTGTGCTCAGACCCCTGCATGAGGCTAACGCTCATAGCGGATTGGCTGTAGCTGCGTGCATGAGGAGCACTGGGGGTCCAGTCAAATGCAGGCAGGAACAGGAAATGGAACGGGAGACGGCAAGCGCCCGCCCGCAAGGGCCACGCAGGTACCAACACTGCCCCCCCACCCCCACCCTTTATGTGTCTGCAGTCACCTGAGACTCCTCCGTCACTTGGTGTGTGTGTGTGTCATCAACTCAAGCTGTCCTCAAACCCACTGCAGGACCCGTGTGTGTGTGTGTCGTGTGGGGGCGTGGCAGTCAGAAAACGCCTCTTTTGTATGTGTGTGTCTTCAGCTTTGGCTGGCCAAAATCCCAGAACCCCTGTTTTTGTGATCCCCAAGCCTTGTGTTTTCACATCCCGCCGTGCGTGTGCATGTGTGTGTGTGTGTGTGTGTGTGTGTGTGTGTGTGTGTGTGTGTGTGTGTGTGTGTGTGTGTGTGTGTGTGTGAGTGTATACCATGCACAGATACTTCTTATCCCCTTTGTGTGTTTGTTGCAATGCAGTAAAACCCTGCTTTGCTGTGCTGCTATCAAGAGTAAAGAGAGAGAGGCAGAGTTTCCTTCTCCTTGTCTGTGCTTGTCTCCTTCCCTTCATGGCTGCCGTGCCTCTCTCCGTGGCCGTGTGCTGCTGATGTGTCCTCGTGTGCGCTGTAAGGCTGCAGTCCGTCTCTGTAACTCTGTCCTGTGTGCTGCTGTGTGACTGCAGTCACAGACCCTGGGCTGTGCTCTCTGTTCTCGCTCTTGGCTGCTGTGTTTCTGTGACAGAAAATGTGTGAAATTTCATATTATATAACATTATGATGAGTTTCAGAGATAATGCGTTAAAAACGTTTTATATGATGAAAACTATGAAAACTAAAATAAAACAGGTTCCAAGCATCAAGTGCACTTAAGGCACCAACGGCTCATTGATTGGCAGTGATTAGAAAGTTTACCTTTAAAAATCCTTAAGATCCTTGATTTGTTGTTTTGATAATGATAATTTTTAACATTATCAATAACGATTTCCAAGCATTGCCTTCCCTGCATTCCCATTTAAAAGGTTTGCTGCAGTTCATCGCCTGACTCAAATATTTTGAGTGTTGGGACTAAATAAGCAACTCGCGGGTCAACTCGGGTTTTTAAAAGATTGATAAAAGCGTTAAAAATGAAAAAGCATGTTTGAGTTGAGCGTGCAGTAGAAAGAGCAGTGAGCTCTTTTGTCGCCTGCTCGTGCTGACTTTTACTCGGTAATCATGTGGTATTTGACATTGGCGGAAACCCCGCGTTACATTGAGTGACGCGGGGTGGCGTGCCGAGCTGGCTCCATGAATGACTCACCTTGGAGGGTACACTTAACTGCGGGTCAGGTCTAATGTAAACACAACTAACGCCGGGTGCCGAGTCGTGGGAGGGATTAGTTGATTACGTAACGTGAGTACAACCCATCAGGGGAGTTTTTTTTTTGTTTTTTTTAATGAAATAAGAAAACAGCTGAGGAGAGTAACGGCAGCAGGACGTCGCAGATATTTTAGCAAGATGTGTAACTGGGGAGACAAGGAGATCTGCAAGCTCAGGACACCATAAACCGGCCTATGTCCAGAACCACAAAGGATGAGGTCCATTGTTTGAACAACTGGCCACAAAAATGACAAACCGGGTCTTTGCAGGAGCAAAACCCAGCCAAAAACCCTCATCCCGATGTTCAGTCATTCTCGTTTTTGAAAATGACACCTGTCTGACGACATATTTCATCCTACTAATGTAGGGATAATACGTCATTCTACACGCTCACACATCTTACATTATGTTGTGCGGATAACGCCTCCCGACTCTCCTTCCCTCAGCTTAACATGCCTTCAGGCACTGGGTGGGAAATAACACTCCTTGCATTTATATTACCCAACGCGCATTAAACATGCATTCATCATCCAGCCATAATAGCGGGATCTAATCTAGAAACGCCTATGGGTTTGATCACATATGCCTTCATTCTGACCCCAACTTAAAACCTTGAAGACTTTGTGACGTACATTTCGTTTAGGAGAATTTATGTTAACTAAATCTGCCAGGAGGTAAAGAACAAAAAAGTGCTTTTAGAGCCTGATCCCTGTTGCGGAAAGTGTGACAACTAGCAGAGACAGATGGACAAATGAGCCGACAAATAAAGTCAAATGCAAATGTCAGATCTTGATATAGACTGTATAAAAACAACTGGGCAAGCCCACTGTGACATCACTCATAGGTTTTCTGAGGACTGCTTTTGAAGCCACATTCCCTCCTGCACTTCGCAGCACCATGTTGCCACTGGGAGAAACGAGCAGGTCTGGGAGCCGGTTTGAACACCCCCCTAGTTTAGTTACTGCCAATGAGCTATTTTAGCTTGCCTGGACTATCTTACCTTAACCTATGACACTAATTAACTCTACTTTACATTTCTCCTGATCAAATCTGTCCAAACCTTATCATATCAATCGTCGCTACCAAAAGCGACATCCAAAACGGATGCGCCAGGGCCAGCAGCGCTCCTCTGGGACGCTCAGCGGATTGCATTCAAATGCGTACGGATAAATTCAGTCTTTGACATGAAACAGCATAAACATAGTCTGGTTTTCAAGAGCATGCATTTTTGTAAAGGCATCAGCAGCCTCGCCAGGCGCCGTGTGACGTAATGGTTCATACATGAGGGTCTTTGTGGGTGTGGAAGTAAAGGTGAGTTCATTTATTAAAGACTATCAAGGAACCACAACTACTGTTAGTTTTCAGCACCAAAACTGATTTCAAGTTGGGGGCGGGGACTAATCTGACCACGTTGCTGTAGTAACAAAGCTGCTTTAAAGGGACTCTAAAACCGTTTTTTTCATTAGACCCTGTCTCGGGTCCTGGTTATGTATTCTGAACTCTTTGTAATTATAAAGTTGGAGAAGATGCTCTAATAGTTTATTTCGATGGCAGTCTGTGTTTCAATAGAACTAATTAAGAAAAAAAAAGAAAAAGTAATCCAACAGTTAACAGTGGAAGTTAAGAGGAAAGAGTGGGTGGAAGTGAAGCTCTCAGTGCTCAGCTTCTTTTATTACCTTCCTCCTCTCCTCTATTGATCAACATAAGCCTCTGATTTATAGCTTGCTGCTGCAAAGCCTTCTGGGTAATTACTGAGGCCAAAAAAAGAGACAGGAGAGTTAATGTGCAAGATGGGAGCTGGCACTTACGTAGACACAAATGACTGGGGACACCACACAAAAATAGATACATTTACAGACTTGTTATTCACACATACCAACACACTCGCTGCTACGCTGACAGAATGCAGAACGTGTTCCAAGTCACTGCGGCGAGGATCCGCTAATGCTCAGCATTCATCATATCTTCCATATATCAGTGTATGTAAATCAATAAAGTGATATAGTAGCCTGCTGTGACTGAATTCCTCTATATGATAGAAGCTGTTTATTTCAGTGGTAATATACTGCAGCAGTCTTCAGTGCAGCAATGAGTAGACGTCTGCTTTTGAAAAGCAGACTAAAGTCAAATCTGTGGTTGTTTGAGATGCTGAGATCAGGCGCTGGACTTTTGTAATTTATCAGCAAGCTGATCTGCGGCGGGGTTTGAGCTTGACTCATAAACGGCATGGCTCCCATACGCAAAGCAATGCTTGCACACGGCTGCATCACTGTGTGTTCGTACCTGTTCTGCTTGTTTGACCAGAGGCGCTTTTGTGACCTTCCCTCAATGCAGTAGCTCACCTGACGTCACAGCAGATCAGCAGATCTGATTTTTTTTTTTTGGCTTTCTTTCCTGCTGCTGGCTGACTGACACCCTCCTCCCCCTCTCTCGTCCAATAGTGAACAGCCTGGCTCGGTCCAAGTACTGCTGACGCCCAATCAGGAGGAGGAAGAGGACCAGGCAACCGCCAGCCAGGATGCTGCTCCGAGCCAGGACCCGCCCCCTCCGCCCTATCGCCCCGCTCTCCCCCGACCCACGCTCACCCTCAGCATCACTCACCCCTGTGCCCCTTCGAGCCAAGGGGAGGGGGGGCACCTGGGGAGGAGAGCGGAGGAAGGTGACGTTGGGGCGGAGGGGACGGGTGTGAGGCTGTGTGAGTTGCTGCAGGCAGGGGGGGTGAGTGTGAGACCCCTGGGGAAGCACTTAGCAATCTCTCTACCCTCACTTCCTCTACGTCTCTGGGATGCACACACCACTCACACCTCACAGTCCACACAACTTGAACCTTCAAATGCCCCACCTCCCCCCTATACTCCTCCCCCGTTTCCCCCTCTGGAAGCTTCTGGGCAAAGTAAGCCTCTTGCACCAGTCTGGCAGCCACCCCAGCCTCATTCCCCCGACGGAGGGCCTCCGCATCGGCAGCAGCACACGGCCACAGCAGAGAGCAGCACACGTCACTGGTCCTCCTGGAGCTTGGACCGCCCGGACGCCGTGGTGACGCCGTATGACACGCCCCCTGATCGCTGCGTTCCCATCAGGCCACAGATGTACAGTCAGAACTACAGTTGCCAGTCGTCCCCAGGGCATTCCATGTCCCAGCATAACCCAGGACGACGCGGTGATCCGCCCTGTGACCGCGAAGAGGCTGAACTGTCTGAGCTTGACTCCCTTTATCAGGCCAGTTTGCTGGCTGGCAGGCCAGGTACACACACACACACACACACACACACACACACACACACACACACACACACACACACACACACATACACACACACATACACATACATATCTTAGTCAAATAAGTACCTTATGCTTTGAATAATGACTTTATAACCTAATCAATTAAAAGGCCGTGTTGATAACAAAATTAATCTTTAATTGTGTTCCCATCCTAAAGTTAAAACAAAATCACCACAGCACCAATTGTGTACTTTCTTTAAAACATATGTTCACACATTTAAAGTTTTTATATTCAAGCTGTAAAAACCCTTAAGTAAGTTAATGGGATCTCACAAAATCCCAAAGCTTCACACCAAGTTACGTTTGCTTTCTTTCGTGCGAGCTGGTTCCATTAGAGAGGAGCCTGATAACTGACGGCTGGGCCTCCTAATTTCCTTTTGTGAACTCTAGGAACTAAAAGTAATCCTGCAAGCTGAGAGTAAAGTGCTCATCACACAAGTTTAGGACCAGGGAACTAAGGCATCAAGGCCTTTATGTAAAAAAGACATGCTTGTAGTCCATTAACTGATTGGTTTCACTCGGCTTAATCAATATTTACAGCTGAGTATCATCTGCATTGCAAAGTAAATCTGTGCTGTCTTCCTTTATGATGGTGCCTAGTGGCTCACCGGGTTCAGCAGGTGCCAGATGTACAGAGTCTACAGTCCTTGTGCAGCTGCCCAGGTCTGAATCCTATACTGTGGCTTTCTGCTGAATTTGTTTTCCCTCTCTCTGCCCCCACTTCCTGTCTAGCTGCTGTCATTAAAGGCCACTAAGAGCACAAATCAAAAAGTATCCAACCAAACGCAGAACCTTGTGGAACTCCATGAGGTTTTTTTTTAATTTGAAAAATCTGAAATCTTTGTCAGTTAAGTCCGTTTACCACAGTTCTGTGGTAAAATATGATCTAAATTCTGTGCTAATGGTCACATAGTTGAGGTGATACGGTTGCTCTAGAAATTTAGAATTCAAAAATTTTAAAAACAGATATAAATTATGAATCAATATCTATAAATACATATAAATAATTGGTTAACATTCCTGGACCAAGATTAAGTGTTTCATGTTACAGTTTAATTACATTGTTGAACAGCCTGGAGGTAAATGACGTGTCAGCATAGATAAACTGATCAAATCCAATATGAAAATGTCAATTTAAGGGAAAAACGTTTAATGGACAGTGTGATTGGTATGGGGTCTAGATGACTTGTTAATAGTTTAGATGAAACTATGACACATCAGAGGGAGAATGATGTCATGAATTTTGACTCTATGTCATCCTGGCTACAGTGCTGAAATGAAACCCAGGCCAGTGAGCGTATATATGTACTGTATCTTTTCAGATAAAGTAGGATTTCTTTGTGGCCTACTTTAAAGTATTAAAATATGAATTAAACCATAGAGACATCCCTCTTGGATTATTTTCATACTTCACAGGGCAACACTGTGAAGTGTTTTACGTATTGAAGCTGTAGCATGGTCACCAAAAAATCAGCTTTTACAGGAGTAAAGTTTATGTGACAGTGAAAGAAACGTGATATCCTCAATTACCAAATGATTGCTCAGTCTAAGTGAGTTATTATTTGATTCTCCTCCTGATGATGCAGCATAGATTTTTAATAACATTTTATTTCTATGAAGCCACACTGAACGAAGTCTGGCATTCTCCTGCTGAAATAACCACAGACCTCTGAAAGTGGCATACTACCATCAAGACATCATCTTAATGGTAGCATACTTTACATATTGGATCATTTTTAAAGGAAATGATATCCCTGCTCTATCAAAGTGGTTAAAAAAATCTTTATTCAGTGCATTGTAATTAATTGGGTTACCACCAATGATGTTTGACACAGTGAACTGATGCTGCTGAACTTTAGCTGCAGACTTAGTGCTCATTAATCCTACAGATGACATTACATGATGGTTACTACAGCTCCCTAATGCCTGTAAAATGTCAGAAACTATGTTTACTGTCTTTGTTTTACTGTCAGAGATTAGCTAATACACAGCTTTGTTTCTGCATAGACTCAAAAGTATGTCGCTGTCACTGCATAATAAACTTCAAGGTTACTGTGGTTGCAGTCAAAGACTAAAGCTGTATCAACATGGAAACGGAATTTCCCAAATTGACTCTTTTATTTTTTAAGTTTCCTTAAAAGAAAATGTAATCTCTAGAGATGTATTTACTGTATATGTCAGGTCTGTGTGGCATTGTAAATTAGCAGTAGAAACGTGCCAAAAATGAATTTGGAGGGGTGTAGCACATGTGCATCACCTCTAAATACAATAAGAGCTCTGCGCTGGAGTATGTGGAGTAATGTCAATAGTCTATAGTCGAGCTAAAAGGCTCAGCAGCTTCTGCACCACAAACACAAACCTGCAAACATTGTTGCAGCATCATTGGAGTTGTGTCTAAAAGCGTATTGTTTTGTGGTTTTTAAAACTGCAAAGTGCTGAGATAGCACCTATCCATGCTTGGGGCTCACGTCAACTTCCACTTTCTTCTAAAATTTGAATTCAGAATCACGTCACATTTGAGTTGACCAGATTCCAGTTGGAAAGTCATAAAATGACCTTTCCAAATGTTGGACGAGCCACTGCCAGCCTTTGTTTCGCAACACAAATTCATAACGAGGATGCAGGCAGGCGTTTAGCACAAATAAAAATCATCGCCACGTGTCCATAAATGCATTTTCACAGTCATGGGTCCCACTGGGAGTGGAAGCGCCGCGGTCCAGGTTTTGGTTTTATGGTTTTGATCCATCATCTGCGCGACTTTAAACTTCTCACGTTAAGACATATTTATCACCTTGTCTTGTTCTTTCTAGAATTATCCTTCCGTAGAGGTTGAGTTGCATCAAATATAATGTGCTTTTCGACTTCTAAAATGAAATAGAAATCAGCCCAAAAGGCTTCTGAATTGTTTACCGACAGCCTCTGCAGCAACACGTAATGTCAGTGCACAAGTTGTAGCCCGCTTGTGGTGTTTTATTTTGAAAATTTACTGTATTCTCTGTGATAATATTGTATCAGACTTCCTGCCAGCTCGATCTGGTGTGCGTAAACTGATGCAGCTTGGCCTCTGACGAGTGCCAAAATAGACTCGGTGCATAGTAATGGTGGAGCGGCGCAGACCACGCTGCAGCACTTCTGGTGGGAGCGCTCTCATTGAGTACAGTGTCAGCGAGTCACAGCGAGTCACAGCGGCTGTCGCAGCGTAGCCGTTCCACATAACCTCCATACCCATCAGAAACACAAGTTCACTTGCTGATTTGTAGAAACCTTCCCCTCTTGTCTGGCTTTGGGGTTTGTGCATGAAAACATTTTTCTTTTCTCCCTCAAAAATGGAAGAGTTTTTTTCTGTGAATAAGATGGCTTAATTCAGTGTTGTAGCTTATAAGAATAGGTGCTTTGGCTTATCAAAAACAGAAGGAACACAAGGTTTCAACTTGTGTTTTGCAGAGTAAGCGGAGTTCATGTTTTGGCCATCTGTGTGTTCTCAGGCTGCAGCCCGTCAGAGAGACTCATATCCAGGGTGGGAGGGCAGACTCGCTCCAAGACCCCCAACGCAGACATGGAGAGGAGTATGTACGGGGCGGATTGCACCAACACGCCCACCTACCTCAACAAGGCAACACTTAACTAATCATTTTTGCAGGATCCCCTCACATGTTCGCATGTAGTCAGCTGGAGGCTTTTAGAGCCTTCTGACAGCCGTCTTCTGCCTCTACAGCCAATGACACTGCGGGATGCACATTTCCGGGTGGAGCCTGACGATGAGGAAAACCAGAGACGAATAGGACGCAGCCTGAGCGGCACAGTGGTGACCTCACGCCGTGGCCGCCTCACTGCAACCCGCAGCCTTGTGAGTACAACTTCCTGTGCTCTGCTGCCTCTCTGTGGCCGTGCTGTTGAATTGCATCTGCCCGATGTCCCCTGCTCACACTTTACACATTGCTTTTCCGTGTGCTCTTCTCCCCCCACTGTCTGTCATATTTCTTCCTGTTGTGCTGCTTTTCTGTTTCCAACCTCTCGTCCTGGTCTCTGCTTCTCTTCCTTTCCTCTCGTCTGTCTCTCTCAAAGGTGAAGCAGGCTGATGTCAGTGCCTCTCCTTGCTTACTTCCTCTCTTCTGAGTCCCTGTTGCTATTTCCACCGCTATCACCTCCTCCATCCTCTCATCACCTTCTCATCACCACTTCCCTTCACTGCTTCACAGGTAAACACAGCTCATGTGATGTTGTACTAAGTTTTCATGTTAGGACAACACTTGCACCACTTGCAGCTCTGCTATGTGTTGGATATGAGAAAGCTTCAGATTTCCCAAAATACACATTCACCTTTTGAACCGTCTTTCTCAGTGGCGCTTTTTATTTTTGAGATTGCAATTCTGAAACGTCAAATCTACAGTGGGTAGGCGGGACACAGCCGAAATCTCGCAGCTCATTGGCTACTGAATGACTCGGCGCCTCACGTCAAACTCAGAACGCCAGAAACGTGCTTGTAACTGTCATGGAGAACCAGTAGGCGGAGGTAAGTTGTTAATGTAAGTCCCTACAACTCGCAATTCGGTTGTTAGGGTTAGGGACGACGTGAGACGCTGAGACTTTCAGCAGCCAATGAGCTACTAGCATCTCAGCTGTGTCCCGCCTTCCCGCTGTAGACTGACGCTGCGCTGACTAGACGCATTTCAGAAGAAAGAACAAGTACAACTGAGACAGACAGTTTGAAAATGGTTTTAGAAATGATAAGAAAAGAAAGTGAAACCCAGAGAGGTGATTGCACTCTCCGCTAGAGAGTTTGATTTCCTGGTTACACGTTCTGGGTTTGGATTTTCAGATTTTGTGTTTTGATAGCTTTTTAATGCGTTATTTTTCCTTTCTTTTCTTTTACGAGTAATTGAAATTGCTGGGAAAAAAAGAAAACAGGCTCGATTCTACTGCGGCGAGTGAAGTTGTAAATACGTCTAGCTTTGTTGTACAATATTCAACGTTTAAAGTGGCTGAACAACTCACTAAGATGTGCAGGAATTATGAATAATATCCGTTCTCGTCTTGGGACACTTCAAATGTTGACTGCTGTATTTCAAGAGAGTTGTCCGCTGTGAGACCTGATGACCTCGCCGCAGAAAAGATCGCCGCGGAGCACCAATGCACTGGAAAATGATACTGATTTATCAAAAAAATCCCAATAATTCATCATGATTGCTGCGTTCGTCACTTTATGTTAGGGCACAAGTCAGGAGGGAAAGCTTGAACAAATCGCATCCATGTGGTGTTGCCAGATGACCAAAAAGCCTTTTTCAGTCTTTAAAAAAAAAGTAATAATTTGTCCATGATATCCTCTGACATAGTCCGAGTTGGGAGGGTTTAGGTTTATTTCAGGAGCTGCACCTTCAACTGAACCACTCAGCACTTTTTAAATAAATGTTATTGTAGATGTTTTTTGTTCTGACCCAAAGCTTTTCTCTTCTTGCGACAGTTTGTCTTAAACGTCGTATTGTACAGCTCAGGAAAGTGTTACATCCTAATTCTTAATTCTTAATCCTAATTCAATTCTTCTGATTTGGTTTGAGGACAGAGAGAAGAAAATTTGCTGTTGTTTTTTTGTTTTTTTTCTTTCCCGATTTTGGACACAAATGACCAAAGAACCGTCGCTCGCAGAAACACTCTTGTTTTTTTTCTTTACATCCTCATCCTCTTTAAAACAGCCTGCCAAGCAGAAGAATCACTTCAGCTCTTTACACTCATTAGGCTTGACTCTGCTAAAATGTTTCGGGAGCTGATGCACATCGATCCAAAGTGAGCCCAATCTTTCAATTGTTCCTCCAACAGAGAAACTGGGACTTTTAATTAGTCTCAAAGCTCAGCATGTAAAATACTAGGCACATGCATGGAGATGTGCGGGGCGCGTGCACAAGGAGCATCTTACGAGTGGACGTCTCAGATGTACTTAGTATCTGATGTTTGTTCTGCTACTACCTAAAAGCCATCGCACCATTTACTGTTTGCAAAGGACCTGTAGTTTGTCTGATAAGTATTATATTAATAAAAAAAAAAAACAACACCTAAAATGATGCTTAAGTGAGCATATCAGTCACTAACTCATCCAACAATGTTCCTGCTGCTACAGCTTGAACTGACCGGTTGCATGAAGAGTTTTGAGCACGCAGCCTTCACAGCACCACGCTTATACGTGCTCAAAGAGCAACTATAAGTTTAAAAGTTTATCAAAGTTTTAAAAAAGGTTTCCCAAGAAAATACTGTTAATATACTTTTTTCTTTTCCAGTAACAATTCAATTCAATTCAATTCAATTTTATTTATATAGCGTCTATTACAACACAAGTTGTCTCTAGGCGCTTTCCAGAGACCCAGAACATGACCCCCGAGCAATTATTACATAAACAGCGGCAGGTAAAAACTCCCCTAGTGGAAGAAAAACCTTAAGCCAAACAGTGGCAAGGAAAAACTCCCCTTTAAGAGGGAAGAAACCTTGAGCAGGACCTGGCTCATGAGGGGGGACCCTCCTGCCGAAGGCCAGCCAGGTAGAACAGGAAATAAGAAAGAACAGTTGCTTCTCTAAAATCATTGCTCATGTGTTTTACCCTTGGCATTGTAATAACACACACCTGCACACCTGTTGATTTATTTGCCCCAGTATGATCAGATGATTGTATTATGGTGTTTTGCAGGATAAAATATGCGATTTATAGGGAGAGTACTTTTGCACATAACTATATCTGTCCACTTGATGGGTTGTGTGTTTGTCTTCAGTTAGGAGTTAAAATTGATATAGAAAAAATGCTGTTTTTGCAATGAATTACCAGGCAAAAGGAACAAAGATATAGCAACTGAGTTATAACAACTCATACACTCTTTTCTGAACACCACACATCTTTCCTCAAATGTTTTCAGCTATTTCCTGCCACGTACTTCCTACACATGTGGACTTCTAGCCTTGTTACGATCAATATTTATAAATATTCCTAGGTAAAAAAAATTAAAAAAAATTAAAAGAAAGTTC
Source organism: Xenentodon cancila (assembly GCA_014839995.1). Taxonomy (NCBI): domain Eukaryota; kingdom Metazoa; phylum Chordata; class Actinopteri; order Beloniformes; family Belonidae; genus Xenentodon; species Xenentodon cancila. The sequence goes on from CM026218.1 coordinate 9,599,604, forward strand.
CTAGTGGTGATGAAATCTTAATGCAACTATTACAATAAGGACGTTTTTTGGCTTCAAGTTAAAACCAGTTCCTGGCTGAGATGAAAGTTATTCTCAAAGCACCTCAGGCCTGCGATGAAGAGCACTGAGGAGAAAAGGGGAGAACTTTTAAAGAGATCAACGGGTGAAGAGGAAGGAGAAAGTTCTGTTTAATTAACTCACTTAATGACAGCGAGTTAATGAACACTGTAATTAGGTGGTGCAGGGAGAAAGTCTGTTGGTGATCTTCTTTGAGATGGACTTGCGTCTCTTACAACTGCACTATAATGCCTGCAGTAAAGGTACTATATAAAGTACTAATACAGAGATACTTAGGAGTTATAAAAATGCATCCGTGCAGCATGTGATGACTAATGATGGTTAATGAGTTAATTAGTGTAGTCTTGGTTGATCGATGTTTTCTTTACACTCCAAACACTACAGCTGTTTATAATCAGTTTCAAAGCCTGCAAATAATCTCACACTGTGTGCAGGGGGGGGGGGGGAATATTACATTTACTGTTTAAAAACCTCCCATACCTCCCCATAATCTTAACTTCGCGTGTGTTTTTTTTTTTATTTTTTGTCTGAGGAGGTCACGGTACTCTGAGGTTGGAGAATCAGGGATAAAATCTGCAGGGAGACTCGACCAACAGGCACTCCCAATGAGAGTCGCAGAGGAGCCAAATTTCCACCGTGTAAACCAACTCGGACCACATCGATTTCATTGCAGTCGGAGCCAATGCTCTGTCCCAGAAGAGGTGTTTAAGGCCTCGTCTGCAAAAAGGAGACGTGAAATCCTGACCCCAACACGGTGGAACCAGTACCGCACACTCCTGGAGCACCTCCCACAGGATTATCCCAGAGATAAAGTCGAGCAACTTTGCCAAGTCCGCAAACTACATGTGCCCTGGTTGGGCAAAGTCCCAGTGCCAAGGGTCTAGTGACGGTATAATAGCTGAACCAAGGTTCCTCGTCCAGGATGGAACCTTGCTCCTCCTGAATCTGAGGTTGAGCTGTCACCCAGACTCTCTTCTCCGGCAGCCTTGCACAGAACCACCCTCATCCACCCTCAGACTGCTGTCACCACGGAGCGTTTTAACTGCCTAGTCGAGTCCGGTTATGGGCAAGCCCATCCCAGAGACCGCATGTTTTTAATCAAACCCACATTAACCCACATTAAACAAAGTTACAGGCTGGTGCTCATTAGAAAAACACATGTATTTATACGTCAGTAGTTTACAGTTATATTTAACAAAAATACTCTGTACCTCTATGCTGAGCTTCTGGTGAATCTTACCTGATGTCCATCGGCTCTTGCGTCTGTCTTTTCCAGGAGCTGTCGGGTGGTGCAGGGAGTTTCTGGCTGTGTCTGACGGGGGTCAAGCTGTCCTCGGACCAGAGTCCTGCGCTTCTTCAGTAACGTCTTGTTACGCCCACCTTTACACTAGGCAGCAGCAACTCTGGGGTTTTCGACAGCCTCGCCTCGACGGACCTGGAACCGGCACCCCCTCCTCTCTCCCCTGTACCTCCTCCTCCTCCTCCTCCACCCACAGACACATGCACGCACACATACACATCTGCACTGACGTAGAGCCTCCCTCAGCGCCTGCAGCACCCTGCTTTGCCCCTTCTTGCCTTTGCCCCTCCCTCCTCTCCCTTGACCTACTATTGTCTATGCAGTCACTCTGACGCCCCTAACTACACCCCCCCCCCCCCCAAACTACCCAGGACTGTAGTTTCTCGTCTCCCCCTAGGTTTTCAGAGGGTTTCCTTGTGCAGTCGGCCTGTAGCCATCTGATGGGAACCAAAGCTCACAGCGAACTTGTCCTCCGTCCCACAGGACCCCACCTCAGGGGGAGACTCCAACAAAGTAGCCACGCCTCTTTCTCTTCTTCATGGGCATTTCCTGTTGGACGTACTTGTAGCTGAACTGAGTCTGTTTCAGATGGACAGCCATATTTTTCTCTCTTCGTTTTCTTGTGTTTTTCTCGTGCGTGCACACCGTAAATCCGCCCAGACTGAACTCTAATAACTAAAAGTCATGTACAGAAAAACTCATGTATGAAACCTGTATGTTCATAAATAAGACCTTACGGAATGTTGATAATGATAATTAACAAATATTGATAAACTAAAAGTGGTACTTCCTCATGTCTGCATTTTAAATAGGAGTGGAGTGCACTTCACAAGTGTCTAGCTGGAGTTTCTCCCCCTCCCCAAAACCGCTCGCCGACCTATTGACAGCTCTCCCGTTTCTACCGGGAGATTAAACAAGAAAAGCGCTTCCTTTTTCCTCTGCTTCTTAGACTCCTTTTTTTTTTTTTCTTTCTTACTTTTTTTGTTTTGTTTTGTTTTCTAGCTTGCTGTCTTTGTTTGAGACGGGAAACGGTGGCACCACAACCGGGCCGGCTGGGATGGGAAAGCGGAGAAGGAGAGAGTGAATGTAGCTGTGGAAGCGCCTCTCCTAGGCTTTTATTGTGGAGAGGCAGATGACACAAGTGCACTTTGCAGGGCTGTTCGGCAGAAGTGCACTTTCTGAAGGCTATTTGACAAAGAAGCAAGTGGAAGAGATGCGAGTGGTGTTTTTATTTGCTTCGAGGCCTCAGGTGAACTTCCACTAAAGCTGTTTTCAAAATCTAGAGGTGAACAGAAAAACTCTCACCTTCAGTCGAATATAAATATGCTTTATATGATAAATCCATATTAGAGGTATATTTTCAGCCTGTGAGCTATCTTCAGCGATGTCGACCAATCTTGGGCAGTTGTTATACGCCCGTGGCCCCCGAATTATTGAGAAGCATTCTGACGTGTGGAGTGCACTTATCACATGCTTTATTCAGTATAAATTAACAAAGCCCTTATAAAACAAATGGTTAAAATGGTAAAGTTTTTCAAGAATTTACTAATGTTGACTGATTGTTGTAACTAAACCAAAGGTTGCCACTTTTTATTTTTCATTTAGGTTCATTGTTTGTTGTCGATTGTTTCGTTACCTTTCTGGGGTTCTGGATGTGGGAGAATGTAGCCAATTGTAGCGCATGAGTCCGCTATGCAAATCAACCTTCCCTCACAATCCTGCATCAGAGAGACGGCCCGGAGGCAGACACACCCATCCACCCACCCCGCGGACTCTGGCAGGGGGGGGGAGGGGGGGACCGAGATGATACGGACACGGACCCCGCTGGGGAACCTCGTTGCTCTGCAGCTGCCGGTGCGTTTGAGCCGCCGGAGTACACAAAGAGAGCAACGAGGTGGAGCAGAAGAGCGAGTGAATGTAAATGAGCAGAACGCGTGAGTTTGTGAATGTCGCGACGATCCGAAGCAGAGAAGGGTGGACTGCTCGATCGCGATGGCATTTTTTTGTGGGTGTGTGTAGACTTCAGTGTGTGTCAGTTTTGGGGTGGTGTTGCTCGGGAAAAGAGGGAACCTGTATTTTTGCAATAAAGTTATTACCGATGCACTCCTACAGGGGGTGTAACCACCGTAATGTGCCTCCGTCCTCATTTGTGGAAAAATTATAGCATGCAAAATTCTTTTTTTTTTTTTTTTTTTAGACGCGTGGGGGCGCCATCATGGCGGGAAGCTGCCTAACCCCAGTGTGTCCGAAAAGTACATAAAAAAAATACACTATATTGATTTCATGGTTGTGAATTGTAGCTATGGAGACGTCGTTTGGCTCCAGAATATGAATATGCTGATTTCTGCTGCAAATTTGAACATTTTTACATGAGGGTTAATGGAAGTGCTTTCGGAGTGAGTGATGGAGCTGCACTTTCCCTCACTTCCGGGGTCATCTCAGTCCCTCGGGCAAGATTAAGAATGGCACTCCATCAAGGAGAGAGGAGACTTCTCCAGGAGGTCTCTCTGCCGTGACGTATTTGTAGAGGTGGAGCGCTACAATCCCTACATTTTAACAACATTTTCAATTGGCACAATGTGAACAAGTGTTTCTTGAAAGCTCCCACCTCCACCACTATTTATTTCTCATTTTTGCTTCACACTGTCATCTTGAGGAACTAAAATCCGAGGAGGGAATAACAACAGTCTTGGCATGACAGCAACACAGTTGTGTGCATCTTGCGTGCAACATTGTCAGGCTTAGTATGAACGAAATGTACAGAGCTGCTGCATCGTTGGCGTCCGTATCTTTGCATGTTGTTGTTCTCCTTCTACGTCTGTTTTAAATCTGCTGCATTTGTTTACTAATTATTTTAATTAATTGGAAGAATGCCAATTCGGAAGGGTGAGTGGTGCCACCTAGTGTCACAGTGTCGAACGCACCTCACTCATAATTCAGTTCTCTTCCCGCGCTTGTACACTCTGATTTCTCAGAAACTCCATTTGAGTCCTAAACTCGATTATTGCCAACAGGTTGAATAGTATAATAGAGAGCAGAAACCAGTGCGGTAACGGCATTAGGCACGGTGGTGCTCCTGTTCCAAACGCAACAATGCAGGGTTCTCGTTTGTAGCGTGCTGCGCCCAGAAGTACCAAGATCAGAACCGAATTACCCACAGGTAGCTTCTCCATCTTTAATGTCACCCATTTGTACATTTTCTGGTTTCACTGTAACTGTTAAGTGAGCAACACAAAGCTGCAACAGTCATTTCAAAAGAGGCCCTCCATGCAGAGGAGACGGGTGGAGCAGCGCTGAGGTGGAGACTTCACTCCAGCAGTGTGCTGCTGTGAACAGAGGAAACTTTTCAATACAAAAATTCAGCTGAAAACAAATTACTTTAACAGTGCAGTCATAGAAATGTTTGTCCACCACAAAACGTCTAGGTTATGTAGATTTAATTATACGGATCAGCAAATAAATTAATACAACATAATGTGTGGAGAAATATTAATAATTGATTTGTTGGAGATGTAAGTGTATTATTATGTAAGTATATATTTTTTAAGCAACATTAAGCTTTAATCAAGACAGCAATATACATTTTGTGTGAAAACTGCTGACATTAGCAGTGGGATAATTTTCTTCAATGATAATAATAAAACCACTTCATGAGACAGTAGTAATAAAAACAATATATAAAATAAAAGCTGCAACACCCTTAACTTTCACCCAAAGAAAGCTGATTGGCTCCAGCAGATCCCCGCCACACTGAAGGAACAAACGGCATCAACATGTATGTGGAAGACCCACAAACTTCTGCTACCAAACTGCAGTTTTCTCATCCACCACTAGATGTCGATGCCACACAGTCCACATGCTCTTCACTTTAATAATGTTTGACAGAGCTTTTATTGACAAAACTGGGAAAAAAAAGAAAGCAGAACAGAACAGCAAAACAGTGTGAATCAATAGCCGATGACTTTTACGTACACCTCCTCCCTGCACGCGGAGATTGGATTTGATGGTAGTTTTATGTTTGCGTCTATGTGACTGTGGGTCTATGTTTATGTCCGCTGTCTGGGTGGCCTGAGTTTGAAGCGCGGAAGGTGTGTGCTGGTAAATTCTCTGTTTTACAAAGCAGTTTTCTGCAGTTGGACTTTGAAGTGCAGAGGTTCAGATGTCCGACACTTTGACATGCAGACGACCGCCCTCCCTGAGCCCCAGACACACACGCTGTCACTCAGTGCAGTCTTTTACACTCACATCTGATACAGATCGGTGTGGCTGTGATTACATTAACTGCAGTGAGTAATACCATGATAGTGTCAGCAGATTGCAGGCGACCCAGCATGTGGACAGTATGGCTCAAACCTGTTGGAAAATGCTCAGAAAGGAAGTTATAGGTTACCGTAATGAGAGATTAATTAGCAATAATATTTTACCCGACAGAAAGCCCTGCGTGTGAACCTTAAAGACCCAGAGCTGAGCAAATTTGGTAAGTTAATTCAACTTAGATAAAGAGTTGTGTGCAAGATCATTTCTTAATTAATTAATAAGTGGTTGCTAAGAGAAGTGGCTATCTTTCCTACCAAAGTCTTCAGTGTTCTTTAAACTCTAAAACAAGCATAATAAAAGTCATGTGGAACATGTCAACATGTGAATACGTACCAGTAGATATGGGACACTGTCTGAAGATGCTACTGAGATGACAAATGTTTGAAGGTAAAAGAAAATTTGTTAGATGTGGATTTTTTTTTTAATGGAGACTTAAAAAAAAGACACTTGTAGATGCACTATATTGCCAAAAGTATTTGCTCACTCATCCAGATGATGGGAATCAGGTGTTCCAATCACTTCCATGACCACAGGTGTATAAAATCAAGCACATCAGCATGTAGACTGTTTATACAACAATTTGGGAAAGAATGGGTCGCTCTCAGGAATTCAGTGAATTCCAGTATGGAACTGTGATAAGATGCCACCTGTGCATCAACTCCAGTTGTGAAATTTCCTCACTCCTAAATATAACTGTCAGCTGTACTATAAGAACATGGAAGTATTTGGAAACAACAGCAACCCAGATACGAAGTGGTAGGCCACGTAAACTGACGGAGCAGGGTCAGCAGATGCTGAGCACATAGTGCGAAGAGGTCGCCAACTTTCTGCAGTCAATCGCTACAGACCTCCTTCATGTGGCCTTCAGATTAGCTCAAGAACTGTGTGCAGAGAGTTTCATGAATGGGTTTCCATGTCTGAGCAGCTGCATCCAAGCCACACATCAACTGCAATGCAAAGTGTTGGATGCAGTGGTGTAAAACACGCCGCAATTGGACTCTAGAGCAGTGGAGATACCTTCTCTGGAGTGATGAATGGTGCTTCCCCATCTGGTAATCTGATGTACAAGTTGGGTTTGGCGGTTGCCAGGACAACGGTACTTGTCTAACTGCATTGTGCCAAGTGTAAAGTTTGGTGGAGGGGGGATTATGGTGTGGGGTTGTTTTTCAGGAGCTGGGCTTGGACCCTTAGTTCCAGTAAAGGAACTCTGAATGCTTCAGCAACAAGACATTTTGGACAATTCCATGCTCCCAACTTTGTGGGAACAGTTTGGAGCTGGTCCCTTCCTCTTCCAACATGACTGTGCACCAGAGCACAAAGCAGGTCCATAAAGACCTGGATGACAGAGTCTGGTATGGATGAACTTGACTGGCCTGCACAGAGTCCTGACCTCAACCCGACAGAACACCTTTGGGATGAATTAGAGCGGAGACTGAGAGACAGGCCTTCTCATCCAGCATCAGTGTGTGACCTCACAAAAATTCCCATAAACACACTCCTAAACCTGGTGGACAGCCTTCCCAGAAGAGTTGAAGTTGTTACAGCTACAAAGGGTGGACCGCTGTCCTGTTGAACCCTATGGATTAGGAATGGGATGTCACTGAAGTTCATATGTGAGTCAAAGCAGGTGAGTGAATACTTTTGGTCATTCTATGTCTGTGTGTGTGTGTGTGTGTGTGTGTGTGTGTGTGTGTGTGTGTGTGTGTGTGTGTGTGTGTAAGAATATCTAAATTAAAACAAAACAAAAATAGAATACATTAAAATTGACATCACAAGTGTAAATACTGTGTGGATGTTGCAGTGAATGCGAAGATAAGGTCAATAATGTCTCAAAGCCTTTATTGTAAGGAAGTGGGTCACCAAAGATCACAGATGACAGATGATTTACTCAGAGTACAAAGCATCGTTTTAGGATTTGGTTGCCTGGAAGGAAAAAAAACATCACATTGGAAGAAACTATGGCACCAAATACTTAACCTTCATAAACAAAAACACTACACATGGAGGAAATTAATGAAAACCGCCTTAATAAAATAGAAGAATGATAAGATCAACGCATGAAGAAATGCATAGTATTGGAGAAGAATTTCGTCTGAGCCACAAAATCTAAATTTAGCAATAAACAAGACTGTGGTCATCTTTAAACTGTGGGTAAAATCGCATTCAGTTACTGGAGCATATGCCATCCAAATAAAGCCGTCAGGTCTGCACGCTCAGTACAGCGTTTGGACATTGTGAATTCCCAGTACCACGCTGTTCTGTAATGGCACAACATGAATTCAATTTTCGAGCCGGTCAGCCAAAACAATGCAGAGGTCTACCCCTCAAGCTATAAATGGATGAAATTCCACAACCAAAACCAGTCCACACAAGATAAAAGTACTCAATAAAATCCTTCCCTTGCGTGCAAAATGACCTGGAAAAAGTGGAACCAGGAAGTTCTGATGTGTTACTCTGTAAGTTCAATCTGTTCCGCGGCATCTAAGTCAAGCTAAGGGACAAGATTTAACAAGCTTATCATGGTCAGCCGTAAAAGGCGAGAGGCTGTTGTTATTGATTCACAGGTGCTTTCAGGTAGTTGCAAACACCCACGGTCTCTGCTGCAGGAAGCAAAAAAAAAAAAAAGGATCAAGGGATCACCAAATCCAGTGAGATTTGTCCTCTGGAGAGCATAAATCCTTGTACAATATTTCACGGCTATCCATCCAAAAGCCTTTGAGTTATTTCAAACTAGACACAAGTGGTGGGCTGATTACAGCTGGCAGAAACTACCTTCCCCCCAGCCAAGCTGCTGGGTGGAAATTGTGTGGATTTCGCTACACGAGCCCATAGTTCTTGCGGGCGGCTTAAATTTACTGTAGAATATTTCATTCATGATGTGCAAGGAAACAAAAAAATAAAAAGAACATCAAATACAATGACATGTCGCAGCGCCGTCATGCAGCCGATCTGCTGTGGACGTTCAAAGAACACCCGCTGATCCCACATGGTAGTGTAAACTCCAGATGGACAAGTCCACGGAATAGCAAATCCCACTGAATCCACAGATAAGACTAAGAGCCCCAGTGAAAACATGTTGGTAATACAGAAACAAACCCTGAACTGCATCACGCAGGGGGCGTGTGTGGTCCATTAATACGCTTAAGGCAGGAAGGAGCAGCTGCCGGAGCGCTTTGTGGCTTCACGGTAAGCAACCGAGGTCAAGAAGCAGCAGCCAGTGGTGGTCCCTATCAAAGTAATTACACGAATACGGGCCTCCAAGGAAGGGATGTTTGGGAGTGAAAACTTTTCCTGGATTGGTGTGATTCACATCTGACTGGACTAGACGGGTCAGGAGACTCATTCAGCAGCGAGCTGAACAAAGAGCCCTCATGTGCTCTTTGTTTTGATTCAGCGGCGATACGATGGTGAAATGAAAAATATATTTGTTCAAGGCCGTTTCGTCACTTGATAGCTTGCTTTAATGAGATTTTAGTTTATCCTTAATGGGCTGATCATGTACTGTCAAACGAATGTGACTTGATTAATGTTATTGGAAATGAAATGTCTGTCCCCCTTTTATTTTTACTTTTAATGCAATTTATATGCAGTTTCAATATGACGTGCACATTATCATGACGGGACTGAACCGTTCAGCTCAACAGACTGAGACGAGTTGCTGACATTAAATCCAAACAAATGCAAATAGTTTTCATGACATGATAAAATGTGACACTTTCAACATGTTGTGATTCCGGTGTTGTGTTGTGTATATAACCTGGGTTTATGCCATTCTCAAACTATTGTGTTCTGTTATTATTTACATTTTATGCAGCGCCCAAAGTTTTTAAGCCACACTCTTCAATTTGCCTTTTCTCTGCACATCACGACAATAAAAGGTTCAATCATGTTGTAAGAACAACGGTTGTATCGTCGCAAGACGTTATCGTGTATTAAGGTGATTGGTAGACAGATATTGTTAAAACAGTTTTGTAAGTTTGTAAGTCATAATGATGTGTTTTGTTTTGGGTTTTTTTGCTGGTATAGATGCGGCGCATCCATCCGCCACGACAGTGTGAAGATCTGCCTAATATTGAGTAGATCCTCCTAATGAAGCAATAAGGACTTTGACCAGTGAGGACATGAACAAAGTCTGGTGCTGAAACGGTATGAATAGATTCCTGTGGGCTGTGGGTGGAGTCTCAGTAGACTGGGTTTGATCCCCACAGACGCTGTTAGACCAATCAGACTGGCCGTTTGAAAGTTTGCAGGGGAGTTTTGTTGTTGCGTTTTCTTGGGTTGTCATGAAATTTTTCTACATTTTTTTTGTACCACTCCAGAAGAATTTATATAAGGCGATATATTTTTCACTTAAAGAAGCAATCAGTACAACTGTGTGAAACTCAGGTGTTATTTTCGATCAGGGTTTGTCATTTAAACAGCATAATAATCAGGTTGGTAAAAAAGCATTTTTCCACCTCTGTAATATCACGAACCGATTAGGAGCCTCCTCTCCCAGAGTGATGCTGAAAAACTAATTCACGCGTTCGTATCTTCTAGACTAGATTACTGTAATTTGTTGTTGGGAGGATGTCCAAGTAATTCTCTGAACAGCCTCCAGCTGATCCAAAATGCAGCAGTGCGAATGCTGACAAGAATCAGCAAGAGAAACCACGTCTTTCCTGAGTCAGCCTCCCTCCACTGACTCCCCGTAAAGCTCAGAATCCAGTTCAAAATGTTATTATTTGCATATAAAGTCCAAAATGGCCACGATATTTGCAAGACCTGATAGAACCATATGTTCCTAATAGAGTTCTCGGTTATCAGAGTGCAGGTTTACTCGTAGTTCCTAGAGGATCCAAATGTAGATTTGAATGACTGGTCTTCACTCCCTATGGAACCAACTTCCAGTTTGGGATAAGGAGGCTGATACCACCTCCACCTTTAAAACCAAACTTCAAACGTTTCTGTTTAATAAAGCATATAGTTGGTGCAAACTTTGGTAGCCAAACGTTACCAAAACTGATACACTGTAACGTCTAATAGGTGTTCTAATGTTTTGTTGTTGTTTTTTTCTTTTTAAGTAGTCAACAATATGTGCTTTTTACTGGGTTTTAGCAAGTAATACATAATTCCAAGAAAATCCCAATTGCTTATTTTTTTGGGTTAAAATTAGACAAAAACATCCAAGTAGAGTCAATAACATTACGGCACTACAGTTGGTAGTAGCATTGCACTAAGCTTTGTCTGGTCTGCCTGAAAAAAAGATGAGCCCAACGCTCCTGAGGGGATGGTGTGAGCATGCAGAGGATCTTTCATGCTCAGGTTGGTCCTCTAGATTGACAAGGAAGGCTTGTGATGGTTATGAGTTTCGGCCAGGTGACAGTCACTGAAGAAAATGAACCTCGCTCTCTAAATCCTCTTCACCTTCACTGGTAACCATGTCGCACATACAGATCTAGTGCTGTTAAAGACACGTCAACCAACTCAGACAACAGGATCCACTTTTACTTTTTTTGTGTGAGTTAATTTTATGAGATGCAATGTCAGTTACTATTCAAGAACAGGCAAAAATGAAAAGGCATGAAGCTGAATTCGGAACCTGGTCTTTATCGTAATTTGTTATGTATTCTTGAACGTGGGACGTTTTCATAATAACGGCACAATTTTCAGTAATATGTAATGGATATTTGAATAGTAGCATGGTGGCTTGGTGGTTAGTCAGGCGGCTAGAAAGTACTGGGTTCAAATCCTAGTTTGGGATTTTCTATGTGGAATATGGATTCAGGATTTAGTAGGAACAATGCAGGTTCTTTCCAGGCAATAGAACATTGGACCAGGTCTGTTCCCTCACTAGGGCCCTGGAGAGGATATAAGAGTTTGCCCAACAAGGTCAAATATGTTTTGTGGACATGGAGAAGGCATTTGACAATGTCCCTGCAGGGTATTCTCTGGAAGGGTGCCTCCAGACAGATGGGGTACTGGGTCCGTTGTTATGGGCCACTCAGTCCATAGAAACAGAGCGAGAGTTTGGTTTGCCTTCCCAGGAGGTAAGTTGGATTTGTTCCCAATGAGAAACTAAAGTAGGTTGGACTCTCACTTAGAGATTGAGCGGTCAGTTTTACCGTGCAGGAGGGACTCAGAATAGAGTCGTTGCTCCTCCACATCATGAGGAACCAATTATGACGGTTCAGGAATCTCGTTGGGATGACCCCTGGATGCCTCCCTGAGGAGGTGTTTTGGGTATGTCTAAACTGGAGGAGCCCCAGGGACAAACCCAGGACATGCTGAGATTATATCTCTCAGCTGGCTTGGGAAGGTCTTTCTATTTCTTGGAAGAGATAAAGGGGGTAGTCAGGGAGAGGTAGGTTTGGGCCTCTGTGCTTGGGCTGCTGCCCCGTGACCCAAACTCAGATAAGCAGAGCTTAACTGGATTTTCGAGTGTAGGATAACACTTCACAGTTGGATGATGACCCTAAACATCATATGAGAGCAACTGTTTTTGAAGGCAAATAAATAAAATATGTATTATTGGCCAAGCAGGCCAGCCCAGTAGATGATTTTCAGGTACAGAAGATAAAAAGGCCCATGAACAAGCAGCAACTGAAAAGACTGCAGTGAAGTCTGGGAAGGCATCTCCAAGGGGGAATCTCACAATTTGCTGATGTCCATGAGCTCCACACTTTGCTGTCCATTTCCTGTAATTTGACAGCAAATGGTTTTTATCCAAGTGACAATAGCTAAAATGGCTGTAATAACTATGTAGTAAATGCCATACTTTGTGACACCTCAGCATAAAAAGCTGAGTTGCTTTATTTCAAATCCATTTTGATGGTGTTGAAAAGTGAAAATTATAAAACGTCTGTCACTGTCCAAACACTTCCAGGCTTTAATGGGGTAAAGTTTTAACAGTGTTGGTGTATTTGTTTTCTTTGATTATAAAAATGCAAATCTCCGTCTTCCTCCTCTTGGCTCTTCCCTCCTCTGCTTCGTTTTCCTCGCTCATCTGGAGCTGGCACCGGTGGTGGTGTTGCGGTGCGAGTCGTGTCTGACGCGAAAGCTGCCTGCCTCTTTATTGTGATGTGGGGAGGGCCGCACGTGCGGTGAACTCACGTGTGGCGTGGTGGCAGACAGGCGCTCATGCTCTCCATCGGAAAGTCGTCGTGAGCTAAAAATAGCAACCCGGAGGAGGGGAGAGAGGAGCTGGAAAGGAAGACAGCGTAGAGAAATAGAAAGTTTGGGGTTATTTTTACCTCCTACACGTCCGCGTGCTGCATCCCAGCATCCCAGGGTGTGAGTTCTCCTTCCTCCCTGTAAAACCCCTTTGCAGTTTTCTTTTAAAATTCATTGATCTATTTTTGACAGGGCTCAACCTCGCTTGCTTCCAAACTATATTTTGCAAAGTTAAACAAAGACTTATCATCATTATCATTATTGAAGTTATAAGTCAGTGCTGCAAATGTAATGTATGGCAGGACCCCCCACCCACACACACACACACACACACACACACACACACACACACACACACACACAAACACACACACCCCATCACCACCACCACCACGTTAGAAACATGACTGCCTCTAGTCAAGCGTGGGCTGCAATTTACCTGAAAACACATACAGACTTCTGAATGAATGTCAGCGTATGAGCCACCGAAATGTTGTTGCAGCAGCGATGTACATCCCCGACAGCACAGTTACCATAGCAACCCTTATATACTCATAAGCCTTTTACACGTGCAGAGTCTTGGTCATTCAGTCTCTTCTTCAATTATTCATCCATTCATTATTCTATTCAGCAATTCATTCACTTTTCTTTTGATTGTGTGTGTGTGTGTGGGGGGGTCTATCTCCTTGTCACACACGTTGGTATGTAAGACTTTTAAGTGGTGGCAAGAAAAAACATGAGCGCTTATATTTTAAAGCAAACAGATACATAATTGCAGTAATATAATGAAGCTCTGTGTTGCAGAGGAATCATAATTTTAACTCAGGGATTGATTCTTTTTTTTGTTTTTTGCTGCTGTTAGGACTGCAGAGGTTCCCGAGGACTGCAGTACAGCACTGTTTGGATATTTTAGCTCTTCAACAGGCTTGTCAGAAAAAATAAGCAGTGGGTCCACAAAAACATTTGATATCTAATTTACTTATACAATACCACTTACAAGTGTTTGTTTTTGTAGTTGCCAACAACAATGACTCTTTCAGAGACAATATTTGTTATTATAGATATAATCTGCATTCATGTTGTAATGACTCCAGATATTGGAGCCCAAGGCAGGCACATCTGACAGATGGTGGATTATTCAAATTAGATTTATTGAAAATGTATTGAATTTGATAGTGAAGAGTATTGGAAGTAAATCTGTAGATTTCAGTTAACCAGCTGGGCCCCACCTAAAGACCAGGTAGCCCCCTAATGTCCATAAGGGTCCATAGTGGAGCCACTATGAAACCTGCAGACAAACCCATTTTTTGCAGCCCACTTTAAATCCACTTTTTTTCTTTCTTTGGTGGATCGCAGAGTGTAGAATGTAGTGTCGTGGTTTTCTTGGCAGAATTCTGGAGTTTAAGTCAGTATGGTTAGTGCCTCTCTCTGCTTTCTTCAGTTTGGTGCTTTAATATTGTTCATGTGCATTTTCTTAGTTTCCCTTAGTTACTAATTGCTTTTCGTCTGTAGTGCTCGTTATAGGTGCAACAGTCAGATATCAACAACAGTAATGCTGTTGTTGTTTGATGGATAAAGGATGCCTTTACTTTTTAAGCCTGATTATTCCTCAGTGATGCTGGGATACAGACTCACACACATTTTCCTCCTTATAATTCTCTGCCTTTATCTTTGCTGCGGTGAAAACTTTTTTATGAATATCTCATGCACGCCAGTGGGATTCGAATAGCGCCTACTTTGGATGTCATGATCTAATTCATTGACTGTAAGTATTTGTGATCATGCCACTTATCCTGTTATAAGTTGGCAGGTTGTGCTTTCATCATCATTAATATTAGATTGTACTGAGGAGGAGCTCAGAAGCTGCAGATGATCCATTTAAATCACTGATAAACAGAAAGTAACCCAAATAATACGCCAACAGCTTTTTTGCAACACATCATTTGACCACAAGATAACTGTAAATGGTATTATTCAAACTACTAAGTATTTGTTTTTTTCCCCCCATTTCATTTTCCAATAGCAGGAATCTTGTCCTATTTGTGCATCTCTTGTCCATCATCACCGTCCTAAATCGATCAGGGCAGATGACTGCTCTTCCTTATTCTGGTTGTGCTGTATGTCTTTTCATGTTGAAGAGAGTTCCTCTCCACTGTGGTACCGTGAGGGACCAGTGCAGTAAGGACTGAATCAAACTGGCCTTCCTGTTGTATAAAAACTGACTGAATATTGTAGATTGCAATAGTAGTGTGAAATACCAAGAGAAAATGTCTCAGTTGATCAGGCAATGGCGTGTCATTTATTTTTCATTAATTCTTTTTACCGAAATACAACATGGAGCTACTTCCAAATTGCCCGTAGGTGTGAATGTGAGCGTGATTGGTTGTCTGTTTTTGTATGTGGCCCTGTGATGGACTGGCGACCTGTCCAGGGTGTACCCCTGCATTTAGCCTACTATGCGTCGGGATAGGCTCCGACAGACCCCCGTGACCCGGAGAAGGAGTAAGCGGGTATAGAAAATGGATGGATGGATGAACAACATGGAGCTGTACGTTCCATAAAACAATCCCCGAGTTAAAAGGACAGCCTCGTAATAACAATAATCACACTATCAGTTGCATAATAGAACAAACTTGCCCCCAGTGCAAACATACTGTGTAAGGAACCCCGATAATAACCACATGGTGCATAATGTTCATATATTTCAGTGTCCATACATCCCCTCAGAATTCACCATAGCAGACAAAGCAAAAAAGAAAAATAATTGAAGATGGAGTTGATTACCCTCCCACTACGACTTCTCTGAACTGGGCAGTATTGTGGAACACCTACATCGGAACTCTTAGAAGCACTGCGGCGGGAGCAAGGGGGCGGGTGTCAAAGAGTCCTTAGGCACCCTTTTAAGGGTCTTGGGCAGCGTAGGAGGGCGCCCCCTAGGCAAGCTGGACAGGGCGATCCACATTCAGGTGAGCCGGCTTGAGATGGTCTACAGACATGCGTTCTGACTTACCCCTAACATCGATGAGAAAATGTTTATCCCCCGCTTGTAGGACTCGGAAAGGGCCGTCATAGGGAGGCTGCAATGGCCCACAGTGCGCATTGTGCTGAACGAAAACATACGCTGCTGACTTTAGGCGTGGGTGAGTGTAGGAATGTGGGAGACTATGGCAAAAGTGTCGGCCTCAAACTGGGTCCACTGGTGAGTGGCAGACCATGGAGAAGAGGTGTCCTCAACAAAGTCCCCTGGGACCCGCAACGGCTGGCCATACACAAGCTCCACTGATGATTAGGAGCAGTCCGGAGGATTGATTGTAGTCGAGCCCCAGGTGAGCAGCACCAGTGATGGCACGCGAGAGGAATCTGCGACCACGTTGGTCTTATCTGCAACATGCTGTGTGTCCGTGGTGAATTCAGAGATGTAAGAGATGTCAATGTTGGCGGGCAGATCATGACTTGGACACCTTGGTCATGGCAAATGTCAGTGGTTTATGATCAACAAAAACTGTCGGCCTTCCAGCAGTAAACAGAAGTGTCGAACAGCCAGCTAAAGAGCAAGCAATTCTTGGTCAAATGTGCTGTACTTGCGTTCACTGGGGTGTAACTGCTGGCTAAAAAAGGCAAGCGGTTGCCATGCTCCATCCACCTACTGCTCATGCCCTGCACCCACAGCATAATGTGAAGCATTTGTGGTGATGTAAATTCTGCCCTCATGCGCTGGGTGAGCCAGTAGCATTGCATTGCCCAAAGGAGTTTTAATCTCTGCAAAAGCAGTTTCCCTTTCTGTGGAGCAGTCTAGAGCCCGTTTAGATGTCCTCCAACCTTTCATGTGCATGAGTGCAGAAGCTTGGGGTATGAACCAAAGATAAAAGCTCACGACACCCAGAAACACTTGCAGGGATGTCACTGTGGTTGGCTGTGGGAAATTTAAGACTGCCTTCACCTTAGATTGGAGTTGCACTGCCCCCTCCATGTTGACTTGGTGTCCCAAAAAGTCAAAGGTGTTTAACCCGAACTGGCACTTTGCAGGATTTATGATAAGGCTGTGCAATCCACAAGTGTGACATGTGCTTAGTACTAAAGGTGATAGCGACAAGGATGTTGTCCAAGTACACAAAAAGGAAAGACAGCAGTACTGATGCCATGAGGCGCTGAAAGGACTGGGCAGCGTTCTTAAGGCTACATGGCATCCTTACAAAACTCAAACAGGCCAAAAGGTGTTATCATCCTTTAAACACCACATTACTACCCGTATTTCTTTTTTTTTTTTTTTTTTTTTTTTTACACACTTTACAACATAGGCACCACACTGCACCACCACTGTCTCGTCTCTCTCTCTCTCTCTCTCTCTCTCTCTCTCTCTCTCTCTCTCTCTTTCTATTTCTTTTTCTGGTCTGATCACATACTACACCCGGTGAGTTTAGCCCTCTCTGGCAGAATTTAGTTACTTATTTACTTATTTATTTATTTTTACTTTTTCTTTTTTCTTCGTCCTACTTAGGGATCAATAAAATAAATAATTAGACTGTCATTAGGGCCAGTGAAGGGTACACATTTACACACACTTGCACACACACACACACACCAAAAAAAAAACAAAAAACAAAAAAAAAAGCAAAAAAAACTGTTGATTACATATTAAAATGCATATAAATCTCTTGGGTCCTACCAATTTGGTATCAACCATTAATATATGTGCAAACAAGGGGGAAAAAAAACAACAAAAAAACCCAACAAACACACACACACACACACACACACACACACACACACACACACACACACACACACACACACACACACACACACACACACACACACACACACACACACACAAACAATTGCTTTCACTGACTATAATATCAGCCCAGCCTCAGTTGCTGGTGATAATGAAAAGTAGTTTGGCATCATTAGAGTTTACATTTCTTACAAGCAGACGTTTTCTGACTCAGCTAGTATTTTAGCACAATAATTCCATTCAATTCACTTTGATTTGAGCTGATCTGCTCATTATCAGGAGGAGCCTGATCCTTGTGGTTCTTTATCTTTTGAATTAATTACAGGCTTTTGATGTTATGCTGGGAGCAAAGCTGCAATACTGTAGGTAGCAGAGATTAATATCGGATGACTATGTGAATATTAGCATGATAGGCCCACTTTGAAATCCAGCAATTGACTCATTTAGTCCAGTATTGTTCTCAAAAAGTAATTTTCAACATAAACTGTGGCTTTCATTGTTGCAAAAAAGTCCTCACTTTAAGAAATATGCAGTTTTTCTCTTTGGTTTCACATAGCTTAAGTTATTAAGTTTCTACAATGATATCATGGGTAATAAAAGGACATTTTCTATATTTTCAAATAAAACAGCTTCCTGGAAACCCATAAAATTAATGTTTACATTTGTCTTTGTAGGCAAGACAGCCGACACACAATCCTTGTGTGACCAAGAAATTCGTCAGTTCCAGGCAGCATTCATGACATCACAGCTCCAGCTGTAAAAATAATGCTAAACACTTCACTTCAACAAGAACTGACTGCATATTCATTTCAAGGAGACACAGCATGAGATAAACCATCTACGACGCTCTAAATCATTAAGGGTAATTAAGATTTATCAGTCTAATATTTCTGATAGTTGTGCTTCATATGACTTTTTTTTTTTTTTTTTTTTTTTTTTTTTTAAGATCGGCGGAGAAAAAAAAGGAGCCGCAAAGTTTGACTGATATTTTGACTATCTAAGTAAACACACTATCGTGTAATCAGACTACAACAGGAGACAAAACTTCAGCAAATGGACAGAAAGTGAAGTGTGAAAACACCTATGACACACGATGAAGATAAGACTACAACGCAGTATTATTAGGAATAAATCCTGATTTTTAACCACGGTCAACTGGAGGCAAAAACATAAAAATGAAATAGCAGTCTGGTCAGCTCTCTGTCCTGCTACTCATCACATATCGACTGATTCACACTTTTTTTTTTTGCTACCAGTACAGAGGATCATAAGGATAACATTTGGGTGTTCAGTTCAAGTGGCTCTGATGTTGCAGACGACTGTGAAAACACAGATGGTCTCGCATGAGCCAACATCTTTCTAGCGTGGACTTTACTTCCTTTCACACTTCCTTTCCTTTGCGGTGGGGCCACACTCGAACGCCCGATCACACCTGAGCTCGCTCCCTTTTCTTGGCGCCGCCTGTGAAATCCACCTGACGGCTCAGAGAACGAGTTGGACATTTAAGGTTTGCGTGCGACTTGGATTGTTTTTAACACACTCTTTTCCCGGGAGTCAGGTGTGTGCGTCCATCCAGGAAATCGACAAGCTTCAGTCTCAGAAGTAACTGAGCATTTTATGCAGCATTTTATCCAAAGGAAGTAACGTTAAATCCTGCAGGTTCTTCGTTTTTTTCTGGTCGGAGACTTAAGTTGCGGTCTCACCGCAACTAGGAGACAAACACAGCAGTTCTCTTTGAGCTCTGCACTGATCTACAAAATATCTTCCCAACAAAGACTGTTGCATACTTTTCACATTCTACTCAAATATGTTTGCAATGTAGACTGCACACATACACATTTTGTATTGCTGCCTTTGACAGGACATTCCTTGGTTTAATGCATCCTCCTGACTCTTTCCCTAATTCAATTCCCAAGCTAACCGAGTCTCAAACAGCACTGGAATGGTCAAGGGCAGGTGATGACTGGCAAACTAGAGCTACACTTTTACAAAATGTCTTAATTTCCAAGGTTTAAAAATCAAAACTAAGAACTGGATTTTTTTTTCTAAACGTGCTTTCAAGGGCTTTGATGATATTTTCTGCAGCGGTCCGTGTAGAATACTGGAGCAAGGGTTTGTTTTCTTTTTTTTTTTTTTTTTTTTCAGCTCTGCCTGCTGGCAAAGAAACAGACTGGGGATGTTTAATGCATTCTACAGTACTGGTTTTGTGGGGGAAAAAACAAACAAACAAAAGAATATTGGCTGGTTGATACATGAACAAGTAGTAATCACAGCAGTTATCGTCAGAATTGCTGCTTTTGCTTTCAGCCCTCAGCAGCAAACTCGTTTGCCTCTGGATGTGTACAAAAGGGTTCCACTCCTTTTATTAAGAGCCTCTCTGTGAATTTTAACCTTTAATCTGTCACCCGCTGTCAATGCTAAGATATTTCTTTCTCTCTACAAGACTAAAGGATCTCCTGCTTTGCTGTCTTTGTGTTTCTTTTTTTTTTTTTTTTAAACTCAAGGCTCTTGGTCCATTATGTCTCCCTGTCAAATACGTCCACCATCCTCCTCCTCCTCCCACTCCTTAAGGCACCTACATGATATTTGGACATCTCAGACAAAAGATGGTCAACGTGAAAGAATAGTAGAAATAGCCGTCATTGCAGGTCCAAGTCGGCTGTCTCGAGTCGTACCATGTGAGTGACGCCACGGCCGCCGCTACTCTGGCCTTGCGACCAAAGACTGACGAGTCCGTGATTCTACGACTCCGTCTACTGCCTAGACCGCTAGAACCACAAAAAAGAACCTTAAAGAAAAAGAAAAACTTAAAAGAAACTCTAATAAAGAATCTATTTAGTTGCAGTAACAGAAGTCCACACTATGAAGGCAGCGCAAGTTGTCTGAAGTAACGTTTGTATCTGCAGCCTGGGTCACATCACGGTGTATCTCAGGCTCTCTTTACAAAAGTGACATCCAAAGTTTGTCTTTTCTATTTTTTAAATATAAAATATTTAAAAAAAAACTTTTTGTTTATTTACTGCTCCGCATGTTGATGATGCAACCTGCATCCTACATAACCTACAGGCCTGAGTCGTACGGTGAGAGATGTAATGACCTGCACCGAGTGCAAAAATCGTAATCGTCTGCAGAAGCCTTTAGTCTGCTGACATCGGTTTTGCTGGAAAAGACTGAGGCCTCACAGGTGACATAGTTAACCGAATAGTTGCTGATCAGCATCACGTCCCTGTTAGGCTTTTTGTTACAGTTAAATCCACCAATCTGTCCCTGCACAGTCACTCTTCCTCACAATGTCCCTTAGTTATTGGATCTTTTGAGTCCATTTGCAATCCATCCTATTTGTCTCCATCTCCGAACTCGTGCTCTGCTGCGTTTCTAACATCCTCGCTGCCTTTTCACTTCCACATCTCATATCTCTTCCCTTCATCCCTCCAGATCAGGTGGCTTAACTGTTCCCTGTCCCTTGATGCCGCAGCCTCAGCCGAAGAACGCATTAATAATAATGTAGGCAGCTGAAACCATGGATTCAAATATTGTTTGAAAGAAAGACAAAGAGCTATTTAATGTCAGACAATATAAGCCAAAAGGTCAGGTGTTATTTAAAAGATTTGCTATTGCTATTTATGAACCAGGTTCTAAACTACCTTTGTTCATTTGGCGAAGCAGAGCTGGGTGGACTAATATGTTTACCTGCTAATTTCAGTAATTTGCTATTTGTATGTAATTGTGATAGATGGTGTAAATGAGAGGAAAAAAGTAAAAAAGAAAGAGACATAAAAAAGGGAGTAAAAAAAAAAACAATACCCTGGTTGTGTTTGGAACTAAAAATGAACTTAATTTTGTAGGAAAAGTTAATTGCGTCTGTATCAGGTTCTTCTGTTCCACCCTTCAGCACCTACCTGCAGGAGGAGTGAGCGGATGAATGTGGATGGAGGAAGGTGGAAGAGGTTGTCCCGCCAAAACTATAAATCCAAGCAGGAATAATGGTGGTTTGCGAATGTCATTGTACAAGTGACGAATCGATTCCAAGCTATTTTGTTTTGTTTGATTTATCCTGGGTCACATCTTTCTATTAGATTAAAAGTTTATTATTTTTCTATGGCTTTTGGGTTGAATTAGATTTTTTTTTTGGATTGGTCTGTTACCTCAAAAAAAAAAAAAAAAAAAAAAGGCTGAAACCCAGATGCTTTGGAAATATTAAAGGACACGCCTCAACACGACGGGAGCGATGTGACTGCACATGAAAGTGGACGTGCAGTCTTAGTCTCCAAAAGTGTTCAATAACACCTGAAACGTGTTTTATTATCCACATTTGTTTATTCGCTGAAATCGCTAAGGTGTGGAGGGGACCAAACCAATCATTTTAAAATATTGTGGGTGTGGATTTTAAAAAAAAGAATCATCAATACTAAATGCAGGTATATGCAGGTTTTAGAGCAACATATGCTCTGATTTAGACAATAGTCACGTTTCCATTAGTGTAATGCTCTAATCATCATCAGTAATAACATACTGTATGTTGATGGCATAAGCCTCGTTTAGCAGGATAATCTACACCACAACATGGACCGTTTAAGGAACACAAGAAACAGTTTCAGGGGTTTTCTAAGCCTCAGAATCCCTCTTATCCCACTCTGACAGTCTGAGAGATGTGCTAGAAAAACACACACATCACTGGTGTTTTAGAAAAATGAAGAGAACCTGCACAGTTAAGCTTCATTGGAAGAAATATTTAATGATTTGAAATGTTCTCCAGCCCTTGCGCTTTCAGCAAGAGCACCAACTCCCACCGCTCGCCCAACGCTCGCCTAACGCTCGCCCAACGCTCGCCCAACGCTCGCTCGCCAACTGCCAATCGTTTCCATGTTGATGGAGATTCCTGCCACTCCATTGCTTGCTTGTGCTGAGTTTGACGTTTCCTTCATGAACGTGATGAGATCTAAGGCGACACAGGAGGTTTGACTCTACATAACCTACATTGATGTCACTTTTATATCACCTGTTCACGGTGCACGGCACATTTACATACTTTCTGTACATAAACAGTTGAACATCAGATATGTGCTCCTATATGAGCATTTTGTTCCCCTTCAAGTTCATTTATTTGAACTTTGTCCTTCCAGCTTGCTTGTCTCTTGCCATCTTGTCATGCTCTCTGGGAGGAATGCGCTTCTCTTGCAGCGCGCCGCATTCACAGTCTCCCTCTCTGCTGCTTGACTTAAAGCGCTTGGTTTAAACTGACAGATGCAACTCCTGAAGATACATTAAACATGACTGACATTTCTACAGATGATTTTTATGGCTTTGTTAAACCTGCAGGGCTTCCTTCTTCCTGATCTTGTTAACAGATGAAAGTAAATTACAGATGTGGGCCCTGCTGGGAGTTTGGTGCCGCTCCGTGGCGGTACCATCTTTATCTGGGTGACTGATGCTGTCGCCTATTTTAGCAATACGCTTGGTTACCAGTTCTCGTTCTTCAAGTGAGATTAATCTCTCCTCCTTATAGCTTTCTTCTTCATTCAACTTTGCTGACCAGCATCAGTGCCCTTATCCCTGTTCCCCATGGCACAATATTAATTGGGTGGATAGCAAAGCCCCATCTAAACTCTGTGTGTGTGTGTGTGTGTGTGTGTGTGTGTGTGTAGCCACACATAATGGACAAAATTAATATGGACTATGGTGGCTCAAGTTTATTTACAATTTAAGATTCTGGTGCGGCATCTTGTGAAACAGACTTAATAGGCCCCATGTGATATGTTGTTCTCTTTTTTCCCATCTTTGATGTTTTATGTGACTTCTCAGTCTAACTGTTTGATGTTTGTGGTCATAAAGAGCCCTTGTGTCAGCTCCCACTCTTTTATAAGTCATGTTTTTTTGTTGTCATTTTTTCAATAAGAGTAGCACTGATCTATGTCTATGTTGGCTCATGTGAGGACTTCTGAAGTTCTGAACAAGTATAACCTCAAAATGATGCCCCATGTTTGTGTTTTTGTGAGGTGCATTCAGGATGCGGAAGGTCTGTGTTTACAATAATTTATAGGAATTAATCAGGGATATAATAGTTTTGAATTATTTAATAGTTCTTGTTTTAATTTTGTTTGTTTGTTTGAGTATTTTATTTTAGTTTTAGTTAGTTTAACAGGCGCATCTGTAGTTTTTTAGGTATTGACAGATAAATTAAAAAAAAATCTAGGATGAAATAATCCTATCAACAGTGCCATACAGAACAAAAACCCTTAATTCTTTCTTTTAAGTAATTAGTAATTGGAAAGATGACAACAAAAATAAGACACAAAACAAAATGAAAACAAAGTGAATTTTACCCGCAATTCTATTTTATTTCAGTTATTTTTGGGGAATTAGCCAGAGTGTTTTTAGGAATTAGATGCACTTTGAATTTGGACTCTATTAGAATTATTTGGATTAATTAGATTAGAATGGATTGACTTGAATTGAATTGAACTAAACTGGACTATAGTTGAGCAGAGCTGGATTGCCTTTGGACTGTATTGGACTTGTCTACTGTGTAAAGTGCCTTGAAATTACTTTTGTTGTGAATTGGTGCTGTAAATGTAAATAAAAGTGTTGTTAAAGTAGAACCTATTCAGAACTGAATGTCCTTTGAGGAATCCAGAATGTTGCTGTATTTCATGAAAGAAGGCAGAATTACCCAGAATATGTCTGGATGTGGTTATGTTGTCATTCCTCTTCTGCTCCATCATAGTTCACCTCTCAGAATATTACTATTATACAAGTTGTACACCAGCACAGAACGGGACCTTCTTTTTTTGTTTGTCTGTTTCCTTTTCTGTGACAGGCGCATCTAACACACAATCACTGTGGATGCCCCCAGTAGCACATTTAGGTGTGTTTGGATTTTTCTCTGCGTGGAAAGAAGCCGCACCAAGGTGAAAACACTTCCAGCTTACAGATTCATCAAGTGATTTAAAATCAGAGCAAACAAACTAAGATGTGAGAGCGCCCAACTCATGAATGCCTTTCAAATTCCAAACGCAGCTATCTCCTGGAAAGTCGAATACAGATAATACTGGGATAGAAAAACAAAACAAAACAAAAGATTTTATTCTATTAATTGATTTATTTTTTACATGCTACTCAACCTTACACCTAAACAGTCTACTTTGTAGTCCATCTTTGCAGAGAAATGGGCTCTAGATTCATGTGTCAGCCAATTGGTCTGTCGGATGTGTGTGAATTTTGGAAAAAAAACGGTTTGTGTGTCAAAACATTGGTGCATGTGAAATAATCGCACTTGCACCCTCAGCACTGGTCTCCCACATCGTTGAGCTGCATCTGGCTGTTGCAGAGACGTGGCTCATGAAGCTTTTTGGTAAAGCAAAAAGTTTATTTGTGCAGCACAATTCAACAACAAGGAGACAGCAACAACAACTACAATAAAGTGTTTTACAGAGACATTAAAACAGCACATAAATAAAAAAGCATGATTTGCAATGTAAACAAAAGAAAGAAAGAAAAAAGAACAATAGATAAAATCAGTGGTTAAAATGTAATCAAGTTCTGAAACTTAAAAGTAAAACAGTGTGGATTTGTGTCTTTATTCAAATTAAGCTGAGAACAGGTGAGTCTTCAACCTGGGTTTAAATAAACTGACTGTTTCAGCTGATCTGAGGCTTTCTGGGAGTTTGTTCCAGACATGTGGAGCGTAGAAGCTGAAGGAAGCTTCTCCATGTCTGCTTCTGAATTGTCCAAGTGTGAAACCATCATGTAGCAGCTGAAATAAGCAATGCTGCTCGTTCAGTACTGTCGGTAGTGTTTTTTATTTCATGAATAAATCTGTCATATTTTCAGCCATGGTCCAATGCCATTTACCCTTTTCAGTCCCAACACCATGACTTTGTTGTATATCTCTCCTCAGCTGACCTCACCAAACTCCACATTCAGTGGATTATCGGAGATATTCCCATCATCCCCTCTGTGTATTAGACTGTCAAATAATGTGTTTATTAAAAAACCCTTTTGAGCCAAGCTCAAATGGTTTAAGCTGCATCTGTGTAAAACAAAACAAAACAAAAATAAAACTTTATGAAGCAAAGAAATAAAAAAAAAAGGGACTGTAGCCCAAAAGAAGGTGGTCCTTCTGGCATTTGTCCATATTCCCGATGGGATCCTATGGATTTGTGCATGTGCGTGTCCTTTGGTCTGGGCAGATTTGCGAGTCAGAGATGTCTGATATCTATTTGACTGATACATTATCAGTCAAAAAGTGAGGAAGATGACATGCCGCTCTATGTGGTGTAAGGTTTGATTGTTCTCTCCGTGCTTGCAGGGTTGCGTGAGGGAGGGCATCCGACATAAAACACCGTACCGGATCTGTGTGCGGGCTGGGAGACTCATGTGTGAGGGAGGGATGTAGCTGAAACATGATTGCTTTACTAAGGGGAAAAAAAATGCTTTAAATGTGAGATTAAGAGATAAGAAATAAAACCCTGACCCAGCAAAATAATATGCTTAAAAATCAGCTTCTGAAACAATAACGAACAATCCTACAACAAGAGCAGCTGGAAGAAAAGTCAAGAAGAAAACAGGAATAGAACTAGGCTCTACTTGTGGACAATATCCGTCTTGAACTTCAGGAGTTGAAAGAAAAACTTCAAGTGGAAGAAAAGATGAGGTTCCAGTATTCAGAACCGAAAGCTAAAAGAAAGGCAACTAGTGGGGATTCAGGGTGAACCCACCAGAGAGGAACCCCCAACAGGGCCGACCATCTTACATCTGAGAGAACAACACAAGCAAGAACTCAAATAGGAGCTGGCAGCCCGGATAAGTGCTGGTCAGACCGTTGTGAGTCCAGTTAGACACAGGTGCTGCCATGCTGGCGCTAGAGGATTCTTTTTTGTTCCCTTCGCACCCTACAACAGTCCCTTTATTCTGCACATCTAGGTCTTAAATTCACCATCATAATATCATCTTGGAATCAGTGCATGCAGCTTTCTCAGTGCTGAGTCGTGCAAAGAGCTGGACAAATCTTCTAACTCATTCTGATGAGCAGACAAGTTAAACTAGATGTGGAAAAGCTCCTTAATGACTTATTACATGAATATGAAATTAGATCATTTGGATCATCAAGGCACATACTGTAGTAGTTGAAAGTTACACATGTAGAAGTTGCAATAAAAACTCAAATAGTTATGAGTTGGGGTTTTTTTTTTAGTATTTTTTTCCTTTAATGGTAAGATAAAGTAAGATATGCAACACTGCATAATGTGAAGTACAAGAGTGAAAGTCCAGATATTAAATCAAAGCTTTTTTTTGTTGTTAATTTCAGATATCTTTTAAGCCGTGTCTGAAAATTCACTTTTATTATGAGGCTTTCATCTGTTTCTAATGATACGTCCTTTGGAATGTAGCAACGACTATTTTTACTTACGCCCCTCTTTCGTTTTACATCTTTCTACTAAAGAATTTGTAGATAAACAAACTTAATAATTATTAGGAACAGATGGTCAAGGACAGACAGGAAGAATATTCCTAAACAAAATGAAAATTTGCAATGCTTTATCTGTTGTCAATTTGTTTTTGGAAAAAAAAAGTCCTGAGGTGACGTGTCCTGGTTGGCAAATGGCTCAGCTTTCCAATTCTTGAGGCTGCCGCTCTCTATTAACATCAGAAGTTTAGAAAAAGGAAGCTACTTTGCAAACACTGTCAACTATGACACTGGAAAGGGGACTTCGGTGCAAGTGTAACCCAGTAGATCTTTTGATATCTTAAACCACAGAAATAATAACGAGGGTCCATCTGAAACATGGTATTGAGTTCAAGGTGTAGGAGTTTATAGGTTTTTTCCTTCTTCCAACTCCTTTCCGAACATGTCGAGTGTGCTGCTGCTACAAAAAAATGTGTCTCTTGCATTCCTTGTGAAGTATGTTCAAGCATGTCTGTTACTAGATATCATGTTTGAAATATAGACTTTTTAAATTGAAATGAATTGAATTTTTAATTAAAAAGATAATTTGGAAATCGACTGGTAACTCAGTTTTTAATGAATTATCAAGTAACAGAAGATGAACTGATAATGAGGGACTCTTATCAATTTGAATTGTTTTAGATGTGGTTTTTAACAAGTAAAAACCACATCTAGTATTTATTTATTTACCAAAGTGTTGCTCCTCTTTTGAATGATATGCAACTACACACACACACACACACATATATATATATATATATATATATATATATATATATATATATATATATATATATATATATATATATATATATATATATATATATACCCAAAACTGACCCCTGGGGTACACCTCAAGCAATGTCCAAGCATGAACACATTAACTTTCGCATCTTCACGAACTGTTTCCTGCTTTGCCTCATAAATAACTTCCCAGCCAATGTGACACGACCCCTCTGACACCGCACTAATTTTTTTTAGTAATGTGTCATGATTAATTGCATCCAAAGCTTTTTAAAGATCTATGAATACTCCTTCAGCATAGTATTTGTGTTCAATAGCATTTGTAATTGCCTCAACTGAATCCATTAAAGGCAGCGATGTTGAACTGTTCGTTCTGAATCCATACAGACCATCTATTCAATCTAGTGTTCAATCTATTAATATACAGTTTTGTACAGATTTTGGAGAATTGTGGAAGTAAAGAAACAGGCATGTAAATTGTGAAATGGAGTTTATTCCCAGTTTTAAATAGCGGCACAACTTTAGCATTTTTATTTTTTTTGGAAATTTACAAATTAGAAAAGATACATTTCAAATGTACTTTAATGGTCCTGCAATCTCTTAGATTTTTTGATTTTTTACAATTACCATATCAATATTTCTTTTAAAAACATTTCCCCCCTTTGTTTGCACATACATTAATGGTTAATACCAAGTTTGGTAGAACCCAAGAACCATATATATGCATTTTAATCTTGCAACAGAGTGGTTTTTTTTGTTTTAATATGCGCATAGGTGTGTGTGAGTGTGTTCCCTTCACCAGCTCTCTTGACAGTCTAACCATATTATTATTAATCCCTAGAGAAAGAAGAAAAAAGGAATACAAATTTTGCCAAAGAGAACTAAAATCACCGTGTGTTGGACGTGAAATTTCCAATTTCCATATCAATATAATTGCAATCATTTTTAGATTTGATTTTGTTCACAATTTCACTTATTTCATTCTTGTCCACTGCTGTGAGGAACATTGATTTTTAATTTCTTTTCAATCAAGTTATTATAATAAATATCTGACAGCAATAGATCTGGGATTTTTTCTGCCAGGGTTGGAACAACTTTAACAAAATAATTGTTAAAACCATTGACTACATCCTTTATGTTTTCTCTTGAAATGTTATTATCCCATAAGTATTGATGGTAATCTCGTTGATTGTTTTGAAAGATGCTATTTAATATGTTCCATAGTGTTATTAGTCAATAATTTACTATAGTTTTCTTTTCTGCAAACCCTTATAGTGCTAGTTAATCACGTTTTACATTTTTGTATCTATCATTTAGTTCTTTAGATCTGTGTTCTGAAAAATTCTCTGTATAAAGTATTTTTCTTTTGACAAGTGTCCTGTAACCCCTTTGTCATCCAAGAATGGCCTCTGTTTTTTGAATTTTTTTTATTTTTTGCTTCTTGCTGACTTGAATTATTGGACAGTTTTTATCATATCATTAATTAATGATTCTTAAGAATGTATCATGTGCTTTATCCATATCTAAATTATTATATGCATATTTAGTAAGTCTTTCTTAAATGCATTAGTGGTTTCCTGTGTTCGGACCCGTTTGTGTTCTGGACTACACTAATGTCATTAATTAATATTCCACTCACAGTATCAAACCAACCTGCCATTTGTATAAACGCAGCGCAAATTCACTTTTGAGTCAACATGTGAAACAGTATTTTCTGCTGTAAAACTCTGTTGGCAGTTCTGGGTATATTTCAGCGGGAATTCCACTGAAGGAGCTGGTAGCCTCAGCTAACTTTGATTGACATACGATGGCTGTGTTCCCACGGGCTTTCCGAGCAAAAAGGCTTTCACTCAGGTCGAAGAAAAAGAGGCTTCAAATCCGCTCTTTAGAAACCATTGGGTCATGTGAATTATTCCTTTGTCCATTGTTTTTTACAGTCTATGGGTCGAGCAGGTGCACCATACAGGAGGCTATCGCCCTCCTGCAGGCAGTCCAGGTTCAAGATCCAACCTGTGACTCTTTGCTGCATGGCTTTCCCTTCTACTCCTCAAAAACGTCTTGTCTGGGTCTTTTAAAACAAAGAAGAAGAAGAAAAAAAAAAGATGTGACACACAAAGAAACTAAGCTTTATGAGACTCTGAGAAAGAATCCAATTTGTTTGAGATGCAGAAACAGAAGTCGACGAACGATGAACACATAGCTACTTATCTCGCATAAACATCCGTATCTGCAACCTGGGTCACATCACAGTATGCCACACAGTCTCTTTGGAAAACTGACAAATTGGTCAAGTCATCCGAATCATGACCAAGACCACATTTGCCTCCGCCAATTCTTTTTAAAGCATTCACAGCGGTCATAAAAGCGACTCTTTTTCACTTTTTGTTCCACATGCTGATGATGCAACTTACATTCCACTGAATCAGGTCGCAGCCTACGGCACACTAAAGCATCATCATGCAGTCACGAGTTGCTTACATCAACCTTTAAAGGCATCCTATAGATGCATATACGCAGGTTGCCAGCTTGGATAACAATGCACTAGATAGATGGCTCTGATCCTGGTAGAAGTTAATCAGCAAGGGAGGAAATCAATTCGATTTCATTGAATGCAGCAAGGTGAAATGAATGCATGTTAAATAGAAGATGCACTTTCCATTAGCGCATTGACTTTCCTCTTCAGTGTTTTGCAGAATATGTGTCAGTTATTTTGTTGAATTTAATGGTTACAGAGGCCCGTTGTTGGCCCACCTTAATAATCCTGAAGCTGTGAAAGACACAGTGGAAGATATTATCCAAGTCATGGGGTTCAGAGGCATTCTCAAAGGTCAGCAAAGGACGAGGGATGTGAACGCAGAGCAGAAAGGACTCAGCTTGTCCACCTGTGTTTGCCCATGTCACATTTTTAAGTCGTATTATAACCTGATCTCTGAACACTTGGATGGCATACGGACATGCACATATTTAAATCCTTATCTTGTTTAGTTCCACATTTGAATAAGGCCTGAAATCAATCTGAGAACTACTGAATCCTTGCGCTTTTTTTACTGCTTGAATGTCCTCTGCTTATATTTAACCTGTGCAACATAGGAGGAAAACAGTGTAGTGCAGTGTAAATCTGAACTTTAGAATGTTTTATTACTTATAATATAGATGTTTTAGTGTGTTTATTTAATGCAATTTGTCACTTTTCTTTAAGCCACAAATGGCAAACATGATGACAAGATCCTTTCAGAAGCTTTTTTATTTTATTTATTTTATTTTCAGCATTTATTTAGATCCGGGGGGTAATGCTTGCAGATTCTGTTGGATCCAACAGTGAGCATTGACCCCCGGACCTATGGCAAGCCCAAACTTCACAAAGTAGGCACCCCACTATGACTCCTCGTAGATAGCATCGGCTCAGTCACCTTCAATCTATCCAAAGCACTTGTTGAACTAATAAAACCTCTCCTTGGACTCACAGACCACAGACCAGGGAATCAAACCAGTAGCCTTCTTGCTGTGAGGCAACAGTGCCATGTCAGACCATGTTATCCAAATGGAGCACTCTGCGCAAAGATTGCAGTTTTACTAGAGTTTGTAAAAGTAGAATAGAAGGCAGAGCCTTTGGTTATCAGGCTCCTCTATTGTGAAGCTCCAAGTTAATGTTTGGGATGCAGACACCAGCTCTACTTTTTAACTCTAGGCTCAAATGTTTTTATTTGACTGGCAGAGATTTGTTCTGCGTTTTAAACACAGTGCATACGACTCCAAAATCAAGCTTGCTTTAAACTCTGTGGTGGGTGTGATCAACTCCCAAAGACAAAGTTAACTTCCACAACTAAGTAATGGCTCAAGTGATGGGAAGTACCTCCGTTAATTTCATTTCATGCACGCTCCACTCAGTCTCAATGAAACACCAAGTTTTCTCATACTGTTTTTAAGGCAGTCTTTTGGATTCACCATTGCTCTACATCACACTGCACAAAGCAAGTTATTTTCCCTTTTCCTTTTGTAATTGTCACCACAGCTGATCATCAAGTTCCACATTTTGATTTGGTTCAGT
Organism: Xenentodon cancila; assembly: GCA_014839995.1. Classification (NCBI taxonomy): domain Eukaryota; kingdom Metazoa; phylum Chordata; class Actinopteri; order Beloniformes; family Belonidae; genus Xenentodon; species Xenentodon cancila. Next base: position 9,631,423 of record CM026218.1, read on the forward strand.
GGTTCAATGGGTTCAGCATCTTACCCAGGAACACTTTGGTACATGACACAACAGGAACAGTAGACTTAGATATTCAATTCCATTTTATTTATATAGCGTCTATTACAACACAAGTTGTCTCTAGGCGCTTTCCAGAGACCCTGACATGACTAGATGACTTGTTACAGCATTTATCACCACCATCTTACAGTTAGCATCAAAATGTGTCCTCATTGGTTTCCTCACTCACCCTGCATCAGCATCAGCATCTGCATCTGCATTCCTCAAACCTCCTGGCACTGTTATGACATTATAAGTAAAACCCCAATTCTTGTGGCGATATTCAGGTTGCTGGCACAGAGGTTGTGGATATAACAGCAGAAGTGTTTGGAAGTCTAGACTCAACTGAAATGGGAATTTATTGGATTTATTCAGATTATAATAGGATTTAATTGAATTGTATTTAATAGGACTACACGTACCTCATTATCTTCTGTTTAAAGTACCTTGAGATTACTTTTGACGTGGGACTATAAAAAAAAAAAGGTAACTAAAAGAAAAAAATGTAACTGGATTAATGAGAAGGAGCATTGTTGGGTGGACTGTTGAGTCTATATAGCATGTGGTTATAATTACACTTGGTCGTGCTTGTATTATAACTCAGTTTTTGTTTTGTCTTTGCTTTACTTTGTACCACATCTGTAGTTAAATATTAAATTGACAATGAAAGCTGGAAGAGAGGAAGGACTTTCAAGCTCCATGGGCACATCAAGGCTGCAGAAAACTGGCCGCCATGAACAACACTGCTACTACAAGAACAGAGGGTACAGTTTGTACACATCCCCTATTAAGACAAAGAAAAGACGATCACTAATTCATCTGTAACTTTTTTCCTTTTACAACAATGACTTGTTTCTATAAATGATCCTCTTAAGAAAGTACATTAAGGTTGAAATCGAGATTAGATTGGCATTTGTGAAATGGATTACATAATTCTATGTCAGCTGTCGTGTCCTAGAAACTGTGACATTACTCGCAGTGGTTGTTGAACTGGTTTTTCTGGACCTGTTCCAGGTCCCAGAGCAGCTTACTACTCTCAGCCTCCACCTACTGATTCTGCCAGATCTTTTACGTAACCAAAGTAATTGGAACACACACAGATACTCACGACAACCAGACACGGTCGCGCTCAGTGTTAAATCTCTCTCAGCCAATTGTACGTCGGATACTCAGACTGTACACATGCGCTGTAATACTTGATGAATGATCTTTTGAAGTTTAAAGGTTTGCGTCCAGCGATCTTGAGTTATTGTAGTCAGAAGTGACATGCAAGTGGCCTGGCCAACCACACCTCTTTCATTTACGCCAGTTGGCACCAGTTGGCAGTAAAAACATACCAAACCAATCCTAACAGGGCAGAGGTGGCCTTTATGCGATGACTCATACAGGTGCATCCAAAAGCAACTATTCAAAACAAGCAAGATGGCTGGAAAACTGCTCATAATGATTTGGATTAACATAGTTTTACTGTAAGACCTCAAACCTTTGCTTCTTCTCCACTTTACACCATTTAGAAGTCTGTTGTTTGTACTAGACTGGCTTTTGCTCCATCTACATCACTTTCTTCTATTTCCCAAACTGGCTGTATGGCTACCCACTGGCATCCAGAGGCAGTTTCTTCTGCGTCTGTTTGTACTGCCCCCTGGAAATTAATGGTTAAATCCAGAGGAAGTCCAGGGGAACCAAACAAATTCTTTGTATTAAATGAAAATGAATTGGGAGAGCTGGCTAGGGTGAAGTTCAAGGGGAATGAATCTGAGAATTAGTTGCTGTATGTCCACTGGATCCAGGCTGATCCGATTCAAACAGGTTATATAAATAATAACAAGCTGTAAAAATGACAATTAGCACAGGTGACCAAATGCTGAAAACTTGTGTATTTTAGCTGTGAAGATAGACATGTTAACATGGAGGGAATTTGGGGTCTTTAAACAAAACCCCTGTTTTTGGCACTTCCTTTTAAACCTAATATTTCGTTCTTGGAGGTTTAATGGCATCACGCCAGCATGGCTGTAAAGCTGTAATTGTTCATTCCACTCAGCTCACTGTGACAGACACTGCCTTGCATAGTTTGAACATTTGCAATCCACAAAGGTTGTTTTAGGGAAAAATCCACCCTAATTCTGAGCACATTACTACTCTGGCATGGTATGTATGCAGTTCTGAATAATCAACTTCTCTGAAGGTTCATCTCTGGCAAATTCAGGATGGTCGTATAATCAAATATTTTTCAGAAAATAAAAACCTTAAACCCATTTTGGCCAGTATTGAAATCAACCCAGGGGGTATAAATGCAAGAAAATTGTTGTGATCAAATTTGTGCCCCGAGTTTATTAAGAACATTCATTTCACTTTTGAACTGCAGCCCTGACATGTGAAAGACAACATAATAAGCAAAAACACAGCAAAGCAGAATTTACACCAGCTTTTCAGAAAACAGAAAACGTCGCATCTGATTAACTACATTACAACAGTATTATATCAAAATGGATACATCATTCTCTTTATGTAAGGCTTTAATTAACCTCTGAAGAAACTAAACGTCCTTGAACTGATAACAATTGTACAGTCAGTCATGCGAAAAACTCCTCAGATGAAAAACGCATGACATATTACAATGCATCATGATTTACTTAACGAAAACAATGTCAAAAATGCAGAAGTGGTGTGTAAAAAAATTAAGTGCCCACTTACTGCTGCCATAGGATTTATGAGGGTGAGTAGCAGCCAGACACCGTTAATCATATGCACTTAATTAATCGATCATGCTCGCCGGGCCTACCCTCAACTGCTGCCGTGGAGAGAGAAAACACATACAAAAATAAAGAAATAAATCACATTAGCAGTTAACATGACCACTTGTGTTCTTGGTGTTTCCCAACACAATCAAAACAGATGTTGTTTATCACTTTGTTTTTGGACCATGGGAAGAGACAGGAGTACCCTTAAAAAACCCAAACAAGCAGGGGGGAGAACATGGAAACACACAGAAAGGCCCCTGCTGGGAGTCGAGTCAAGAACCTTTTGTTGTGAGGCAGTAGTGCTAACCACCAAGTCAATGCCTTTCCCATCCTGAGCAAGCACAAGGCGACTGTGGAAAAAAAAAACTCCCTCTTAAGAAGACGAAACCTCTGGGAGAACCAGGCTCAGGAAAGACAGCGACCCATCGCGACAGGTTGGGGGTTGAGAAAACAGAAAAGAGGAGAGATTAAGAACAACAAAAGATCAGGAACACCTGGGGCCTGTTTCACGAAGGAGATTCAACAAACTCCAAATTAAACAAATGACTTGTAATCAACAAACTCTGAGTTCAGAAACATGAAAAGGTGTTCAGAGTTGGTTCAGTCAACTCTGTGGACTCTGAGTTACCACGACTTTAAAAAGCCATCATTAGTGGAGCTCCCTGATTCACCCTGGCAATGCATAGCAAGCAGAAACGGTTCCTATTTTAGTTCACTAGAACGGAGCATATTAGTGCAATTATATAATGAATACAAGAATACAAGGGGAGGGGCTTATAAGTCAGTCACTGTTCTCTCAGTTCTGCATCTTTCACTTCATAATTTATTAGAATAGAGTCTGTTCAGTATCCACAATAGTTTTTGATAAACATTTAAACATTTTTAAAAACATTAAAAAATTGAAAATAAGTAACAGGTTATCATCAATAACTCTAGGTACTTTGTGTGGACTTTGGACAAATGGGACAGGATCATATAGGCTGATTGTCATCGTTCAGAAGTCTCTAAAATGTGCATTATATGATTGATTATCTGGTTAAATTGAACTTGTTTCAGCTTTGTGAAGGGGAGGAGACAGTAACTCTGGGTATGTTGAAGTAAAGCTGCTCTTGACCAGGTTTACTTCAGTCAGTCACCGTGGTAACAGACTCTGACTATGATTTTTTTTTCTTTCTAAAACCGGCTCAACTGAACCCTCTTGCTCAGAGTTCTCCTGAGTTCAGCTTCAAAATTCTCAGAGTTTCAACATAACCCGCTTTGTGAAACGGACCCCTGCTGGAAAAGTGGAACACAGTAAACCAGTAGTCAGGCCTAAAGCAACTTATATAAGCATATATAATTTTGAGATTATTTTCAAATGCCCATCCATCCATCCATCCATCCATCCATCCATCCATCCATCCATCCATCCATCCATCCATCCATCCATCCATCCATCCATCCATTATCTATACCCGCTTCCTCCTTCTCAGGGTCACGGGGGTCTGTCGGAGCCTATCCCGAGTCATTGCAGGTGAGAGGCAGGGGTCCACCCAGGACAGATCGCCGGTCCAACGCAGGGCCACATATAGAGACAAACAACCATACACGCTCACATTCACACCTACGGGCAATTTAGAATGATCAATTAACTTAGTATGCATGTTTTTGGACTGTGGGAGGAAGCTATTTTTATTAATTTAAGCAGACTGAGCCTGTAGATAAATCTGCAGAGATACCTGTATGTCTTGTGAACCTGCACAAATTATTGAATAACCTTATGAACTTCTTTTGCCATAATATTTATATTTATATTTCTTGTGATTATCACTCTTGTCAAGAGCTTTACTTTAAAAAAGTATGTGTGGTTGCAGGTGGAGACAGAAAACAGTACAGGAGTTCATGTGTACCAAGCCCCCAACAACAGGAAGCCCTAAGCCTTAGTAAAATTTTGAATATTTTTTTTCTCTAATTGAAATATCTCAATTAATAAGAAATTACTTTATACATTTGAAAATAGGAGTTTGCATGTTCTCCCCGTGCTTGCGTGGGTTCTCTCCGGGTACTCCGTGCTGTAATCTACAACACATCGGGATCTTTTTCTTGATGCTCTGAAGAAGCACATCTAGGTGCCCTTAGATTTTTATTTGTGTGAAAAGAAGCTAAAACCACAGGGAAAACAGTACAAGTTAAACAAGCAAAAAAAAAAATAAAATCATCAACTAATTCAAACCAGTCCAAACAAATAAGGTGTAAAAGCATCGGTTTGTGCAGCTTTAGGCAGCAGATGTGCATGAACAGAGCTCTCCAACCTCAACAATCTGTCACGTCACACAGGCAGTTTTCCGCTTATTCCTTATCTCTAACATTCCCTTTTTTTTTTTCGCACAACATTTTTAATTGTCTTTTATGTTATAGTTATCAATGTGCTACAGTTAACATGTTAGAATAATGTCTGACTCTAACATTATTCAGGGAGGTGACTGGAATTTTGTTTTTGTTGTACACTTCCTACTGCGTCAGAGTCTTGTACCCGAATCCCACAGTTGTCTGGATGTGGACTGAGGATATAAGAGCACAAGTAGTCGCTTGAGACATGTGATGAAATGCTCATATGACAGATGTGAAGCAGCACAGTAAAACCTGTCCAGGAGAGCTGCATTTGAAGCAGCACAGGAACATATTGATGACAAATGTGATCAGCCTCTCAGATCAGACACCCTTTTGCATATCGTTTTAAAATTCCACGGTACACCATCGCTACACGTTAAATCAGAAGGTCTTGGAAAATCGAACGTGACAGTAAGCAGTAAACCGCTCACCCAGGACCTCCAGAGGCGTATTTGTGTGTTGATACAGGGAGTCAAACGGGCTAGTAGATATAAGTAAAAAAGAATGACTCATATCTGTGATTGATTTTGTTTTTTGTTCCAGGAAATATTAGGAATCACACTCCATGTGCTTATTTCCATAAGAGTTCACCTGGGCCAACATCTTCGGTCCTTCATTGAAGACGATGCTCTTTTTTTATTATCTGAATCTGAACAGGGAATTGGCAAAATAAACTCAAATTGCTTGTATCTTGTTTTTTGAGCGTTTCAAGGTTGCAGTTAACTTTGTTTGAAGGATCCAAACTCCGTGGTGACATCTGAGGCTGATTACTGCTACGAGACCAAAATTGACTGACATAAAGAAAAAGATAAGCCTGCCTGCGTGTGGGGAAGCAGGTCACACTGTGGGGGTGGGATCATACATTTCCCACAAACCTCATGAGGAGCTAGTGTTCCCATGATATTTAACTCAGAGGACAGGTTAAAAAACAAACAAACAAAAAAACTAGAGCATTATTTCAATGAAAAGAAAATATTCTCAGATGGAGTTAAATTTGCCAGATTATCCATTTTTCTATGTTTTCTGAGTTATTTACATCTTAGTCATGAACGGAAGCTCCATAAACAAGGTGAACTGTAATACTGTGTGTCATAGTATTACAGTATTGTATCGTAGTATTACAGTATTGTATAGTAGTATTACAGTATTATGTCATAGTATTCCAGTATTATATCGTAGCATTACAGTATTATATTGTGGTATTACAGTATTGTATTGTAGTATTACAGTATTGTATCATAGTATTACAGTATTGTATCGTAGTATTACAATTTTGTATCGTAGTATTACAGTATTGTATTGTATTACAGTTTTCTGTCATAGTATTTTGGTATTGTATCGTAGTATCACAGTATTATATTGTAGTATTACAGTATTATATCGTAGTATTACAGTATTATATCGTAGTATTACAGTATTATGTCATAGTATTCCAGTATTGTATTGTAGTATTACAATTTTGTATCGTAGTATTACAGTATTGTATTGTATTACAGTTTTCTGTCATAGTATTTCAGTATTGCATTGTAGTATTACAATTTTGTATCGTAGTATTACAGTATGGTGTCATAGTATTACAGTATGGTGTCATAGTATTCCAGTATTATATCGTGGTATTACAGTATTATATCATGGTATTACAGTATTATGTCGTAGTATTACAGTATTATGTCATAGTATTCCAGTATTATATCGTAGCATTACAGTATTATATTGTGGTATTACAGTATTGTATTCTAGTATTACAGTATTGTATCATAGTATTACAGTATTGTATCGTAGTATTACTATTTTGTATCGTAGTATTACAGTATTGTATTGTATTACAGTTTTCTGTCATAGTATTTTGGTATTGTATCGTAGTATTACAGTATTATATTGTAGTATTACAGTATTATGTCATAGTATTACAGTGTTATATTGTAGTATTACAGTATTATGTCATTGTATTACAGTATTATATTGTAGTATTACAGTATTATGTCATAGTATTCCAGTATTATGTCATAGTATTCCAGTATTATATCATAGTATTACAGTATTATATCGTAGTAATACAGTATTATGTCGTAGTATTCCAGTATTATATCATAGTATTACAGTATTATATCGTAGTATTACAGTATTATGTCATAGTATTCCAGTATTGTATTGTAGTATTACAATTTTGTATCGTAGTATTACAGTATTGTATTGTATTACAGTTTTCTGTCATAGTATTTCAGTATTGCATTGTAGTAGTACAATTTTGTATTGTAGTATTACAGTATGGTGTCATAGTATTACAGTATGGTGTCATAGTATTCCAGTATTATATCGTGGTATTACAGTATTATATCGTGGTATTACAGTATTATGTCGTAGTATTCCAGTATTGTATCGTAGTATTACAATTTTGTATCATAGTATTACAGTATTGTATTGTATTACAGTTTTCTGTCATAGTATTTCGGTATTGTATCATAGTATTACAGTTTTCTGTCATAGTATTTCAGTATTGTATCATAGTATTTCAGTATTGTATCGTAGTATTACAGTATGGTGTCGTAGTATTACAGTATGGTGTCGTAGTATTATGTACTACACACAAGATAATAAGCGTGCAGAGAAGACGTCCGTATTGAAAGGTTTTTTCAAACCTCAGCCCTCTATGACATCAAAAAGCGAAACATTTCTTTGTATGGTCATATTCTTCAGGCAGCACACTTCAACAAGACCAAGAGTTTCTGCAGACTTTTGAAAAGCGGATGTTTCCGAAGTTTTCCGTCCTGGCGGATCTCCCAGTACTTCAAAGTATTTATGCTTTTGGTTGTGAGAGAAAGTCTGGTGATTTTGGCTCTGTAGGTTTGTTTGTTTTTTTTCTGTTTTGTTTTGTTTGTTTTTCTTTACAGAGCAGCAACAAAGCATATGTATTGGTCGCAACCCTTCCTAAGGACTGTTTTACGAACAAGGCCCAGCACATCCCCAAATTTGTAGAATCAAAGAGAGAGAGTTTGCCCTTCTCCTCTGTGCTCTGAGTGTTGAAGGGTGCCATTATCCGCCGGGGTTGCTAATATTAATACCTCCGAGCAGCAAAATGCAAACTCATACTGTGCGTCATCACATTTGATAGTTTTACCCTCCCATTTCACACCACGAAGGAACGACACCATGCTGTGAACCTTGAACCCAAACTAATTTGGCTTGTAATTTCACACCCAAACAGCAATGTTTGGAAAAAGCTAAAAATATAATGACATATTTAACAGAATGATTTTAATGCACAAAGTCATATTCTATTAAAAACTGCTTTTACAACTGTTTTGTTCACAGTTGCTTTAGAATTGAAGATGAAGGTTTTTCTTTGTAAATGAAAAAAGGCAGTTTCAAAAGATGGTGTGGCAATGAATGAGGTTGTAATATATATATATATATATATATATATGCATGTGCTGATTTTTCCACTACATTAGACCTTTTTCTACAGCATCTTGCATTGTCATAAATTAAAGGAGTATTTTAATGCCATTTGTGCACCTGTAACCCCAATAAAAACACAATTATCAGTGGCTTTTCCTCAAATATTTAGACAGAGTGGCTTTTAATAGAATGTTGCTTTAATTAATATTGTTAGTGTTTCTTCAAGTGTTTTCCAGATTGACTCTGTAAGCATTTGACCTCTAATCTTTACCAGTGTAGTAAAAATTCTAATGTTTTCCTAGACTTAACCAAAAATAATGTGAAATAAAGGAGAATTACCTGCTTGTATCAAAAGATTTGACCTTTTTCTTTTTTCCTTTGGAAAATTCTCCTTCATGGAAATGTCTCATACCATATCTTCATTTGGAGATGCCTCTGTGAATCATTTTCTGCTTCCAGCAATTAAAAAAGGTAACTCATTAATCAACTTAAAAAAATAATAGTTTAAATGATAAATTTAATTCAGCAAAGTTGTAACACAGTTGTTTGGGAGATCTTTTTTTTTAATCTATTTTCCTTGGTACAGGGAGGACAATAACATTTAAAATAATAAAAAACAGTTAGACTGTTCAATGTTCAATAAAATAGCTTAAAACCTACAAAAAAAAAAACCTTCACTGATGTGTAAAACAATAATTATGGACTAATTGCCCATTATCCCACATATACGCTCTAAACAGAATAAAACAGAATAATAAAAAGCTTTTGTTAATGAATTTGAGGGGTTTTTTTTTGTTTTTTTTTTGCGGGGTGGGGAGTGGGGGGAGGGGGTACGGTAAAAGGTTAGGTATTTTTCTGTCATATGTATTTACATACACATTGCATACCAGCTTCCAAGCACATTCTGTACCTGTATCTGTACCTCCTGCCAGATGGCAGCAGGTTGAACCAGTGAGAACCACCACGCAGGTGGGGTGGGGTGGGGGTGGCGGGTTGGGGTGGTGGGGTATCCTTGATGACACACGTCACTCTGTTGAGGCAGCAGGAGTGAAACAGGTCTTTTAAGGACAGGAGGGGGCAACCAAAGATCTTCTGCGCTGCATTTATGACTCTCTGGAGATCTTTCCTGTCCGTGTTAGTGCTGTTGCTGAATCATGCTGTGGTGCAATATACAGCAGCACACTTTCGATGGTGGCGTAGTTAAGGTTACCAGCAGTTTCTGTTTCAATCTGTATTTCCCGAGCAGCCTCAAGAAGTGCTGTCTCTGTCAGGCCTTCTTGACGACTCTGGTGGTTTTGGCAGGCGAGGAGAAGTAGGAAGAGATGAGGGTGCCCAGGAATTTAAATTGCTGCACTCTCTCCACACAGTCACCATTGAGGCGATCGAGGTCTGCTTTATTCTTCCTGAGGTCCAAAACAAGCTCTTTTGTCTTTGTGGTGTTCAGTAGCAGGTTGTTCGCCAAGCAGCGCCTTTAATTCTCTGTACCTCATCCTGACAGCAGACTCATCCTTCTGTGTGATGAGTCCAACCACCGATGTGTGATGACAGTGTTGCTGGAGTGTATTGGACTGCATGTGGTGTGGATAGAGTGAGTATAGTAAAGGGCTCAGCATGCAGCATTTTGGAGAGCCGATGCTGAGAGGAAAAGAAAAAAAAAACAAATAGTTGTAACAAGCAAGTATTTATGCAGTTTAGAGATAAACTCTATGTTAAGACACTTTTTTGTTTTTATGTCTGGGAATATACAGCACGATGCTGCCACACCCACACCGCGCAATTATGATGATGTTCTGAGCCCTGCAAGCTTTCCACTTTTACCTCTAAACATAACAATGATCATAATGAATAAACAGTTCAATTTTAGTCTCATCCGATTACTGGACACATCTGAAAAAATTAAATTCTTTGAAGCTTCTCATGCCGAAACATCACTGTGTGGGAATTCTCCAAGGTCTTTCAGGCAACTGAGGACAAATATTTGTGCGATAAGCACATTATTTACCATGCTATCATTTGGTTTCACTGAAAGTCGGTTTATTGCCTCTTTTGGCTTTTTAAGCAGATACAGTGTTTATTAAGGGGTGCAACAAGGCGCAAACATGCAATATCCTGGACACAATGAATTCTCTGAACCAAAACTGGTTCATTAGATATAAAGCTTACAACAAATACTCTCATCTCTGAGCTGCCTGGATGGCGTGGGACCTCGGGAGGAAACATAACCTGTACAGCCTGAACAGGAATCAGGCGTGGAGGGAGGACGGGCTAGAAGGGTCATGCCATACAGTGTGGTATTGTTTCCGTCTTTGTATTAGTTGCGTCGTTTGTATAAAGCTCTGGTTGTGCAAGACCGGACCCAGATTCTGATCCTCTTAATATCGGACTAGAACTCCGCATCATGGGACCAGCTATTTTGTCGGTCTTGCAGGAGCCAAAGGGCCGATTGCAAATACTCAGAGCACACAGCCTGTACACACGAAATCAAAATACACAACACCCATGCAGGAAGGATGTGTTTATTTGTCAGAGAGTTCAGTGAGCAGGGAAGAAGATTGAAATTAAATGTTTGAACATGCCGCAACCCCTAAACTCACATACTCCGTTTGTGTGTGTGTTTTTGTATGTGTGGGGGGCTGGTTGCAGAGAAATCCTAAAATGATTAAGGTGTTATAAGAGAGGCAGATGTGCATCAAGTATGCCAATGCGTGTCACAGGATCCCGTCACTGACATTTTCATCTTAGCCAATTACATCTTTGCACAGAGCAAAAAAGTAATTTCCCACAGGGTTAAATTTGATCCGCTCTCTCGCCGAGCTTCCTCCAAGCGGGACATAACATTCCAGATATTAATTTAAGGAAGCTAAAGAGCCAGTTTACGCTTTATTATGGGGCATTAAGCGTCATTAGAGTGCAAGACTTAAATATTATTGTTAAGAACAGAGAATATGAAAAAGCATTACTTAACAATAAAATGGGTTATGGGGGTAAGGGTTACTGTGTCACAGTGTTCAAAACCAAAAACAAGGAAGAATGAAAGGAGGTTATGGGAAGCAAGTACAAACAACAGTTGTGTCATAAGACCTTCCAGCCTGAACAAAAACCGGAAGCTGGTCATGCTTGAATTCCCAAATATCATTCTTCGGTTTCTGACAATCAGCCATTATTCCTTGTGGAGAGCTGAGTGACTCCACCATGTCTACATCCACATGCAAGGCAGAGTGCTCTCAGCTAAATGTCATCTTAGATCTGTCGAGGTGAAAGGAGCGGTTTATTCTTCCCTCCGGGAGCAGTCGCATCCGAATGCCTCTGCTTAGGGTCCTCGCCTCCCTCTATTGTAACTCAGATGAACCGCTTAGAAATCCCGACTAAGAGACGTCGGGGCACCTCTGATCAGTGCGTCCAGCTGGGCGTCCGATCATAACGTCACAGTTGTGTTTTATTGTTGAGCCACCTCTGGAGGCCGTCATTCATTCTCCTAGATTTAATCTAGCTGTGAGTATATATTTTAATGTTTATTTACTAAGGATCGTGTCACTTTTTTGAGTGAATGATCTCACACCAGTGCAATGCCGCTCAGTATCTGCAGCTCACTGTAATGTTTTCACTAAACATTTCACTGTTTTTTTTTTTTTTACCCTCAATGCCCTCATGGTGTTATTTTCTGCGCACAAAAGACTTCTGTTTGAAAGTGAGAGTAAGCTCAGAAAATTCCCTGTGCATTCTGGGTAGCAACATCTAGCAGGCAGGAAAAAAACTGTGAAACCTGGGGAACCGAGAGTTGTGCAGAATAGACAGATCTTTCCCCAAGAATTGATGAAAGAGCAAAAATTATGAGACTGACCAGCACCATAAAGACATTTGACTAACTTAGCCCAAGCAAAACATCGAATAGGAAAAAAAACAAAAACTTACCAGATCAAAACACTACCATTTGAAGTTCAAATATAATTCCTCTTACGTTTCGTGTTTTATGTAATGTAATGGTTGCTAAGCAGATTCTTTGTCCCATTTCCAATCCAAGTCCTCATTTTGGGGCTGGAGGCATTGCATGCACTATCAAACCTTTGTCCAGGACATCCGACATGAGATCGCATTTTCAACCAGTTTTTTTGCTTAGACACCAAAACTACTGTATTTGTTTTTTCTTTGCCCTGCATTAGATGAAGCATCATAGCGTGCTGACACCAACCTTGCAAAGGTTTGCATTACATACGGTTCTATTATAGTTTTGGCCTGACACTTACACAGTATTTAGAAATATATTGCTAAAACTGAACCGCAAAACCACTGAATTTACATTAAATCATGTTATGCAACAAAGTCGTGTTTTCTCCTCTCCAACAATAATGGTAGGAGATGCAAATGTCTCCAACAGATTGTTGCATAAAGCTTGCCAGGAAGTGGTAAGCAGATATCAACTAGCTTTTTAAGTTGCAGAAATTGATGCACGCTATTTCTTTCTACCCGTCAGTGAAAGCTCTGACTTCATTTGCATTAATAAGGAAGATGATGTGAGTATCACCTGCTGTGGCAGCTGATCATTCTGGGAGAACATTTTACTGTGAAAGTACAAAAAAAAAAAAAAAGAAGATTGAGATTTCTAACCACATAAAAGCTTTCCTCTTTATTCTGCAGTATGTCTTTAACCATCTATTGTAGACTACAGTTAAGAAAAGTGTCACATGGGAAAATCAGCTTTCCCGCCGTTTTCTTTCTCATTGTGTTGTGTAAAATGATTAGGTTGGCTTATCATTTTGGGACCACAGAAGCAAGTTGTGAAACTTGGCAGTTGAGTTTCATCTCTGCTATATTTAATACAATAAGCTACAAAAATCTTGTAACCAAGTTCATTAACGTGTCCATGTAACGTGTCAACAACACAAGGACACGGGCTTTAAAAATGAAACAGAACAACCTAAAAACTTTGACGCATTGCAGTTTTGAAAAATATTAGTTTATTGATTTGCCATTAAAGCCACCTTAGGTAAGCCTAGAAAAGCCTAGAAAATAATGAAGGCCTGTATGAGATTTTTCCAAAGTGTTCATGTTTCCATTTGATGTATTTTCTATTCACAATTCCAGTTTGTGCAGTTTCAAAGCTAATGGAAATGCACCCTAAACTGTTTTACCATTTGTCACGTACTAGCCTTTATTATTTAAAATCACTGGCTTTTGATTGCAGGTGCAGCAGGTATTCTGCTAGGATTCAGTCTTTAACCTTAGTAATCTGAAGGATAAACACAAAGCAAAATTAGTTCAAACCAGAACTAATCTGCATCTCAGCATCTCACCTCAGTCTACTAAAACAAATCAAAAAACATCTCCATCCACGTTAAATCAGTGTTATCACATGTCACACATCCATCCATGCTCACTGGATGAAAACAGGAAGAAAACACCATGGAAAATAACATTTGCTGCATATTGCTCATAAAAATTGTCTTTCCTCCTCCATATGTATACAGTCACAGTTCTACAATACAGTGTTTGGTTGCATAACAGCTGAATATTAGGGACAATCAAGTCAGCAGCGCTGACAGAAAGGCCAGGCTGTAGAGAGCAGCTGTGTAATGTGACTGGATTCTTGTTCAGTTCGTGCTCTGTTTGTACGGAGAAGTTGTTACTCCCTACGACTTTAATCAAGGCTCAAAATCGTTCTCCGTACAACATAATGCCATCAGAACTGAGAAAATAAAGCATTAAACCTAAATTAACTTATGAGAAATATAAAGGACTTACATAAAATAAATAGAAATACATATTAAACAAATAAATAACACTTTGCAGTCACATGACATTCACAAGGTAAAACTAATAAACTAACAAGAAACAACAAAATATTGTACCTCATTGGACGCATTAACTCCAATGCAATAAAGATGATTTTCGCAGCTTCTTCTTGTAAGAAAGGATCATTTTATCTTCTGGGCAAACTTCTGATGACTCGTCTCTTGCAGACGTTACATGTACAGCGCCTCGTGTGGCTTATGGGGTGGGTCAGTTAATCCTGTCCCTACAACAATGTGGACTAAATGAAATATATTTACATGAATTTACTGAAAATTATTACATATACTATTATTGAACATTTATATAAAATAATCATATATATATATATATGTATATATATATTGTGGTGAAGACTTGTGTTGGGCTTCCAAACCCACACTGATAAACTGGCGATGACTAACCAACCGAACATTGTGGTGGCTGGAAAACTCCAGGAGAGAGCTGTAGTGATAGATGTCGCAATCAAGGGACAGCAACATCAAGACGAAGGAACACAAGAAGCTGGAGGAATACAAAAGGTTGAGGAAAAAGATGGAAGTGAAGATGACAGCGGTGCCAGTGGTAGGATGACTCGGCGCTGTGACCTCCAACAGAAGAAAGTGGCTCTAGCAGATCCCAGGAACAACATCCGAGCTTTCAGACCATAAGTGTGCAGTTCTAGGAATAAAAAAAGTGTGTGGAGGGGAAGGGGCCGAAGAGGTTGCTGAATGAACAACTGCTTGACCTGTCCTCAGCAAGGACACGATCACAAGAAGGTGTGAAAATAACAGTTTGTCTTTAAGTCTTAATGTTTCTTTTAATGCTCCCTTCTTCTTCTTCCTCTTTCACTCCTTTGTTTTATTTATTTATTTTGCTTTTAGGATTACTTTACACGCCTACACTTAATACCTGACCAAAGCAACCCTGAAAACAAAACATAATCCTTCCATTATCTATCCTTTTCTCCCATCCTTCTTTTGCGTTTGCAGCTGCATGGTCTGCTGTGACCTTTCTGTGCAATGAAATAAATACAGATTTTATCTGTTAAAGGCTGCTCATGGTACAGACATCAGCATGACCTCTGCGGTTCATACGAGGTAAAATAATGTCAAAGTTGAGCCAAATGGGCGCCTGTAGGACACAGATAACGTGATAAATAACTCTTGTTTTTAATCTTTTGCTGCATGAAACCGTGATCAATTTTACCCTTTCCCTCTCTGGTAGCCAAAAGGAAAACATATCAAAATTAGGATCAAGTTACGGAAGTGAAGTGATGCAGAGGTGGCACAGAATAATGCTGATTGCTTTCATCAAGCAAATAAACAGAATTAAGGTAATTTCTGTTCTCAGTGTGCACACACAGAGACCTACTGACATAGTCTGGGGCATCCCCGAAGCAGGGATTGGAGGAGAAACGGAGAGAGAGAGAGAGAGAGGGAGAGAGAAAGAGAGAGAGAGAGAGAGAAAGAGAGAGAAAGAGAGCAAGTCTTTCCCAGCTCCACAGCTGTTGTACTACAGTTGCTCTGTGGTGGATGCAGGAGCAGGGTGGCAATGATCCCTGGCGTCATGGACTCTTAGACCACCTCATATGCACGCAGAACCTGTCAAGCCAACTTCCACAGCTATCTTCATCATAACCACCGTGGACCGTGAATGGACTCTAGGCTCCAGATAGCACCGGTGGTCCCGACACCGGACCCCACCGCCCGCGCACCCTGGAATATCAGCTCCATCAACCGGCACCGGCTCCTGGAGCTGTCTCCGGTAGCTACAGCTGTAAGTGTCCGACCACTGCTGCTGCTTCAGTTTTGTATTTGTATGCTTGAAGGGCAGTTCTTAGCATGACTGGAGAGCCTGTGCGCTCTCCAGTGATGCGCAGCAAACCCTGATCCAGAGCAGTCAAGCACAAACTGACCACAGGTGAAAGAGAGAGAGAGAGAGGAGCCTGGTCTTCTAGCAGAGCGGTCATAAAATAGAAGAATTGTCAGACGAGAGGTTTTGCGCATGAACGAGGTGTTCGCTCTGGGTGGGTGAATGAATTCATGAAATCATGAATGACACCTTCCTCCGCCGCGCGTCTCCTCTCCGTTCATTCAGCACCAGCGCTGAATAAAAGCAGGAGCGCAGCGCAAATTCTTCCCCGGCTTGTGATTTTAAAACCCCGCGTCCACTGTCATAAGTAAGGAACTTCTGTGATCAAACAGGGGCTCTTCTTTTTTTTTAGTAACTGTTGTTTCATTTAACATGTCTGAGGACGAGTTATGACTTTTCTGGCTCCATCCTCTGTAAACATTATAGCATCTAACCCCCCCCCCCCCCCCCCCCCCCCCCCCCCCCCCCCCCACTACCACCACACACACAGGTTTGCCATTAAAGATGACATTATTCTCTTAAATCTTAATTAAGTCTTACTTAAATGCCTGTGACACGTGTCCAAATACCACAGAGATAAAGAACAAAAGCCTCCTTTGCCAAATGTTTTTACTGCTCTGTTCATAGTTGCTGGTTTTAGAGGGTGGAGTCTGACTTACTGCATGACTCCAACCTCTTTTTTGAAGGATGTGCTTTTTAAAAAAAAAAAAAATCTGTGTTAAGGCTTTATGCTGCTCACTTTCAAGGAACAGTATACGCCACCTACTGCAAAGCTGGGTGGAGTAAAAGGTGGAGCGGCTGGATGATTTTAGTCTAATGTGGGTCAGTGACATCACAACATCCTGCAACACGTTCCTCTATCAAGCAAACACATACCCAATTTGATTGATAAACTTAATTGATCAGGTCGCGTATTTTTATTGGCCTTGATGTGTAATCAAAACTGTCTGTTCTGATAACATAAATGATCAATCACTTTGCCTTCAAGAATTTTTTATTTCTGTTTAAAAAACTTTTTTTTTATTCAAACCATGTGATCATGGCATCTCTGTCGCTGATGGCGTCCTTCTGCTTTTTTTTTTTCCCTTTTTTAATTCTCACAAAAGTCTGAGATGCTTACCGGTTTTGTTACAAAGTCTCATGCAGGATCAGACCTCTGTCTCCCTCTGTCTGGGAGTAGGATTAGTTCAGCCACAGCCTGCAAGGAAATCCGTCGGTCTTTTCACCCCTGAACTGAAGTCCATTAACAATACATCACATGAATGGAGAACAGACTGCTTTGACCTGATAGGAACCTACTGAAGCCTCCTAAAAGATGCGGAGCAGAACTGTTTGATGGACACCTATAGGGCGCTTTGTACGACAACTTCAGCTCAACAAGTGAGAGCGGTTCAGTTCTGGTTCTGACTCTGAAGCGCAGCTCTGTAGGCTTCAGTTTCTCCACCTTTTTGGCATCTGGTGTTCATAACAGAAGTGCTGGGAAGCTTACAGTGGAGAGAACCCTTGGGGAAGCTTTTGCTGAGACAGATGGGATCCGACACTGAAAAAAGTGTGGCTTTCTGTGAATAACTCGAGGGTTTCTACATTCCTATTCAGAGCTACTTTTCCTCTCGCCACAGTTTGTTGCCTTTGCCTCGCTCAGTCTAATCCACTTTCTCCGCAGAGTCATAAATATGTGAGTTCAGCTTGTAAATGCTCAGTTTTGTAGGTGTGTGTGCATGCACTTTCCTGGATGGTGCAATCTGTTCGTTTTTGTCTTCAAAATGACACATTGATGTATGTGAGCGGGTTGTCCTTTATTATCTAGTTCTGTGATTAATCTGCTGTTGATTAGACACTATTTCTTTATTAACTAACTGTTTATTTGATGACGAGGTGGTGAGATTTGGCTGATTCTGGGATCTCCATTCCCTAATTTATCATTGCACTGACTTTTAATAAAATATTCCATGGATATATCATATTAATATTATTTTTAAAGCAGTTGTGCTACTTATAGATGAAACATCAAAATGTTTTGAAGCTTAAAAATGTTCGTTATCCTGCCTCACACAGGATTGGTCAACGGCCTGCCAGTCCTCACACCCCAAACACAGATCTCAGCACACCCGGAAGGGTGTCAAACTTGGCTGATGAATGTTAAAGCAGCACTAATATATATATTTTTTTCTCCAAGCTAAAACATATGTTTTGATTTCATTAGAATAATTATTTGATAACTGAGAAGAAATGTTGCCCAGTTCTCACGGTTTCCAATCTATCTCTCGACAAATGGCAAACCCAACGCAACCGCCCAAAGTAACAGTGGATTCCCGGTTGTTGGAACAAAGGCTTTGCAGCACAATGTCACAAATCAATAATGACTTGGCCAGAGAGCCCCAGAGAGCCCCAGTGGACCTCAGAGGCAACTAAGAGACTCAAGAAGAAAAGTAATGATGGACAAGAAAATGAAAAAAGTAACTGAGTGAGAGAAATCCTTGAACATGCTCATGGGGGCACCTTCTGAGATAAAAACCGCAAAGGTCTTTACCATTAAAAAAAAACATTCAGTGTATAAAAACATGTGGACAAGCTGTCTGTGACATTATTATTATTATTATTATTATTACTACTATTATTTGGACCAATCGGGACATCATCTTAACTGGAGCAGACCCCTCCCAACCCTTGGTTAATCAAAAAAATAGACAAATAGGCCTGAAAGTAACTTTTCTGCATTGTTCACTTTACAATTTAATAGAATAGAGTATGTTCAGCGTCGTTATTAATTATACTGACAATGCTCGGAGTCAGTTACCGCGGTAAGAGACGAGTACCTTGCTTTCTGAACGGTCTTGCTCGGGGTTAAGTAACCTCGCTTTGTGAAACGTAAAAGTCTTGAGTTTCCCTGAGTTCAGGTTCAACATACTCAGAGTTTCGACATAACCTGCTTTGTGAAACAGAACCATGATAGTCATATGGTGTCCGAGTCATTGTCCGATCCCGAAGTGTATGAAGCTCCTGTTTCCACCGAGCTACTGGACTGCAAGTCATGGTTGTCTGAACATCCCAGTAAGTGGAAAAGCTTGTTAGTGTTGTTGTGTGGGTCTTACATGAGGGTGGGTGCAAGTGACCTGCAGTGTCGCTTGTCGAAGAGGGCTTTCTCAGAAAGTTTTTTGTATTGAGGAAAAAAAAAAAGCTGATTACACATTTGAAGAGGCAGGCGGTTTATGCACAGTTGGAAGGATGCTGAAATTTTAACAAATGATTTGGTTTTATAGACATGTGGAGTAAGGACATGGTTGAATTAAAAGTGACTCATTGCTTTACATCTGCACCGCCTCCACCCCCAACCCACCCACACACCCACCTCCACACACACCTCCACCTCCACCATTAACAAAACATTTTAATTGTGCAGAGAAATAGTCCAAAATGTGTTAAAAAAGAAAAAGACAGGGAGTGTTTAATTAATTGATCTGAAGTCATTTCTATTAAAAAATCAGACATTCTTTTATCAGACTTGATTGAATGATTTTTGAAGGACTTCGTAAAATTGGAACTACCTGTCATCATTTCGTGGGAGGCGACCTCTCGCTATACTTGACGTCCTTGGGCTAAAACAACTGTGACAGATCATTTGCAAGAAACAGATAAATATTTTATATTTATTCAATGGAATGCTTAGAAAAATAAAACAGGATAACCACGGGCATGTTAAATTAATCGTCCCCCGATAAGCTGCATAACAGGGCCATGAATTTTTACTGCCTGAAGTACGTAACTGAATCTGGAGCCCTTTTATATTCGGGTGAAACACCTCATTTACTGTTAATACTGAAACTCTGAGTCATGAACGGTCCGTGGCACGGTGAGCAAAAATATATCTGAGAGTCGCCAGACTCGACTGGATGATCAACACAGACAAGTTCAATGATTAGAATAATATTGTCACTCAAGGTGTGTTTTTATTTTCAGGGAAACTCCCTTAACTATGTTTATTAAACTAGTCTAGGCTGCTACAGGGTCATAAACGTTTCTGTTGTGCAAAAAAAAAAAAAAAAAAATCAGTTCATGAGTTTATATTTAGATGTGCTGATCATGTTGACATTCATGTGCTCACATCTAAGTCATATTCTTTTGTGGTTTCAGGCAAATATGATCTATGAGAAAGAGCAATATATAGTTTTTTTTTTTACTGTTTCTTTATTTATTTAACCAAAGTGAAGCCAAAAAGAAAGAAAAAATCAAATAGGCGATACTAAGTGCCCCTTTACTGTTTCTGTAGGATTTAAGAGGGTAAGTTAAGGCCAGATCCTGCTAATAATCAGCCCATTGAGGAATTGATCCTCAGCAGATGTTGTTCTGGTTGTTTGCTGATCTGGAGCATTCAAGGACCAGTTTATACAATGCCAAGCAGGAAAGACATAAGCAGTAGTGTTAGATAGACAATTCTTTGTGCTCCTCAGTGTGGAAACCATTTCCAAACACCTTGGACTTTAAAGTTCTTCAGTGAGAAAGACTATTGATAAGTGGAATTCAAGACAGTTTCTAAACATCCGTACAGTGGAAGTACCAGATCAGACAATGGTAAGCTCAAATTTTAAAAATAATATAAAAAGAAAATGTGTAAGTGCTTCATCTCAGACTCTACAGGCCTCTTTGAGCAAGTTAAATGTTAAAGTCCATGACAGCACATTTAGAAGGGGATTAAGCAAGTGAAGTTTGTCTAGAAGGACTAGCGGAGGAAATGCGTTCTGTCCTAAAGCAACATTGAAACCACAACCGAGGTTCACAAGTCTGCATCTGACCAAATCACAAGACTTCATAATCATTGTCCCATGGACAGATAAGACCTAGGTGGAGTCATTTTGCCTCAATGTCATGTTTGGCAAAGGCCAAGCAGCATTTCAGGGGAAACGCTTCATACCATCAGTCAAGCACGGCAGTGGTGCGGTGATAAATTGGGATTGTTGTGCAGATGTGGGGCCTGGAGGTCTTTAAATCGCTGAGTCAACCATGGACCACTCGAGTATTCTTGAGGCCAATTGATGGCTAAAGCTGAAAGAGCAATGCACTAGCAAAATGATCTGAAGCACAATTCTGTGGTGAGACCTTAAACAAAACTTTACATACTAAAGCAATGTTAAAAGGAAAAATTCCTTCACAACGATGTAAAGAACTACGTTTTTCAACCCCTTGCTGCTTAAAGTAGATCTAGAGTGTATTTCATCATGGGGGGTACTCAGTATTGCCCACATGATTTTTCTTTTCTTCCTTTTTGTTTTATTTCTGTGAATAAATAAAGGCTAAGTGAAAACAACTACGTGATGTTGTTGTCTGGGTTGGTAATTGTCTAAGATCCCCCTTGTGATCAGATTTTTATTAAGATTTTTTCACAAAAAGCAAACGAACACAAAAGCACACAGGATTAAAAAGCGCCTTGGTAACTTTCGTGTATGATTATATTCTCTCCCCCTCCTTCCTCATCTGTCTCTCTGAATCTTCCTTATGTCTTATCTTCATCGTAAGACTCAGTGCACTTATTTGTCTTTCCCTGTTTTATATCACCATGCAATAGGCAGCAACCAGACCATTTACATTTATATTGTGTGCTGCCCTCTGATGGGAATAAAAATAAATAAATAAATAAATAAAACTCACAGAATGTAGAGTGATATTACAGCCCAGAATTTTCTTTAACTCTAACTAAACAAGAAAAACAAATCTCTCACACTCAAGTAGTTCATTGTGCCTTCTTTCTACTCCTCTGCCAAGTGATTGGCAACAATCTGCTCCTGAGTTGTTCAAGCTCAAAGAGGCAACGTGAGAGGAACCAGGAGGATGGGAAGGAGAGGTCACGAGAGTCAGAGGACTAGACAGATAGAAGCTTTCACAATCAGCCGGTGAGGGAACCAAGGAAGGTGAGAACATCCGACTGGATCTCAAGTGTGCCTACACTCTACACATTTAGTCTATAGATGTCTACAACTTGTCCCCACTTCCAGTAATACGTCCACGACCTTTTACCCTTTTACTTACATAACAGTTTGTTCTGCGCTATTAAAACGTCCTCCATCTACCAGCACGGGGTTGTGACTCTGCAGAAAAGTAGGACTGTTGAAACAGATGTCAGGAAATGCACAGACGTACATACACATGCACAGCTGCCAGGATTAACAAAATCAGATGTGTGAGTGTGTGTGTGTGTGTGTGTGTGTGTGTGTGTGTGTGTGTGTGTGTGTGTGTGTGTGTGTGTGTGTGTGTGTGTGTGTGTGTGTGTGTGTGTGTGTGTTGAACAGCGGAGAGTCTGAGGAAGATATAGCTCAGCGTAAGTAGTCTGGTGATGATGTGTTTGGGGATGAGTGAGCACCAGGAAAAAATATAACTGAGAGAAAAAAGGAAAGTGTTGATGCAGGGAGAGTTCCTGATGTAAATCCTGGCGTGAAGGTTTCAGGTGAAACGGCTCAGCAGGATGAATGCGACGCTGTCATGTGAGACTTTTCCATTGACAGAAGGAAAAAACAAATCCTTAAAGTTTCAAAGACAAAACTGTTGGGTTTTTTTTTAAAGAATACATGTCTGTAATATTTATCAAGTCTTTTCAAATCAGCATATTTCTCGCTTTACTTCTGTGGACGTGCTGAGCCAACAAGTTTTTTGGGTTTTGTTTAGTTTTTTTTTTTCATCTGCGTGGGTTTCATCCTCTTGATTCTGTTCACTCACTGTTGTTTCAACTAACAATAAAACACTCTCCTCCCAAAAATGAAGAAACACAAGTTTTCACAAAACAATGTAATATCTGAACAAACAGAACTTATATTGCAGTGAACAAACAAACAAAAAAAAAATCAAACAAAAACAGACTACTGCTGACAAAACATACAAAATGGGGAAGAGGGTTCAGACGATCCATATTTTAAAACCCAAAGACATTTGAGAAGCGATGAAGAGCATTTCAGACTTACTTATATTTACCACAACGCTACCTAAACTACATCAACCTCTACCATTAGATGTGTTGCAGCATGAATAACTAACACGTTCATTTTTTTTTTGTGAACTTGTGCTATTAAAGGAATAATATAGATTAGAAAATATAGAATCTGGAAGTGCAAATCGTGGATGAATATGCCTTCGAAATAAAAATCAGTGGAAGGACTTTGGTGAGCATCTTTTCAGCTGAGACCTGAGTTCAGCTCAAACATTTTTTTTTTTTTTCTCCAGAAGAGTGCTCATTGACTTGTATAAAAAAAACCCACTAGTTTTGAGGCTAGGAAAAGATCAAGGTGTCGCCTTACAATGCAGTATTAATATTCACCAGAGTGGCGACTCCAGCAGAGACTCAACATTCATGAAAACACAGGCCAGGGTCTCAGCCTGTACCTACACCTCTGGTCGTGCGTCATGTGTGATTGCTGAGAGATGTCTTTTGTGTGAATCTGTACTTTGTTTTGTGTGCAAATCCTTTAAACTGTTAACCATTGTTCCGCAATCTGAGAAGAAACGCTTTCATTGTTCCTTCAGTCCCCTTTTGTTCTGACGCTTTGCTTTACACGGTAAAGGACGCAAACATATTGTATCGTCTGCCAATAGTTGATAGCGCTTACATAATTTGCAGTTTTTTCTGTTGAACCGTGACTTCACGAGACTTTTTCTATGACGCACCCTTTAAGGTAATGCTGTAAATCAGAGGACTCACCGAGTTTCACTGCTGACGTCACTGGAAGACATGAATAACCAAGATGAGTTTTTATGAAGTTAATATGCTGAGTCAGCAAACACACCTCGGGAATATGTGTGTTTCTTTTCCTTCTTTTTTGCACAGTTTCAGTCATTCAAACTGAGAACGAAGTTGCCTGACGCAGCATACAGAGTTGAGTACAGAAAACATCGAGACCTATGGGGAGACATTACAATGACCAAAAAAAAAAAAAAAGAAAAGAAAAGAAAAGGATATTGCTGCCTTCTTCTATTTCTTGTGAAGGTCCCAGTGCCAAATTGGCCACGAGAGACTAAACTGTTCTCGATCACAAGCGTTTGAAAGTGATGTGAAATAATAAAATCCATCAGAGACACGTCTTGATATGTTAACAAATGACTGAGGATCAAAGTGCTGATGGGGGACACAAGCAAAGACAAACACAGAGACACACCATAAATATTGTATATTTAATCATATACTGTACATAGATTGATGGATGGATAAATTCATGGATGGATGGCAGACAGAAGGATGGATTGAAGGGATGGATCTTTGAAAGCTGCAGTATTAACGGAATTAGATTTACAGTCCTTTTTTAAGCAGTCTCTTTTCGTCGCGTCTGATCAGAGCAATTATTTAAGAGTTAAACGAGAGGCAACTGAATTCACAATTTAAATCCCTTATCGCTTAAGGAGGTTAAAAGGAAGGTCTTCTATGTAGTATTTTCAAAATAAAAGCCTTCTGAAACTTACAAGACGTATTTAAAATCATATGCTGAGTTATTAAAACAGATTTCAGATCAAGGCAAATGATAAACTGAAAATCTAAACATGATGATTTTTTAAAATAAAAGCATACATTTGCTTTCCTCCTAAAGTGTAACGCCACTTAAAATAATAGCTTAAACACTCTCTTAAAAAACAAACTAAAGTAGTACTAAACTAGAAATTTACGAAAACGTTTATTTAAATAAACAGGACATATAAACTGACTCCTTTTTCAAAATATAAAGCTGTCTTTAACTATTCAGTTCATTTTATTATTAAAGTTCAGACACATTCATTTAGACCTTCAAATTTGTTAGTTGTCTAGTTTGACTCAAAATCCCCCGTTCAGAAATTAAATATTATGACATAGACAACAAAACATGTGAAAAGGGGTGAATTGTGTCGGTTTAGACACAAAATCAATTTTTTCTGCTTCCAAGTCGTGTATGTCGTGTACCACCAAGCCCGAACAAACTTGAAACCCAGACTGTTTTTTCCCTTGTAAATGTGATGAGATTTCATTTGTGATATTTATGCAAAAAGCTGTGAGATTGAATTTATCTGCGCTACTGTTGATGTTAAATTCATGTCCCAGGGAATGTCTCAATGAATCAAACTGACAGTGTCACAAAATTCTGTGACACTGGATGATTTATCATAAGAGCATTTGCTCAGTTTCATGTGGTTACAGATTCCTCTAGGTATTTATCCTTGACTCATTCTGAGTACAAAAACACTGATTTACTAATGGTTTAATCAAATAATTTGTTTTTTTATTGTTCTTCTACCCTTTCGTGACTTCACACTGTGATAAGCCAAGTCCTTTTCTTGCGTGCACGTGCAGGGCTCCATGGTCCTCGGCCATCCGTTTCCAACAGTAGACGTCCCTGATCACGCTCACTACACCATCGGCATTATCATCCTTGCAGTCGGCATCACAGGCATGCTGGGAAACTTCTTGGTCATCTATGCTTTCTGCAGGTATGTAGCATCGATATTTGACATTAACACATGTGATAATACAGTAAGTGATGGTTAACCTCTATGTCGCCCGTATTTCAGCTTGTACGTGTTTGTGTTTGTGTGAAGGAGCCGGAGCCTGCGGACACCGTCCAACATCTTCATTATTAATCTGGCGGTCACGGACTTCCTCATGTGTCTCACCCAGACGCCCATCTTCTTCATCACCAGCATGCACAAACACTGGATCTTTGGAAAGAAAGGTGAACCGTGCACAGACAGAGACTATGTTCACACTGCCGGCGCAAAATCTGATTCGTACCATAGCATATCCACACCGTTGCTGTGGTAACCCACATGTATGAAACAAACAAACCAAACTATGGGGTGGTGAGCCGGCGTTGCTGCTGCTGCAAATGGTTACATGGAGCTGCAGTGCAAGTTTTCTGCAAATGAAATGAGGTTTTCATGGATGGAGGAAGCTGTTTATGAGCAGGACTGGGAGGAGAACACCGCTCAGCTCGGAAAAATATACCAACGCAAATGTAGAAATATGATCGCTTATTATACGTGATGAAATTGGAGGTTTTCTTTATAAAGATGCAAAAACCATCGACACCTTTTTGTTGTTGTTTAGTTTATCCTCTGATTTCTTTTTTTCCAATCCACCAACAATATTTTATTTAAAAGCTCTTTTAAAGCATTGTCACATTGTGGATAGTGCCTAAATAGTCAGCACTGGCATTAGAGCATCACAGAGCGCCGTAGTACCAGGATATGAACATGTGTAGCTAATGAAGAAAATAAATGCCTTTTTAATACAAAACTAATTCTATTTTCTCCAACTGAAAGGCATTTTGTTGTCATCAATGGAAAAGGGAAAATGAAAGCAAGTTGTTGTATATCATCAACGCTGCTGTTTGTGAAATGTGCCGTTATATGTTTTCTTGCAATGGTTTATGAAATGTTTGCAGTGAAGGTTTCCGAAAATAGTGTCACATCTGAGCCCTTTTACAGCAAAAAAAACATAATTTCCATAAAACAGAACACCCATGTAATGTTCACTAGCAGACACTGTTGTTTTTTTTTTCTTTCCCCGGTAGATTTTACCTTAGTGCACGAGAACTTTCTGCAGGACTTTATTTTTTCATGTCTTGGATGTTTAATATGCTCTCAGTATCTTGACTTGTAAAATGAATGCAGACATGTGTTTGTTTCTCTACCGACATGATTTGAATGTTATCTGGCGCTTGGATGACACAACTGGAGGCCTGTGATTACGCAGCCTGTGTGACAGGTCGATGGTGATCACACACTCGGAGCCTGAGAGATGGCTGCCGATAAAGTGATGACTGGGTGTTTATTTCGTCAGTGTGTCTCTGTGAGTGAACAAACGTGGAAAAATGTGTGTGTCACGTTACGTTATTTATGAATATTCTGCGTTAAGTGGAACGATTGGAGAACAGAGCTTTACATTATGAAGGCAGAATCTTGTAAGTCACATCAACACGTCTGCAGTTCACATAGTGTTTCTTTATTGCCTTATTTTTTTCAGAGATATCCCTTTATTGATCACCTTTTCTGTTAATTCCACATTTCTATTATTTCCTTTTTGACATTCAAGCTCAATCCTTCAGCTTGATGGTCTTGTTTTTTGTTGTGAGTCAAACCGCTCTAGTATTTAGGTTCTAGATCAACCAGATCAACAGAAGTGTGTCAAACATTTGCTGAAAAGTTGTTTGACCCAAAGCAATCATTGGATAGCATGTTGGAATATCTCTCCCACTGTAGCCATCTAAACATCTTGCTCACAGAAGCAGAGTCCGTTTTCTCCACGTTGACCTCTCAGACGGTGTTTGGAGCCTGAAAGGTCAGAGTAAAAATATTCACCTTTGGCGAACTGCTTAAGCGTTTCCACTTGTCGACTGCAGTGCAGCAATGCCGCTTCTCCAAATCACACATCACAATTGCAAATCTGATCCATAACAAAATAAAGAAACCAAATCCCATCAACTTGTAACTACGTAAACCCATATTTCACTTCTACATATAATATAGTGGCATTTTTTTATTTGATAATAGCAACAAGTCTCAAAGGTTGGCATACGAGCAAGAAAATGGAAAAAATAAATTTTACCAATAAAAAACACATGGAGGATTCACATTGCAACTATTGCAACTCGGTGACATGATTGGGTGTATAATTCCTAATTTTACCCAACTGGCGTTAAAATGCCTAATTTTATTCCTGACTACTGTAACAGTTAATTTTCCTTCAGAGAAAACTGAATTGAATTAAATTGAATTTTCAATTCAAAATACTTTATTAATCTCCAAAGGCAAATTAATTAAAAAAAGAGCATGTCAGAGAGAGGCAGAGTGTCTAAGAAGTAAAGATAAGACGCGATCCATCGGTCTGTGAAACACCATTTAAACAGATTGTGAAACCATTTCTGAATCATTTTCCTCAGCGTACATTTTCAAAGACTAATAATCTCACCATCTACAGCAGTGTTCTTCAGCCCTGGTCCTCAGGACTCACTGACCTACCCTTTTTAGATGCTGCTCTGCTCTAACACATCCGAATCAAATTAGTGGGCCATTGGCAGACTTGCGTGGACCTCAATGACAAGCTGTTCCTATCCGGTGTGTTTGAGAAGGGACCTACGCAGGACAGGGGGTCCTGAGAACCAGGGTTGAAGAACACTAAATCTACAGCATCTACAGTAAATGTAGGAACTCATCAGGGAGATGAATCTGGAAAAATCTCAATATGCACATAATAAAGCTGAAAGTCATTACTGGCCTGTGATCTTCAGCCATCAGGTAACGTTGCATTAAATGCAGACACGATTCAGCCGTGGAAATCACTGCATGGACTCAGGAACACTGCTGGAAATCAGAGAACACAGTAAACCATAGCATCCAAAATGCAGGTTGAAGCCCTTTATCATGCAAAGAAGAAGTCATATGTTAACATAATTCAGAAACGCCAGCAACTTCTCTGGGCCAAAGCTCATTAAAAATGGACTGAGGTAAAGTATGTCTGTCCTGCGGTAAGATGAATCAAAGTTTTGGATGCCGTGGTTTCTCTAACCCTTACAAGGCACTGACCCTCAGTTCCTGTGAGGGTTTGCCTGTCCCCCAGTCATGCAAGGGTTAAACTCCAAATGAAACTTCAAATACTGGCCTCCTCAGATCACAGAAGATGTTAAAAGAAGATAGGGTGTTACTCAGTGGCCAACCATGATCACCATGTCCTAAACTTCATTAAACATGTTGCTGCTATACTATTTGGTATCACCTTATGTTTCTTTAAGATGGTACTTTTCCTTACTAGTCTTCCATGTTCTATTATGAGTGACATTTGGGCTTATGAGATTTTCAAATCACTGCATTCTGTTCTTATTTGTTTTATCCAGAGCAACAACTCCTTTTGGAATTGGAGTTTATTTGTAACTAAGTAAAGCTTTAGTTGTCGTGACAGCTCTGGCTAATGTGCTCCAGGCATTGTAGATTATTTTAGTGCATTCTGAGAAATTCGTTCCCCTCACCCACACTACCATTAAGAATGAGATTTTGAAGTTTAAGTAATAAAAATAATGGCCCACTGTGCACTACATGGTGTGGAGAATATCAGGGAACGAGAGAGGCTGTGTTTCTAATAAATTAGGGTAATCCATGCCCAGTATATGAAATAGGCAACACTGGGTTCTATATAGTCACATCTCATGTTTTCATGTGAAGTCATGCCTTAATGAGCAGAGCCTTGCTTTCTTCATTGTGCACTGTGCCATAGGGTGAATGTTTGCTCTGCTCTACTTACTTTGTGAAAATTGACACTTATTCATGTGCACAAATCAACTTTAAACTGAATGTGTGTAAAAAAAAATAACCCAAATCCAATTAAGTTGTCATAGAAAATGAAAAAACAAAAAAAAAAACCTCTCAAACTCCTCACTTGCCCATTCCTCTGTGGGCGGTTGCCTTCTTCAAGCTTCGGTCCTCTACAGGAAGTCTGGGGGCTTGGGGGTTCTTTGGTGTATTTTTATTGTTCCTAGGGCTGTGCTCTTCTGGACTGAGATCTCTCGATGTTGTTTCTGGGATCTGCTGGAGCCACTCTCCCAGCTTGGAGGACACAGCTCCAAGTACAATCGACACCACTGCTGCTTTCTCCTCCTACACCTTCTCCATCTCTTCATTCAACCTTTCGTACTTCTCCAATTTCTCGTGTTCCTTCCTCTTGATATTGCTGTCACTTGAGATTGCCACGCCAATCACCACTGCTCTCTCCATGGAGTTTGTCAACCACCACGATGTCAGTTTATTGGCCTGAATCTGGAAGTCCCTCAGGATTTTTGCTCTTTCATTCTCTATCATCTGTGGAGGTATCTCCCAGCCTGACTTAGGGACTTGCAGACTTCCAACCTATACTTAGTGCAGATATTTTTGTACGTGATAACTAGGCAAGGCAAGGCAAGGCAAGGCAAGGCAAGGCAAGGCAAGGCAATGCAAGGCAATGCAAGGCAAGGCAAGGCAAGGCAAGGCAAGGCAAGGCAAGCTTATTTGTATAATACAATTCAGCATTAAGGTGATTCAAAATGCAACTGCATGCCACAACTATGTGCTGGTGCAGGTGTAGATCACGTCTGGGATGACCTCCTGGTGGTAGGTATTGCCTCCCTCTCCCATATACCTTTCTGATTCTCAGATTATCACCCTCCTACTGAGCATATACCTTGGACGGTTCAGTGGTTTCTTCTAGCTTCCACGTCTTTGTTTGCCAGTCCATCTTACCTGGTCTCAGTGGTAGCGCCACCTGATTGGCCTCCATGATGGTGCCAGTGGGTATTGCTAGTTACTGCATTCACTTCTTCATTCATCTTTTCATCTTCAGAAGGTCTGCTATCTTTTACTCTTAGTAAAGTGTCACGTCGGCTTAAACAACGTCATCATCCCCATAACATGCCCTGATAACGCAAAAACACACCATGAAACCTGAGAAACAAGATCATAACAAAGTTGGATGGCTTAAGCCGAAGTGCTTACAATCAAAAATACTGGTAGAGCACCCAAACTTGAAGAGGGAACCACACACAGAGGAATGGGTGAGGGTATATATATATATATATATATATATATATATATATATATATATATATATATATATATATATATATATATATATATATATATATATATATATATATATATATATATATACATATAGCGAGAGAGAGAGAGAGAGAGAGAGAGAGAGAGAGAGAGAGAGAGAGAGAGAGAGAGAGGGAGTGAGCAGCACAGAAATCATCTGTCATGTGCTTTGAAACTGAGCACACTGCAGCATTTGTGCCGGGCCTGCAGGATGTAGTGCCAGATAACATGTTTATCCTGAAAGCTTGGGTCAGTAACAACATGAGCTAACTATTTGCCCTTTCTCTCTGCTTGTTTCTGCTTTCCTCGTCTTTCCTCCTCAGGATGTGAGTTGTATGCCTTCTGCGGAGCACTGTTTGGCATCTGCAGTATGATGACACTGATGGTGATTGCAGTGGACCGATATGTGGTGATTACCAGGCCTCTGGCATCTCTTGGGGTGATGTCTCACAAGAAAGCTCTGAGCTTTGTGGCCGTGGCCTGGTTTTACTCCATGGGTTGGAGCCTGCCTCCCTTCTTTGGCTGGAGTAAGTTAAACTGAAAGCTGAAAGCTGGGTCTTCGTCACTGCAAATATAAAAAAATACTGTTTGCTTTTTCCTCTCAATGATTATTCTTATGTGAGAGTGTGAGAGTGCTGGTGAAGAGTGTTCTACATTATTGCGTAAATCACGTTTTTTCCAACAGGGAAATACATTTAGTGTAACATCAGCATACAGAAGGCCTCTGACTTTATGCCCATCTGTAGTTGCAGTTTCAACAACTCTACAGTCTGGAGTCTCTTACTAGCTTTATATCTTCCCTAATGGGGATTCAATGATGTCACCATCTGTTAGGTTATGTTTCATCTTCTTCTATCATTACAACACACATATTAAACTGGGAATTAACTGCTTCAAGAGAGGAAAAACAGCTATTCACTTACAAAAGCACTTTTGCTGCAGAGTTCTGTTTAGGACAACCATGTCTAAAACATTATAAACATATGTAAATTAAAACTCTTGTATTATATTAAATTAATTTATTGTACATTTTTCTGTTATATTTTTCTCCAAAATAAACCAGACAACTCAGAAAGGATGCCTTTAGAAATCAAAGATGTAAGATACAGCATAATATAATGTGACTATCACATCCTTTTGTACTGTAGAAGCTTACAGTGTTCGTCCCTGAGAGAAAAGAGTAGTTATTGGACATTATTCACTTTAATTATTTGATACAACAGACAATGCTGGTGGGCTCCTATTAGCAGGCGTGCAGGGTACTTTTGTGGCGCCTCGACCATTAGCAGGTGTCTTCATTACCAGAAGCATCCACGAACAACAAAATACCCACAGAACGCAGAAGAATTTTTCAAATGAGTTTGTTTTTTACTATAAAAATGATCAATTAAAGGTACATTTAAATAATGGGATAAAGTACAAAAATAAAGCAATTATATTTTATTTTATTACTTTTTTATTCTAAAATAAATAATAATTCAGAAGCACTGTCATATCTGGGGTCGACTGTATTTAGCATGTGTATGAACCTACACTTTTTGATTGTAAAAGAACACTATATATTTATTCACGTGAAACACCACCGTTTCTGTAAGATATTTCCAACAGGTCTTGTTTTTTTTTCTCCGTATAAGATAATTCAGGAAATGATGCTGCCGGTGTCACTCGCGTCTTTTAAGGGTGTCACCGTCATGTGCTGCTCGCTGTAAGTGTGATGCCCTCCTCCCACTTGCTTAAGACGTTGGAATAATTTCACCACGCTGCTGCCTTTAGTTGCCATGGACTGCAGACAAACGTCGAAGCTGACAGCGGTCAGCACAAAACACGCTTCTCCCCTCAACTGCATACCTCCATTTAAGATGCTGTGATAAATTAGACATATGGCTACCTTTACTACCCACAAACTATAGACAGCTACAGACCAACTATACAGCAGAACCACTATTGTCCCTGTTTGGAAACATTTTTGGTAAAACTATTTACTTTACTGACAATCTAAAGAAATCTCTCAGACGGAGGCTTTATGAACTACAGAAGCTTGTGAATGCGATGGCAATGGCATGGCATAATTGTGCAGATTAAAATGAAAATCAATTTTAATTTTAAAACATTGCTGTAAGCTATACATTTAAATTAATCAATACAATTGATTTATTGCCCAGCCCTAATCACCACCCTTGCTGTGCATACAATCAGCAAACAGAAACCATCTCAGCTCCTTTAGTGTTAATTCATCATTCTGATTTATTTTTTTCATGCCATCTTCTTTTTACTTATTTTATTTGTTGGCAGTTGCCAAATAGGAAAAGTAGTTGACTACTGCCACCAAGTGGTATGGAATTCTGTTTTGCTAGGTGTGTGGATCCTACCGGGTCCATCATTGTAATTGAGTTGCAACCCAACAGGTGAAAGGACCAAGGAGGTGGAGCTGCATGGTTATCTTGTGTCGTAAACGAAGATAAGCTCGGAAAAGAGATGTTTTAGACAGTTCAAGAACATAACTCATAACTGCCTTTGTTGTAGACTAGGGGTTGCATAGACTAGTCAGCTTTACTGCTCCTTAATGACCTTTTATGGTCCAAGTATGTCTACGTAAGAATAATTGCTGATCACATAATTCTAACAACCAATATTCAATTCAATTCAATTCAATTTTATTTATATAGCGTCTATTACAACACAAGTTGTCTCTAGGCGCTTTCCAGAGACCCAGAACATGACCCCCGAGCAATTATTACATAAACAGCGGCAGGTAAAAACTCCCCTAGTGGAAGAAAAACCTTAAGCCAAACAGTGGCAAGGAAAAACTCCCCTTTAAGAGGGAAGAAACCTTGAGCAGGACCTGGCTCATGAGGGGGGACCCTCCTGCCGAAGGCCAGCCGGGTAGAGCAAGAAATAAGAAAGAATAGAGACATAGAGACACCGTCAAAGGTACAAGATAGGATACATTAGTAACTGTCCTTGGTAGTCCAATTAGACTTCTGTGTATATGGGTGATATATGGATAGACGGTGATACAAGGGGATGAGGACTGCAGGTCGGGGTGTCAGCAAGCATCCAAAAGACATCCACACAGACAGGTGAAGGCAGACACTGGGATGGTCAGAGGTGGAACTGCAGGTCAGCAAGCAGCTCCTGAGGCTCTGGTCCGCAGGACATGCAAAGTAGAGGAAAAGAAGGGCCAGACAAGCACAAAAAACTACCAGAACAATGGACCACAATTAAGTTTATGGGATATTGTTAATAAATGAGGGTTGAGGTGAAGAAGAGACAGAGAAGGCAAAGAGAAACAGAGAAGGTGAAAGGCACCACTCAGTGGATCATGTTGGTGCCCCCCTGCAGCATAGGCCTATAACAGCATATCTACACCGAAGCTATGTTTAAGATGAGCTGCTCTAATCTGGTCCTGTGGCTGCAGCTTTGACTACTGGCCCTGACACATTAAGGTACTAAATGTACACTAACTATATGCTTTATTAAACAGAAATGTTTTAAGTTTAGTTTTAAAGGTGGAGGTGGTATCAGCCTCCTTAACCCAAACTGGAAGTTGGTTCCAGAGTGATGGTGCCTGATAACAGAAAGCCCGTCCTCCAAATCTACATTTCGATACTCTAGGAACTACGAGTAAACCTGCACCCTGAGAACGGAGAGCTCTATTAGGAACGTACGGTTCTATAAGGTCTTGCAAATATCGCGGCGCTAGGCCATTTTGGACTTTATATGCCAGTAATAAAATTTTGAATTGGATTCTAAATTTTACAGGGAGCCAATGGAGGGAAGCTAAAACTGGAGAGACGTGGTCTCTCTTGTTGATTCCTGTCAGCACTCGCGCTGCTGCATTTTGGATCAGCTGGAGGCTGTTAAGAGAATTACTTGGACATCCAGCCAACAACACGTTACAGTAATCTAGTCTAGAAGATACGAACGCATGAATTAGTTTTTCGGCATCACTCTGCGAGAGGATGCTCCTGATCTTTGCGATATTACGGAGGTGGAAAAACGCAGTTTTACAAACCTGATTAATATGCTGTTTAAATGACAAATCCTGATCGAATATAACGCCAAGGTTTCGCACAGTTTTACTGGAGGCCATCGCAAGGCCATCTAATCCCTTCCTAAGCTGTTTGGGACCACAAACAACAACTTCTGTTTTATCAGAATTTAGTAGCAAAAAATTTCTGGACATCCAGTCCTTGATGTCCTTAAGACACATCTGAAGTTTGTCTAATGGTTCTGTTTCATCTGGCTTCATAGACAGATACAGCTGCGTATCATCAGCATAACAATGAAAATTAATGCCGTGGTTCCGGATAATACTTCCCAAGGGCTGCATGTATAAACTGAACAGGATTGGCCCTAGCACTGAACCCTGCGGGACACCATAGCAGACCCTCGTCTGTACGGAAGAAACCTCATGAACATGAACAAACTGGAATCTATCAGACAGATATGATTTAAACCAATCTAGAGCTGTCCCTTTAATCCCAACAACATACTCTAGCCTCTGCAGTAAAATGCTGTGATCTATAGTATCAAAAGCAGCGCTGAGGTCCAGCAGAACCAGTATGGACACTAACCCATTATCTGAGGCCATAAGAAGGTCATTCGAGACTCGAACCAGTGCTGTTTCTGTGCTATGATGCATTCTGAACCCTGACTGAAAAATTTCAAATAGATCATTTCTATACAAATGCTCACACAGCTGGCTTGCAACTACCCTTTCCAGAATTTTAGAGATAAATGGAAGGTTGGAAATTGGTCTATAGTTAGCTAAAATGTCTGGGTCAAGAGAGGGTTTATTAAGTAATGGTTTGATTACTGCGACTTTAAAAGCCTGTGGTACATATCCTAAGACTAGGGACAAGTTGATCTGTTTCAGTATTGTCGGTCCAATCAGAGAGAAAACATTTTTGAGTAGTCGAGTAGGGATTGGGTCTAACAGACACGTGGATGATTTAGATCCATTGACGACTGAGGTCAGCTCAGAGAGGTCAACAGGAACAAAACAGTCTAGAGTCAGGTCGGAGCATAAGGGGGTCGCCGAGGTTGAAGAAATTCCCACAGCCACTGCCGGGAGGGCCTGGCCGATTTCCTCTCTAATTCTGACAATTTTATTGCTAAAGAAGCTCATAAAGTCTTCACTACTGAGAGCTGCAGGGATGCACGGCTCAACAGAGTTGTGGCTCTTTGTCAGCCTGGCTACAGTGCTGAACATAAAACGTGGGTTATTTTTATTATCCTCTATTAACACTGAATAATAGGCTGTTCTAGCTTTGCGAAGCGCTTTTTTATACACTATTAGACTATCTTTCCATGCATAATAAATATCTACAGACCTACTAGAGTACCACTTTCTTTCCATTTTACGCACTTTCTGTTTTAACATACGAATATGTGAGTTAAACCAGGGAGTTAAGCTCCTACGGTTAGAGAACCTCTTTCTCAAAGGAGCAACTACATCTAAAGCTGTATGCAACACATCTGCAGTGCTACCAACAAGGAAATCAACGTCTGCAGAGGTAGAACCGAGGTCACAGCCCTCAACTGCTTCACTATGTTCCTCTGTAAGAAGATGAAGAGCAACAGCCTCCCTAAATTTAGTGATAGCTTTATCGGATAGACACCTGCTAAAGTAATTCCTCCTATTATGCGTAACGTTGACAATGTTGAATTCAAACGTTATTAAATAGTGGTCGGATAGGAGGGAGTTAACATGTGACACTAACAGATTATCAAGTTCTACACCGTAGACGAGGACCAGATCAAGAGTATGATTAAGACAATGCGTTGGTTCGTTAACTTTTTGTAAAATCCCCATCGATTCTAGAAGAGAATCAAAAGCCAACTTAAGATTGTCGTTGTCAACATCCATATGAATGTTAAAGTCGCCCACTATGATGACTTTATCTGTACTGATCAATAAACTAGATAAGAAATCTGAGAACTCAGACAGAAACTCCAGATAAGCTCCAGCAGGAGGCCGGTAAACTACCACCAACAAGACTGGCTTCTCTGATTTCCAGCTCGGCAGTTTTTAAACTGAGCGTGAGGCTTTCAAACGTATTATAATCGCATTTAGGTTTGGATTTTATTGTAAGACTGGAGTCGTAGATCGCCGCTACTCCTCCACCTCGACCTGTGATTCGAGGAATATGATAATTAACGTAACTGGACGGCGTCGATTCATTTAAACTAACAAACTCTTCCTCTTGGAGCCACGTTTCTGTTAGGCAGAAAATGTCACTCCGGGTCTCAGTAATTAGATCGTTTACTAATAGAGACTTGGAGCTTAAAGATCGTATATTTAGTAATCCGCATCTAATTGTTTGGTCCTTAGTTCGCACTAAATGCGTATTTGTTTTTATTTTTACGAGGTTATTTTGGTTAACGCCTCTATTACGTCGCGCTTGGTGAAGATTTGGAGGACGGGGAATCGATACTAAATCTATTTTACTTGGCACCTCGTTAGAATCTCCAATTACATCATTTACTTCTACCTTTTTATTGGCAGGCGATAGTCCTCGAGAAGCAGCAGAGAAGCGTGTAAGACTGCAGCTCTGCACCCCGGCCTGGACCCTGGATTGTCAGGGGGAGGATCTAATAATATCAGCCAGATTTCTAGAGATAAGAGCTGCACCATCCCGGGTGGGATGAATGCCGTCTCTTCTAAGCAGACCAGGCTTTCCCCAAAACGTCTTCCAATTGTCAATAAAGGCCACGTCGTTTTCTGAACACCACCGAGACAACCAGCGACGGAGCGACAACATGCGGCTAAACATGTCATCACCGGTCAGATTGGGGAGGGGACCAGAGAAAACTACGGAGTCCGACATGGATTTGGCGTAGTTACACACCGAGACAATATTGATTTTAGTGACCTCCGACTGGCGTAGCCGGGTGTCATTAGCGCCGACATGGATGATAACTTTACTGTATTTACGATTACCCTGTGCCAGCAGCTTCAAGTTTGCTTCGACGTCGCCCGCTCTGGCCCCCGGGATGCACCTAACTATGGTCGCTGGAGTCGGCCTCACATGCCTCAAAATAGAGTCGCCAATCACCAAGGTCGGTTTCTCAGCGGGTGTGTCGCTGAGTGGGGAAAAACGGTTAGACACGTGAAGCGTGTCTTCTGCAGGCGAGAAGGGTGGTAGGTCTTTGCAGCAAACTTTCAACTATGTGGAAATACTTTACTAAAGATAAATCTTCTGTCACCGTCAATATCTTCAGGTCAGTTCTGAAACACAATAAAAGTACAAGCTGAATACGCACTCTTTAAAAGGATATTCACTAATGCTAGTTGAGGGATCCACATCCTCTGGTCAACAGTTTGGATGTTCACCAAACACCCCACCTAAAGGAAAAATGACAACTGGAAGACTTGAGTGTCTCATTAAACATCCACCATGGAGCTGTAGCTGCTCACTACATGATGCATGGAAGATCCAGACCTGGACGCCTATCCATCTGTGATGCCAAAGAGACATGCCGCTCCCCACGCTGCTGATCATCCAAGATAATCAAGGAATGGGGAATAATGGTGTCCTGCAGTGTCAATGTTTCTGACGCGATCTGGGCTGCACAGGACACACCTTGCAGCTGTTAATCAAAGATTTGGTTTGGCCTGCCTGATGTAGTGAAGACTACTGAAATAATAAAATTACACTCAGAGAGCAATCACTTTATTTTAGCTTGCTTTGTTAAATTATAGCCTGTGTGCAGCTGTAACACGCTTAAAATTTACATTTTCTATGAAGTGAAGTTCGTCAAGGCCAGAATGTTGCTGATGTCAGAGGTGAGCCAGTGGCTGGTGAAAAAGCCAGACTGGCCAATAGATTTGGAGCAAGCCTTTGGGCCACATTTCTGAAAGTGCGAGAAGACCAGCAGGCTCCTCCGATGCAGTCTAGAGTTTGTGAATATTTCTCTGCACTGCATTTTCCTGGAGCTCACAACCAGCACAGGGTTCCCCGTTTGGGAAAGCTTTTCTAAATCTGTTTGGCTGTTCCTGCGACCAGCACTGCAGGCAGGAGGACTTTCCCGAGTTCCACGTCGAGGTTCTAGGGCTGAGTTGCAGCATTGTGGCAGAGGTTATGTAGCCTCCATAATGTGGCTCTTTGTGTTACATTTTACTGTTCTGCACATGAGAAGTTGGAGATATCTTTTGTCAACTTTAAGTAAAGGTAGTAAAGCCAATTATTGCTGCCTTTGTTCAAGCAGTTTTTTTCTGTGTTTTTCATGATGTCATCAACAATTCGTCAAAGCTGACTAGGTTTGCATCTTTTGTTTGCAGCCAGCTGTAAAGTTGTCAGTTGTGACAATACCAAGCTGATGTCATTTTCTCTCTGTACACTTGGTATGAAGACAGATGCAAAACAACAAGTGAAATAATGAAACATTATAAATATTCTATTCAAATCACAAATGTTTTAGGATTATTATCTACCTTATGTGTCATTAGCTGTATTCAGTGTAATCATTACACTGTGGAGTTAATTACAATATATCACAGATTTGTACATTTCAAGCAACCTTATGACATAAGGTTTTCTGTTTAGAGGTTGTCCACATTGCTCCAGTTATTCACACAGAAAAGTGTGTGAAAAGTGTCTGGTACTGGTACTGGTGTTGAATTCCTGTCAGTGTCTGGTTTGTTGTAACGTCTGTTTTCTACTTCTCTCTCAGACTCTCGAGCTCCTCGCGCCGCCACAGCTTCATACAACATACAGTAACAGCTTTCTTATGTGCGTTTTTGAAAACCTGGCCCTGTATGATATTTAGAGATCACTCCCCCCCATATGTGAGTCGTTGCTGTGTTTTCTTTCTGTAAGGATTTTATACTTTAGTGTCTAAAGGCCAGTAGTATGATATGAGAGCATAAAATGGACGCATGCTTTGTTTAATAGCTGACTAACTGCTGAACAACATTGTCTAAAAATCTAATGCAGTCATTTATATTCCCCCAAAGATAAAAGCCTCGGTTTTCATGTAGGGCCATGAACTGGGAGATATTTGAACTTACTTTTAATTCATGACAGAATACTGATGAAAAATTCTGGTCTGCATTGATGCGCTGCTCTTCAAATGCTGTTAGCAGCTTAGCACATGGCCTCTGTGAAGGCGTTTCAGCACTAAGCCACGGCACCGATCAGTGTGAATGTCGTCAGGGTTGCCAAAGTTCAGTCAGCAGCTGGTATGAGATTCTGAGAATGGAGGACAGCAGGCTGGATGCATAGACTGTTGTGTAATACATTGTAATGCTGATTAAAAATGCAATAGCGATCTAATTTAATAGCAATTCTGGTGAGCCAACTCCTTGGTGCACTTGAATATAATACCTTTAATTCACTGGGAAAACCTTTGTGTTCCTCAACCGAGGTTGAGCCTTTCCAGGTCAGCCCACAGCCAGTCCCGGCAGTGACTGGAGGCCCCAGCGAAGCACTGCTTGCTGTCATTAAAACTGGCAGCGCTTGTTTGGGATGTTGTTTCGATAGTGACACTTGAGTTGATGATGTTTGGACAGATTTGATAAGAATGACTAGACAGGCTTCAAACTATTTCTATCCCACACAGGGTTCATACTTAGACCTGCTTCAGTTAAAAAATAAATAAAGAAAGAAAAAATTCTCCAACTGTATCTGTCACTATGCCACATGACTGACAGTAAGGTGTCTGATGGGTTTAGTAAGGTAAGCATTAACAGCAGAGGGAGCAGCAGTGTGAACAGACATCGGAATTGCTCAATATAGAATAAGAAATGGCCTTTCGCCTGCACTGGACTGGGATAGGCTCCAGCAGATTCCCGTTACCCAGCATAGGAACCGGTATAGAAGATGGATGGGTGAATGGATGAATGGATGGAACAACAAATGTTGTTTTGAATGAGGCTAAAATGTGTATACAGCAAAGGAATTTTTCAATAAAAGGCAAAAAAAAAACAAAAAAACGTCATGTTCTTTTATTCTTAGATCAGCGTTCAGAGACGTAGCAGGAGCATGGTGTTCAGATTTGGACCTGGGACCAATGAAACTATGTTTATTAGATTTATTTTAAGTAAATCAGACGCTTCGAGGCTTCCTTTAATCTGGTACAAGATTGACTTGAGTGACGTGAGAAGATGAGACAGACACTATTACATTGGATCCAATAATGTTTTTTTACAGCAACACCAAGGAATTTTGTTTCATGTTAAAATATTGCTTTTCATTTTATATAAAATAATCTTTGATTAGATTTAGGAAACGTCTAGCTCCCAGACAACGGACTAGGCTCCCAGTGCAAATAGAAATTGTGTGACTTACTGAGGTGTTTTCTACCAAAGATTATGTTTTCCTGCAGGTGCCTATGTCCCAGAAGGTCTGATGACATCTTGTTCTTGGGACTACATGACATTCACGCCTTCAGTCCGCTCCTACACCATGCTGCTCTTTACCTTTGTCTTCTTCATCCCTCTCTTCATCATCATCTTCTGCTATTGCCGCATCTTCAGGGCCATCCGACACACAACGCGGTTGGTACATAGACGCCTTGTTTTCCGTTATCCACCAGTATCACAGTTACAGTCATATGAAAGAGAAAAGGGGGTCCTGGCTCAGCATTTCAGTCAAACTGAGGTCTGGACTTTGGCTGGTTGCAACACCTTGATAATTTGATGTCCCGTTGTATGACCCAGTTCAGCTAAACTTAAGCAGATGGACTGGTGATTTCTCATCAGAATCTAGACATTTATGGTATACAGAGGAATTAATGGCTCAGTCACTGACCACAAGAGGCCCAGGTCCTGTGGCTGTAAAACAAGCTCCTCCACCAAGGGTGTTGATGTTGGCAGTTGATATTAGGGGGGGTTTAGCTGATATATATATATATATATATATATATATATATATATATATATATATATATATATATATATATATATATATATATATATATATATATATATATATTCTTTTTCTTGCCTAAATGAAAGTACAGTACATTATGTGCCAACATCTCCAATTTGATTTTACCTGTGTGAGGACATTGTTCCAAAGGTCTTGGGTTTGATCAATATGTTGTGAATAACTAACATATTTGGATCTAATCCAGGATACTTTGGCCTAAATGTCATGAGATGGGTTAGTTTTCCACACTCTGCTTCCGCACGTTGGCTTAGTTTTGCTAAATAATTAAAAAACTGACAGCATCATTTTTCGTGTGTGTTGTTAATCTATAAGATATAGTGAGAACCAAAGGACTGTGTTTGGGTTTTTGTTTTCACAATGTTGTAAAAAATAAAACTTTAGAATTGAGACTAGGTGTTATTTCTCTTTCAGACGCCTGTGCACTGATGCAGTCCTGTAATTAACTGTGGATGTGGGGTTTTCTGTCTCTCAAACTGAACAGCGATGCAGGCCGCTCTGCGTATCATGATAATGAGGGAATTGTCCGCAGACACATGTTTAAGTCAGTTATTTTAGCAGTAAAAACAGGATAACACAAAAGCAATGAAAGCTTCTTCTTGTCTTTAATGCTGACCCTCAAGTCAAATTACAAATTAGGTTATAAAGAAGGTCTCTTTTGCGTGCCAGAGCGATATCAAAGATCAACTGTGAGGGGACCAGGGACTCTGCAAAGAGGTTCCATAAGATGAGGAGTGAATGGAAGATGGCCAAAATCGCACTCATCGTCATCCTGCTGTTCGTCATCTCCTGGGCCCCTTACTCCTGTGCAGCCCTCACTGCTTTTGCTGGGTAAGTGCATAAGTGCTTAGTCAACGACGGCTTAAAAAGCATGTTTTACTGTCTTGCGCAGCCTAAAACTCTCCATGAGGACTGAGATCCATCAAAGTACTATATTTTTGGTGGGTTTCATTCATAATAAAACAGTCTTCAGATTGATTTAGACTGGAAGATGTCAGTAAAGCTGCTTCAGACAAAGGTCATTCATCTGTCATTTTTATTTTATACTGGCTGTTGCTGTGGAGTTTTAACAAGTCTCTGGATAATCTTTTACGTCTTAACTCCAATAATGGATTACATAGAACTTTTGTTGCCGTGTCAAGGCTCTGCCAGCTCATCATAATGCATACTTGGACATCTGGATGCAGTAAGAAATCAACCTTCCAGGTCACATTTTCCACAACACATTGTTGGCAGGAAGTATATGGAATAAATTTGCTCAGTTGCAGAAACACAGAGAAAACACATTTTCTCCATTTGTGTCTAAAAATGTAAATACACAGGTGGTTGGAAAGTTTGTGAACATTTAAGGAATTGTTTGCATTTCTCTATATTTACACTTCATTTTTCTTATTTGAGTTCCGCACAAATCCTAGGTAGTTGAAGAGGACTTGATTACACAAATGGGAATAAAAAACATTCGATTTTATTTCTTCATTGGGAATGTAGATCATT
The DNA here is from genome assembly GCA_014839995.1 of Xenentodon cancila. Classification (NCBI taxonomy): domain Eukaryota; kingdom Metazoa; phylum Chordata; class Actinopteri; order Beloniformes; family Belonidae; genus Xenentodon; species Xenentodon cancila. Next base: position 9,674,567 of record CM026218.1, read on the forward strand.
TCTTAACAAAGAAAAGAGACAATCGGTTTATTAATGGTTAAATGCTGCTCCTGGGTGATGCAGCCTGGCCTGAGCCTTCTGTGAAGGTGTAGCCACAGCTGTTATATACATCTCTTCAAGTTCACGTGTTTTTTTAGATATTTTGTGCAACTTCCTTCTTGCGCTTCTATGCTTGCATATATGGCCTTTAACACCATTCTCGTACATTTCAGGAACATGAACTGAAACTAAACCCACATGCAGCCACCGGTCACACTTTGTTTCCATACGATGGCGGTGAAAATGAAGCAGCAGCTTTTGGTTAAAAACTTTAAAGACATTAGAAATACCTGCATAGTTTTCCCTGTAGCGTATCGATACTGCAGTAGAGATGAACATCTGAGATGTTCACGGGCTTCAACCGAACATGCTAGAGTCGCAGCACGAGGAACCCCACGCCCATGTTTCAGCTAGCAGGCAGTCGTCTGATGACTATCAGGATTTTTTTGGTTATTTATATCTCTCTTTATATCTCAGTTCATTGTGTGGCACCAGGACACTGCTACCAGTGAAAATAAAAGTACACCACCAGGTCACCAAAAATCAGTTCCCACTCAAGATTAAAGGAGGTGTATTCTAAGTACAAAAGCCCGCCTTTTAGTCACATCTTTACAGCTCTCTACACAGCAGCTGGTTTGAAAGGGTGGAGGAAATCAGTGTTTGGGTTGTGCTACTTATTTGTGAGGTGTGGAAAATGCATTATATGTGAAATTGGATGGATAAAATTGTTAGATTCTGGACAGTTTTACTCTCATCGGGTCTCTGATGTCACAAGACCCTGTTGATCTAAACCACTCACCGAACCGCATATTAGCAGACTTAGATGCCCCCAAACAGAAATACAAAGTTGTTTTATTTTGGAATTTTAGAGCTGGTGGGTGCTTCTAAATTAAAAATATATCTTATCATAAATTATAAGTATATCATCTTTAACCTCTATCTGAGCACAGAGGAGCCTTTAATTACTGAAGACGAGGACATTTCTCAAAGAGAGACTGAAAATGAAATCAAATAGAGTGATAAATTATACTTTTGTTGAGTTATTGATGGAAGTGTACATGGATTAAAAAGTATTCAGCAGTCAGTGATGGAAAAAATCTAGCTTTTCCTTTTTAATACAGATGTGTTAATAATTGTGTGAAGCTTACTGAGACGTCAACAGAACTTTGTCAGTTAAACCTCACGGCCCTGTTGCTGGATTGCTGACGTGTTTATCACTGTAATCTGATGCACATCAACATTTTTGCCTGAGATTCATTTTCAGCTGAATGTCTGTGTGAAAGGACATCACCTGATTGACTTAAGTGTGTTTCTTTTGTGCTCCAAAGTGTGGAAAACAAAATAAAACATTTCTTTTATTTTTCCATCTTTGGGGTTCAGGATCCCAGAGTGTCTCTACAGTACACAAACGGGCTATTATTAATGAAGAGGAATAGATGTCTCAATAGAAACACCTTATTTTATATAATCTTTAACTAAGACTAACACTGAATGTGGGTGTGACCATGCGTCACATTCCTGTGTCTATACACTAATCCTGGACTAGAAGAACATACAATTAATTGTCCTGTCACACAAATATGTTTCATTTCCTTGTCTCATTTTTCTCCCTGGCTCCATCTGCCCCCCCCCCTCTCTTTCTCTCTCTCAGGTACGCTGACTTACTGACTCCCTACATGAACTCTGTTCCCGCTGTGATAGCCAAAGCTTCTGCTATCCACAACCCCATCATTTACGCCATCACACATCCTAAGTACAGGTAGGACGTGTACTCCACTGTGCAGTGTAAGTATCAGTGAGGACTTAAATCACAAGTCTTCTTTCTTAGGTCAAAGCGGAGTTGATCTTATTCCATCCTAATAGTAAATAACAGTCATGGAAAAAATACTTGCTCTTCGAGAGGGATTGTGAACTTATGGTACACTTCCGACTATTGATCGTACATCTTGCAGAAGTCGATTTTTTTGAATGCCACTCAACAAAAATAGGTCTTTTTGTGCCCTAAATTAGTCTAAAACATTATTACAAGGTTTTCACACCGGCATTCACCAATGTGAAACTATAAACAATACTACACTGCAAGCATGATATTCCATACATCTAGTCAAAGTTGTCCTATCATAAGCAAAACAAATCTTTGTCCATGTGGTCATTTACTGAGGAATTACAATGCGGACGCTGACTGAAAGGAAGCGACTCGGTTAGGTGCGGTCCATTCCTTTCTTACTTTAGGCTAACAGAGCAGATAAAAGGGCTGGAGTCAGTATCAGGTACTCAGTTGGTATTTGGCAGCTGTTTGACAGCAGCTACTGATGTGAGGTCCAAGGAGATCTGAAAGCAAGTCTTATAAAGGCTGGAAAAGCAACATACATCTCTGATCTAGAGAGCAAAATCCTTAGATAAAAGAACCCACCATTCTGGCAGAAGTTTATTTTTATTTCATCGGTCCAATGAATCTAGTTCCAGAACATGGGAGGCTTTTTTTTTATGTATGTGTGTATATATCCATGTTAACAAGTTTCTAAGGGCGTGGAAAAACCACTAAAATGCTGGGCCTAACTGTGGATTACCGTTATCTAGAACTTGAGCACCAAGGATTTCACATCAGCCAATCATCCTCAGACTGCGGACCTCTCAGCAGACATACTTTCCACACTTTTTTTTCTCAAGTTAAGCAATTACATCACACGTGCAACACTGAGACATTTTCTGCATTGTTGAACTAATTTAATTCCAAAATCAAATATATTGTCCTGGCTGTGTTATCAAATACTTTGGTGGAGTTGGATAAAATCTTTGGCAAAATGCTTAAAAGAAATAAATAGAATTACAGAAAAGAAGGAATACATAGAACTTTTGAGCAAACTGCTGGAGAGGCGTTTGCAAAGATGTCAATCTGATTAGTCTAGTCATGGATAAAGTATCTGAGTCTCTGCAGTGGTGTTTTGATGATGAAATAAAGTGTCATGCTGTGCTTCCGAGTCCCGGATTATTCCCTGGTGGTCAAAAAATGTTTTAGGAGGGAAAATGTAGAGATAGTTTTCAAAATACAGAGGTAGACTGACATGAGCAAATCTATTTTCACTTCTGGCAGAGAGATATGGTCAATACTATTCTCGCATACAACAAACACAACCTAAACATCACCTCTGATCTTCTTCTAGGACACCAGATACAGTGAACACCAGAGCTGAGGTGTCAGATTTAATTAGGTTCTGATCAATGGCACCTAAATTTGAATCCTTGAGTCTAATTTAATGGATCTGAAGGTATGATAAATGAGCGCATGACATTTACCTTTGGTTTTGAAGATGATCTAGTGGTCATTGTATTGAAAAGAAGTCAAAGGTTGAAGTTCGCAGCACTTTTTCATGAATAAGCACCCAAAGAGGCTTCACCTGCAACCATGTTGCAGAAATCTTGATAGTCACTGAAAATGCAAAAGATGTGAATGTCGATAACTAGAGTTGCCTGGGAATTTGTTGAAAAAAGGCAGCACGGCATCCCCAAAACAGTGAAGGAAAATGTTGGAAAATTTGGAAAAAATTGAATGAAATACCATTATATAGTGTTATATAGTGTGTTACTTACAACAATCTGCTGTTTCATATACGGTGAAAATTATTATTGCCACCCTCTCTTAACCATACTCCATAAATTCAACATGAGAAGAACCTCTTGACCATTTTCTCCTCCTGGTTAAACAGGCAGAGATGGGGTCATGACCTTAAAGTGTTTTCTGTATCGGCCTTATTCAGCTTGACATCCCGGGATGTTTCATAATTCCACACATCAGTGTCTTGACACAAAACAGACACGATTATCTGTTTCTTTCTCTCTCAGGTCAGCAATCAGCAGATACGTTCCCTACCTAGGCATGTTGCTTTGCGTCACTGGCAGAGACCGTTACAGCAGCAGCAGCCTCCAGTCAACGCGTCGATCGACCCTGACCAGTCAGTCAGAGTGCAAAGGCCCCAGCAAGCCCCACAACTCCTCCCAGTCTGAGAGCGAATCAGTGAGTGCACTTCATATCTAATATGGTATGTCTCTGTCTCACACCTCCTTCCACAAAAGCTCTGAATTATGAGTTGCTGATTTCAGCCTCATGTTGCCCCAGGCACGCTTCTCAGACACGGAGGACGACTGCTCGTCTCGGACACCTGTCAGTCGCCACTTGTCCATCGACGTCAAACAGGTGCGCCATGCCAGCCAGAGGTCAAAGGTGAGTGGTCGCAACACTGGAGAGTTTGAAAGGACGGTAGCCCACAGCCCCACCGACCCGGCCATATGTCACCTTTCACAGCTCACTGTGAGTACAAAAGCCTGACTTGTGTCAGTATACACACCTAAATGTTCACAGATATGTGCTAAACACAATATTTTTTGCAGTCTGAAAGCCATACGTTTTCCAATTTCATTACACAAGTCAGTGTCAGACATACTTGATTTTGAACTTTTGCTTCTGATCTAAATACTTACCTCCAAAGTTGAGGTCATGCTGTTTTGGTACCGCTGCTAAAACCAGAGGAAATAATTCTTTTGTTGAGTGTTTTGTAGCAAGTAATTCTCAAGGTTCATACACAACGTGTAATTTTTCGTCCGTCCCAAATGAAAGATGGCTGTTGTGAAAGAATCGTGGAAATATCCTTTAATGCAGGTCCAAATCAGCTGTCTCACAATTGTACAATCATGTGATGCCACCGTCAAACTGGTCTTGTGACCAAAGACTGCATGATTCAGTCCTCTGGATGTGCCTGAAATCCTGCGACTCCGTCTACTGACAAGTCATTCGAAATGTAATTTGAAATGAGGTATTAATGCCACCCAGTGCAATTCCTTCAAAAAAAGAAAAAGAAAAGAGAAACTTAAAAGCAGCAAAGCTTTATGAGACTCTGGGACAGAGTTACTGTTTATCATACATGTCGGTGCTAATGACACCCGTCTATGCCAGTCAGAAGTCATTAAAATTAATATTGTGTTGGTGTGTAACTACGACAAAAACATGTTGGACTCCGTAGTTTTCTCAGGTCCCCTTCCCAATCTGACTGGTGATGATGTGTTTAGGCGGATGTTGTCGCTCCGTCGCTGGTTGTCTCGGTGGTGTTCAGAAAACAACGTGGCCTTCGTTGACAGTTGGAAGATGTTTTGGGGAAAGCCTAGTCTGATTAGTAGAGACAGCATTCATCCCATGGTAGTGCCGCTCTTATTTCTAGAACTCTGGCTGATATCATTAGACCCTCCCCCTGACAATCCAGGGTCCAGGCTTCTTCAATACAGACAAGGGCCTGCTATGGTGTCCCGCAGGGTTCAGTGCTAGGGCCAATACCGTTCAGTTTACACATGCAGCCCTTGGGAAGTATTATCCAGAACCACAACATTAATTTTCATTGCTATGCTGATGATACGCAGCTGTATTTGTTTATGAAGCCAGATGAAACAGAACCATTAGACAAACTTCAGGTGTGTCTTAAGGACATCAAGGACTCATTTTTTCCTTCTAAATTCCGATAAAACAGAGGTTGTTGTTTGTGGTCCCACATACTTTAGGAAGGGATTAGACATGTTGCGATGGCCTCCGGTAAAGCTGTGCGAAACCTTGGTGTTATATTCAATCAGGATTTGTCATTTAAACAGCATATTAATCAGGGATCCATCGCCGTAATATCGTAAAGATCAAAAGCATCCTCTCCCAGAGTGATGCTGAAAAAGTAATTCATGCATTCGTATCTTCTAGACTAGATTACTGTAATGTATTATTAGCAGGATGTCCAAGTAATTCTCTGAATGTCCTCCAGCTGATCCAAAATGCAGCAGCGTGACTGTTGACAGGAATCAACAGGAGCACGTCTCTCCAGTGTTATCTTCCCTCCACTGCCTCCCTGTAAAACTTAGAATCCAATTCAAAATGTTATTATTTGCATATAAAGTTCAAAATGGTCACGATATCTGCAAGACCTGATAGTTCCATATGTTCCTAATAGAGTTCTCCGTTCTCAGAGTTCAGGTTTACTCGTAGTTCCTAGAGGATCCAAATGTAGATTTGGAGGACGGGCTTTCTGTTATCAGGAACCATCACTATGGAACCAGTATGCTGCTGTAGGAACACCAACATGAACCACTGACTGGTGCTCCTCATCCCTTCTTCTTTCCTCTGTTTCTCTTTCCCTTCATCAACTCAATCCTCAGTTATTAACAAGAAGTATCTCATTAAGTATAATTGTTCTCCATTGTTCTTGTAGTTTGTTGTGCTGGTCTGTCCCCTCTTTTTCTCTACTGTACATGTTTGCAGACCAGAACCTCAGGAGCTGCATGCTGCCCTGCAGTTCCCCCCTCTGACCACCTCACTGTCTGCTGTCTACACCTGTTTACATAGTCGTCTCTGTAGTCCACCAACTAACCATGTATCAGTCATGTATACATGGAACTAGTTCTGCTGCTGACGGATATTTATACTTATAGATCTTGTCTTTTGTACCACTGACAATAAATCTGTGTCTCTCCGCTCTGTGTTCTTCTTTCTCTTTTTCTGATCTCCCTTTTCCTGCTTTACCCCGCTGGCCGTCAGCAGGAGGGTCCCCCCTTATGATCCAGGTCCAGGACCTTCCCTCTTAAAGAGGAGTTTTTCTGGCCACTGTTTGGCTTAAGGTTTTTCTCCCACTAAGGGAGTTTTTACCTGCCATTGTTTATGTATTAATTGCTCAGAGGTCGTGTTCTGGGTCTCTGGAAAGCAGACACTATATAAATAAAATTAAATTAAATCAGATTTGTTGGAGTTGTGGTAAAAGGAGTCAACACTGTGAAGGCATCGCAAGTTGTCACAAAAAAGATTTGTATGTGCAGCCTGGGTCAAAGCCTGGGAGCACCAAGCGCCCTCTTTGCAAAACTGACATCCAAGGTTGGTCTCTTCTCCTGAATCGTGACCAGGACCACGTTCTCCTTCAACAAGTTTTTTTAAAGCGCTTCCGTACAAGTAAAAGTGACAACCGATCGGTTCATTTTCACTTTTTGTGTATTCACCGCTCCACATGCTGATGACACAACCTGCACCCCACTTCATCAGTCCGTAGCCTACGACACGAGGGGGCATCGTTGTGCTGTCTGTGCACACCATTCTTGATGTTTTGCCCAAGATAAATCAGATCTAAGTCGTACAGTGTGACATGTAATGATCTTCTAAGACTGTAAAGATTGTGCTGTCTTACAAGAAGTCTTACAAGGTGATGTTAGTTGGAGACTTCCTGTAAGTTATAAATTGTGATTTCAGTATGTCAGACTCATTTGAGACGGCTGGTTATGTTTCTCACTTCACATATGTATCTTTTATGTGAACTTGCTTGTTTTTTTTTTTTGTTTTTTTTAAAAATATGTTTCAGAAATAGTTTAAGATAAGTAACTTCAGTCATGTAAAAGTGTGTCATGACTGTATAAAGTACCTAAAGCATTTTTGTGTGGATTTCTAAGAACGTCAAAGCATTTTGAAATGAAGCTCAACGTTACAAACTGCACATAAACACAAGTATGAAAAGTCAAAAGTTCAGTCAGCTTGTTTTTTTCCAAGATGTGAGTGATGTGTACTGGGCCGTGAAGTCCCACAGATCACAGTACATCTACAAGTGCTAAGTCATAGGAAACTAGACATTCGATCCAACGGCTTTCTTCTGTTTAACCTCTAAGGATTTTTTCACACTTTGAAAGCTCGAGTTCAAATATCGGTTAAACCACCTGGGCATCATGTGTGAGTTATTAGAGCTGCACCAATCAAGCTGTGAATGGATTTTAAATTAGGAAGGGTTGCTGGATGCAAAGCAATGCAGCGAAGAGTTCACAAAACAACCCTACAAATCACATGGTCCGACACAAGAAACCCGGCCCCGGCAGGCCAGGACAGGAGGTGGTTTCTCTTAAGGTGGGGTTACTGCCAAGATGCAAGAGGGTTATTGTCATGTACGCAGCAGAAACCCAGGGTTGTACTGAGCAATGAAAAACCTGTGACAAGCCATACATTAAATAACAATACTCCAAGCAAATAAAAATAAAAAGCTTTTGTTTTTCTGGTTTTTCTTTCCATTTCGTTAGTGCATCTGTATGGAGGCAGTATGAAGTCTGCTTGTTCAATAGATTGCAGAGGGCTTATTTCTAACCTGGAACATTTCTTGTCACATTAAGTGAATATCTGCTCAGCTTCCACTAGCTGCTATCTTGAAAGTACGTAAAAAAAAAAAAAAACAACCTAACAAATGTTGCTCCAGTCACCAACAGGGGAGTGTTTTGTGCTGGTGGGTGAAGGGGGGGAGTTCATAGTTTGTTTTCTTAGCGAATGGTGGAGGGAGGGGCTAGCTGTCAGTCCATCAAACCATGATGGACTGACTGATTTGTGACTTCAGGTGTCTCTCTGCTGGCCACAGACATGGAAATATTTTAAAAAGATTCTCTTCAATCCTACCCCGGACAAATAAGCAGTTGGATTGCAGTGCTGACTTGTACAAAGGGTGAAATAACAAAAACAGATGACAGAGACAGAGGTGATGAAAAGCATGTGAACTGAAAAAGGAAGCAATTAAAAGGGAGGCGAACTGAAAAATAGAAGGATAAGTTGTCATAAGATAAAAACATACGTCTTTTATAATTTTCCACTGTCTTAAGCATCCATATGCCCTTTCTTTCCTTAGCCATGCACTTGTCTTGTCTGGAGAATGTGGTTTTGCTCTTTATTGAAAATGTATGTCCTTGAAAAACACAGCATGTCATTTTGAAAATCAGCACATATGACTCAACCATCTGCAGTAATGTTTCCATCTTAGAAGTGTAAACTACCTTTGTCAATGACAGTGACAGTGATGGCTGATGGTAAAACACTTCTGCGAAAAAATGTCTTCCTTATCCACCAATTCCAGTAAACAGACTCACGCAATGCTGCTTATATTTGTTTGTTTCTACGTTGCCCCACCCCAAGCATAGGGAGCAGTGTTGGGGTTCCTGCCCAATGGCACTTTGGTACCACTCAGACCTTGCGTTAAAGTGGATTCTGAGAGAGCCGGCAGTAAAATGTGTATCTAAATGCATCTCGAGTGATCGGAACTGATCTTCCCACTTTATATGCAAATAAATGCGGACGTCACTTTAGCTGATAACACCAGATGTGCTGATACTTTTGATCACCAAAGACAGCTGCTTGAAATAACTAGACGAATAAGAAGAGGCTGAAAATAACATGACCAAAATTGCAACAAACATAATGTTTTTTTTTCTAAATTAATCGATAAAAAGATATGAACACTAGGTTGGAATTCCAGTTTATGCAATAAACGTAAAGCTCTCCATTCGGTGGGGTCTAAAAGTGAGCCAATCTTCCTCGACGACCATGTTAAAATGCGCAACTCTGCAGCAGAAACTAACATACTTAGCGCTAATGTTAGTTTCGTACGAATACGTCTTCCTCATCAGATTTCACATCTATGACAACTTTATGCTGGAAGAATTTTTTAATGGCACATTAGGTGAAATTAAATAAAAACACAAATTTATGTATAAGAGATCTTTTGATTGATGGCCAGCTTAGCAAATGACTAGCAGTCATCCGTTTTGCTGCTTTAGCGCCGAGGGTTGTATTTACTATTGGAGCCGGGGGAGCCACGGCGGATTATTTCAGGATCCGCCGTGGCTCCACATCCTTCTAAGCGGGGTATGACCCCATACAACTTGACAAATGTTCTCCAAAGTGGCGATATCAGCTGTTGATGAGTGGTTGTTCTTGATAGAGTGACATCTTAAGGGTTGGAAGTTCACAGGTTTCCGTTTTGGACGTGTCCTTCATGCATGTGAGGGTCCACCCCAGATGCCTCTGAGCCCAGTGACGTACTTTCAGAATAAGGTTAAGCTAAGGTTGTTTTTTTTGCCCTGTAAAGATATAACTTACATTTGTGAATGTAATTCTCAACTGTAGTGCTTAACAAAGGTTTTCCAAAATAATCAGTTCTCCGTGTGATTTTATCAGCTATTAATGAGTAATTATTCCTGCGACAGAACAGTAGGAGAGCATTTATTTATGTGCTGCTATTCCTTCAGTTTCATGATTTTTTTTAAATCACACTAAGCACTGTAGAAACAAGGAATATTCAAACTTCTTGCAATCTCTTTTGATCAAAATGTTTTTAAGCGTATCAGATTTTCTCACCCGTTTGTTATGAAAGAGATGATCCTCTGCTCGTATTTGTTTCTCAAAGTCTCAGCCTTTTATGGCTGCTGGTTTTGTACCAAACCGTGATTAAAATCAGCTTTTGGAGTCACCTGGAATAACAGCATTAGTTTTTCTTTCACATCTTTGCCAAAACTAAATCGCCTCCGTACCAGCTTTTCTTGGAATGTGTTGTGGGGTTGAAATGCAAAAAATGAGGAATGATAACATTAAAACAAATTCAAGGTTTTTGTTTTTGTTACTTATTATTATTATTATTTGGGTTTTTTTCTGATTTTAAAAGTGTATAAAAATGATAAACACATCCAACAGAAATTGCTTGACATTTATTGGCTATGATTTTACTGCGTCCATGTACTGAGGCAGGATTCAAGTTTCCGGCTGTCAGGCCTGCTGCAGGTGTGAGGACTCTGTCCGTGGCACAGCATTTCCATCTCCCTGTAATCATCTTAGTTTACAAGAAAATGCAAGTAGGCGAACCCACATATGCACAAATCCAGACAGATCTGGGCCCTGCTATGCAGGTCAGAGTCACTGTGGACTCCATGACACGCACTAATCCAGTAATCTGGGACTTTCAGATTTAATCCCCAGATGTATGGCGTGATCCCACGTCTCGGCATACTGTAGTTGTTGATAGGCCAAGGCAGCTGATTCTTCAAGAGCTGCAAACCACAATCTCCTCCCATCACTGCACAGCGGAGGAAATTACACGTTTTTAGTTTTATACTATTCAAAATTAAGTTTGAATTGCTGGTAATTTCAGATGCAGGCTCTTAATGCAGTGTATCAAACGGTTTATAAATGGATGCATAAGTTATGGCGTCATTAAATTAAAACTCTTCGGGGTCTGGTGGATGAGTTCAGTGGTCTCGCAGGCTGAGAAAACAAAATTACTGTTAAACCAAACCAACATGTGTACCATATGATGACCATAAACTGAAAACAAACCCCTCAGGAACACTTGATCAATTAATCTGATTCTGATTTTAAAAGCGAAGGTGACTCAGACGTGTGTTATGTGAATTCAGGAAATTGTGCTCATTAAATTACTCAGAGGATGTTGGGACCTTTATTGAAATATCCTAGGATGAAACATTGATTTAGAGATTCAAAATGTTGATGTAGAAACAGCTTCTGTGTATTTAGTAAGACCTATCATAAGGTCCAGTAACTAGAAATGATATTTGAGTGTAAATGACACTAAAAGGCTGTTTATGTGCACACTGTTCAGACTCTGACAGAGCCTGAAGATATCTGCATGTCGGAGATCAGTCTGCTGCCAGCCAGCCATCTGCCTGCTACTGTAAGAATTCACAGACCGTCTGTATATGAGTGCAGTAGACATGGCTTTTTGTTTCTTTTCTTTAATCATCATATCAAAAGAAAATCAATGCAGATTTCAAGCCGTGACCTATTATTATATTGTATTCCACCTGTGTCTTTCTTGCTGTGACGAAGCCGTGTGTTTGCTGTGAAAAGCAGCTGATCAGATTCATCCCTTGCTCAATTTTTGTATCTTTTTGTATCTGATTTTAATCGTTTACAACTAAAATCAAATATTGCAAAAATTACACCAGATTTGACCTTGAATATTTTCCACCTGCCCCTTTATTAGTTTGTTTTCTCTCTTTTGTGTTTCATGGATTTTTAATAGGATATGTTATCCATTATACAAACGCGCTCACTTCTACATTTAAAACGTCTTAAAAGTGAAGGTAAACTTATGTGAAATGGTTGGCATATCTCCATAGTCATTTTTTTTATTTTCGTTAGAAATAATTCACTTTTCACCCATTTTTTTTACAACTCACCTGTTTCTTTCTATTCATCCCACTTTCTCTCTTTCCCTGCTGCTGACATTGTTATTACGTCTTGCAGAAAACTTTTTTTTTTTTTCATTCAAACCCAGTGATTATGTCAGACATCATTTGTTGGGTTAAAGAATTTCCTGAGTTTAAATTAACTTACCATGAAAAAAAATATCACAGTGAAATGTGTGAAGATGTAAAGTTCATTACTTTTGCAAAATCAAGTCAGTTATTTGGCTTATTGTAAAATACTTATTACATGTAATAATGTCTTTTTATCATTTGTTTTGAACAAAAATTCATATCTGATCGAATCTGAAACATTTCTATACAAATTTCAATTAAATATGTTAATTCATAGCACTTTGCACAAGCAATTGAGGATTTTTTTTCTTAGGTCAGTCTAGTCATTGCATTTTTCTTTTGCATAAACATCTACATCACAGCACCTAAACTCATCTTTCTCTTTAACTTCACAGCTGGATAACGTGATGAGGGAGTCAGGGCCACGGCCAGTATGCAAGAATACATCATCTGCTGTCATCGTCACCTCCATATCCAGCCCATCTATACTGCATAGTCCCCCTGGTTTCCACGGCAACCTTAAAGCAGCCAAAACCTGCAGCCCTGTCAGTAAAGAGCTACTTGACATAGCCAGGCTGGAGACAACAGCGTTACCATGAGCAGCTGGAGAAGAGTCCATCAGTGTTTACGTGCGTATGTGTACTTCAGTATCCTTATGGTATTATTCTGAACCAGCATGCTGTTTAATGACTCAGAACCAGTTTTTTTTTTTTTTTTTTTTTTTTTTTGCATGCAGTGTATATGTATGTGAGTGTGAATGCCCAGTAAGTTGAACTGTGGGTGTGTTTGCACATACTATATGCTTGTATGTGTTTTACCTTTTGTGACATATCAGAGTGACTACAGACGGTTTACCTCAGAGCTGGAAGTGACAAATTAGCCTTAAAAATATTGTGTCACAGGTTGTGTTTTAATAGAACTCAGTGTTAAAGTGTTATTTCCTAATTGGCGTAGTATTTTGATAAATTTCTTTTTGTCACTAGCTATAAGCTGCCCCTAAAAGCATGGCACCCTTACACCCATTTTGGTCAATGCCATGAAAATTCCTATTACATGAAATTTTGTAAATGATTACTGGAAATAAGAATGATGTTTTAAAAAAATGTCTTGCTTTTAATAATTACCTCTGTCAGTCATATTTCAGTATTGTAGTTGATTATTTACAGTTCTGTATTTTAAAGTGTGAAACCCAGCGTTAGAAACCAACTAAGTGTTACACCTAGCTGAGTATGAATCTAAAACAGAGCCCAAACTGATTCACATTTACACACATTTTTTTTTTTTTTTTTTTTTTTTTTTTTTTTTTTTTTTAAAAACACACATTTAATCAGATGGCAAGGAGTGTGAACCTTTGTTAGGGATCAAAACGACATGGACCAGTTTCCAGTAGGAACCATAGACATTAAAAGAATACAAACCCCTAGCATTTATTCACCCACCCTCATTTCTGAGTGCTGCCAATGTTAATACAAGAACTCGCAGGGCTCCAATTGAGCACCCAGAGGACCCTCAACGAGCCAACGCTCAGCTAATTGACTGTGGCCTTTGGGTCTTTTTGGCTTTATCACAGTCGGGTCAAGACAATCAGTTTGAAGGGGTTCAAGCCACCCTGGAGGGTAACTGAACTAGCTGAATACCCTAGGCCAGGAGCTACTAAGCTAGAGGCCATTCACAGGTTAGCTCCGGTAGTTTGCCATTAGCGAAGATGGCTACTGCTTGCTGCTCAAATAAGTTTCAATTGGTTGCAGCAGTCTGTATAATTAACAGCACAACAAAACATGTTAAAATTAAAAATAGAGTTTTGTTCTTTGTTAAGCCAGCACCTAGTGGCCAGGATCTTCAGTTTCCGTCTTGTCCTAGTTTGTGCCAGACTAGCAAGCCTGATATTCCCCCCGAGTGAGAACAGAATACGCGTCTGTACAAGCCGACCACCGACTGTCGCACAGACTGCTGTCAACTGACAGAAAAGTAGCATTCATGGCCTCCACAGAGCTGGATATTTATGACAAAACAGGCAGCAGAGGCCATGAGTTAACCTCATGTTATGTCTATTGATAGTAGATAGTAGACAGTCAACATGTGCAGACTCACAGGACAAACAGGGCTTTCCATTTACAGCTGTAAACTTACTAAGATAAAATGTCTTTGTTTTGTCTGTAGGGTGTCTATCCACTATTCCACACCAAGCAGAATCTGATAAGAAGCTGATATAGAAGTTTATTTTGGTCCAGGCCCATTGCCCCCTGTGCTAACATTAATTGCTATTTTGATTCAAACACATCCATTTACTAAAAAAACTGCTTCAGTTCGCCTCAATTTGGTCCTTAGGGAAAGTCAACACTCCTTTCCTCTTGATGATAGACCCAGAGTTGCTTTAACCGAGGTCATTTTGATGTTGTAATGTCAGAGGTTGTTTTAATGTTCCTCTGAGGTTTAACACGTTGTTAACTGGGCCTTCAGAGACGGAATGTGGACAATGTTTAGATCATTATAAATTATTCCTGATTACCTAAGTACTCTCAATTTAAATTGCACACAACATCAACACTTAATTTTGAAACTGTTTACATTTAGGCCACTTTTAGAGTTTCTTTTGGCTCTCCGCTGAAACAAAACCATGCTGCTTAAATCTGTTCCTGCTGCAGTTTGTGGCACAAGCTATTTTCCCCTTTGTGACATTTTGTTGGAGAAAGTAACCATGTGAGCTTTTTAGTATTTTTAATGAAAAACATGTGCTTCGATAGCAAAGAGAGGTTTGCTTCTGTTTGCTTCGTTCCAGTTGTGACCCACAAACACTTTCTGCTGATTTTTGTAGTATGAGATGTTCAGATCTGGGCAGTCAGGCTCACATACACGCACATGTGGCATGACAGAGGAGCGCAGTTGTCCCTCTGACTCTTTATCTTTCATTTTTCCACTCCTGATGACATCAAATACCACAGGTCAGACTCATCGGGGTCCAGCCACACAGTATGAGTGTGCGTGTCTGCACTAAAGAACTGGGCTCAGTACTGTATTTTTCATCCCTCTTGAGACCTAACTTTCTGTTATAATCTGAATATACCAGTGGCACTTTGCTAAATGATGTGATTGTTTTTATAATCAGCTTAACATCACATTTCCAAAGCTCTTTCACTTCTGTACACTGCAGTTCCTTTTCAGATTCCTATCGATGCGTCGTTGACTATGATTGTAATGCAACTGTTTTCTAGGCACCTAAAAATTAAACCAGGCACATTGTGATTTTTATTTTTATTTTTTTGTGAACTCGTAAATAAAAAGAAAATCTTAGAAAGAAAAAACAAGTACATTCCCACTGGTATTCCTTAGGTTTTTCATCAATGAATGTATAAAATTGCATATATTAAGAATATTATGGGTAGATTTTTGTCATGATGACAGATAAAAATGAATATTATAACTATATTAAATTTAATGCTTTATTGAAGTGATAGTTTAATGTTGATTTTGTTTTCTTCGTACAACATGTTTTGTGCTGTTTTTATTTATTTTTCTAAATAAAAGTATTAAATCCTCCTGTGGTCCAGGAGATTCTTCAGAAGAGTCTTCAAGTTTGTGTGTTTTTTTCCAAGAGTTTCGATCAAGCACACTGTTAAGATGCGGTGGAACTACTGTATAACTTAGATCTTATAATTAGTTAATCGTGTGGTCAATTCAGGGTCTGAAACTTGTATATTATTCAAAGGTTTTTCAAAGAATGCATTGAAATATTTATTGGAATAGTTTATTTGATAGTTTATAGATCTATGAATACATTCATCACACCATATGTTTCTGCATGACACTGCTTTTAAAAGGAGAACTTGAGAACTTTCCGGCACAGCTGCTTACAGGAGCTGCTGTCAGATAAAAGGACAGCAACAACGTGATTATAAGATGCAACAGTAAGCAAAACAAAAACAAACTTTAGTTGATCAGTTCACGTCAATTTTATTTTTTTCTCAAAAGTTGACAATTGTTTGAAATTTCCGTTACACTGATACCAAAAAATAATATAACCAAATGTTTTCATGTGAGGACAAAAAATATGAATGGCCTGTGGGAGTGACAGTAGTATGATGATTATGGGTGTGGGAGTGGCTGGCCATTGGCTGAGCGGACTGTCAATCAATCATATTAGAAATACATTTGTTGCTTAATATACATTTTCTTTACATAGTACCAAAAAAATAAAAGAAACCTTTAGAGTTGTCATGTATTTTTTATTGTTAACAAATACTGTGTTTGGACAAGTGTGTGTGTAAATGATGCACATTACATGATGTTATGATTCATATTATGGCTTTATTACTACAGATTACTGTGCAGGGGAAACTTTCTAAAGCAAAGACACTGCAAAGAGTCGAATCTTGTTCCAAGTAATTGCAGGTCCAACAACCAGTGTCAACTACTTAAAAACAAAATTATACATGAAAAAACACATAAAAACCAGAGGATTTCCTTAAGAAATATGATGGTTCAATCTTGAGGATCTTTATTTAATGATAATGATAATAATAGTGATCATGTTAATTGTTAATGTTATTGATAATTGCCATTCAAGTGTTCAACAGTTTTTTTTTTTCATTAATTTAGAATATAGCTCTACACGGAAACTTTGAGTAAAACGTTGCACTTAAAATAGTGTGATTATAATTTAATAAATAAAACTAATATTTACCACAATTTTGGAAGTGAGTGTAAAATTGTGATACTGTGTCTCTATGTCATAGACATGACGTCGTGTTTCTGAAGGACATTTAGGATTTATTAACACAGATAACTGTGCAGGACAAGCTTTCAAAAGCAAAGACACTGCAAGGAGTCGAACCTCGTTCCAATGAAATGGAAGTACCAGTACCAGTGCCGAGTTGTACAAAAGAAAAAAAAAAGAAAAATAACAGAAATTAAAAAAAAAAAAGGTCAATAAAGTAATTACAAAAAAAAATCCTTCTGAACAGGTTTGTTAATAATTAACAGAGTTGTTACAAAGTGTAACACGATAAATAATTTGAAAAATATTTTGAGATGTTATTTTTACATACAAATTGCGTTTAAAACGTCAGCTATGTTGGGTCAATTTTTTTTTTTTTTTTTTTGTTAACGTTTGCTGTACACTGAAACTTTTAGGAAAACGTTGCACTTAAATTTGTGTAATAATGAACTTCCGGTTGCATGGCAATGGAGTAGGAGTACGCTGCGAGGAGCTCCGGGTTTCTTTCTCTATTTTTTCTTTTAAGCCCTCTACAGACATCGCGCACGGCAAGACCCCCATAACGACGTTTACCCCCTTAATAGTGCATGGGTAACTTCACCGCAAGATGTCTTCAAAAAACATCAAATCGAGCAAAAAAGGAGAGGCTAGCTTTACCCTAGAAGCTATCACCGCGCTGCTGGAGCAACACCGCCAGGCGCTGGCGGCAGAGTTTAAAACCTCCTTCAACCTGCTGTTACAGCAAACGCGCCTCGCGGTGGAGGACCATGGTCAACAGGTCTCACCTGTGGAGCTGGCTTGGGAAGACCTTAGTCAGCGGATGGCAGACCTCGAAGAGACGGTCAACACCCTTCGTGAAGCTAATGCTAAGCTCAAAGCCAAAGTCACCGACCTGGAGGGTCGGAGCAGACGGCAGAACATCCGAATTCTAGGGGTACCGGAATCAACCGAAAGCGGCTCCCAGTCTAGGTTCTTCTCCGACCTGCTCAGTGAGGTGTTCGGCGCCGAGATTTTACCTACCTCGCCAGAAATCGACCGCGCTCACCGCTCCCTGGCAGCCCGACCGGCCCCCGGGCAGTTATCCTCCGCCTGCACCGGTACCAGACCAAGGAGCTCATCATCAGGGAGGCTCGCCGGCGGTGAAAGCTGGAGTTCCGAGGGAAGCCCAATCCACATGTACCGGTCTTGTCCATCCCTCAGCGCGTTCTGGAGGGAGGTGTTTCTAACCTTATCCTGGACACTCAAAGTCACGCTGCAGCCAAACCCTCTGACTGCTCTGTTTGGGATCGCTGGGGAGAGGGTGTGTCTAACTCCAGAAAAACGTCAGACCCAATCTTTTGCCTTCCTGTTGGCCAGACGTACCATTCTTTTTAGGTGGAAGGATGCACCCCCCCCCTGACCCACAAGCAGCGGGAGGCAGATATCATGTCTTGCTTACAACTCGAGAAGATTAGATTTTCACTCAATCGTAAGACCAGGAACTTTCAGGAGATGTGGGGCCCTTTTCTGGAGACATTTCAGCAGTTCTGGGAGCGAGGTCACCAGGGTGCTTTACCATGTCGAACATAAACCGGCTTCAAGCTCTCCATGTGGTGCCAGTGCACTGGTACCCCCAAAGATGGCTGGCAGTGACGGAGAATGGGGGGGTGGGGGGTGGTAAGGGTGCTTTTCTTTTTTCTTTTTTTTTTCGGTCTTGGCTCGCTGTTGCAGCTTTGCATTTATGTATGTATGTTTATGCATAAGAAAATTCATATAGAAAGATTTTGAATATAAAATTGTGTAATTATAATTGAATAAATAAAACTAATATTTACCACAATGTTGGAAGTGAGTGTAAAATTGTGATACTGTGTCTCTATGTCATAGACATGACGTCGTGTTTCTGAAGGACATTTAGGATTTATTAACACAGATAACTGTGCAGGACAAGCTTTCAAAAGCAAAGACACTGCAAGGAGTCGAACCTCGTTCCAATGAAATGGAAGTACCAGTACCAGTGCCGAGTTGTACAAAAAATAAAAAAATGATATAAAAGATTTTTTTTAAGTCAATAAAATAATAAAAAAACAAATGATATAAAGAAATAAAAAAAAAAGGCCAATGAACTAATTTACAAAACTTTTTTCCTTCTGATCAGGTTTGTTAATAATTTCCAGAGTTGTTAAAAAGTGTAACACGACAAAAATAATCTGAAAAATATTTTGAGATGTTATTTTTACATACAAATTGCGTTTAAAACGTCAGCTATGTTGGGTCAAATTTTTTTTTTTTTTTTTTAAGTGGGAAAAACACGGAGCACCCAGAGAAAACCCACACAACGCAGAGGGCTCATTCAGTAGCAGTCGCCGGTACTAAAACCTTTAACGGCTACTGTTTGTGAGAACTAAACCTCTGCGCTGCCCTTTGACCTGTTACAGTACGCTGTTCTTATCCAGTAACCAATTTCAAGTTTTTCACCTCATCAGTGGTCATCCTGTCGACCTCTGCGTACCTGGACTTTTCCACTCTGTGTGCGTTGGACTCTTGCAAACCTGCAATCATTTGTCTGCACTCACGGAGCTCCTGTTCACAGGTGCTTCTGAGTTTGGTTTCATTACTCAAAACGTCTTTCAACTTTTCAAGATCATTGTAGTATTTTTCGCAGTAACTCTCTACCTCCAGTTTCACATTTCTTTCCTGAGCTAGAAGAAAACTCTTCTTTTGCAGCCTTTTGTTCATGACCTGCAGCTGCATTCTCAGGTAGTTAATCTCCAAATCAGATTGTTGTGTGTGAATGTTCTCCTGGGATTCCTGCCCATTTCCAAAACTAGGTGGTGGATTTTGTGGTACCGGAACTTCACCGAGGACATCAAGTTGGCGGTTTGACAAGACGTTTGGTTTGGAGACCTTTTCAGAAGTAAAATCATCTGTTTGAACGAAGGCATTGATTTTTTCAACAGGTATCATTTCTTGTGCTTTTCCTGTGAAGGAGGACTTCTGTACCTCAGCACTCAGCTTATGAAACTGGACGTTGAGCTCTGCCACCTTTGAACCAAGAAATGCCACCATCTCCTCCTTTTCTTTCAGTTTGGTGGTGAGTTTAAGAACATTAGTGTCCTTTTCTTGTAACTGCACTTTCAAGTTTTTCACCTCATCAGTGGTCATCCTGTCGTCGTCTGCGTACCTGGACTTTTCCACTCTGTGTGCGTTGGACTCTTGCAAACCTGCAATCATTTGTCTGCACTCACGGAGCTCCTGTTCATAGGTGCTTCTGAGTTTGGTTTCATTACTCAAAATGTCTTTCAACTTTTCAAGATCATTGTAGTATTTTTCACAGTAACTCTCTACCTCCAATTTCACATTTCTTTCCTGAGCTAGAAGAAAACTCTTCTTTTGCAGCCTGTCTTTCATGACCTGCAACTGCATTCTCAGATAGCAAATCTCCAATTCAGATTGTTGTGGATTTTGTGGTACGTCTTCCTTGTCTTGGCTCCTGTGATCGATCCCTTCAGCTTCATTTTTTGAATCGAACTCTTCTATGTTGTTTAAAGGGATTTGTTCTTTCTTCTTGCATCTGTTCTTCTCTTCCTTTTTTCCCTCAAAGACCAGCTCAGAGGTCCTGTCTGGTTCTGAACCCTTTGTTTGTGCGACCGGTTTGTCCTGATCCTCGTGATTCGAGGTCACAGTAAAATTCTGTGACTCCTGAACTTCACTGAGGACATCAAGTTGGCGGTTTGACGAGACGTTTGGTTTGGAGACCTTTTCAGGAGGAAGATCATCAGTTTGAACGAAGGCATCGACTTTTTCAACAGGTATCAGTTCTTGTGTTTTTTCCGGGACAGAGGACTTCTGTAAACAAGCACTCAGCTTATGAAACTTGACGTTGAGCTCTGCCACCTTTGAACTAAGAAATGCCACCATCTCCTCCTTTGCTCTCAGTTTGGTGGTGAGTTTAAGATTATTAGTGTCCTTTTCTTGTAACTGCACTTTCAAGTTATTCACCTCATCACTGGCCATCCTGGACTTTTCCACTCTGTGTGCGTTGGACTCTTGCAAACCTGCAATCATTTGTCTCCACTCACGGAGCTCCTGTTCACAGGTGCGTCTGAGTTTGGTTTCATCACTCAAAGCATCTCTCAACTTTTCAAGATCATTGCAGTATGTTTCGCAGTAACTCTCTACCTCCAATTTCTCATTTCTTTCCGTAACCAGAAGAAGACTATTCTTTTGCAGCCTGTCTTTCATGACCTGCAGCTGATGTCTCAGGTAGTAAATCTCACTATCAGATTGTGGTTGGTGACAGTTTTGCTGGTATTCCTGCCCATTTCCAAAACTAGGTGGTGGATTTTGTGGTACGTACTCTTCCATGATTTCTCCCCAAAGAGGTTCAGGGATTGGAGATGGTTCAGTTGGATTCACCTCAGGTAGTTGAGGGTCCTCTTCAATGATCTCCAACTGGTCGTTGCTGTTTAAAGGGATTTCTTCTCTCTTTTTGCGCCTGTTCTTCTTTTTCTTTTTTCCTTCATAAAACAGTTTAAAGGTCATGTCTGGTTCTGAACCATTTGTTTGTGCGACCGGTTTGTCCTGATCCTCGTGATTCGAGGTCACAGTAAAATTCTGTGACTCCTGAACTTCACTGAGGACATCAAGTTGGCGGTTTGACGAGACGTTTGGTTTGGAGACCTTTTCAGGAGGAAGATCATCAGTTTGAACGAAGGCATCGATTTTTACAACAGGTATCAGTTCTTGTGCTTTTCCTGTGACAGAGAACTTCTGTACATCAGCACTCAGCTTAGATAACTGGACGTTGAGCTCTGCCACCTGACAATCAAGACTTTCTATAATCTTGTCCTTTTCTTTCAGTTTGCAGGTGAGTTCAAACACATGATTCGTCTCATCTTGTAACCTCATCATCATGTTTTTCATCTCATCGCAGGATGACATGTGGCTCTCTGTATAGCTGCACTTTAACTCTCTGTCCCTTTTGATGTACTGTTGCAATTCTGCAATCGTGTCTTTACAGTGACTGAGCTCCGTTTCACGGGCTTGTTTCAATTTGGTTAGTTCATTCATAGCATCTATCAATTTGTCAACATCTTTCCAGAATATTTGGCAGTAACGCTGTGCCTCCAATTTCTCATTTCTTTCCTGAGTTAGAAGAAGACTATTCTTTTGCAGCCTTTTGTTCATGACCTGCAGCTGATGTCTCAGGTAGTAAATCTCCCTATCAGATTGACGTTGGCCTGAAAGAAACATTTTTGTTGGTTTTAAGTGTGTTGTTGTGAAAATAGTTTAGTTTTAACAACAGCGCTGTGCTACAGCAGATCAGTGTGTGTTGATTGTAAAAGTGTCAAACTTTTCTGAAGAAGGAAGAAGCTGCGGAACTCTTATATAGTCTCAGATCCCCGTGATGTCATCGTGTTCTTTGATGTCATCGTGTTCCGTGATGTCATCGCATTTCGTAATGTCACATGACTTAACAGTATGAGTAATGGAAAAATGAGAAATCAATAAATAAACAAACACATATATAACTTGTATACTTTCGATTTGAGCAAAAACGGCAACATTTTAGAATATTTCGACAACTATATTATTGTCATCAATAAATACAGATCACATTATGCATGAGGCACAAACACGAGTTTTTGGGAGAGTTTGTGTGTGTTTTTAGACATTACTTGGCACATGTCCTCAACGTTCAGGATTTAATAAGTAGGGGTTTGATGAGCTCTCGTACCAAGAGGTCTTATGATATTAAAAAGAAACCATTTCTCCTCACATGAAAAGCTGTATTTCAACCCAGCTTGTAAGAGGATCAATATCTTGACTGCTTCTAGTCTGGCAGGAAACCCCAAGAAGAAGAAGATGAGGACCCTATGCAACAACAGTCACCCAGTGTTTCCAACTTAACAACTTCTACTCTATATTTATAAGTTTGCAGACACCACCAGTGACTTTTATTCATTTTTTTCACAAAAAAGCGATATCAGTGACAACTCCACCAAGTTTTTTTCAGGTGTTACTGGGGATTTTTGTAGACTCTAACGTGAAAGCACTAATGGTTCTCGGTCCATGCTGCCGTGGGACCCTCCCTCGTACCAAAGCTCTCTCAGGTGGCCCCGCCCTCCACCCGCCGCTCACACTTCCAGCCAGAGTAGGCGCTGTTCACCACCTCCCTGCATCCAGACTGCAAATGAAACGCACATTCGCACTGAATAATATTTGAAAATGTATCATTATAATTAATGTCATTATTTTCATAATCACAGCAAATTTTTCAAATGAGCCCAACTCTTATGTTGCCTTCTAAGTTTGCACATGAAGGACATTTTTGCGCTGTAATGTTTTGATTTTGGTTATTTAATCTGCTTCTTCATCTTGTTGTGCATTGTTTACATGTCTAAGACGTGCACAGACTCCTTTGGAAGTATCTTTTTTCCATTTTCTTTAAATCCAATAGACACAAACATTCGTCCACTCAGCAGTCGATGTAACTCTGCCTACTAGCGCAGTTTTTGATGCACTTCTTCCTTGCAGATTTTTGTCAGTCGAGTGAATGTGTGATGCTCGTATTGTCTCTTAATAGATCTGAGTTTTTGATTGTTAGTTTGTATTTATTAATTCACGTGCACTCGAGTTCATGTCGTGACTATAAGATGTAACAGTAGACAAAAAATACAAACTATAGCTGATCAGCTCACGTCAATTTTTTTTTTTCTCAAAAGTTGACAATTGTTTGAAATTTCCGTTACACTGATAACAAAAAAAAATATAACAAAAATATGAATGGCCTGTGGGAATGACAGTAGTATGATGATTATGGGTGTGGGAGTGGCTGGCCATTGGCTGAGCGGACTGTCAATCAATCATATTAGAAATACATTTGTTGCTTAATATACATTTTCTTTACATAGTACCAAAAACATAAAAGAAAAACATTTAGAGTTGTCATGTATATTTTATTGTTAACAAATACTGTGTTTGGACAAGTGTGTGTGTAAATGATGCACATTACATGATGGTATGATTCATATTATGGCTTTATTACTACAGATAACTGTGCAGGGGAAACTTTCTAAAGCAAAGTCACTGCAAAGAGTCGAATCTTGTTCCAAGTAATTGCAGGTCCAACAACCAGTGTCAACTCCTTAAAAACAAAATTACACATGAAAAAACACATAAAAACCAGAGGATTTCCTTAAGAATTATGATGGTTCAATATTGAGGATCTTTATTTAATAATAATGATAATAATAGTGATCATGTTAATTGTTAATGTTATTGATAATTGCCATTCAAGTGTTAAACAGTTTTTTTTTTTTTAATTAATTTAGAATATAGCTCTACACGGAAACTTTTAGTAAAACATTGCACTTAAAATTGTGTAATTATAATTGAATAAATAAAATGAATATTTACCACAATGTTGGAAGTGAGTGTAAAATTGTGATACTGTGTCTCTATGTCATAGACATGACGTCGTGTTTCTGAAGGACATTTAGGATTTATTAACACAGATAACTGTGCAGGACAAGCTTTCAAAAGCAAAGACACTGCAAGGAGTCGAACCTCGTTCCAATGAAATGGAAGTACCAGTACCAGTGCCGAGTTGTAGAAAAGAAAAAAAAAAGAAAAATGATATAACAGAAATAAAAAAAAAAGGTCAATACAGTAATTACAAAAAAAATCCTTCTGAACAGGTTTGTTAATAATTAACAGAGTTGTTACAAAGTGTAACACGATAAATAATTTGAAAAATATTTTGAGATGTTATTTTTACATACAAATTGCGTTTAAAGCGTCAGCTATGTTGGGTCAATTTTTTTTTAATTTTATTTTTTATTTTTTGTTAACGTTTGCTGTACACTGAAACTTTTAGGAAAACGTTGCACTTAAATTTGTGTAATAATGAACTTCCGGTTGCATGGCAATGGAGTAGGAGTACGCTGCGAGGAGCTCCGGGTTTCTTTCTCTATTTTTTCTTTTAAGCCCTCTACAGACATCGCGCACGGCAAGACCCCCATAACGACGTTTACCCCCTTAATAGTGCAAGGGTAACTTCACCGCAAGATGTCTTCAAAAAACATCAAATCGAGCAAAAAAGGAGAGGCTAGCTTTACCCTAGAAGCTATCACCGCGCTGCTGGAGCAACACCGCCAGGCGCTGGCGGCAGAGTTTAAAACCTCCTACAACCTGCTGTTACAGCAAACGCGCCTCGCGGTGGAGGACCATGGTCAACAGGTCTCACCTGTGGAGCTGGCTTGGGAAGACCTTAGTCAGCGGATGGCAGACCTCGAAGAGACGGTCAACACCCTTCGTGAAGCTAATGCTAAGCTCAAAGCCAAAGTCACCGAGCTGGAGGGTCGGAGCAGACGGCAGAACATCCGAATTCTAGGGGTACCGGAATCAACCGAAAGCGGCTCCCAGTGTAGGTTCTTCTCCGACCTGCTCAGTGAGTTGTTCGGCGCCGAGATTTTACCTACCCCGCCAGAAATCGACTGCGTTCACCGCTCCCTGGCAGCCCGACCGGCCCCCGGGCAGCGCCCCCGGGCAGTTATCCTCCGCCTGCACCGGTACCAGACCAAGGAGCTCATCATCAGGGAGGCTCGCCGGCGGGGAAAGCTGGAGTTACGAGGGAAGCCCAATCCACATGTACCGGTCTTGTCCATCCCTCAGCGCGTTCTGGAGGGAGGTGTTTCTAACCTTATCCTGGACACTCAAAGTCACGCTGCAGCCAAACCCTCTGACTGCTCTGTTTGGGATCGCTGGGGAGAGGGTGTGTCTAACTCCAGAAAAACGTCAGACCCAATCTTTTGCCTTCCTGTTGGCCAGACGTACCATTCTTTTTAGGTGGAAGGATGCACCCCCCCCCTGACCCACAAGCAGCGGGTGGCAGATATCATGTCTTGGGGGTGGGGGGTGGTAAGGGTGCTTTTCTTTTTTTCTTTTATTTTTCGGTCTTGGCTCGCTGTTGCAGCTTTGCATTTATGTATGTATGTTCATGCATAAGAAAATTCATATAGAAAGATTTTGAATATAAAATTGTGTAATTATAATTGAATAAATAAAACTAATATTTACCACAATGTTGGAAGTGAGTGTAAAATTGTGATACTGTGTCTCTATGTCATAGACATGACGTCGTGTTTCTGAAGGACATTTAGGATTTATTAACACAGATAACTGTGCAGGACAAGCTTTCAAAAGCAAAGACACTGCAAGGAGTCGAACCTCGTTCCAATGAAATGGAAGTACCAGTACCAGTGCCGAGTTGTACAAAAAATAAAAAAATGATATAAAAGATTTTTTTTTTTAAGTCAATGAAATAATAAAAAAGCAAATGATATAAAGAAATTAAAAAAAAAAAAAGGTCAATGAACTAATTTACAAAAAATGTTTCCTTCTGATCAGGTTTGTTAATAATTTCCAGAGTTGTTACAAAGTGTAACACGACAAAAATAATCTGAAAAATGTTTTGAGATGTTATTTTTACATACAAATTGCGTTTAAAACGTCAGCTATGTTGGGTCAATTTTTTTTTTTTTTTTTTTAAGTGGGAAAAACACGGAGCACCCAGAGAAAACCCACACAACGCAGAGGGCTCATTCAGTAGCAGTCGCCGGTACTAAAACCTTTAACGGCTACTGTTTGTGAGAACTAAACCTCTGCGCTGCCCTTTGACCTGTTACAGTACGCTGTTCTTATCCAGTAACCAATTTCAAGTTTTTCACCTCATCAGTGGTCATCCTGTCGACCTCTGCGTACCTGGACTTTTCCACTCTGTGTGCGTTGGACTCTTGCAAACCTGCAATCATTTGTCTGCACTCACGGAGCTCCTGTTCACAGGTGCTTCTGAGTTTGGTTTCATTACTCAAAATGTCTTTCAACTTTTCAAGATCATTGTAGTATTTTTCGCAGTAACTCTCTACCTCCAATTTCACATTTCTTTCCTGAGCTAGAAGAAAACTCTTCTTTTGCAGCCTTTTGTTCATGACCTTCAACTGCTTTCTCAGGTAGTTAATCTCCAAATCAGATTGTTGTGTGTGAATGTTCTCCTGGGATTCCTGCCCATTTCCAAAACTAGGTGGTGGATTTTGTGGTACCGGAACTTCACCGAGGACATCAAGTTGGCGGTTTGACAAGACGTTTGGTTTGGAGACCTTTTCAGAAGTAAAATCATCTGTTTGAACGAAGGCATTGATTTTTTCAACAGGTATCAGTTCTTGTGCTTTTCCTGTGAAGGAGGACTTCTGTACCTCAGCACTCAGCTTATGAAACTGGACGTTGAGCTCTGCCACCTTTGAACCAAGAAATACCACCATCTCCTCCTTTTCTTTCAGTTTGGTGGTGAGTTTAAGAACATTAGCGTCCTGTTCTTGTAACTGCACTTTCAAGTTTTTCACCTCATCAGTGGTCATCCTGTCGTCGTCTGCGTACCTGGACTTTTCCACTCTGTGTGCGTTGGACTCTTGCAAACCTGCAATCATTTGTCTGCACTCACGGAGCTCCTGTTCACAGGTGCATCTGAGTTTGGTTTCATTACTCAAAATGTCTTTTAACTTTTCAAGATCATTGTAGTATTTTTCACAGTAACTCTCTACCTCCAGTTTCTCATTTCTTTCCTGAGCTAGAAGAAAACTCTTCTTTTGCAGCCTGTCTTTCATGACCTGCAACTGCATTCTCAGATAGCAAATCTCCAATTCAGATTGTTGTGGATTTTGTGGTACGTCTTCCTTGTCTTGGCTCCTGTGATCGATCCCTTCAGCTTCATTTTTTGAATCGAACTCTTCTATGTTGTTTAAAGGGATTTGTTCTTTCTTCTTGCATCTGTTCTTCTCTTCCTTTTTTCCCTCAAAGACCAGCTCAGAGGTCCTGTCTGGTTCTGAACCCTTTGTTTGTGCGACCGGTTTGTCCTGATCCTCGTGATTCGAGGTCACAGTAAAATTCTGTGACTCCTGAACTTCACTGAGGACATCAAGTTGGCGGTTTGACGAGACGTTTGGTTTGGAGACCTTTTCAGGAGGAAGATCATCAGTTTGAACGAAGGCATCGACTTTTTCAACAGGTATCAGTTCTTGTGTTTTTTCCGGGACAGAGGACTTCTGTAAACAAGCACTCAGCTTATGAAACTTGACGTTGAGCTCTGCCACCTTTGAACTAAGAAATGCCACCATCTCCTCCTTTGCTCTCAGTTTGGTGGTGAGTTTAAGATTATTAGTGTCCTTTTCTTGTAACTGCACTTTCAAGTTATTCACCTCATCACTGGCCATCCTGGACTTTTCCACTCTGTGTGCGTTGGACTCTTGCAAACCTGCAATCATTTGTCTGCACTCACGGAGCTCCTGTTCACAGGTGCGTCTGAGTTTGGTTTCATCACTCAAAGCATCTCTCAACTTTTCAAGATCATTGCAGTATGTTTCGCAGTAACTCTCTACCTCCAATTTCTCATTTCTTTCCGTAACCAGAAGAAGACTATTCTTTTGCAGCCTGTCTTTCATGACCTGCAGCTGATGTCTCAGGTAGTAAATCTCATTATCAGATTGTGGTTGGTGACAGTTTTGCTGGTATTTCTGCCCATTTCCAAAACTAGGTGGTGGATTTTGTGGTACGTACTCTTCCATGATTTCTCCCCAAAGAGGTTCAGGGATTGGAGATGGTTCAGTTGGATTCACCTCAGGTAGTTGAGGGTCCTCTTCAATGATCTCCAACTGGTCGTTGCTGTTTAAAGGGATTTCTTCTCTCTTTTTGCGCCTGTTCTTCTTTTTCTTTTTTCCTTCATAAAACAGTTTAAAGGTCATGTCTGGTTCTGAACCATTTGTTTGTGCGACCGGTTTGTCCTGATCCTCGTGATTCGAGGTCACAGTAAAATTCTGTGACTCCTGAACTTCACTGAGGACATCAAGTTGGCGGTTTGACGAGACGTTTGGTTTGGAGACCTTTTCAGGAGGAAGATCATCAGTTTGAACGAAGGCATCGATTTTTACAACAGGTATCAGTTCTTGTGCTTTTCCTGTGACAGAGAACTTCTGTACATCAGCACTCAGCTTAGATAACTGGACGTTGAGCTCTGCCACCTGACAATCAAGACTTTCTATAATCTTGTCCTTTTCTTTCAGTTTGCAGGTGAGTTCAAACACATGATTCGTCTCATCTTGTAACCTCATCATCATGTTTTTCATCTCATCGCAGGATGACATGTGGCTCTCTGTATAGCTGCACTTTAACTCTCTGTCCCTTTTGATGTACTGTTGCAATTCTGCAATCGTGTCTTTACAGTGACTGAGCTCCGTTTCACGGGCTTGTTTCAATTTGGTTAGTTCATTCATAGCATCTATCAATTTGTCAACATCTTTCCAGAATATTTGGCAGTAACGCTGTGCCTCCAATTTCTCATTTCTTTCCTGAGTTAGAAGAAGACTATTCTTTTGCAGCCTTTTGTTCATGACCTGCAGCTGATGTCTCAGGTAGTAAATCTCCCTATCAGATTGACGTTGGCCTGAAAGAAACATTTTTGTTGGTTTTAAGTGTGTTGTTGTGAAAATAGTTTAGTTTTAACAACAGCGCTGTGCTACAGCAGATCAGTGTGTGTTGATTGTAAAAGTGTCAAACTTTTCTGAAGAAGGAAGAAGCTGCGGAACTCTTATATAGTCTCAGATCCCCGTGATGTCATCGTGTTCTTTGATGTCATCGTGTTCCGTGATGTCATCGCATTTTGTAATGTCACATGACTTAACAGTATTAGTAATGGAAAAATGAGAAATCAATAAATAAACAAACATATATAACTTGTATACTTTCGATTTGAGCAAAAACGGCAACATTTTAGAATATTTCGACAACTATATTATTGTCATCAATAAATACAGATCACATTATGCATGAGGCACAAACACGAGTTTTTGGGAGAGTTTGTGTGTGTTTTTAGACATTACTTGGCACATGTCCTCAACGTTCAGGATTTATTAAGTAGGGGTGTGATGAGCTCTCGTACCAAGAGGTCTTATGATATTAAAAAGAAACCATTTCTCCTCACATGAAAAGCTGTATTTCAACCCAGCTTGTAAGAGGATCAATATCTTGACTGCTTCTAGTCTGGCAGGAAACCCCAAGAAGAAGAAGATGGGGACCCTATGCAACAACAGTCACCCAGTGTTTCCAACTTAACAACTTCTACTCTATATTTATAAGTTTGCAGACACCACCAGTGACTTTTATTCATTTTTTTCACAAAAAAGCGATATCAGTGACAACTCCACCAAGTTTTTTTCAGGTGTTACTGGGGATTTTTGTAGACTCTAACGTGAAAGCACTAATGGTTCTCGGTCCGTGCTGCCGTGGGACCCTCCCTCGTACCAAAGCTCTCTCAGGTGGCCCCGCCCTCCACCCGCCGCTCACACTTCCAGCCAGAGTAGGCGCTGTTCACCACCTCCCTGCATCCAGACTGCAAATGAAACGCACATTCGCACTGAATAATATTTGAAAATGTATCATTATAATTAATGTCATTATTTTCATAATTATTCAGTGGTGCTGCATATTTAGTCAGGATAGAAGAGGGTAGGAGTTGTGGCATTAAAATTATTGACAAAAATGTTTATTAGTATTTATACACAGATTTTGGGTTTGTTTGTTTGTTTGTTTTTTTACTTCCTTTTCTTGCCTCCCATGACATAATTATTCTCTTCTACAGGGTCCATTACAATTATATACAAATGGAAAATTATGCAAAGTCTTATGTGAAACCAATACCAGATCAATATGCAGAATATCATCGAGTGTAGCAACCTCTACAAAGGGAAAAGGCTGAAAAAGACATAGAGAAAAAGATGTAAATGATTAACTGTTAAAGGGGGAAAAAAGTTTGTCATATTTATTCTCTTGAAAGAAAAATGGCACAGGTAAAGAAGAAAATAAACTTTCCAAAAAAACAACAACACACAATTTAGATAATATGCTTTGGAAGTATTGTTTAATGGCACTGAAAAATGTGTTGTCCTCCATCGTAACTGCTGTTTCCATCTGCAGCAGTGGAGTGATGTGCTGCTTCACTCAGTACGTTTACGTATCAAATTATTACCTTAGTCTGACTGATATCAAAGTTTTAAAAGCCATGTATGCACCTTAGTCGGGCTGAAGTTGAACCCAACTGGAGTTCTTGAAACTGAGGTATTAGAACCAGATAATGCGGTTCTAAATCGAGCTATTGACCGGCTCGGGACCCCCCCCCTTCCAGAAGGGACGAGACCACTGAAGCAGAAAGATCTACAGCCACGGCATCACAGCAACACAGTTGTGTGCGTCTTACGTGCAACACAGTCTGGCTTAGTATGAACGAAATGTACAAAGCTGCTGCGATGTTGGCGTCCATATCTTCAAACATGCCGCATTTGTTTAGTGATTTTTCTAACTAACCAAAAGGGTGCCAACATGAAAGGGTGTGTAGCGCCACCTGCTGTCGCGGAGTCCAACGCACCTCACTCAATAAGTGAGTTCTCTTCCCGGGCACGTATACTGGGATTTCTCAGAAACTCCAGTTAAATCCTTAGCTCGATTACTGCCAACAGCTCGATTTAGATGAGCATGTAACCGTACTGACTGTGAGACACGACTGGACCCAAGACAAGGAGAATCCTCCTGCAGCTATCAGATTACTGCTGCTTTACTGCTTATGCTGACTGTGCTGCCAACATTATCTCCTCACGTTTAGGACTATTTGATTTTCAAAACTCCTGTGAGCTTTTAAGTTTAATGTCCAACAATAGTCAAGGAAGATAACAATGCTAAAGTCTATATTCTTTAAAATTCCTGTAACTTTTTACTTACACAAGCGAAAGATTTTTAAAAAATGCCTAAAAATAACGTTTAAGTTCAGACTGTGCTTTTTTGCACTGTATGGAGGCAACAGGCGCTTTTTCTTATTTCAGCTGTGCAAAAAAAAAAAAAATGAACACGGTAAAATATCTTGAACATCCTGTGCTATAGACTGTAAAGTCCAAACAGTTCACATTCACCAGGGACTTTTTTGGGGGGAACACCTGTGCAGGAGCTTGTTCCTGTAACTATCGGGTCAACCGGTCGCCAGGATGCACGCAAAGAACTTCAGTCAATGTTCGCATCAAACATCACGATGAGAAAAAACAATATGAATTCAGTGACTTTGACCAACTCGTGCAGATGTGGGTCACAATTTGACCTCAGCAGCGTGAACACGTGGAACTAAATCTGCAATTGATGAATGTGCAGAAGATATATAATATTAGGCAACCATTCTG
Source organism: Xenentodon cancila (assembly GCA_014839995.1). Lineage (NCBI taxonomy): Eukaryota > Metazoa > Chordata > Actinopteri > Beloniformes > Belonidae > Xenentodon > Xenentodon cancila. The sequence continues at coordinate 9,706,664 of CM026218.1, forward strand.
ACATGAAGCAGAACCTACAAGGAATGTGTGTTGAAGGTAAAGAAGAGAAAAGAGGAGGAGGAGGAGGAGGAGGAGGAGGAGGAGGAGGAGGAGGAGGAGGAGGAGGAGGAGGAGGAGGAGGAGGAGATCTGCATTATAAAGTACCACCACAAAAGTGCCTGGAAGTTCTGACAATAGTTTGATCTCTTGTTGAGAGCGAGATGGAAAAAGTGATGAAGCTTTCAGTAAATTGTAATTCCCACAAATAGTAGGATTTGATATTTAAAAAAATATATGAATCATTGTCTGCTGTATGCGTTCGTTTAACTTTAACAGCTGTTCTGCCTGCTAATTAAATTGCTCCACATGACCAACACACACACACACACACACACACACACACACACACACACACACACACACACACACACTCTCACACACACACACACACACACACACAGTCTAATCAGGCTGGTGGGTGTGTTTCCACTGATTCGGCTCAGGCTAATTTGTTATTTCCTTTCTGAAGCAGAACAAAACACTGCGCGATAGAAAAGTGAATGTCATCAGCACACCCCGACTGATAACAGATAACAGGCTGCTGGCAGCATAAACCGATAATGCTAAGAGGAGGAGATAGAGAGAGAAAGAATGTGTTGCAGTCAGAGGGGTCTATATTAGCGATGTGAATCGGCCGTGAAGCATTCTGGGGCTTCGTGTTACAGGCCATATACGGGGCCCGGGCCCCTGTGTCTCTGCTAGTCCCAGCTATTCTTAGTCTGTCTGTCCCTCAACCTCAGCAACCCTACAGGCAAGAAAACCTCTTTCCACTTTCATATGACGCTTATTGGTGACTTTTAAGACGTTGGGCTCTTATAATCTTGATGTTTTCTGATAGTTTTTGAATTTGGAGCTCTGACCTAGAGGGGGTTTTGTTTCTGCTGTGGGTCAGCGTTGCTCTGCGCTCTCCTCTGTGTGTGTGTGTGTGTGTGTGCGTGTCTGCATACTTGCGTGTGCCTCTGGTGTCCATGTGTGTGTCTCATAGGTTCCACAGCACCTGACCCACCCACTCACCAGCACCAACACCGCCCCAGGGTGTTTGTCCTGAGAGCTGGGAGCAGACCAGGAGAGACGGTCGTGAAGCCGGGGGCTGACGGTGGACGAGCGACCAGAAAGGCACCGACTGGGACAAAAGGATAGCAGAGGGAGGGCACGCCAAACAGGAGGGGAGAGCGCACGGCCACAAGGAGTTTGCAGCAGGAGGAGCGCTGACATTTAACAGAAGATGAGTTCGTACACAGTGACTCTGAACGGCCCCGCTCCGTGGGGCTTCAGACTACAGGGAGGAAAGGACTTCAATATGCCACTCACCATCTCCAGGGTAAGGATATTTGATTTGACAAAGCAAATGACAAATAATTTATAATGATTATTTTTAATAATAATAATTTATTAAAGCACCTCTGGTAGCGACCTTTGGCTGATTCGCTGCAACCTGGTTTTGCAAACCAACATTTTCCCAAATTTGACCCGTTTCCCGTAACGATGCATGTGCAAACTTTAAATCGGCGTGGCGTGCGTGTGCGCAGGTGTGATTAGAGCGGGTGTGATGTAGCTGTTATGTAACGTGGCTGTATGAGATGATGAGAGAGAGGCAGCGATGTGTTCTCCACAGAGACTTCCAGAATAGCGCTGCGGTGGAGAAACGGGGATCAATTCCCTGGAGAAGAGCTACCTGTTACTGAAAAAAGTTTTCTTTGACATTGCTGATGAAAAAAAAACTGGGTAAAATGAGCGCTTACAAAGCATTTCATGGATCAGTCATGACTGAATTTTAATCAAGTCAAATGGAAATCTAATATAATTGATCAAATTGATCTGTTTTAACGGACAAATCTGCAACAAAACCTTCTTCTTGTAGCAAAGAGTCTAAAAGTTCCTTTGTAGTTTTTATTTATTTGTTTCTTTTAATTTTCTACTATGAGTTTAGATTACAAAAAAACGCCAGTGTACAGATCAGCAGAGTATAGATTGGGTCCGCCTTTGCCAGGACGGCTGGTATATTCTCAGCCTTCGCTTTAAATAGCGTCAGAGAGATGGTTGGATGGTTGGATGCATGGATGGATGGAGGGAGAGGGGTGGGAATGGAACGGCAAAGAAGTGAGGAAGAGTACGAGGAAGCTGATGGCAGCTTGTGTTACCTTTAGTAAGCTTAATTCCTCGCTGCTGGTTAGTGTCATGTTCAGCAGCTGGAGATGTGCCTGCGGAGGAACAGGATGCACGAGGGCTTGATCCAGGAGATGAGAGACTGAGGATGAAGGGCGAGACGCTTACCTGGGTGGGACAGAGAGGAAATCAGCACTAACATCTCCATCTCCCCGCTGCGCAGTTCTGCCTGAAGCTCCGCTGGCTGTGTTTTATTGACATTTGTTGCTTTATTGTGCTCCGATCCTGGTCTGAGTCATCCAGGGTGACATGGGGGGGGCTCGCTCTGATCTGTGACCATAAAACATTGCCCCATTAGATCCGTGTCCATGCCCTGGTTGTGATGGACCCTGGCTGGTTAACATAAAACACTGCAGCTTGACTTGACGGGTTCGGGGTGACATTACAGTTTGACGTAACGCCGACTCGGTTTGGATTTCTGCCGACTTTTGCCAAGAACTAAGAAAAGAAAAAAGAAATGAAGACAGTGGATTCCTCGCATGCTGCCAGCGGAAGAACATGACATTAAACGGGTGACACTGTACACTGATTTTAGGTTATTAGTAATGAGTTTGTATGTATATTTAAAAAAAGCCAGTGCTACCCCTCAGGGAGGTCCACGACTCTTGAAGCTATTTACGAGCCTTCTAGAGGCCAGATATTTATACGTGAATGAAAACAGCTCTCTGCCCTCTGATTGGCTGGTAACTGGAGAACGTTGCCCATGAAAATAATAATCTATACTGAAAATACATCACATTCAACCAGTGTTTATTGCTCAAACATACTGTAACCTTTAAACAACCATGTTATTTAGGGAAACCTTCGGTCTTCATCCTCATCTCCCGTGCATCAGCTGATTCAGCTGAAACGAATAAAGTCTTTCATGAAAGCATCAGACACGGCGCGTCAACATGCGTTTGTTACACCGGAGCAGCTTGAAGAGATCGTTTCTTTCCACCTGATTGTTTTTTGACCAACAAGTTCTATGTTTCTCGCAGCTCAGAGGCGAAAGGGAGGGAGGTTGAGGGGCGGAACAGTTTGTCTGAAACATTCAAGGTCAACTGTAAAAACTTGCGTGAATTCATTTTCTTTTCATACAAATCAACCAGGGAAGCCTTGAATGTCAGCGTGAATGTCAGTAGCAGGTGTGTGTGTGTGTGTGTGTGTGTGTGTGTGTGTGTGTGTGTGTGTGTGTGTGTGTGAGAGAGAGAGAGAGAGAGAGAGTATGTGTGTTGGCCAAGGGAGGGGGGCTCAGCGTAGTCAATCACACACAGAGGCTGCAGGCACCAAAAGCATCGCTTATTTTTAACTCTTTAACGAGTTGACTGTAAGTCTAGACTCGACACTGTAAGTCGGTGAGCTCACCTAAACCTCTGTTTTAGATAGTTTAGCAACTGAAGTCTGGATTTTGTCGCACATGCAGGTAGTGTAGAGTTGGAGGGTCAATATACGAAGGGTAAAGTTACCAGGGAGTTATCTCCTTATCCTGCCTCGGCTTCCGACGTTCGTCCGCCGCTGGAGCCTCTCCCAGCTGTTCCTCCTGGACAGACCTCCGGTCCAACTCAGGGCCACACAGAGGCAAACGAGACATGCTCGCTGTCACCGTCAATTACATTACAAAGCTGCCATGAGGGATTTTTTTTTTTTTTTTTTTTTGACTGCTGGCGAAAAGATGGAGCGCGCATAGAAAAGCCACGCATGCATGTGAGACTCCAGCCGGGATTCAGATCCAGAACCTGCCTGCTGTGATGCAACAATGCTGACCCATCACGACTGCTTGAATGATGCGCTCCGTCTCTGGTGACATCCCAAACCGGATTCTTGCCCAAAAGCGTCTGAGGGCAGTGGCTTCAGATCTGCTGTAGTTTGAGCCATCCACCAAACAAACTGGCAGAAATATTATGAAGCTGTGCTGCCCAAAAATTCAGATGCATCACAAAACTAACAAGTTTTCTGCTCTGTTCACACTTACTGGCTCGAAGATCCTTTAGCTTTTCTTCTTATCTCATCAAAAGACTCACTGAAATATAAAATAGAGTTCTGCTCTGCTGATTACTGAAGTATAAACCCTTTTAAGGATTAGTCCCTTTTGCTTCATCAGCTCTTATCTAACACTGATAAATAAGACTGAGGTGCTGCTCCTCGCGTCATCTGAACCTTGATACGCTTCTGGATCGGGACACGATTTGGCAAATTATGTTAATCTTAATTGCAGCTTCAATTTTTTTCTTGGCATGCATCACAGGTCACATTTTCAATTCCACACCCGCCCCCGTAAGTTCACTTCGGAGGCATAAACAAAAACAACATTTCCATATGTCTAAAAGCATGTGTGTTTTTTCCGGTGCTCCCAGTGTAATCTGCTCCGTTAACCCCACTCCAACAGATAACTCCGGGCAGCAAGGCGGCGGGCGGCAGCCTGGCCCAGGGCGACATCATCTCAGCCATCGACGGGGTCAGCACCGAGGGGATGACGCACTTGGAGGCTCAGAACAAGATCAAGTCTGCCATCAACAAACTCTCGCTCTCAATGCTGAAGTAAGCAGCCAGCACGCGAACACCCACTGCAACAACGTCATGTAGATGAAGCTTGAGTCAGATAGAATCCGCTTCACATAATCCCTCAAATGGGCTCCAAAACTACCCACAAAGTCCTCAGGTTCTGTTAAATACAGAGAAGACACAGTCTTTTAAGCTTCCGGAAGTCAAAACAAGGAAAACTGTGTACTTTATAGATCAAGACGTCCGGCACCAGTTCCCACAGCAACCCCAAGAATGGACTCTCCCATGCCCATCATCCCACACCAAAAGGTATAACAGCACTCAACAAATATAAACCTACACTGAGATGTCTTCTAAAATTCACGTTTCTACGTGTCATGTGTCATTTGTCTTCTTGACCTGTAATCGTTTCTAAAAATATCAGCGCAACAGCCATCCAGCAGAGCGCTGCCCTCTAGTGTAAAATATTCACATTACAGCTTCCGGCAGCAGTGCGGGAAGGTTGCGGGTCAGCAAAGGTTAACCAGAAGAAAGGAAATTACTAAACAAGCAGATTCAACAGCCTTGATTCAAACTACATGTCAGTTTATATTGACATTCTCCCATATTTTCTAGTGGGAATTTAAAGGGGGAGCCAGGATCTTCTGGAATCCTCCAGAATATAAGATCCTGCTAAACAAATCTTTCCCCTCCTGTAAGAGCTCATCCAGGGCCATGGGAGTGGAATACCCCAGTGAGCCTTTACTCGTTGCTTGATTGGTTCAGCACATTTTAACTTCCAGTTATAAAATACTTCCTATAACCTAAGAAGCGGAGCGACGTCACGGCTCCCTTGTTTTATACCAACGTGTCTGGCCTGCATCAAAGATAACAGAACAGCAGGAGGTCAAACTATTTTTATTTGTGGATCTTTTTTACAGGTAGAACGGAGACTCAAGTGGTCTCGGCGCCTCAATTAAAATATAAATATTTAGCTGTTATGGTTTAGAAAATGTGTGCTGGCTTTGAACAAGTGTATTACTGTCTTTAGCACGCAGCAGTGTTGCAACTGCAACATGCAGCCACAGGCATGTTACTGGGCCTCTGGCCCGTCATCCTGGTGTCAGTCTCAGCTGATGCGTTTCCCCTCTGGAGCCGAGCTGCTCCAGCCAAACGCATGCAAGTCAGGTATCAGGAAATGCATTTCGGGCACTGCACGGAACACAGGTGGCGGCGTGATCCGAGTGGCTCCAGCGCACTGAGAACACGGAGACCCAGACGGGAACGGAGCAGCTGTTGGACGCAGTCATGGAACGTTCTGCTCTGGTTTCACTTCCACGTCCCCTGAATGACATACCTGAGATAGGTCACCCGCCCCCCGCCTCCACCCCAACCCCCATCTGAAAAGCAGAGTCCCACACCAGGAATGCTCCACTTTACTTTACTTTACTGTACCAGAACACATCCGTCGCTTTAACTCAACGTGGCTTCAAAAAAATAAAAAATGGTATTACGTATTAAAGACTAACTTTCAGCACTTGGTTGAATTTGCCATTTAAGACACATTAACTTTAAGTCATTTAATTTTACAATTAATATTTATCCGGAGTTACCGGAGTTACTGGTGTTTTAATACAGTTCCTGATCTCCGGCTACATCATTCAAATAAAGTTAGTAGCAACATGACCGAATTAAATATAACTGTAAAATGTAATAGATATTTATTAAAAACTTTAAATTTCTGCTTCCGATGAGCGTAAGACTTAAAAAATGTGGAGAAGTTACATTTTCCTGACCCTTGCTGTGTTTAAAGGACTCATATTTGATTACTATTATTTTGAAGTTGCATCCTGACGCCGTTGCGTTCCTGTCTGAGTGAAGGCTGCGTCCAGGAACGTGGTACTTGTACTGGCTCCAGCTCTGATACGACTGGACCCGGTGGTTTGTGTTCTGTTTGTGTATATTTCTGTCTGTTCTGTGCTAAAAGCGTCCCTGCAACCGACCTGTTCTGCGTCAGGTGACTGAAAGACTTCTGCTCTTGTCAGTCACTCCTGGGGATGGAGGGGGAGCGGGGAAATTTCCCGCTGACGATAAATGGCAGCTATTCTAACCTGAACGCGGGATTACGGAAGAGCCGGGCTTGGATAGTTTCCGAGTGCAAACGCAGGTCTATTGTTATCACACAACAATTCAACGACGATTCACGTCCTCCTCTTCCTCTTTGTCTCTCTCTGTGTCCACTTCTCTGGTGTGTTTCAGGTTATTGCAAACACAGCTGCAAAGTCAGTACTTTCATATTTCTCAGCATGTCGCGTGCATGAAGACAACTTCATTGAAGATAGCAGTTTATTTTTTAAGAGTTGTGTTAATGTTGGCGTGAAGTGAAGCTTGTGTGATTTGAACTAAACATTTATGCTTCCTCAAACCAGTGAATGAAACACGCAAATCACTGGTCTCTGACCTACAGCAACAATGACTCACAAGCTGAACATTCATAATGTGCTATTAACAGCATCTGGGCCCCAGAAGAGGAACGCAAGATACTCGCCTTGAGTGCATTTCATCTGATGTTTTTATTTCTCTATTTCAGTGGAAGTTACTGAACCGTGTGTCTGCTTTTTAGTTAATAAAGTTAACTGAAAATAAATCTACATACTTGGAGAGACTTCTGTTAATAATGTAGTGTATTTCTATCTACAAAATACAGTTATTGCTCATGAGCTCATCAACATAAATAAGCCAAAAATGAGTAATTTAGCATTTTCAAACAGCGGATACTTTTGAACTATATCTAAAGTATTCATTTAAAAGCTGAACTTTTTTCCTCCTCTGAGGGAGCTGTAGGGCAGTTTTAACCGGATTTATGTGCATAAGCGGTGGTGATATGTGCTTCTTACCTCTGTGTTTGTATAAGCATCGTCTGGGTGTGCACTGCAGCATGTTTTCCTGGATTCATGTGTTAACTTTAAATGGTACTTTGACGTTTTAGAGGAAAAGACTCAGGTTTTCTGTGACGTTGGCCACATGAAATACCAGATGTATTAAATAAAACTGCGGTAACAGAAATCAAGGGCCCTTTGTGACAGTGTGTTTCCTGAAACAACCACTAGAGGGCGCAAGTGCTTAATGTTTTACACAGAATGCCTAAAAGTCTAAAAGAATAAAACTGCAGTTTTACAAAACGCAGGGCTCATAGCTTCATATCTTATTATCTTATTATTTTGACTGCTTCTTGCTGCACAGCAGGGACTCACACATGGCTTGACTAGATGATACAAAAAATAGGAGCATGAAACTACCTGCACTCGCAAAGAGAACATGATTTCACCTCTTTATCTTTTCAAATCAAAGAAATGTTTGGTGCGGTATGAAGGTCCAAAGTAAAATGCACTGAACCGTTAAAGCAGCGGAGGGCAGGTATCTTACCGTTAGTAACCCTCAGTATTTAAAATTAAACTAGATTATCTGTTAAAAGTAAAAAATGAATAGAAACATTTGAATAAAACTAGAAAGCTATCATGCTGTTAAAAACAGTTGCAAGTTTCTTATCTTAGCTTTTCAGAAAAATAAGATATAAAATAAAAACAATTAATACATTTCCACAACATAAGGTGCCAAATTCTCTTTTAGTAATTATTTAAATTTATTACCAATTTTTTCAAACCCTGGGATCAGTTCAAGGAAATCATCATAGATCTTCATCATCTCATTTCTTCTAGTATGTTGAAAAGTCCTTTGACAAACCGTTAGTTGTCAGTGAAATCATTTTTATACCGGTTAAGTGATGCGCACGTGTCTGCGGCAGGAACACAGCAACAGTACCACATGTTCATTACGTGCCTAGTTGTGTGCAGTCGAAGGCTCATGTTGAACGTCTGTGTACATTATGGATATTTAAGACGGGACTATGAGCAGTACGGCGCCCTCTGTTTGCTCCTTGCATTTTTACACAATGATGTGGTTTCCCTCTTTAATTTTAGTGCTTTTTCTGTTGTTTCCTCCTCTCGAATCCCTCTCTCCTATCCCCATCTGCAAACATCTCATGTTTCAACAATTCACCACGGCATATGAAACCTTCCTCCCTGACCCGCTGACCTCTGACCCCTCCCCAAACGGGCTCTGACAGCGTGGAATACACTCCCAGCTTCAACCCCATAGCTTTGAAAGACTCAGCCCTGTCCACCCACAAGCCCATTGAGGTGCGGGGTCCGGGGGGAAAGGCCACCATCGTTCACGCTCAGTACAACACACCGATCAGCATGTACTCACAGGACGCTATCATGGATGCCATAGCGGGACAGTCGCAGGCCAAGGGACACGACAGGTATGATCACAGAGCCAGACTAATCCCCTGTCCAGCCTTTTATGTCATCTCTTCATTCATGTACTCGATATCACAACACATTAGGCCAGTTCAACCAGACTGCATAAAACAAGTGTTTACTTTCTGTTTGTGTAACTGCACTAATATTGGCCTCACTTAGGAGATCACAGCCTAGAAGATGTATTCTTTCAAAGATTGATCTTAAAGATCTAAAGAGAAGCTGAGGTCAGATATTATGTGTTGTACTATTCCACTTATACAGACTGTCAATTAAATCCACACAGAACCAATTAGGCTAAAACAAGAGTTAGTGGTTTACTTTCTCACAGTTTCCATTACACAGTAGGTTGTGTGAGAACCCACTGGCATCACAATCATATACCAAGTGGGAGGTAGATGTTGTTGAAGGACTTATTTTCTCACTCTCCAACACACAGTATGAGTGTTTTAAAGAAGCATATTTGAACTCCAGCCATCATCTTCAATTGATCCTAACTGCAGTTTAGGATTCCATAATCTCACTATGTAGTTTTAGTGAATATAAAAATATATATTAAAAAAAAAACAGACACACAAAGAGCAAGTTAAGCCAAAATTGAACTAAGCAAAACTGATCCTATAAATCATCTTTTATCTGGCGTTTTTTTTTCTGTAATTTGGTTGAACTGGTCCTTTAAGATTCTAAAACCAAACAAAGTAGAGCTTTTGGCATATATATATATATATATATATATATACATATATATAAGAGCCCGTATTATGCTTCAGCATGGGGGTTTACTAGGAATTAGTTTTTGAATTTTAATGTCTAAAATGCATTATTTCTATACATTGCTGAGGCATCTTTTGCAACTTTTTTGCTATTTTTATCTGAACGGCTCCATTTCAGTTACTGTCTCTTTAGGCCCCTCCTCCAACATGCTCAGTCTGCTCTGATTGGTCGGCTAATTGGTCACAATGGTGAAGGGTGAAGCATCTCCTCAGTCTCTCTTTGCAAATATATTACAATGTGTTGTAAAAGAGTTGAGGAAAACACAAAATCTTGTACTTTTATGGAGCTAGTTAAAAAACAGGAGATATTTTGCATTGATTAAAAAAAAAAAAAGATAACTAAGAACTACTCCCTGATGTATAATATGGCCTCTTAAAGCCTACGCTGCTACAAGTAGGGCGTCTATAGTGGTGTTTGTCCGGCCTCTTCTTTGCTGCTGTGTCTGTGCCATGTGCCTTTCACCCACTTTCCTCTGCTCATTTCATTCAACCAACCAACCAACCAACCACACCCGCGCTGTCCTCCATCCATCCCTCCCCATCTTTTCCTCCTGATCGTGACCTCAGTGAAGAAGCAGGCTCTACTCTGGCGTAAGTACCGCTTTGTTGCTTCTTTACATGGCACCTTGTGTCTCACGACTTCGATAACAGCTTGAGCATAGTTTCACATGTCTTACAGACTAACCTCCTGTTGAAAATCCCATTGCATCCTCTGTACACTTCATGCTTTTATGTGTTTCTAATATGTTATGTACAGTCTCACAGTGTTTGATGGACAAACTCGCTAACCATTCTTTGATGGACTCAGTTTCATGTGTGGACTTATATAACAGGTACTTCGGCTAAAGAGTGAAAATGCAAATCCTGTTCAGGGTTTTTTAGCATCAGCATCAGCAGCTGGATGGGATTTGATGGCATGGAAATATAACCACTATCCAGGTTTTTAATAAAACTTTCAATCATTCTCATGCTCATTAAAGTCTATGTGGCTTAAACGCACTCCAGTACTTATTGTAATTTATTGCACTTTATTTGTTGCATTATAGGGACTATCTGTCTATAGCATTAGGAAATACATAGAATATCAAGGCAACTTAACAAACATAATGTAACAAATGCCTTTTAGTAAAGTTGCTTTGTGAAACAGAGTGACACAGAGTTGTGTATCTTAATTTCTTATGATATTAACCCTTTGTGGGCTGGTATATACCAGTGTGCCTGTGCACACACTCTAATGGGACCTAAAGGTGTTTGCAAAAGCAAAAATGTCCCATTACTGTCCTCTAGTGGTGTCACCAAAAGACTACACAAAATAAAATAAGCAACAAAAAAAAAGCACCGTTTCAATCCCTAGTGCATCATGGATATTTGTCATTCATGAAGGATTAGCTATCAGAGGTGTAAGGGTCCTCTCTGCTCTGCAGTGGAGTCCTTCCCGTCAAGGAGCCCGTGGTAGACTGCGCTTCTCCGGTGTACCAAGCAGTGATCAGACCAGGAGAGACAACCCAGGACATGTCTGAGTGGGCTCGCCGTGCTGCCAACCTGCAGTCTAAGAGCTTCAGGATCCTGGCCCACATCACTGGCACTGAATACCGTCAGCACCGACTCCTCCTTTCATTTTACTTTCTTCATACATTAATTTGCTTATTCTCACTTCTTGCAGAGTTAGAAAAAAAAATGATCTTGGTAACAACTCACTTTTGAATCCCATTTATGTATTTCTATCTATGCAGTGCAAGATCCAGATGAGGAAGCACTGCAGAGGTCGAGGTAAGAGTGGGCTTAAAGAAATGATTTTTTTCAAAGAGCATTTGATACAACCAGAAACAACCAACTCGCAACTGCAAGTAGTTTAGTAGACGTAATCTGTGTTGCAGTAGATCTGATGAAGCCTCTGACTATTTTTGAAGAGGATGCTCAGTGATTATCCATTATATTGTGGCTGTTTCCACATCACGCAACAAAGCGGTCCACTAGTTCTCTGTACTCAGTCTCTGATCCACCACTGATACACCAAACAGCTGCAGAGTAATCTGAGTATTTCTGCAGATGACAGGACTCCGACTTATACTGTAGGTCTGAGGTGTACAGCATAAGGAGGCGTGGTAAGAGTACGGTCCCCTGTGGTGCGCCTGTGTCTTCTGGGGTTTTTTTTTTAACGTGGCATCTTCAGCTTCAACCCCATGAAGATAAGCAAACTGCAATTGGTCCTGAGAGCTGTGTTGACAGACAGCAGGAGGAAGAGGAGGAGGAGGGAGCAGCAGCCACATCTCCTGATGTGGTTAGAGACAGCAATGGAGCACCAAGGTCCATGACTGAGGTGGAAGATGAGACAGTTGAGGTGCAGCACGGTCTATCATAGCAAGACTTTCCCCGTTATCACGGTTTAGACAAGAAGCCACACGCGTTTAGCTGCTGTTATATTTATGATTTAATAAATGTAATGATTAAAACCAGCACGTCGCCTCTGAAGATATCTGCAAGGATGAGCAGCTGCTGTCTAGAAACAATAGAGCACATCCTAAATTGGAAGGGCCTATCCTCCATACGTAGAGGTCACTGCAGCTGCCAGCTACTACAAAGCTGCTGGGTGTCCTAAATGCATTTGTGTAGACGGTTTAGTTGCACATTAGCCATCAGTCATCATAGAACAAGTGTTTCAAACTGAATTTTGGATGAGTTGAACACTAGAGTTCATGAGCTTTAGAGGCACTAAAAGGCAGTGTGTGGACAGATTCAGGCGAGCTGTTTCTAAGAGAAGCAGCCACTGGTGGTAGGTTCTGTCTTACTGGACAGGTGTCAGAGTGGTATCCGTTTGTACATATTTGTTTACAAGTGTTGTGTGTGTGACAGTCGCGTGTACTCTTCCTCATCGTCAGAGAGAAGTTTGAGTCAGAAGTCAAAGGGCCCCGCTTTGCCAAGCTGAAGAACTGGCACCACGGACTGTCTGCACAGATCCTCAACATCCAGGAGTAAAGAGGGGAAGGGAATATAAAGAGAAGGAAAGTGACGGAAGGGAAGGAGGACATGTAAACATGTGCAAAAGCATAACAGGAGGAGGGGGTAAATTATGGAGGTAAAAATGAGCAGGAGGACAAACCTCCTCAAGAATGTGAGATAGCATTGTAGCCTAGATCATTAGAATGTGAGATATTAAATGTTAGTGTGAGAATGCTATGTGTTTATAAGCCTTTGCCAAATATATTTGTCTGCTGCTAAGACTTGATCTCACATTTGGGTTCTTTTTTTTCCCCTGTTAGTTGGAGTTTTTTTTTTGTCTCTTAAATGAATAGGAGCTTGTACAAACAAATAAGTATAAAAGTGAAAATGCAGAAGATATGTTTGTTTAATGCCCCAGAACATAACTGCATAAACAAATGTAAGAATTTAAACACTATGAGCATGTTTGTCAGTTGTGTCAGGCGCAGAAGTACACTTGAAGAGAGTTATTAACATCCACAAATGCAGTCTGTAAAAAAAAAAAAAAAAAAAAAAGGAAAAAATGCACTCAAAAATGCACTGATATCAATGTGAATAAATGTTTTCTTAAATCTAAACAATGTGTCAGAGAAGTGTTGTAAGTTACCAAATGTAATTGTTAGTCTAACCTGTAATGGAGGGAAAGAAAACGTCATCCGATGATTGTACACATAATCATTGTGTCCATCAGATAGTCCCTTTTTTAAATTTTTTTATTGCATGGATATGATCAAAAATGTTTAAGGGCTGTTGAATAAGAAAATATTTGTGATATATTAATACTTTTTAAGGCCTTTCATGATGAATTTTATTTAATTTAGGCATTTTAAGACTAATGATCCGTGGCCACCGGACTGGGCCAAAAATGGAAGTCCTGGAACGGCCCAGTCAGAGTCCATTTAGAGTCTGTACATATCAAATCCACTGCAGCAAGAGAGTTTGTTTGTTGTTTTTTTTTTTTATTTTCCTTTATTTTTAACTTTATTATTGAGACTGCAGATGCCAGTGCTGTGGTTCGGTCACTAACCGGTCTGGGCCCGAGGGTAAACCGCCCCCAGTGGCCATGGCAACCTATGAGTCGATGACCATGAGGCCAACTCAGCGCTGGTCCCAGTACTCTGTTTAACAGCACAACGGGGACAGAGGGAGTCTAGGGCTGGTTTTTCTGGTTCATGCCTGAAAATGCTTTTTCAAATATCCTGAATATTCTTTTGAGCTTTCCAAAATGATAACTCATTTCTGAGTTATCATTTCTGATCATATTTTTTACATTGGTTTCTTTAATGAGAACCACAGAGAACTATTGTGCATTACAACACAAAGTATGTATGTATGTTGGATGGAGGATGATGGCTCTCTCACACCAATTTAGAGTTTAAAAGCAGAATTAAAGACAGACACAAGTTAAAAAGAGTCAAACAAATGAGATGCAAGAGATAAAGGTTGCAGTGGTCCAGTCTACCGAAGATAAAAGCCTGGACAAGTTTTTCTAAGTCCCGCTGAGACATTAGTCCTTTAATCTTCAATATGTTCTTCAGGTGATAACAGGTTGACTTCACTAATGTCTTAATGTGGCTGTTAAAATTCAGGTCTGAGTCCAGAACCACTCCCAGATTTCTGGCTTAGCTTTTGGCCCACCCAGTCAATCAAGATGTTATGGTCGATCGTGTCGAACGCAGCACTGAGAACCAGTAAGACCAAGACTGAAATGTTGAAATGTCATTAAGGACCTTTATTAGAGCTTCTATGGTTTTACTAAGGAAGGGGAGGTTTGACACTGGCCATTAACGCTCTCATCTCCTCATCTATCATTGCTTTTAGAAGTTTCTTATAGGTCATTTCCACAAGTACCTACTCAGCTCCGCTCCACTTGATTTTAATCTGTTTTAAGGGTTTTCCACTAGGTAATAGTACCGGTTAGTACATCCTTTTTTTGCATCTACTTGGCCGGTTCTAACTGAGCTGAGTCAGGCTGAAAATGCAATGTCACCAAGCTGCAGGCCACTGACTGGCCAGAGAGTAACGTCCCTGATGAGTTTCCAGAGCAACTCCTTCACACCTGCCATATTTAAAGCCCGGCAACAGTGACTTTGATATTGAACTGAACTGTAAAGAAAAACGACCAAGACCGAGGTGAGTAGAGACGAAAACTGTATAATAGAAAAGGGGCATCAGTTGCCTACTGCATGTGTGTGAAAGTGCCTTTATTAGTTATGTCTGACATAGTTCTAGAGGTATAAATGCTTTTTTGAAGACATGACTGGACAGGAGTCCAGATGATGCTCCAAGAACATGACGTACTATGCCATCCGTAGAAATTAAAACTGATATTTTGAAATGAAAAAAAGGAGGAAAGTTTTTTAAAGTTGTGGACTCCAGATGAAGCTACATCCCACGGGATTGTGCTGAGGTGTGCGACTTTGTACTTGTGCTTTAGCATGCAACTGTTGTGAAACCAGTTGAAAATAACAAGTTACTGCTCATTTGCTTGGTTTCCTTTTGTTCTTTTTTTCTACATCACAATCACTGCTAACCCCCTCATTTCCCCTCCAGCATAATCGACCACTGCAGCTGACACTGGTATAAGAGGGAAGAAGATGTCATAGGAACACATGAGCCATCGATATACACAGGAAGAGCTGGCACTTGACATCTAATCAAATAAATACTACAAAAACAATGCAAGTGAGGATTTTACGCCCTATAGTCTCTTCATCAATGCCACAATAAAGCCTTTACAGTTTTAAGAAACACCCATCTCTTTTGCCACAGTGCTGCATCATGATGTTGTACTTTCAGACAGTGGCCACCAGGAGGCATTGCATTCATCTACGATACGCAGATATACTAGTGGGTGCAGAAAATATCATGAATCAGCAGAAGATTATATTTTGCCCCTAAGCTTTTTTCTTTTTTTTTTTAGACAAAATTTGGAATGAAACGTAAATTAAAATAAGACACAATCTGAGCTGTTGTCACACAAGTGCCACTACAGAACCGCTGTGCTGCTGAGTCAGTACCACAAGAATTAAATGGATGGAAGAGGAAGAGGAGGAGGGGTGCTGTGACTCATTCAGGTGGCGATGACAAAGCATTTTGACTCCTCTTGTGCATAGATTTTTTTTTAAAGTGCAGATGGTATCTTTGCCTTTTCTAATATAACTTATTGTAGTGAGGTTTTACTTGGTTAAAATACACGATGTTAGACCTTTAAGCAGCAATATGTCGCAGATACAGAATTCATGACATTATATTATGTTACAAAAGTGAATGGGTATTTGCTGAGATGACCTGACTGGATTTCACCAGTTGTATGGAGAAAAAAAAAAAGAAATCCTCTTTGCCTCCAGCAGTGAAGCCCTACTGGTTATGTAACAGAGCTCACAAGCTCAGCATCTAGACAGGTGCACTCAGAGCAACATGCCCGTCAAAATATGCAAAGAGAAACCAGAGGCTGAGCTAAGCATGCGTGACGAATGATGGATGAGAGTGGAGAGATGTTTCAGGGGCGGAGTTGCTGCATGGCTTGAAAATGCTGCAACATCCGGCAATCTTTCCTCCTCCTCCTCTTCCTCTTCTCTCCATCTCATAGATACCGGCTGTTTCCTCCCCCCTCTTCTCTCAGTCTCTGTGCTGTAGTCCTGCTGTGTGTTGCTCTCAGCCCCCTGTTGTAGCACCAAAGGGAGGAGGAGCCAAAAGCAAAACACTTGCTCAGACACACACACTCGCTGATATCTCACATCATCTCTCCTGCACACTCACTGTAAGCAGCAGCCAGACAGGCCCGTTTTGGAGCAGGGGAGCCCACTTGACTTGTCGCCCGCAATGGATGTACTGATGAAGGGGTTCTCCATGGCCAAGGAGGGGGTGGTGGCCGCGGCAGAGAAGACCAAAGCAGGCATGGAGGAGGCAGCAGCCAAGACCAAGGAAGGGGTGATGTATGTAGGTACGTAAAAACAATCTGTGTGTGACACTGCAGGCAAAAAGAAAAACGAACATTTGCAGGAGATGCATTCAGTTTTTGGTGCAACTGCGTCACACATTCTTGCTTTTTTTTTTTTTTTTTTTTTTTTTTTTTTTTTACGTGGAATCCCGTGAGCATCCATTTCCAGGATTCATGAGAAGTCACAGGAAACAGAGAGAGGAGGGTGAAGCAGATGAAGGGGAAGGAGTGAGCGCTGGCAGGACACTGCTGCAGGACTGCTGCAGGGTACAGGGTGTGCGATGGATAGAGTGGAAGGTAGACGGGACAAGTTGTATTGAAAAAAAATGAGAAAGGAAAGGAGGAAAGAGGGGCACTGCAGTCTTCAGTCAGTGCTGTCATCGGCGTTTATTAGATCTCCGATATCACTTACAATCAGTAGTTTGTGAAGCAGATTGCAGTGATCAACTCCATCAGCCTGAGTGTATGTATGTATGTATGTATATATATATATAAATATATATATGTATTCAATAGGGTGGAATAATTTCACAAAAAACGCCTATGTTAACTGGAAATAAATCTAACAAATACTGAGCATATTTGAGGCGTCAGGTGCTACTTGGTGCCCTTGCCGTTGCTTCCTGCTTTCATTTTCACAGTGGCTGCGTCACATCTCAAGGTTACCTCCAGTACGAGGCTTTTAGGCCACCTGACAAGAGGTGGGAGGTAGAAGGATTCTAGAAGTGTGGAAGTCTTGCTCGTCGTCTGCAGTCCGTCTCTGACGTCATGCCGCAGCTTAAAAAAAAATCCTAATCGAAATGATGAGAGATGGAAAAAAAAGTTAGTGCAGGACCAAGTGCTGAAAGAATGATAATGGAGGACGGGGTGGGGTGGGTTGAGGTAATCATGACATGGATCACTTGAGCAATGCAGCAACCTGCTCTCCCACCCTGCCCATCCTAGTGTTGCTGCAAGAACATGTGTATATGTGTTAGTTTGTGGGGTTGCAGCAGCTGGATTTGCCTGCAAGCGATTGCTGCTTGATGACAATTCCCCATCCTCCGCCCACAGCTCTTAAAACAAACCCCCACCCCAGGGAAAGATAAAGGGATCCAGGGAAACGGACAGAACGGAGAGAGGGGAGGGGTGTTATGTCACAAAAAAAGGCTTTGCACGTCCCGTGGCTTCACGAACACATGAAGGGACAGGAAGTGGAAGACAGGCGATGTGACGGGACGGGTTGGGGGGTGATGGCGGTGGTAACCACTCCTGGATGTTCCAGAGAGTGGAGACTTTCTTTACAGGTTTAGGCAAAGAAGAGACTAAGGTAAAAGTGACACGACAGAACCAAATCACAAGAGCAGAAAGACAAGGGAGGAAGATGTGATCGCTGAACCGAAGAGGGTCGATGGAGGTGATGAAGCCACAGTATCGAGCAGAAGTGCACATAGTAACAAGGTCAGAACACCAGCCTTCAGACACAGGCCGGACCTGGACAGACAGCAGGACGTGCTCGGGATTAAATGAATAATCCCTGCACTCACACGACCACGAAACAGCTTTTTTTTTCTATTTAATGTTTTAATGGAATGGATTTGATCTATTCCAGAGATGTATTTCTTTTGGAGAAATACGTTTCTCATAATAACTGCTAAAATGTAAACGGAAAAGGCAGTCAAGCACTAATTAATCAAGACTCTTGATTTGGAAGATCAATCATCATCAGGATTATTTCAGTGACGGCTTTTTTTGTGACATCTTCTGCAATTACAACTTTTTTCCTCAATTCCTGTCGATAATTTACACAATAAAAGGGGTCTCAAAGTTCCCCCTAAGGTCAAACGCTCATTCTGAAATGTTATTAGCTCTTTTGTGGGGGAGGCAGATCACCACAGATCACCACAGCGAGCAGTGGCACTCGTGGCGCTCCCTCGGTTGACTGAGAGAAGCTGTGTCATTGCGGTGAGTGTGTGCGCGTCGTGTCCTGCTGCTCCACACTCAGGCACGTGGCTCATGTACCACAGAGAGCGTGCAGAGAGACTGGAGGGGAGCAGCAGGCAGCGAGGATGGGTGGATGCAGGAAACTGCAAATGTCAGGATTTGCATCTGTGCGACAGTTCAACGAGAGCACGCTCAGTTTGCTCTGAAGGATGCTGTTCTGCACATATATTCTCCCATCCTCATCTTTCTATCCGTCACCCTGGCAGCTTATATAATCCGCTCGGGATCATGCTGTCATGAACCCAGGCCCGGGTGCTGACATTTTCCAGTAGAAATGTTTCTAATTTATCAAGTCAACAGAGCTTTTCAAAGCTCTTTAGAAGATGTTATTTTGTTCTCAAGGTAGAAACAAAAGGTGGACTAAAAAAGGGGTCCTACACGGGTTTGTCTGCAGGTTTCATCATGGCCTTACCTGTGTTTTTGTCCATATGGACTGAATGGGATCTACCTGGTTCTTTGGTTGGGTCCATATGTTATTAGAACCATATGTGACCCACACAGCTTGCCCCTTTAGCTCCTCCCCATTCAACCCACTTGTATCTCTCAGGAGGCTCGTACATTTGCCACATATAAGCTTTCTATTTAAAATAGATGGGATCCAAGCCACCTGCCTTCTTCAAGTCCCAGACCTGAGTATAAACATGCCATTTATTTAACTTTTATTTTAGAAAAGGCATTTACTACTGCTGCAATGTTATATCAGCGGGAAACAAAGGGGTACGACAGACTGCAATGCACAAAAATGCAGGAAAAGCATCACCTATTTTCTAGAATTATGATAGTCCTCTGGTGAAAAATTACCAAAGTCACATAATTACATTAAATAGATGATGATCAATGATGAAGACATCGTCATAGGTGTGTAAAGGTGATGATTTATTTGTATTTATGCATAAAAAGCATAGAAAATGTGGTTCTATGTGCATTCTCTCTATGTGCATGAGTACTTTATGGATGTGTTATTTTTCTTTGGTCTGCAGGCAGTAAGACGAAGGAGGGAGTAGTGTCGTCAGTAAACACAGGTAAGAGAAGCTCCCAGGTTGAGCCCACTGTCACATTCACAGAAAACACCAAAGCATCATCCTCGGCTCAAAGTTATGAAGTTCAAAATCCCTTACCTCAATTCAGGGTTTTTACAAACTGCGTCTGGATTTTTAAACATTTGAAGTCAATCTTCATCGATCCCTGTTTAAAAAAACTTTGCAGCCGAAATAAACACATTTGGCAGAATTATGAAAGCAACACATTCATGCATGACTAGGGGTATGTACCAGTACTAGCTGTCATCCCTTTGTGAGGGTGCGTCAGTTTAACAGCGCACCGTTCTGCTCTGTGCGCCAGTGGCCAACAGGACCGTGGATCAGGCCAACATCGTTGGAGACACAGCGGTTGCCGGCGCCAACGAGGTGTCACAGTCGACCGTGGAGGGTGTGGAGAACGTCGCTGCGTCAACCGGGCTGATGAACCAGGTCAGTTACCATGGTAACGCCGAGCGGTACCAGCATCCACAGTCTTCAGTCAGAAAGTGTGGCTGGAGGGGAGCGCGTAGCACCGACGCGGGACTGGAGATGAGCTTAAATATGATAAATATTTGTAACGGGTAGTTTGTGGTTAGACCACTAGATGGAGTGGTTTTCCTTCACGAAGCAGACATTCGTCTCCTCGTGGTCCACTTTCCAACTTTCCAGAGTAAATGCCATACCAGTGATTATTTAATTAGTTCATAGCGCGGTTTTAAATGTGTATGGAGTCAATTATTTGCTTCAGTAAGATCAACTTCACTGGGGATGAAACTAATCATTTTCATCTGGTAATGATGTTTACTCTTTGCATCCTTGTTGGATCGTTTGAAGTACAATGATAAGGTTGTCTATTTTAAATATACATGTATTGGGGTTTTACTTCACCACGATATTAGTACATTACTGAATGACCATTCATTCAGTCAATCATTCATATTTAACCTTTTGTTGGGTTTTTAGCCTACACTTTTAACATGAAAACCTTTTTAAATTTTTTTGTAGAGTGAACTTAAAAGGGGCCCTTGAGGGAGGCAATACTCACTTATTTACATTTGTAAAGAGAAGGGATTCAGACCGAGATCGCAATCCAGTTGACTTTTCATCTGTCCATGTTCACGTTTCTCACCGGGTTTACTGAATTTTAGTTTTGCAGCTTCGGTGACAAGTTAATATTTCCTTACATGTTAATTTCCCTGCCAGATGTTAAATGTTCTTACATTTAACATTCGCGTTTTGGTGCATGCCCGTCTGACAGTTATACCGTGTTGTTTTTGTAGCTTCTGTCTTGTGTACTGTTTCTGTGTTGTGCCGCTGTTTTCATCTTTTGTTCTGTATGTTTGTGTCTCATTTTGTTTCCCTGATAGGAGGAGCCTGTATACGAGGTGCCTATCGTACAGAGCAATAAGGGGCTTTTAGGTCATCTTGAAGTGGGCTAGAAAGGAAAAAGAGAGGGGGGGGGGGGACTGCATGCTAGTAAACAGTTTGTTAGGTTCACCCAAGAAATCTAATTCAGTAACAACATGTAAACACATCTGTCCAGACATCAGGTTCAAGGGACACGCCACCAGAACTTAACGAGGCGAGATAAACCGTTTTCTTCTCCGTACATCCAATAACCCAGTCCGATAACGCCCACACCAGCTCAGGATGGTCCGTACGCTTGTATAGAGATAACTATGTAAAATTAGACGCAGCAATCTTACAAACAAGGGCATATAAGTCAGTGCTGCTGCTGCTGCTTGGCAACATGTGACCAGAGACTTTGAGAAGTCGGTCAAGTCTATCAACCATCCAGCGCATGTTTACAATCGGCTTCCAAAACCCGAAGTCCTTCTTTTGTGTATTCCAGCTGGCAAAGCTGTGATTCTGCATCGTTTGGCCAAAGTAATGATCAACATCTGATGACTGCATACTTAGAAATTCGATTTAGTTATAGTTAGTAATCGTTTCTCGCACAGGCGAGGTAGAAGTCCACCTCTAGTGACTGTGCCAAGCTGGGCTTGTGAGGCGCTTTGTCAGACTGGGTTATCGGACGCTTCGAGAGGAGAGCAGTATTCAGATCTACCCTCTTTTGAAGCTCTGAGGTTGATGGTACTAAAGATAATTCCCAAAATGCTGGCGTGTCCTTTAAAGGGTCTGTTGCAGGGCAGTTGTATTGGATTGCGTTGATGGTATCTGCTGTGGTACTACCCCAGAAGTGAGAATCAGGAGGGAGAATGAGAAACTCAAGCTGCTGATCAGCCCATCTGAAAACTGGGGCCCAGCATCTGGTAGGCAGCTGGTTCCACATCAACCACATACAAACTGCCTGCTTTGGTTCTCTTGTGTCGTTGGTCCACATTGGACCCAATAAGACAAGGAATACATGGACGATCCCATGTGGGGCCTCATTTTACCTCAAACGGGCCCCACATATAAATATTTATACGTGGAAATGATTTTTGCTTAGAACAAACAACTGCACCAGAAAAGAGACTGCTTGCTTACAATAAAAACACACCTTTTTATCTTGTAATTTCTTGCAGCTGCTGCTGTTAGTGTTTTCCTCTCTGATTCTCACTGACCTGTGCGGTTTTAAGGCAACGCCGATACTAAAACTCTCATGTCTAACCACGCTGCTTGTCTGTGGATGTACAGATCGTTCAATATTAATGTTAATACTAAAGGAGACTGTTTTAACTTTATAAGCTAGAAAACTACAACCAACTAAGTGCTTATGAAATCATGTGCATGTTAAAAAGAGTCGATTCAACCCTAACTGCTTAAATTTCTTTTTTTCTTTTTGAAACTCACGAGTAAAAATAAAACCTAGACAGTTATTGGCGCATGAGCCCCGCCCTCCCGCCACCAGCTCTTGCTTTTGTTTTCGCTGAACATCCACTCCACCTCTGTTTGCTATGTGGTTCATTCACATCCCTTTCTTCTCCACCCACAGGGAGAGTACGGAGGGATGGAGCAGGGCGGGGAAGGAGGACAGGTGAGAAAACAAGTTGGAGGAGTTCATTTAAAAGCAGAAACGCAGGTTCAACAAATGCCTGGATGACATTTATACTACGTTTTCTCAGAGGAAATTAAAACTGACACGTTTACTTAAATGCTGTAGTTTGTATTTCTTGAATTTTTGCCACATTAAAGGTCCAGTCAGTGGGATGTAGTGACAGCTAGGGGCAAAAACTTCAAATTGCAACTAGCTGTACTCTCACTTCGCGGCCACAAACAACGCTGGCCAGCAGACCACAAAAGGCCCATTTTACACTCTTATTTAAAGAGTTATTCATCTGCTTTACATATATTTACTTCTTTCTACATAATGAAGGCATGAAAAACGTTATTTTCGTGGTGTTATACTCTCATGGAAGCAGCCGAAATGGTTGATGAGACTCCCTTGAAAACATAACCACTGATATTGCATTCGCGACAAAAGACCCTCCCAAACATCAAACTCCAAAACTTTAAATTTGATGTGATTTCATACAGCCTTTCCCTTCATACAGACTTTATAAGGGAAATGCAGCATATTTATTTACCACATTTCCTCTGGACACCACCAGGCATACAAACCAAGCACAATGTGACGTGGGCAAAGCTTCGAACAGACTAGTAACGACAAACGACATAAAGACGGCGTGCAGTGAAGTAGAGAAGGTGAATGGCTGTTCTGTAAAAACTCGGCTTGCTTGGTTGTCTCGGACAGTGGGTCTTGGACGTTACTGTGTGAGCTGTCGGGTAAAGCCCACTCCTGGTTCAGTAGGTTCTGACCCAGTGGAAAAGGATGTGGGTTGGAGGGGAACCGGACCCATTTCAGCAGAAAGAGTTTTCACGAAGTGACTGGCCAGACTGTTATTTTACATCTTGATGTGTGCTTCTGTGTTTGTCTTCCTTCTTATCTTCCAGGGGTATTAGTCATCTTCAGGACCCTCCAGCAGCCCCTCAGCCTCCTCACCTCCCCGTACCAGACTCCGGTTGTCCAGCATATTTTTTTGTGACTTTATGGAACCAAAATCAACTTCTACAGACTCTTCTGGATGCTGCACCTCAGCCCCTCTTCCCTGATGCCTTCTCCTATTAAATCCCCCTCACCCGCTTTCCTCCCTGCGACAGTTTTCTGTAGCTTTCCCTCCACTCCCCCGTTGTACCCCCCACCCTGCCTCACCTCCGTGTTAGTGTCGTGCTGATGCAAACCCCAGTGTTGTTGCCACCCTTCGCCTGCCAACTCATAGAGAAATCTCAAACAAATATACAATCACTCACACCTTAACTAGGTGCAAGGAGGAGACACCCACCCACATACAGTACATTTAGTAAATGCCAGCAGACACCACAAAATGGGCAACTGAGAAGCTTCTCTATGTGAAACCAAGAAGTCGTTGAGTGACCGAGGCACGAAGAGGGTGTGTGAGCCGCAGTCAGTGTGCTTATGTTTTCATTGTTAACTTGTGTGCATGTGCAGCCGCTGGCGTACGAAACAAAAATCAGCAGGGAATGGTGCATTGATGACAGATATCTCTGTTACATGTGCAGTAGTTAGTCACAGTACTGCATGAGCAGATGTTAACCGCAGAGTAGCAGCTGTTGTGTGTAGCTTTGTATGGCTTCGTGTGTGTTTCGCCTCAACATTTAGAAACAGTGGAAGATACTCAGTGTTTAACTCAGCTGTTAGTGTGGCGAAGTGATGTGATGTGCTGCATGAGAAAAGAGCATTTCCAAATCTTTTTTTTTTTTTTTTAAATTACATCCTACATTTGTAGATGGAAACTCTACTTTAAAATAGAAAAAAAAAAAAAGATCATAATAAGCGTTTAACAATCAGTTGCTGAGTTTCCCTGATAACACCCAAATTCTCATTAATAAATAAGTATAAGAATTAAATTGACTGAAAAAGTCGTAAATCTGTCTTTTCCGACATGATTCCAGCTTGAATCCAGAGATAATTGGGCAGAACCTTCTGTTTTTAGGTTTTCACTATTTTACAGGTGAAGCAAGCCTTTCAGATATTTTATCAAATTAAAATGACAGGGAAGTTGTCGCTTGTATTATTTTTGTCATTGAAACGTCGCAGTAGTTCAGTTTGACCTCAAATCCGAGTGATCTTTCAGGTCAGACAACTCAAAGATCATTTGGCAGCTTCGGTTGGTTCTTGTGCTTTTCGTCGTTGTGAAACTGGTTTTCATGTCACAGAGAGAAACAAGCAGCTCATTTGTCCGCTATTTCTGTGATTTAAAACGCAAAAAAAACAAAAGAAGACGTTCATCGATGGGGCACATTTGCTAATGGAGATCAGTGAAAGCTTGGGTGTGTCATCACAGCTCATTTGTGTGTGTACAGCTGTGTGTTGCTTGACTTCTGGGATATGTAGCTGTTTTTAATAAAGGTTTTAGTCCGACTCTTGTTGCTTTGAAGCTCCCACCTCAACTCTATCTTAGCCAGTCAGACGTCACCTTTAACCGTCGATGTGCGCAGCGCCACCGCCTGCCCCCCCCATATGTGTTGTATGCGTGCGCGTAAATGTGTGTGTTATCACAGAAAATGTTCAGCCAGCAACGTGTGCGTGTGTGTTTTTACTTTGAGGCCAACGGAAACTGATGGCTGCATGTTGCCTTACGAAGCAATCTCACCAACCCCCAGACAAGCACACGGACAACATCTTACACCCACACGAACGCAGAGCTCAGTCAAAACATGCAAGACTCAGATTCCACCACAAACGCACACACGCAAATCACACACTGTGTTTAAGTTGGCATCGAATCAGACTCGCTGATTTTATAAATTGTACCAGTGAAAATAAACCAGTTTTTGTTGAAATCCAGCTGCAGTGTTCAGAATTTGTTTGATGAGGCGGAAGCTGTCGGAAAATCTCACCCACGAAGGCAGGCATTATTTGTCCGGAGCTGTGCTCACCGTCTACGACTTTTTACTTTTGCTAAAACTACATGCACCGATTGTTCACTAGTCCCCATCTAGGCCGCGCGCACGTGTGAAGGTCGGGAATTAAAACCTGTGAAGGTGCTTTTTGGAGTTGGGATTCAGCAGGAACTTGGTGAAGTCTCGTACAATGCGAGGTGAGACTATTAAAAATTAAAACAAAAGTAGTTTCTTACGGCGCCAAGCAATGTCAGAAGAAGCCATCCGTTACCATGAAGGGTATTTGAGGGTTTGTAGTCTATAACAATATTTAGGTTGTTGATGGTGGTGGAGAGGGTTTTTTTTGTTTTTTTTTTTTCCACACACTAAAGAAAAATAATCCTTTCCAAGTGAAGCAATGACAGTAGGTGCTTTTGGCAACAGGACCTTCCCAAGCACACTCTTGATGCTCCCTTTAGTTTAAAGAAGTGAATGTCCTGCTTCATATTCCACCCATGGCAGGCATCGGTGTCGTGGAATCAACAGTTTACGTCTGTCAGCTCGTTGTATTCTTTACAGGAAGCTCCAATCGATATCTGCCACAAACCCAAATACAACGGCTATAAAGTGATTTTTAGGCAAGTTACGTTAAAGCCATGAAGGAGCGATGCTTCTGTGAAAAATCTGACAGTTGCCTGGCAACCTCAAACACGCATCTCTTCAATTTCCCATTTGATGGCGCAAAAATTAAACTCAAGTACAAATAAAAGCAGCAAGCTTTGATTAGTCAGCTCATCTAATTTGACAGAACGGATTCGGTTCTTCTTGATCCCACTTTGATTTACACGAGAAAGTGTCCTGTTGCGACGGGTCCTGGAATATTCAGTATCAGAGGAAAGGGATGAGAATGGGAGTTGTGCCAGATGCGAATGGATCAGTCAGGCTTGCTGCCTCCAGCTTTGGGAAACATCAGCACAAATCCCGTTTAATTTTCTTCATGAAGCTCATTTTTAAAAATAGACCATTTCTTTAGTGTGTGTTTGATAGAAATTCTCTCTTCCAGGGAAAGCTGCAGAGAAAACCCCTCGTGACATGTTCAGGATCATTAGTGACGAGCCTCAGTGTCTTTTTTTTTTTCTTAAACACTTTATTGGTTTCAAAAAAAAAAAAAAAAAAAAAAAAAAAAAAATAAGAGCTAAATAAAAATAGACATTCCTCCAAAATAATTTCAATGCTGAAGAACAGGACAGTTAAAACAGGAGCATTCCAGCTGGGACTCGGGGTTCAGAGTGACACCTCGCCCAACCTCTGCTCCCCTTTCAAGGCCAGCAGACGTTAGGGAGAGAAGATAAAGCGACAAAGAGAAGAGAATAGAAGACGAGGGGACACTTGCTATGAAAGAAATAGGTCCTAAAACTTGGGAAACTCCACTGCCATCCTTTATACTCTTAAGAGAGAAGACAAACTAAAACTACAATTCTCTTTTATTCACATAAAGTCACGTCTAAGTCCCTTTAATTAACATTAGACTGAATTGTCCATCTCCTCTTTAGAGCAGACCTCTTCCTGGAATAAGGCATCTGTAGTGGTGTCAGAAACGACTGCAACAGGCGGGTCACGCATGCATTCAGCGATCACAGTAAGAGCGCCGTGAACGTGGCTACCACATTACCACAAACATTTACATGACGGGTCCTCTGTTATCTCTGCCAGTGTACTTCTGCTTTAACTCAATGCAAGTTGAGGCGCAAACAAGAACAGGGCTGCGTTTTAACTGAGTCACAGAAATATAAGGGCGGCACAAAGATCACAGGATGGATACAAGGCGAGTCGATGTCTCACTGCACGTGTGTGAGAGTCAATGAGCAGCAGTAAACAGTGATCGGACGGCTGTTTTAGGAGTTGGAGGGAAGCAGGAGAGAGAGATGGAGAGCAGGAGGGTGGAGGAAGGAGAGCAGCGCGGGTCGTGATGAGTCATTTATGTGAAGGTGAGTCCCGCCTCACTGTAGACCTTGAAGACCTTCTCGATGGCGTTGACGTAGGCAGCCGTTCGCAGGTCCAGACCAAGGTTGTACTTGCTTGCTGTGCGCATGATTTGCTGCGATGGAAGAATATGAAAGTAGCTACATAAACCACACTTAAGTCAAAAAAACAACACACCCCATTCATCCAAGACTAACTTCTTAGCTCAGATTATCATTCTTCCCCATTTGACATTAAAGCCACTCAATGTAAAAAAGTAAAATGTATGAGCAGACAGGGGCAGCGCATCACAAGACAGTTCACATGTCAGCTTCTGCTAGAAGACGCAAAGTGCACCTCTAGTGGGGCAAAGTGGTATTACAGTACATGCAGGACCATCCCCCACTATCCCCCATAGTGTGGCTTTAAAGAAAATGAGTCTCTTTCCTACTGCAGCCAAAAGTGATTTTAGAGTTTGCTGCTGTATGAAACTGAATTAAGAGCAGATTCAAAAGCTATCTGCAGCACAATTCAGTCACAGCTCTCACATTTGTAGCTTTTCACATGTAAAATGTTCCAGAAAAAAGATCTCTAAATGCTGATGACAACAGCAGAAGAGAAAAGCTATTAAAGATGTTTGAAAATGAGATCTCACTTTTAACACATTGATATTTAAAAGCTTGTTTTTTTTTTTTTGGGGGGGGGGGGGGGGGGGGGGGGTCAGAGCCTTTCAAAAACCCATCTTACATTTGTAGCGGTAACCACTTTCATTTCTAACAACACATCACATTTCATTGTTCAACAATAAGGGATTAATAGGGAAAAAAAAAAAAGCCCGACAGGCCGAGACTCCAACTGGAGACGGGTGCACAAAGACCGGAGCCTCTGTATTTGGGTTCTCTGCTGAACCAAATGAGCCAACTGACCCGTCAGAGTTCTTTTTTGGATAACTGCAGTATTTAATGTAGTACCTGTTCAATAAAAACACACCGGGTTGTGTTCATGCAGTCACTTACCCGTGCAGACCTCTCCATTGTATAGGCCAGCCCAGAGTGGACTATGTCCTTCTCAGAAGCACCCTACCGAAGGACGAACACAGACTTAGAGACGCACAAAAAATCATGACTTCCTGAAACTCAAAAATTAAAACAGTTTAAAACAACTTCTGATATATTGATAAGAGACATTTAGAAGAATTTAGAAGTGCAGCATGTGTCAGTTGATGTTTTTTTTCCTCATTTGACTGATGAATCCTGTAAATTGGATAACTGATATTTTTTTCTGGAGACCCTGAAGAGCAACTTTACCAGATTTGATGCCACACACGAAGCCCATGAAGCTGGTTACATGGTAGTGGATGACAGGTTTACTCAGTATAATAATTATTACACTCTCATCTTACTGATATTGCATAGAGGCAGTGCTCAGGAATCCAACTCACAACAAACACAAGTTGGATGATGGCAGGTTTTACTCACAGCAACTCTGGCCTGGAAGTCAGCGGTAGGTACAATGGGGATGGGTCCTCCCTGCTTTCCAAACTTCCTCTCCAAGCTCTCCTGCACAGACACTGGGAAGAAAGAGTAGAAAAAGGAAAGGAGGACAAGTTAGGGGGATGCTAAAATGATTGATTATTTAGTAGTGGCATCCTAGGAGTTGATTTTTTTTCCCGCCTCAAGTAGCACTCACATATCCAAAAGAAACAAAAAAGCAGAAAAAAAAACCCCAAAAACAGTTCACCGCCCAGTGTGGTCAAAACAGGTCTACCATCGTGTGATTGGCTGCATGTAAACAAAAGAGAAAGTATGACTGGAAACAGGACAGACTGTGAGGAGACGTCGTCTCTCCTGTACATCAGTACACAACTTTCATTCTTATAAAAACTTTTATACTTATATAAACTCTTCAGTGCTTCGACTGACCACAGCTACTTCAGGGTTAGAGTTTTTTAAGGGTTTGCATCACCTCACTGCACTATGTTCATGATATGTTTGGATCTAGAGGGGAAGAAAAACAGAGGCTACAATGGATAGAAACCCAGACGCTCTGTGTAACTTACAGGGGTGAAAAAGAGGACAAATACTATTGGAGTCTGCGTGGTACATGGCTCACAGGAGGAGGGGGTAGGATTTGAAAGATGGTTCAACAAGAATATAGAGGACATTAGTTGTGATTTTGCCAAAAAGCTTCACCTTAAGCAAGAAGAGCAACTCCCACTCCTCCAAACTAAAGGGAACACTGTAACTCCTCACCTGCACTTCTATCAGTCTTTATCTTAAAAACGTAAAATGAAATGGAAATAAATAAATATATGATAAAACACAAATATCTTATTGTGGTTTGGGAACTCACCGGTCAAATCAGTATTTTGCATAAATCAATAATCTACTTCTAATGATTTTGGTGTATTTTGTGACATAAAACTAATGGTTTCTTCAGATTGTGCCTTATGACTCTTATTATTATGACTCTTATTTGTCATAGAATAAGGAAGAACTACAGATGTGTGTGTACTCACTGAGAAGGTGGTAGTTTGAGTCCCTCTCGTACTTGAAGGTCAGTCTTCCATAGCTGACATGGTTGAGATTCTTCAGCCACTCAAAGTAAGACACGGTCACACCTCCAGCATTCAGGTACATGTCCTGCAGGAAACGACACGTGGTCAGACGGATGCATGTAGGAAGCAGCCTTCACGCCAACATAAAACATATTTGACTGATAATACTGGAAGCACATAGTAGTCACACATCCCAGGAAAATCTTCAGGTTCATCTTCACATGTTAACTTGTGCCCAGAAGCACACGACGTTACATTTTATTAAGAGTTCATTCTGCTTCAGATAAAGAGAGGTTAGATTCAAATTCAGTTTAATGTCTGAATAATGAGCTTAATATGTTCCCATCCATATAAAGGAAAACTTCAATTACTTTACATATCTGTGTGCATGTGTGGACGTACAGGAATGACCATGACATTGTTCTCCAAGAAGATCTTGTCAGCATCTGGGGTGGTGGGACCATTAGCACCCTCAGCAATGATCTAACAAGACAGATAAAGAAAAACTCTTGGAATAATCAGCGGTCACATTTCCTTTTCCAAACAAATACAGAAACCTGCTAAGGAATATAGTGCATGTTTTTACCTTGGCCTTGATCCTCGGTGCGTTGTGGCGTGTGAGCTGCTTCTCTCCAGCAGCTGGAATCAGGATGTGGCAGTCAGCCTCCAAGATGTTCCCTTCATAGGGTTTGGCTCCCGGGAAGCCCACAATGGTGCCGTGTTGCTGCAGAAATGACAAAGATGAACAAATATCTGAATGGTTACAAGGAAGAAAATAGAAGATTTGAGCACAATCACAGCAAGGTTTGGAAGCAGACAACAGAGAACAACTCTGATGCCAAACAGCCAGCTGTTCTGGTACCAGTTTGTAGTCCTCCAGCTGTTTGGGGTCCATGCCGTCTGGGTTGTAGATGGCTCCATCAATCTCACCGATACCCACACACTTGGCACCAAACCTGTGCAGGTACCTCATTGAGTGGAGACCCACATTACCAAAGCCCTGTGAAGAGTCACAGCAAAGGAATTACCACCAGTGTTAAAGAAAGTATGAGCCCTTCTTACGTTTAAAAACAGCATCCTCAAGTTGCTTACCTCCCTTTACTCAAACACAAATAATTTCATCCTCACCCAACTGGAACACATTTGGTGCCACCATGTGGACAGAGTGGGTTATAACTTGAAGCCAAATGAAAGTAGACCAGACAGTAATCAGTCACAACATGAAGCGCTCTACATCGATCAGCGTATTTCAATTCAACATTCTGCTAAGAAACAGAACACAGTCCGATTCTTTACTTATTTAAGTACTACAAACCACTCAGGAACTCACAGGGGCTTTGAGGATGTGTTGCAGATGTACATGCCCCACACACTACAGGATGCCTCTAAAGCAGGAGAACTATTTTAATAACTAAATACCATTAGGTACCGTCAATGTTGTGGCTCCCTGGTAAGTGCCAGTTTGTGAGGCGAATAAGGTAAGAAGGCAGATAAAAAGGATACCCTCTCCTAAAAATCCTTTGGTGCTGAAATCATGTTATCACCCAAGTATATCACTATGGAGCCTTTAAATCTCTAAGGAAATTTAATCTCAGCACAAAGTAATCCTCAAACACACACAAACACGCAGATTAGGTTTTTGAAAAGCCGCGGCGTCATTCAGCTGCTGTCACCCCCTCTTCACCTCCTCAGTGATCTCCTAAACTCATCTTCCCTGGTTCCAACCTTACTTAAAACATAAAATAGGTAGTTTTCAAAACCACGTACTACATGCGGTTTATACAATGTAGTACACAGCACGAACTGCACCCTGGTCTGGCACTCGTGTCTTTAGTGTGGACCATGCCACCATACAAGTGATGGCGTAAGCTGGTCACATGATCGTCTGTAGTGGCTCGCTGGATCAACATGCACAACATTTTGACAGGATCAGTATGCACTAGCAGTGTAGTACAGAGTTGTGAAAAACAGCTATAGGTTTACTTTACTAATGCAAGCCACAGTGTCCTCCACAGACGACTAACGACTGAAATGCAGCCACACAGAAAGTTAGTGAAGAATATCCGATTGCCCTGTTGCTGTAAGAAGAAGCGGATGTTATAGAAAGCATTCTGGGACAATAGCAACTGCTGAGGATTTTCCTCTCCACGTGACAATATTTAAAGTATGTACTTGCATGCACGATCATGATATACAGAAATAAGGTCTTGTGACAAATGGAAGTGAAACTCAAGAGAAGCCAAGTCGCTAACGTGTTGTCTCCACAAAAGCACTTCTCCTTTCACACAGCCAGTGTATTTTCAAATAAAGGCCTTCGTTTTTTTAAAAAGGTCCTTTGGAAAAGGTGATTCATAAACTTAAATTTAACTCTACAACAAACACATATTTCAGGGATCACAAAAAAAAAAAAAGATCTTTTACTCTCAAATTCTGAGTCACTTTCGCCGTTTGCTGGTTCCTCCCTTACTGAATCACCATTTTCCATCAACAATGAAAGGAAACCTCAGCTCACTGCAGTCCATGAAGAAGGTCTGAGGCAGGATAAAACAGATGGCGGGCTCTTAAAGAGGCACAGCTCTAAAATCCCTCATCAAGACTTCAAATGAGAATTTAAATCCTGCTTGCATCAGTGGGAAAATAAAAGTATATATTCAGTGTGTCCTACAGTAAATGTTTCTACGAGGAGCAAACTTTGGAAACAGTTCTTTAGTGTACCTGCACAATGAAGGTCTTGTCCTGGAAGCCAGGTGTTAAACCC
Source organism: Xenentodon cancila (assembly GCA_014839995.1). Lineage (NCBI taxonomy): Eukaryota > Metazoa > Chordata > Actinopteri > Beloniformes > Belonidae > Xenentodon > Xenentodon cancila. The sequence continues at coordinate 9,739,475 of CM026218.1, forward strand.
AACATACTCATGTAAGACGCCTCGTTAATGAAGTTCTCAATCCCGTGGAAAACTCCCCGACCGGTGGCGGAGATACGTCCATGGATTCCTCCCTGGCTGATGGGCTTTCCGGTCACACATGCATGGGCATTGATGTCCTGTGAAGACAGACAGAGGATCAGACCACAATTAATAACTGCTTTACAAATGTTTAAGCTTTAAGTAAAGTTTCAATAAGCCTTCACAAAGCCTCAGTGACCAGTTTTAAAAGTACAAATAAAATAAAAAGCAATAATTAAAATAAAAAATGAAGATAGTCTATGTTAAAAAGAATTAATTAATTAAAAAAAAACACAAAAAAAACAACACCTTGAAATTTTTTGTTTCCCTTTTCTTTTTTAATTTTGGGATACAAAAAAGTCTGATATGGGATCCAGCATCCAGTGGCCATCACTGGTACTGCACGTTTTCGTCGCACCAGTTTGACCCTCCAGCAAGGGCCGTTGACTACTTTACATACTACACATACAGCAGATTATTATGAACACCACCTGACCGGAAAGTGTCGCAGCTGACTGGAACCATTCACAGCGATCTGCTTTCAGATACCCAGCACAGGAATTTGCCTGACAGAACCTGTGTCAGGGGTATCTGGACAAGAGGGCACATAGCCGTCTGAGGTAAGAATAGAGTAGGAAGGGGAGCGGAAAATCAATCCAACAGCATTACACTTACACTTTAATAATCAAGTATTCATTTGTGTTGATGGTGCATTAACACAGCCAAAGACTAACAATAAAGAGAACTTAACAGCACAGTCAGACCTTTCTTATCTTGTTCCATTCAAAACATCCTATTTGAACAAAACTGCAAATGGTTGCATAAAACATGTGTCCTGCAGGATATAGAAGATTGCAAATATAATCCTTTTCCTGTGCACTATAATTCAAGCACGGTCAAAAAAAACTGCAGTAAACACTGCACTAAGAGAATAAAAGCCAATAAAATACTGGGTGTGAAAAAAAAGTGGGTGTGAAACTGAAAGTTGATCATAAACACAAGCTGCACCAACATTTCTAAATTCCAAGTCATGCTGGAGTCTCAATTATAATTTAACTTATAAGCCAATGTACTAATCTGTAAAAAGCTTCAGAATAATTAATTTATAATTTTTCGTCATTTAGCGAAGACAAATAGTGAAAAAGAAAATCAAATGTTCTATCATCTTCGAACATTTGAGTCAAACAAAATAAGATACTCAGAGATCTCTGTTACCCGTGTTGGAAATATTTGTTTTTCTGTAATGGAAACATGACTTCTGAAGTCTCAAAAATGTCCCTCCACTTGGGGCCCTGGATAGCTCAGTAGGTTGCTCAGTATTGCCCTTGTGCCGCCAGCGTAGGTTTGAGGCCACTAGTGCCACAAAAATCTTTATTAAGACAAAAAAAAATGATTCCCTACACTTAAGTGATGAGGCTCCCAGAGATAAAACGAAGTCATTTTGTCTTTGTATGTGTACAAAAAGTATATGAAGAGGACTGTTTGGACAGACATCTCCATGTGGTCACTGTAGACGCAGGCTTCCATAGAGCTGGATCCATACTTGATATTTATAACAATGAGCTCTCTTCCTTACCATCTACTGACAGTATCTTGTGCGACATCTGTAGTTCACTTCAACAAACTCATGACCAAGTGGCAGCAGCCAAACAGATTTTTTTGTACACTTTTACAAAAGTTAAAATTACTCGCGTGTTACTGGACCGCAGCCCCCCCCCCCTCAATCTAAACCATGTTGTTTTGGTCGTAAAGAATAATTTACACTCCATCCAGACCTGGGTTTAATTTAACTCTGGAATGTTCCTTCAAACAGTCAACAGTCAAGTGAGAGTTTCTCACCCTTCTCATTTGGTAACTTTCTTTTTTCTTTTTTAAAGATTTATGTGCGAAAACGCACAGAAAGGAACATTTTCCTTGTTTAGTCAAATAAGTCTTGTTTGACACTTCTTGCTCAGGCAATGACAAACCGATAACATAAAACCTTAGTCTGAAAGCCACTTTTAAAAGAGGAGGAATGTTTCCATGGTCTGTGGGAAGGGAGAGGCAGGAAACCACTGCTCATAGTTTACATGTGACTCACTCCCCGTTCTTAATTTGTCCTATTTAAAAAGGAATTGCACCAATATCCCAGCCAGGGCAGAGACAGCGATTATGCCTGTCCTAGAACTCACAGTGTGTGCAATGGTGTTGGCATATGTGTCGGCGATCCAGGACATTTCCCTCTCTCCAGTGCTCATGTCTGGTGCAGGGACGTCGATGCCAGGCCCTGGTGAACAAAGGAGCGAGGGAGTGGTAGAGAGGGGTGGTAGCCATTATGCAGGAAGGCTCAAAACAAAAAAATACTTCAAAAACAAAAATCGCTAAGAGAGTGATTACAGTATCACAATTCAGACTGAATGACCTAAAAGTATGAATAAGAGTTTTGTCGAAGATGCAGAACTCTGAACAGCAGGGCGAAATGTGAGAACCAGCCTTGATGTCCTTGTGTCACATGTATAGGTGCCCTCAAGAGACTTGATCTAAAAACAGAAGCAGGCATGCAGAGACGCCAGTGACATTGATGGAGGGAGGCTCGCATACTTTAAACCATACAGTAAAACCTGAAAAATGACAATTATTAAGGAGTAGTGGCAAATAAGCAGTCACTCCCTCTGTGTTTGACCTAAACACATCAATATTTACATGTATTCAGGTGAGTATGCGGGCTGCTAACCGTCGAGTCCAGTGAACAGGACATTACAATCTATTTAAAATCCCTACATAATAATATGTATGCAGTATTAGCATTATTGTGCAAATTCAGACTGAGATCAGACAGTAGCACAATTTATACAGTTCACACATTCGGAAATAGAATGGTGGTTCCAAGTTAAACTTTCATCCAAGAGTCTTGTTTTGTTCTTTTGTGTTTTTGACCTTAAGTAGATGGCTCATCTGTCGATGCAGGCAGATCCTAAGCCCCCCTCTCCTGAGTAAACAGTGCTGGTTGAGAGGAAACATTCACTTCTCTAAATGGAAATATGGAACTCTGACCATTACAGACATTTTCAGTCTTTCAAAAATGGCAGGAAATCCAGGCGCGTCTTTTGAGGAGTAAAAATTACAGCTCATTTTATGATATAAAAGCTTTGACCGTCTCCAGTTTAAACAGCTGTTCTGGCACGCATTCAGAAACTTACCAATGAAGCCTTTCTTGGCCAGTTCAATAGTGAATCTCCTGGTAATCTTCTCCAGCTCGTTGTCCTGCAACAAAGTTTGAGTTTTAGAAATCAAAAGGCGCATTTGAATACAACTGAGCTTTTGCTTAGCCAAGTCTGAGCTTTGAAGAAACCGATTTCAGCACATCTACAACAAGACAGCTAGAGATTAGAGTCTGTAAAGCCATAAAGGACAGTAAAAGGTACCAATATATAACAGAAACACTCTATTTTTAGATTAGATTAGATTCAACTTTATTGTCACTGCACATGCAAGTACAAGGCAATGAAATACAGTTAGCATTCACAGTTCAGATGCACTTCTGGTTAGACGTATTCAAGTCTTTAATAATCGTCGAACACTGCTTTCATCTCAATGAACAACTACTGAAACCAAATGTCTGGCTTTTTAAGCTCTGGCCAGACTGAATCATCTGTGGTTGTTTGGATTTGATGGGAAAAAAAGGGAGAAAAAGAGAAAGAGGACAACAGAAAGCCGGCTCCAGGCTTGTGAATGTGTAAAGAGCCTGCTCCTCTCTTGTAACTAATACTTCAGATATTTAAGCATGTTTGAGCATTTTGACATGTATGTGTGCGCACGTGAGAGTAAGTGAGTAGGATTGGAACTGGAAAGCTTACAGAGTAATTCCTGGGGTTGATCTTAACTCCAGCTTTGGCTCCTCCAAATGGCACATCTGGAAGAGCATAATACAGCTTAAAACCACAGGAACATGTACGCACATGGCACATTTAGAGTCAGAGTTTCTTACACTGTAATCAGGAAGAAATTAAATGGAATAAGAAGTGCTTAACCAGTGTCATGATCAAAGACCTATCATTTTGGTAAAGCGAGCACACAGCAATAATATGAAAGTGGAGATCAGCAGCAGGCTTCGTGGAAGGTTAACACTTTAATACTTACCAACAACAGCACACTTGTAGGTCATCAGAGAGGCCAAAGCTTTCACCTCATCCACAGACACGTCTGTGCTGTAACGGATACCTGCGGGAACGACACAGATACGAGGCAATTTACACATCACAGCCACCTCAAAAAAGAAAAACTGGAAAACAGCTAAATGTAAACAAGCTCTATACTGATTTTTATGCTCTACAAAACACAAAATTGTGTTTCATCAGCTAGTTTTTGAGTTCAAATGATACTGAGGGCCAATACCGTGCAGACTCTCATATGGGGAAAACCCTTATCTTGTTTTTAACCTAACTCCACATACATGCACAGCACAACAGGAAAAGAAAACAAACTGTATACATATGATAGATAGCATGGCAGTGACATCTCACATTGTGCACTAAATGACTACTCAATGACACATGAGCCCGTCAGTCATCTTCAACTGTATCTGGCATTTCTTTTCGAAGGTAATCGATGGGTGGAGACTGAGTGAACCAATCCCAGTCCACCATTCTGACCCCAGCCCTCAAGCTGCCGTCATGCTTTCCTGTTGTCTTGACGTTTACTACAGTCGCCACAGCAACATGAGCGCCCTTATACGAGATCATAAAACCAGGCTGCACGTGTCAGAGTACCCCATCCCAGCGCCTGTCTGAGTGAGACTGAACAGCAATGCCAAAAATAGCACATGCAGAGTTAGATTACACCAAGAAACACAAGGACAGGCGTTACAAAGACGAGACTACGAGTTGCTTTACGGGGATAAAAAGAGTTGCGCATGTCCATTCATGTGTGTTTGACTGAAAAATAAAAAGAAAGAAAAAACTCAGAAAGCACAAGCACTATAGAGGCATCTTTAAGTACTATATGATGGCATCCTTTTACATCCACTTCGTCCCTAGTAGCATTACTGCGGTCAGGCCTTCCACCAACGTCTACCATTACTGTAAAACTGAACTGCACAATGAGGAGTCATGAGCAATGAAAGGACCAAACATCCCTAAACAAACCTCCATCTGTTAGAGTGCTGCTGAGGCTTTTCCTCTGTCTTCATTATTATTTATCTTATGGTCAGCTGAGTTATTTAAGGCCAGAGGGACTACTTGGAACTCACTGATCAAAAAATAAAGGGGAGAAAAAGAGAGAAAAAAGAAAAATCCAAACATCCTTATCCACCCATCCAGCAGATCACCACAGCAACAAGAACCAAACAGATCAGTAAATACATTCCTCTGAAATGCGGCACAAACTGGGGGAATTACATTGTAGCTCAGGGTTGGGTCCTCAGCACAGTTTCATTTCTACAATCAGAACTGAGCCCTCAACATAATGAAGCCAAACGAAGCCATTTATGTCACACAGGTAATAAAATAAACAGCTTTTAAAAACTAAGATAGGCATATATTCAACTGTGGATTCCTGCAGGACCTTTTCTGTACTTATAAGCTTTTGCAAAGTGCGATTCTTTAGTTATGCCCACAATAAACAACAGTATTAACACCTGCGTAAATGGTAGTAGCTTTTTTTCTCGTTTAGGAGGTGCATAAAGATGCCCAAGTTATCAAAACTGACTCATAACAAGAACCGTTAAAGTTTCTCAAACAACAAGACAATGGATTTATCCATTAAAGCTCATGGATGTGACATAGTAAAATGAAGAGCTCTCTTCTCCAAAAGTAATAGTCCATAAATCTTACTGAAATTGAGTTTAAAGTTTAAACTTGGCCAGAAGACATTTCAGTTAAGTGGCAAATACTTGCACTTAACATTAAACTACAACATGCAAAGTCAAATATTATTTTCACAATTTTTTCCCCTAACTTCTGCACAACAGAGGATATTTCTCTCATGTGTGCAGTTTTTGAGCATCAACTGCAGTTCACGTGTAGCTCAGTGACAGCGATACTGACAGTTTGATGGATGAAATAAATAAGTTGCTCTCTGGAGGAGCACTAACAACTTCAGTGAAGAAAGGTTTTGTCCAGTTTTGACAGTTGTCAGTCTCCATTGGTTTTAGGAGCAGGAGGTGGAGGTGGGGTTGAGCACATGCACGTGCATGCAAGTACAAAAGCAGCCTTTGCACTTTGTAGTTTGCTCAGAACACAGACAAGGGTCTGCACACTGCATCAATGATTAAACCCATTGAAAGATAACTGCTCATACTCCTAATCCCCATTATCCGGGAAGTTGGAATAAAGGACCCACTAAACTTAATAATTGTGCAACCAAAAATAGTAAACTACATCTAGATATATTTCAGACCGGATGCGTCTCCCAGGTTACCTGCAGACTCACTCTAGTGAGTGATCTGGTGTAATGATTCCTACCAGTGTTGTTATTCTGTAAATATATTATAGACAGAGCACTAAAGCTGTGAATTTGGAAAATATTTGTGAACCAGACATCAACACATACAGATATTTGTTTGACCTACCATTGTAAACATTAACTTAGTTTGCAGTGGAAATAAATCTGACATAGTGGGTTAGATTTAGCTTGTATGACCTGTGCAACAGCTGAGACTTCAAGACTGACAGTCAAAGTACTAAAAATTCACAAGTCAATACCATTACAACGTAGTACACCAAGCAGATGCAGCAGGGGAGTTTACACCAGTCTACTGTCCTCTCCACACCACTGAAACCTGTCCCTGTACTGGCCAACCAGCCAGAAATCATGCCGCTTCCTCCTGAAAATGACTCTATAGCACCCTTCCCCACCTGTCACACTGCTGACAAATAGGAGCACCAATAAACACATCCACCCACCCTCCTCCCCCCAACCTTCATGCCACTTGTCTCTCTTTACATCATATTGCTCTTTCTACAACTAACCCAACATGCACTGTAGATTTAGCCCACAATGCTTTTGCTTTGAACATTGAACTTTAAACTAAAGAGCATTTGTTCCTGTCATCGCGCATCTATAATACTGACATACATAAGAAGCACAGCGTGCATAGTTGCCCTGCTCTTGACACTGCTTGTACGTGCGGGTGTGTATGACTTTCTGGGAAAAGCAGTACATGAGGAATAAGCACTTCATGATGATCCAAGTGTTTTCCGAAATGCTCACTGATATGACACCTGATGCCTTCAGGTCCACCACCCTACCCTCGGAAATCATACCCCTGACAACTTCTAGTTCTAGTCACAGTTTCTCGTATCGTTGTTGACAAGAAAGAGACTGCCACGTCCATCCAATTGTGAGGCAAAGCTAATCACTGGACTGTAATGATCTGCATTTAGACAACTATAACGTTAAAAAAAATAAAATAAATAATAATAAGTGTAAGAGATGTGACTCTGGAGCGCTTGGTTGACAGCTAACCGTTACAGGTGAGCAGGAAGGTCACTGTAAACTGTAATCTACCAGCAACAACCGCGGGGTTAATCTGTTACTAACAGGCGAATCATGTCAGGCAGCTGACTGGTTTGGTTGGCTAGAAAAAAAAATTGTGCGAAACTCCGAAAAACCTTAAGATACTGTAGCGTCGGTCTCCTTTAGTGCTTTTGACCGGCTAACGTCCCTGCTAACTGCTGCTACGTAGCTCGCCGTTTGAGGCGGACCGACCCGGCTCTTACCCCCTTTGCATGGCGTTCTGTGCTGGCTGTGCTGGGCACGGTAGCCCTCCACCACCTCCCACTCCCCGTTGTCCCTCTTGATCGGGAAGGAGACGCTCAGGACGTGGTTGCACGGCTTGATGATGCGCAGGATGCCGCGCACACGGTGCCTCTTCTGCTCGGGGCTCTCCCTGGTCTTCAGATCCTCCACCAGCTTGTCCTCGACGATGGTGGCACCTCGGTCGAAGAAGCCCTCGACCATCTTGAAAAAGTTGGGGTCGTCAGGCTGTTCCGCCGCATCGGCATAGTGGCGGACCCGCATCAGGGAGGAGGACGCCGGGAGAGCAGACTCGACGCATCCCGAGGCCAAGGCACTGCCCGCAGAGCGGCTCAACAGCTCTCCGAAATACCGATACATGTTTGACTCAAACTAATGGTGTAAAACAAAAAGAGAAAAATAACAATACAAACAAAAGTAAACAACCAGAGCGACGACAGGCGCGAGTTTAGAAACGGAGACACCGAAGTTCCTCGCCGTGTCCCGTCCTCTGACCGAGTGGGAAATGGCACGCGGCGTCAGTTTGCTTTAAAAGGCAGCACGAGCCAAAGAAATCAACAGGGAGAGGCACGCGGAAGAAGAGGACCAATGAGGCGCGCGCGCCGAGAGGCAGCGCGCGCGCCCGCAATCTTCAGGAAAAGAAAGTGTGACGACCCGAGTTTATCATGGAGGCTGTAATCTTGAGCTGTCACAGATATCTTTTTGTCAAGGTTCTGTTGCGTTATAAGGGATATTATCAGTATATTACTATCACGCGTCATTTTAAAATGAGCTGTTTAAAAACGTGAGATTTATTTTCTTGTCCTGAGCGCTATATGAATGGAGTAAAATTGGATCCACTTTGAGCATCAATGATAATTATTCAGTCTGAGGCGGTTATCATCCATCATTATGTATTAACGGACACACTTTTTTGAAAAATTGACAGAAAGCGGTACTTATTACATTTTTGTGTCGTGCTTTGATCCTAAATAGCCAAAAGATACGTTAGAGCCCTGTTTCTAATCATGTCTTACAGCTCTGTTAATGAACGCTTTTGTAGGGCTTTGAATCCTGGTCCCAATTTGAGCTGGAACGCCCCTCGAGGTTACAATTCCAACTTGAACCGTCAGAGGAACCTCATCTACCTAGCCTTCAGAATACAACAGGACTGACATTAGGAAAGGTTCACGGCACTGTACAGTTGAAATGAGATCACCTTTGGTGTGACATCCTTCCTAGTTCCGACTTCCAACTTCCAATGTAAATGAGAAGTACTGGTAGGGAGTGGAGTCAGCCACTCAACTCAGCTCCATCCTCCCTCTTCAGTGGGATGGGGCGCTTTTGAAATGATGTGTTATAGGTTTGCACTACCCACTTCTGCTCTGATATGGTTCTGGTTCTGGCTCACAGTACCCTGCAGACCTGAAATGCTCGCCAAATACGATGTTTTCAGACTTGGGTGGCCCTAAGTACAATAACAAGGTTGCACATTCCCAAATTCTACAAAAGTACAAAAGTAAAAAGGATGATTTAAAATAATATGACTCTTTCAATGTAAGTTTTTAAGATTTTAATGCTTGTGCTTTCTAACGTGTACTTTTCGGAACCCTGTGTTAACCTTTGAGTGCAAAAAGGACGCAGATTTACTTTTATGCTGAGGGATAAACTAGAAGGTCGCTCACATTGAGACCCACTCGTGTTTAAATACTAAATAAAGAGACAAAGAAGAGAGAAATAAGGCAAATTTATAAGTTTACTAAGGCACTGAAGTTTAGCACATATTTTCTTTTAACAATTATTGGTCAAACAGAGCCAGCTTTTAAGTTTAGTTATCTCTCAGAAGACACAAAGAGGCACAAATTTAAGGTCAAACGTCCACCCAGGGATCACACAAAACCATAATATTTAAACTGATTGCATGAACTCAGTCAAATTAAGCTGCAGGCTCCACTCCTGGCGGTGCTTTATTTACACATACATAATCAAGGTTTGATTTTTTGGATCCCGACTCTCCAGCTACTGGACATGATGTGCACCAGGCTGGTCATTCATTAGCGTCTGTATAGCGCCTACAGCGTAAGTGTTTTGTACTTTGTGGTTTGATCAAAGGGTCTCTGCAAGGCTTGCTGTCATCAGCATTTCCTTGATCTGTTGGTTGAGCGTCACAGCAATGAGGGAGGAGAGAGGGTGAGTCTAGTGGGAGATGCTGAACCGGCGCATTAAGGGCCTAGCAGCAATTAACCTTCCTCATGGGCAGTAACCATTAAAAAGTAAGGAAGGAAGGAAGGAAGGAAGGAAGGAAGGAAGGAAGGAAGGAAGGAAGGAAGGAAGGAAGGAAGGAAGGAAGGAAGGAAGGAAGGAAGGAAGGAAGGAAGGAAGGAAGGAAGGAAGGAAGGAAGGAAGGAAGGAAGGAAGGAAGCTAACAGCACCGATACTGCACTTTCAAATGTAGGACAGCAGTTCAAGGGTACAAAAAAAACATTTTTGTGTCTTTGCAGTCTTTCTTTATTTTCTTGCACTTTTATCACCGTCCTCCTGAGGTTTAGGTTAGAGTTAGCGACACTGCCCGGGTCAGGCAGAAGCTCTGATGCTGCTTGGTTAGGTTAATGAGTTAAAACGATCTCGTTAGGGTTAGGACAGGACTGTGGGGATTAAACACATTTTTTAACAATGCCGCATTACAACACAGGTCATTTTGGAGGCGACAAGGGTGATAGGACATGCAGCCCAGCTAGAGCTGCAGGCCTGGACCCCCGGGCCTCGGTATACTTTACTGAATACACGTAAGCCCGCCGCACTACGTGCACTGTGCTGTCTTAATGTAAAAGCGTCACCATGCTCTTACAGGAAATAACATAATCTTCTGCTCTAGATGCTTTCCCGAGTCACTGTCGGGAATGTCAGTCCGTGGCATCTGACTGAGATTTTTGTGTCTCATCCGGTCCATTGAGATCTATCGACTTCCTGCTGACTTCGTTCACAACGCTGAGCCTTTTGTGGTCAGCTTCAGCTTTATTGCAGTCTCCCAGGTTTTCATACCGACGTCCTGCAGCCACAACAACCCCCCCCCCCATGTTGAGTTTTTTCCAGGGTTACCTGTATTAGGGTGTGACGTCTTTCGACTTTATTCTCCTTTTTTTGACCGTTCTGACTTCTGCACCACCAGACTGCACCGTTTAGACTCACCTCGGTGTGAATGCACTTGCACGTTACGATGCGGCAACGTTTCAACCGATTACCAGGGTTGGTAACTAAAAAAAATGGTTTTGGGCTCGATTGCTAGTTTTTACATTCATGAATGTGAAATCATATATTAAACAGATGACATTTTGTTGTGCTGTTGCGCCTTGTTGACTGGTGAACTCGTCTTCTTTTGTTCAGTTTCTGAGGCGCCAGTGAGACCAGACCAGATCGTGTCCGACTGTGAGTCGGCCTCACAGCTCAGGCTTGCCTGATTGCAATGCATCAAGCCCTGCAAGTTGCAGGTCCAGCGATGGGGGTCCCAACAAAGTCCCAACAAAGCTCCGCTAGTTCTCGTTTCAAATGTTTGATGGCGGCTCACAGGTCTTCCAGTATGAATCGTGTGAAGGAGCCTGGAGCCACAGAGGATTATTTTTAGGACTTTTCCAGTGGAAGTGCTGGGACCCGCAGTCAAACATCCTGCAATGCAAGGAGCCCAACACATGACAGGTCCCAGGCATATAATGTAGAAGAAGAAGACCTGGACAAACCTTCATGATGTAACCCATAGGTAGCCTCTTTTTAATCATACTGCGCTGCGCCATGAACACGCCTACCTTATGGTGACCACAAAAAGTGTAATTTATTGTCAATCAAACCATGTAACGTGACTCACACAGAGGATCGGAATTGCATTTCCCCAAACCCCAGATGTGTAAGTGTTAATTTAGCACACAGACATCAGCAAAGATGAGCAAATAAACATAACATATACAGACAGTGAGTGGGCAAAATACATTTGACATATTATTTACATTGTTCCATGAAGTATCGCCAATTTTGAAGTATGTTACTAAGGTGCAATTACGCCATTTGCAAGAAGGTGGTGCTCAGTACAACAGTACGAGAGCGAGAGTGGATTCAAAACCACTCTTCAGAAAACCTGTGGGTGATGTCACAGGGAGACCTTGTCCGGTTCTTCTTACACAGTTTAAGGGACTAACCAAGGTCGTGGAGAGTCATCCCCGGGTAAGATGGTGAACCACAGGTCTTGCAGAATTGGGCCTCAAAATCCCTTTTCAGAAAACTTTGGGTGATGTCACTGAGGGGTTTATCCAGTTCACTTTATACAGTCTAGTGAGAACAAAAGCTCATTGGGTAAAAATGAGATCACAGATCATGTGTATTTTTCTATTAAATATGACTTCGTTTTCGAAGCAAATGAGTTGAAGTCTTGCTGGCGAGTATACACAATACAGATTTAGACACTCTCAGACACTGTCCAGTATTAGTCTTATTCTATGGATATTATTTGTTTTTTGAAGGCTGCAGAATCTTCTAAATACTTAAACTGCCACTTGCCGGCACGTGCCAGTTAAAGTTTTTAGGTGTCTACAGGCTCTCGGTTCTCCATGTCTCAGTATTGAAGCTGCACGCACGGCAGAGTGTGTATAATTAGTTACAAGAGTACCGGTGTCTTCCACTTTTCTGTGATAGTGATGACACTTTTATCTTGTTCAAGATAATTTTTGTTATCAGAGGTTTCCTGACTCAGCAAAAGGGCTAAGGTATCATTGGTAGCAATCAGCCAATCAGTGGAGCTTCTTTCCTGCATTATTTGTATTATCAGCAGATTAATATTGTGCATTAAAATCTGATGTCCCAGACTTGAGACATCCACTTTGAATCCCCGCCACGAAGCGGCGGACGGCATGTGATAAACGTTAAATGTGCCTGACACTGACCATCTAACCGCATTACATATTTACGTTCTCCCAAAGTCAACGCACAGGAAAGATAGTGGGATCAGTGCGTAAATGTTGCTTAACATGTTTTCACTATTTTACACATACACACAAACATGCGCGCCAGTACATTGTCCACCGTTCTACACGATGGAGTGCTGATTTTGTCTGAATAAGGCCCTGACCTGGACTTGCTCTGGTGGACTCTGCACATGAGATAAGATTAGGTCGATTTCCTGGGATGTAGGGAGACATATCCATTCATATGGTTAAACAGTGGAATAAATACACAATTACACAAGACGGCTTAAAAAGCAAGTAGATTGATGGCTCACATAGTGTGCAGGGTTGATTTATCCAGCTTCAAACGTTTTCAAAAACCTGTTTTCTCACACTGGTGTTGGTTGTAATCCAGAGTAATCGTGTTACTGATCACAAGTGGCTGAAAATCAAAACGTTCAGGATGCAAGTGCAATAATAGTAGAGCTTATCTCTCCGTTGTTCTTTTGTTTATAACAGGGCCATATAGAGGTTCTGTCAACTCTAAAAGCAAATATCTGGACAGCAGGATGAGATAAAAGAGACACCTGATTTAACTTTCTTGTTGCAGGCAGAAACAAAGACATATACTGTTTAAACATTTATATGGCTCTTGGTTCTCTGCTCCCTCTGGAAGATAAACAAGCAGCAGCAAAGACAATCAGCTGCTGGACATCCATCTGAAACTGCTGAAGCAGCAATTTAGTTCAATCAATTAAATTCAGCTTTGTTTACATAGCGACAAATCCTGTTGGACATGTCTGAAAAGGGGTAGGGAGAAGTAAAACTTACTTAATCCCACCCCTTCTACAATATTCCATAATTACACTTTATATTCACCAAGTTTTCTGAGTTTTATGAATTTGTGAAAAAAAAAAAAGAAAAATATTGATATATTGTTGTAAATTCAGATCCAGATTGATATTCACTGTATCTACCTGGAAGAGCTGGAGAAGGTGGTTGGGAGGATTGAGATCTGTTTATGGATGGATGGATGGATGGATGGATGGATGGATGGATGGATGGATGGATGGATGGATGGATGGATGGATGGATGGATGGATGGATGGATGGATGGATGGATGGATGGATGGATGGATGGATGGATGGATTCCTGCTGTAAATTATGTTGGTGCACCATGTTCTCGCACGCTTCCAGAATTGTTCGTATTGAGACAAAGACTGAAGGAAAGAAAATCCGCATCAGCAAACATCCTAATCTGAAATCTTTTTTTTTTTCCTATCTGTAATTTTTATCTTTCTTGTTATGTTTGTTTAATGATTTTTTTTTTACTTTTATTGTCAACAAAAACCTTTGAACCGACCAACGTTTTTTATCTGTCATGTGACATTAAAACAGAACAGAATAGTGACTTTTATGTTGTGTTACATTACTCACAGTTGTTTCTTATCAACTCAATGTTTAACAAAAAGTCCAATAATAAACATGAATTAATTAAATGCAAACACCTACACTGAAGGTACTTTATTGCTTTGCATTATGAGAAATAATTACACCAGTTCACCAGCACCCTGCATGCCGCTGCTTCTCTTAAATGTTCTGGTTCCCCTCTCTGTTTTCCTCTTTGCACTGACATATTTTGATTTATCATGGTTTGCGTCAGTGGGTGAGCACCGTCATGTCATTGGCCAACAGCCTGGCAACTCCCACCGAGCCGTAGGGGTGTGACCAGAGGACGAGAGTGGGACAAGAAGAGGCCATGTAGGTTGAAACAAACAAGCGCTGGTTCAGATAAGTCACACTGTGCTTTACGTGGAACAGAAACTCTCTCCGAGACTTGAGTGAAAATCATATGTCTGAGCCTGTTCGTGTTCTTTTTATTAATATTATTTTAACATATCAAGCCATCATCACGACCTGCTCTTCCTCTTGAGCCTGACTTGCAGCATGTTCCTCAAACTCCCTGAACATCTGCAAACGTCATCCTGAAAAGCAGCATCAGTCACAGCTACTTTTCATCCCCTTTCATTGGTTTAGCCATTTATAAAAAAGAAAAACATATATTATACAAGGACCTAAGGTCTTTATGAATACTGTGACCTGCTTCGGTCACATTACCAGAGATAATGTACATTACAAACAGGTCCGTTTTCAGCCACGTCTTTGCAACTCCGTGCACAGCCGTCTGTTTTAGGGGGCGTAGTCAGACACTCCCATATATTTCCATATATTCTTCCATGGTGAAGCAAAAACATGAGAAGGCTTGAACAGTGTTTGTGTCTGCAAATGCTACAGCAACTGCTCACTAAATGACAAACTTGTTCTCAAATTTAGGTGGCTCAAAAGTGGCAGGATGAGACTGTATCCGTTCTCAAATCGGTAGTCACTTAAAATAATTATACACTCAAGCATGTACATTTCTTTCATAACTTGAAATTTAAATATTTCATAAGCAGATTGCTTTGATCAGATTCCACCTCAAGGCTTCTGCGTGCTGCACAATCATTGCCAGATCAGACCAATCATGGTCATTGTGAAAGTTTTGTGGAAACATCCGGCATCACAGGTCCAATTCAGTTGTCTCATGTCGTTCAATGACGTGATGCCACGACCAACATCATGCTGACCTTACAACCACAGACTTAATCTTATTACAACACGACTCGAAGTACCATTAAGACTCTACACAGTAAGTAAGCCTGTCCCACTGGGAGGAGGCCCCGGGGAAGACCCAGGACACGCTGGAGAGACTATGTCTCTCGGCTGGCTTGGGAACGCCTCGGGCTTCCCCCGGAAGAGCTGGAGGAAGTGTCTGGGGTGAGGGAGGTCTGGGCATCCCTGCTTAGACTTCTGCCCCCACGACCCGGCCCCGGATAAGCAGAAGAAGATGGATGGATGGACAGAGTAAGCTGAAGTAAGAGGTCAGGCCAGTTATTGGCAACCAAGACAGAACAAGCAGAAAGCGAACACAAGATAATATACCGCAAAGAAGAGAGTCCTCAAACGAGAAATCAAACGGTAGCAACCAAAGGAAACAAATGCAATCCAAAAACAGTACCTAAACAAGACTTCTGCTGGCTGAATCATCACAAACCATGAAAGACAAAGTTGCAAGCTGTTCCACATGGACCGGCCCCTCTGACGACTGGAGAGCCGGGTTTGAATAAACATCCCTCATCGTGGATTGGTTGGGAAGGAGAAGGACAAGACCAACCAGCATGCGGCAAGACCAGGAACAGGAAAACCGCCAAGCAGCCAGGTGGCAGGTGGGCGGAGGGAGACGGGGTCATGCAGCCAATCCAGGTCGAGCAACCCCACAGCTGAAATGCAGGTCGGCAACCTGGAAGAACTTCATTACAAAAATACAAACAGGCCAGAGGCCGTTGCACTTCTGAACGTGCCTGAAATCCCACGACTGTCCACAGACTCGTCAGCTGAAATTAAACTTGAAATGGCGTATTACTGGAACTCAGCTCCTTCAAGACTCAGAGACTCAGATTTAGTGCAGCTGTGATGACAGAAGTCAACTCTATGTGGGCTCATATTGTTCGTATCCGCAGTCTGAATAACATCACAGTGTAGCACGCGCTCTCGTCACGAAACTGACACCCAAAGTTGGTCTCTTCACCCAAATCATGACCAAAAACACATTCTCTATGCCATTTATCTTAAAAGCATCTTGGGCACCCGTATAAGGGGATCTACAGAGCGGTTCATTTTGTTTTCTTTTCTTTTTTTACCTCATTATTTGGCCAGCTGCCCCCATTCACGTCACAAACATTTTATTTATTTTTGGAAACACATGTAATCATGGCTTGAGTTGGTGCTCTGTGGAGCAAGTTGTGTTATTCCAGATTATTGTTATCATCATTATTATTTTCTGCTGTTGTTAGGCAAGTGCAGAGATGATGTAAACGTGTCCTCGATGAGACAAAAACGTCTGGATGTGGCCAAGTGATGCCTGCCACAATTAAACAGAAACAATGAGTGAGGTTCAATTTAAACATTCACCAATTTCACAGTAAATGATCAGTGGAGCTCAAAGGTCACAGAATTAACTCAGACACAGATGAATACCTGCAGGACATTAGAGCTCTTAGAGCGCTCTGACAGTGACCAGATAACCGTGTTAACTCTTCTCCTCCGGGCTACAAGGGATTTCCCAACAAAGTTAAGCCATATGTAAAAATATGAACGAAGCCAGAACGCAGAACCTGCAAATTCATTAAACTCTCTTTTAAATGTATTTTCGTTAAAGTCTGTGCTAATTTTGAACTTAATGCCAACAGAACTGGAACAAACTAATATAAATGACTGGAAAAGCTGTGAGGTGGAAGATCCCACATCTGTAAAGGTATTTTGAAACAGGTCAGTAACATATGCGAGTAAAAGAGGCTGAGACTGTGAACACTCACAATTTCTGTGGGGGAAAAAAACCTCAATGCAGTAACATTTAAAACAAAAAAAAAATAAAAATAAAAATGGATCATTTAATTCAGTGAAGTGTCTGGCTGGAAACCGACGCTGAGTGAGAGGGCTTTAATCATCTTACATTTTCACATGGATGATTTAGTTTGCATTGTTTTGTTAATTGAATTTTCTCATCTAATCAGATTTTGTTCCCCTATTGTTTTCTTTATTTTAATTTTGCAAATAACATTGTATGTGTATCAACAAAATTGTAACAGTTTTAAAAAAAAAAGAGTTAGATCTTATTTCACATCAATCAAATCGGGACTATCAGGCCAGTTTTAAGCATCAGCAGAACACATAAAGAAACGCAAGGAGGACTTATATTATAGACTTTTGCCGAGGTTTTCAGGTGTAAATGTCTTCCTATAAACTTTTGGAGAGCTCAGGGAGGCTGTGGTGCAGAGCCACAGCTTCACGGACCGCGTGGAGGCTGCGGGCGTCTGTGACAGCAGTTGAACACTAGATGGAGACACGAGACCACATGCGACAGGCCGATGTCTGCCTCAGCAGACCATGAGAAAACCAATCCACAGACACCTTCAGCATTGATGCCACGGAGAGCCTCCTGTGCGATGTAAACAACTAAAAATAAGATTTTTTTTTAAAAAGTCATGCACAGAAAAGGATTAAAGCGTAGATGCACGTTTTAGCATGAAATGTATTATAGAACTGGGAATGGATTTAGTTTTTTAAAGATTTCATGGGTCCTGGGACCACGGGAATCCTTAAATGTTGTGCAAAACTTAGATTTTACCTTTCTGTTACTTTTGTGTGAACTCGAACTCCTTTCACAGATAAAAAAAAAAAAAAAGAGGTAATTTTTTTTTGTAATGAAGATAAGATGAACGTAAAAACGAAGCTCAGAAAAGCACAAACAAATGAAATTCTCTCAGCATTATCTTACGTATCAGCCGGATTATCCACCACAGTTGAGCTGTTCTGTTTGATTGATTTGAAGGAGACAAACTTTATTTCTTCCTCTTTTTTTTTTTCACAAGTGCACGCAGTTTCCTGATTTTGTCAAAATACTATAGTGAGTCACGTTTTGTAGTTTCTGTGATTGTGAGCCACTCGGCTCAACTACGCTCGTCTCCTCTCCAGGGTCGAGCCTCGTCTGAGATCTGTCCCGCAGCTCCAGTCCACCACGGAAACATATTTGTGACAGAAGTTACAGTCGAAAATCTCTGTCGCATGCTATCGCTGCATAAGAGACCATCAGCACCGGCCCAGAGAGCTCACACATCTTCTGCAGTTTGACCATGGACAGTTAGAGCTGATGCTCCTTTTTAGGCCCCACCTTGTCAGTAATGTTGAGCTGAAATGCTTAAAACGTGGCATCAAAGATGTGGACCCTGAAGTAATCTGACAGCAAGCCGGTGGGTGAAACACCAGTGAAGAAATCCTATCGTGACCCATCCATCACATATTGGCTTAATAAACATGGTATATGTTGTTTTAATGAGCATATATTATGATTTTTCTGACTTTGAAAGCTTCAGAACTGTCTTAAATTGTTTTACACACTGCTTTCGGGCAATCTAGTTGACATTATATGAAGCACCATATTGATTAAGCAATAATTAAAGCTTTGAAAAGGTCATATCAGGAGTTTGCAAATCTCACGAACCCATATTTTATCCATCTAAAACTTTTGTAACATGGTGATGTTTACTCCTGGGTAAAGATGTCATGAGTTCCATAGATTAAATAAATAGATTTTAATTAGTCAGACCACAAGATGATCCATTTTAAATTTGCTTTGTTCCACAGAAGGTCATGTTTAATTTAACCTGCATTTTTGACGGTATGCTGAACTATGTTGTTAGAGAGTTACTTCTGGAAATGTTTAGGGTCTAAAGATGATGTTCTGGTCTACTTCATCTCATATGGCCTCTATTTATTTATGCTTATTAAAGTTTTTTTAAGTAGAAATGCTGTTACTGCTAATTGTGATTTCAGCAAATTTCTAACTTTGGGCTGAAAAAAAAAAAAAGTAGCAGATTATTAACTAATTTCCTGCTTTAGTTAAGAAAACTATACAATTGCTGATGAGACTTTTCCCTCAACTAAAAGGCATTACAAAAGAGTGTGAACTTCCCATTTCTGAGTTAGAATTATGCATCGTGAGATCAAAAGTTGAACTTGGGGGGAGATAAATATCTGTGATGTAACAGCAACCATCTAAACGGCTCACTAAAGGACGTGTTTTCAGACACAGGTGGCCCAAACCAAAGTCATATGGAGAAAACTACAAACAGAATAGAAACTTTAGGTGTGTCTGAAAATTCACATAATAAACGTGATCTGAGTGTAAACTTTAATTCTGAAAACCAGCTTTTTAGAGAACATTTAAATTTTACACGTCTGCAGTGCGTAGTCGTCGTTTTGACACGTTCATTTACATACTTTTTAATGTAGATAACAAAAAAGACTTTTGGGTTTCAGCGACCTCGGGTTCCAACGCGCTCGGTAACCATGTACGGAGATGTGCACGACTTGCAGGTCACTTATCAAACTCATTACAATGGCTCAATAACGCTGGTGCGTGAGCAGACTGAATGTGGAAACTCACGTCTGTTTGACAGAGTTGCACGTTGCCAAACTCCTCTTCACAACTCGTTTCCATTTGTTTTTCATGCATTACAGCTGAAAATCCATTCACGGCCACGGGAACCTCGACGATCATATGTCGTGTATTAGCTCGCTTTGGAAAACCAAATGGAAAGCAGGTCACTTGTTTGGAAAAAAAAAACTTTCTTCATTTGTTTGACTGTAGTGAACTAGTGACGTGTATGCTGTTTTTGGAGTGTAATCTGCTCCATAGGCATTAAAAAGTTTGAAATTGTGCAGCGGATGTTTTAGAAAGCAGATGTGCTGTTCAGGCCACTGGTGGAAAACTAAAAAAAGCTTCGTTCCTTCAAGTTGTTTGACTATCAAATGAAATTGCACGTGTTATAAATCTAGGTTTTAGTAAATATTAAAGAAACTATTTACAAACTAGTCAGTTTATCTACTTTGAGTGTTTATAACTATTGCCATTTGAACTTTGAGCCATCTGTGAAGGCCGCTTGTACTTCCCGGTGTTGTACACTAGGGGCATATTATAAAAGTCAGACAGATTGAGTTATACAGTAAAGCCTCATTTCTCCTAAACCGGGATGGTTCGGAAAGTAAGAATGTTCCAGGCAATTCGGGGGAGCACTGGTGCGAGTTCTTGTTTTAAAATCTAATTGTACAAATATTTTATTTGCATTTGGAGCATGAATAGATGCCACTTGGAATCATAACATCCAAGCTGTCTTCTGCCATACTTTTATTTGCACGCGTCGATATCACAGCGGTAGTAAAATTTCAATATATTGCAGAGCTCTTCTATCCGGTATAAGATCAAGACACAATTCGCATTGTTAACCAGAATGTTTAAATGTTCTGATTGTGATTATTTTGCTCACTTGATTGTGAAAGCTTTCTTTGGCTCATTTTCCATTGTCAGTCATGTCACATGACTCAAACCAGTTGAACTGAAACTTGTAATGTGTGTCTACGGGTGTACGTGCATTTTGAGGCCAAGAGGTAAAAAGTTGACAAAGTTCCCACGAGAACTCTCCTGCCGAGTGTGTCAACTCAGGAAGCTGCGGCTTCGACTTGCGTCTGCTCACATCTCCTCATCAGCGCGGCTCGTATCTTTTTGTGTGCAGCATGTGTGCACCCCACGTGTCAGGTGGCCCAGGAGGAAACCTCATGGGAAGTAAGGTCATGACCGGAGAGGTCAAACAGAGGTCAAACGGCCGGCTCGCATCAACACGCTTGATCTGTCATTGCGCGCCGTCAACTGTCTGTCAACGACAGGCTACATCTAACCGCTTCAAGTTCTCTGTTTGGGAGACAGAAGCCTCGATTACGCAACTGCATGACAAAGCTGAGCAGAGGAGAGTTATGACCTTGAGCTGATATTGCAACAGGTCACTGATCTTAATGTACAGTCGGTACAGTTCAAGTGTGCACCGCAACAGAAAGTGTGAAAGGAACACGCAGCGAGTCACTTTGAATGAGAAAGTTCTGATTTAATTAAATTAAGTAAAATAAAAAGATAAGAACTCAAAGGAGGAGGAGGTTGGCTCCTGCAGACGGTTTCTCAGACTCCGCTTTCAGCTCCGATATGTGTAGACTGCCTGGTCCAAAGAGAGCCGCAGACCGGGCTCCTCCACCCCACTGTAACACACACACACACACACACACACACACACACACACACACACACACACACTATTAAACAGCTGTACATAATAACCCTCTAATATTCTAAAATCTCTATTTTGAGAGGTACTGAATGGGATCGGTAATAAAAATAACGAGTTATTGTGGTGTTTATATGGCAATTATGGCAACTGGTTATCTGTCAACCACATATTTTTTTAATATTAATAATCAGAGTTACATGTTTCATGTTTCAGCAACAGAAGCCGGCTTTTATTACCTTTTTTTTTTTTTTATTTTAGTACAAAGGATTCTTGAGCAGGTAATGATGGAGAGTCGAGTCATAACATTTGAAAAGCCTGCTCTCATAGTGAAACGATCTTAAAACTGAGTAAAGCAGGAGTTCAACATCTGTGAGAGGCTGTGTTGACGCAGAGGCTTTAAATGAGTGAAAACAGCTGTAAACAGTCATTTAGCTGGTTCTTGAGCCAGCCTGGCCCCGCCGTGCCCACCGAAAGAAACAAATATCTCCAGTGAAATAATACCAGTACCCGTTCACAGGCGTTTCCACTGATACAGAATTCAACAAACCAATCACACCATGGCAGGGGCGGGATTTATGTGGTGACACGTACAGGAGCGTCCAAGAGCAAGTATTCGATACGACCTGGAAGGCTGCCGAACTGCTATAAACACACTTAGATCAACAAGGTTTTACTAAAAAACTCATTCATCGGTGTTCCCACTGCACCCCAGACCATTTTGAATGTCTTTCATTGATACCAGTCTGCATATGTCCCGTGCTTTGTTTTTCTGCTTGGCTGCAATATCCAGCAGCATCCAGAGGCAGCTTCCTCTAGATGAAAATGTGTCGGGAAAAACTGACGGCAAACATCTTCAACTGAAACCGAACTTTGTGCAGAAACTGAAATTGAGGTAATGCAGTGCCACGTGTGTTACTCCCTCGCGAAATCTGATGATGCACCCACCTGAGGACGTAGGTAACGCAGAGGATGCAGAGCGGCTGGTGGGCGCTGGGTCTGGACCTGGAGGGTCGGGCGGTGGGGATGACGGCGCTGTGACTCTCAACCCAGACGTAACCGCCATTTCTGACCAGCAGCCGGTATTGACCGCTGACTGACTGGTTCTTCAAACACACTGCAGAGACAGAAGAGGTCACCACGGGTGTGCGTGTGCGTGTGTGTGTGCGCGCGTGTGTGTGTGTGCTTACGGTTCAGGTGCGTTTTGTTCAAACAGCTGGTGTCGTGTGTGTGGCAGAGATCGTAGAGGGAACGGCCAAGCAGCTCGTCAGGCCTGTAACCTAGAAGAGAAGTCACTCTGCACAAACGCACAAGAGATGATTCATTGAAAAAAAGACCAGAATTCAGGTTTTATATGAGCAGACATTTATCTCTTTTCAATTACTTGATAATCATTGCAAAAGCAAGATACCTGAGATTAAGTAAATCACGCAGTTATTTGTCTCAAAGCAAAAGAGTAAACTGCAACCACGATGGCTGAGAGATTCTCTACATCCAAACTCAGTTTGTTTGTTTAGGGGTGAAGCTGGTGAAGGTGAGTCAAGTATCATCACAGCACTATTCAGCGTTTAGAAATAAGTAAATGACACATTTTTATTTTATTCATCAACGTCTGTTTTTTTTTATCCAGATAAGAAATACTTGTAAAACTGTTTCCGTAAACGTGAAAACTAAGCGACACTTTTCCTTGCCCCCTGCTGGCAGAAACACAGAATGCAGGTTTACAGTTTTTTGTTGTTTTTTTTTTAATTAAACATCTTCAGTTTTCAAATTACCAAGTTAATCTTTTTTTATACTAGTCTGTACAAATATTACAATAAAAACTTAATTTATGATAAAACAGTTAAACACGTTATTAAGTTAGATCTGCTTTCTTGAACAAGTCATTTCTTTTATAGCTATGACAGCTGCTTGACGCCCCTCATTAAAACTTCACTCTCTTTATCACTCACTTTATTGATGAGGAGAAACTCGGCACACCCAGGAGAACAAAAAATGTGCAGACTTTTAAGCAGTTTGTGTGAAACACACCTCAGGTCGCAGTACGTGAACCGCATGTCCATGCTGTGCTGGCTGGTGAATGTGTGTGTGCTGAGGAGTGTGTGTGAGAGGGGCAGAGGCCGGCAGGTCAGGAGCAGGCAGGACGCAGAGGACGAGGCCACACACACCTTTGATTGGCCCTGACAGTGCAGCACCTGGACATAAAACATTATATATAAAAAAAAAAGAAAGAAAGAAAGAATGGGAATACTCAAACTCTTCAACGCTCCGAAGGGGAGTTGGATCATCTCCAGCCAACCTTCCACGTGGCTGACTTGAGGTTTGCGCTTCTTCCTCTGTGTGTCAGAGCACTTTTAATCCTCATGACAAAATCCCTCTTCTGACTGCACCAAGCTTCCCCTAAAGGAACAAAAGAGCAATTTGTAGAGATGCACTGATAAACCAGTTTAAACGCGCCGGCTGAAAAAACTGTTCTCAATGTTCATGCACACACACACACACACACACACACACGCACACACACACACACACACACACACCTGCTGTCAGACGCAGGTTGTGTCTGATCTCCTCATGGTCACAGGGATGAGTGTACTCAAAAATATTGTGTCCCATCAACTCCGTCTGACAAGAAAAAGAGAACAAATTCATGCTGACAGACAGAAAAGACATTTGTGTGCGAGCACGCGCGTGAGCATGCACGCAAGCATTTGCTCACCTGCGTCAGGCCCATGTACTTGCTGACGTTGTCGGACAGAAACATCATGTCTCCCTCGGTGGACAGGACCATCAGAAAGCCCTCCAGCACTCTCAGGTACATACTGGTCTCCTCCGATGGTATGAGGTCCTCCATTTGTTTCACCTCTTCGTCCCGTGGCCCGTCGCTGTTCGGTTCTCGTCCGCGTCCGGGTCCACGCTGCCCCAGAACTGCGCGTCCGGCCTCCGCGTTCATTACAGCAGAATCTGAAACTAAAGAAACCTCAGATATTCTCAACGAGAAAAAAGGAAAAAGTCCACTTCACGAGATGCTTTTGTGCTCGACTGTTTAATTTCAGAGCGTTTGATATTTGTGGAAACGAGAAGAAAGGATGCGGTGAACTTTTATCAACTTTGCTGTGCGTGTTTCTAGGCGTTACGGAGGACTTCCTCCGTCTAACACCTCCTGTAATTGAAACCACTGTCACTGACTGTTTCTACTACATGAAAGAAAATCAGACACTGATGTCTGATTAGTGTCTGAGGGACAAAGTAGCGTCCCACCAACCGTCACTACTTATTTTAGTTCAAACGTTCTGCACTTTTTTTCTTTTTTAACTTATTTCTCCCTTTTGTTCTCGTCTGTTCCAGCTGCCGACCCCACAAACCCCCAGGAGTTCGTGTAAAGTCTCGTGAAGGAGGGCGATGGCCGCGTCGTTACCTTTGAGCAGCGCGTGCATGCGAATGTAGCTGAGGGTGAGGCGGATGATGGAGGGCTTGTCCAGGTGGGCTCGGACGGAGGGCTGCAGCGGCAGCAGGTGACACAAGTCCCCGAACACGTCCGACTCCACTCGCCGCCTCTTTCTGGCCGCCTCACGGCTGATCGCTCTGCGGGAGAGAGATTGGTGATTTAAAATCAAATTCAATTGACTTCGGTGACTCTGGAAGTCCACGTGACTGATGATCTCTGACGACGTCGCAGAAACTCACTCACGACTGACTGCAAGTGATTCCACTTTGAACTTTGACTTAAAAGATAATTCTACTTAGTTTAATACTTAGATACTAAAAACTGACTTAAAAAAACACAGCCTGCATATGGTGAAAAAAAAACACTTCTCTTTGTGTTTCAGCTGGATTACAGTGACTTTCTGACCTCATCCGACAGAATTTCTTAACATCTATGGAAGCATGTAACACTTCAACATCCAGTTTTGTTGGGGTTTTTTTTTTTTTTGGGTCACTTTCATGTTTTTACTCATTTTACTTCTCTTGTACATACTGTTTTGGTTTAAACTTGGTCTGCAAGGCTTTAACATATATTTAATGCTGTTTTAAAGCTATTTAACAAAGAAGACATGTTCAAGAAGGTGGTTATCAGCAGGCAACGTGCAGCTTTACCTTTTCTTCTCCTTGTCAGCTGTCATCGTGTCCTGCAGAGGTCTGTAACTGCCGGCATGGCGAGTGCTGGCTCAGAAAAGGAGAGCTGCTTCACAGCACAAGCGGAGCGGGGTGGGGGGGGTCGGGGGGTTCCCCCTTCTGTGAGTTGTACCGTCACAGGTCGTCTAGCTCATTGCAGAAGTAATTAGCGGCACCAACTGTCTGTCTGACTCCAGAGGACTGACTCCAGCGAGTGTCTCTCCACTCCTCTGCATGCAAAATAAGTGCAGGCCTCAAGAAACTAAGCGCAGTGATAGGTCATCACCCTCCTCCCTCCCTCCTCTCCTCTCCTCCCTCCCTCTGCTGTTGAACACAAACTTCTGAGCATCCCCCAGATTTGCCTCTCAACAGCGGCTGCGATGCGCGAAAGAGAGACCAACAGAAGGGAAAGAAGAGGCACGGAGACACCTGGGGTTGACGTCGACAGCTCAGTGTTTTATTGGAATCAGACCAGACAGGACTAGCCCGGCTGTTGCACTACATTTTGGCACAGAGTAAGATAGTGTGACCAGGAACAGCCCTACCCCTGGGTGCACGAAGCTTCACTACACACCGACTCTACTGCACAGACAGCAACCAGCTCGTTTTCAGATCACGGTTCAACAGTCCTTCTCCGTGTGTGAGACTTTGAGGTGGGGAGGGAGGAAAGGAGAGAGTCAGTGTGAGTGTGTGTGTGTGTGTGTGTGTGTGTGTGTGTGTGTGTGTGTGTGTGAAATGAGAGGTAATTCAGCTGCCGGCTTTCCACGTTTCCTATCAACCGGCTGTAACAGACCTATAATAGTATAGTTATAGTATTATACATAAAGGTTTCCTCCAGATACACTTTACAATAATAATATTAATAATAATAATAATAATAATAACAATAAAAGAGAGCGAGAGCAATAAGAAAGAAAAGCCATTCTTGAAAAAAAAAAAAAAAAAAAGCAAATGTGAGAAAAGCAAGTGGTTTTGGCAGAAAGAAAGAGAGACGGCTGCAAAGAGGAATCGGTGCTTTGGAGGAGAAGTGAAGGAAAGGAGGGAGCATGAAAACACAGATGGTAGCTATGGAAACAGAAACGCAGAGGACAAAAAGTCACACACGACAGGGAGGAAAAAGATTCACACTTTCATGCACACACTAAATGTACATTCACGATTTAAAAAAAAAAAACTAAACAAAACAAAAACAGCCGTGGTCCAACACATTCAAACTGGCAGGACGGGCACGGACTCTGAAAAGAACAGATGGATGAAATAGCTGGATGCCGGGCTTCTTCACCGCTACACAGGCTGCCTGTAACACTCGGCTCCACATAATTAGTTTACTAGCCTGTAACATTCACTTTATACATAAATACATACATATATATATATATGTATATATGTATATTTATGTACACACAGAACAGGAGGACGAAGCGTGTCTGACAGTGAAAGCTTCATCTCAATCAGTCCATCACTTTAAAAAAAGAAAAAAAAATATATATATATATATATAACACAAGAACAAACCATAAAATATATAGATAGTCGTGGTATTGCACAAAGGGAGTTTGGCCCTAACTGGTCAACAATAAGGACAGTAATAAAACAGGTAGGGGTGCTTGTCCATGCGCCACAACGCTCCTTTACTAGCAGACGATACGGACACGATACAGCCACTCGACACAGGCTATGTACAGGCCTCAGCACCTCCGGTCCACACGAGTGCAGGTGTCCCGGTGCCAGACAAAGAAGCAGTGTTGAAGTGTGAGTGTTTGGTTTCTGTCCGAGCTCGAGGGTGTGCGTGGGAGCATGTCAGACGTGTACTGTCTGTGTGTAAAACTGCGTTCAAAGTGTGAGAGCGTGTGCAGGTGTGCATATTCATAGTTATTTTCATAGTCGTATTCAGAATAAACCCAGGCAACAAGAACAACAAGTAAATAATGTTTCAAAAGTAACAACAACCAATAGATTTAAAGTAAAAGAGTGACCGCGTGTGTGTGTGTGTGTGTGTGTGTGTGTGTGTGTGTGTGTGTGTGTACAAGCATGCCAGGTGTAGTGTTGTTGGATGTGTGCGTGTCTGTTAGGTCTGCGTCTCTTCGGGAGCACAGTAGGAGAAGTCTTTAAACTCCTCCTGGTTGATCTGTCGGATGATGGCCTCATCTGTGGGCGTCAGCACGGGGTCCTCCTTGGTGAAGTCCTGGTCGAAGTTATTCACATCTCGCTTGGTCTTCTGCACAGACACATACGGAGAGGAAGGATAATTCTTCACAAGTTGCACGACAGCGACACCTTCTGACCGCTTGCTGCATGCTGCACGGGGGATTTCTTCCTGCACAGTCGATCCGAATAAGCGCTCCCCCTTGTTTTTGACTGAAATCTTTGTTCTGTTGTTGCCGAGCGGCGCATTTTTAAATGCGATGAGCGGACATGAAAAAAGAAATGCTACGTGACTTTCCCCCCCCTCGAGGCCAGAAGCCGATTGTCAAAAAATAAAATTAAAAAAAATTTAAAAAAAGGGTTTAGATGAAATTTCAGGACTTATCCATGACCTTCTAAGGAAAAGTAATATTTCTTCGAAAATCAAAAAAAAATTAAAAATTAAAAAATTGCTTTGTCCGTGCTTACATAAGTGCTGCAGCCTCAGGCGCCGTTACTGCAGTGCCCTGGCGGTGTTTTAGATAGTTTTAGATCTCACCCCGGCTTCTAGGAAGTAGCTGAAATTCAACCGACTCGCAAATATAAAGTCAGTGCTACTGACAGAGAAGCAGAAGAAACCTACTTACAGTTATGAATTAAAAGACTTTTTTTAATGTAGGCGCCTGATTTAACTGAAGCAAAGTCTAAAGTTTTATTAAGTGGGTTTAATTGTAATTAAAGCAGGTAATTTAATTCAGAGAAGACAAATAAAACTCATGCAAGCGCTTACAAAAGCGTGTAACGTATCCCTAAACTTTTCCACACAAACAAACGTTAATCCCCGCATTTTACTATAAAACCATGAAGTGAACTCTTTCTCTTCTTTAGTTAACAAAAAAAATCTAAAAACTCAGATTAAAATTGCTCTAAAATACAGATTTCAAGTGGCATAAGTTAATCAGTTACCAAATACGTTTTACTATTCATGGTTTCATTTCATGACTTTTTCTAAGCAAAAACACCCGAGTAAATATCATTCTGACTATTTCAAGCCCCTTTTCAGGTTTTTAATGACGGTGGGAATGATGTGGC
The DNA here is from genome assembly GCA_014839995.1 of Xenentodon cancila. Taxonomy (NCBI): domain Eukaryota; kingdom Metazoa; phylum Chordata; class Actinopteri; order Beloniformes; family Belonidae; genus Xenentodon; species Xenentodon cancila. Next base: position 9,768,199 of record CM026218.1, read on the forward strand.
GTTGTCACCAAACACAAACGTCCTGAGCATTACTGTGTTGGTGTGTGAGTGTGTGTTTCTTACAATGCGTGGTTTAAAGGGGGGCTTCACTTTTCTCTGCTCCAGCAGAAGCCAGTCGATCTCTCTGAAGAAGGGGTGGGTCTTGATGGCCTCCTCGCAGCCCTGGCTCACCACGCAGCCCAGACGCTTGGCTGGGTTCTTCGTCATGAACTGCACACAAAAACACGCACGTCTTGAGAGGAAACACACTGTCTGAGAAGCAGCCGGCTGTGCTTTCATCCGTGAGATGGCGAGAGCAGAAGATGCTTCAGAGCTAATAATAGAGCTGAGACAGCGGCGGCTCCGCGGTTGATACGAGCAGGAGGCGTGGCGGCAGGGCGGCGAGACGGGTCAGCAGAGGGCTTGTTTTTACTTAACCACCTTTTGCACATGGTGATGTATTGGGGTTATGAGCTTGCTTTGTCACTACGGTAACCTTTTGACCTGTTTTTTTTTTTTGCGTCAGAGCGAAGTTTACGAAAACACGTCGAGCGCGGTTCTGATACAACAATCACCTACAAATCAGACGAATAAAACTCTCCAGGTTCAGGCTTTGACACCACACGCATCCGTGTAATAACAAATTCATCTGAAATGTACAAAGTGACGTTTTCAAACTCCTGCAATTCCCAAAAACGACAGCATGTCTTGATTGGAGTGTGTTTTTCCTATTTTTCCTGGTCTAATTTCCTGCTCTGCTTTACCTTCACGCTTGTGTGAAGTTTATTCAGGATTAGTTGGACCACAAAGTGCCTTTAGTAGAGTTTCAAGTGAGTTTTAGCTAAAGTCTGTTCATGTCGTCACCCAGAGAATAATTCAATATTTCCACTAAACCAGTGTACTAGATGACAAAAAAAAGAAGAGGAACGTCCAAATATTGTGGCCGTTTAGTCGGTTGTACAACACGACACAAACACTCCTCTGTTTGAATAAACCGATATTAATTGGACCATTTTCACGCCGGATTCATTTTTGGTTATACAAAACGAACACAGAAACGGTCATTTCTGGCGTCCTGGATAAGAAAATGAGCCTGGAAAATCGAATTATTACACAACGGAGGAAAATATGCGAGTGTCCCGTATTGTTGAGAAGCGAGCCGCAGCTCCTCCACCACCCCGACCAGAATCAGGTGAGTATTTAATAAGATTTCACTTCTTTATATACGCTTTATGATTAAATTCAGTCCAGTATTAACTTCCTCACAAATAAGCACATAAATAAAAACTAAAAGATTAGTTTAGTTTAGTATTAGTTTACGGTGCACGTTGAGGAAAATTAAGCCAATCACACGACGACAACGTGGGAACGTTTTGTCACAGCAGAGATGAGACGCACCGCTCGAAGGATGGAGACCGCCTCCTTGCTGAGCCACACGGGATACAGGACATCGTCGTGGAGGATGGACTCAAACAAGTCGTCCTCGTTGTCGGCTTCGAACGGAGGTTGTCCGGCCATCATCTCGTACATCAGCACGCCCAGCGCCCACCAGTCCACGGAGGCGCCGTACTCCAGCTCCTGCAGGATCTGAAAGCGGCAAACATCACGCAGTCTAAGACTGGGCACAGAGCACAACATGCAGACCCACACCAGCGGACGGGAGGCGACGACGAGGGTCGATACTGACAACGTGTCAGTGAAGGAAAGAAACCAAATCAAAGAGAAATGCGGCCTGATAAACAACAGGCGGGAAACGGGGGGATAAAAGTCGCTGAGGATCCTTTGACTTTCCGAACTCTCTTGAGATATCATGGCTCAGTTGTTATTGTGAGTTATCAAACTGCAAACTATTTCCAGAGAGGCTTTATTCAAAAGACGCATTTACAAAGAAAACGTTTGTAAATACTTTGCATTTAGAGAATTTCATATGCAATCCTGATAACTTCACCTGGTGGTCAAGTATACGAGGGGCAGTCAGGGCTCTTTATATTCAGGTAGAATATGATTTTTTTAAGGTGAAGGGTGTTTGTCATTTCTGTGTGCCACAGCCTGAATGTAGGAATGACAAACACCCTTCCAGAAAGTCAATATTCATTTTTTTTGGCAGTAATCAGACCGTAGGAGAGCAGTTGGAGTTGGTGCTCTTCTGGTACAGAATCTGAAACTGCCAGTATAATCAACACAGAGTTAGGTTCAATGCGGGTAACATTTCTCCACCTTCGAGCAGAGGACGAAGCTATGGAGGCGAGTTGCCTCATCTACGCTGCACTCATCACATTGTGGGGACACGTTTGAAAAGAGCTTATGGAGCTTTGATTTGGTGTAGTGGAGTCTGTGCAGAACCCGAAGCTGAATGAGGCAACGCCTGGAGTTAATGGAGCAAGTGTTAATCTCTCCAAGGCTCTCCTCCCAGGTCACATCAGGGATTTGCATCCCAAACTCATTTTCCCACGCAGTTTTAATTGCCGACATAGAGGGGGGTTGGATGGTTGATACTGACTCATAAAAGTGTGACACTTTCCTGTTGGAACCCGCACCTATCAAGGAGCGACGGGGAAGCACTTCTATATGAAGGTAGGTCGGTGCGTACCTGAAGAGGTTGCTCTAAGGGAGTTTATATTTTTCTCGCAGCTGGGAGAATGAAGCAAAGGTTTCATTTAGATAGAGGTCACCAATTGTGCAAATACCCAAATCTCCCCATGCTAGAATACTTTATCAAGTTGGCACGGCAGGAATGAAGGATTCCCGGCAATTGGGAGCAAAAAAGGATTGGGGGTTGACTGATCCCAAAGTGTGTCCTAATTTGCTTCCAAAATTCTAACCGTACTACGTATAGTGATGCTTCCACGGTGGACACTGGAGACAGGACCACAGCACCCAAACTGTATGGGCGGCAGTGCTGCCGATCCAGGTGTAACCAGCGAGGGCACTAGGCTGCACGCCGGCCGGAAGGTTTCCAGATGGAGTAAAGGGACAAACGCGAGGATTTGTCAAAGACAAACTCTGTGTTTGACAGCTGTTGTCTCCATCATTTCCTCCTGTAACCAGGCAACCAATCAAGACTAAGCACTACGCATCATCATTTGTGACATACTCTGTGCCTTTTGAAAAGTTTTGTTACATCTGAAATGGTTTGAGCTTCTCAGTTTTGTCTAGAAAACATTATTTTTAACCGCCTGGTTGGGATAGTTATTCCTTCTTTATCAATATCTGATCAGTATGTTTTTAAATGAAGATGCTGCTCTGCTTCAGATGTAAAAAACAGATCAAATAAGGGACTTTGGTCCCATCATGTGGCGTGAGATCATCTCACCTCCGGAGCGATGTAGTCAGGGGTGCCACAGAAGGTGGTGGTGGTCACGCCGTTGATGATGCCCTCTTTACACATACCGAAGTCTGCCAGCTTACAGTGGCCCTCTGCATCTAAGAGGATGTTATCCAACTTCAGATCCCTGTCAGAGGTAGATACACACACAAAAAGCCTGGATTAGTACATCTAAAGAAAAAAAAAAATCACCCTTTTAAAAACTTGCTCAGTTAAAATATTGCAGAACTCAATCCAAAGAAAAGACACAATAAAGTGTCTTCAGCTGAAAGACGGTTGTTCTTATTTATCTTTCTTTTGTTTTGCCTTTTGTTTGCTTGGATGGTTTCAGTGTTTCCTGGCTGAAATGAGGAGCATTTACCTGTATATAACTCCATTACGATGCAGGAACATAAGGGCCGAGGTGACTTCTGCAGCGTAAAAACGCGAGCGAGGCTCATCAAACTTCCGGGACCGCTGAATCTGGAACATCAGATCTCCCCCGTTCACGTATTCCATCACAAAGAATAAACGGTCCTGCACGGAGAGAAACAAATGAGGGTAGAAACGAGTGAGGAAGGCAAAAACAAAACAAAACAAAAATGTTTTGTGTTGGGGTCCTACCCGCGTCTGGAAGCAGCAGTACAGCTGGGTGAGGTAGGGGTGGCGGCGGGCGAGGGCCAGGATGCGCTTCTCGGTCATTGTGCAGTCCACATCGTCATCCTGAAGGATCACATCCTTCTTCAAAACCTTGACGGCGAAAACTTCCTCCGTCCCCTTCAGTTCTGCCAACATCACCTGGACAAGAGTAAGAAGAGTAAGAAATCACAAGAAAAGTCACAAGAAAATTCAATATCCGACTGTTAAAATAGCTGAGGTGGTGTGTCCCCCACATTAAACATGGGAAATAAATACTTTATAGGGATGATCTTTAAAAAGCAGCGGAGTTATCAGAGGAGCTGAAAAATCTGACGCACAATTGTATTAATGAGCTCTCATATACAAATAAAAGGTTGTGTTGAATTGATTTTTTCCATTTGTTTTTTCCCGTATCACCTCTGTTTTTACCGCTGTTGTGACCCCTACTGGCTCAAAAGGGAAACTAAAGTCTCGAATGTCTCCTCAGCTGCTGAAGGCTCCAGGGTGGTGAGACGCCGTTAAACAGCACCAGTTCACGTGGGCCAAACAAACTGAAGTTCAGTGAGTTTACAAGCGTTTTGCTGAAATTCTGCACATGAAACTGGAACCAAACAGGAAGATTTCAGACCGCTGGGAGCTGGACTAAAGAGCGGGTGTCCTGAGGACCTGGGAGTCCTTGTGACAGGTTTAGGTTTGAGTCTTAACCCGTTGTACTTTGATGCCTACAGTAAACATCAAATCAACAGGAAACTGCAGCGGGAAAACTAAACTCCTGGGTGACAAACTGCTCAATCACAAACATAATGAGGAGTAAACAAACAAACATCCGCCCTCACACGCCTCTTCAGCGCTGCCGCACCTTGCCAAAGCTGCCTTTGCCCAGAACTTTGATAAAGTTGAAGTCCTTGAGGTTCCTCCTCTGGCTCTGTCCGTTCTCCCTGACTGCCGAAGAGGAGGACAACGAAGACGAGTTGGTGGAGGAGGAGGAAGAAGAAGAGTGCTGGGGTCCCTGCTGGTCGAGCGACAGTGCGTCCTGCAGGCGATCTAACTCCGCCAAGTCTGTGGGTGTCATCGGAGAAGCGGAGCAGACATGAGTGAAAACAGGCTGACTGCCTTTTTTCCGTCCGTGTCGGGCTCTTATGTAATTTTTTCAAATTTATTTTACATTCTTTACATGTTCACTCCTAACTACTCTTGAGTAAACGCATGAAAACCTGTGACGTTTTAGCGAGACAGAGGAGGGAGCCTAAGCCGCATCGGCGATCAGCGTTGCCACGATTGCCCGGCTTGATTAAAAACAAAAACGGGAATATTTCCACGAAGAGAAAGTTAACTTTCTGCTTCTCAGCTTGCAAAGTGTGATAATGCGATGACTAAATGTGACAACCAAATGGTTGTGGGCGATGCGGGGTAATTCCAGTTTAGTCTCTACAAAAAACACTTTCATCTGCTCATTTTTCGAGGCGAGCAACAATATTTTTTTTACTGGAAGCTAATTACTGCCTCGTATCGGTTGAGTTAACGCATCCAAACTGCGTGCGCATTTAAAAAGTCTGCTCCTTCTGTGTGTGTGTGTGTGTGTGTGTGTGTGTGTGTGTGTGTGTGTGTGTGTGTTACCCTGCTGCGAGGGGGAGGCGGGGACAGCTGATGGGATGAAGCTGTTCTCCTCGGCGTGGGAGAGCTCAGGAGGAGACTGGGGAGGGTCCTGCCCTGGAGTCAACTGGAGACACAGAGACACAACACGGTTGCTCGTTTGCGTTAACTTCTTCAAATCTTCTACTCGAATCATCAGTCAGAAATGTGCAGCTCTCGATTGACACCAGAATGATGACGAAGAAAGTGGCGTCTCTGTAGCTCGGTGACTGACGTGTTATACATCTCTGCTGAGGAAGGAGGGCAAATTCTGTTTCCAAATGGTCAAATGAGTTGCTGAGCAGCAGATTCAAACAGAAATATTGGGGTGTTTTTACCTTTCAAAATGAGTATACACCTATTTCCTTTCCTCTCTGCTCCTTCCACTCCTTTGACCACTTAAACGTGTCATTTTCAAGAAACACAAACCAGAGAAATGACTCTTTGATTTAAAAAATAAAAGCCTCTCGTTTTGTGAGGCAGCTTTAAAAAATGCTTTTATGTTGGCGTGCTCTTTTTGAGCAAAGTCTGAAGAGGGTAAATGAGAGCTCCAACTTTACTTTTGATGGGCTTCACGCGCAGGTCCACAGTCACACTTGTTACCTTCCTCCTGCGCTGTGCGGTGTTGGAGATCTTGTCAGGTGTGACTCCCAGGTCGGAGAGCACCTTGGCGATGCCTCTGGCGTCCACGCCGCAGTTAGGGGCTACGTTGGTCTCACACCGTCTGTGCACATTCATCTTACAAACTGCAAAACAAGACGAACATCAGATTCGACCCCAGCTCTCTCTCTGAACCAAGTCATGCACTTTTACTTTTGAAGATATGTCACCTGATTGAAATGACTACTCGTGGTATTTTATTTTTGTACAATTCTGTACATTGTTATTTGATAGAAATTCATGGCAGTTTGTTTTTTTAAAGTGAAGCTTCCAAAGTACATGCTGTACCTTTAAAAGAATTCAGGATGATCTAGCCATGTCTGAAATTAATTAACATTATTTTACCAAATTTCCAGATTATTTTTTTTAGTCCAAAGGTTTGCTCTTTAGTGATTAACAACATCATTGCTAATGGCAACTTAGTATATCTTCATAAGACATAACATAACATAACATAACATAATATAATATAATATAATATAATGAGACCTGAAAAGCTGTAATAAATATAACACAGTATAGTTATTTAACTAACATCTACATGCAAATCGGTGACTTTGACACGTTATTCTTTTTCTTGTGTGCTCTATATTCCCAGCTGCACTTGAACTCACCTTTGCACTGCAGGCCCTGCCTCATGAGGCCCCACAGCAGGGAGCCACAGTGGTCACAGAAGGTGGGAACCTTGTAGTTGTGGATGCTGAACTTATGAGGCATGTTAACACTGAACCGCTGTGAGCCCACCTACAGAGAGGGGGACACACACACACACACAAACACACACAAACACACACACACAAACACACACACGCACCAGGTGTTACAAAGACAAGGCAGCATGTGGTTAAAGTGTCATCGTCAGTCCCAAGTTTATTAATGACAAGTCTGAATGGTGAAGTGTGCAGTTGCTCCTATATGAGTCCATGTGTTTATTATCACTATTAACAAATAATGAATATAAAATCTCTACATGCGCCTGCATGTCTGCAGGTGTGTGTGTGTGTGTGTACCTCCTCAGCTGTGTCCTCCTGCTTCTTCATGCCAGCACACTTGGTGATGATGAGCTCATGGCAGCGCTTGTGGACGACACACGTGCACACTGAAGGCATCAACGTCACACAGTCACAATCATAGTTCAGATCAGTCAGAGAGAAATAAGCTGTTTAAAAGTTTATTTCAGTTTGGCAGCTACAGCTTAACAACACTTTACCAAAATGGAAAAGATCTTAATAGCAGAGCTTATCTTCACTCATAGATGCACGGTTACATACACCGGGACACGGGCTTGCCATCCGTGGCCTCACTGAACGTGGCCGTAAGTACGTGCACGCGTTGCTTCAGGTCTTGTTAAGTCAAAGTCAAAGGGTTTTAAAGCTGCAGCGTCACATACGTGAACATGACGGTTGAGAGGATAAACTGAGACACAAAGACACCACTGATTCTCTTGCTCAGCAGGTCTGCAGGAGTCTGCAGGAGTCAGCTGATCAGCGGCGGCGGTGCACATGGAAGTTCCTCACTTTAGAAAACGCGCTGGTAAAGTAAACTACCGATACAAAAGTGCTTCAATCTGAGTAGCTGCTCCACGGAATCTGCTGAACCCGTTACCTTTTTGTCAGTAATTTTACAACCATTAAAAAAAAGCACTGCTTATAAAATGTCTAATACGTTCTTCTTAAATAACTAGTTTGGCGTTTACCCCAAATCAGCGTGTGCACTTTCAGACCCCGTGCACAACCCCAGGCATTAAAACAAGAGCATCCGAACCTCCTCCTGTGTAGGAAAACCTTGAGGAAACTAAAAGGACCCCCTTTGGTTAAGATAATCAAATTTGTGTTTAATAAATATTATAACCAGCCAACATAACTTGTCAGACTGGAGAAAGTCCGCCGTTAAAAAAAAACAGGATGCTGTGCTGGTGAGGATGGTGTTGTTTAAGCACATGAGCGGCGAAACAATGGGAAACAATCCAGTTTGAATAATTTATGAAGACATTTAAAGGCTAGTCAAAAGGTATTTATGATACTTAGATACTCAAGGGATTAATAAATCTGGTAGGTTGAACTTTTTCTGGCTGAGCAGTAATAATTTCCACTAACACGCCATCACCTTTTATGAGCTCAACTCCCTGCACATGGCTTTATTATTTCCTTTAAATGTTCACAATTCTCTAAATAAGTGTTCGGTTTGATAGTAAATCAGTCTAAAAAGGAGTAACGGCCGTTGTGAATTTTTAAACGTTCCCGTGACACACTAAATGCACGTCCGTGTGTTGGCTTGCCACCAAATCACAGCTGTCAGTCAGCAACTTGCAATCCCTCTCATGTTCTCGGACTTGAATAATAAATGAGGTGCAATGTTACTGGAGAAATTCGAATGCGCCAGAGAGAAGTACTCACCCTGACACTGGTACCCCTGCTTCCCCAGCACGCCCCTATCAGATAACACACAGAGAGGCGAGCGTTTCAGCAACGTTCGGGGGAATTAAAGCTTCACAGCAGGTTGGGTTAGTGAGACCCGGCAGATACGCTTGTGCGTCGCCTACCAGATAAAATCTCGGCAATGTGAGCAGTAGGTTGGCTGTCTCAGGTAGGTGGCCATGAACTTGTGTCCATTGACTTGATGGACGCGTCTTCGGACGGCACCCTGCCGCCGCCGAGGACCGATCCTCTCGCGAAACACCCGCTCCTCGTTGTCATTGGTGCCCGAGGCTGTTAAGAAAGCAGATGCAGGAACAGACTTCAGAAGCGTTTACATGTATTTTCTAGGTTATTTCTATCGCAACAACGTATTGATTTAATTTCCTGACATAAGTTCTGCAAATAAGGATTTGCATCGTGTTTCTCAGGATGTTTAATCATTCAGCGGCCTCTCATCTTTCTTGCCCCCCCCCCCCCTCTCTCTTTCTCACAAACACCCCACACCGACCAGAGGCCTATGCATACATACGATGTGCAAGCTATTTATACCTTCATGTGTGGGCACTAAAACGAAGGACAGCATATTAAAATACTCCTCCTCAGTGAGCACCATCCAACCGGTCCTTCACTTCCTCTCTGCATCTCCCCGGAAAGATAAATGCTTTCTGAGGGTAACCTTAAGACAAGAGAACCACCTCCACTCTCACTCCCACACACGCTCCTTCTCTCTGCGCTCCTGTCCTAGTTAGCCTTTCTTTCACTCTCCCAGCATCCATCTCCAGGGTGCGTTGCAGATGTGGTTACTGCTGAGCCTCTACAGAGTTTGATTACAGACAGGATGTCTAGGGACTCTGTGTGTGTGTGTGTGTGCGTGTGTGTGTGTGTGTGTGTGTGTGTGTGTGTGTGTGTGTGTGTGTGTGTGTGTGTGGCGTTGGTTGGAGGGGAGCAGCAGTTAAACAGGCCATTACTGGAATCATTTTGTTTTACATAATACATCATCCATCTGTCTAGGACACACAAATGCGTGCACATACACACACATGCACACAAATACACACGCACGCACGCACGCACACAGAGTGCAATGACGAGGAGGGGAGGTGAGGCATAACAACAGTTAAGAGTTATCGTCGTGGCGACAGACGTACTCTGGACCTGATGAATGACAAGCTGGGAGGTGGCCATCCAGTAAACACACACACACACACACACACACACACACACACACACACACACACACACACACACACACACACACACACACACACACACACACACACACACACACACAGTCAAACATGCCAGGGCCCAGCGGATGGCAGGGACAGAGTGATTTTGCAAAAATATGACGAAAGTAAATACCATCACAACAGTGTCCTTAAACCTCATGTAAGACAAATAATGGACACATTATCAGACACATTTGTTTCCAAAAGTAATTGAAGGTAAAAACAACAACATCAGAACTGAGAACTGAATGTAGAAATGTAGATTTCAGCATTTTTACATTTTCTATCAGCGATCCATAACGTAAAGTGGTGCATCAATGCTTTTGTTCACTATTAAGTGCAGCGATTTTAGTCAAATAACACGTAATGAAATATCACAACTAGTAAAAACTATATCTTAGGCAGTTAAATGTTTCGGAGCTCATTAACAGAAGCTCTCACTAATTTGGACTGGTGACATGCACGGCCAACGCGGATGCCGTCACCGTAACGCGTTTTGGATGACTGATCCATAGAGTCCCAAACCTGGACTTGGCAATGTTAAGGCAATGGTTTTTACCTCCATGTTTTCACCAAGATGGACACAAGTGCATCTGCTCCGACACACTGAAAAGGAAGTGAACAGTGAGCTGTGTGATGCTGATGCAGCGGCAGGCTGGGGAGACGCTTTCGCTGCCCGTCCAGCACGGGAGATTTCATGCAATAATTACCCAATTTGCATGAAGAATTGCACAAAGTTGGGACCACAAGAAGCAGCAGGATGGTGAGGATGGAATATAAAAAAAGAGACAGGAGGAGGAGAGGAACATCTCCTTCCAGCCTCTGAAGTTGCTGAGGACAGACTGCACCAGGGAGGGAAAGAAAAAAAGAAATCTGCTAAAAATACCACCTCTTCCTCTGATTCCAGCCCTTACCCTTCACCATCTATGCTATCAGCATGCACACACACACACACAGTTGTTTTTATCAGCATAGATTAACATAAAAAAGCTCTCAATCGAGCTGAGGAAGTCCAGGAGTGGGCGGAGGGTGGGTCGTGAGGTCACAACAGTGTCCAATCATCGATGAGGAGGGCAAGACATGGATGCTTGTGTCTGGTGTGTGTGTGTGTGTATGTGTGTTAGAGAGAAAGAGTAAAATCTCTGGATCAATCTCGCTTACTATTTTAAGAATCCACTCACTCTCTCCATTCTGTGCTGCTCTCTTTATCCAATTTTACACACAGAAATATACTTTGCAGTATTCTTCTTCTGGACTTTTCTGCCACACTCGTCCCTTATCCCACCAGCATATATATCTAAGCGAGAGCGAGATCGCGAACGAGCGAGCGGCGGAGCATGCTGAGGCGAGCGAGCGAGCGAGCGAGAGAGCGAGAAGTCGAAGCGAGCGAGGGGAGCGAGAAGAGCGAGCGGGAGAGCTATGCGAGCGGAGAGAGAGAGCAGAGCGAGAGAGAGAGAGAGATGGAGAGAGAGAGAGAGATGCGAGAGAGATAGCGAGAGCGCGCGCGTAGATGAGAGAGAGAGGAGAGAGAGAGAGCGATGAGAGAGGAGAGAGAGAGAGCGAGCGAGAGAGAGAAGAGAGAGAGAGAGAGAGAGAGAGAAGAAGAGGAGAGAGAGGAGAGAGAGAGGGAGGAGAGAAGGCTGATAGAGTCTGAGAGAGAAAGCAACGAGAGAGCGAGAGAGAGAGAGATATAGATAGCCTTGCTCTCTATCTCTCTATAGCTCTATCTCGACTCTCGAATCGGGAGATCTCTCTCTCTCTCTCTCTCTCTCTCTCTCTCTCTCTCTCTCTCTCTCTCTCTCTCTCTCTCTCTCTCTCTCTCTCTCTCTCTCTCTCTCAGACACAAACAGATGAATGTACGAGCACACTTGTGCTGCAAGGGGGGAAAGCTGTTCCTATTTATAACCAGGTGTGAAGCAGCCCAGGTGCGGCTTATCAGACGTCACGTGAGCGAGTGAATGCGTCTGGACAGGGAGGCTAATTGACAGAAGCCTTCTCAACGTCTCCACTGTTTAATCGATGCCAGTGGAGACCAGAGAGGAACCCAAGAGATAAGGGTTCAGGAGCGCTGTAGTCTTTTAGGAAGAAAGAAAGCCTCAGGCTTCATGTTTAGTTTTAACGTCACGCCTTTTGGTCTCCGGGTTCAAGGCATCAAATTGGATGAAAGGATGCAATTGCGTCTTTATTTTCATATTTTAACATCCAGCCACTTGGGGGCATAAAAGTGTATCCTACACCACGTCCATCCCCTTATAAATGCTGTTCCTACATATGACTTTCTTACTGAATTATTTCTATTTATGCGTCTTCATACACAACCCCGGCTCCATTAACCAGACATGTACAGCTTGCGCTCCAAACACAAACTCCTGTCAATCACTTATGGAGGGAGGGTCTGTGTTCGTCTAGAAGGCTTTTTGGTAAAAATTCCCAGAGTGACGGAAAGCATAGACACTTTATATTGGCATTTAACTTTACTACACGTATACGATAACTTTATAATGTGTATACTGCATAACTTTCTTTGCAGTGACCAGTCAGTCATGCAGAGGTTTTAATGTCAAACAACACCTGTAAGTAAATATAAAGACAGAAATCCAGGCAAAGCAACAAAAACTATACACAATATAAGCAACAACTTGAGAAACAAAGACCACAATAGGGGAAAAAAACTATTAGAAAATTTCAAAGAGGCCTGAAACAGCTACAAAGACACTCACGTAGTGTTGTTGAATAATATAATTATTTCTGCATGTCTGAGCCTATATTTCCTTGTTCTTGGGGAGGTGTGAGGGGGTAAATTCCTGCATTTGTAAAATTTCTGCATTAATATGTAAAAAAAAAAGTTTACAATAAATGAGCCAAAATATGACCCTTTTTCCAAATAATAGACACTTTTAAATTTCTGTCAGAAGCTTAAAACCAAATTCGTTTAGCCAGGTTACGATATACTGACACAGAGGTGAAATACATGAAGCTGATTACTTCTAAACTATTCCACCCTTCCAGACTCGTTGCCGCCAGCTTTGCACACATCGTTGCTGAGCTTGAGCCTGCAGCTCACAGCTCAGAGCCCACAGCCAGGCTGCAGGCACTTCCATATGATTGACTGTTCTGTGCACTACATTTCTTCAGCTCCCTCGGTCTGCGTCAACAAGACAGCGAAATGCGCTGATCTTACCCTCAGTGGAGGATCCAGACAGGTCGATGACCACGTACACCTTCCCCTCCGGCTCCAAGTCAATCTGTGCAGACAAAGATAAAGGAAGAAGAAGAAGAAAAAAAAACCTCAATCAGTGAGAAAAAACATAGCTGAATGACACGGTGCAGCTGGGGGGTGCAGCAGGGGGTGGGGGGTGCAGTCCTCCAGCACAAACAAACACACCAGCACTCATGTGAGAGGTCATTATCTTCACTACAATTATACTCCTCGCCAGCACTTCTATCATTATCGCTTTCAGCATCACCGTCATTATAACTGTTAGCACAACATCATCATGGAGCCCATTTACTCCAGGTATTGAACACAAATCTGTATCTAATATGCCATGTTGATCCTGGGAACAAGTTTTTTTTTTCTTTTTAGGAGGGAAGATTTAACTGTAGGTGTACGTAAATGTTGCCGGTCGAGCTTGTTTTTAGAGAGTCCTGCATCAGAGTGCAGCTGCATCGAAAATAATGTCGGAAGCCTTGGGTTTTTAAATTTCAATGTAATTATTTGTTCATTTATTTGCTTTTACGTCATTGTTAAGAGTTATTTGCTGGTTTAGGGCTGCCGCTGGCTCACTTACCTGCGTTTGAATGCTTAACTGGCTCAGTTGCAGTGTTGTTAAACCGCTTCGTGCAGCACCGGGTTTTGACTTGGGTCAGACTTCAAATTTTGCACCGTGGTTAGGTTTTGACGCCGGGTCGTGCGTCTGCGTAATGAACGGCTTGCACGTTTGGGTTTAATTTGCAGACCGATAGTTTCAACACGTCAAGCAAAAAAAAAAAGCAGGTGAGCTGTGGCTGCTTTACTGCTGGGATTTCTGGAGGTGAAATTAAACTTCTCACCAGGCCATCTGACCCAGGCTCTTTCACACTTTCCTGGACTTGTATTTTAAATAGTCATTTTATTAGAAGTCATTTCCAAAAAAAAAAAAAGTATGAAATCTTGTGGTATTGATAATATTGAAGCTAAAAATGTGAACTAAATCTGAGCCAAGAAAAATTAGAATATTTAGCTTTTCTTTTGTATTACGCTGCAAAAAGGTTATATCATACGTCTGAATTAATTTGCTTCCTTGGAGAGTAGACACTCTGCAATGTGTCGACTGCATGTCGTTACAGGATTAAAACGTATTATGTAACAACACTGTGGATTTTTTTGGTAAAGAGTCAACACGGCACATATGTACTTGCGCCGCTTTTTGAGGGACTTGAACCAGATGCTGCTGCTGGAGCCAATCCAGAGGTGGATTCAACTTGGAACATTTGAAAAGGTTGCTTTGGTTTTCCATTCACCCAAAGCCGCCATCGTCACCACGTCATGAAGTGTCTTTCAGTGTCGTCTAGAGCCACTTCCAACGTTTCCCTGTCATAACCCTCGTGCAAAACGTCCAGGTCCAAAAACAAGAATGAATCAAATCTTTTAAGTTAAATTTATATTGGGGGGATGAAAGTTAAGATCACAACCTCTTTCCTACTTTCTCTTAGTAATTTATTGCAGCATAAAAAAAATAAAAGGAAAAAATTACTTTGTCAAATCATTGTTGACACCACTACTAAAAGCATTTCCCGTATTGGATAACATAAAATTAAAGGTTTTTTTGGAACAACCAAAAAATCAGCCTCTGCAGATAAAAAAAAAACATCTCAGAGACTGAAATGAACCCATTTTCCAGCTTTACATCTTTTACAAAGTGGGAAGGAGGGAAGAAAGTGCAGACACTTGATAAAAAAAGCCAAAGATGTGCAGATAAACATGTGACACCAGCCAAGTTTCTTTGATAAATTGAATTAAAAATGTATTTGATAAATATGTGGATCATCTGTAATTTTTAAAATGTCATTTCTAATGTGGATGGTGGTGGAAAAACAAGAAAAAAATAGTCCAAACTGATAGGCAGGAAAAAAAAAAAAAAAAAAAGGAAATCTTGAATTTGACATCAGCGGCCATGACTTCGAAAAACTGGCATTGAACGTAGAAAAGCCTTATTGGTTAACCTCTGGTGGCTTGTTTTGATCACCAGATGTAATTTGATTTAAAGCGTGCAATGTTTTACTAAAGAATCCTGTGGCAAACTGAACAAGCTTAGTGAAAAGGGCCAAAACGTCTCTCGAGTCCTTCTTTGTGTGCATTAGTCTCGCAAAAAGAAAAAAAAAAGTAGGGAGATGCAAATATTCAAAAGATTGTTGAAAATTTCCCAGTGACTATCAAAAGGTATTCTTGCAAGAAACATATTAATACTCAGTGTACAAGACACACATAATAAATCAGCTGCAGCTGTTGTCACAACTGTCTCCAAACACATTTACTAACAAAATTACAAGTTAAACTTGTGTCTCCTTAAATCCGTGCTCAGCTGTGTCACTGAAATATCCGACTATTCCAAAGGTTTAAAATGAAATGGTTCAGAAAATCTATTTTCTTTATACACACAGACTTATTCAACAAATAATCACAAGGTCCAGCTACAATATACATGCAATTACAGAGATTAAAGACGGCAACAGAGAGCACTCGAGTGGCAGACGACACAGCCAGAGAGGGGGAGCAGGAGAGAGTGAGAAAGAGAGGCTCAAATCCTTCTTTAAGCTCTGGGACAGTAGCAGATCCTCTTATGCAATGGGCAGACACACACACACACACACACACACACACACACACACACAGACAGACAGACAGACTCAGCAAGCAACACAAACATGTGCTTCCATGGATTGCTGAACATGAGACACAAAGAACACAAACAAATACAAAATGAACTCTGAACCCTCCCGTCACTGCAGGCACGGTGCATGCATCCCAAGCAGCACAGCACAAAACTAAAAGTAGAGGAATTTATGGACGAGTGTGGCTGATATCGATGCAAAATTGCATATTGTGTCAATTGAAAACGACTCTCACATTTTTTGTAACCTTCACGTTTCCTGTCGGTAATTTTCTTGTTGCTGTTTGGGACTGAAGTTAAACCTTGCAAGCTTCAAAAATGTAGATGAATTCATCCTTCTTGTCGTTTGCTGGCCAAGTAATGCTGAAACAATTGCAGATGCTTTACAACCTGCAATGCTTTACATCTTTTGCCAAATATTACAATATCTATCATAAACCTTATGCAAATGTTAAAGGAACAGTTTCAAGCTAAATACACAACGATGTGTACACAAATACCCTTTTGTTTGCAAGTCTAACACATGACAACAGCATGGGATTTATGACCTATAAATGCCATTAAACTCTTGATGTCTACCCTTGAAAATGATGTGCTAATCCCCAAATGTAACCGCTTGCATAACAGCACATCTCAGCAGGGATTTCAGCTCAAAGATGGACTCGGGCTGATTTGGAACAGAGTGGTGCAAATGGACAGCATCGTCATCGATTTAGTGCTCGGCTTGGGAAGTGGCACGCCAGCCAAAACCTGCACTGTTTCCACATCACCGGTTATACTGGTCACTTGAGCCATGCGGTTCCTTCACGAGCGCTTCAGAGTAAGTCTCAAGTAAATATCCTCAACAGAAACACTCAGTGGGAAAGAACTCTTAAGGTTTTCAGTATTCTGCCTTATTTTTTTCCAGGTTTACTTTCTTTTTCACTTTGCTGATAAGTTTCAATTCAGCCAGGTGTTTTAAACCCCTTCACCGACCAGGCACTTCCAGTGCTGGTTGAGAGCCAGAGCCTCATCTCAAATCAGTTCCTGGCATTTGGACTGGCGAAGAACCAGCTCCCAGAAAAGAAAATTGGTTCCAGAGCAGCACCAAGTCTTTTTGCTGGTCGAGAACCAAAATCCAGCTTATATCAGGGACTAGAGACAGGATTATTGTGACCACCAAGAGCAACTAAAATCTTGTTGTGAGGAAAGGTTGTGCTGAGGACCCAAATGCAGGAGATCTCCAGGAGGCAGAAGCTGCAAACAAACAAACAAACAAACAAACAAAGTCTTTTATTAAACAAAAGGTGCTGCTCAGGCAGGAATACAAAAAAAACTCTAATGCAACACAGAAGAAACCCAAAAGGTGACCTAAACAAATACAAACTACTCTCAGAGACACAGGTGCAAACAATCAGGGACATGAGATCACAGGAAGTCAAACACCTAAACGCAAGGACACTGCAAGATAAAGCAGGAAGCAGGTCATAAACACTAGACCAAAACTAAAGAACCAAGTAGGACACAGGAAATGAAACTCAAACCCCTGCAGAAAACCCTAAACCACAACAAATCTGGTCATTAAAGAATCACAAGAAAAGATTTTCTGTTTGTCTGCCATATGTAAAGATTTGAAAAAAAAAACGTAGCTTCCGCGCAGACCTGCAGACTACAGACAGTGAGGCAGACCACCCTCATAAACACAATTTAAACTGTAACCTGTGATTTTGCAGCTAACAAAGCACTTAACTCATTTCTTCCCCTCTCATCCAGCCGTTTACACATAAATTCATACCTCGGCGCTGGCGGAGCCGCCACGTGAGCCACCAGCCGGCTTAAATCGAGCTGTTTTGTGTCCGGTGCCTTACCAAGGAACACTTAGGCAAATGAGCAGGAGAGGCTCGAGTCTGAACTGCCAGCTCTCTTACACCTAACCCGAAAGGATGAATAACCGTGCAACTCAAGCAACTCAAGAGTTTGCACAAAGCTCTAAAGGATTAATCCCATGGCGGACCCCCTTTTTCAGCCCCAATTAAATCTCATCTGGGCCCCACATACAAATGTTGGTTGAGGTATTGCGTATGTGTGGAAGTCTTAACATCAATTAGATAAAGCACCTTGATGTGAATTTTTTTGTTTTTTTTTTGGAGTGCAATGGGCTGATAAGCCAAAAGTGAATACATTTATCTGCAGACTGTAAGAAAAAAAAAAAAAAAAAAAAAAAAAGTTTAATAGAAATGGGACTTTCTCTCTCTGATGATGAAACTGGTGCATCTCAGTTCAAGGACGAGAAAATTCCTAGGAATGGACGAAGGCTGGAGCTCACTAAGCCGTGCAAATAGAGCATCATTTCAGTACTGATAGCTGGTAACCAATGTGAGGATGCAGCTTTTGGACCGGTCCAAAAAGTACTATATGAGTAACGGTAAGAGAGCTCAGGGGCTACAATCATTATGTATAATTAGTATGTATTTATTTTGTTGCTATTAACCATTAAGTGCATGTACACAGGGGAAAAAAAGAAACGGTGATAGGTGGTGTTCGTGGGTTCCCTGTAGCCGATGAACCACGTAACCGTTTCAGTAGCACTAAAAAAGACAAGTACCATAATCGAAGATGGCATCCACCGCATCACCCAGTTAAATGGATTGTAACGTGACTTGGATGTAACCCGCTGTGTGTACAGACGCACACATGCGCTGAGGTTCCCCGCCCCGACAACAAAAGATGGGAGGAGGGAAAGCAGGAGAATCTAGTTCACCTCATTAATCTTGTTAGTCCAATTAGGACACTGATGCAGCCAGGGAAACTTCACAAACCCTCTCGCAGACACACACGGGGAGCAGAATAAGTGTGTGCGTTGCTGTGCGGAGTTCTTAGAGAGTCCAGGGATTTCTTTAAAACGGACTTCAGGAGGTTTCAATCGCACGTTCAATCCAGCTGATCGCTCTTACAAACACAGAAACGCACACATGGCAGACACAATAAAACACTCACGCACCATATGCAGCCGCACAGAGAAGCACTCAACCAGGCAGACAGGGCACTCAAAGCTTGCATTATATCAATACTGTGGAGCTAACCCCCTCCCACTCTCCGTCCATCGAGCCCGCTATCGCTGTCCAACCAGACAGCTCCCTCTGTCTCTCTCTGGAGCGTTTAGTCTCAATGACAGCCACCCACATCCATCTGTCAAATAACAAATTTCGGCTTTGTGAGAGCTTGACCGCATTCGCACAATAACATGCGTGGTTATGTGTTTGTCCCTCTTTCTATCGAGCGGCAACTCGAGCACACACACACGGGAGGCCCGTGCTGAGTGAGACAGGGTGAGAGTCATGCATCTTTAATGTAACATCACACACGGCTAATAATGTAAGAAGAGCTGAGCTGCGTGGCGGAGGGGGGAGGCGGGAGGCGGGAGGCGAGGACGAGTTCTCATTTGGTGTTTTTTCTGCGAGGAAAAAAAAGGGGGGAAAGTTACCCACGTCATGAGGAAAAGGACCCAACAACCCTGCACAAGAGGAGAATTAGTTTTTTACACTTTCCCGACCAAGTTCATTTAGTCATCACAGACATCGCAAACACTGAAGTGTGTGTGACATCCAGATGGACTGGCAGACGGTCCGACGAGCAGCCCCCACAGATCAGACAGCTATCTCCATCAGATGAAAACAGCCGGGTGAAAACAGCTTTCTCAAAGATTTAAGAAGGAATCCCTGTCTTGAGACGAAATAATTGCAGGAATATATTCAATTAGACGTTAAATTTAATTCTGTAGCCAATAATGTGACTTTCTTCATATTTTCCATTAAACGTTACCCCTGTATTGTATCTGTATTGTAGAAACCCTGTTTATGGAAAATGTCAGACAAAGATGTAATTGTTTGGTATTGAGGTCATTTTCTTTTAAACCAGCCACGCAGAAATCCTCAACAATGTGATCTTCTTCTGTTTTTCTAGCTCACCACCTTCAGCTGGGCCATCAGAAAAAAATCTAATCCACAGCACTACACAACTATATCTCACTTGGTGAGTTCAGATTTATTAAAAAAAAAAAACGGTTAAAAAAAAAAGGTAAAACTGATAGATGTAAGGGAGTTTTATAGGAGCATGTTTGACTGTTTTCTTGGTTTTCAGCAGTTGCCAGGCAACCAAGAGAGACTCCAGATCAGGTACACGATCCAGAATGGCTCAGCTGCAGTCCTGTCCAACTGGGCTGGGTTAGTTAGTGACATGTTGAACTAAATTGTGTCCTGTAATTATCATTGCAGGTGTCTCCAAACTTGCAGTCAATAAGTTTGACTATTTAAAGAACATAATAGACAAGCGTGTTGAAGGTGCAGACTAGGAGAGCATCTCCAAGCAGCTTGATGCACCTGTGACTACAGACTGAAATTCCATTCAAAAGAATTTAAAAATTTTCAAAAAGGAGGAGGCTCGGTTATGTTCTGGAGCTGCTTTGCTGCACCTGGTACAGGATGTCTCATTACTTTTGTCAGTTTCAAGTTATTTCAATGACCACTGTGGGCTTTTCCTTCTTTAACTGGCAAGGCACCAAAATATTGTCCACATCTGTCAATATGAGACGTTCCTAACATGCATCATCTTTTTTATCATTAAAAACCAGCAAGTATTCCTAAAAACACTTGCCATTCATTGTAAGATACATACGCCACTGAGGGCACTGGAACAGCGAACGTGGTTTCATTGCAACTTTAAAACTCCCCTCCGCAGCCTACCATTTCACTTTCACAGCTACCGCGCTCTCTGTACTTTGTCCCTGACCTACATTAATCCAAAATGCTCCTTTTTTTCCTGACATACGAACAGAGAAATACTCCAGGGCCACAGACAGACACAGAGGGGGGGGGGTGGGTGGCGCAAAGCATATTCATTTCACCTGCTGTCCCTGAGCTGTCAGATAACCTCCCATTTCTTCCCTTTCACTGAAAGTATGTCTGAAACACCCTGCAGCATGCACACACACACACACACACACACACACACACACACACACACACACACGCACGCACACAATGGTTGACCTGCTCTGGCATCAGCGGTCAGGGCGCCGCGCTCGTCTGTGTGTGTGAGCGGGTGCATTGTCACTGTGACAACAGCAAATCTTAAATCCGGCCTGTCCTACTTAGCCATTAGGTCACAGAGGGGTGGACTTCATGATGTCATTGTCCGGCAACTTGCCATGGTGAGGGAATGGAGTCTGTCGGGTCAGGAATAAAGAGAGGGATGATGGAAATAGAGCTGTGACCACAGTCCTGAAAGTGAAAAGCGCACGGGTGAGGAAGGTATTATGAAGCCAATGGATGATATTTTTAATTTCACCTTGTTGGTTACCACGTAGGGCGGGGTTACTGCCACACGGGAAGACAAACCCATGATACCAGACCATATATGTTTTTTTTTGTGGATTAAATAATTAAACGTGTAGTTATTTACTGCACAACAGTTAAGCCAGTTCAATAAAGTTGAGTGTTGCAACACAGCTAAGACGTTAACGTCCTCTATTTTTGACTCTCTGGCTCTCGGCTCCTTTAAAGGCCAGCGCTCACAGTGGCCCCGGCTCTTAACCTTCTTACAACTGTGACCCCTTTGGGATAAAAATATTTTGTAACCCAACCGCTGCATCGGAAGACAAGGCAAAGGTTAGCCGTAATGCCGTAGATTAGAAAACTGCTGGAAAAGGACTCAAATCTCCATCTCAAATATCCCAAAAAGATTAACTGGAGAAAAAAAAAAAAAAAAAAACCCGACTGTGGCAGATTTGACTGCAGAATTTCGCCACATGGTGGTGCGATAAAAAGGTTAAAAAGAAGAGCGGTGAACATGAAATGGACCATCTTTGTCGGTAAGGCCGGAGACTGGTCCCTAACCGCGGCCCTTCGGTCGTTAATCCTGGCTGCTGCGAACGAGCATGAGCGTCAGTAACTGCGCTGATCCCAAGTGTCGAACGGTCCACGCCTGACATCCGAGGTGATCCGTGTCCCTCTGGAGGAAACGTTACGCTGAGCGGTCATCTTCTAGCAGGCTCAGGGCTCCAACCTCCAGCGTGACATGTTTACATGTACACTCGGCTCACTTCTGCACCTCGTCTTAACATGACACTATTCCTCTCTTCAGCCTCTTTTCTGTCCGTTTTTCTTTTATTTCGCCCATAATCCCTTTTCTTTCAAAAGGACTCTCTCAGCGAGCAGGAAACATGTTGTTTTTTCCGCAAAAACTTTTAAATGCAATACTGGATGGTTATAACAGCTCATAAAAATGCAGCTATGGCTGCTGCAATAATGAAGGTCCATATTTTTAAACTGTTTTATAACACAGAGCATGCTGGGCAGCTAAGTTGGTTGAACAGGCATCACGTAGTCAGAGGTTAAAAATCGCTGTGCCAGCAGGTCAAAGCTCATCGCTGCATGTCGTCCTCCTCCCTCGGCCCACTTTCCAGTTTCTCCAGTCTTCAATCCGATGCTTTGGCAATGCACAAAAAAAAATTTAAAAAAAAAGAATAAGCTGAAAGCTGACTTCAGCCGTGGGGACACGAGGGCACGGCCACCGACATCCCACCGCTGCCACGGGAATTCACGGACAGTTTTGTTTAAAGTGGTTGTGGGGGTTCTATTTGTACAACAGATTTCACTAAAAGTAAACGCCACATGCGTTATGTTGCAGGAAACGGCACTGTGTGACGGCAGAATTTAGATAAACGTGTAAACTGAGTTGCACCGGTGGAAGGTTTGTTGTGTCACTGCTGATGTGAATGGATGATTATAGAGGGAGTCGAGTGAACAGTGGCGTAAATAACTGACTAAAACTTGTTGTCTGAGGATACTAGTAGAAATGCTGTTATGGAGCATTTATCTGAATACCTGCATACGCCTCCCTCCTCCACCGTCAGGGTAGCATGGGGGCTTGTGTACAGTTTCCCGTCAGAGTGGCCACGCCGCACAAAAAAAGTCGTAAAGCATCGCTACTTTTAAAGGCTTTCAACTTACATGAATCTGGCTTTTGCGCTTCTTTTTCTCCTTTTTTTATTTTTTAAGCCCCCAAACCCTCACCTACGCACCCCCCCCCTCTCTCTCTCTGCGGTGTGTCCGTGGGGGGAGAGGCTGTCGCCAAGGGGACGAGCTGTTGCCGTCACCATGGGAATGGGCTCCGCCGAGCATCTCAATTACTGAGTGGGACAATTAATAAGCATCAAAGCCTGGTTAATATTTCACCAGCAACGCGGAGCAGAAACCTGCCCTCGGGTCCGCAGGAGATGGAGAAATGGTGGGAGACAAAAGAGAGCAGGAAGTGCTGAGACAAGAGAGACGGGGACAGATGACAAGAAGAGATGCAAGAGGCAGCAGACGGGTGGAGGGAGTGACAAAGACGGAGCTGGGGTTCATGCAAAGAGCAGGAAGTGTACCCCTGATTTTATGGCATCACATAATGTTCTTACTAAAATCCTTCATTGTATTGCTTTATATTTCTGTTTGTCTCTTATCTGGATGCTGTAACGTCGTCTACAAGGTGCAATTAACTGGCTCTAATCAGTGTTTTGTGAGCAATCTTGTTTGCTAATTCGAGAAAATATGACTAAGGCTCTTTGGAATGTCATTATTTTTGTAGTTTTTACAGCCAAATTATAGGAAAAACACTTGACGGTGTAATGGCCACCCAACTATTTCAGTTCTTGGACCGGCGGCCCAGCGGCAGTGGCAAGAACAAGTACATGAAGCTTTTTGAATGAACCGTTTTTCTTATTTCTAATAATGTGACATAAAATAGGATCCACTCTTCATCTAAGACACGGTAACAAACATAACGTGCTTAAACTGACTTTACACAAGCACTTTAAAACAGTCACAGACGTGAAGGACAAAGTGAATACTTGAGTTAGGAGGTGGTCAAACGTTCAGTACTTCTGGGTCAGACCGTTGCCATGTTTAGGAGGAGCCTCCCGGACACACGTGTAAGGACGTCTGTTGTGAACGGCTCTCCTGTGGTCACTCCACAGCCTCTCTACAGGGTTAAGACCTGAAGTCTTCACTCCAAAAAGCTGGATTTTCTTTTTCTGAGGTGATTCTGTGGTAGATTCACGCCCAGGTTTAAGTTAATTGTCCTGCTGCACAACCCAACGTCTACTTCTGATCTGCAGCTGGATGACAGCCACCCTGACGGTGACATGAATGAAGTTTTCTGTCCCTGATGACAAGTGGTGCAGGCCTTGAGGAGCAAAGCAAATATGGAGCTGCCACAACAATACGTCATGACCCCGATGACGTCTTGATGTTGGTAAGCTGTGCTCTTTTTGCAGAGTATTTTCCCTCATCAATTCAACTCCTGCTGCATCAGTCCACCAAACCTTCTCAGTGACACTGCAGATTGATGTGGTACTTTTTGGCAAACTTCAAGGATGCCACAATGTTTTTGTTTCTAAACCTCAGCTTGAAATCATTTCATCTGGTGCAACTATCAGCTCCAATTAGCTTTCTTTTAAATCATTAGTTTATGGCTTCACTAATCTTTTTTCCTCCATCACTGTAAACGTTGAAGAGATGCGTTCAAGGAAAATTGTTCACCACATTTCATTTATACACTTGGCCCTGGGTTGACCCAAAATAATTTTCGCATCAGGAAGCTTTTTAAAGGATCAATAAGGACCTTGACCATCCATCGGCTGTCGGCCTCCAGCAGCTGAGCCTCTCTGGTGGAGCCGACCTGGACCACTTCAGAAGATGGATAATTCAGAATAAGAAAACCTGGAAAGTTCAGCCGTTCCGCACTTGTCGGCGGGGGCCTCTCATGCACAAACCAACCAGCTTATACAACACAAAACAGATGAGCAGCGATTATGAGACACACGAAGAGAGCACGATTGTGCTCTCAGGTCAGAACATAATTACACCACTATCTCTTCACGTAGCAAATAACTGTTTATGGCCGCACGAAGGCGTAAAATGTTGCATTCAGGACCTTTAAAGAGACGAGACTCCACCGCATCGCATCACGCTTATTCACAGACGTCATTACAGTCGTGAAAAACTGATCCATTTTGGCAGAAATAAGACGAGCATTTAAAAAGAAAAACTTGAAAAATTTGACTCATATAATCTATTCCCTATATTATATTCCTTGCTAAGTTTGAAAAAAAAAAAAAAAATTATTCCCTCCCTGCTGGAGAGCGAAGAAGTAAGAGAAGGTAACAGCATCAGGAAGAAGCAGATAGAAGAGGATTTTAAAGAACGCGAGTGCAGCAGGAAGGGAGAGATGATGGTTAGATGAAGAGAGCAGGCGGAGGGGGGATAAGTGTTTGTAAGAAGAGTGAGGAATTCACAGTTTGGGGGGGGGGGGGGCAAGAGGCATAAGTGGTGAGTAATGGAGTAATGCAGGCAGGAGGGCGGAGGGGAAGTGGGAGGGACTGCGGCGCTCTGAGGCAGATGCATTGACTCCCCGGCTGGCTGATCAATAGGATGTGGTCAATCAACAGTGATCCATATTCCCTGCCCTCGCCCTGGACAGGCGAGCTGAGCATGTGCGTGCCTATTTATATATGCTTACGTACGCTGATATAGCATATAGTTATGTAATAGTACATTAAATAAAGCCCTCGTAAACAAACCCTTCCTCGAGGCCTCACACACTTCTGAGGTTGAGCTCGTGGACACCTTTACATCACATCAACAAAGCTCAAAAGAAGGTTTTCACAGCGCTACAATATGAAACTAAGCTGCCCGGGACATCAGATCGGTGATTAATTCAACACAATGGACATTTTGTTGCTTCTTTTTTTTTTTAAATTACATCACGGTCATATGCTAATCCAACTGAGAGCAGGATCTGTAATAAATACTGACATTCAGGAGTCTCATTATGCCACAAAAATGCCATCTGACAGAACAGTGCTGTAGTACGTGCAATGACTAAACCGCATGTTTCAAAGTTTCAAATGTCCGACAGTTCATTTTTCGCTTTATTTTTTAGCTTTTGCCGGTTTTTCACTAAAAGGAACTGATGCTCGTTTGTAAAGAAGGATAAAGCCAGGACTGTCCCTGCATTTAAGGCCCTCGTGAAAACCGCTCACCTTCATCAGTCCTCTTTGGCGTTAGGCGAGTCGAGTTGACACAAAACGCGCTTACGCAGTGAAACAGGATCACATGTTAGAACTAAAACACAGAATCTGATGAGCGAAAGGAAATACGGTTTGATTCCCACAGATCTAGAGCCCCACGCGGTCATCCCACCGCCTCTTGAAGACGCTCGTCAACATCTGTGCTGCAACACAAGGGCTCCTTTAAATGATTCCAGGAAAAAAGGAAAGAGAAATGTGAGGAATCAGGGAGCAACAGGCCAGAGCCGGGACGCCCAAATCAGTTTAAAAACTCCATGTCTCATATGGACGTCCAAGACCCGGAAAAGACTCAAACATCCTCATTTCTAATTGACCACATTCTGACACTTGATGAAACGTCAAACAGGAGGCAACGTGGAGGAATACTGAAATGCGACTCCCATGACTGGACCTGAAATACTTATTTTAGATACACTTTGAGTTTAGTTTGTTTGTTTTATTCCACCCGTCTTGCTACAGCATTGACCGCGTGGTTGCAGGTTCACATATCCCTGCAGCGAGACGCTTCTCCTCTCATTTCTTAGTTACAGCAGTGATGCATCTTGAAGCAGCCACGTCTTCGACGGAGAACACGATCCTACATTTTTACAGCGTCGGGTTTAAGACAATGACGGACTCTTGCTGAAACCCAGCTGACTATTCTGAGATTCAGACCAACCCTCCACGGTTTGTGTGTGCAGGTGTGAAAAGCGCATTCGAACTCCGACGTGGCTCGAGAAAAACAAACTCCGGTCCACCTAAAACGGTCTGATTCAAGCGAACCAAATGCAAGAATGTGTACTACATCAACCAACAGATGACCGAGGGTTCATCTTCTTTGCTTGTCTCGTCCCCTCTTTCAGTAACTCTTGACCGAGCGCCACCACAGCCAAGAAGGCGAAACACTTTATTCAAAAGGTTCGGTTCACTTAATTAAGGACAGTGTGAAAGCAAACTGTGTTCCACCCTCAACTGAACCAAGTCCCCAACTGGTGAGAAACTAGGTGTGAAGGCGACCTAACTCTCCAATGGCTTCACGTAAGCAAGAGGACGACTTTAGACCCCAAAGGCGAAGTATTAGTAACAAGTTTCCCTCCGTTTTTGTTGCCAGCGACACAGCTTTCAATAGTCATGTCAGTAGAGACTATGTTCAAATCCACAAAAGCAATTAATAACACTAAAAAGGTCAAAATTGAAGCCAGAAATGTTCTGAATTAAAAACCTCAGAGGGTGACTGTAATGAACACCCATCACACACACTATGCAAAGTGCGTAGGCCTAACTGTAGGGTTGCTGTTGTTGTTGTTTTATTTCTTTTGTGGTTAAATCTCCTATCATATTCCATGCTCACTTTCAACTCGCACATGCAAAAGCAAATTGCTTTCACGGCTCTGTTCGTCAAACACGTACCCAGTCTTCATAGTGCCTGGTTCCGTTCTGCAGCAGGTCTTCCAGCTGGATGGTGCAGTTGGCCACAAAGTCATCATACCCAATGGGAGCATCGTGGAAAACCGACAGCTCCAGGCTCCTTCCCTCGCGCACCTCGGTGCAGAACTCCTGGTGCCAGGCTGGACTGTTGGTCTTGGTTCTGGTGGCGGTCTGACCTAGTCGAGTCTGGTCCAGGTTCAGGGCCAAGTAAGGGTCCAGCAGGAAGGAGCCACTCTTCCCCACAGCGTGACGCAGGGCCCACGGGGTGGGCTTCAGGTCCACAGCCTCACACACTCGCACCTTCAACAGGCCACTGAACACAGGCATGGCTGCAAGGGCTGTGCGTGCGCGTGCACGTGTGTGTGTGTGTGTGAAGGGTGAGGATGTGTGTTCAGGGTAGTCTGGTTGCTCCTGCTCCTGTACAGTGTTTCCTTGCAATGAGCGGGGTCACTGCTCAGTCCGGCTACATCCCATAATGCCGTCGGCTCCTCGGACTCTCAGTTTAATACAGCCATTTTACACAGAAACACACACTTGCAGACGCTAACCGATCTGTGACGGGCTACAAAAACGCAGTGACGCCGCAGGCTCGCGCCCCTGGACGCTCTCCCACCCGACTGGCTGCCTTGTTTGTTTATGGTCGCTGTCTCGCGACACGCTAAATACAAAAATAAAATAAAATAAATCCCGCTTCAAAGGAGAGCACGGGCCTGCATAGAAACAGCAGAGACCGGGTTGTGGTGGTGGTGGGGGGGAGCAGCTGGAGGGGTTCACGTGAAAGTCCCGGGGCTTCGCCGTGGTCCTGCCTCTCCCGGGTCACGGCGGGAGAGAGCGCGAGCAGCCGCGCCTAGCCATCCGGGATCGGTGCTTCGTCTCCAGCCAGCGGCTCGCTCCTCTCCGGGATAATCTCCTCGCTGCGACCTCACGCCACCGCAGTAATTAAACTCGGAGAGCCAAACACCTTCTTTTTCTTTTGTTTTTTTGTTTGGGAGGGGGGGGGGGGCTCTCTATGCGGTCTTTCTCGGGTTCACGAGCCCCGTGAATACATCACAGAGTCCCGCTGGGTTTTTTTTTTCTTCCTTTGATTCCTTGCGCGCGCCCCTCGTTTCCCGTCCCCTCGCTCCTGAATCCGTCAGTGAGCGCGAGCTGCAGGAAATGCGCAAAACGCGTCACTCGCGCCGGATGAGAGAGAGAGAGACTTGTGTGCATGTGATGCGTGTGTTGTGAGAGTGCGTGTTGACATGGGAGAGGTGTTTTCAAGAGACGTAGGGAGGACGGAATTCACCCTCAGGCACGGAGTCTGGACGCGTGGGTTTGAGTGTGCGCGAGAGTCTTGGCCAGTCAATCAGTCAGTCCTGCTTATGCATGGTCACAGACAGCCCCACACACACACACACACACACACACACACACACACACACACACAGAAACGGACAAGAAAAAAGTCAAAGAGCTGAGAAATTGTCAAACGCCACGTTTATTTAAAAATCAAAACAAATAAAACCAACCAACGTGTTCAAAGTGACACATTTTATGAAAAACACATGCGGCAACATGTCTCAACAAAGTTGGAGCAGGGTGATGTTTAAGGAACATTCCAGCGTAACATCAATATTACTGCACAGGAGTGTAAACTTTGTGAATCAAATCGGTTTTGAGCCAAAACGGAGGGCATTTGTTTGCATCGAAATTTGCATTTAACCTTCGCCCAGAGGGCACGTAGTGATGTCAGAATAAACAGCTATTTTAAGCCTCTGACAAGACTCAAAAATGTCATTCTACTGAAGAGGTGCAGTGTGATAGGGTCCCTGCAGAAGAAGCAAGGTGATTTTAACTGTGTAAGTGTACAAAAAGTCTATTAAAAAAAGGAATGTTGGTACAGGATTGTGCTTCCATCCACACCAGCCCCTCTATACCACTTGAAGGCCAAAAGTTCCCTGGAACTGTCATACTGATCCAGTTATGGGGAACCGATGGTCTTGGACTTTCCTCATCATTTTGCATCTATTGACAGTAGTGATTGGTATGAAACTAACTGTTTATAGGGCAGTCAATAAAATACTTTAAATGTTTAAATTTCATCTCTAGATATTAGAGAATACTGAAGGACCTTCTTTACTTTGTAACTTTTTCTTTTAATTTTCATAGTTAATAGATGTACATAAGTTACCAAATATGGTTACTTGCCCTGGTTAAGATGCTTCATATAATTTTACGTGATGCGGTACAAAAAAAAATAATTCACAGTTCAAACATTTTAATCAAGCGCCAACCTAGAAATAAGAAAAGTTGCAGTTCATTGACAGACCACTGGGGGCTTGGCTCCAAAGGCAAGTCCATCTCCTTTGACCCCCATGGTAAAATATCCAACTTGGCAGCAGAAATTAAAATATTTACAGCCTGAAAAAAAAATTGGTTTCCATAGCTTATCCTAGTGACCCTGGGTATGAATAAACAGGGATAGATAATGAAGGGATGGATGGATGGATGGATGGATGGATGGATGGATGGATGGATGGATGGATGGATGGATGGATGGATGGATGGATGGATGGATGGATGGATGGATGGATGGATCTGAAATGAACTGAATTGAATAATAATTGCATTTTCCCCAAAGGTAAATTATGTAATTGTAATGTTAATTACATTGGAAAATATCAAAGGTCAAATTAAAATAAACATGAGGTGAGAAACTTGGCTAAGAGATGTGGTTGAAATCTCCAGAGTTTAGTGTGAATGCATTTGGACGGTTGTGTTTGTGAGAACAACCTTCCTAAAGATGTCCCATCAGCACCAGCAGATATGTCGCTCTAATTCTTCTCCTGCTAAACATCTTTGACCTCTGCTCGCCAGCTTGTCAGCATTTGAGGCCTTTTTTTTCTGATCATTAGCAGGTCACTGGAAAGCTCAGTCTGCAAATTCCACGTGTAAGCCACTCTCTGTTGTCACGGATACGCATCATAACAGAAGTTAAAAAGTGTACGAATTACCAGAAGAAATCCTCCAGTGAAAGCAGCATTAGGGACAATAATAACCTGGTCTATGGAGAGGAGGTGGAGCAGCTGGCAAGCTGCAGGAGACATCAATCTGATCCTGAAGGTGGACGAAACTAAAGAAATCATTGTGGACTTCGGGAAGAACCAGCCCAGCCATGCTCCACTTCTCTACTACAACATGGCTGTGGAGGTGGTCAGGTGAACAAATCAAAAACAACCTCACCTTGTCTGTGAGCAGTGCATCACTGGTCAAGAGGTCACAGTAGCGAATGGACTTCCTGCGAAGGATGAGTAGAGCCCATCTGCCCCTCACCCATCCTCTCTACATCCTACAGGAGCACCACAGAGAGCTTTCTGACCAGCTGCAGCTCTGTGTGGTGTGGAGGTTGCAGTGGCTCGTAGGATGTGAGGATAGTGGTGAGGACAGTGGAGGAGATCCTTGTGAATTCTCTCAAATTATATTTTAATTCTGCAGAAAGCAAATGCAATGAAATCGTACTCTGTGTGCAGCTCGATGTGCGTCGGAATGACAATAAAGTCTAAACATGCAAACTAGCATGGAAAGGTTTCAAAAATCCCAGTTTCAATAAAAAAAAAGATAGATCAGTAAAAATCTCAAGAAGATATGAAGTAAAAAAAAAAGTCTTATTGAGGAAACTGCAACAGGCTGCCTTTTGAGTGGCAGCATTTTGGAATAATTTCTGCCTTTCAAAGAAAATCTTTAAGTCTCATCTGTGCAAATATGTCACCACTTAGATCCTGATTATGGTTTTAATTAGCGTTCATATATTAATTTAATCTGCAAGGTCATCAAAATCACGAGGAGAGCGTAAACGGGTTAAAAACGCTAAGCTGCAGACCTTGGTCATCAGGCCTGGTCCTTGGTCGGTGGCGCCACCTGCTGGCTTGCAGGACGTAAAGCCGGTATGATGACGTCAACAGACTATGGCCTCACTGAGTGTTGAGTTCAAGTGCTTCTCGGAGTTCAAGAAGTTTTATTCGCTTTGGTATACTGGATAAATTAAAATACATTTTGGGTTTAAGAATAGATAAGTAGTCCTCTTATTTTGCCTATTTTAACATAATAAAATGTTTTATGATTCACACTTAAAAATTATTAATGTTAACAGGGGGAAATGTTATTAGCTGTTAAATTATATAGGCTACATTAATAGAAGTTAATTGTCTTATCAGAGCTGGTGTTTCTCAGCTTAAACGTCTAAATGTTTCAATAGCTGCCATCAAAGAATTTCAATATAACTTGTCGGCAATAAATAAATAAATACTAAAAAGGTTAACGTTCTTATCACTAAGTGGCGCTGCTGTGTATTGTTATGCCAGAGCCCGTTTTTCAGAGAGGCTGGAAATCTCAATGTATTTCGGTAAATGACACTTGTATTATAACTTCACGTGGCCAATTTGTTGGAAGGTTTTTCTTTCTTTTTGGACACATCTGTTGTGACCTTTGTTGGATTTTGTTGTCGCACCATAAACCTTTGCCCTGAAAGAAAATAAAATAAAAAGTCTAGCGGTGTCAAATTTAATTCAAGAAGAAAAAAAAACCCAGCAGACGAGATTTAAGAGGACACACCGACATAAAAACACACGCTCCATACATATACATGCACACATGGTCCTTAAAGAGTAGTTTTCAAACACGGTCTTATATTAAATAGTTTTATTTATATAAAATACCAAAACATTTATTCAGCACTTGAACATGGGATATGACATCACTGGATATAAACTGCACAGTGAACTTTAAATAAAACTGTGATGAAGGCAAAGAGAAACAAACATGTTAAACATACAAAACAGGCAAAAAGGAAGGATTGATGGAATTGATTGTCTACAGCAGTATACATCCAAGCGGCCTCCAGGAGCCTCTAAAGGGAAAAAAAATGAGTTTTATTGGTTTGGGGGGGAAATGAAAGAAAAAAATGTGACTTAAGAACATAGGAGT
Organism: Xenentodon cancila; assembly: GCA_014839995.1. Taxonomy (NCBI): domain Eukaryota; kingdom Metazoa; phylum Chordata; class Actinopteri; order Beloniformes; family Belonidae; genus Xenentodon; species Xenentodon cancila. Next base: position 9,800,412 of record CM026218.1, read on the forward strand.
GATCGGCTCTTGGACAGCTTTCAGTCTGTAAAGGTCTTGCTCTGTGGGGGGTCCTTGGGTTGAAGGCCAGGATTCAGGCTGAAGTCAAGAGTTAAGTAGGCTACATCTCAAGCCAGTGATGTGATTAAAAATGAAAATGATGGTTAAAACTCCAGACCTGCACTTACAGCGCCAGAAAACAGATAAGGAGTAGACAAAAAAAAAACAAAAAACATTGCGTTGTCATAAAACAAAAGGAAAAAAAATCATACCTTCATGTAATCCGCATTTATATAATCGGTGAATCGGACTCGCTTAAAACAAAGATGGATCCTGACCATATTCTTTTTTTTTTCTTTCGCCCTACATAACATGTCCTTTTCACAATTAAACCACGACGGGTCTCCAAAGGTCGCCTAAAAAGCCCACGTAATCCACTAAAAGTTTCAGACATCCAAGTCTGAGTCACTGTCCGTTACTGAGAGGAAAGTTTCCCCGTCTGCGCGCTCTGCGCTGCCATCCGGACTGCAGCCTCCTCTGCCAAGTGCACGCGCACCGTCAGTACAGATGCGGTGGTGCTGCAACCTGAACATAAAGGGGAAGTAAGAAAGGATGTCAATAGATTAAAGGTGGCAAGGTTCCAATAAAAAAAAAAAAAAAAAAAAAAAAGCATCCATTTGAATTTATTCTATTTCAAATTGAATGAAAGAAAAGAAAATCTGAAATAACGTAATTGCAAAAAATTAAAAAAAAGTCTACTGTAAAAAAATTTATGAATAAATAAATAAAATATAATAAAATAAACTTTCCCTGCTTGGTAAGCAATTTGGACGCGGTTATGCACGGGTTAGCCTTCACCCCAGCATGACTGACCTGCACACTGACCCTGAAGCAAATTGTGGCCTAAAAGAAGAGGAACGGGGGATCCACCAGGTCATATTCCCTGAAAGAAAATAAAAATCTACAAGCTGAATGGCTGTGCGCTTTTACGCATGAATGGCGCTTTTACGCGGCACCTTTAGCTGTTGGTGGTGAACTAGTTAATGTCAAAGTGAATGACCACAGTATGTGTAAAAAAAAAGAGAGGAATGCGTCGATGAACAGCATCAAAATGATAAAATACATTGTCGATAGGCTACTTATCTATTTGTAACTGAGCAACACGTGAAGCTTTCCGTCTCGAGCTGAAACTAAACTGTTAAGTCCACGTCACTAACCTGTTTTTGGCTGCGGCTGCACGGTCTCTCTGTCTCCGGTTTTTAAACCAGTTCCCAACTTGAGTCGGTGTGAGTCCGGTGGCGTTTGCCAGTTCTCTCTTCTTTCCCGGGTTCGGGTACGGGTCCTGCAGGTACCACTCTCTCAGCAGTCCCCGAGTGCGCTCCTTGAAGCAGTGCGTCTTCTGCTCTCCGTCCCATATGGTCCTCGGTAAAGGGAACTTCTTCCTGACCCGGTACTTGTCCACGGGTCCCAGCGGCCGTCCTCTGAGCTTCTCCGCCTCCCGGTAATGAGCCTCGAGCCACATCGCCTGCAGTTTGGCGTGCGACGCGCGCGTAAAGCGATGCGTCTCTAGGATGCGATACAGCTCGCGGAAACTTCCCGTGTGGTAGGCCACCACGGCGCGAGCCCGCTGCACGGACTCGTGCTCAGAGATGGAGTCTCGGCCATCTGCAGTCACCGGGAGCGACCAGAGGAAGCGGGCCAGCCGCTCGATGTCTCCAGTCTCCTCCAGGGTCTCACACACGCTTGCAATCTGCGTGGCGGAGAAGCACAGTCCCGGGAGAGCCAGGGGAGGACACGCGGCGGGAGGGTGCTCCGGCGACCGTGACCGAGGCAGGACAGCGGGGACATCCGCAAAGTGCGGCAGGAGAAGGCGGGAGGCCGAGAAAAAGTCGAGCGGAGATCTGAAAACCATTTCCGATCGAAGCCAGGGACCGACTGATGGAATCAAGTGAAGTCTGACAGTTTAGTTCACCTGGGAGTCAGCCAGGGACCCGCAGTTGACTCCTCATTGGACACCCTGAGCTGATGCGCGGGTTGTCATGACAGCGCTGTCAATCAAAGAGGATTGATCTCACTCTGGCACAAGCTGGGAACAATGAAATCTCATCTGAACTGCCTCCTTAAAGTTAATTTATTTTACATACTTGTCTTTTTGTTATCTAAAAGTGTGAAGGATATCGAACAACGCAACACAAAATGGCAATAAACACATCACAACCATTTAACTTTTCACTTAATACAAAATCTCTGCAGGAGGCCTCCAGATAAACACACTCTTCTTGACTTTTGATGATGGAGAATGAAGGGTTCTTGTCTTTAGCCAAATAAAGTCCTTCAGTGATGGCAGATTTTCCAAGTTGCAGTTTTTCCTTTTAGTTCTAGGTGATATTATAGAAATACAACCATTACAATATACCATACCATGCCATAAACATTATAAAATGGTAATGACCACCCTTGACTTATGGTGATAAAAAAATACTAAAGGATTCATTAAGAAGAAGGAGAAGAAAATGAAATAATAAAGGTATTTGAGGAGGAACTCTGTGAACCATCCTAAACAAACTGAACTGACGTGAACTCACAATGCAGTCTGCTATCAGCTAAATCTCAAAACCTTTGCGGTCCTGCCGGTAAGCTGCTTGCATCATTAATAGCAGTAATGCTGACTGTACCGGTGTGATCAGGAATCTCATCCAGACCTGAAAGCGTATGTTTCTCTAAGTGGTCTCCCATCACTCTAATCACTTTCTAAACACTTTTCTATTTTCTAAATTCTGTAGTACCCACAAATTCAGAGATTTGGGATTAGCATCAGAGCTATGCAGCCTGCTAACATTAGGGTAATGGAGCAGTATTTTCAATCAACATTAACATTTGGTTGCCCTGGACCATATGTTTTGGAGTGTGGCACACTTCACACTGCTGTGTGTGTGTGTTTGTGTACACTTGTAAATCACACAAATGGGGACACAAATCTGTTTGTGCAGAAGCACTATGAGGACACCTCCGTTTTAGGGACAAAAAAGTAATATTCCCTGATGTTATTCACTAAACACCTGATCTGAAGAAGGAAGCTTTGGTTTAATGTGAAGCGAGAAGTGATTACAAATAGATAAGTCTAAACTAATAAAATACAACACAACATCCATCAAAGTGAAGGAATAACAACTGTGGGCATGAGTGAATTAAAGTCGATTCATATAATATGAGCACAGAAATCAAGGCTGCAAATCAAAGCTAAATAAATAAATTAATAAAACAGTATTATTTCTAATTGTTTCACACACACACACACACACACACACACACACACACCACACACACACACACACACACACACACACACACACACACACACACACACTCCGTCAAATGCCCCAGTGCCAATATGTTGGGCGTTAAAAAGGGGGTCACCCCTAGTTTAAAGGGTTAATGCCAATTACTCCCACAGACAGATGTCCTCACATGCTGGTGTGAGGAGCTTGTGTGCCACTTTTCAACTGTGGACAAATCAAATCAAAAAGAGCTTTGTACTAATAAAGTAGTCAGCAAATTAATTTGGACATCAGATGGCCACATCCAGCTAATGTCATCTTATTTAGGTGACTTTAACATCAGCTTTACAGACATCGTACCTCCAAACAGTTTGTAGTTGAGAACGACAAAGAATATATCACAGATAAACTTTTTTTGAAGGAATATTTTGACATTAAAACAACTCTTTATATGACATGTTGATGTCATATAAACTTGTTCAAGTTTTCCGTGAGTGTTGAGGTGTGTCAGGTACGCGGCCCATTTCCCGTTGTCACTCATGAATGGGACACAGATCTCCAAAACCAGCTACAAAAAATGAAAAACTTTTAACAAACAGGCAAACTCAGAAAGTCATTCATACATGTTCTACTCAAAATCATATCCAGAGAATGACAGTCCTCAACCAGAGGAACCACAAACAACAAGGATTGCACACTTTGTTTTAGGAAGGCTGTGACAGCAGGACAATATTAGTTGTTTTCTCATAATCAAATATGAAACACATTTCTTTCACATGATTATGGATAATTTGATGAGTTTTTTAGGACAATCAATCCACACTTGAAGAGCTCTAACAGCAGAAACTCTGTTTAGTCTAAAAACGAGACACTGTGTGGGAGCGGCCTGAAAAATCCCTTAGAACGTTATGAATGCCAAGCTCACTTTCCCTTCTGAGTGAATTTCTTTTGGAGTTTGTCAGTAACTCATGTCCATAGATGAACTGGAATCTCTTTCAACCTGCACTTTTTTCATCAACTTGCAAGAATTTGTGTAAAGCAGCTCTTTGTTTTTGTTTGTCTCTGTAATTTGGGAACTAAAGATGTAGAAAATAGAAATCAAAGGGGAATATTTACCCCTTTCCTAGTAAGACCTACTCACATTCCAGCTAAAAAGTATATCTCTGTATATCTTTGTAACTGCAAGGTGTATCTGAATAAATTGGATGTATACGCAAACGTAAAAACAAAAATAAAAAAACAATACAATTGTAAATGAGGTATATATATATATATATATATATATTCAATATGTTGTATAGCATGAAAAAATAAACTACCTTTATCCTACAAAATAGTCAGATAGTACCTTTAGATCATTTTGGACTCATGCACTGTAAACATAAACACTAGAAACCTAGAACATCTCACCGTTTATGTACTAAGACTGACACTAAGTCATAGCTGTGGTATTGAGGTTTTTCAAGTACCAAACTATTTCATATATATGTTACTAAATGCATAAATTCTTAGGTTGGGTTATTGAATCTGTGTTATGCTGTTCTTTAGTCTCATGTGAACGGGTCGACTCCTTGTACACAACCAACGGTGTGAACAAGGAATTTAAAAGAGGGATATAAAAGAGTTTCAGCTGCTTCTATCCAGACATGGGTTTTTACTTCCAAGGTGTGAAACTAAACATTTTACAAACACCTTTGTTCCTGCTCCCATTACACTGACGAACAGGCTGTAACATTTGCACATTTATTTATTTTTAATTAAGTTTTAATAGGTATTTTTAAATTATTTTTATTTGGTTCTCTTGACTTTATTTGACAGTATTCTTTGAACTTCTGTAGGAGTAATCCTGATTTGCACTGGAGCACTTTATTGATTTTTATTGATTTATTTGATTTTATTATCATATCTTTGTGTTTGTTTTAGCTGTACGGCTGTCTGTGAACGGGACTTGTACTCTCAATGCTGCAAAGCACATTTAACAACGGGTACAAATAAATTGACCTTAACCTGAACCTTGGTTGCTCGTATAAGCTGACCCCTTAAATATGAGCACAATGTGCTACCGTAATTGTGAGCGTTTGAGAAAGGCCATAGCTCAGGAATGTCTTGTCTGATTTGGATGATTGACACCTCTGGGGTGTCTTCTCAGCCAATAGAATCCACAGGCGGGTCACAAATCCACGTCACTCTGATTAGCCAATCAGAACGGCTCAAGAAAGAACCCACCAGTCTATTTCTGCCAACTTCTAACCTTAACAGAAATGATCAATGAGAGCCAAAGTAACTTTGATTTGACAGTGACTTGGGGTTACACGAATCACTGGAATAGGATTTATGATGGTGCAAGACTGAGGTCAGAGTAAGTCCTCATCTTTTTTTAACGATGTGTTCAGTTGGTGGAATTGTGTTTTTGCTTGGGCTGGAATAGCCTTTGTAAGATTAAACTTGAACTTATTCATTTTCACGCTTTTTACAATTAAAAATATAATTGAAAGTAGTTTTCTTTTTGTGTTTTTCTGCTGGTGAATTTTCCGGCCGCTGAAGCTTGCTCAGTGTCAGTTTACTTTGTTTTCCTTGTTTTAACAAGCGGATAATCACGTCGCGTCACTCAGTCTGCTCTCATGAAGACAAATGCAGCATGTTTCTGTTTGTTGTAAGAGCAGCACAAAGAGTGAACACACGCATCGCTCACACTTGGAGCTCCTCAAACCTGAAAAAGGATTCTTCGAACCAAATCAGGAAAGACGTGCCAAACATACTTGAGGAAGGATGTTTGAGGGGTGCATGTTGCATGCATGAGGGGGTGTTGTGACGGTTACAACTAAGTTAATTCAGTCCCATCTCCTTTTAGCAACAGAACAATTATCAGGGTGGAGGAGGGAAAGTGAAGCTGGCTTAAAGCAGCTGGATGACACTTCCAGGACGGCTGGAGAAGCACATGGAGACGAAGTGAATCGCCACGGCATCTCCTTATTCCTTGTAAACAAAAGCCTAACTCCTAATTAACCTCACCGCTGACCTCCACAACTTAACACTAACCTCTTAAGCCTTGAAACTTTAACCCCCTTACCAGTCTCTTGGAAAAGGCCATGCATCCCTCTAACTCCCTTCCCAAAGCCTCCTCCTCGTTAAGCCACTAATCACTTCCTGAGTCTTTGTTGTGCTTTGTGCTCTCACAGGGCTCCAGGAGAACCTGGCGGACAATGGTACCCAAACAAAAGAGGGGAGGGGGGAGCAAAATGTAGCCGACTGAGAGGGATGAATACAAGGATGTGGAGAGAGCTGGAAGATGATGCTTTTTTTGTGCTGACCTCAAGTCCTCGGGATGTACGTTAACTAAGCATCCCCCTTGAGTCTCGTTTTATTTAACAACCATGTCATGTTTTGCAAACAACCGCAATCATTAATTAATTGAAAAGATAAGCGCGAGTGTTGGAACCACAAAAGAAAGAAAGCTTGCGCTTGCGTGCAGACTGACGGACGTAGAGCTGTTATGTGGTGCATCTGCCTGTGTGGTCACCATGTGACCGTACCATGACCTTTGTCGAAGAAAGCCGAGGATGGCAGGTACTCAAGTAACTGTACCTGAGGGACTAATCCCAGCATATGATTGGGTTGTAACTCAATACTTCATGCTAAGCTAATCCTGCTGATTTATCGGGGTGGCGCTAGTGCAGACAAGTGAGAGCTGAAATGGCGGGAGAGGTCACAAACACCTCAGCAGGTTGGTGTCATGCAAACACACGCAGATGCTCACAAATACGTACCCAGATGGGTGACGCGAAAATTAAACACAAGCACCTTACAGAGAGATGAAAAAAAAAACAAAGTCATCAGATAATTTGACTAATAATTCCTCAGATGCGCTGCGGTCTGGGCTGCTTTAAGACGACAGATTAGAACGGCTGGGCCAGATGTAAAGGTTATAATAACGTAATTATCCCGTGTTTTGTTAGTGTCATCTCACCACTCAGAGCGTTTTTAATTAATAGCTCGGGTGAGATAAACACAGCAGCGCCGTGACATATAAACACCAGCGGCCAAAAATACAAACAGCTGGAGTCTGAGCAAACAACTGGCCGTCGGGTTGGCGGACGCGAACGGCCATACAGGCTGAATATCTGCACACACGGCTAGTGCGTGAACAGCCTCTGGCTGATTTCAGTGGGTGAAAGAAACGAAACAGTCTCAAGAGAGGATGAGCAGTTTAAAATGAAAAGGAAAATTCTTGTTTTCCTTTATCTAGATATTTTGCTGTCAAATGTTGCGATGCTGATTCTGAACTCTAATAATGACGCACGTCTTTAAATTGTAGGTGACTTCATGGCTTATGTACAACTAAACTGGAAAAGGCAGACAAACAAATCTATGGAGCGGTTCACATACTATGATATTTAATACTATACGAAGATTTATATCCGTTTAATAAAATTGACCGGAGAGGCTGAACCACTATGAGATGAAACAAATGATTGGCGCATGGCGGAGGAGGGTAGAACGATGTCACACGCAAGAAACAAAACTTTACAGGAGTAGCAAAATCAAACCGGTCACACTGGCAGAGGACGCTGCTGTTTGTTTAGGTTGGAGCCAGATTTACTCAACTTTACTAAACTGGGGAAATTAGTGCAAATCACCAACAGTGAAGACTGGAGTTTCCGGTTCTCTGTGTTTAGTCCATAAACCATAAGAAGAACCGGACAGCCCAGAGAACCCAGTGAATAAAACACCACAAGCAGGCTCTGACTCGTAAATGAACATTTACTTCTGGAGGCTGTGGATGAATCATTCATAGGGTAAGAAGTACGTCTTTAAACGAGCAGAACACCGCACAATTCTTACGGGATCTTAAAGCCTTTGTGTAAACTCACAGGCTCGTGATTCCAGCCGAGGAGGCAGTGAGACCTGAGAAGGGAGCTCAATCGCTGCAAAAGCAAGTCACAGCACCTCCACTCCATGTGGGACTCAAGCTTTAGAGATTCAATACTGTACAAAGACTATTCTCAATGTAGTGAATGAATCAGAGGCTTCACGTTAAACCTACAAACCAACACAACCAGTTGATTTCAGCAATGACCAAAGCGGTCCACCCAGATTGATGCAAAGGAGCATAAAATTGTACTTGAATCAGCAATCTCATACCAGTCCTGTCAGACCTAAGTTTAAGTTTAACTTCAATTAAATGTCCTTGTTTTGGTTTTTATTAGGACAAGATCAGTCAGGTGTTTCAGGATTGTCATCCACATCCACAAACACGGAGGAGAAAATGTGGATGTCGACATAAAGTGTTGCATACGTCAGGTGTCTATTAACACAAATCAAATAAAAACAAAAATAAGATAAAAACAAAAAGAAACACTGTTTCACCCAGTCATTTATTGATCTTTTGGGAATGATAATGTCTTTGTCTGCCATCACAAATACATTTGCATGAATTGAGAATTTCTTCCTTCACACAAGTCATATTGCAGACGTGTGAAGTGGAAACTTTAACACGGGCTTCATCGGTGGTAATCAGTCCCAGTCAGCCACAAACTGCATGCCACAAAGCCTGGCAAATTCAATCTTTGAGTGTGCATCATTTAAATAGTTTCCTCTCCAAATTTGAAGTTCTGGAAAGGAAACCGTAAATTCATCTGCAAAAAGGTGCAGAAACCACTGTTAATTGACCACCGTGAGTAATTAGACCCAACTGGTTGGCATAGACCCCCACACACCAGGTCTACTACCTGCTGGACAGCTCGATTTTCCTCCGTTACCATAGTAACAAATTGCATGCCATATTAGTGCAAAACAAAAACACAACATGCGGTGCAAAGACACTGTTACTTAACCTAATAAAAAAGTTGCATTTCCAGTACAGGACTTTGAAATAAATAAAAGATAAGGAGAGAGATTGGTAGCTGGACTGCAGCGATACATTTTGGAGACGGAAAGTAAAAGGGATGAGGGTGCAGGAATTAAAAAAAGGCTAAGAGAGGATAAACCAAAATGAAGTTGGGATCAGAATGAGTGAAACGAGGAGGAAAGCTAAGAGGGGAGGGTGGATGGGGGGGAGAAAAAGAGAGGGAGGCAGGAGGGAGGAGGCGGCGGCTGTCGTGTCTGGTGTGGTTGGGGGTAATCTGGACTAATCTGCTGGATGTTAACCTATCTGAGCAGCAAGAGCCAGATTATCCCTCTAACAATGGCCAGCCGCTCATCTGCTAAATTACTCCACTCAAAATCATATGCTTAGACACACAAGCACGCACATGTCATTCCGGCTCAGACACACATCAGCACAGGATTTTGGAGGCCCGTCGGTGTAATATATTACCCAGAGTGCTCTTGTTGGAGCTCTCATTTGCTGAATTAAATTTAAATTCACAAGAAGGGTGTTAAGTTTGAAACATGATGCCATAACAAAATCATTTAGTCACCATCCTTCCTGCCTAAGGTTGTGGAGAGTGTGACAAGAGTCAGAGACATCCCTTTACCAGCACATGGGCAAATAAAAAAAAAAAGAAAAAGATTTGATATCGGTTCTGGATGTCACTTCTGACAAATCTGTCCAATAACTGCTGAGGCATTTGACCAAAAAGAAAAAAAAAAAAAAAAAAGGCAAAAATATGGACTTCCTTGTGGCACAAAGACAAAAATGATAACACCGATTAAGTTAGCACAATTCATCTTCTGTGATGTTTCCATAAAATGTGCGTTAAATCATTAAAAAAATATGTAAGCCTTATATTTGGCCTAAAATGCATTTAAAAACATTAGTTATGAATGCTTCCCAGCAGCATATTTCAAAAGAGTTTGTACCAGAGAAAGCAACAACTTTACTGAATCGGATTAATCATGTCTTTGCACTGGAGAGTTTTGAACTAGCGCTCATGGATGCAGCAAAGACACTAGTGACTCGCTGCTTTTCAGAGAGTCAGTTGAGCCCACACAGTTTTACCCGTGACAACATTGTCTACTTTAGATGCAGTGTCTCCAGAGTGCGTGAAGGTCAGGACCTTTCAGTACTGATTTCTGGCCTTGTCCCATGTGTACAGAGATTTCTCCAAATTCATCCATCTATTTTCTTCATCCTGTTCAGGGCTGGGAGTAGAGCTTTACCCTATTACATCTGTCATCACAGGAGAGGCGGGGCTTCCCTGGACACGAACCAGATGAACAATCTCACACACACACACACACACACACAGTCAATTGGGAATGACCAATCATCTTAACGAACATATTAACTCCTTGATGCCGGATGTAGGATATATGACACATACCCCTCCGAGACCTCTGTACCAATCCCAGAATCAAAACAATAACGAAAAATAGATTTAAACAATTTTTTAAAAAAATCTAAAAAATAAGTACAATCAATAGAAAAATAAATAAAATTAGCCAATATTAATAGAGACACAAAAAAATTGTAATTGGTGACTGGTAAAGACAGAATTATTATTTTTTCAATGTATAATAAAAACTGTAAATCTAAAAAAAAAAAAAAAAATTCTGTGTATTTCATATGTCAGGTGTCAAGAGGTTAAACTAAGGGGACACAAGGAGACCATGCAAACTCCACCCAGAAAGGAGGCACGCTGACTCGTACTGATTAAGACGACAAGGATGGACAAGATTAAAAACAGTCAGGGTTAGATGTCTTGGAGACAAAGTAAGACACTAAATTGAGATGGTTTGGACGCATAAAGAGGAGGGATAGCAAAGACAGTCGTAGATGGAGATGTTAGTGAGGAGAAAAAGGGCAGGCTTCTGGATGTGGTGAAAGAGGATACAGAGTTGGATGGTGTGACAGAAGAAGAAGACAAGTACAGATGGAAACGGAGGATCTGCCCTGAAGGAAAAAGCTGAAAGAAGAACTCTTCAGTTTCAACATTTGATATGTTGTCTTTGTACCAATTTCACCTACATGAAAAAATTCAGTGCACTCCAAACATTTTACACATAATCCCATTTGTTTTTCTGGAAGATCATTTATTTTCTTTTAAAACAACAAACTTACAGTCAGCATTTTTAATAGTAATACTTCTGCTAAAATGCCAATAAAACAGGACCAGAGTTTTATTTATGACGACAGTAATCAGAACAAAGATATGCAAAGATGTCCTGCAATTCCTTTACTGTATGTGTGTTATTGGGAACAAACAGAGGGACCCTGTTATTCTGATATAGAAACAAGATTACACCATGTAGATATGTAAGTAGGTACAGAGACGGAGATAGAAAGAGAGGCAAGTCCGTTGCAATGACTCTTTCTCAGGTCAACTTACCTGATCCATGCGTGGACAGGTTTGCTGGCACAATTAAGGAAAGAAAAAAACTCACAAAGGTCACTGACTTAACTTGAACCTGACAAATGTTACTTCAAATAATTTACTGAACATTGACCAATAAAAAGCCGACATTTGAATTGTGGTTCAACAGAATCATAAAAAAAAAAAAAGAAACGAAACTGGCCTGAACAAATGAGTTGGTACTCCTAGAAAAGATTACGAATAATTTGTCAAAATGTATTACTGACAAGCCACAATGCTTCTGGGAGATGTCTTTTGGACAGATGAGAAAAAATATCTCTCTCTGGCAAGTCACATATTGCTTTATGTTACCAGAAGCAAAAATAAAACACTGAAAGAAAAGAAGGGTGTAGCTACTGTGAAACGTGGACAAGGCTGCTTTGTTGCATCTGACACAGGCGTGTCTTAAACTGTGCAGGGTACAATGAAATCTCAAGACCATCAAAGCGTTCTGGACCACAATGCAGTGTCAGAAAACTAAGGACCCAAAACACCCAGCTAAAAACAGCCATGGGTGGCTAAAAGCAACACAGACTAGTCTGAAGTGGCCTTCTGATCTAAATCCTCCTGAACATCTGTGGAAAGAGCCGAAACATTCAATCTGGAGAGGAAACCCTTCGAACCGGAGGCGGCTGGAGCAGTTTGATCACGAGGAGCGGACCAAACCATCTGTGACAGGAGTCTCAGTGGGAGTTACAGGAATCACTGGACTTCAGTGATTCACTCAAAAGGTTGAGCAACAAAATAATAAGGTGAGGGTAGACTAGTTTATTTTATTTTTTTTTATGATCCTGTTGAACCACAAGTTAAAAGCAAGGTGGGATTTTAGTTAGTTAATGTTCAGTAGATGAATGAAAGTTGCACCTACAAATTTGCCCATGTGTAAATTCTAACTTTGCACATTGAGTGTTGCTGTTTAAATTAGTGTGAAATATTTTAAGTATTTTTCCTCTTTATCATTTGTTAACAGTTGGTAGACATGTCAGTGGACAAGGGGAAAATGAGCACATCTAATATTTGCTGTGGCGGATCTACACAACCGGCATTAGTGATGCTGGTGTCGATGTCTAAACGAAGCAACACAACTGTCTGGTCAAAAAGATGCTGTTCTGTGCCCCTCGGACTCATCTTAGTTCATTGTGCTTCTGTAAAAACAAATCCACGTGAAGGAGATTAAAGATGAATTAAACCGGGGTGTCTAAACAATTTTAACAGGTCAGTGTCTGTCTATTGTTTTGTTATATCAGGCTTAAAGTGGATTCTGTGGGTGCACAAGCAGGCACACTTTGTGCCCCACCCGCCATCATCAAATTAAATTTACCGCTCATATGTATTTGGATCGCTTATTCACACTAACACACACCCCGCAATCGCATAATCCAACACCAGATTGAGAACACCTTTAAGATACGATGTGATTATGATTAGGGATTATGATCAAATTATGACAGAGTGACAGATTAGACAGAGTTAGTGTGTGTGTGTGTGTGTGTGCGCACGCAGGGATGTACGGTGGTGTCAAATGTTGTGTTTTTTTGATAAGAACAAATACGTTTGTGAAGATCAAGCACAAAGCTGTCACAGCAAGTTTCATTAATATCTTCATGACTTCATCTGCAGATGGAGACTTAAATTTTGAAAACCGAGCACAAGACAGAAATCATGATGGATTTGGAGATGCGGAGTAAACTACTCCAACATGTTACACGTATTAAGTGCACTGACAGACACCTCCTACTGAACCAGGTCGAAAATGTAATAGATCTCATTACATGTTACGCACTGATACTAGGTGTGTTTGTTTGTTTAAAGGCAGGGTATGCGATATCTAGATCACGTCATACCTGCTGGTATTTGAAAAAAACGTGGATAGCTAGCTCCTCCCCTCTCCTCTCTCCAGCGCTCCCCAAGAAAACACACCCCATCCCGACTCAAACCGTCCCATAAGAGGCTGGCTGGAGCAATGTTAGTTGAGGTTTGGAGGGCGGGCTGAACCATGTGTTTATGGAGTCAGGTTGTGCTTTTCTTATAGTGGTATAAATGTTGCCCAGCTGTTTCCTGTCCCTTTGTGTACGAGTTGTCATTTTTCATTCATCCCCACTAGTGCTGTAAAGCCACACAACAAGCAGGAAGGCAGAAATCGTCTCAGCTCCTTCAAAGCTGATCTCGTCATTCTAGTTTGTACTCCGTTTTCTTTTTCATCTTCACCACGGTCTTCTTCCTTAAATTCATTGATGGTTGGAAAACAGTGAAAGTGGTACCCTGCTGCCACCAGGTGGTCTGGAGTGGTATTCTGCCAAGTCAGTACATCCTACCGGCTCAGTCACTGGGAGCGGAGATGCAACGGCCGAAAGGACCGAGGTGGTCGACCCTGACCCCTGCTTATCCTACTGCAGTTTATATTATTCTGATTAGAAATATCACAATGTGGACAGCAGACTCCGGTGATGGTGGGCTCTAAAATGTTTGAAAAACATTTTCTAAATGTTGGCCTTTAATCACTCTTTTTCACTTGTGCTGTCCAATCCTAAACCATAAAAAAAATAATTGTAGTTAAGTGTTTTATGATGCTCGTGAAGCTCAATAAGATTTTTTTTTTTTTTTTTTTTGGGGGGGGGGGGGTTAGTTGCATCTTGAATATTCCAATTGAACTGCTACTCAGGTTCAGGATGATACAACCTGTGCTAAATTAATTATATTAATTAATTACAATTTCCGCTGATTTGTGATTTTACACTAATGTCCAGTGCTACAACTGGACTAGTTCGAAACTCAACAGAAATCAGTCGGTGGCCCCCGCTTTTGTAAATAAGTTGAGTATTCCCGTCTGTGCCGTTCAGGATTTGTGAGCGCACACCGCTTTGGCTGGGACACGAAATCTACTCGTAGTGGCAGACTTCAAGAGGACACACAGAAACATACAGACACCATGTGACTTCTTACATTAAAATACAACAGCCACCACCGGGCCCTTGGCAGGTATTTTATTTCATATATAGACGCTTTCTGTAATCAAATGTGAGTGCAATCAAACAACAGCAATACAAACATTACCAATGCAGTCTGAGAACCAGGAACGGGGTTAAAACAGGGAGTTCACTCACTCTACACAGCGAGCAGCTAGTAACCTCATGGACAACATTTAAAAAATGAAAACCTTGCTTCTGTCAGGACAGTCTGCTGTCATGTGCACCTCCAACCGCGATAACGTTGAGGCTTACACTCTCCATACAGAAAGTCCAACCAGTGATGCAACAAAGGCGCCCTGCCCACCCGACCCGTCACTCCAAAGCCATGAGTCCAACTCGCACTCGGCTATGCAGCGATCACCTCCCAATCTCCCCATCATGATTATCGTCGTCATCATCATCCCAATAGTATCAACAAACAAAAATAAAATTCAAATCATTTCCACTTCTCAGCAGGAGTCAGAGTCCGGAGGTCCTTCAGGTTCAGTCAGTGTCAACCATTGGCCGTCCATCCAGAATGATTAGAGAACCACATAGTTGTACATGTAGAACCAAAGTCCTCATGCAGTGCCCTGCGACAGTGGCACATCACATACGTGCACAGGTGGAAGTGGGGGAGGGTACTTATGTTTCTGTATGTCTGTGTAAGATGTGTGTGTGTGTGTGTGTGTGTGTTTTTAAAGAGGGAAGAAGCGAGGGTGTTAGGCAATTATCAGACCCAGGAGCACAAAAAAAAAAAAATAAAAATAAAAGTCCAGGAGAAGAAGAGTTAAATACAGAGTCCTTATGGACCTCATATGTCTTCTTGGCCCTCATAGAAACTTTCACACACAAACTCTCTCGCACGCTGGCAAACATACGTGCATGATAGGTCCTCATGTCATTGTGAAGTCAGGTGTTCAATGTTAACATTCAAGAAAAGAAAAGAAAAGAAAACAGACACCTCAATGGTAAAAATCGTCTTTACCATCACAATGCTTCAGTCCATAAAATCTTGATATTTTTGAAAAGTGATTCAGCTTTTCCTCCTGGTTTAAAGCAGTATGCATGTGTTTAGTTGTTATAGTCTTTGTCCCACTGCTGCGAGCACACACACACACACGCACATGTGCGCGCACGCACACGCACACACACACACACACGCACACACAACCAACATACGCACACTCACGCACTCCAGCACACACCACATGTCCTCTTTGAATGGAGAAAGACATGGCGCAAAGGAGAGACACTCCTCCTCTGGGTGGATGCATGGATCCTGAGGAGGAGACGGGAGTTGTTGCCATGGCTACCAGGGGTCATCTAGCTCACCAGCACTCTGAGGGGATAAAGAGAAGAGACGGGACAGTCGTTTATTAGTGTTGTAACTTTCACTACACAATATTTACTGTTAGTTTCACTGATACCAAAGTCTGAACCTGCCTCCTGTTTATAATCTACTCATACTGATTGAAGAATGGAGGAACATAGTGATGCTGCGCTGCCCAGCCTGTAAGTTCATACAACCAGAACCTCTGATGACTCACCTTGCGGAGAATCACGAGGCCAGCTGTCAGGCTGAAAAACAGGAGAGGAATGGAGAGAATGGAGTCCCTAACATCTAAGCAGCTTCCTCTTACTCGTCTTTGCCAGCTCACAAAACAAAGCAGCAGGTGTTTATAGGCTTCACTACAACACCACAACAACTATTGTCTTATAGTAGACAAGTGATCAAAAAGAAACCTTTGGGATTAAAGCTTCGAGCTGACAACGAGGAGAAAAAAAAAAAAAAAAAAAAAAAAAAAAAAAAAAAAAAAAAAGAGGACTTGGGCTTTGCATTAATTGTTTGCAAAAACTTCACAGGCCACAAAGACACAACCACGCCACACAGAGCGGAGTGAGGACACGGTGCCGTTTCGATGAAAGTGTCGGGGCTCGACCCTGTGTCAAATGTCGTCAGATTGTCTGACGTTTTTTCAATTCAAGGAAATAATTTTGAGTGAACTTTTCAGCTTTTTTGTGTCCTGTTACAACCCTGATCTACACACAACCACTGTGACTGATATGACAAAGGACAAGAAGCTACAAAGTTCAGTTTACAGAGAGAAACACGCATCCAGTTGACAAAAATCATACCATCATACTTAAAATCTCTTTTTATTCGTTCATTTGTTACTTGCAGTACTGATTTTTCCACACAAAACCAAATACAACTCAAACATACGCACATATACACAGTGCTTTGCATAACTTTGCCTCTTTTTTTTTTTTCTTTTTAAGTGCTTTAAATTTTGAGAATGATAGGTGCTGTACATCCATTACCATAGCCAGGTCAGGCCGTGTGCAGACAGATAACCTCCCTCTTGGTGCTTTTAAAGAACACTGTGGGTTGAGCAGTCTGTTTCAACTGAACATTCACAGAAAGATTTAAGATTGCGTTGTTCTGAAGAGGCGTGGTCTTGACCTGCGAGGTATCAAATATGTCATATGTGGGCTTTTATCCAGTCATGAAATTCAGAAAGCCACAGTTCATACAAGCAGCGGTCAAATTTAAGCCTGGACCCGAGCCTGGACAGACATTGACAGTATGAAAGTATCAAATAGGGCGACATCAACTGGATAGTCCAACATTTTGATCAAGACTGATTTTTTCTTTTTTTTGTAATTAATGAAGGAATATGTCCTGCAAGGATCTTCAACTTCAGATCAAGAGTTTACAACGGACCTGCAATACTAATGAAGGCATTTCTATAGTTGTATACTTTTATACGAGTAATACAAGTGAGGGTGTAAATATAAACCATAATAAGCAAGAAAACACAAACATTGCACTCTAAAAGTTATGCAGAACTGTTACATTAAACCTTTTAGGATGTTGACATTCATTAGTTTGTCAAGTGGAGGTATATTTGACAAAAAAACAAAAACAAAGATCATACGAGATGTTTCTGTGAGAAAGAATGCTGCTACCTACGATAAACGCTCCTCTTTTTCTTTTTAAAAACTAAGTTGTCAGATTCAGATTAACTCAGCTTGACTCTCAAACGTTAATAGCTGCTCTTAAGCTTCAATGTGCTTTGAAATGAAGGCCGACAACGGCATCCTGCTAATGACATTTGTTTCAAGCTCCTACCGCTCTAGTGCTAACACGGCTCTGACGGCATTTCAAATATGAGCCACACTGTAAAAAAAAACAAAAAACAAACTAAGCTGCAGTTCAAATTATTGCATTTCTTATAAGAAAAAGATTTTTGTTCTTGTTGCTGTGAATCTTATGTGAAATCCACCTGAGTAACACTAACCTGGAACACCAACCTGCTGAATGAAGAAGCAACATTTTCCAGAGCCAAGACTGTTCAGAACCACCTTACATCGCAGATATATGGATTTAGTCCAGGGGAATTGCAAAAAGAGAAACAGGACTGATGATTGGCTCCGTTCTCAGTCACTCAGACTCATGCAGTCACATGTGCATACATACATAAACATAAATGAGCGTGTTCTGAGTCCGTAGATGGAGCAGGCCTGGAAACAACGCAGCACTTTGTACAGCTGCAGTTCACTGTCTCCACTGCTGTTCTTTGTCAGGTCATCCACTGTAAGCGGGTGTGGGATGAGGCGGGAGGGGGGGGGACTAAGAGAAGAGGGAGGGGCAGGGAATCAGCCAGAAGCAAATACTGGGGAATGTCAGCCATATAAAGCAGGGGTCACTTTGCTTCACCCACCACTTCTGAATGAAACACTAAATTATCGATTTTTTTGGTATGTAAACATTAGAGTGGTCAAGTTATAAAAGTGACCAGCATGATTTGGGAAAAAAGCCTCAGTATTTGGAAGGAATGATACAGTGAGAGTGATGGAGACAGAATTTGAATAGAAAGAGGCCATTTTAGTTTTCATTGTATTATCAACATATAAGTGATTCATCATAAAAGAGCATTAAATGGCCAGAGTGCCCGTTCTAGTTCTGGGAAGGGGAAAAAAGCGTGGGAGATCATATAACATCTGACGTATCTCTGGAGTAGGAAGAATGGGTGGGTGGGGGCATGCTCAGTCACAGGAGGTATCAGACTCGGGGGCGGGCGTATCTTGGCTGGCCTCCGGCTCTGCAGTGACAGGTGAGGGCGGGGGCGAGGGGGGAGAGGGAGGGGAGGCGGGCTGCTCCGGTCCCTCGTCGTCATCGCCGTCGTGGGACCTTTTGCTCTCTCCTGCTCC
The DNA here is from genome assembly GCA_014839995.1 of Xenentodon cancila. Taxonomy (NCBI): domain Eukaryota; kingdom Metazoa; phylum Chordata; class Actinopteri; order Beloniformes; family Belonidae; genus Xenentodon; species Xenentodon cancila. Next base: position 9,819,129 of record CM026218.1, read on the forward strand.
TTCGACAGCACTCTCCCCCCGCAGGTGGTAGGCGGCCAGAGACTCCTCCAGCACCGTGCGGTACTGCCCCCGGTGGTGCAGGCGGAACTGCCGCAAAGCCTCCAGAAGATGAGTTGCCGTGCTGCCACCTCCCTCCTCACTCTCCTCCTCCTCCTCCTCCTCCTCCTCCTCTCCCCCCGCACGGGCCTGAGGTGACACGCCAGGGTCAGACTCTGCAGACAGGCTCCATGATCAAACACACACGAGCATACTTCCAACAAGCAGCGGCACAGTGTTCCCATCACTGACACACAAAATTATAGTACAACCAGGCCAGAGAAATGCCACCTCTGACCCTGTCACCAACAAGACTTCTGTAATATTTTCTATGTGGTATAACAGGAGAGTTGAGGGGTAGAAAACCGAACCCACACTGTCCAGATAAAAGTGCCTGCAAGTAAAGATTTGGCTGACATTAATGCAACAAAAAGACATGTTTTTTGGGGTTTTTGTTTTTGTTAAACATCCTCACACTCACCCTTGAGGGCCGTTTAAAGTCATCCTTCCTGGTTTCTGCATCTACAGACTGACTTACAGGCCCATTTGGGGTTATCTAAAGAAGCTTCCCATGCATGGTCATGTAACTCGACTGCAGCATATAGTAAAGTGGATAACAGGCCATTCTCCTGTAGAGGCTCATTTGAGTTATGTTTTTTTTTTCCTCATGTAAGGGGGATTTATCAAAATGCATGCACAGTACCAAATGTTTGGACTAAACATTGTTAATTGCAGAGGTGCCGAGTGGACGGGAACAGATGACAAAATCTACGTTGTACAGGCCTCGTCATCACGGTGATGAGAAACTAAAAATCAGCTTGTTGTGATTATGCAGCTGCATTTCTCCTGTGAACCAGGAAAAAAATAAGCATCTTTAAATCATGTCATTCTATTTTAATCAATTTCTTCCTGTGAGATACAACCTTTGAATCTTTGAACTTCTGGATTAATGGCCTTTCAGATAGGAGGCAGTATGTGCTGCACTCACGGCAGAGGGTGGGGGGCTGCACAGGAGAGAAAGGCCCAAACTGCAGCTGCGCACTTTCAGGTTTACTTTTTTGCATTTTAAAAAAAAAAAAAAAAAAAAAAAAAAAAAAATTCAAAATAGAGGGGAAAAACTAAAACACTTTTACTCTACTTTTTAAAAATACATTGTCAGTTCAGTCACAGTAAGTCTACAAAATCATATTGTGCCACTCAGGAATGTGTTCCATCACCAAATCCAGCTTCGACGTTAACGACTTCTGGAGTAACGTGCTGCACACCTGTGTCCTATCTGAAAGGCCGTTCATGTTCCTTGGATGTAAAATCCCTGTCACTGGAAACCGCTGCATCTACATGCCATGCACATGCCCCCGCATACATGTGACCTCACCATGCCCAAGCAGACCTCTTCAAACGGCGCTAGAGACCAGCTATTGAGCAGTGCTCGATTACAGCATCAGAATGGAGCACTCGTACTGATCAAATAAGCCAAACTTTAGGAGACAGTCGTGCTTGGGCACGGTACGGAATACTGAGTGAGTTCACCCGAGGGTGTCGAGACCCTGACACATGAAACTGGTGTGAAAAACCGTGAAGATACAAGGTCGATCCTTCTCTGTCTCTTCATGTTGTCTGGACAAAGAAGAAGCTCGAAAAGACCCCACAAAGCCAAAAGTGCAACTACGACTGACATAAACTCTGTCTCACAGATAGATGGTATTTTGTGGTGTAGCTTAATATAACCAGAAAACAATAGATTAAAAAAAAAAAAAAAAAAACATAAATGAAAGCAAATTAAGTGAATTAAGCATTAGATCAGTTTGTAATGCACAACATAGTCCAAGATCAGTTCCTGTAATTATAATCATAATCATTATATCATCAGATTAGTTGTTGATTGACATTTGTGTCATTTAAGATTCAGCTTCATACATCAAAAATTAATAAACAATTGATTTACATTTCAATTGTCATTACAATGAATAACAATCCGATTGATGTCAGTGAAAAACCTAAAGAATGTGGGCCAAAAGGGAAAAAAGACGACGACAACAAACGTCAAGATACTCGAGCTCTCCCAACAGACTGCTGACTTTGTCTTTTATGGCCTTTATGCCGACTTAGTCATTTATTTTATAAGCAAAATGAACTTAGACTTAAGCACTCTAAAGTACAACTCTGAAGGAAAAGCACTCAATGCTGAAGAATTCAGAAGGTTTACCAAGCTCTTACTGTAAATCCCATTTCAATGACAAAAGTAACATTGACACAGGACTTTGATGCTTTTCAACATGGATCCACTGAGTTTCATTATGCTTGACCAAAAATTATTCAATTTGTTCAATCCCCCAGACTTCTCTCTCTCACGCATACATATCCGTACACCAAAGAGTGCCCTTGTCTGGGGTAGTGGGCCTTCATGAGGTCATGTTGAGGGAGGATAAAAAGTTTGAGAAAGTAAAAGGCTTTAGAAAGCGTTACACTCACCCCTTCCTCTTCTCGGTGAGGATTCAGCCTGTTGTACACTGCCTCGATCACACTTCGTCTGCAAACATAAAACCAGCGCATGGTAAGCTCCTTGGAGATGAACAACATCCAATATGTTAATTCTCCGTTCATTCTTAGCAAATGTAAATTAATTGAGATGCAAAAGGACCTTGTGTAAGTACTATCCAGATCCGATCACATAATCTGAAATCAGGGGCTGAACACGTTATTTCTGAATGACTGGGATCGAGAGCAAATAATTGTGATCGTGACATCACTTGTGTTTAGGTAACGGTTCCCCGACCGTCGGTTTTGCTCAGAAAGCCAAGTGGGTACTCTTTATCATTAAATCTGCTTATTATTTGTATGTGGCATTCCAAAATGTATTTTTTATTTTTTTTTTTCAAAATTTAAACAAACACTGATAAAAGGCTAACGATTCTCCAACAAAGGTGGCATCTCTAAATAGTCTTGACAAGATCTAAAACTACGATTGAACAACAATCCATTTAGACTGAATTTTAGACTATAGATTAGACATTTATTCCAACAGAATAAAAGTTGCAATATTACCATGAAAAGGCCAGCAGGCAGAGTCATGCAGGACTGCTGCACACCAGGCACACCCGAGACGGTGGTGGGAACCCCACATCTACCCCAGCAACACCCACCTCCCCACCCCATACACAAACACTACTGCTGCCGCCCCCGCGCAAAGGGAGCAGACAGGAACCAGCAAGCAACCCCAACCCTCAGCACCAATCCTGTCCTCCCTGTCCACCCAGTCACCTGCCCCAACCAACTCTACTCCCCTATCCAACAGTGGCCCATGAAGGGGAGACGGACACCAGCCAGGCACCATGAGGCGACAGCCCACCCAGCCAGAAGACCCAGTGACACCACCATCACAGCCGAGAGCACGACAGCCAGGATGACCAGGGAGGAGGCAGCCACCCGCTCCCAAAGCCCCGGGCACCCAACTAGAGCTGTTGTCTTAAATTGTAAGATGTTATTTCACAAGGACAAAGAATCAAGATAAAATGTCTCAAAGCAACAGCAAGATAATCCATGTGGACAGCAAAGTATGATAAATTTACTTGAATGTTTTAGGGCTGGACCGAACACTTAATATATCCAGATGTTTGCCTATGATGTGTACATCTGGATTTTGCTTTGGATTTTTTTTCTTTTTTTTTTGAGGGGGGTGTTGCAAACTGTCAGCTGCAATATTCAAAGCCCTCACTCGCTGCCAGCTGTGAACATCACCTGCATGCTTCAGTTATTTATATCTGTTAGAACAGATGGCATGTCTGGGACCTCAGTAGTGTGAAACACTTTAAATTGAGTGATGATAAGTTGGCAAATCATAAACTCCTTCCCTATCATTTTTATTTTAAGAAAATGTTTTTTCACTTGCGCTCAACTTCTCTGTACTGCACTTCTGTTGCACACTCCTCAGTTGGCACCTAAGACATTAATAACATGCTTTCTGTCATGTTCGTCATGGTCACGGGTGTGCGTGCTAAACTCGCTCTGCCTCGCGTGTGGACCAGTGGATCTCGGTTGTGCGCCTGTACGGACATCACCTGAGTGCACTCATTTGGTCATGCAGGTGTCAGCCGCAGTCGTTTCATACCTTATACAACCACGGCTTTCAATGTTTGTTAACTCTGGAGTCCATAAAACAAAAATCGCATTGAGGTGAGGCCCATTATGTTCTACGTGCATGTGCGTATTAAAAGCAGTTAGTTGTATTTTGTTTACTTGCTGGCCAGGCCTCCACCTGGTGGAAGGTTAGGGATGTTCTCTGAGGCAATGCTCCTTAGGACAGACACCAGGTCAGGGACTCCTGCCTCCCCACAGTTTCTCACAAGCTCTACAAGAAAATACAGGCAACAAAGAATATACATATTAGTATATTAGACACTGAAATCTGAGATTTAACTACCACATTTCTCTACAAGAACAAGAAGTGGGTTGGGATCTGACACACCACTTCTTTGCTTTTGTGGCAAGATCCGAGAGCAGAATAATATTAAAGAATTATAATTTATAACAATGGTTTAAATGTAAAAAACTGCATGTGTGCGTGGGTTGTAGTGCATGTTTAAAATGCTGACCTTCAACACGGTTTTCTAGGTATTTATCCAATTCCTCTTCCTTCTTCACAGCCTCCTCTGAAACCTTGGGCGCTCCAGGTAAACACACCAAAACCACGCTCATATTATCCCTGCTCCCCTATGGAAAGACAACAGCAGAATTGAGTTACATTACAATTTTATAGTAATTATAAATAATTACAAACGACCCATTTTTTATTGGATTGTGGAACAAATACTCAAAAGAACCTACAATGGAGAAAAGTTGGAAAATATTATTTTTTGCTCACCTGTCATTGTGGCATTTTGAAATCTACCAGCCACTCAATTTCTTTTTTACCTTGTACTTTTATAGGCACTCTTTTTTTCCCCCCCCATCGTACACAGAAAAAGACATTTGGCCCAAGACATCAGCTGTACATAACTAATTCTTTCTTTCTTAAGGACATTACCAAGCAACCAGCTGCCCAAATTTATGAGTAAGTATGAAAAAATATTAAAGTATGTAAAAAGAAGAGAGAAAAAAGTAATTAGCCGTAGATTTTGAAGATTGATTTTCCCCTTTTTTATAATAGTTTATATATTCACACATTTATTAAAACATTAAAAGCCATGCATGTATTTACACAAGCACAGAGTCCTAACTCCTGGCTCTTGAGATGTTTTCAGTGAGTGGTTTAGAGGTGATTGTTGCCATGCAGTTGCATCTTAAATTTGCAGATGCAAATCATATTATGTACTTATAATCTCACTATGGACCAGAACGTACCCAACTTACAAAGTATTGGGTTGTTGTGTACATACAGTTTTATTAACTTTGATTAATAAACCAATTATTCATAAATTATGTGAATGTGTATCAAGAAGCGTAAGATCTGAGGTGTTTGCAACTTCAGCTGACTTTAGCTGACTCTGGCTGACGAGAACTGGTGTCAACAGTGAGTGTAAAGTAGAAAAACTGCATCAAGCCTTTGCCAATCTCCAGGAAATACTGGTTTAAGCGTTGCTCTCAGAGAGAACACATACTTTAAAAAAAAAAAAAAAATTCTTACTGGAGAGAACACAATCAAATTAAATCACCAGAAGGGTGAAAATAAAAACAACAAACAGCATTGAGAAACGACTCACCACACTAGGTTTAGCTTCAGAGTTTGTGGTTTTCAGTTGATCATCGTTCTGTTCAGATTGCATGACTGACAGGCGGTCACAAACAACAGGATCCGATAGACATGCATTTGCCAGACTAGTTTCTAAAAAACACATTTTACCACCAAAACCCAACATTTAACAGTCAAATGTGTTTAGTGTGGTTACATGCAAAACACAGTTGACGTTTGACCATGGAACGATGGAAAAAAACAAGCAGTGCAAGTTGTTTGTGCGATGATTTCTTTAAAACACAAACAAAAATGAAAAGGCCAAGAATGTGTCATGGAATTGATTAGTAAAAGCAGGTAGCAGACACCGTTAGTTCCACAAAAACAGTTGAAGGTGAGTTTAAAAAAAAATCTCTCGTTATAAAAAAGTAGCTGCCTGCTGTACTATTATAACATGTTGCGTCTCCCTCTTGTTTTGCGAATTTCCCCGTTGGAATTCCCTTCCTCAAGGTGACCTTACCTGGAGTCTTGCCCTTTCATTGGCTTTAGCTAGAACCAGAATTCATTCCCCTAGTTACTCCATTTGGTTTAATTCCTGTTGGCCATCGGCAATGGTTCAGTGGCGCAAATGCAAGCGTCGTTGATTTGTTCGTATGATGACTACGTCCCAACCAACTTCCAATTTGTCAGCGACACAACAGTAAGCTCTGCCACTGGCAAATCGGACTAAATATCAACTTGTTGGCTGAAAGAGCCCAAAACTGGTCTGGCAGGGGCAACGCAGCTTTGTTGTGGATAAAGAAACACACACTACCCTTGTGTCAATCAAACTGCTAGTTATTTTTAAAGGAACTTTTTTAATTATTATTGTTCATCGCTTTCAATAATTGATTGAAACAATTTTTTATCAATTTTTTTTTTTAAATCCAAGGTCATGCCCTATTTGATGTTACTAGTTGCACATGTACAATATTTTAGCAGCAGTGTGTAATAACAACAAAGCATGCGATTTCTAAACATTTGTTGACTGTACACATTCAAAAATGTATCTTTTAAAATTAACTTTATACTCTGAATAGTATCTTGTCAAACTGTAAGCTGTGTTCGCAAAACACCTCTTCCTTATTATTATGGCAACCTGCAAAGTTCAAAAATGGTACTGAAATTAAAGTTTTGCCTTACACCAGTAAAATGAAAGACAGCTATAAGCTGTTAGTGTAATTTCATGTTTTTATATCATACGTAGAAAAATCCTTACCTTATGAAGACATGTGTCCACCACCGAGTTACAGACCTTCTCCAGGTCGTCACAAACCAGCAGTCGTGAGCGGACGAACTCACATAGCTCCTCGTTGGACATCACGTCCCAGATTCCATCACACGCCAGCACCACAAACTCGTCTCTTTCGGCCGCCCGCTCTAGCACACAAACCTCGGGTTCAGGGCTTACCAGCTGCTCCGTGGGGCCCTTACCATCCACACATTTGTAGTCATAGTCCCCCAGGGCTCGAGACACAGCCAGGGAGCCATTTACCCTTTGGATCATTACGGAGCCGCCAGCATTCTGGATGCGCTCCTTTTCGCGGGGGTTGCAGGGCTTGTGGTCCTGGGTGGAGAAGCCCACCTTGTTGTCTCGACTCAGCACAGCCCGTGAGTCGCCGCAGTTAATGAAGTAGAGGTGACCCGGGCTGAGCAAAACGCATACAGCTGTTGATCCACTGCGGTCTAGGCCCTGCCGCAGGTCAGAGAAGTTGCGCATGTATTCGTCAATGTTCAGGAACCCTGAGCGGATGCCATCCTTCACGCCTTCCACGGAACCCGGTCCTGACCCAAACTCTGCTCCTCCTGACAAGATATGCTCAAGCAGGTGCCCAGAACAGTAGTTGGCTACTCGGGAGCCAGCATGGCCATCGTATACTGCAAAAAAGGACCAGTCGGTGAGACCATGGGGAAGGCCCACCACGGCTGTGTGGGCATCCTCCATTTCGACCCGCCAGCCCTGCATGGAACTAAGACCATAGCGTAGCCCATTGCCCTCTCCGTGGGCACTATGTTTCTCCGTCTTCGGCTTGTCCAGGAATGCACCCATTGCTGTTTATAAGCTGGTGATCAAACAAGAGAAGAGAAAATGGAAAATAAAATCTTTATTTTCTTTTTCTGCTTTTTTTTTTTTTTTTTTTTTTACAAAGTCAGCCAATTTCATCATAAATTAAAAAAAACTGCCATGTACAGATCTAAAAATAGTATTAGACTGATAAAATTTTTGTGCGGTTAGATCTGTTTGCATCAACTTACTGTTCAGACATCTGTGAATGTTGACCACCATGTTACAGCAAAGTGAAGCAAGGAATAATAAATTATTAATAATATCTCATTTGAGCCAAATCTAGAAACCATAACTCTTCCCATTAGTAAAACAAATTCTGTCTTTCTGTTTAAGTCCACCCAAGTCTGAAAATGTGTCATCCATGTATGGTTCAAGGTTGCATTAGTATTGTACATGAACCCCGCTCAGACTAGAATTATTGAGCCTATCCATCTATATCTCCACCACTGATCTAAACCCACAACTTCAAACTGTGCTCCATTTGCTGTATCTCAGAAGTGAGATGCTGATATTCTTTTGCATCTGGTTTTTGCTTTGCATCAAAAAGCAAATTCTCTTCAGACGTTTTACAGTAGAGTTAAGGAAGCAATGAGTTAATACTGCTCTGACAGCACTTGGTTTAATGCTTGACACTCCAACTAAGAAATCTGACTTCTAATTTGCCTTCTTTAATTCCCTCCCACTCAAATGTTAGAAATTATCTCTTAATTGTCATTGAATGCTCGGATTAGTAGCAACAGTGTTCCTACTTGCAACAATCAGTGAAACTTAGCCCATAAAAACAACTGTTCTTCTTATTCTAAAAAATTTAAACATAGAAAAATGGGCCAATAGTGAAGCCCACGGCTTACCACTGGCTGTTACCCATCTGCATTTCCATAAATTTGGCCAGCTCATCACATAATTGTGACAATATGGTATCTTAAAGAGGGATCATAAGTAACAAATGATACCACACAGAACACACAGACTGTGGAAGGACACGTCGGTTGCAGCGTACTCTCCTATGACACCACAAGTCCTTTGCTAAACAAGTAGTCTGTATAAATATTAGAAAGGTTGGAACATGAATCAAAAGTGTAAAGCTGTGAAATTTGTATATTTCTCTCCAGTGGAGTAGCAATTGGGTGCTTTGACTATTATTCTGTGAACAATTAAAAAGGTATGTGAACAACTAACAAAACTGAGCTCAAAGCCTAGCTATTTAAAAAGCACTGTGTTAATTCAGGGCTCACGTATTATTACATAATTACATTCACATATTTTCCGCAACAGTCAGGGCTTTAGGATTGACGTTAAAGACGATAACTACACGTACATCCTCTGTTCATGTTTTCACACAACAACATGAAGCGCTTCAGCCACTCAGAAAGGGTTGCAGGGAAGTTAAGGCATTCCACTGTCAACAAAACTTTGTATGCCATCATGACTGACATAAACGGAAGTTTAAAATGGGAACTACATTTGTCTGTATGAAACATTTTTGGGTTCATCAGAGCTCTATGCACAACTCATTTTTCAGGGTTTTTTGCAAATTAAAAAAAACAAACAAGTGAAATAAATAAATCTGATACCCTCTGTTAGTCATATAAAAGATAAAATATAAGATATAATACGCTTGGTGTCTCTAAGTTAGTTCTTGATGCTTGTGGTTCCGTAGATTGCTCCCTACTGTTGGTACAGTGTGCATTTAATTACTAAGTGGATTGTAAGAGGCAATGACCCTGAAAAGAAAAAGACAGCTGATGAGGAGCTACAGACTACAGGATTACACAGTGGCTGCAAAGCTTCTTTGAATTTGAAAACAAGTTTAAAGAGGAAAAAGTAAACAGAAAACAGACCGACATTAACTCGCACAGCAATGATTAAAATCCTTCCCAATATGAATTAATCTGACTACATGTTAATAACCCTTAGAAAGGTTAAAATGATGATATCTCTGCAGTGAACATTTCAGAGGGCATCTTTCTGTGCCATTTAGAAGACCATGTTGGTAAGGTGTGCTGGTTCAGGAGCAAGTGAGACCATAAAAAAAAAAAAAAGCTATGAAGCCTAGATTGGCGTATTCAAGAGTTCTAAAGCATATCCGGAGCCAAATCCTATGGCAAAGCAATATGTAATATCTCCATCAGCAAGTTTATTTTGAGAGCTGTAGAAGTCAATCTTTAAATGCAACAATTGTGGAATGGTTGCAGAAATGTTATTCGTTTTACAAAATAACTAAATAATTTGCCCGTGGATGCAGTTGATTGGTCAATTCCAAAGTTTGCTTGATGTGTTGCTGTATGGAAAAAGTTGCATCAGGCTTACGTGTTTTTCTGTCCAACATGCCAAACAGGCCCTCTGCACTCCATGTTTCAGATGTTTCCCTGCTCAAACACACCTGGCTAAAGTCAGTGGGTCATTGACAGACGTGCAGAATATGAGGGTAAGCTGATGGGGATCCAGTCTGGTGTGTTTGAGCAAAGAAGCATCCAAAACATGAAGACAGTGGGTCCTGAGGACCTGCACTGTGGAACACGCAACAAGAAATAGAGCGACAAAAAAAATATTCTTTACTTTTTAAGAAAATATATGTATACATACTATAATTTGGTTTAGATAGTTTAACACCTTCTTCACATTGTTAAACTAAAGTTTTCTGATGCTTAGTCAGTTTTATATTTTTTATTTTTTTTCCCCTAATCATATTTCAGTTCAGATCTTCAGACGATAACTGTGACGTTATGTGTTCCTGTTGTCAGTGTTGCAGCATTTGTGAGATATTGAAATAACAAAAAAATTAAAAAAGTAGGAGGACAAAAGAGCACTCTGACAAGATTGAAATTTTTTTTTCCTGGAATTACTTCCCACATTAGCACACATGTGGCATGACAGGCACGTGTCCAAAAAAGGCAGTTACATGCAAGGAGTGACTAACAGCTGGTTTCAGAGGAAGGTGTGTGTGTGTGTGTGTGTGTGTGTGTGTGTGCCTGCACATGCGCTTAGTGTTATAGTCTATGTCCAAAAAAAAAAAAAAAAAAAAAAAAAAAGATGCTCTATAAATAAGCCAAGACGGTTTAGATTTCATGACCGGAGTGAAGCAGAGTGGCCTGGCCATTCATATTTTACTGTTTTGTTTTGTCTGTTTGCTTTTATAAACATGACATACAAAGAAAAAACATTTCTAATTCAGTGTTAACGCTTACATTTTGTCTGTAATTTTATGTGGATGAGTTTTTGCATGTTTGTATGAGAGAAGGAAAAATCTGTAACATTCACCAGCAGTGATTCTCTCTAAAAATAAAACAAACACTCTGCCATTGCTTAGCAACCACCCACCCTGCAGTGCAAACATCCAGGCTAAGCTTCATTCAGTGACATCCCCCTCCCAATGCCTTTCTCTCACATGCTGAAAAAGAAACGCGCACATACTCAGCCGCTTGGTCGCAGGAGGAAGACGAAGTTGCATCATCCGTCCATTAAAGCAGCTGCAGCAGCAAGAACCAAAAAGGAGACAAGCAGACTGCAAGACCATATGCAGACACTGTGAGATTTTGCCGGCTGTCAACAGCACACAACGGTGATAGTAAAGACGCTCGTAGGAACGGAACAGAAAAGCCCAGAAAATAATTCCATTGAGACATCAGACTGAAACCAGGAACTCTCAACCACTTAACCCCCTCAAAACTGTTCTCACCCATGCTGCAACCACAAATTGAAACCAACACCCCCACCGTAAGACACTTGTCTGCCAAATACCAATGGCTTCCAAGAGGGAAGTGGAATGTCAGGGATTACATAATGCTGCGGAGAATCCAAATGCTACTCTAAAAACACATTCTAGAGGCTTGTTAATAAAAAAAAAACAAAAAAAAAACAACAAATTCATAATATTCACACAAGTGAGTATATTAAACCACATTTAACACAGTTTCTTTTCATCTTGTCTTCCTTTAAAGGGTACTGTTGACAAATCTCTTACGCTTTACTATACTTTACCATGACCTTGCCTCCACTGTTACATTTGAATTGCACAAAGAACACCATCATGTAGCTCTGCCACAAAGCAGATGAACCAGCATTGTGCAGTGAACCTGCAGGTTAATGAGAGCACCAATAAATGTAAAACATATCCGTATCTGCCAGTATAGATCGCTGAGTGGCAAGAACCTAAATGTTGGACTCTCAGATTGTAATCTTGTGACTCTCATAAAGCAAGCCAAAGGCAAGTACCTGAGAAACTTAAACACCGGTTTTGCTGACTCTCCTTTTTCCTATTATTTCTCAGATAGCATAGTACAAGAGGCCAAATACTAAAGTCAGCTACTGTTAATATTGTTTTAAACCAGAAAACAAACAAACAAAACCAACAACTTTCATTCCTCAAAACCTAAACCTATCCATAGCTCGGCGGTTTTTGGTGAAAACTGTGCATGTGGTGCTAAGTTTCAACTAAGATAAAAGTGGTTAGGTTAAAAAACAGATAAAATGTTCACTGCAAATTCATTAGAATAAGTGAGAGCTTAGGCCTAGAGTAAAAAATGATTGGAGTGTGTGAGGATCCATGCATCATGGAGTACAGTTATGTTGATGGGATGTGATGATAGTTCCTTCATGAAACTGGTCATCACAAGATTTGTAGAATTAAAGCAACCAGACTGGGACTGTTGACCTGAGACACTGCTAATTCAAGTGTATCCTTGTTGGCACCTTTAAAATACCAAAAGCGGAGTTGGTGAAGAGAAAGCTGAGTGAAAAGGGCACAAAATTTCATTTACCAGTCAATATTTAGTTCCAACCCACACCTATGGTAATTACCTGTGCCTAGTGAGTAAAAAAATGAAATTACAAGTTCAAGCTGGCAAAATGAGCTTTCTTCCAAGGGTGACTGGGCTCAGTCATGCAGGGAGGGGCTCGGCACAGACTCACTCTTCCTCCACACTGAAAGAGGCCAACCGAGCCAGTCTGGACACGGTGAGGATGGCTACCAAACAGTTTCCATAGGAAGTGTTTTGGACCAGTCCAACTGGAACACATCCTCAGGGAAGACTCAGTGGAGAGCTTACATCGCTCAACTGGCTTGGTAACACCTCGTTAGGTGGATTTCCATTACAGTTTTTCACAAAACAAAAGGCAAAACTCTGAATTTGTAATAAAGATACCACTACAAGGGGTCGTTTTTTTCAACAGAATAGTGTTTTTCTTCTTATGAGCGTCACTCTGCCAGTTCTCCCTCCTTATCTCATCCTGTGAGACTTCTCTTCTAAAGGATAAGAAGTCTCCACTTTGAATAAGATGGACAAAAACATCTTTAGTCTGACAAATTATTGTGATTGTTAACTATTTTCAACAGTGGTAGCGGCAGCAGGTGATCATTCAATTGATTATTCAAAGACAAAGCCCTTACATAATCAGTAATATATAATGATTGAGTAGTATTATAGCATAACTACACAGTATCAATAAGGCCAAAAACAGCTAGAAACTAGATTTTGGAGACTTAAGACTGACCGACTACATCACATTCAGTGCTGACAGAGACGTGCAAATGCACAAAAAGAATTTCCATTACAAATTGGATTATCAACACACCTGAAAACCCCCTTGTGAGAGCAAAAAAAGGGTTTTGAGGATATTTGGCAGTTTTTCTTTAGTTATAGGTGTATAGTTAAAAGGTTTTTAATGCAAATCTAGGGTTAATGAAAATGTGATTACTATCTCCCCAGTAGAGCTAGAGGAAGTGGTTAAGGAGGTGGGTGTCTGGTGGGTGTCTGGTGGGTCTCGGCCTTAACAAGTGCTCTAGTCCTGGACTTTTACCCCATACCAGAAAAGATGCTGGCTGCATGGATCAATGCTGGACTCAAATGTCTGCCTGAGCTACTATTTGACATTTCGAGAAATTCAGATTACCTCAGGAGGCTGTGACTCTTTATTACAGAGTATGTTACCATTAAACACATTTTTAACAATTTTTTTGACTGAGTGCAACTACGTTTTACAACAAAATACATCTGTGGAACTTGAAAATATTTTACATTACTGAAAATATAACCTATGAAAGACCACTGTGTATGTAGGTATGTCAAGTGTGAGTGAAAGAAGAACGACAGCTACCTATGTAATGATTAACATTAGTAGCTGGGTGCACATGGTTCTCATCCCATTCAGGGAGCATTCTGGTACCACTTAGCTTGCCTTTTCGAACCATCAGTTAACTTTACAAACAAAAAAATCCTTCGGACTCACCTGTAACACCACAGCTCAAAATTTCTGATAAAAATAAGTTGTAGAATATGCAGAAAATGTCTTGATTTAAAAAAAAAAAGGCAAACACCCTATTCTTTTTAACGTGAAACATTAATGCAGTTATTAGGCATACATTAGTCAGAAAACTAGTTCTGCAAACTTGACCACAACTTAAAAACAGGAGACATTCTTAAAGCTCATAATTAAGCATAAGCTCTGCCAAAACGGTAGAAATAAACAGAAACCATGTCTTTTCCTTTCTGATAATGATTCCAATACTTTGGATATTGGCGAATATTGAGCACTAATCTGATACCAAGATTTTTTTTTTAACAAATCGAACAATTCATTTTTTAAATTTAAGATCAAATAAAATATAACTATTCATTTTTTATATGTAATCCAGGAGTTAAACGTAAAGTGCAGTCACAAATATGAAAAAATAAAAAATCCAAGAGTCTGTTGTAAAGGTGATTGCCTGCACTTTTTTTTTATAAATGAATACCATTTGAAGTGAGCAGTTTCAGAAACGTACTTCCAACAATGAAAACTCTAGTGTTGCTCCTGATGTTATACGACACAGTAAACGCCAACATTTCTAATGACCAAAAGGGGCTAGTTATCTAGGACATGAATTCTACACTTTTGTCCCTCATTGCTCCGGGTCTCTGCCTTTCTTTGGGGAATTCCTTTCATTTCTGAAAACTCCAGATTTTGCTGCTGTGGTTTATCATGTTTGCCCTTTGCCTTGATAAACGTGTGGTTTTTTTCACGTGACTGTTTCTTAAATGCTTAATAAGGTTACTGGCATTAGTGAGTATTTCTGATACCGATATGTGACACTGGCAGTGACACATACTGAAACGCAGTTAGAAGGTTGAGCTTTCAGAAATACTAAAATCCTGTTTACTTTTACAGGAATTACTTAGTTTGATGTCTCAACAACTTAACTCGTAACTTAACTTATTGTTTTCTTAGACCACTACTTCACTTTTTTTCCTTTAAAGTAGCAGTATGCTCATTCATTTGAACTGTATGTTTATCACAAGAATCCTTTATGTGTTATGGTAGAGTTGATGGTGCTCCTAACATTTTCAGTCCTACTGCTGGATGATAACTTCAGTCTGGTATCCTGCACTAAGAGTTTATTTATCAATTATCAAGCTCTTTAATCCACCATAACTCCAAAACACATCCTCTCCATTGCTTCTCTGTTTACATTATACAGCAGACTTGAGTGCTTATCACTTAAATGTAAAACGATTCCAAACTGTATCATCTTACAATAACTGCATTATTTCCAAGTTGACATGCACAGTATTGCTTCTGAAGAACAAGAGGTATGAAATAAAGCAGACACCACAGACAATGTTCTACCTCTAAAAATGACACCACAGTGTTCTACTTATACAATCCAACTATAAATAACAAGAGTACTCTGGGCCTGGTACAGGGAATATCAACAGAAATGTAAGTTTGTGTTACAGCTCAAAAAATTGGCAAAGTACCTTTAATAGGAGCGCTGAAAAACTGATTTCTAATCAAATCACAATTTTAACTAATGCAATTAGAAAATCACAAAGGTCGCAATTAGTTATGGAGCTTAAAACTGATTATTTTGGAGTATTTCCTCCCTGAAGCAAAACAGTGAACATGTGCCAACATTTGTTAAAGCACCATAGGCAACAGTACAATTAGAAAGCAAACGGACACAGTAGAAGTGCTGGTTCTGCCCAAGCAGTGCTAGCAACACTTGAGAGAAATGCTTTGAAAGTATTATATGATTGGTACTGAAGTGAAGCTCGACTTTCAAACATCATATCACAAATAAAACGGCAATTGCAATAACAATTGCAAAAAGTGCCTATTGCATTGTCGCAGTCTGTGGTTTTTGGTGCTATAGATAAGGGCTGAAAAGTTTTGAAAAAAAAACATCAGTCATTGTATGATGGGGGGAAAAAAAACTACAAAACACTTTCTGGACTTTGTTACAAGTAGGCCATGGCCAAAAAAAAAAAAAAACAAAAAAAAATAATAAAAAAAAACGGGGTGGGGTTGGCTTGATTGCCACAGTTAATATTAATAAATACCCCCAAGAGAGACACAAAAAGGCGCGAATGTCATGACATTGGGAACACAAAAAGGTGTATGAATATAACTAGAAGACAAAGTTCTGTGGATGAACAAACTAGAGACACACCGACTGACCAGAATTTGCTGATTTTCAGCTTGTCCGGCCTGACCGGTGATCGACAGGTCAACCTTAATGTTTTACTAATTTCATTTGGATCAGTTTTGCGCATGCACCATATAATGTATGCAGCACATTGCACATGAAAGCATTGTGTAAACACGTAGCAGGAACATGATAACGTTGAAATTTTTACTGACCATAGACGTAAATATTGATGGGCAGATGATCCCCAACATCACAGCAGGTGAGGTTTTCTAAAGAGCAGTTTTCACATCTCGTAATCCGGGGTGCCATGTTACAAATGGTAAAAACGGGCCTGTGGAGCCAACTTGAACGTTCCCATCTTATGTCAATCAATGCTACACGTGGCCACCAGCTACGTCAGCCCATCCATGATGGAGGAGCTGCTGGCGAACGTTTACAGCAGAATATTCTGTCTCACATATCGTTTTGATGGGGAAATCAGAGATGCGTTGAGACGATGCCAGGTGTCAAGTGAGTACAAACTGCTGATTACTTCGCTAAGCTTCATAGCATGATGATGACTAATGAAAAAGTGATGATGGCTAGCCATTGGCCAAGCAGACTACCAAACAAAAGGCTCCATAATGTAAATAAATCTACTGCCTTAAATCAATGCATTTGACGTGGTATTAGAGCCTTATTGGACGTGAAATCTAGTAATGACACCAAAACTGTTTTTTTTTAATGGTATTTAAATATGTTATTTCTGACGCAAAGTTGCACATTATAATATAGAATTTATTAGAGGTGAATTTATATAAAGCAAAGACGTTTTATAAACTTACCTGATATGGTAAAAAATGATAATATACAGTAGTGAACATCTGAAATGGATTAAAAACACACTTGCATGTTATGAAAGGATTTTGAACTATATTCATTCTTGTCATTGGAAACCAGATTAAATGTTTTGATCCACTTCAGTTGTTAAGTGTATATTGCTATAAAATAAACTTGCATTGCCTATTTCAAATTTTACACAGACAAAAAAAAAATAAAATAAAGTAAAAAAAAAAAAAAATTGCAGCCTTTGCAGCTGTAACAGCTTCAACTCCTCTGGGAAGGCTGTCCACCAGGTTTAGGAGTGTGTTCATAGGAATTTTTGACCATTCTTCCAGAAGCGCATTTGTGCGTTCACACACTGATGTTGGACAAGTGTGTCTTGCTCTCAGTCTCTAATTCATCCCAAAGGTGTTCTATCAGATTCATCCACACCAGACTCTGTCATCCATGTTTTTATATTTATATATATATATATATATATATATATATATATATATATATATATATATATATATATATATATATATATATATATATATATATATATATATATATATATATATATGTGTGTGTGTGTGTGTGTGTGTCTACAGTTGAAGGTTCCTGTTTCCTGACTTGAATCTGACGTTGTTGATGTATGTTAATTTCAAAAGAAAAAAATTGCAAGACACCTTTGACAAACTTTGTATATTACTGACTGGAGGAATTAATCTATCATGAAATAACCTGCAGAAGCAGATCTAAAACAAAACTTTGAATCTCAGTAAAGAAAAGCATAATACAGACTTTTGCTTCACTAATTTTCTACTGTGATGTCTGTATTTTAAATGCAAAATATAATTTTATTTAACACAGTAAATTACTCTCCACTACAGACTAATGTAATGATTAGGGTGGGATACAAGTCTGAATCAGTTGCATTTATGTGCATTTTCAAAGGGGTTTCACTTCTGCACAGTATGTATGCAAACGCAGACGAACATTTTTGTCAGATATCTATGCAGATCATAAACCATATAAGTGCACCAACATTAACTGCTCTTACCGCATCAGCTCATACACAGTGCATCAATTCATCAAGATGTACGCATCAATAGTCCTACAGCTGTTTATAGTTTTCTTAGTATCCTGTGATGCATATAGTTCCGTCAGGCCACAGTTAATGGCAATAAGATTGCTTAAACTCCAACTTCAGTTTGCTAATTATCTCACTCTCCTAATGCACTGTGTTTCAACTTCCTCTCAGTCTTTACAGTGACTGCTGACTCATGTAAGATTATCAGCCACTGAACTTGTCCTGTTATCTAGCGAGCAGGGCACAAGCTCAACACCAAGTTGTGTCATATACTGGTCACCTGTGCACCTTATCTAAGTCTGATGTACTGAAAAGGGTCATTACTCAATATCAACACTGTACAATATAAAACTGATAAAGAAAATTTACCATAAAACCTTAATATGATATATTTCTGTAATTTTGTCAGGTAACATCAAATGGTTTAATTACCTAGGGTCATATAAAATACTTTATCTTTAGGGGTACTTTAGAAAGTTATTTCACAGACTGGCATTTTTCACACAAAATCTTAGCAAACATTTATTTGTCACGGAACCAGCAGATGCGCATGGAAATGGAAATACGTTTCACTTCGTTAATCAGTTAGAAATGTAAACGCCGTCCTTGACATTTTAGCACCCTGGAGAATACTGCTATTTAAACTGAGTGAAACTGGGAATCAACCCTGGTTAAAGGACACTTTCCAACATTTCTCTCACCGTGCTGGAAAAGAAAAACAAATATTGTAACTGTGTTCAATTTCTGATCAATGATCAAGAAGGGGTAGAAATCAACATTTAGCTATTGGCTCCTCTCAAAACAATCATGCCCACCTTAATACTGCACACAATTAAAATATTCAGGAATTATATAAATGCCTATATACTAAAATAAAAAGCAATGAAATATTAAACAAAACCAATGAGCTGAACGGAATATGTGAGATGTCAGTTTGGCTGACACACCAGCTTGTCAAAATAATTCCGTTTTATCTATTTAGGATAGACTTCTGACCGACCTAACGAGTCTTTAGAAAAGGTAGGAAACAAAACCGGTTCTTGTCGTGCCAGTTCCGTCCGAGCCCGATCCGTTCACATTACAACATTCAGTACCGAGAAACACCGCGTGGCCCCTGCTTGACGTATAACCAACGTTTCAACATTTTTACAGCCTCGTCGCTACCTTGACTCACTTTATCGGGGGATCTTGAAGTTTGCTGTATCACCACAAACGCCAGGATTACGTCACATTGCCCGTTAAGTTGTCATTAGCTCGTTATAGCTGGAGCAGCTCTGACATTACCATGGTCAATTAGCTCACCTGAAGCAACATTAGGATCCAGAACCAAACGTGTCGCTGAACCGTTTACATTACTATAACGTGAAAGTGGCTTTTAATCGGAATTGACTTACAGAAACACCACGCCAAGTGACACTGAACTTCGTCTACTTACTCGGGTGTTATTTAGGAAGTGGTCCATTTATCCGCCGCTGATACCGATACAACACGGTTTATTTGACATGAACCGAAACACCACTTCTCATTTTCTACATTACCGTTACCGTGTTGGAAATGCACGCGTGTTAAATCACAAATCCACTGGCCGCACGCCGAACAGCCCTCCACTTTTCGCTGTTTTCCTACAAAGGCCTACGTTGCTGCTGTTGCCCTGCGCTAACGTTAGCCGGCGTGCTAACAGCAACTTAGCGGTTAGCCGCCGTTGGAGCCGCGGACATCCAGCGGCTTGTCAAACTCAGCCTAATGACATTAGCGCGCACACCAGCGTGCCACTTACGTTGTTCCTCCTGCGGCGTTGGGTGTAGGTCCGACCTCGACGATCCGGCGCTGCTTCTGCGTGAAGATACGCCGTCAACCAAGCTACTCGCGGAGCTAATGTTAGCTAGCTGGCTACGCTGTGTTGTGTTTCCTTATTTAACGACAAAAATAATCGAGATTGGCCTCAGTTGAGCGGCGATAATTCCTTTCTCGGTGGTTCCCTGCCAGGAGAGCGTTGATTTTTACGCATGTTTGACGCCAGTTCTGCCTCTCACAATAGACGAAGACAACTGCGATCGCTCCAAAACAAATATGGAACCTGTGAATTGGATAAATTATTATACAACACTGACAAATCTAGCACTTTCTTCCATTGAAAGGCCAGAGCTATCCTTCGACTTTAGGTGCTGAACAAGAGGAGGTGTTATTTTTGGCATCTGCGTGGCGATTGGCCACGCTGGCTCGGCTAGGTGTCGATGATT
Organism: Xenentodon cancila; assembly: GCA_014839995.1. Taxonomy (NCBI): domain Eukaryota; kingdom Metazoa; phylum Chordata; class Actinopteri; order Beloniformes; family Belonidae; genus Xenentodon; species Xenentodon cancila. The sequence continues at coordinate 9,839,484 of CM026218.1, forward strand.
GGCGGATATCTGTGTCAATTAGCTCTGCCCCTGTCCACGCCACGTTTTCATTGGTCCATTGTGAAGTTCTGCGATACGTTGGAAATGCGGGGTACACTCGTAAATTTTGCTGGCGTACGCCGGAGCAACAGTAAAATAGGGCGGAGTCGGTCTTTAAATAGTAAAGTACAATTCCGAGGCCGACGTCAGTTGAAATCACCCCAGAAAGCTTATACTAACACACGTATGAAACGTACCCTGGCTGCTTTTAGCTCAAAGTATGATTATTATCAGAGTTGGAAAGCTGTCAAACACGAATTCAAGTGTCCGGAAGTGGAAATCAAGCGCTACATTACTCATGCATAAGTTCCATCAAATGTACATGTTAATGATAGAATTACTTTTTCATTTTAATTAATTATATTTCGTTTTGATTATTCAATGTACTGAAATAAATAGATAAATAAATGAATAAAACTGATAATGCCACTTCCTAAAAATCTTCATACTGCCAAGCTGATTGTTTAATGGACTTTAATTTATTGCAACTAGTATATTCAACGTCATATCTTTCTGTATATATTTCCTTTATAAATTCACTACTCTTACATCCTGGATTTTAAAATGCTCTTCATCAGCGACCCCATAAAGAAAATGCCTACTACCCATACCCATCATAGCAAATTCAAATCTAAATCAAGCACCCATACTAATATGATAGGCAAAATATTATCACCAACAGTTGGGAACTTCTGACAGCACTGTAGTGCTGACAAAAAAAAATCATATTTAATTTTTCAGATTTTGCACAAAGGTTTCAAGAATAGAGGACTAATAGGAGTACAACTGCTCACTTTTGTCACTGCAACACCAGTTGACATGGAACTTAATTATGCTTTTCTTTCCGGTAAGTGCTTGTTAACATAATCCTACATTAAAGGTAGGGTAAGCAATTCTTTAAACCGTCAACACCTTTTGTCACATTCAGTGAATAGGCATTTTTAAATTAGATCCCAGTATTATTGCTCAACGATGAACACATGTTTAACGTGCTTTGGGCAATGTAAAGGCGTGTTATTTGCCACCCCGTGCATAAAGGCGAGTTAAGTGGAGGGAAGGTGAATTAGGAGGTGTTATCCGCGTAACATAACGTAAGATGTGTGGGGTGTGTAGAAAGATGCATGATCCCTAATTAGCAGGATGAAACACGCTGTTTCATCCTGGTGTAATTTTCAAAACGAGAATGGATAAACATGGGGATGAGCGTGCTTATGGCTGGGTTCAGCTTCTTGCAAACCCCTGGTTTGTCGTTTTTTTCGAGCCAGTTGTTCAAACAGAGGATCATCCTTTGTGGTTCCACACATACGCTGGTTTATGGCGTCCTCAGCTCCAAAGCTGAGTAGCTCGTGGATCTCCTCGCCTTCCCAGTTACTCACCTTGCAAAAATAGGCCCCACCTGTGATGTCCTGCTGCTGTTGTTACTCTCATCAACTGTTTCCTTATTTTATAAAATAATAATGATAAATTATTTAAAAAGAAAACAAAAAACAAAAAAAACCCTGGTAGGTTGTACTCAGGTTACGTGATCAACAATCCCCTCTCATGACCCGCCACCCCGCGTTAGTTCTGTTTACATAAGACCTGACCTGCAGTGATCATTTACACTTGAAGACGGGTTTTCGCGGCTCCAGCTTGACACGCCACCGCACGTCAGTCAATGTAAAAAGGACAGGTGACACACTGGATCCAAAAAAAAAGCCACACCCCTAATTAGGGGAGCTTCAGCCCAGCTTGCTGAGTCAAGGTTGTTTTTTTTTTTTTTAGATCAGACAACAATACTTTCCCTGGCAAAGAACTCGTGTTTAACACACACTGGGCAGTGTAAATGGAAGAGGTGTTACTGCCTCCTGCCTGAACCCGTGTTGAGAGAAGGGAAGAGGAGTCGAGAGGCATTATCGAGTGTTGAGGCGTAACATAAAGGCTCCAGTGCGTGTTTGGGTGCCTCCACCGGCATCATGGGAGCTGGCAGATGTAGAGGTGACTGCAGGAGATGGAGAAGGTGATGAATCCATGCTGCTGAATAGCGGCATTTTAACTGAGGAGTCGCATAACAATCCAATGTTTTTTTTGTGAGTGAAACTAGTTCACTTACCAAAGTTCATCAATCAGAGGAACATACTGCATAAACACATTACTATAACCCTCAACTTTAAAATCATCTGTCCATAAGACCCTGTTGTAGTCGACTTCCTGACTGGACTACTGTAACTCACATCTCATCGGAATTTCCGTCTGCTTTCCAGAAGCTCCAGCAGATTCAGACCAGCGCTGCCAGGATCCTGATGAGAGTGGGTAAACATGAACACATTACACCCATCCTTAAAACCCCTTCATTGGCTCCCTGTGTCCTCCAGGATTCAATGCAAAACTGCTCTCCTGACTCACCACAGCAGTCATGGCGACGCTCCAGTCGATCTCAAAGAACTTATCTTGCAGCAAAAGTCACGTCACAACTGTCGAAACCTCCTGCACACCCCCAGAACTTAGTTGCAGACTATGGGAGATCAAGCTTCCCGCTCAGCCAGTCCCCGACCCGTGGAACTCCACAGGCTGCATGAAATTTTATAATACATTTCTGGTATGCAGGTTAAGATAGCTGTATTCTCCTTTTGCATTTTTTTTTTTTATTAATGTTTGAGGACGCATATATGTGGTTTCTGTATAACCGTTCCCTGTGCAGTTTTCCGGTCTGTAATGCGTGTGTGATGTGCTTCAAGGCCGGGACATGTCCAGCTGTATTCGTCCTGATGTGCGAGAAAACAAATATAGGCTGGAGTGAATAAAACTGGGTTGGAGAGATTAAACTATAATATTAGTACGTGTATAAGGATGTTTAGTAATAGTGCCTCTGTGAATCTGTGTTATGTTTTGTGCGTGTGTGTGTGGTGAGAGCAGGGCTTATCCGTTGTCATTTTGTGTTTCTCCCTCAGGATTAGACTCGTGTCTTATTAATGAAAAACTCATCAGATATCAGAGCAGCTCCCTAAGGAACCAACCAGGGTTATGAGACACATGCCAGATAGAGACCTCATGTGCTCGTGTGTGCGTGTCACAGAAGGATAGAGATTGTGTGTTAGCAGAAGAGAGTGGTATTTAATTTTCCAAGATGAGGGATTATCACTGGCAGAGTTTGATCATTCTGCTCTGATCTCAGGATGTTCAATCACAGCTTATCCCAAATATTAAACTCCCTGTCTTTTGTCCTCTTTCCCTTCAATCTCCAACACACAAACATATTTCCATACACACACATACACTCTCATGTGCAACACCCAGGCTTCTCGTTGAGTAAAGTGGCCCGCTGAGCCTACTGTCAGGCTGGTGTGTGTTATGTGATTGTTCAGCCACCTGGTGACATCAGGGGATCGGGGAGTCAAAGGGGGGGGGGAGGAGTTTCTTTAGTGTCTTATGGAGGCAGATGAGGAGAATAAATTAAAAAAACTGTTATTTCTAATCCGGAGCACCAGGAACAAGTGGCACACGCTCCAAAATCTGACCCAGTGTGTTTACATGGATCTGGATGGGCTTAAACACTCCCACAACACACACACACACACACACACACACACACACACACACACACCGCACACATTCCCTGTCGCTAAATGCTCAGTGATTGTGCTCCCAAGCGGATGAACGGGTGGTGTTGAGGTGGAGGGACGTACGAGATCCTGATCTGCACTCTCATTTTCAGCCCGAGGATCTGCACCCGGGACATCTGGGTCACGTCATTACTGCAATCTTCTGCTTGTTCATTCCCAGCTTTGCAGGGGCTTAAGAGTGACGGACCTGCACACAAACATGCACAGAGAGGGTAGATGTGTGTAGACGACATGTAACAGTTGTGAGCAGTGAAATTAAATAACGTCTTTAAAAAGATTAAAATGACTGATAGTGTCTTCAGTAAGACAGATTATCAGATGTGGGGAAAGAAATGAGCAGTATTAAGCTGCTCTTTAATGACTAAAAAATTAAGGATTAGAGACATTTCTGAGTGTGCGTCTGAGTTTCCTTGAATAACTGGACTGACTGTTGTTCAAGAGATTTGTAGATATCATTTTTTGCAAGATTTACCACCAGTGGACCGCCCTCAATATTTGTCATGTGAATTTGTTAATTTACCTCGAGTGAAATAATTTGAATTTTGGGAACCAGAAGAGCTGTAAGCTGTTGGATGCAGTTATACTGCTCTCTAGTGGTGGACACAATTATTTTATTTTAATTTGCAATTCCCTCTAATGACCACAAGAGGGTGTTTATGACAAGGAATACGCCTTTTCACATTGAAACGTGCGCGGTAATAGATTAATTTCTTTGCTCCCATTTATTGAGTCCGCACAAATGGAGTCCAAAATCCTTATGTATTGTTGCGTGTGCAGATAGGCAGATATACATTCTCTTAATCAAAAAATGCATTGCAGAAACTTCTCTTTATGTACCATTATGGTTAGGTAAACTGAACAGCAACAGGGGTTGGAAATTGGAATATTTTATTCTATTCTTCTATTCTCCATTAAATCCCAAACAAGATCACGGTAAAAGCTGTGCTCCAGGTGAGGCTCGAACTCACAACCTCGGCATTGCTCAGCTGAATACTGTTATATAAGTACCGCGCGCTAACCGATTGCGCCACTGGAGCTTCAGTGGACACCGGCCGGGAAGTTGGTTTAAAAATAAAGCAGGCTGACGGGAATGTTTAATTTTTGCATTAATACGTATCGATCTGTCTTCAGCTGGTGCGACAGGTAGGACGCTGTAAACTGGAAGAAGACGACGACATCGGTGGTCACGGTTTAGCAGATTAACAGACCCAGAACAGTAGTCTCCGTGCTGCGTTCAAGAACGCGCCAAAAGGCTCGAATAAATACAAGCCCGCACAAGTGGAGCTACAAACAAGGCGAGTCTGTTCAACAAATAATTATTTTCTAAATATAATTGAAAAGACACAATAAATGTCCTAAAATACACACAATCATAATTTGTCCACGAGTAAAATCTTACATATGACGTTCAGTGAAAAAGTAATTGAACCCTCACAGATTTCTTCGACGTTTCCTTTTTTGTCACACTTGCGTGTTTTAGATCAGACTAACTTTGATATCAGACCAAGATAACAATAAGTAAACACAAAATGCAATTTTCATCTAATTTATTGTGGGGAAACGCTGTCTAACCCAACCTAACCATATTTGGAAAAAAGTAAATCACGGAGTAACTGTGATTGACTACATTCGTTTTGTAAGTTGAAAGTACCCAAGACAGTCATTGTTTTCTAAAGTTACAGATAGATATCTTCAAAGAAATTAGGTTTAGTTCAAGATTGGATTAAAGAGCAAGGCTCAGATGAATGTAGCAGAAGTATGAGTTTATTGGTAATCTTGGAGGTCAGGAAGGTGTGAAGCTTAAAGATGGGTGTCTGGAGGAACTGGAATCCTGAGAACACAAAGACAGGCTGAGGTAATTCATCAAGTATCTCCAATAAAATCCAAAAAATTACCAGTAAAGTATATAGCCATTGTTGCTTTTTATCAAAATAGTCACAGTTGCATCTGAACTGAAATCATCAGGATGTCCACGAGTGCCCAGCAAGCTCCGGGATCATTTCCTTGTAAGGATTCAGCTGAGAAATCATGTCACCAGTGCAGAGCTCGGTAAACTATGGTGGCTGGTTTGGTGTAATCGTATCTGCATTGATGGTAAGATGAAGACCGTTGGACAACGGCTTGGTACGGAGAAGGGCAGAAAAGAAGTTGCTTCTTTCTAAGAAACACATCCTGGACATACTGAAGACATACATAGGTGGACAGCATAAGGGTGATTTAGTGGCATTTTCTCCATTTCCCTTTCTCCAGCTGTTTAGGTAATGGTGGTTCAGATACCACCATTGTGGTATGTGAAGTTTTGGATCTGTGACCAGGGAGTTCCCCAGATTTTCATCACATTGAAAACTCATGTTCAATCGTCTGAAGTTGGTGGACAAGCAGAAAATTACAAATTGTGATCAACTCAGGGATGTGGTCCGGATATTGATATCCAGCATGCCAGAGCAAATTGCAAAAGTTTTGGAAAAAGAAGGATCAGTGCTGGAAAAAAAAGACCCATAGAAGCCCATGAAATTCCTTGGATGTGTTTAGGCAACTCAGTAAAACATTGCAATAGAATCCATTTGTCAGTGCTTTTGAGATAATATACTGATTAGTTTCCATCTCTCCATCCTTGGAGTGAAATGTCCGTTCAATTAAATTTTATTTATATAGTGTCTGCTTTCCAGAGACCCAGAACATGTCCCCCGAGCATTTAACACATAAACAACAGCAGGTAAAAACTCCCCAAGTGGGAGAAAAACCTTAAACCAAACAGTGACAAGAAAAACTCCCCTTCAAGAGGGAAGAAACCTTGAACAGGACCTGGATCATAAGGGGGGACCCTCCTGCCGAAGGTCAGCCGGGTAGAACAGGAAGTAGAGAGACACAGACACACCGTCAAAGGTACAAGACAAGATACATTAGTATATTTATCCATCAGCAGCAGGACTAAGACTTCTATGTATATATGGGTGATGTATGGATAGTTGGTGATCCACATAGACGTGGACTGCAGGTCAGGATGTCAGGAGGTATCCAACAGAGACACCCATACACACAGGTGGAGGTAAACACTGAGGTCGTCAGAGGTGGGACTGCAGGTCAATATGAGGCTCCGGTTTGCAAACATGTACGGAAGAGAAAAAGAGGGGACAGACCAGCACAACAAACTACAAGAACAATGGTGCACAATTATACTTATGAGATACTTCTAATTAATATCTGAGGATTGAGCTGAAGAAGGGAAAGAGAAAAAGAGGAGGTGGGGGGCTCCACTCAGTGGATCATGTTTGGGTCCCCCTGCAGCAGGTCTACAGCAGCAGATCTAGGATGAAGCTGTGTTGAAGACCAGCTGCTCTAGTCTGGAGCTGCAGCTGCAGCTGTGACTACTGGACCTAACACACTAAAGTACTAACTATATGCTTTATTAAACAGAAATGTTTTAAGTTTAGTTTTAAAGGTGGAGGTGGTGTCAGCCTCATTAACCCAAACTGGAAGTTGGTTCCATAGTGATGGTTCCTGATGACAAAAAAGCCCGTCCTCCAAATCTACGTTTGGATCCTCTTGGAACTACGAGAAAACCGGCACTCTGAGAACGGAGAACTCTATTAGGAACATGTGGTTCTATCAGGTCTTGAAAATATTGCAGCGCAAGGCCAAATGTATCATCCAACAATAATTTAACCATCCATCCATCCATCCTTAGATTGAAATGTGTCTTCTGACATGTAGCACTCATGGCTGGATGGCAGCGGGTTCCAGCAGACAAAACTTTGTGAAAAGCCACTTCAGAGAAGTGGTGAAAAGTCCTGTGAAAAAAAAGTTTGTGTTAACTCATGAGGGAGAAATTCCTTTATTTCAAACAGATGATTTTATGGAACTGTGGAACTATGGAAGTGTTTTTAAGTACGTAATCTCACTTTTAAAAAAACAGTCTGTAGTTCTGTACCAACTGGCAGACTGCTGATATATTATATATATATATATATATATATATATATATATATATATATATATATATATATATATTATATATATATATATATATATATATATATATATATATATATATATATATATATATGTATATATATATATATATATATATAATATATATATATAATATATATATATATATATATATATATATATATATGTGTGTGCGAGTCGAGACAAATCAATTCTCCAAATTGATAATTGGTGAAATTTAAAAATCACGTATGAAACATATGCTTTTTTTGGGGCTATTGTTATTTTATAATTTTGGGATCAAAGGAATAGCAATTCCAGATGCGATGAAGATGGTACAGCCTTAGCCCAACCCTTGTAAACCGTTATGCTTATGGACAAAATTCTGAAAACACTCTTCATTCTTCAAATTGTAATATTTTCGGGTGGTAGTTTACGCTGGCGACACACTGGCTCCGTGTCCGTCATCTGCCATCTGTCACACAAAGAAATGGACACAGAGAAAATGAGTATGTGGTTGGTAGATGGGGGCAGGATGTCAGAGTAACACCAACAAAGTAATCCAAAGCCTGGCGTTGTTGCTTTTATTTTTATTTTTCTCAGCATATTCATAATTCAACACATGACAGACAGGAAACACTAACGTAATCATCCAAAATGAAAGAGAGAAGAAATCATGTGACCCACTGGTCAAAGACATGCAGTGGTGACACCCACATTTAAAAAAAAAAAAAAAAAGAAGCCCCAAACAAAACAAAAAACTTAGAATAAACACACCCAAAGGCCGGGCAGGGTTAACCAGCAACGTTTGGAGGCAATATTGACACGCAGCAGGAGAACAGAGGTCAAAAAACATGGAAAACCTGACTGTTGGCTTTAAAGAAGAAATGCAATGAAGAACAATGCTTTTAAGAGGGTTGCAAACAGCTGCTGGCAAGGTTATACTTAACTTTACCTCTAAAAGTTGGAAGTAAGTCACAGCCTTAAGGGAATATGACAGATCCATGCCCCTTTTCTGCTGCAGAGGAAGTGCTTTAGTACCCTTGTTAGAGTGAGGTGGCCATAGAAAATGGATGAGAAGAATTTACAGTAATGCAACGAGATATACAGCATATTATACAGTGGTTCCTGCGAGAGACAACGCACCCCGTTTTTGTTGGGCTGTTTTTAACCTGCCAATTCATATTGAATAGTTGAGAGCTTTTAGGAGCTTTGAAAGGTCTCCAGGTCATCCTTCATCAACACTGGCTCCTGCTCATTTACTTAGACCGAAAATCACAATTTAAAGCAGCCGCTTCCTCAAAAGCGGCTCCAGACTCAGCTTACTGAAGTTTATGGGGTTTCTTTTGTTTTCTTTAATGCCAGAGTTTGACATTTGTCTCTTCTCCTGTGTTAAAAGTTAACTCCTTGACAAATACAGTCCTAAGCCCTCCCTTCCCACCCCATCTAAATCCAGCCCCTTCCCAAAATACCTATTTACGAACTGATGAAACTTCACGACAAATCACCATCAACACAAAAGTCACAGAAAGTTCCACTGTTATTTCCAACCATGAAATCCAAGAACAGCACACATCCCCTCGTTGTCTTGTGTTGTTGGCGTGATTGCACACACATATACACGCTCTTCCACGTACTCATGCACCCTGATACAGTATATACACGTACAAACACATTCCCAGGGAGTCAAAGACAGGCAACGCTTGCAGTCAAGGTTTATGTTTATATTGCGTCACCATCGCCATCACGTCCTTCTGTTGCCAGACAGCTCGTTCAAGCATTGTCAAGGGCTATAATGGTATTTACAGGATCAAAATAAATAAATAAATGAAATGAAACAGAGGATTTGTTGAAAGAACAGCTGGTTAGATGTTTGAATTCATTAGTGAGGATGCAGGTGGGGTGTGAAGGTCAGAGAGTCCGTAGCCGGTCAGTCGTGGATGACAATGGGGCCGCGCATTCTCAAGCTGGGGTGGGGGTGAGGGGTGAGGACAAGCCCCTGCGGTGGGCCCTGGGAAACCCTGCGCAGCATGATTTGCTCACAGGGCTGCCTGCAAGCATGCCTCAGCTGGGAGCGCGACAGCAGCCGCCGGGCCCTCCTAGAGGGTGAGAGACAAGATAGTCCATGAGTGAGGAGGAACAGATATATTAACAGCAAAAACTGTAAATTTATCCTCACTGAAGCTTTGCTCCTGAACTAAAACACTATCCTCTTAAAGTGGCCATATTATGCTGAATTTCGGGGTTCTTATTTAAATCTTTGCTCCCTAAAGAGTAGCTCTGAACCAAGCAGAACGACAAAAAAACAAAATCACAATTATTCCAGACCGACAATTACATGGAGAAAGTTTTCCAGAGAGTAAGAAGATGTGAGCATCTTCAAGTGTCTTCTGATTGGTTGAATTCCTGGAGGAACTGTGTGGAGGTCATGACCTTATAAGGCACTTCCGCTCCATCTTACACAAGACAGATCCAGTTATTTTGCAAAATTTCCACATCCCAGGGTCTGTGAGACTTCACAAATCCTGTTTCTTGTGCATTCCATAAATAATAATATATGTACGCTTAATTCATTTAAGCCTTATGTTATGAGTAAGACAATAACTTATCGTTATAATATTGTAGATAAGTCAGAAAACACGGAGAAGGATAATATGGCCCCTTTAAGTTAGTTTTACTAAATTTGACTTTTTACGCTATAATTATCTGACAGTTAAATAAATAATGTGGCAAATTTAGACTACTGTAAATAAAATACTTTCTAACGTAATACCTAATATAATATTTTCAGGTGGTGAACAATAACAGGCAGGATTTCTTTGAGCAAGTATTCACATGATAGCCTGCCATCTCCACCTGCATTAACTGCAATACTGGTAATCACACTCTAATGACATTGAAATGATATGTGGAATACTTTAAGCATATTCAATATACATTTTAAAGTTTGTTGTATTAGTCATTAACATTTTCTCAGCAACTCCGACTGCTGAAGACAACAGAGTGACTCAAAGCTCAATGACTGTTACTAAAAAGGTCTCAAGTAATCCTGTTTCCATACCTCTGTTCTACATTTCCCATATGTCCTGGGACAGTCTGTTCACATAGTTTCTGTAAATCAAAAAGTTTCTCATTATAATAGAGGTTGCTTGTTTGTTTGTTTTTTTTCTTAAATCTTCCTAAAGAGTTTAGACATGCTGCTTTGAAATGACACATAAACTGTCAAAACTAAACTTTTCGTTTTATTTTGAAGAATCCTTATTGTACAGTTAAAGGTTTATGCTTATGCTTGAAAAGATCCATCCATCCATTTTCTATACCAGTTAAATCCTGTAGAGGATCATGGGGGTCTGCTGAAGTCTAACCCAGCTCATTACAGGTGAAAGGCAGAGGTATACCCTGGACGGGTCGCCAGTCCATCGCAGGGCCACATAAGGACAACCAACCATACAGGCTGACGCTCACACCTAAGAGCAACTTAGAATCACCAATAAACCCCAACATACATGTTTTTGGGCTCATCAGTCAACCTAACGTACATGTTTTTGGACTCATCAGTCAACCTAACATACATGTTTTTGGACTCATCAGTCAACCTAACATACATGTTTTTAGTCTCATCAGTCAACCTAACGTACATGTTTTTGGACTCATCAGTCAACCTAACATACATGTTTTTAGACTCATCAGTCAACCTAACATACATGTTTTTAGTCTCATCAGTCAACCTAACATACATGTTTTTGGACTCATCAGTCAACCTAACATACATGTTTTTAGTCTCATCAGTCAACCTAACGTACATGTTTTTGGACTCATCAGTCAACCTAACATACATGTTTTTAGACTCATCAGTCAACCTAACGTACATGTTTTTGGACTCATCAGTCAACCTAACATACATGTTTTTGGACTCATCAGTCAACCTAACATACATGTTTTTAGTCTCATCAGTCAACCTAACATACATGTTTTTAGTCTCATCAGTCAACCTAACATACATGTTTTTGGACTCATCAGTCAACCTAACATACATGTTTTTGGACTCATCAGTCAACCTAACATACATGTTTTTGGACTCATCAGTCAACCTAACATACATGTTTTTGGACTCATCAGTCAACCTAACATACATGTTTTTAGTCTCATCAGTCAACCTAACATACATGTTTTTAGTCTCATCAGTCAACCTAACATACATGTTTTTGGACTCATCAGTCAACCTAACATACATGTTTTTGGACTCATCAGTCAACCTAACATACATGTTTTTGGACTCATCAGTCAACCTAACATACATGTTTTTAGTCTCATCAGTCAACCTAACATACATGTTTTTAGTCTCATCAGTCGACCTAACATACATGTTTTTGGACTCATCAGTCAACCTAACATACATGTTTTTGGACTCATCAGTCAACCTAACATACATGTTTTTGGACTCATCAGTCAACCTAACATACATGTTTTTGGACTCATCAGTCAACCTAACATACATGTTTTTAGTCTCATCAGTCAACCTAACATACATGTTTTTGGACTCATCAGTCAACCTAACATACATGTTTTTAGACTCATCAGTCAACCTAACATACATGTTTTTAGTCTCATCAGTCAACCTAACATACATGTTTTTGGACTCATCAGTCAACGTAACATACATGTTTTTAGACTCATCAGTCAACCTAACATACATGTTTTTAGTCTCATCAGTCAACCTGACATACATGTTTTTAGTCTCATCAGTCAACCTAACATACATGTTTTTAGTCTCATCAGTCAACCTAACATACATGTTTTTAGTCTCATCAGTCAACCTAACATACATGTTTTTAGACTCATCAGTCAACCTAACATACATGTTTTTAGTCTCATCAGTCAACCTAACATACATGTTTTTAGTCTCATCAGTCAACCTAACATACATGTTTTTAGTCTCATCAGTCAACCTAACATACATGTTTTTAGACTCATCAGTCAACCTAACATACATGTTTTTAGTCTCATCAGTCAACCTAACATGTTTTTGGACAATGGGGAAAAACCAGAGTACCTGGAGAAAACTCACACATGCATGAGGAGGACATGCAAACTCCACACAGAAAGACTCCTGCTGGGCCCCGGGAGTCGAAACCTTCTTACTCTTACACGCTTTAAAAAAAAAAAAAAAAATGTATATATATATATATATATATATATATATATATATATATATATATATATATATATATATATATATATATATATATATGTGTTGTTTGAGTTTTTATTTTAGTTTTTATTTTATTTTATATTATGTTTTTTTGGTCTCTAATATGTATCTTTATAAATTAAGTCTACTGAGATACTTTTAGACTTGTTAAACACCTCTAAGCTGCAGCTGCTGATTCACGGTTTCATCCTTTTTGTTTCAACAAATAGTGCGCGTCTCCAATCATCATTTTTGTGGCACACTCCACACAGAAACAATGGCTGCTTAATTCCAAGGATGAATTTACAAGCAGCTTGACAAAATACACAGAGGACAATTTGACTACTCGGTTGTTTGGTTGTAAAATTGTTATGACAACTCAGCACTGGATTCTGTTTTGACCGTGTATTTCCGCAACGGAGGATCCAACAAGCAACAAATTTAGAGTTTAAACTGGTTCATGTGATTTAATATGAACTCAGTTTGAGGACAGTGAATTGCAACTCCAGGCTGAGAAACAACTAAATTCATGAGGATTCAATAAAGGCAATGGAACATTTCCAGGAGCAGCAGTGCAAATATATGGGATAAGAGAGACATATGTCTTTCTAGAATTGTAAAGAAGCTCTAGGGTAATTTCAAGGTTAGTTCCTGTAGGCTTTTAAAAAATAAAATAAAACAAAAAGAAGCTTTTGACAGCCTACACCAACCAGAGTCTGTGGGACACACAGCTGTAGGACACAGCACTAATGGAATTCAGCTGGAGACAAATGCCAAGGTACATGACCACAGTGTTAGGTGATAATTCTTGTTTTCCTTCAGGGAATTTGGAATTTAAAGCTCCCCGAGAACTCTCTTTTTTCTCCTCCTGAACTGCTCTCTAAGCAACACTCTTGATGTTTTTCTTGCACTGTAAATGGTGATAAGAGTCCATTACGTTATGTGCCTGCACATCCAAGGGCTCTAAATTTGCTCAGCTATGCATGTAACAATCAAGCATCTCAACGCACATCTTTCAAGTGAAGTTGCAGATTGACTATTACAAAGAAAGATGTGCAGACATTATTGCTTAGAGTTCCAGCGAGCACATTCGGCAGATGAGGACAGGACAGATTTAGGTCTTGTTGCAGATTAGACAGAACTTGTTTTACCTCCAAGTATTATCTGAATACCTGGAGGATGTCAACTGTGAACCATAACATGTACAACCATTAAAGACAGACCTGATATCTAATGTTTTGTGGCAGGAAGTGGCAGCCGCCAGTTTTGAAAACTGACTCCAACCCCAGAGGTGCAAAAAAGGGGAGTTCCTCAAACAACAACCAGGGGCTGGCTCCCGACCTTAAGAGTGGTTTATGCTTCTGCTTTGAACTTACGATAAATGTGATTCTCTTGCTTGGTAGCATTGTGTTTCCTTCGACTTATTTCCTGCTGCTACCCCATTTTCAAGCCAGGCAGAAAGAAACATTGCTGAAATGTAGTAAAAGTGACTATTGCTTTAGTTATCATAAGTTATACTATCATTTACTCATTGCTATGTGGGGGCTACATAAAAGAAATAAACAAAAAAAAGCCACTGCAAGCTACAGCTCCAACTACAACGCAGCTCCTGTGCACAGGTTACATGTGTAGTTGCCACACAGAACCATTCATCACACTTTAGTGAGTCCCGCCTCCCGACAAGAGGAAAAAAAACTCTCCATACCTAGATTTGACATCTATGACAACTGTATGAGGGGTTACATTTTATGTCTTTCATTAGTAAAAAATTATATAAAACCACAAATCTATGAATAACTGTGTCAAATGGTTAACTAAGACCTAACAGAGCATAATTAAACTCATTTTAAAACGAGAGCCCCCTGTACTGGGGGCACGTTGGAGGTCGTTTTAGAGCAGGAGCCTAAAAAAAATAGGCTGGACTTTAGGAGGTTGTAATAGAGCTTATATCGTATAACTAAGTATCTAAGATCTCTGTCGTTTATTGTTTCAGAGAGTTAAATTTTATATCAGTAAACAAATCAGAACATGAATTCAAACTGTGTCCAAATACTTCAAACAGCATACTAGGGAGGGCCATTTGGAGAGGGAGGATCCCCTTGGAAGAAATGTCCGTGTTGCTGGCGGGCCCCCTGCCAGGTGCATTTCATCCCCAGTGGTGTGCCGTGACTGGCTCTGGGCCAGCCAGGGCCAGAACCGGCACATGTAAAAGACGCAAGAGGCCTGCGGCAATGTCGGCTACTCACCCAACCCGCCTTGAAAGACAGACCAAGGAGTGTAACGCACGCCTGGGTCAGAGGGCTGATCAGATGTCGCTACCAAAACGACATCTAAAACAGGGATGGACAAACTCGATCAGGATGATGTGAGGTTAAGTCAGTTAGCATCATAGGTTAGGCTAAGCTGTAGGTGTGTTACAACCAACTTCCTGGCTTGCTCGTTGTCCCCATTTACCCATTTTTGGCTTAACCGGGGGGTTGGGTCGAGTCAGCTCCGGCAAAAGGTGGAGATGACCGAAGCGCCCACATTTGGGCATCAAAAAAATTTTTTTTTCACCAAATTTGTGGTTTATGCCACTCCTCAGAAAAATCTGTGGATGACATCACAGGAGGAGTGTCCAGTTTTCGTCACGGCCTGTGTTTGTTGAATTTTCATGTCCTTATACTCTTTTTTTTGTCCGCTTGGTGAGGTAGAATTGTCTAAATGACCCTGTCACGCACTGTTTGACTTATACGTTTCGTCGTCTCTATTTCCGTTTCTCTTTGCCACCCCCTTCTCAGAACAAGCGGGAGTGATCTCTCACCCCTCCTCACACAAAAAAGAACGAGAGAGGGAGAAAGAGACAGAGCAGAGAGAATGAATCTTCCATTCATCGCTCATTAGCATCAGAGGAGATCTTTTATTCAGAGAGCCATTAATCGTCTCACTGGGAGGGTGAATAACAGTATAATATAATGAAGGGTACAGACTTCAGATTGATGCCGTCTCAGTCACGCATCCACCAAATCCGTGTTGATCTCGGTGGTGAGTGATCCCTGTGAGTGTAGACCATGGTTAATGCGGTAATGATATTTCCACTCAGGGCCCAGCGGTGCCTGGCTCCATCTGCACCAGTTAGGGACTCTAATTTTAGCTCCGGTGGTCCGAGGGCGGCTGTGAGAGTCGTGTGCCATGCCTCATTTAGGCACAGGCTTAATGGAGGAGCATCTTTCTTTTGCACATATGAATACTCCAAACTTTGATTAGTTATGTGCACAGAAACACACGCGCACACGTACATGCGGGTAAGTGTGTCGGGAAAAACCATAAATGCCTCTTTAATCAACGTAAACTTACATCAAATTGTGTTCTGATGAAAGTAGGTTTGTAAAGACAAACAGGACGTGTGTGTGTGTGTGTGTGTGCGTGTGTGTGTGTGTGTGTGTGTGTGTGTGTGATCTGCTGGTTAGAGATGTAAGGAGATTTGGGCCTTTTTTTTTTTTTTTTTTTTTTTTAAGGACATTCTCTTCACTAACTCATTTGTTTCTCTAAGGCTCAAACATAAATGATTTGCTTCTGAGGTAAGAAAAGAAATAAAACCACTAAGCCTTTTCCAGTCACTGCTGAACACATTGAGTAAATAGCTTTTGTTGTTGTTCTTTAACAGGAAAGTTAAGTATTTTATATCACTTTTAGGTGACTAGGCAGATGCATCATCAAATCCTTGATTTGATTTGACTCACTTTGAGCCATAAAAAAGATCTTTACAACCCCCCTGGCTGATCTTTGAGGCTTCACCTATGGACGGCACTTTGCATTAAAAGCACACGTCGCAATAATATTATATTACAATAATGAGGTAGTGTTCATCAGCGATAATGATGATGATGATGATGATGATGCAACACAAGCAGCCCAAATGGAATGAAGTTGTGTAAATTTACAGTCTCAGCGGTCAAAGGAATCATTCTGACAATGTACATCCCAGTTCAGTGGACTGGACGGTGTTTTATGTGATGGTAAAAAAAACAAGTAAATGTTGGAAGTTAAGTATATCTGGTTTATGTTTAGATTTTTTATTTATTTTTTAAAAATTAGATCTTGCGACAGAGACTGAAACAAAGCAGATGTCCTCGTTTGTTTACTTGTCACAAACATATGATTTTCATTGTCAGAATGTTCAGAGGAAAAGTGACTTGAGACAAATGGGTTAACAACCCCGGAGATGAAGGGATGAAAGAGTTACAACCCCTGCTCACGTTCACTGGTCATATTGAAGTAAAGAGGGAGCCGCCGCCGGTCGTCTCAGGGGGCAGGTAGGCGGCAAAAAAACATGCGACACAGACACAGGAAGTGGCTTTTAAGTGCTCATTTCTAACTTCCTTTAAATACCTCTGCCAAGAAGTTTAGAATGGTGATTGCGTTTATCTGTTTGTCAGTATGGTTACTCAGTAATGGATGGATTTCTGTTTGTTTTTTATTATTATTATTATTTATTAAATCTGGGATGTAGCCCAGTGTATTGACTAACTTTTGACACATACAGAATCAGTCAATCAGAGGACAAAAAAAAGGCCACCTTGGCTTACCTGGTCTCCCGGGTGACGAGGAAGAAGCTGTCATCGGGGGCATCGATCCAGTTGGGGCGTCTCTTGCGGATCATCACTCCGCCCCGCGTGTTTCCAGCACTGCTGTTGCGGCCATTATGCTGCAAAAAAAAAAAAAAAAAAAGGAAATAAAAATATTAAGATCATTTTTTTACGATGAGCAGTGTTGCACATGTTCACGATTTGTTCCAAGAAGTGCGCCTACACCTACCATCAGAGGTCCACCTGTTGAACCGGGATTCTCTGCAAAAACACAACCACAGCAATGAGAAAAAGATGCAAAAATACACGTCTGTTGTGAGGAGTATTAATTGGCTTATTTACCTTTAATTCATTAATGTTGTGCAACAATTGCCGTTTCAAATTTCAGCAAAAATATAAATTTTTCCAATTTAAAAAAAAAAAACAAAGCTGAATCTTTGAAATTTTCTAGATGACTCCCATCATCTTGATTTGTGTGTTTTGTTTTTGTTTTTTTTATTAGGTTTAGTGGTCATTCTCTCTAATGAGGGAGTTGGTATAAGAAATGGGAAAAAAAAGGTCATCAACTCAAGATGTGTTCCGACTAGCCTGATTTTATCAAGCAAAATGATGAAAACAAAATTTTAGGATATCAACTTTTAATTAATTCACATCAAATGTAACTTAAATAAAAGAAAGGAGTGATGCATCTAAATTAGTTGGGGGGTGGCTCCTTAGCAACAGCTCCCTGCTTCTTGGCAGAATGAAGTATAGCAAAAACAACCCACCACCACGAGATCTTTTGTTTTTGAAGAAAACAGTACCTGTACCTGAGCGCCTGTCTGGCTCAGCCCTGCTGTGGTGATGGTAGCTGCGTTTTCCCAGCATGCCATGGGGGCCATGTGGGAGAGAGGAGAGGAGGCGACGAGGGGGAGGTGTCTGCAGGCCTGGGGTGCGGTGGGAGCGAGGAGTGTGGGTTGCAGGACGAGACTCTGGAAGAGACACCACACTGGAGCTGCATGAACTAGCTCCTATAGGCCCTCTGAATAATTGATGCTCATATTTTACTGGTTCAACACGCGCACAGAGAGAGAACTGAAATGAGTCTGGTCTCATCTGAGTGTGTTTACCTAGAAACTGCAGAACACTGGTCAGAGTGCTTCTTTGGGCGGCCCTGGTTTTGGGTAGACGAGTCCCCTGCCCTTCCGACACCCTTAACATGTCTAACGAACACACACATACAGATATCGGTGTCAGTCATTGCAGGGTCTGACTGCACACATTCCCTTGCCTCCTTGTTGTCACTGAAGTGGTACCTGACCAGGGTCTGCTGGGGTTTTTTTTTTTTTAAACAAATGCATCTAATTTTGATTGAAAATGTCTGCTGTGACTGGGAGGAAAAGCATAATTTTAAATGAACTGGTAACTGAGGGAAAAATGTAGATTTGATGGACAGCATGACTGCTGGGAGGAAAAAAAAAAAAAAAAGAAAGAAAAACCTCCTCCTACATGCAGATACAGGCATCAGTACATGCTTACATGCATGCTGAAAACAAAAAACAAAAAGTATTGCAAGCACACATACAAACATGAGGGCATTATGAGAGTATGTACTGAATGCTGCGTCCATGCTGGGAGGGAGAGATGCTGGCTCCTCTGAGTGTGGTGGAGTTGATGGACAGATAACACGGACACATGAAGCACAAGGACTCGGAAGAGATGCTTTCAGGTGCGACTTTATTGGAGATCTACTCTCACATTCACACAGTAATGAAAGTAAAGAGCAAAAAGAGGTAGAAGATGAGAATATCGCCATTAGAAAATGAAGGATGATGTGGCAAACTACAAAGAGAAGTGAGTCGGAATGGCAAATCCTGTCCCAAGGATTTACAAGAGAGATGGCATCAGGATGGATTCGTATGAACACTGGATGATCTGAACAAGGGAAATTATCTGAGTGGACGGGATGGCGGGGTTCCCGTCCTACAGTAGGGGAGCTGGTCTCTTTTGTGAGTGAGCCTGGTCTACAGCGGGCAACGCAGCCAGCAGCAAGACTTCACAAGAAGCTATTTTGTTGTTTTTTTTGTTTTGTTTTGAAAAGCAGTCTTATCTTCTCCCAAATATTCTGTTTTTTCCAAGTTTCAGCAGTCCAAAAGAAGTACGCTAACTTTCAATCCAAATACAATTCAGGTTTTCTAATTAATACACTCACAAAAAAACAAACACACGCACACACACACACAAACTTAACAGAATGAGGGGATAAATGCGTGTGCAAAGAGACAAAACATTAAAAAAACAAAACAAAAAAAAAAAAAACAAAAACGGTGACAGTGACGGTAAACACACCAAAGCTGAGGTTCAGTATTTACAGTGAACAGTTTTGGCTGCTTAGTCATGACAGCACAGACTGGACGCACCTTTGTTTCTCAGGGGCGCCGTGCAAAATAGAGCTTTCTCTTAGTAAAATACATTTAATCTACATCTAACTGCAGCAAATGTGTGGCTCAGACAAGAATACGACTCCGACTGAAAGCTGTTACAATATACTTCACTTATTATGTGTGTATTTTTAAATAGTTTAAACTGCAGGTGTAGCTGTGTGGAAGAGCCCTGTTTAATCCTTAAATCTTTGTTGTTATTCCAACAATGGCTTTTAGTTCACAGTTACCAAGAACCATCACAGATTTAAAGAAAAGAAAAAAAAAAAAAAAAAAAAAAAAAAAAAAAAAAAAAAAAAACACAAATGAAAAGATGATCAAAACTCAGTTATGAGGACAGGCATTCTTTATTGGAAACGGGGGATGGGAGAATACAAAAAACAAAATAATAATAACAATAATAATAAAAACAGAAAGAGAAACAGACGGGGGAGGAGGGCAGAAACGGGCAGCGATGGGGTTGATGGTGGGGCAGTCGGGGTGAGGAGAGGTGAGGAGAGGCTGTGTGTGTGTGCTGCGTGTGTGGGCTGCGTCTGCAGATGTGTGTGTGTGTGTGTGTGTGTGTCTGTGGCCGTGTGGCAGAAGTTAGGAGGAATTGAAAGAGCTCTTACACTCTGCCTTTATGGCCCCACAGTTAATGGGGACAAAGGGCCGGCGCGCAGCACGGCGCAGCCTGATGATGTCACGGCACATGTGCCGGGCCAGCTTGGTGAGACGGGTGGCCTGCAGCAGGAAAGCCTGCTTGGTCTTCATGGAGGACTTCGGGCTGCCGCTGTTTCGCATCGGCACCATGTGGTTGGACTGGCGAGGGGCGTGACCCCTGGAGCGAGACTCCTGCGATACAAAGAGGGGAGAAGCGAAGATGGACCAAGCAATTAATTAAACTGCTGCCAAAACAAAAAAAAAAAAAAAAAGGCTGTAAAACAGTGAGCCGTCTGCTAACAATAAAACCACAGTGTGCTTGTAATTAGTCTCCAGGATGACTTTCAAGTTCAAACAGCAGCCTCCTGAAAGCAGTTTAGATTTACACCCAAACCTGAAGCAGTCACAGGGAGGTGCGTTTGTCTGCGCAGCAGTACGGAGACTAGAAACAGACATTTGTATAGCCGTTACAGCAGCAACGGGGCACATCTACTTAACAACAATAAAGACTGCAAATCCAATTCTCTGGTATTCATTCTCTGTGTCAATATTAGTTAGGATTACCGCTTTGTTTTTTGTCCTCTGGGGAGATAAAATTACACCGCCAGAGTAACCCTTGCTGACCACTGTTTGGGTATTTAGTTGCTGGTCACAATAAATAACTAATTCTGACGCAGCATCTCAGGACTGGCTGTTTTATTCAATTGAAAAAGCCAAAAGTGAGATGTGTGTGTGAATTTATCGACAGCGAATAAGTAAAACACAGTGCAAAATGTTGCAAGCATGATGATAAATAGGCGTTTACAGCTCCAAATATCACTTTTATACTGTAGATGACACATTTTACAGGTCAAGCTTTACTTTATATGTTTTATTTTACTGTAATGCTTCAAGACTAAGACATTAATTTTTTTAAATGATCGTACATCCACCCCAACGAGGAATTTGAGTCTTTTCCCACTCCTAATAACTGTGAGATGACCCTCGTGGTGTGGTGGGCTACAAAGTACACAGACAGTGACAACTTCCTTAAGAAAAACACATCCCATAAGAAAAGACAACATGAAGGAATTGCATTAGTGTATCCAGCAGGTTGCGTTGGACTGCAAGCAGGGTGATACAGCTGTAAATCAATCCACCTCGTCTCTTTTTACTCGGAAGTTGTCCCTGTCAGTTTCAGAACCTGCATGTGTTTCAGACCGTAAATGTGCAATTCTATAAAAGAAAAAAGAAAAAAAAAGTGTCGATTCTTGCAGCTCTGAGTGCAACGCTGTCATTGAAAATAGGAGTTGCCAATAGGAGCCTGCGGCTACTGCAGAGTCATCGGATGAGAGACCAGATGCCAGTTAAGGGTTTTCCCTCTTGGATTCAAAAGCCAGATGTTAGCTGATTTTATTTTCCTCACCAGTGTAAAGACAACAACATTTAAATTTAAACATGTGTTGAGGAGCTGCTTTCACACATAACCTTCTCTGCATTTCAAACACGGTCCATTAGGTGGAGCTTACATTGGTCGCTGGGCTGGGGGAGGTCCTCTCCTCAGGGCCCTCAGCTCTGCTCGGCATCTTCAGACCACCGTACTTCTTCCAATACATCCAACAGGAAACGCACAGGCGGCACTGCATGTTTGGAGGCCCCCACGAGTACCACTGGGCTGACTGCATGGCTGTCAACGTACAAATGCATTAAAAGCTTTTTAGATGAATTGCAGGAGCAAACTACTCTCAAGATAAACAGAGCATCGACCTCGTTCTGACGGTGTTCATCCTCCCCTAAATAATTCTATCAATATCCACGCTCCACAAGGACATTCACTGCATGCCAGATATTGACCGTAGGCATCCAACAGAGAAATCAAATACTGTCCACATTGGTGCACCGTGTTAAAAGCAATCACAGCAGACTTTAGGGTCAGCTATTGCTAATAGAAGCATTGTCTGCATGTAGCTCTAATCAACATTCATTGTTCCCTTTACTTCGGAAAGATGTACGAGTTCAGGGTTCATTGTAACATTAACTGCAGTAAAAAAACAAAAAGAAAAATTGACATTTTTTGCATAAAACTCTTTTAAAAAAAAAAAAAAAAAAAAAAAAAAAAAAAAAAAATTTTCTCTTTGTTATAGCATTGTAAAATGAATGGATATATATATATTTTGACCTTTCGTTGGACAAAATAAGGAATTTTAAGACGATTCTTGTGAAAGCGATGAACATGGCAGGTTTAGTTTGCTTTCATGAACCGTTTAGCGGCTCATAATAGCACAGTCGCAGTTTTACTCTTATTTTTTGTTGGAATATTGTTACATTGGTTGTTTTTAGGACCACCCCCTGTCAAAGACTAAAGATGTTTTTCTCCATTTTCTTTAAAGTGGAAATATTCTTTTTCATTGTTTTGAAGAGAAGTCTTGCAATACGAGATACGGAGAGAGAACTGGGAGAATTATGCTCATACAGAGAAAAACACCAACCCCCGCAGCGCTACCTTTATCACAAATTCAGATATTCACTTTTCTTTTGTGAAAAGGTATAATGGAAACACCACTAATGATGACTTAAAAAAAAAAAAAAAAAAAAAACAGCTGTTGTAATCAACAAGATGAAAATGAAAGGAAAACGCCTCTTCTGGAGTCAGACTGGCGTTTCCCTTTTCTTTCATTTCTAACAGTTGTTTTTTGTGATTTTAGTTCTTACTTGCCAGAGAGAAAACTTACTGTAGCAGCTCTCGCAGGCTCTGCCCCCTCCTGCTGCGTGGTAGGCCCCGGGGCCCGCTCCATTCACAGCTGCCAACTTGCCATTGGTCATTGAGATCTGGTTGGGGTTGGGTTTGTTACTGTTACAGAGAAGAAGAAAAAAATAAGACCGAGAATGACTGCAGTACTGTCAAGACTCAATAAAACAACTCATCTTTGCAGCCGTTGACAGAGAAGTAACATTTACTTACTATGTAGGGATATAAACCTGTTTCAGTTTGCTTTCTGCTTCAGCTGCCTTCAGTCTCTTCTGCTCTCAGAGAAACAGAGAATAAGATTGTTGGAAACAAACTTAAAAAGCCAGCTGTTTTACACAATCACACCTTCAGAGTAAGCGAAACCTTCGTAAAGCCATCCTGCAAAGACTTAATTAAATATGACAAGTAATCTTTCTCTGCGATTCTCATCCACGGTGATCTCTCAACATTTTATCCACCTAACATCCAGCCAATGTTACACAAAAAGGATAATATAAAAATTACAAAAAAAGCAAAAACAAAACAGGAAAGGACAAACTAATGAAAAATGCTTCTTGTTGAAATTGTAATGACCGAATATTTCATTGTTTTTAACTTGTATGGTGAAACACTTAATGCGTCCTGGAGGAAGAAAACAAATCTGCATTATCCATTTTTAAGTGACTTATTTTGCACCAGCCAGTAAAGTCCAACGGAGGAGGAGGAGGAGGGGGAAAATAAGCAAAACAGAAAAACAAAAAAATAAACCATTATCGCAACTGACAGAAGGTTATTTGTAGAGACAAAACTGGTCCAGTTTCTATCTTTTTCCAAGTCAGGAATGTTTAGATTATGTCTTAAAAGACAGAAAATACAATATCAAAATGTTGATTTTTTTTTTCTACTTCTGAAACATTTACTGCTTCTACACTACAGAATTCCAGTCATGATCAGAACCTCACTTCAGCAATATCGTTTTCACGCATTTGAGGAGAATCCCTTAAAATATATTGCTGTCGGACAAATGTGCAGAAAAGTACTGATAGTTACATGTATTTTTGATCAGGACAGATCAGTCATGAACAAGAAACTCTTTACAGGCGCTTACATAATTTCATTTCCTCGCAGAACAGTTCCCCCTTTTGCTGGTCACGGTGCCTGTATGCAAGAGCTGCTTTCCGGAAAAGTGTGAAATTAGTTCACCTCTTTTTTTCCCCGCCAACCGAGGTAGACAAAAAGGCGTGCAAAGGAGAGACCGGGCATGTACGTAAGCTGTAAGAGCATCAGCATTTTTATTTACTGTACTGATGCTGTACATGCTGCTGAATCTGTCTAGTTGCACTGTTCAAACCTTCACGGTCAACTTCTCCACATCAGCACGCACATACACACGGTTGAAGTGTTTTTCTCTCTTCATTGGGTCAGCATGTAAAGGCCAATGGAGTAAAATTGGTGAGATGTCTCACACTGCAGTATTACAGACTCATCCTGATGGAAAATACATGCAACTGTGTGTGAAGTGTGCAAAATACGTTTGTGCACTTCCATCCAAGTGGCAGTGCATATTAGGGAATCTCCAGGTGATACAGAAACATCACCAAAATGAAACTACTTGCGACTTTGACTAGTGACTTTGCGATTATTAGTGACGAAAATAGTGCAGCAGTTTTTTTTGCAGTGGTCTCACAAGTTCCAAAAAACAAAAGTTTGCAGATGCGCCTTATTTTTCCTCTGTTTACAGCTCATCTGATAAAGATGGAAAATTAACAGACTTGCAGTGCAGTCAGCTGTCTGGCTTATGATAAATTAATATTTGGCAGGCAGTGGGTGGTGAATGTTTTTCTCCCCTCTGAAGTTAAATGAAAACTTAAGACTTGTTCATTTGTTGCATCTGGTCGTGTTCTTTCTACTGTGACAGTAAAAAGAAGATGCTTTTTAATGCGAAAACAATGGATGTAAACATTTAACTCCACAGGACAACATTAAGCCAGTTAACACTGGGGGACCGTCCGCAGCGGTAAGATGGGGAGACACAATATCTCATCTTTACTGAAGTAACCTCACCTGTTGCACATATCTGTCTGTGGTCTTCCACATGTAGTAGTACTCTATGATACTGGTCAGAGACTTCCATGGCAGCTTCCCAAGCACAAAGAGTAAAATGTGGAGTGAGGACAGAGATGGAAAGAGAGAGAGAGAAAGAGAGAGAGAGAGAGACAGAGCGCAAATTAATGATATTAATATCTCATGTTCTTGCCATCTGGGTGTGAAGCCCTCATGTATATTCATGAGCGAGAGACATCGTGACCACAGAGGCTGAGAGCTACTGGCTTTGCTCGTTCTGGTCGCAGATGAAAACACACATAGTGATTCACACATTTAATAAGTATTCATGAGCACCTGCCGCTGCTGTATACACCCATAACCTGACTTTATTGTTCATTAAAAAGGTAGATAGTTGGGAGAAAAGTTACATGATGAAAAAGAGGGAGTATTCATCCCTGAGAGGTTTAAAGGGCCTGTTAAAATTCTCAAAAGTGTCTTAAGAATAGAGCTCTATTTAGCCAGACATTTTTTAGCAAGACAGAAGCTCATACAATCAGAAATTCCTCACAATATTAAAACACTAAATAAAAAAAAAATTAAAAAAAACTACAAATATATATAATTTTTTTCCTTCCCCTTTTCTTCATTGTTTATTTAAATCACCTCGGCAACATGAGGGTAGTTTTCCGTTGCAGGCGACTGACACAATTCAAAGTATGACTGCAGTTTTAACAAAACTTACAAAGTCTTGTCGGATGTCGTTGAAGTCTTTCCCATATTTCTCTAATGCCTCTTCAAACATGGCAGCTTCTGAGGCGCTCCACTCCTCCATCTCATCCCTGCACAGCACTGGGCCACCCGCTGGGACCAGCACACTCAGCGCACTGGACAAATCGTAATTATGGCGATGCAGCGTGTCCATCGCATGGAACTGAAGCCGGTGCAAGCAGATGGAAAGTTAATATCCATCATTTAAATACTGGTTAGGTGCAGAGTGTGTCCAACTCACCAGTGTGATATCTCGTGAGGCTGCGGCTGCACTCATGTGTAAGCTCGGCTGTCTAACTGAACTGCTGCAGTCCAACGCTCTGGCAAAGGTCCCAACCGCCCTAAAAAGTAACCACAGACACAAACTTGAGAAAAAAAACTAAACAAAATAAATACGTTATTAATTTTCTTCATAATCTCTCACTCACACACACAGAGAGTAGGGCTGGTGATTTTAGTTTGCCGTTGTAATTTACCCCCCTTAACACATCAATACTTGTTTATAGTGGTTTCAATAAACGTATAAACCATTTCTTCCGATTTCTGCTTTTGAGCTATACCTCAAATAAAACAGTACATCTAACACTTTTATAAGCCAATTACTTTATTAAAGACTGAGGTGGATATTTAAATATTTTTAAAAAAAGCTGAATATTCTATCTTTTACATCAAGAGAGGCCAAGAAGTATTCAAATTAAGAGATATTAAATCTGTGGTTCAATAAAAATTTCATTTAGTCTGATAATTTACACGTTTATCAGGACGTGATCAGTGCAGAAGCCCGAGTTGGAAGCACAAACTGTATGAGAGGAATTGGAGAAACCCCCTGTGATGTCACTCACAGGTTTTCTCAGGACTGCTTTTGAAACCTCTTTCCCTTCGTACTGAGCGATGCCATGTTGCAAACAGACAGACTGAGCGTGGAAACCAGTACAAGCCCACCTAACTTCAGCCTCACTTACCCATATTTGCTTGGTTGACTTGGCTCGGTCTAACTTATGCTAACTGTTATCACTTTATACTCATTCTGATCAGATCTGACCAAACATTCTCAGTTCAAGTGTTGCTATGGAAACAACATCCAAAGTGAGTGCTGCCAGAGCTGAAACGAGGACAGGGCTCCGCTGGGAGACCCTGTTCGTCAGTCTGCCACTGCAGTCTCAGACCCGTAGCAGTTGTTGGACAAGTCTGTCGGCATGAGCCCACCGAGTTGCAGGATGATGAACTGCGGGTCGGCATAGACTTCATCGAGGAATTCTCTCCCAGCTCCTCAGTATGGCTGTGTAGGAGGAGCCGCGAAGCTGCCACAAAACATTCACAGAGGAACTTCCTGTTTCAAATGTTTCGGTGGCGACCTCAGAAACGACCACTGCGTTTGACCGACATGAATCCAGCACAAGCTGCATGCTGCTTCGATAAGCTTCATCCTCAAACACTTCCAGACCAACCCACAGACAATCACAGTGGTGTCTTAGTATAATTAGTATAAAAACAGCAAAACATGGATGACTGTACTCTGCCAGCTTCTGAGCTTTGAATAATGACCTGCCCTCAGAAGTCAATATAGTGCGAAGCGCTAAATGCCCCTAATTATACATAAATGTGCTGGTAGGATAAGATGGATGTAAACAAGTTTTCTGATGGTTTTTTTTTTTTAATTGTAAAAGTTGAACACTTGGTCAAAGGAGGAGATGAACTAAATTTTGGATACTGACCTAGTGGTCAGTTGAGGAACTGCAACGTATTTTCTTTCTGTATTTTCCTGAAATGTCGTTGCTTGGTGTGAAGGTGACCTACCGTGCCACCACTAAGAATTGGTCTATCTGTTTGTTGGTGAGAGGACACTCTGGGTCCCAGAGCTTCTCTTCTAGTTTGGACTGGTCCCTGTCATCTGCCTCTCCTGCAAAGCAGAGAGGAAATATCTTCAACACAAAACAAGAGCATGATTACATACGAAAAGGTGAAGTAATCACCAAATCTTTTACTAGATGGTAAAGAATATAAACTGTCGATAGAGACCAAGATGCTGTGACTCAATGCAGTTTTGAGTTGGAACCGGGTATGTTTGCAGCCTAAAGAAATTCAACATTATACAAACCAGGCTAATTTTAACTCTGTGAGCGTGCAAAAGGTGCATACATTTAGTGCTAGATTTGTAGCCAGAAGCTTTTATTGGAAAAAAAAAAAAAAAAAAAAAGGTGGTAAGAGAGGTCTGAAAACAAAGTATAGCAACAGAGTTGATAAATTAAAAAGTGAAGTCAGTTCATGAGCTACAACTACTACTCTAGGTTGAAGATTACACCGACTCCCCACATGATACTGTATATGTTAATGGGGAAACTGAAGGATAGATGATGAATAAGTAAACTGTAATTTAGAGAGGAAAAAAAGGAATTTCCACTCAGTCATTCGGAAATCACGTGACTGGCCCCAGTTTCCAATCACACAATTAGATTGGGAGATCACTACTCGAAACTGCATTGAGTCACTTAATTTTTGCTCCCTAGTGTCAGCTTAAACTCGTTACCATTTATTAGTAGACCTACAGTTGATTCAACTCTGGAATCTTCCATCATTGTCTAAAGAAATAACACAAACTATGATTGTACTAAATATAAAACATTTGCTTTTGTTTATAAAAACAAGGCTCATTTCTCTGAATAATGTTGCGTCTGTAATAAATGGGATGATTTACCTTCTTGTAACATTTCGGGTACATCTGCCTGAAAGCGCGGCCCCACTCTGATCTCTCCTTTGTCAGCCAACAGAGTCTTCTGCGTCGGATCGTACACAAGCGAGTAGAAGAAGGTATCCTGAAGAAAGAAAGAACATTACTTAAAATTCGTAAAAATAAATAAATAAATAAAAAATAATTAATTAATTTTAAAAGTCTGGGTTTTTCCCCCATTTTTTTTCAAACCTCAAAAATGAATCTATTGCTCAATAATAATCTGAAGTAAAAGTCCTTCACCCCCCCCAACCAACTTACCTCTTTGTCAAGGTACGAAAGAACAGATTCAGTCTCATTCAGTAATGCCACGCTGCACTTCCCCCTAATGGAGAGCAAGAAGGGAATCACGCACCATGCATTACTTCGACAAAAGGAAGTGGGTAGTGTTGTGATGTGATGTGCTCATGGCTGAATGCTTGACCACCCATGGACACAGCCTGCTGCTCATGAGCCGTACGGTCCACTCTGTGTGCGAGCTTGTGTGCAATACCTGATGTGTGTTGCAGGTAGACTCTCGTACTGTCGGGAGAGGAAGAGCTCTCTGTGACGAAGCTGGTGTTTCTGTTTTTCTGTCAGGTCTGTCTCTGTTGGGTTCTCCTTCTCCTCTTCCAACTCCTCTGTAGTTGCGCATAGAGGAAAATTACATCAGAAAAAAGCGTTTGCATCAATTTTGTGTGTGTGTGTGTGTGTGTGTGTGTGTGTGGGGGGGGGGGATTAAACAGTTAAATTACTGAAGAACAGACCATCAAAGTAGGTCTAAGTATCCACTTGTTTATCCCTCAGACATAATACACAACTTCAACTTCAAGATTGTGCTGTTTTATGGATACGTAAATAGCTTCAGCACTTTGCACGAAATCATCCACTAAGAGAGCCAAAAAAATCATGATCAGGTCTATAAAGAAATGTCATTTTAAGATCCATGTTCAACCATAAATGCATTAGTAGATCTTTTGCTGCAGCTCACTTAACACGCAATTCTGTACCCCTATTAAATAACCGGGCATTAGATTATTTGACACTGGAAACTCTAGTTTTGCACATTTTGTTCGTCCGTATTTTGGCATTAGAATATTATAGAATTCTAAAAGAATGCAATTTAAACTTCCCACTGCAAGCATGTAAATCCAATTGTCACTTTCTCAACATTTTGAATATTTTAGATACATAATTTCAGTCATCTTTTTTTTCTTTAATTTGATAAAAGACTGCTACAAAACTTTGCAGAAATCAATTTGCTGATGCATTCATCAGCAGACAAGTAAATGCTGCATTTCAACACAGTAAAGTTATAAAAAGGTGTAAAGAGAAAGGAGTCAGCTAATGTTCGGCTGCTTTAAATGTCACAAAATATAGCTGTAGTCACACCTTTTGAAAAGGTGAAAGGGGATGTAACAAGAACTGAGCCAATTCCAAAACTCTAAAGATGTAACAGGATGATTCAGATACAAAACAATAATACATGAAATGGGAATCAGCGCAAAAGCAGTAGTAAGTCAGCTGTAGTTTGGGAAAAAAAAAAAAAAAAAAAAAAGATCATTTACATATCAGCTGAAAATCTCACCAACTCGCTATTGAAGAAATACAGATGTTTAAAAAATATTGCAAAGTTGCAACATGCAACAACTTCTATTTGTCGTTGCAATATTGGAAATCAGTCACAGCAGTTTATTTTACTTGATAAAAGAAAAATATACTGATGGCAATGAAATAAGCACAGTATAACTACGCATTTCACTCCATTAATCTTTTCTTTAAAAAAAATAGTTTAACCCTACTTTTCTTTTTTGTGTGGCAAGATTACTAAAAAGATGAATAAAAATGCAATGCTACAAGTTTAGACCAAATCTGCCTTATTGTGATGTATGTAAGGGAACAATATCACCAAAAAGAGGCATCTGGGGGACCAGTTTTTGACCCTGATTCCCATTAAAAATATCCTCAATCAATAAAAACTGATTTAGAGCAAAACATATGTACAATCCTTTAGCCTGAAACTTTCATTCAGTAGTTGGAGATTTCAGCTGTAGTCCCTGGGAACTCTGCAGGTTCTGTTTATTCCTATAAATCATACTGTTTTGTCCCTGAACTAATCCAAGCTATAAATCAAGTGGTTTTCTTGTGCACAATGTAGGATGCAGCAATAAAATCTATTGTTTTTGTCCTGTTTCTACAGACCAGCTCACCAGTGGATACCAAACAGCTTGTGGAAGTGGTGCAGCACTGTGATGAAGTCTCTTGTGTGCTGTATAGTTTCTGCATTTGTTACAAATTCTAATTACAATCAACCACTTTGATCACACACATTTACCCCTAACACATTCCTCTCAGTGCTCTCAGGGCTGAATGTCTCCCGCTGCTCTATCTCACTGGTGCTCATAAACACAGAGACTGCCTCACCAGAAAGGAAATCACTTTTGATGTGAGAAAGTGACTAATGATTTGTTTGACTGCGGAAACGGGCACAGGTAAAAGGGCTGCTTCACTGAGCATGTGTTTCTGTGATGAAAGTTTCCTTTATTTGCAAAGACAAAATGATCGCACTGTGGTCAACGTGAGAATGAACATCTTACTGGCAGCAAATGTTACAAAGTAAAAAGGTGCTGCTGGAAACGAGTGAAACACAGGTCAATGGCATTCCTGAATCTCTTTCAATTTCAGCTAAAAAGCATTGAACTTCATAATGGTAATAAAAATCTCTATTAATAACTTATTACCTTGACATATGATGACCAAATGCTATTAAGATGTTTATGACTTCTAAAATGCATATTTTTCTATTTATTTTTCTCATGACCAATGAATCTTACCTAATCCCAAACTCAAATTATTATTTGCTTTTTTGATTGTTTGTTATTTCTGTTTTTTTTTTTGTTAAAGATGTCAGAAGTGTCAAAATCCTATTATTGTTTATTTTGCCTTATATTTAAGCCCTAAATCCCAAAGCAAATCAAAGATGAACATTTCCTAAAACAGAAAAAATGAGACTATTCTTACATTTGTGAAGCCAAATCCAGCAAATATCACCAGCTATCAGTTAAATGGTAAATAAACGATTACTGTTTCAGCTGCTTTCATTCGCTTTTGACATGTAGACTAAAAGTCTGACAAAGGTTACTACTCACTTGCATGTTTATCTGCGAGCTGGATGAGGCTGTGGGAGATGTCTCTCCTTCTGTAGAAACAAACCACCTTGGCTTCCACATTCCCACTTGCAGTCTGAAACGGTATGAGAAAGATCCGGGTTGAAAGAAGGAGCAACAGCTCCCTGCATAATTCTTTAATTTCCCCAGTGAATTGGCGCCTTTGTGTAATTGTCAAGCTATGCTGCAGTGACAGGCTGACCAGGGCAGCAGCAGTGTTTCTGAAAAGATGATTGATTTATTGTTTTGCCGTATAATTAAGCCTACAGGATTAAAGACTCAGCCAGCATTTAATGCCATGACTGATGCAGGGCAACTGAATGTGGGAGTAGAACATTTGACTGCCTGCACGACCTACTGGTTTTCTTTCTCTTTTTCTTCCTTTAAACTAACTTTGAGGAAAGTTGCAGGGTAGACCAGGCGGTTTACAAGTCAATAAGTATGAGAACAAAATAGCAGAAAAATAATGCCTTGCAATGAACGATCACACATTACACACTACCATTTTCTCTCGCAGATTTTTACTTCTAGTTTTTGGCATCAGTGGCTTTTATAGAAAAGGATAGAGTGGCAGGAAACAGGGGCAGTTAAAATGAGAATGACCTGCAGCAAAGGTCCAAGACTTGTATCCAGCTGCAACAAGGACAGGCATCTGGTACATACTCATCCTCTGCACCCCCTCTCTCTGACATTTTTAAACAAATTAAAATGATGAGGAGTATACTGATGATATTTTTGCTGCAGGTCAGCTGAATTAAAGTCTTGATGTCTCATTTTGTCCTCTGATCACTTATGTTGTCTTTTCAAAACAACAACACCTTTGTTAATTATTATCTATTGGTTATGTTCACACTCCCAGCCCTAATCCAATTTTTATCATATCCAATTAGAATCTGGTCTTTATGACTGACAATTAGAACTACATTATATATTGTAAGCGATCAGATCTGTGCATCCTTGCTAATCTTCTCTAATCCATGTGGTTGCTAAGGTAACCCCCATAGTCTTTAATCAAAGCAACTGGACCTCCTTTTCTTGGTTCCTAAAGGTGTTTCACCTACTAACCAGAGCGGTCCCTCACTTAAAGATGACTAGTAGAAAGTTTTAATATACATTGTTGGAGTCATATGCAAATCATTGACTCCGCCAACACTTCTGTGGGTCATTAGAATGACTGAGAATCTACACTTGCGCTATGGCAACCTACACAGAGAAGTGATGTAAACAAACTAAAAAGGAGGACGGTGGACTAGCTTTGCTACTATGACAAATGGTTGCATGAAGCCTCAATACAAATTTTCAACAAGTTACAAGAAAGCACCAGAGATGGAGGGTGTTTCGCATCCTACTTTATGTCAGGCAGCTGTCCCCATCACTATGTCAGTACAGCAGGGCGCATGGTCCAGGCAATTTAGTTATTACCTAACAGAGCTAAGGCCAACTAACCTCATCACTCTGGTAGACACAGGCATTGTTTGTGTTGCGTTGCAAAAGACACAAAGACAGTTTGAAATCCTATGTGAACAACCGGACCAGATTGAAATGCATCTTTACAAATTGGAGTCGTAGCACGTTTGAAACCATACTTCTTTGTGGTTGTAATCTTATTTCTAGGCAATAATAACCAAATAAATAATTAAAAAAACAAAAACAAAACAAAACAAAACATTTCATTTGTTTTTTGGTGTTCAAACTGTGAAAAAAGAAAACCCAAACAAAACTATCGGAATACAATCCAAACATGCTAAAATCAGATCCAGCCTGGCATTGTGAACATAGCCTAAATTAAAAACTGATAAATGTCCTAATCTTAACACAAGTAGAAGACATGGCAAACCCATACTCTTAAAAGATCCTGAGTAGCATTATTAACCCAAACTCAAAACGAATACCTCTGGATTTTATCACATATTGGCAAAACAAAATACCAGATGACAGTGTATTTGAACCATGTAACAGCTTATATACATGCACATTTAGCACCTTTACCATGATGTCATAAAGGTTTTTTAACCGCTCATTTTAGCCACCATCAATCTAAACATGCACACACGCCTAAAAAAAAAAAAAAAAAAAAAAAAGGAGTGTCTAATCGTAATAATGACAGTTAGGAGCCAAGAGAACACCTGTTCTTTCAGTTAGACAATAAACACTTAAAATCCACAAGGCACAGGGGGCACCATGTAAATGAGCAGTGGCTAGGGGCGGGAATGGAGAAGAATCTACGGAATTCACCCTCAAGCATAAACACACACACAAATGACAAACACTGCAATACCTTGTTGAGTTCTTCTATCCGACGGATCAGGTAAGGGTTACTGGAGGAGTTTTCAAAGAAAACATAATCTGCAAAAGCAGACACACACAAATATTACCTCAGCACATCAATTTACCAATCTGAACAACCCAGTAAAATAAGTTAGAATAATGTTTGAAGATGTGCACTGCAGATGAAACAACTTTCATCGCAAACTCATGGAGGATGTAGGCCAAGAGTGAAATTGGCTGTGTAACTTACTGCAGTGTTCTCCTTCATGCATCAAATACACCACTTAGCAGCCAATAATATATTTATTTGTAACCATTTAAGAAAACAATTAATTCTCAGTGATTATTAGATCTTTAAAATGTTAAAAACAGATCTAAAAATTAAGTGTATCCATGATATGCAAGCATCCCTAAAATTGTAACTTCTTTAGCTCAATTCATATATTTTGATGTGCAAGATTATCAGTTTTCACTTTTCATCATTTTGCCTATATCTGAGCAAGATGTACAGCAACCCTTGTGCACACAACTCATTAACAGTATGAAATACTGCGCTTACATGCTCATGACACAAAATCCAATGCACAGATAGTCTGGATATTCAGATAGTTATGAGTTTGACATTCAGGTGTTATCTCCAAGTGAAGTAATAATCTGATTTTACAACACCCCCCCCCCGATTTTTATTATACTGAAAATATTTAACTGATAATTTAGCAGTAGTTATATCAACTATCTCGACAAAAATACACTTGTACATTTAAAAATAGTACATCAAAAAGGAGTCGTAAAACTTACAGGTACCTACAGGCCTACGGAGCTGGGGCTTATAAAGAGCACCTGAAGGCAACGGGAGAACTTTACTAAAAAGGTGACAAATCGGTGACAATGGCTCGCCAGTAATATTACGTTGCAGTTTTTAATGTTCCAAATACCCATACGTTTAGCCCAATCTACCGTCTCGATGTTGTAAAAGCGGAGTACGTGAGGATAAAGGCGTAAGACTCAGTCCAAGCTGACGAAACGACGCCATGAACAGAAACAATAATTTGATGTGGGATTCCAGTAGACCGCTCCGTGCTAGCTGGCCAGCCAGCAGCCTCATTTACTCATTAATCCCACTTCCTTCGGATTAATGAAGACACACACCGTTGCAAACAAAAAAAAGTCACTGCTACTCTTGACAACATGGTTGTATAAACATTGTGTGATCTGCGAGCGAGTGATGGTCCCCAGCGAAGCCACCGCTGGTGCTAACGTTAGCTGCATAAGGACTCGTACTAATGGCTGCATGCCAGAAGAGGCAAATACAAAGACAGCCTCACGCCGACCGCGGTGGCATTACAACAACCACACAAACGCGCGTCCTGCTCGAGGGCTCCTGCTGTGTGTCGCCTTCCCCGGCCCGGGTGTAACGGTCCGGACGGGCGCAGGGGCAGCGAAAGGCGCCGGCAACGGCGGTAAAATGTTTACGTTGTGGGTTAGCCACTTAGCGGCTAGCTGCCGTGGTCCCGACAGACGCGAGGCCCGACTCGTTTTCAGTCACAAATATTAACAAATTATCACCTTCCTGCTGCGCTTTAACGCATCGCTGTCGCTCTAACGCCGCCGCAAACCACTTCCAAGCGTCACGCGAATAAAACGAGGGCACTAGACACCGACGAGGTGCAAAAACTGAAAGGACTTCTGTTTGATTATTAAAAAAAAAAAAAAAAAAAGGAAAAGATCCACATTGACATACATACCTCCGACCCGGTACATGTTGGCCGCCATTTCTGCCCTCCCAGAGTGTTAACGTGAAGCATAGACTAAGTTAAATTGAATAAATTATTAAAAGCAATAAAACGCAGTTTCCTAAAAGATACAAGGTGCCCAGAATTGTGATCGTTAAGACTCCGGATGTATACCCTATCGAGAGAAATTTGGCAAACGCAGCCCCCCCTCCTCCTCCTCCGAGTCACAGCTCCCTTTACAATACAGTGAACTCGCAGCAGCCAAAAGAAGTCGGATCAACCCGAAAAACCACCGACGAGGGAGGCGGTCGCGCTCGCGACAACTCAGGCGCGCGCGCACGCGCGCACACACACCATTTGGCTCTGAACAATTAAGATGAGGCACTAAAGGTGAAAAGGGTCAAGTTTTATTTTTTATACAGGTATCATAATCAAAAGCTCACAGTATTTACTCCGTCAATCATATTGTTTCTATCTGTTTGCTTTTATGAATAAACATGGATTTACAAACAACAATATATAAAATGTGGGCAAACTGCAAACTGCATGATGGTAAATGAGGGAATAGAATTATAATGTTTTGGTTACATAAGTGTTATAAAACTGGAAATATCTAATGTGGAGTATGAGAAAAAGTGAATTTCGAGCAAACACCCTTGAAACATGTGGGTCATAACATTTTAGTCATGCTTAGAAATGTAAGAATCATGTAAGAATCTGATGAATATTAATACATATCACCACCACCCACACCTTCCTGCTGATCATTTTAATAAACACAATATATATTAGGCTCCATCGTCCATCCATCCATCCATCCATCCATCCATCCATCCATCCATGCATCCATCCATCCATCCATCCATCCATCCATCCATCCATCCATCAATAAGCTGAAGCATAAAATTAAGGAAAATTAAAAACTATTAGAACATTTTCCAATAGTTTGTGAATAGATCAGTAATTAATGCATCCACATGTATGGTTAGAAAGTGGGCTAACTATACAATGAAGAATTAAACTTGAATTGAATTTCAACCCCTGTTGATGATTAAAGTCTTTTTTTAAATTAGAAACGTTTTAGTTTTTCACCAGTATAATAAGGCTAAGGCAGCACCATGGCTTGGTGGATGGCACTATTGCCTCATTCTGATTCTAGCGTGGGTTTTCTCTGGTTGCAGTCCAAAAACATGTATGTCAGGTTAATTGGTGATGGGAGTGTTTGTTGTTGTTAATTATCTATATAAGCACAGGTGACCTGTCCGAAGTGTACCACTGCCTTCTGCTGGGGTGGTCTCCAGAAGATCCCTGTCACGCAAAAGGAATACACAATGGATGGATCAATAAATATTAAAAGTGTTTCATATTAAACTAATGTTAAAGGGACTGCGATCATCAAACATTTTTAACAACGTAAAAAAAATTTCAATTCCGTAAAAACAAAAGGGGAAAATAATTCATTAAAATCCTGGCTCTATGGCAACATTTGGAGTTTGCTATGGAGATGCATAGATTCCTTATAGGTTATGGGGCCCCCAAGATACACGGTCAGCCTAAATATTCCCATATTGGGGAAGATTAGAATGACTTGTCTCATTTGTAGTCACTTTATAAAAAGGCATATTTGAGAACTTAACGGAGAAACTTTTAAATTATACTTCAGACCATAGCATGCACAGTCTGTATTTTTGTGAGTTTTAAAGTTAGATTATCTGATTTTGCTCTTCAAATTTGCAAATTTTTGGTCTAAGTTTTGCTTTTTATATTTTAAATTTTGTTAGATATTGGAATTGTTAAAATTAGAAATTCTGTGTTTTCTCTTGGAAACTTGCAAATGTATAAAGTCAAAAAATTTATAATTTGCTTTTGCAATTTTGTGATTTTACATAGCTAGAAATTCTGAGTCCCCCCATATACTCTTCCTCCCTATATGCCATTGTAACAGCAAAGCAAAATTGATGTTGGCTTGCTAGGTCCTAGATGAGCAAATCTAGCATTTTTTCATCCCAAAGTATAACAACTTTATGCATTGAAAACGGTGCTTGTCAAAAGGTTTGAACTCACCCATCACATTGGATTTTAAGAAAAATGGACCTCTGAAGAGAATCTTCCATAGGGCCCTCAAAAAAGTAGAACCGGCCCTGCCAATCTTCATTGTTTGTCTTAATTGATCACTCTCTTTTTAATGCGCTTCCATGTGTAAAGATTGGAGGAATAAATGTGGC
The DNA here is from genome assembly GCA_014839995.1 of Xenentodon cancila. Classification (NCBI taxonomy): domain Eukaryota; kingdom Metazoa; phylum Chordata; class Actinopteri; order Beloniformes; family Belonidae; genus Xenentodon; species Xenentodon cancila. The sequence continues at coordinate 9,877,518 of CM026218.1, forward strand.
AAAACCCCAAGATTGACATATTTATTTCGTTTTTATTGTTATATCGCCGTGCTCTTTTGAGATATTTAAAAGTTCGCACGGAAATAAATTGGTTTTTCGTTTTCAGTGGATGCGTAAGTGCGCGCATGCAAGTGACATCACTGACGGGATTGGCTCGCCTTGATGGGGTGGAGAGTCTTTTATACAGGCTACAGAGACAGAAGGAGCACAGAGGAATAGTTTTCCAGCCGTGGACCCCATCGTAGGATCGCTTCCACTCACAGCGAACCACGCCCCGGGGGCAGAGGAGACGTCGGGCTCTCCCAGATGCCCAAACTCTTACAATGGAAAGGGGGAATGGGCCGTGAAGAGGAGTTTTAGGAAGATACAGATTGTCAAGATGAAGTTCGGGAAGAGCATCTGTGTGCTTAATGTAGGGGGAACCCGGTACGCCTTCACCCGTGAGGTGATCAGGGATTTCCCTCTGCGACGCGTCAGCCGCTTGCATGCTTGCGCAACTGAGAAAGAGGTCCTCGAACTGTGTGACGACTACGACCGGGACAGGAATGAGTTTTTCTTCGATCGCCACGCACAGGCTTTTGTGTTTATTATGTTGTACGTGCGCTCTGGTAAACTCCGATTTGTTCCCGGAGTGTGTGAGCTGTCTTTCTACACAGAGATGCTCTACTGGGGGTTGGAGAGCGTGCACCTGGACTCCTGCTGCCAGAAACGCCTTGACGACAGGATGTCCGACATTGGACTGGAAACTCTGTCGGAAGGAGACATCATATTGTCGGCGGACGAGTCCCAGACCCCAGACGAGTCGGTCCAAAGGACTGCGCTCACCGGCCGCGCAAAATGGCTCGAGAAGATGCGCCAAACATTTGAAGAGCCCAACTCTTCTCTTGCAGCGCAGCTTTTGGCTTCAGTGTCTGTGATTTTTGTGATCATTTCGATGATAATGCTGTGTGCCAGCACGCTGCCGGATTGGGACACGGCTAAGAGAACTACCGTAGAGGAGCACAGGTAGGTTTCTAATCAAACTGCAGTGAACCCAGTAGGATCCGTTCCAAGAAAATGCTGCCAAATATTAAAGCGCAATGTTCCCGTGCGTAAAAGTAAGCTCTGAGGGAAAAATTACGTGAATAATATGCCTCCGTTATAACAAACGCAACACAATTTTTTAAAAAAATCACTCACAAACCTTTGAGAATCTCGAGAACGTCTGCATGCGTCCACAGGAGCAGTCAAACTCATTGCGCATTGTGCTCTACATTTATTAAGGATGACGCATGTTGGTATTTTATATTGTATAAAACGTAAAGACACCAATCTATGAGGTTGATTTCTACTTGAATTGTTCTTGTGTGTGGTAAATTGATGCCTCTGAAGTCACTATGCACATTCACAAGTTTCAGGCAACCAAATAGTCATTAGGATTCTCACATGATTGCTAGAAACGCTTCCAAGGGAGCAAATCAATAGTCAAATCTTGAAACATGAAGTGTTAATAATTAAGGGGAGCTCTCTTTGGTTCTTGCTCCTCTCATCTTCCCCCACTCTGGTCGTTACAATCAATCTGAGAATTATTTATTTGGATTGGTAGTTTAAATTGCACAGTGCACAGGAAAGACAGACATTAAACGCTTGAATAATATTCAAGTGGCTAATAATACAACAGCAGAGTGTGTGGATTACGTTGTCAGCTGTCAAAAGAGAATGAAGCCCCTGACAGAAATGAGTTAAAGTCAGGCTTTGGTCTGTTTTGCTGTCTTAATACACTGAAAACCAACATCTCCGTTTCAGCATTATTTTTGCCACAGGCTGTCTCAATAAAGCACCAAGGAGGTTATTTTCTATATAAGGTTAGGTTATGTTCTCTCAGGCTGGACATAGTTTTGAGTTTTGGAGCACTTCCAGTGGTTAGGTAATCAACTAAAAATGTAGTTTATACTCAGGGCCAAAATTATTCAGGTTTGTGCCGCAGTACATGATGCAGTTTTCTCAGCTACTTCATAATATGGTTGTATTTCATTGTACTTACAGTAACCCTGTATATGCCCTGTGGGTTTTGGTTGACTTTAGTTCTTCCATGTCAAATATCAGCATCACCTTTTTCATAATGTATGTGTCTTTGTTGTGTGAATCCTTGTTCTGTGCGTCTGTCCTACTCGTTTTGCTTGTTTATGTCATCTTTAAATGTGGAAGATGTGCTCCGTATTTAATACAATCCAGATCTGTCTGCTTTGCTTCCTTCTTCCTCACATTCACAGATTGTTAAACAGTATCTCACATCATGCATATCTCTCTCTGGCTCCTGTGCCATTTCCTGTTTACCTCTCAACTCATTTTTCCCTTCTCCTTTCCTCTCTTCTCTGTAGGATAGTTGAGGCTGTGTGCATCGGCTGGTTTACAGCAGAGTGCATAGTGCGCTTCCTGGTGGCCAGAGACAAGTGGGACTTCATCCGCCATCCACTGAACATCATCGATGTGATTGCCATCACCCCCTACTATGTCACTATGGCGATGGCCCGCGCAGGGATGCCGGGTGCCGGGCTCGGGGTTGCTGGAGTGATACTTCGAGTGCTGAGGATGATGCGAGTGTTCTGGCTCATGAAGCTGGCCAGACACTTCCTGGGCTTGCAGACTCTGGGGCTGACGCTCAGGCGCTGCTACCGGGAGATGGTCATGCTGATGGTGTTTGTCTGCGTTGCCATGGCGATATACAGTGCTCTGGCACAGCTACTGGAGCATGGCTTGGACTTGGGCACGCAGAACCACGATTACGCCAGCATCCCGGCCGCTGCCTGGTGGGTCATCATTTCCATGACAACGGTGGGGTACGGGGACGTGTACCCTGTGACAATTGGGGGACGGGTGCTCGGGGGAATGTGCGTAGTGAGTGGCATTGTGCTCCTGGCACTGCCCATCACGTTCATCTACCACAGTTTTGTTCAGTGCTACCATGAACTCAGACTCCGGTCCGCCAGATGTGCACGCACCCTGTCTGCAGAGATGCTACAGTGAAGATCAGAAAAAACACAAGTGAAAAAGTATAGATCTACTGATAGTAAAATAGTCATAAATTGTGTGAACGGACTTGTTTCACGCTGAACGGAAATAGACTTTTTTTCTGCCTTATCTAGCTCTCGACTGTCGTATTGTTGATATCTAATCATTATGTTTAACCAGCATGGGCTGGGACTGTCAACTTAAGAACCACATGTAAGCATGTGCAAATAATTATTTATTAAACAGACACAGGTGCAGTCAGTCTGGATTTAACAGGAATTTCTGTTTACACACTATTCCCATGGTTAAGACACCGGCAGAGATGGTTGCATCAACAGCATTGTGTGTCTTTGTGTCTGTTTGTCTGCCTGTCAGCCTTTAACTTTGTCTCAGATTTTCACCCAGATGGTACAAGTTACACAAGATTGATGTGTGACCTAGATGCATTCTGTTAAACATGTGAAATACAGAGAAGGAGGGAACATGTGGTGGTTGCACAGAGGACTTTGTGTGTTAAGATGAGCTTAAGCCAAAAATAATGAAATATGGACACAGGTCAGGAGGGACCACAAAGTGGCAGACGATAAAGCAAAGGCAGATATGACACGGCAGATGGAGTGTGATATGGAGGATAAAAAAATATTGGTTAAAAAAATAGCAGAATGTGGACAAAGCCTGAGGACAAAGAATGAAAGATGGTTCTGTATTTGTGAGTGAATGTGAGGCATTTTGTGTTTCTGTGTCTCCAAGGCAACATCATCCTTCAACATGCCAAACATAATGGTGGTTGATTTGTGCGCTCACATAGGCTGCATCCACGCACACCTCCTGCCTGGAACAAATCTTTTTTTCTTTTTTTACATGGAATTATCTGGAATATCACTTCCAAAGATAAGTTGATTTTTTTTTTTAAGTGGAAGGAAAATGAGCAGCAGAGGCTGTCACAGATGATAGTTTTGACATTCGTGATTCACACATGTCTGCAGTGTTCATGGTTTGCCAAGATGATATGATTTGTTGAAGAGACGCATGATCCAAACAAACAAGTCAACACCTCTCCCACACAACAGTCTTTCTCTACATCTCTTTTCTTCCTCTTGTTGCCATCAACTATTCTCTTTTTACACACACATATCAAGATCCAGCTCTGCTGAGGAAATGGAGTGAATCTGTTCTTTAATCTGTTCTTCAATTCAGAGTCCACATACATGTTTTCAACATAATCTTTGCAGCTCTGCATTAGTTTAGTGTGTGAAGTGGACATCTCAGTATTGTTGTTGTTGCTGTTCTTGGTGTGCTTTATAAGCAATGCAACTGTCATGAAATCAAATTAAACCTTATGCATATTTAAGTAGCCACTTTATGATTCATAAATCATCTAGAACTGTATATAGCCCAGTGAATTTGGCCAGGCCTGAATTAAACCATCAATCACAACTTTTTCATTAGTAACTGTGATCAATGTGCTCTGTTCGTGAGCTTTTATAATAAAATGACTGTGTCCAAATTCCTAGTGTCTGACTGCTTATTATAAATCAAATTACACGACGAGCAAGGCCAAATTTAATTGTTTTACTTCATCGTCTGCTGTTTTCATGTTTCCTATGAAATACCAACAGTGATTAAACAAATTACCAAAATAATCAAGGTTAAACTGTAAGAATATGTTTTGGTCACTGGAGCTGCCTAATTCAGGAAGATTGAATAACACCCACCTAGATATGGAGTGTGTGTCTCCCCCCTGGAGGTGAGGGAACTTAGCATCCAGTGTGAGGAACACCTGAGCCTGCCGACAACAGTATTTAGTGGGTCGCTTGTAGTCACACTCGGTTGAGCGTTGCACGGTTCACACAATAGTATGCAAATATAAACAGCCATCATACTCCTACCAAAAAAGATGGTTATGATAAGAGAAAACTAGCACAAGTGTGTTTTTAAGGTTTTTTTCCAAACAAATCCCATGTTTCTTCTAAATACTCTCTCTAGATAGAATATGAAAGCAGCCCCCTTTTCAGTCTGACTGTTTAAGATTTAGGGACATCAATCCTGACCTTTCATATCTCTGTTTTCATTAGTGCAGAAACGTGTATTTTCATTCCTGCAGATTCAGCAGATGGCACAGGGTCGTCCCTCAGTCCGCCACGAGGCACTGCAGTTTTTTTTTCAGCAGTTTAAAATGAACAAGCTATAATTGTGGTCATTTACGTCATCTGTGTTTTGTGTCTGGACGACTTATCTGTATCGTAAGCTATGTCACAAATAGATAACAGTGAGTATGACAAAGCCAACTTGTCTAAGAGGCTGTGTGTAAACTTTATCGTTTTGTTTTTTTATGTCGTTTTTTTTATGTTAATGTTAATTTAAAGATAGTGTAATGTTTAGTGTGTAGAGCCTGACAACCATTAGTCCCAAAAGTTACTTGAACCATGGACTCATCTGGCCAAAGGACATGAGATCAGGTTTTATAAGATGACCTTGTGCCTTGAGAACTTGGAGCTGTTTGTGTGCAGACTCAATAAATGGATTCCTCATTGAGATTTATAGCCTCAGGTTACAATAAGGGGTGCAGTGGGGGACTGTGTTGAGTGACAATGGTTTTCCAATGTGCTCTTAAGCACATGTGGTTATATTGGTCAGGGATTGCATGACAGTTTCTCATACAGTGTGGGCGCAAAAGGTCAGATCCAAAAGTCCTGAGAATTTCTGAGACTCCCCAAATAGTCTGATTTCATGAATATAAATATCCATCCATCCATTATCTATACCTGCTTAATCCGTCTCCGGGATATGGGGGTCTGTCGGAGCCTATCCCGACGCATTGTAGGCAAAAGGCAGGGGTACACCCTGGACAGGTTGCTAGTCCAACCCACCGGGCCGTGAACCGAACCAGAAACCTTCTTGCTGTGAGGCAACAGTGCTAACCACTAAGCCACCGTGCTGCCATATATATATATATATATATATATATATATATATATATATATATATATATATATATATATATATATATATATATATATATATATATATATATATATATATATATATATATATATATATATATATATTTTTTTTTTTTTTTTATATATAACTTTTCTTAATTAATTAATACATTTTTTTTACTTTTTTTTTTTTTACCTGTGAAAATTTGAAACTTTGTACATGACACCCTCACCTATCACCAACTAATATGCCACTACAGAATCTTCCAGAACAGAATTTGGTTATTCTATTTAGTTTTCTGAGCATCCAAAATTAATTCATTTGTATTGATTTATTTATGTAGAAAGCGATCAAGCTTTAAATAAACTCTGCCTCTACACAAAGTCTGATGAAAAATTTAAAAGAACAATCTTGTTAACGAAGAAGCAAGCAGTGGCCAATTACAGAAAAATAAAAAAATTAAAAATGAGATTTTCTTTAGATTTTTTTCATTTAATTACATCAGCGAGGACCCAGTTGGTGTAGATTAAAATAAATTAACTATTAGTCTAATAATAATAATAATAATAATACAAATAATTAAAATATAAATACTATAAATGCTAATAAATTAAAATAAATAATGATTATATTCAAAAACGGGATCCATTACACCCCATGAGAGGTCATTCTAGTACAGATGGGACCTCTTCAGTCTTCAGGCTGATCTTTAGTGGTGCGCCGCTCGGTTTTTAAACAGGCAGCGTGGAGCCAGCCGGCTGCTGCGTCACTTGGCCTCGACGGTCGCAGCCGGGAGCCTTCTCGGCGGGGTAACGGCAGTGGTCGCAGCACCTTCTTCTGCCCTTCAGCTCCAAAATGTACTACAAATTCAGCGGTTTCACCCAGAAACTGACGGGCGCTGCCCCCACAGTTGCCTACAACCCACAGGTGAGTCGAGGACGCGGCGGTTCGGCGAGAAGACGAGCCGGGAACCGCCGGGATGACCTTGATCGCGTTTTCTAAGATTATGAGCCATTAAACGGCCGTGACGTCATCAGAGACGTAGGATAACGACGTGGAAATACTTTTTAAGATATATACTTAAAAAACAAACAAAAAAACCTTATTCTTAAGACGTCCTTGTGAGCGTTTTTCATTTGCGGTTGCTGCGATGAAGACGTGGCTTGTGACAGGACAACGATTAAGTATTTACATGTTATTTTCACCTGTACCTCAGGTGTGTTTTTATTTATACTCCTTTTGTGCAAGCGGTGTTTTCAAAACCTAATTCAGTCTATAAGCAATTAACGGCATTTCTGTTTACAGTACACCCCCACCTGTGTGTGTGTGTGTGTGTGTGTGTGTGTGTGTGTGTGTGTGTGTGTGTGTGTGTGTGTTTTTTTTTTTGTTTGTTTTTTTTTGTTTTTTTTTTAAATCCCAAAATATCCGTATATCTATGAATCTGCAACTCAGAAGACAATTTTGGGTTGAAGAATTGTGGAAATGTCCTCCATCATATACCCAAATCAGCTGTCCCACGTGGTACAATGTGACCGGCTGGAAGACCACTGTCACCCTGGTCCCGCTACCAAAGACTTCCAGATATCATTTTCTGTCAGTGCCTGATGTCCCTGAAAAGACCGTTGATGCAATCCAGTGCGACATGTTATAGAAAAATTATATCAAATGTGGTGGAGAGGTGGCAGGAGAGGTCGAAACTATGAAGCGATTTCGACGTATTGTTTGTACATGCAGGCTGGGCCACATGACGGGATCGGGGCTACGTACTCCGAGCTCCCTTGGCCAAACTACTGTCCCAACTTGGCCTCTTCTCCCTAACTGGGACCACAATCTTCTTTTACTACTTATTTTTAAGCATTTTCAGCACATTAAACCTACTTCAGCGCTGTTTATTTTCACATTTTGTTTGTCCACTGCCACGCATACTGATGTCTGTACTCCTACATCAGTCACCACCAGGTCGTGGCCTATAACTCCAGACGGCATCATCGTACAGTCTTCGTACCATTATTGATGTCTTACAAAAGATTAAGCAGATACAAGTAGTACAGTGTGAGTTGTGATGTAATACAAATGTGGAAGTCGTGCCCTGGTAGTAGTAGTGTTTATCTTTAATCGCTTTTGCTGTCACTGCTCAGAGCCTATCAATTGGCGCGTCTTTTTTAAAAATATTTTTAATATACAGTATCCCTGATGGGTCCTTTTGTAATGGCTCTCTTCTAGCATAATGTTTTTGTCATGGTGAAACGGCTGGTTAGTGTTGAAAAGCACAGATTTTTATTTTTTTTTTATTTTATTTGCTCATCAACTAAACATATGTATAGCATTTTAATATGCCAAAATTATTTTACAAAGTGCAAAAAACAAAAAAAAAAAACTCAGAAAACTTGAAAACAATTAAAATAAAACAAAACGGCAATACCTTTGTTAAAGCCTAATTGTGAAAGTGTCAATTTTGAAGAGCTTAACGTACTAACTGATTTGTTGTTCTCTCTCATGAACTAAAGAGTACGCCATCTGTCCTATCTTTATTCTATTCAGGTCCCTCAAATGCTCACATTTACTAACAGATAAATACTGCCTTTTTTTGTTAACACCAAGAACAGTGAACTCTGAAGTCGGCTGTGCCTGTCCATTATGAGAGGATCAGTTTGGTGAAAAGTGACTGCAGGAGGGCCAGGCAGATTTGCTTATCCTGACTAATAATAGCTACATGTGGCTGATCTGCCCGGGGTTGATTATGCAGCAGTGCCACCAGCATTATACTGTTGTCACAGCAATACAGTAGAGTCACACACTGATTGACATTCATTTGACTGACTCTTTCTGCGGATCAGTTCATCCTCCTGCAGGCCACTCGGGTCTGGTTAGAGGTGGAATTTTGCCCAAGTGTGTGAAAGATTTAATTTTGTGGTCATGTTAAACCTTTGAATCGGGCGATTTTTAGCAAAGCTTTTTTCCATCTCAGTGGACGAATGGAGTTTGGTACAGAACACGCATCTTTTTTTATGTTGCGAGTCAGTGGATTTGAAATTGGATAAAAAAATTTGATTAAACTTTTAAGAGCTTTCTGTTCAGCTCAGTGTTGTGATTTTCATGGCTCCAGTTTCTAATATTTTTTTCACTTAAGGTTTTTTTTACAACTGATTATGCTTATGAAATACACAGGTATATGTTAAACTATCCTGTGTCCCATCCATCCATCCATCTATCCATCCATCCATCCATCCATCCATCCATAAAGCAACTGAGTAGAAACCTGATTAAGGACAGGGCAGGAGGTGTGTGGTTACAGCACTCAGTCTACATCAGCTGGTAATCAAACAGCAGCAGGTGGCCATGGTAACGTGATAAACATTGATTTAATACTTTTACCCAGACGTTACACTCGCAGACGCAGGTGTTTCACCAGTCTTAATAAAGTCCCGTTAAATCTTATTGCTTCGTACTGACAGGTGTTTCTGTTATTTTGTTCAAGTAATATAAAGTAACAAAATGCCTTTCACATAAAATGCAATGAAGCAGAGAAGCAACAGCAATTGCATCCTCCAAAATAATTTAACATTTGAAATAAATGCATCTCTCAAACAGTTTTATAGATTGCAGTTACTGCCGGGCTGTTGTTAGTCTGCAGATGAGGGATTTCTTTTATCTCACAGTTGCAGCTAAGACCTCAGAGATGCGTCCTGAGAAGTCTGATCATGAGTGGCCAGCACTTGTTGTTCACACCTGGTATTATAATGTGCATCCAGATTGCAGATTGCATCCAGATTGCATTGTGGGTGACGGGATCTGACACTCCCACCCCCCCATATGTGAGTATGGGTCTGATCCATTATCTATGATGAGGCCAGTACTGATTATTGAAATGAGGGCATAAAAAAAAAAAAAAAAAACAACAAACTATTCATAGTCAAACTTTTAAGATGTTGCTCTTGCGATAGCCCTACTTGATATATCTTCTTTAGATAAAGCATTGTTTTTTTTCTTAACTTTTTGAAGAATTGGATAAAGTAGATGTTTATTTCTTTTTATACTTTGTGCACATTTATTGCAAATATTCTATGCATAAAAAACCTACGGATTAGTTGGTTGTTTCTCCTTCTGCAGGACATTGTTATAGCGTATGACAACCATCCCACCCAAGAGTTAAGACATGCTGATTGAGGCAGTTATGTTTAATGTCACAAACCATAAAGATTTTTTTTTCTAATAAATTTATTCAATATTTAGGATTCCAAATGTTCAGATGGTGTAGTCATTATTGGTTTATGTGCCAAAAGAGCTGCAGCTGAAGTTTTGGTCTTTCTGTTTTCCATTAATAATACACCATCAATTAATTATTACACCTTATTTTAATGCAGATTATGCTCTTTGCAACTTTAAAACATAGACAATCCTATTTAGGTTGAAGGTAGCAAACATGTCACCAGAGTTATGTTTCCTCCCATTATGACCCGTGAATGGGTCTGGTTTCCTTCACATTCACAGCCATTTTCACCAGTACAGAACCAGTCGTAGTAGTGTAGGGAGGCTTTGTACGACGAGTCACACAGGAACATCCAAGAGTCACTTTTAAAAACAACCAAGCTGGCAGCTGAACTGCTACTAACAGTTTGGATCAACATTTTTTTTTCTTCTTTACAACCATTCACAGGTTTTCATGCTCCACTGCACATAATTTTGGAGTTTGTCTGGTTGTCTGTCTTTTATGTCAGCTTTGTTTTTCAGGTTGTTTGGATGCCTGTCCAGAGGCAGTTTCTTCTTTCCATTAAAAGTACTACTAATACTAAAAAAAAGCTACTTTCATTTGTGTATCTACTATAGGACTCTCACCAACGAAGGTCTGTTGCAAATTTCAATAACAAAAAAATCTCCTAACTTTAATCTTACCTCCTGGAAATCAAAGTCAAGTCCAGAGGAACAGGCCTAATTGGATAGGAATTAAGGTGGCTGGGCAGACTAATTAAACCCAAAACCAGACAGCATTTAGCCCTTGATGGGGGTCATTTCAGACCCCCATAAAGGCCTCAACTCAGTTTATCGTGTTTTAGTTGCTGCTGCTGCAACCATATTTGCTCTTCAAGTTACACAGTCTGCTCTCATTCCTTTGATTTTGCTCAGCATTTTGAAATAAGATCTGGAAATTATAAATCATTCGTATTTGTAGTATAATCCACTAAGATAAGCTTCAGCTGTGAACACATTGAGTAAAGGCCTGTCTTAAGAGGCAAATACAAATAATCTGTTTTCAGCGCCTCCACATTTTTGTACACGGACAAATTTAATTTCCCCACTCCCACACACTCTGCCTCCGCACTAGGTAGTAGGTGTCCCTGCAACATCCAGAAAACTTCTTTTAGTTGACAATTTGTCTCTAGTTTATTTCACTTTTAGTATATAGTTTGAAAAACAGAGCAGTCTTGGGTTGTTTTTTTTTTTAAACTTTGTATGAGTGGCTCATATAAACTTTAGATTAATCAGGAGTGAAGTGTGATTTTTTTTTTTTTTTTTTTTTTGGAAGGGGACGCTTTTATAACACAAGAAAATGACGTTAACACAATTTGCTTTTTGTTTTATTGATTCCTTTCAGACATGTCAAAGACATTGTGTAAAGCATAACGTCAACACTAGTATGAATCTATAAATAAATTTACATATACACACATTTAAACGTATAGAACTCCTTGAAAATAAATCTATATAAATAAATGGATCTGTTGTAAATTTATGCACACAAATCTATAAAATAAATCTATACCCAATGTGCACACACCTATCTATATATACATGCACACACACAACACATACATCCTGTTTAATGTGTCTGAAAAGGGGCAGGAAGAAGTAAAACTTATTTAATTCTACCCCTTCTCCAATATTTCATAATTACAATTTCCATTCATCCAGTTGACAATACTGTTTAATAGTGTTGATTTGCCGCTGGAGGTATTCTTCAGAATGAAACAGTCACTTAAACAGTCCCATAAGTGGATCTGTGGCTTGTATGATGTGATCGATGAGGCACTCATGTAATCACCTGCTTTTATGCACGAGGGATGAGCCTACCAAATGACTATCGAGTTTTTTTTTTTTCTTTCTGCTTACAGAAGATCAATATGAAGAGACTCGCTAACATTCAAGTCTCATCTGTTATTGTTTACAAAATTCTCACTGTGTTAGTTTCAATCCAATCTAATCTAATCCCTCAGCATCCATCCATCCATCACATGGACTTGCGTTGTAATAGGTAGCTGTTTTGTAAGAAATCCATTTTATTTTTCTCAAATAGAAACTTGCCTCGACTCTCACATTTTGATTTGCATTGAAATGCAGCCAGCTGGAAAAAGACATGATTATATGGCACGTTCTCATTATTAAATTCTTAACTCTCGCGTGTAACAATGCTGTGGATGGCAGACTGCATTGAGTCATCTTTCTTTTGTCATTTGTCCCTTTTTAAATCTCTTTATTCCATTCCTTTTTTTTTTGTGGACTTTTATTCTCGTTCACTCCGTCACGGTCTTGTTACCTACATGACTGGACTGAGTGGGTGTAAAAATGCAGTAGGTTTATACGAGTAGGAAATGTTCAGAAGTCCTGCTTCTGTTTACTGTGAATGTTGCCGGAGGTTTGCAACAAATTTAGGGAAGGAGGAACAGCTTTAACAACCGCTCTGAATGTCTTTTTCTTGTACACATAAACACAGTTGAATCATGCATGATTGTCAATCGGTCTCGTTTTCGTTCAGGGGCTGAAGCCAGGTGTACCTGCAGAGTCCCCGACCATGATCTTTGCCAGCCCCACCAAGGTGGTGTCAGAAGTAGGGACCACGGTGGAGTACTTGGGAGCAAACAGGGTTCCTGACTTACAGAGAATATTCCAGGTAACGAGGAGAAAGGAGGAAAAAAAAGGTGCCACTTGTCACAAGCATGGCAATTTTTTATTTTATTTTTTTCCTTTCTTAATCATAACTCTTGTATCACAAGTCTAAAATATTCATAATGAAAGTTCATGAACAACTTTTACTAGTAAAGTGAAGATTTGTTTTTATGTCATGACTGATATTTAGTACTTCAAGGACTTTAACAAAAAAGAATCTGCCATGTCTTAATTGCACATTGGAGAAAAAGAATTTTCCATATAATTAAAATGTCATTTCAGTTTTTCTAATCAAAGCTTATAGTGGCATTTTTCATTCTGAGGACCTAATATACAAACAAACATCTGATTTATTTTTTTAGTGCAATGCTGAATAATAAAAGGTGTATTTTAAAAATGTGTGCATGAGTTTAAGACCTTGAATATTATCGAGAAATGCAGCATCTACATGGGTTGCAGCAAACGGTGCTATTTGCCATAAAATTCAAATATTGAGAACTGTCTTATCCTGTAAACAGCTGTCTGTGTGTACTCTTTGTCCCATTTTCACATATTAATTTTTTGACACTCAACCGTTATTTTTTTCTTTTCCCCTCCCACACCTGCCCCTGCCTTGTCCGCTTCTGTCAGACATCAGACGGTCTCCCCGTTCATCTAAAGCGCGGGTATCCTGACAGGCTACTGTATCGCACCACCATGGCTCTCACAGCAGGAGGCGTGGCCTACTGCCTGGTGGCTCTGTACATCGCAGCCCAGCCCAACAAAAAGTGACGAACGTAGGCCCAGTATCTTCCTGTAACACCTCTGACTTGTTGCTGCTTCAGTATGCAAAATGTTCAACGTCTCGGTCCCCCGCCACACCACCTCTTGGACTCTTTGTAGATGAGAATTTATCACATTTGTTTTCAAACTGCGGATTTGGGGGGATTTCTGGAAAAATCGCCATCAAATTTACTGAAATGAGGCTGAACTGAATAAAATTAAATAATTTAAAAAGGGGTTGATAATGCTGTCATGACTTTTTATTATTATTTTTTTAAATTCCTAACATTCAGCATAAAGCCTTTATGAATTGCTTGTTCTATTATTGTTGGTGATTGATTTAAAAAAAAAAAACTTTTTATGTGGACACTTTTCTTTTTCTTTTTTTTTTTTTTGTGGGGCCCCAAAAAAAAACGAACAGAAAAAAGTTTGAAAACCACTGACCACAGTTGTCTGTTTTCTTTGAAAAAGATGTACAACTTAATAAATTTTAAGAAGAAAAATCCTTCTTTTATCCTTTCGTCATTGGATTGAAACAGCTTCACTGAGGCAGAGCTGTGATTATCTCCACATGAGTGACAGATGCAAGTACCATATATGAAACCATGCTCTCCCATCCTGTCTGGACCGTAGCTGCTTCCCATTTGGCCCGTAGCACCGTCTCACACGGTCTTCGTGTGTGGGCACTGGTGTAACGTCGAATGAACCTCACCGTCGCAGCTGACCGTGTGTTTAAAATGCAGGAGCTTCCTGTTATCTTGACCGCGAGTATTTGGAAAACTACGGTTTTACTGTGTTAATGCATCCTCACAATGGATTTCAACGAAAAACAGTTATGTGATCAAAGTGTACACTTCCAGCTTAAATTTAAGATGTTTTATGACACATATGGCATTTACTGTTTAGGAGTTGAAGCATTTTAAGCAAGGTACTTTCATGGGTACTTCAGAGTGACATAACTGTAAATATAACATCATTTTTATTACTTGGAGAAAAAACCCTTTGCAGTCGAAGACTGCTTGAAGTTGGGTGTCCATGGCCATCACCAGAATCCTGAGTTTCTTTTTATGAGATGCTTTGTCAGACCTTCACTGCAGCCACATTTAGCTGCTGATTATTTGTGAGCCTTTCTGCCTTTCTGTCTCCATTTATTGAAAAGTTTCTTGGGTTGAGATCAAGTGATCAACTTGGGCATTAAGAAATATTTTGTCTTCATAAAAGTCAGTTGCTTTTGCATTATGTTTAGAGTCATTATCCATGTTTTACTGTGAAGCTTTGTAGGATTTGGCTGAATGTGGGGAGAGTTTATAGCAAAAGTCATTTAGCTGTTTCTGTCAGGAGCCACATCATCAACGGACACCAGCGAGTCTGCTCCACTGGCAGCCATATATGTCCATACCATAACACTGCCTCCGCTGTGTTTGACAGATAGGGCATGGTTTGGATCATGAGCGGATCCTTTCCTTCTCTACACTTTTCCCATCATTCTGATAGATGTTTATCTTGGTTTCATCTGTGCAAAGAATCTGATTTCAGAACATAGGATGCTTTTTTTTGTTTCTTTTTTTTTGAGTGGTTTGAGCCTTTTTGTAAATGCTTGATCGTGGATTTTGACGATGTCACTGGTACCTTCTCCAAAGTTTTCCTTATCTGGGAAAGGATTCTCCGATCATCCGCTCTAGTAGTACCCTATTATGATTTATATTGTTTGTTTTTTAGCCTAATGATGGCCTCCTTTACTTGCACTGAGGTCTTGTTGGGCATCATATTGGTAGCTCGTGCCTAACGGTCGCCCAATGAAAATGCAACGCAAGGCCTTTTGAAGTAAGGAGGGAATTAATCGCCTGTGGCCATTTATTGTCGTTTCAGTCAATGGTTCAAATACGCTGAACAGGTGAGGATGGGGTTTTCCAACCAACAACTAAAGATCAAAACGTATTACATCTATATAAAAATAATAAACTAGAGCTAATTTAACTGACTCAAGACTTTCAAGATCATACTCGAGTAAAGTCATTGAATAAATGATGGACTTTCAAGAGGGGTACAAACGCATTGAAACAACACTTTGAGATGCTGTAACGTCCATCTGCTTTTCACACAGTTGTGTATGTAAAAGGTCACATATTACGCCTTTTTTCGGTACGATTTCCTTACATTTTAATGAAATGTATGTGTTGGGTTGAAAAACAAACAGAAAAATGCATGAATCCTACAAAATCCTAAAAAAAAAAAAAAGTTATTTGTAATTTTATGATGTCATGTTGGGGCTCATAAATAACGACGACTCACCATGGGGACATCGTGCACTAGACCAAAAGCAATGTCACTGCAACTTTACTCACACAATCGATTCTCAAACCTATTCTTTTAATTGGCGCCAAGTAGACGAGCGTCTCAGTAAAACACACTTCAACGTTGGAAATCACGTTTTTTATTTCCTATCAGCCAGAAGCAGAAGAGTAGACAGACCCGTCCCGGTGTGATAAATCTGAATTCACATCAGTGTATTCAGCCAGTGGGATCAGAAATTGTGTGAACAGCAAGAATCTGTGACGCTACCCTGCTGCGTGTCAACACTCCAGTCTGATGCGAGTCATGAAATCATATACGTTTTCTTCAGTCACTTTGAGTTTGGGCTCTAAATTTCAATTAGATGTGGACTCCTGCTGCCTCCCTTTACAGCCACAGTTTATTATTTTCTGTTTGCGCCACCGGTGTCGTAATGGACCATGTCATAAAGCAAAAGTCTCAAACTGGTCATTCGGACCTGGTAAGGATCTCAGTGGTCACATCTGAATCCAGTCAAATGCTTTTGTATTGGTGTATAACAGCAGGAGTGTGAACATGCAACTCACGAATTTGCAGAATATATGATGATTGTGATGATTAATATATACGGTCTGGAGAACTGAAAACGGATGACGGTCTCACAGGTCATCCTTAACATTTTATTTGACTTCAAATGGGAAAGAAGTTAAAAAATTAAAAGTGCAAAACGAAATAAAAATGCTGTTTTGTTTTTTTTTAATTTGGACTTTTATTACATTACAGACTTATAAATCCAAGACAATTCATACCTTTACTATTCCACTTTTTTAAAACTTGCAGCCCTAATATGTAAAACTGAGTGTACGACAACAAATGAAATTGAATTCATGGCACAAAACATGAAATATCATGGGCTTATTGTGTATGAAATAAAGTAAAAAGTAAATATAGGAATCACAGCTCTTTTTTTAAAAGAAATATAAAATAAACAATTCACTTTCTGCGTCTGATTTATTTATTCATTTAAGAATCTTCACTTCAGTCATACATTTCCAGGATTTATCTGGAGCAATTTCCATTTGATAGCAAAAGTACAGACATATATTTTATCAATACTGTCAAACAGTTTTGCCCCAGTAAGTTTCAAAAAAAGTCGGCCCGTTTTATTTTACCACACTGGTGGACATATTCATTATGTCCCCGAGGATCCTGTCGCCAGTATGTTTTCATTTAGGGAGAAAAAAGAAAGATTGCATAATGTTCATTCAACTGGATTGTTGTACAGAATTCTGATTTCTGTACGCAGATTTCTTCAGGCCTAATATTTTTCCCCATTTGCTACACTTTATATCTTGGCTCTTTTGTTCATTTAATGCACTTTCTGACCTCAAGACATTTTAGATGACTTTTTATTTTGATGCTGCGTGCTGGAAAAATATCTAATAGACTCCGAGCCATTATCATCAGCTATAGTGCAGTAAGCTGTTATTCTCCAATGGCCCCGAGTGCCTTTTTGTGCTGATTGTGCAGCGATGAGGCAGGGTCACATGACGCCCTGCAGTTGAATACACTTCAAGTGATTTGTTGCTTTATAGCGACTTTTTAGGAGGCCAATCTGTAGCCTTTTTTAACGGTCATGCCAGACTCATCCGGCCTTGACTTTGCTCACGGTTTGTTTGAAGGCCAGATGGAAGGGAACGAAAACAGAGCAGGAATCAGGTGAAGATAGCTGATGCGGAGGTGTGGCAGAACATCGCCACAACAGATAACAAGTGGGAGCTGGCGTTGGCGGCTTGTAAACTGCTGCAGAGAAATCACAACCAAAGATCTGAAACCACTGACTGTCACCTGTAAAACTAGTCAAATCAACCCCCATCCATGACTGCAGAGGTTGGTGCCAGTTTCCATGATTAAAGCAGGGTAGCAGTTTTCTGAGCTTTAAAGATCCTCTATTACCTGCATGTTTATCCCAGTTTGTCATGGAAAGACATCGCCAGTGATATCTACCTCCAGACAACGTTGCTGTGAAGATCACTGGACCAGATGTGCAGCTCTCACCTAACGAGGCCAGGATCCCACATGGCCTCGTGGTCCAGACCTTTCCAGGACTGGAAGGTAGGCTGAAAACCTGGAAGTAGCTGAGAGCAGATCTTTTGCTTCTTTATTGTGGAAAATAAAAATCCAGAATAGTTGCTTCTGTTTAGAGGTCCAGCAGGCATGGTGGATTTGAACACAGAGAGTCTCACCAAAGATATGAAACAAGTTCAATAAAACCAATAAAACATTCAGAAATCACAAATTTAAGCCAATATTTTATATATATATATTTTATATATT
The DNA here is from genome assembly GCA_014839995.1 of Xenentodon cancila. Taxonomy (NCBI): domain Eukaryota; kingdom Metazoa; phylum Chordata; class Actinopteri; order Beloniformes; family Belonidae; genus Xenentodon; species Xenentodon cancila. The sequence goes on from CM026218.1 coordinate 9,895,704, forward strand.
TATATACTGGCGTAGCCAGGCACCGGAGGGGGTCCGGTTTGGGAACCACAAGATTTCATCTCTGCTTTTTGCGGATGATGTCGTCTTGTTGGCTTCATCGAGCCAGGACCTACAGCATGCGCTGGGACGGTTTGCAACCGAGTGCGAAGCGGCTGGGATGAGAATCAGCACCTCTAAATCCGAGGCCATGGTTCTCGACTGGAAAAAGGTGGCTTGCCCTCTCCGGGTAGGTGGAGAGGTCCTGCCTCAAGTGGAGGAGTTTAAGTATCTCGGGATCTTGTTCACGAGTGAGGGAAAGATGGAGCGTGAGATTGACAGACGGATTGGTGCAGCGTCTGCAGTTATGCAGTCGTTGTACCAAACTGTCGTGGTGAAGAAGGAGCTGATTCGTAAGGCAAAGCTCTCAATTTACCGGTCAATCTACGCTCCCACCCTCACCTATGGCCATGAACTTTGGGTATTGACCGAAAGGACAAGATCACGGATACAAGCGGCCGAAATGAGTTTCCTCCGCAGGGTGGCTGGGCGCTCCCTTAGAGATAGGGTGAGAAGCTCAGTCATTCGGGAGGAGCTCGGGGTCGAGCCGCTGCTCCTTCACATTGAGAGGAGTCAACTGAGGTGGCTTGGGCATCTGTATAGGATGCCTCCTGGACGCCTCCCTAGAGACGTGTTCCAGGCATGTCCCACCGGGAGGAGACCCCGGCGAAGACCCAGGACACGCTGGAGGGACTATGTCTCTCGGCTGGCTTGGGAACGCCTCGGGATTCCCCCGGAAGAGCTGGAGGAAGTGTCTGGGGTGAGGGAGGTCTGGGCATCCCTGCTTAGACTTCTGCCCCTGCGACCCGGCCCCGGATAAGCGGAAGAAGATGGATGGATGGATTTTATATATTTTTTTGTTATTGGAAGTTCATGTGTACACAGTTTTTGAGTGATCTGATCATTTTTCTTTCAAAGTGCTTCTCCACTTCTAGTTTTTAACCATTTCCAGTTAATCCATTAAAAGCCATTTGTGAGAATGTTCAGTGTTCAGTTTTTGAGGAGACTTGTTGTTTTTATCTACGAAAGAAACAAAAACATCTGCTCATGAAGCAATCGCTGAAGTCATGGGATTAATCTTTTGGGTAATGTGAATTATTATCAGCATGGATTTGATTTTCAGGAGTCACCGTAGGTCTTGTTTAGATGAGAAACCCCATACTGTTTTTTTTTTAATTATTATTCTAAAAAGAAAAGCTCAAAAGCCCTTTCCTGCTGTCTCTGCATCCCCCTTGCGTCATCACATCCCACTTGAAAATCCCTCAGCAACAATGGATCCTTTTGTTGTGGCTCCTGGAGGAGAGACGGGACGACTCTGTCATGACATGTTTACGACACAGCACTCCAGCTGTCAATGAAGCACGCTGCCAAGGGAGTGTGAACACAGGAAAGTGGGGTAAGAAGAGAGTCAAAACACAGGAAGCAAGTGGGATGTGAGGAGGGGGAGGATGGGTGTGAGAAGAAGGCTGTTAAATGGAGGATGGGTGTCAGTTATCAAAAGAAAATTGAAAATGACTTCCTTTTTACTGAAAGGAATCCCTCTGTGAGGAAGATGTTCGCACCTTGTGCTCATCCTGCCTGGCACGCCAACTTCCCAATATGAGGGAGATATGGATGCGTAAAATCACCACATGACTACAATTAATTGTTATTAAAACTTTTTCTGATTGTGTTGGGAGGGGGGCAAAAATAATCAAAACCTTTTTAAGTGCTCCGACTGAGCTGGAAAAGGACCTGCAGATTTCACACAAACTGTTGTTTCAGTTAAACTGTTGATGAAAGAAATTGCTGTTACAGCAGAATTACAACCATTACTTTATTTAGAACAAAGCCCTTCTTAAGCAGGGCTGGTTTCTCTTGCTCAGGTAGGTTGGATGCATTTTTGTTTTTCCACTTTACCCAGTAATAACAGAAAAAAACTGCTTTAAGTTTTCTGTAAACTCCAACAGGATGTTTGTGCCCCGAAGTTGTTTTTTTTCTTTCATCATGCGAACCTGGTTAATGTTGTCCAGGAACATTGACCGGAACATTAAAAAAAAACTAATCTAAACATCCAATTATCCTATTAAATGTAGATTAAGGCTGGTATGAATTTTCCTGCATTTCTTTTTTTTTTTGCAAAAACGTAAATCCCACTGTGACTGGTGGGTTAATTCACGACAACGGGACAGAGAATATTTCACTTTTATGTTCATTTTATTCTTGCGTGGGGCTGAAGTCAAAATTATTCACCGTTGTAGGGATTTCAAAATAAAACAGGAAACCAAGCGAAACACTAAACAAGAGTTCAGACAACAAAAGAAAATAAAGAAAACAGAAAAGGGCGTCTGAGATCAAACTTAGACATGACTGGGTTAGTGTATTTGACCAGAAATGAATATAAAGATAAACGAAATTACCAAAGCAATGAGAACATTTTTCAATTTAGAAATTGTGACGTTTAGGTCTTTAACCTTTTATGTTTCCCTGCTTCAACACACCTGACTAATTAACGGTGGTCATCAAGGTCTGCAGATGTCTGTCAATCACACGGTCATTTCTATCAGGGTGTGTTGGAGCAGGGAAACATCTAACACATGCAGGACTGCGGCCCTCGAGCACGACTCTGGACACCCCTGATCTATCCAGTCATCCACCTGATCGCCTTCAGGTCCAGACCTCTGGCTCCCCGCCCACGTTCTCCTTCTCTTCTGGGGGAACACCATGACGTAACCATGCCGTCTGGGCGCTGCAGCGTGGTCCTGGGTCTCCCTCAGCGCCCCCTGCTGTTGGACATCCCTGAAACACCTCCAGGAGGCACATAGGTTTTCTTAGAAGACAATAAATCTCATTGGGGGGGGGGGGGGGGGGGGGGAATATCGCAGCACTTTTTAATAATTCATACTTGAAAGGGGAATGTGTGATTTAATGTGGTGAAGGATACATTACATTGAAATTGTGATAAATCACACCTGTTTGCTTGGTTAATTTTTATAAACCACCAATTTATCTCTATTTTTCACTTTTTCTTTTTTTTTTTTAATCCAAGTTTCCCCCAATTTGAAGATTTTTTTCAGGATTGGACGCACACTTTACTTTCCTGTCAAATCTAGCATGAGGGCTGGGCCTTCCCTTCAGGGTTTGTAGATTTGAGGGAAGTACGAGGATCACTCTCTCTGTGAACAGTTTGCACGAATAATGCAACTATAACCTCGAACTGTAAAGTGTATGGTGCACGAACTATTATTATGATTCAAAAATATAAATTGTGTACATAGGTACATGTTGCAAAGTAAGTGATCTAAAGAACATTGTGTCTTTAAACACATAACATTTATCTTTACAAGAACAAAAAATATATATTTACAGTCAAAATAACCACAAATCCATCAATTCTGGTTGAGGAAACTCTGCTTGTATTGTGCAAACTTACTTTTTTAGTTCTTGGGGACACAGGAACAAGTGGACCATTTCCTCTTCTAGTTTGATAGAAAACGTTGTTGTAGGTAAAATGATGTAAACAAGGATATATGATAGGATGGAGGGAAAATGCTTCTCTGCAGGGTATATTTTTCTTCCAAAGATGCACAAATGAGAGGGTTAAGCGCAGCAACAATATTCATATTTGTTCTGTGAGCTCTTGTTTGGTGTCTCGCAACTTAGTTGTCTCCTCGCCTTTTCCTTATTTCTAAGTGATGTTTTGGTTTTCTCTTGATTTTAGGTTTGGGTGGCATAAACATTGGAAAATAAGAAAGGTTTGTTTGAGGTTAGAGTCGCGTCTCAAAATAATAAACACAAGCAATTGTCAGGCTGTTGAGTCAAATGTTTACAATAAGGTTGAGATTTATAGTCCCGGTGCAGCAGATACATCAGAATCCACCGGTGGCATCTTTGATGCTGCTCTCTCAGGATTTATCACCTCTAACTGGAAGGAAACTTATTCTCATTTCACATTTAATACTTATTTCAACTCAACATTCTGGTGGTGTCTGTATAAAATGATTCAGTCCGTTGCTGTCGACTCAGTAATGAACAGTACACATTTGTTTCTCCTCTCCTAGGTATTTTTGGGCTGCTTTCTATTCATCTTTTTAAATATTTAAGAATCCTTATGTTCAAATGACTGACTTAAATCATTTTCACCCACTTTCTTTAAGTTAAGACTCACTGGACTTTGGGACAGATTCCTTTTATATACAAGTACATCATTTTTTAAGTAAATTAATTTTAGTTTTGAATCAAATGACAACAATGTCTTTATAATTTTGCATATTATTAAAGCATCTTTTAATTTTATTGTGTGTTTTAAAAAAAGGCAAATTTTGAAAAGCAGGACAATGCATGCATGAAACTACATCCTCAAATTAATACAGGTAAATATTCGCCATTATAATACAGTGAAATGGTTTCCATGGCAAAGACTAAGTCTATCTGCACATGTAAAGATGTCGATAGCAATCTATGTTAAAGTAGGCATGTAAATAAAATGTAGGGTGTGTGTTGACACAATGCCAAGGAGGAAAGACATCAGCAGTGTTCTCAGGTGAATGTTTTCAGTCTAGGAAGGATTATAAAACCATTTGAAAACACTTGGGAGTGTATCGAATTACAAATCTGAGCTGCACCTCACTTTTTTACATGCCTCAGCAGCATGTCACATGTTAAACTTCATTGTAAATAATCTCAGCCGGACAACCCTGCCCCTAAAGTGTAGACACGAGAGTTAAAGAGCAATATTAGCGTTTGTGAATATGCTGAGGAGCTGAGATTGACGCTTGCATTAAACATACAGATTGCAAAACAAAAATAATCAGATAATTTTCTTCTCTTTTAGCAACAACATCAACAATCTTGTCAAAAGAAACTTATAGATATTTAAAGAATACTAATAAAATAATCACCCTGGCTTGTTTTGTTCAGACACAGGCCACCTCTGAAAGTGGAAGACCCAGGTTAGTTCACAATCCACCGCTCTGTTCTCAGTAGAAATCTGCAAAGAGCCAAACACATGCATAAAACAATCGCCTTGCAGAACAGTCTGTGGGGAGAGGACAGGCAGGGAGTGACAAATCACCTCTTCTCACAATACCCTGCCACAATAGCACTGCCTGAGAACAAATAATGAATAAATAAAGTTCTTTGAGATTGAATGAGGAGAGCAATTTGTGAAGCAGTGGCCTTTGTGTGTGTGTGTGTGTGAGTAGTCTTGTTCTTTTCTGGGAGATGAAAGTACCACAACTGGAATTGAAAACAAGAACAAAACAACTCCAACTATTTTTTTTTGTCTATAAAGAACGTGAATTACTTGTTAAACAAAAAAAAAAAAAAAAGAGCGACACAAACATCATCGCATGTGACTCATCCAAATTGTCCTAAAAATATACATTCACACTGAAATGCTGCTGGAGCTGAAATCAGGGTGAGAGTTGGCTCAGATCAGATCAGCTCAATCACACCCTATACTCTCCGGGGGCAACACTCGCAAGCTCCTCTGCTCACCAAAGGGGTACAAACGTTATCGGAGCGGAGGTGGAAAATTGAAAAGAAAAACCAAGCAAGAAGAACAAGACTAATGGAGTTAACAACAGGAGGTCAAATTGAATTTTATGAGTTGGAGAGTAAGATTGAAGCAAGAGAAAGGTGTTAATTGGTATCGTAAGAATATGTAGGCTCTCCTTCCTTTCTCCCTTTTCATACAACGCTTTTTTCCCCCCAGCTTTTCCCTGGCAACAGTCTTATGTAAGAGTTCAAGCACAGGGCGACTGGACAGCCTTGCCCCCAGGGCGTTCGCTGACGCTGTCCACCGCTCAGAATAAAAACCAGAGAATCGACAACGGCAAAGATAACTTATGTTGATTTATTCAGGTATGATCTCCTAAGTTGTGTACAACTGTGTCCAATGAGTGCCCTACCGTTACTTATGTCATTACTTGAGGCTGCAGTTTCAGTGTGGCTGACAGCTGCAACAGATGGGGCAGCACAAAAGGAGGGAAATTAATGTCCCCAAAATGAAGGTGAATCAATATGGTTGCCTGAGGATGTGGAAAAGGTGGAACGAGAACGAGAGCCGGGGCGGGAGGAGGCTGTTGAAAGAGTTGTAGCAAGATTAATGGCTGTTCAAAAAGAAACGGCATTCATCAGCTGTCAGGCTTCAGGTGCAGAATGACATCAGAGAAAATGTGTGCAAGCATAGAAGCTGGCCTTTAGATATAAGTTTATGTTTTCCCTTAAACTTTTAAAATGAGTGACCATCCAACCATATCACTCATTACTTGGCATTCATTTTTATCTTACATAAATCAGACACGTGAACAATAAGGCACAGACAGGTGGTCCAACAGCGCCCCCTGCAGGTTTCATGAAGTCTCTGGTCTTAACTTTTAGATAAAACCACAGAAAACGCTCACTCCCAATGAGGAAAAGCTTTATTAACAGGGAAAAAAACAACACCTCAGGTTCTAGCCATCCCGCATACAAAATATCTTGTGGTTTTACTAAATGATCTGCAGGCTGCCCACAGCACAGACGCTCCCAATAAATAATCCTTAAAAAATTCCAATGGACACATTAATACAGAGACGTTAAACCACGTCATCATCATCACTTGCACTTGTATGTGAGCTGCTTGCGATGGTAGTGTATCCAAGCGGGAGCAGCAACAAGCCCGGTCAGGTAGCCAATCATAGCGCCCAGGCTGCAAGAAACAGGCCAAACCTGCGAAAAGAAGAGATGAGATCATGTATAACAGATGAAAGAGGAACTCCCTAACTAACATTTCTTCATGGACCCTTCAAATAATTTTCAGTCAATTTAAGAGTTCAGCAATCACCTTTAATCTGCCTTTTAAAGTCTTTCCTCTGCAGTAACAAATTTAATTAAACTCCTTTAAGTCATAAAATACCTAAACATTTCCATAACAGAAGATTTATCAGTTACCGTGAACTTAAATATCAAAATCGGGTACCTGTACTTCAAAAACATCCCGACTCTTTGACAGACTCCTTGTTTTTCAGTAGGAAGTCACTTTTAGCTTCCAACTTAGATTTCACATAAACTAGACAATCTTGACGAATAGTATAATATAATCTGATAATCATAATAATTCAAATGCACATGAAGGTTCTTAGTACTAATAATTTCATCTGATTGTTTATTTAACACATTTCTGACAGTGAAAATCCCAGCTGGGTTCAATTTTAAAAACGGAAGAGTCACTGTTAGATTGTACAAATGGTACATTTTATCTGTGAAAATAATTTAATTCTTTTATCTTGTAAAATTGATCTTTTATGCATTGTTTCTTTTCCGTTTTTTTAATCATTATGTAAACCCATATTGTTCATTGGTATACATTTTTTTTCTAATAATCCAACATGTAATTCTGAGAAATGTGACATTTTCATTCTCAAGCACCACTAGTTAACAATTTGTAGTCTTGACACTGACCTGACTTACTGATCAACTCTTTGATTTACTCAGTAATAAGCAGAAATGTTTAAATCTCACACAGAGCAAGTTAAAGTGGATGACTACGGTTCTATTATTTAAGCTTTTGTGTCAAACAGATGCAGAAATAATTCACTTGTTGCAAAAAGCAAAATGAGCAAAAGCACAAACTCGATGTGGAGAAATATTAGGAAAAGATTTGTTTGCAGAAACATGATTAAAAGGGCACAGATTATATAAATGATCTTATCAAATAAACTAAGAGCTCCACACGAACTGCTGACATTCACAAGCAATTTACAATATCTTACAAGAAAGCTTGATAACACTCTCCCCCACCAGACTTATCAAACCTCACAGAAAAATGTAAAGGAAGATAAAAATGTGAATTGTTCTTGCATGGGGACGCCACACGGCACACATTTCATCCACCAGGCCGTCAGGACGCTGAACACTCTCCCTGCTCTCCCACCGTTTCCCTCCCTGCTCCCCCTTCACTCACTCTGACCTCAGTATCTGCATCAGGCACTTTTGGCAGAACTGGACCGCCTACTTTGCACCAGGTCACTTTAATCAGACCGAAAAACTGTTTTACAAATGTCATGTCATAACTTGTTTCTTGTCTTTTTTTCATTTGCACTTTGTGTTTAAAATGTATTTATTGTGTAGCACCGAGGGTTTGAGAGTAACGTAATTTCGATTCTCTGTATGTGTCTCACATGTAGTAGAATTGACAATAAACTTGACTCTGACTCTGATTTTTTTTTATGTGAAGATTTTCTGTGCTTTGTTGACCTGCCAAGGCCTGTCCCAGTCCAGAGGTATCGGGAACGCTCCCATCCAGGCTCCTATGAGTGTGCAGGCCACTGTAATCTGCAGACAGGTGTCCCACACAGACATCGCCCTGAGGACAGAGACAGAGCAACAGAAAAGCGTGACGTGCATATGTAGCAAAGGGGCAGAGAGCAGGGAAAAATGTGATGTCAGAGTTACCCATGTCGACTGAACACTCGTATCCAGGCCTGAATGTTGGGGCCAAGAACACAGAGACACCTCAGCGTGGTCAGCGAGGTCAGCAGCACAGCCAGTGAAAACGTCTCCAAAGCAGACCTGAAAAACGTAATATGCTCGCTGAGTTTCCCAAAAGACTGACAGAGAAAAACAGACATGGTCTGAAATGTAGTATGATCAAAAGAATGCTGAAATAAAACGAAACCGTGAATTCTCATAAGTCCATCTTCCCCTTTTCATCACTTCCTGAAGATTGTCTGTTACACCTACTGCCACTGTTGTGTTTAAATATCGCCATGCAAAGAAACAGCAACCCATCCTCCCCTACAGTCCGTTTTTATCGCGCTCTCTGTTTTATTCATACATCCAGGCTCTGCGTTTGGTCAACAACGTCGACTTACTCAATCAGCGGCGCTCCGTAGAGAACGACCACCGTGTGGAAGAACAAGCACGACAGGAGGAAGTAGAGACATGCCCGAAGCAGCCTCGACAGCTGAGGAAAGAAAAAATGAAGATCAATTTGGAAAAAAAAAAAATCATGACCCCCCCCCTAAAAATAATATAGAAAAACAGCAAACACTAAGTCATTTCTGATTAAAACATAAATGTTTGTTTGGGGTCAAAATTGTTATGGGAGTGGTGGCCTAGTGGTTACAGTGGTGGGCTTGGGCATGGAGGACCCAGGTTCAAGGGCTGACCCAGGGCTGCCCACAATGGTAAATCACTGGGGGCCCCTGAGCAAGACCCTTAACTCCCAATTCCCGGGCGCTGGTTCTAGCAGCCCACTGCTCACTAGTGAAACTAGTTGATGGGTTAAAAGCAGAGGTCCAATTTTGGTGTGCAGCATACATACGTGGTGTGCACGATGTCCATACTGACAAGAATGGCAATGAAAACAACTGAACTGAGCAACCAAAGGTGAAGTAGTGACAAAATCAGAAGTAAAATCATTTGGAACAATCAGACAAAGAAAAATTATCTTTCATAGACATGAATCCCACTAGATATGACGACTTCTGGGGTTTCGCCTATATTTTTTCACTCACTGGACAAGAAAGTGTCTGGGATTTTTATATAGAGTATGCTTTTTTTATTATTATTATTACAGTTTATATTTTTCAGAATCACCTTTTTGTGAAATTTTGCCAGTAAACAGACAGATCTGAGTTAAAGTGGGAATTACTTTTTCTCGGAGGATGTTTATATTAAGCCACTCACAGTGTCTAACGACGACATAAACGCGCATCGCAGCAAACTAATGAAAACGTTAACTGGTCCCGCTCCTCACGCCCGTCACCTTGTATCCCAGCGTGGGCTTCCTGGCGGGCGGCGTGACGCCGAGCATCCAGAAGACGGCGACACTGACTCCAGTCACCGTCCCGGACACAGAGTAGAGCCACAGCAGGTGAGTGCCGTGCACGGAGAAGCCTCGCACGAACACCGCGGGTAGGACGGTGGCCATGAACACGGATGCCGCGGTGACGGCGTGAGTGGACGCCATGGCTCTGATTTCATGGTCCCACATGCTTACAGTTTCACTTATCTACAACAAGGGACCAGTGGAGCCGATGGAATAGGAGCAAACCGGTCTGAGAGTTTAAAATCACGAGCAAACGAGAAGAATTTGAAGACCCATCGATGAATCGGACTTTCCTCCACACTTCCGTAAACACGGAGACACGTAAAACGTCAACTGTAAAACTTCCTGTTTACGTCACCAGTCGTTCCCGCCCAGTCCGGTCGAAATAATAACAATAAAAAAACAGTTTGATATGATCCAAGTTATCCAGTAAATAAATATCCAAAGAAAAGAAAACGTTTCAAAGCATTAATATTCTATGATAATTCATAAGTGTTAATTAAAATGTATATTTCTAAATATAAATTAGGACAAATTAGACTACATAAGCAAAAATGAACCAGCGATCAATACGTACATGGTTGCTTCTAGTACATCATATAACATATTAGAAAGTTACTGACAAATATGTGTATGATGTAAGTCAGCTGCAAAATAAACAAAACGTAAGTGAATGCATGAATACATAAATATATATATAACTTAAATCATGTCGTACTGCATAGACTGGAGTAGATTATGTATCATTTTTGGTTTTCTGTTAACAGAACATTGTAATGTGCACTTGGTAAATCATGTCCAGATAACTGAGACATTTGCGCCTAATCTGGATCACTTTTGGCTGTGCTATGGCACTGGTAAGTGCTACATGGGTCAAATTTGTCCTTAGCTTCGTGAACTGGGGCAAAGTTGGCTCAAGTATGTGGTATATGAGTCAGATAAGGCCCAATTTTTTTATGATCTGTCTATCAAGGCCAGGCCAGGTGAGGCCCAATGACCCAAAGAAAATGAAGGACTGTCTGGTGGATCTGTGGTCGAGCCACACTCAAATCTGGGCCAAGTCTTGGCCAAACATTCGTTCCTAAATGGCAACGACCAACTCTGTCTCACTTAATTATTATTAATCAATCTTTTTTTTCACAAAAATGTATAAACACATTGATAGTTGAATGCAAAGAAATTCACTTTTTTATTTACTTTTATTAACTGAAGAAATAATTTTTTTTTAAATATTGTTCAAAACTTCTACAGATGTATTTTCCTAATCTTTTTTTTTTTTTTAGATTCTTAAAGATAATCACGAAATATCTAATTGTCAAAGATTAATATTTCCACGCAGTGTCCATAGACTGTACAAAAAATTAAAAATTCTTCTATCCAAGTAAGCTGTTCGGGAATAAATGCAAACTTTATCGAACAAAAGAAAAGCAAGAAAACGGAATGAGAGAGAGCGTTATTGTTATAATCATTATTGTGCAGCGTAATTTACGCAAATAGACACAACCAATCACAGAACGCGTTACTGAGCCCTTCGATGACGAACGAGAAACGACCGGAAGTTTACAATAACATCGCAGTCTAACGCTTGTCCCGATTTTTCTTCAATTTTCACCGTAAAACTAAACGCAGCGCGGATATGGTCTGCGAAAAGTGTACGTATAATGCTCGTCTCTAATCGTTAAATTGATCTAAATCTGTCAGCGACTTCTTGTTCGTGTTCTTCTGCTGGATAGCGGGCCATGAAGCTAACTGCTGTTATTATTATTGTTGTTGTTGTTGTTGTTGTTGATGATGTCGTCGTCCCGTTTTTGGTTCACAGACGTCTGCTCAGCCTCAGCCTGGCCTTTTTCTCTTATAACGTCGACTTACTTGCCCGTTTCAGGTGAAAAGAAGCTCGGAAAGGTAATCACTCCGGACACCTGGAAGGATGGAGCTCGAAACACGACAGGTGAGGTGAAGCATTCGGTGGGGGCGTGAACCCCTGCTGTAATGTTGGGGCTTTCTAATCAACGTATCATTAAATATTTACTCATCAAATTTACAGAGCTGACTGGACAGCAACTGGAAGAGTGCAAGTGGTTTCTGGAATAGAGACTAGGAGTTCTTTCTCGTTGAAAGCTGGAGCTGAGACATAATTTCGTAAATAATTGAGGCTGTAGCCAGATCACAGGAGGGCAGAATTAGAAGGCTGTGTCTTGATCGGGTCGTTTGACAGTGTTTCTTAAAATGAGACTCGTTATTTGTGCTGGTAATGAAGATGGCATCACGTAAGACAGCAGCTTTTCTCTATGTGTCCATTTATCCATTTTCTGAACTTGCTCAGTCTCAGGCAGGGTCACATTGTATGTCTGATTATTTTACTAACAGGAATGTGTGCCAAAAAATGGAAAAACAAACTATTTTTATTTGTTTTAGCCTCCTATAAGATGCTCGACTCCAGAGCTAATGATTTAATGTCTTATAACAGACAAGCACCTGATCTTACGAACTGGACAGATAAAAAGATCTTGAACTCACTAAAAGATGAGTTGATTAGAGCAATGTGCACACACACACACACACACACACACACGCTTTAGTATCCAGTAATCTTGAGTTTTCTTCTGTCATTGTTAAATGTATTGTCATGTTTTATCTTATTAAAATTATGTGAACCAAGACTGCAGCACTATAAATACGTTTCCGCTTAGAGATGTTCCAAGTTATGTAACGATGAAGACAACCAAGGGAGCTTTTTGTGCCTCAAGCCACTATGTTGCCCGGTTTTCTGTTCATCTTTTATCAATGTCATCTTCTGTGACTTATGTGGATCAGCTATGGCTCTTTTTTATGTCTCGCTTTTTGATTACTTTTTGTCGAGCATGAACATTCTTCTTTGATTTCTGGATAAAATCATATGCTTAATGCTACTTAGATGATGTTTAATGAGATCTTTTTCTTTTCTTGTTTTAGAGAGTGGAGGGCGTAAGCTAAATGAAAACAAAATGTTGACATCCAAGAAAGCCAGGTGAGGAAATTCTTGTAAAGAAATACTTCCATCTGCCTTTCATGTAAAGGAACTCCAACAAAAGGAGTTTCTGATCTACATTCTCTGACGGATGAATATTTATCTTTATCATGCTTATTTATTGACTGGAGCTATCCTGATGAATTGGATATTGCTGGGCATTACTGCTACATACCAGTTTTTATTGCTTTTTTTTTTTTTTTAATTTATTTTTTTTTTTTATTCCTTTTCCTTCAAGATTTGACCCTTACAGCAAGACGGGCTTTGCTATCTGCAGAATCTGCAAGAGCTCAGTTCATCAGCCCGGATCACATTACTGCCAGGGCTGCGCTTACAAGAAAGGTATCATCTTACACACAGTTGGTGGCCCACAGTGCAATAAAGGAAAAAAAAAAAAAGTTAATTATTTTTGTGATCAACTAAAAAGTTAGAATGTAGTTTTAGTCTCTCACCAGCAAGATTTTCACTTCTAGTCCTGCTGTGTTCTCATCTACTTATAGAAATGTGCAGAAGATTCTCTGAAAACAGGGTGGTAGCTTAGAGTGAGACTGCTACTCTTACCTTATTTTTAATTGGTATTTATTTTCTCATTAATCAAAGGCAACTGCTGGTTATTTAGAAAGCTTTTGCCAAAAGACCTCGATTCTTAGGTGTACTGCTGAGCATTTGTTTTTTTCCCCTCCCCTCTCCAATTCAAAATGCAGCCAACGTTTGGACCTAATTGCCTTCTTACTGGCACCTCAGAGATCATATTACCGCAGGCTTGTGGTCAGCAGCAGTACTAAGAGATGTCAGACTCAGTCTTTGAAGAACCATTTAAAAACAAAGAAAATGTTTCCACGAGTCAGTTGTTGGGACTAGATCCGCCTTCACTGATGCCCAAACCAGCTAAAACTGACGACCAGCAGTGAGGGGATAATACATCTCTTAAATGGAGGAAAGACATTATCGTTTCTGGTGGACTTTCTCTGATGGTTAAATACTGGCATTTAGCGCATTTTTTTTTTTTTTTTATATAATTTTTTAGCACATTCAGTTGACTGCAGCTGTACAAGCAATATTTCTGGGTATCACTTCTGCATATGAATCTATAATTAAAGTTATGCCTCAAAGTGGCAATTCTACGCTTCACCTCAGAATAGCCATGATCTGTCATAGACGTGAGGATTTATTATATCCTTAATCCATAACAACAAAATTGTGGCATAGGGCAAAAATATTAGTCATTTGCTTGTTCATTTATCCATTTAAAACTACATTGTTACTTGGCATCGAAACAACCCTGCAGTGTTTGTATGAACCATATGGTCAATATGCAGCCAGCACCACCGAATCTGAGCAGAACATCTGGTGAATGGATCCGCTAATGCTCCAAATAAATTATGTGCAGCCTGCACCTACTATGCTGGTGTTATAGTGGTGGGGATGCAAAAGCAATGAAACAGTGAAACAGCAGTGAGGTTTATCATTACATTGTTAGTGACGCTGTAGTTTAGATATTCATTTACTTTTCCTAGTTTCATAGCATCAAAAATCATAAGAAGAGTATTTGCAGACAGCTAGACTGATATGTTTGTTCGGTTGAAGCCTGTTTGGGTGACAACTCTACTGTATTTAAATAACATCTCAAAAAGCATGTCTTTTTAAACCTTGAAGCGAACTGACTGCTTAAAATGAGGCCAGTTAATGCTGCAGTAGCAACCTTCACTAAACAGTATAAACAAATGAAGACAGGACTTCAGGCTATTTCTACAAGTAACACTGGTGCTCCTACTACAAAAAATATTATAGAAGCACCTTTTCACAAAGTCTATTTCACTGCAACACTTTCAATTTTTTTTGTCTTTACTCCGTTTCTGATAATAATGGAAGCAGTACTTTTACACCAAAAAGATAAAAAGTAAAATATAATAAACAAATTCCAAAATATAAGGCAACACATTTGAAAGCTTAAAGCAGCCCCATGGTGTCATTTATAATAATAATAACAATAATACTTGAATGATATTAAAGCATGCTTTCCTTTTCTTCTCTTTCCCTCCTACATTTGATCTTTCTCCAGGAATCTGTGCAATGTGTGGAAAGAAAGTTTTGGACACCAAGAACTACAAGCAGACGTCTGTGTGACATGCTGATACAGACTGTGAAAGAGAGAGATGTGGAGTTGGCTTTGTCCTCTTATTAAATATGATCATATAATACTTCTGAAACTAACCTGGTTATCAGACACAGGCGAGCAGTGTTGTCTCCAAATGCACCATCAGCTGTTTCTAAAGTCAGTGCTTTAAGGCATTTTCTGTAATTTAAATTAATTTCTTAGACTGTTTGCGTTTTAGCATGTTGATTTCTGTATCAATAAATGTTGAATGTGAGTGAATAAAAGTTTCCAGTGCGAGGAGATTTTTCTGAGTAATTTCTGCATCTCTGCCTGCAGGCACAACTGAGCATAATTTTAGCCTCTTACGCACATATAAATATATATTTCGTTTGTATGTAATAATTGGTTTACCCTGACATAATCATGTTTAGAATCTGCCTGCTCACCGTCAGCTGTGACCCCCCCCCCCCAGCTTCCAAGCTGCTGTCAGAGATGAGGGTTATAGTTCACAGGCTGTCTGACGACAGCCTCCCCCCTTTGATATTTAAAGGGACTGCTCTGCCTCAGGCCTTAAATCACATGTGCCCAGTCTGGATTTTTACATAGCCTTTATTTCAAAAGCCTTCTGTTGTGCCTTAACGCATAATACATATCAATCTCACCTATTGTAAGAAATACTGTAGTGTACAATATTTAAATGTGTGACTGAAGGAAGTGTAACTGAATCCAGGACAATTTAGTAGAGTAAGTTACTGTGATCCACAATCAGAAAGGTGTTTTGTTTTAAAGGGCACAAGCTGGTTATATAATACTGGTTCCTTTTAGTTTTTGTGTCCTATTGCTGCAGGTTCAGCTCCTGTCATTTTCTGAAGCCGTGTATTGAAACTTTTGTAGATATCCTCCCTGGGTGTCCAGCAAATACATACATCTCTCTCTCTCTCCTTATGTATATATATATAGGCAACCTGAAGATTAAAGCAATTGCCAGGTGTATTACAAAATGTTGCTGATCTCAGAACATTATAAATCTCTATTTTTAGTCTCTGACAACACTCAAAAATATAATTCCACCAAACTGATGGTGAGGATATGGTCTCTGCAGACAAACCAAAGTTATTTCAGTGCAAGAGGAGAAAAGATAGGGCTGGATTAAGAGGAACGAGAATAAGTGTACTTGTAAGGAGAATTATTGTTAGTTGTCCTGGTCAGACCAAACATTGGTTATGTAAGATGTTTTTCTAATTGTTCGCTTATATCTGAGAAAAGTCTTGTTATTTCGTTAGTTCCTGAGAAAAGTCTTGTTATTTCTTTTGTGTGCCTGAGAGTTTTGTGTGCCTGAGAGTAGTTTTTGTTATTTTGTGAGTAGAGCTGGGAAAAGTCTGTTGTTTTGATAGCATGTTCTGAGAACGGTTCCTGGTTTACAAAACATGTTTTGTAAGCCAGGATCTGTTCCCAAGAGCAGGGTCTGTCTGTGGGGTGGGGTTGGCCCCCCCATCTCACACACGGCCCTTGTACGAGAGAATATAGCGACGGAAAGTCTCTGTCCGGGTCAGAGTCAGCTGCGGGTCACGTACGGATGCCCAGCAAGGTTGGAAGCTGCTTTTACCGGGACTGTTTGGCTCTCCAGTCCGTGTGTCAACGGTAAGGATGGAATGCTTCTCCGATGGTTGTTTGGAGCTATGCTCTGCAGGGGGTGGACGACACTTTCATCCTAGCATCATAGTAAATGAGAATAATGCCTGTTTGATAAACTGAAGCTTGAATAATGCCTGTTTGATAAACTGAAGTTTGTGTGAGTAATGCCTGTTTGATAAACTGAAGCTTGTGTGACTGACTTTGGCTGTGCGCTGCGGGGGACACAGGTTGGTCCTAGCATCACAGTAGATGTGGTTTATGTATATATGAAAACCAAAGTGATTGATCCTGCTAGAATCACAGTGAGTGTGATTTTGTGTGTGCGTGAAATGTAGTTAACCAAAGTGACACACTTTGGTTAGTCAGTGTTCTTTTGTGTGTGAAAGTGTGTGAAATACCTGTATAATATTCTATATGCATGCTTCATTCATATAATCCAAGTTATATTCTTTGTGTGTGTTTTGCCTATATAACCAAATAGATTGCTTATGCTATGCTTTGCGTAAAATAAATATATATATATTGTTCATCAGAGTCTGTGTGTGCTTTCTGTGTGCCTACCTCCGACGAACCTTAAGAAAATTTCACAAAACATTTGGCGTCACGAACAGCGACTAACGGAGGATGTACACAGAAATCAGATTTAAGTGAAATAGTAAATATTTCACAACATTTGGCGTCACGAATTTAGTAATTATCGGAGGATTTACACAGAAAAACATGTTTAAGAGTAAAAGAATATTTCACAACAATTGGCATCACGAACCTGGACCTTAGAGATTAATGTGCACAGAAAGAAATAGTACATATGCACATTTGGCGTCATAAATTTACAGATTAACCGAGGATGTGCGCGGAAAAACATGTTTAGGTGACGTGGTAAATATGCACAACCTTTGGCGTCACGACCTAAGAGATTAATTAAGCACAACATTTGAACGAATTTAGAGATTAACGGAAGATATACACGTAAACTATGTTTAAGAAGAATTAGAAAAACAGTGATAGGCCGAAAGAGCCAGAAGGCTCCTTATTGCTGTGTTGCGTGGATGGAGAGACGTTGCTTTATGCCTGCCCATGGCAGGACTTGGTTGGTAACGGATCTCCAGCTGTGGTGTTGAAGTGCTGTCAGGCAGTCACGTTGCGCCACAGGCTCCGATGGGGGGAGTGCGGCGGCGGATGTGGGTGTGCGCTGAAGCACGGCGGAGAATGAGTGGACAGTATGACTGGTTAAACACTGGGCAGAAGCAGCAGCTGACAGAAGCTCAAGCTGACTGTGCGTTAAAAACGGAGCTGAACCGTTTGTTACGATGTGGACATGACCGGCTGACGGCGTTGGCCGAGCGGTCTGTGACTCAGGTCTCCAAGATAAAGCGGAGACAGCGGCGTATAAGACCTCGCCATGCAGACGCGGCGCAGGTGCGGTCTTTTGTGGACAAATCCTTGATTTTGACATTATTGTGGTGGTCGACTGATCGCTCTATGAGCGAATTCAGAAGCATGATTGCTGATTTGGGTTCCCTTGGGGAATAGGATGTACAGAAGGGGTTAAAAGTACATTGTTTTTCTGACATGACTCTATTGCTGCAAACGCTTAGACAAATGCGTTCCTCCTCCTCCTCTCCGTCCGCTTCCTGCTGAGGGCTCGGACGGACACCGGGGGGCACGCCCTAAGCACCGCCCTCCAGCAGACAAGAAGGAATCGAATTACTCTAGTGCTGAGGAGGAGTGAAACTAGTGAAGATAGTGACTCCTAAATCTCAGACAGACAAAAAAGACAAAAATAAGGATCATAACCAGACGTGCATCTATTCTGAACTGTTAGATTTACTGCTTAATTACTAGGATGAAGGTCGAGCACCGTAAATTCGGTCCCAAATTTGGTCTATTGATGATATACGACCCCATGTCTATGTAGATATCTATTGGAATAAATTAGTTCAGCAATTTAAAGGACCCTTAGTCTCCCTAACAGGGTTGGGAGGCGATGTTGTTGTTGGAAAAGCTACCGAGCTGACAAATGCTAACAAAAGAGTCAGGACTGAAAAGTGTTGGTCAGATCAGGCCAGGGGTGGAATGTAACGAAAATTATCTTGATTGTCCTGATCTGACCAAACATAGTTAGATTAGATTCAGTTATCATCCCTACAGTGAAAGAGTGGATTTTGGGAATGGATGTTTTTGCAGGAATGACACTGTATCTGCAGCAAGGACCTGTGTCAAAATGCTATTTGAGAGAAAACTAATAATCCGTTGTCTTTGTGTTCCTAAGCATTAACTCTCTTTTAGGTATGTTCCTGTGGAGATTGCAGATCGGACTGACTGATGACGGCTCCTCGAGGTGGCGACATGTGCGTCAATCACAGCAACCGGTGTACTGGCAGTGCAGGCTCCTGGGCCCTACCCTCCGTGCTCTCGTTGCCCTGGGGTGGATCAGCAGCAAGCCCTCCTGTCAGGTGGCACCAACGCCAGCTGTCCAGATGACTACAGTGCGTCAACCATACATGGTGGGATGGCGCAATTCTACCCGACCGAGGACGCAGGATAGCTTTACCTGCCCGAGAAATCGAATACAACATGTGGATTTGCAATGGAAAGTGTTGTTTCCAAAATTGCCTAACTGTCCCCAGCGATGCAGGAGAGCGTGGTATGATACTTTGCTGGGGGGAGTGGGAACTGTGATGGGTCTGTCTAACACGATTGATGGAGCGGTGATTAGCGCTATGCTTTCGAACACTGGACAACAGACATCACTTGGAATACAACAGGTTGGACTGTGGATGCCCTCTGCTGTTTGGACACAACAAGAGGCTGCTCAAACACTCCTGCAAACCTTAACATGGGATACTGAGATGTGGAATCTAACTGTGGATGTTCTTACCAACAGGACAGAAGCTTTACATATGACTGTGTGTAATGTGCACATTGTTGATATGAAATTACAACATGAGCGTTTCATCAGGGCTGTTACTACCAACAATCCTATTGAATGGCGACGGATGTGGAACATCTCTGCAGATTGGTGGTTGGAGCTCCATCCTGAAAAGACTAAATGTAATGAGTCAATGTGTATGGGACATTGGTTCCAACTGAATGTCCTGAAACTTTTGACTGTGTGTAAGTGTTATGTGTTACCTGTAATCACTGATACCGGATACTGGTTTTTGAAAACACGGGGTGATTGGTTCAGTCTCCAGACCAATCACACTTGTGATTTACAAATGTGTGACATCACTGATAAAGGGATGGCTTGTGTGACTAGAGATGCATATCAAGAACCATGCTTAACCACGGTACAGGCAATGTGTGAATGGTTTGTAGAACCACCGCGAGACATGCTATGCCAGACAGGACCCCATACTCTCTGTGTAGCAACACTGTATAGCCATCCGTTATTGCCTGGGACGCCCTATACAGGATACCTCCATGGAGTTCATGTGTGGCACTGGAATAACGAGACCTATTACTTGACTAATTACAGATCTGACCACCGACTTAGTCAGGTGCATTGG
This sequence comes from Xenentodon cancila, assembly GCA_014839995.1. NCBI lineage: Eukaryota > Metazoa > Chordata > Actinopteri > Beloniformes > Belonidae > Xenentodon > Xenentodon cancila. Next base: position 9,915,788 of record CM026218.1, read on the forward strand.
AGTATTCTCCATATGCCCTGGGATGTTTCCCTGGATCGGTTTAGAGGCGCACTGAATCGATCCACGGAACTAAATGTAATTGTACAATCTCATACGTCCAACGTTTCCAGACTGCTCGTGTCCAACATTGTGGCTCATGGAAGGGTGTTGCATGCCGCCAAGATGATACAACAAGATTCAGCTTATCATTGGTGGGATATCTTCTCGGGAATGTCTGTGTCAGCACGGACATCTTTTGTGCCTCCTTTATTGGTTTTAATAAGTATTATTATCTTGCTCACGCTATGCAATGTATTAACTTGTTTTTATGTTAGACGGGTGAAACGAGACTTAACTCTCACTCTCTATAATGCTGCTTTAACATGAAAATCACGCTATATGTAAGAGACGGGTGGTTTGGCCTAGAACACTTTGAAATAACCATAAATCCGAGTGTACCAGGACACCATTGGCATTATATGTATTGGGTAAGTGGAAATTACTTTTACAGGGTGCGGACCTTCCTAACTCGAATGGAACTCCTTAACCATGCAGTAACAACCACCGCCGAACATTACTGGGAGTTTGAACACCCTCGACATGGACGACAATGGTTTGTTTTGGATGCGTTTGGTCGTAATGGTCACTATTTCCAGAACTGAAAGTGTTGGTCAGATCAGGCCAAGGGGTGGAATGTAAGGAACATTTTTTTTTTATTGTTGTTTTGTTGTCCTGATCTGACCAAACATGACTACATAAGTAAAACTTGGTTGATTGAATGTGTTGGTCTGACCAGGCCAAGGGGTGGAATGTAAGGAGAATTATTGTTAGTTGTCCTGGTCAGACCAAACATTGGTTATGTAAGATGTTTTTCTAATTGTTCGCTTATATCTGAGAAAAGTCTTGTTATTTCGTTAGTTCCTGAGAAAAGTCTTGTTATTTCTTTTGTGTGCCTGAGAGTTTTGTGTGCCTGAGAGTAGTTTTTGTTATTTTGTGAGTAGAGCTGGGAAAAGTCTGTTGTTTTGATAGCATGTTCTGAGAACGGTTCCTGGTTTACAAAACATGTTTTGTAAGCCAGGATCTGTTCCCAAGAGCAGGGTCTGTCTGTGGGGTGGGGTTGGCCCCCCCATCTCACACACGGCCCTTGTACGAGAGAATATAGCGACGGAAAGTCTCTGTCCGGGTCAGAGTCAGCTGCGGGTCACGTACGGATGCCCAGCAAGGTTGGAAGCTGCTTTTACCGGGACTGTTTGGCTCTCCAGTCCGTGTGTCAACGGTAAGGATGGAATGCTTCTCCGATGGTTGTTTGGAGCTATGCTCTGCAGGGGGTGGACGACACTTTCATCCTAGCATCATAGTAAATGAGAATAATGCCTGTTTGATAAACTGAAGCTTGAATAATGCCTGTTTGATAAACTGAAGTTTGTGTGAGTAATGCCTGTTTGATAAACTGAAGCTTGTGTGACTGACTTTGGCTGTGCGCTGCGGGGGACACAGGTTGGTCCTAGCATCACAGTAGATGTGGTTTATGTATATATGAAAACCAAAGTGATTGATCCTGCTAGAATCACAGTGAGTGTGATTTTGTGTGTGCGTGAAATGTAGTTAACCAAAGTGACACACTTTGGTTAGTCAGTGTTCTTTTGTGTGTGAAAGTGTGTGAAATACCTGTATAATATTCTATATGCATGCTTCATTCATATAATCCAAGTTATATTCTTTGTGTGTGTTTTGCCTATATAACCAAATAGATTGCTTATGCTATGCTTTGCGTAAAATAAATATATATATATTGTTCATCAGAGTCTGTGTGTGCTTTCTGTGTGCCTACCTCCGACGAACCTTAAGAAAATTTCACAAAACAGTACTATACCACACTAGTTTTTGGCACCCTTCTTAAGTCTGACCAACCACTTTGATGTCTTCCAGTCCAGTTTTTGTGCTCATCACACCACTGAGAATGCCCTTGTCAATGTGTTTATTGACATCCACATAAATACAGTCTGTGGAAGAACCACAGTGCTGGTATTTTTAGACTTCAGCAAAGCATTGACACTGTTGACAATGACATATTGCTAGAGCGATTGGAGAATTGGGTCGGACTTTCCGGCACAGAACTTGACTAGTTTGAGTATTACTTAAAGGACAGGAACTACTTTGCTTCAATAGGTAACTATACATTGGAATCAACAGAAATTAGATTTGGAGTTCCCCAAGGTTCTATGCTAGGACCCCTTCTATTTAACATTTACATGCTTCCACTAGCTCAAATAATAATAAATAACAAGATAAGTTACCATAACACTGCAGATGACACACAACTTTACATTTCAATGTCACCAGGAGATAATGAGCCCATACAAGCGTTGAGTAGATGCATAGAACAAATCAATGAGGTGATGTGCCATAAAATTCTTCAGTTGAACAAAAACAAAACTAAAGTAGTTTTATTTGGACCAAAAAGAAGAGCGTTTTAGACTCAGCACACAGCTTCAGGTATTATAGCTACAAACCCCTGATAAGACTGAAATCTTGGTGAAGTCATGGACTCGGAGCTGAACCTTTAGAAACACATTAAAACAATTACAAAGTTGGCCTTCTATCACCTGAAGAACATCTCCAGGATCAAAGGACTAATGTCTCAACAGAACCTTACAAAAATAATCCATGTTTTAACTTCAGTTGAATTGATTAATGCAGCAGTGTCTTCACAGGACTTCCTAAAAGACTATCAGACTACAGCTGATCCAGAATGCTGCTGCCCGAGTTCTGACTAAAACTAAGAAAGTGGACCACATCACTCCGGTTCTGAGGTCCAAGCTGACTCCCTGTACCTCAGGAAATAGACTTTATGGTGATTTATAAACCACTGAATGGTTTAGGACCAAAATACATCAGTGTATCATCCAGACCTCTCAGGTCTTCTCGTTCAGGTCTGGTCTGTGTCCCCAGAATCAGAACAAACCTGGAGCAGCAGCATTCAGCTTTTATGCTCCACAGATCTGGAACAAACTTCCAGAAAACTGCAGGAATGCTGAAACCCTCAGTTCCTTTAAATCAAGGTCAAAACCCATTCGTTTACAGCTGCCTTTGACTGAATTATATGCAGTCAGTCAATTTGTCAACAAAGGATCATCTCCTCCATGTGATATGGAGATAAACACAAGATGCACTGAAATCTTTTCTCAAACAAAGCTCAGCATCTTGTTGCCAAGAAGAAATATTGCAGTATGCTGAATGCCTTCCACTGTTGTCCTTTCTCAACTGAGTTGCGGTCTTCTTCCTTGATTGTGTCGCATGTGTAGGGTGTCATGTTAACGTAGGAGAGTTAGCAGCATAAACTGCAGTTCATCAACTGACCACTGGAGGCTGGCTCCTAAAGCGAGTCCATTTCCAGCGTATGTCAAAATGTCCAACTTTGCAGCAGAAATAAAACACCTCGCTTCACCTGCATTTGCTTTCGGTGCTATAATAGCATTAAACTGGAAACTCAATGCATCAAAACCCTGCCAGTTGTAAAACACTCAGAGTATATTATTGACATTTACAGAAAAACAAACAAATAACTCAAAAACGTCCTTAATTTTAAATTTGATTTTATTTTTAAGACTCTTCAGAATACATGATACCATTGTCATTGATCTTACATCCAGTCATCATCTCTAGTCTTTGGACCACAGTATGATACAAACCATTCGGATCTGTATCATAAAATGTTATATAATACAAAGATTTTAAAAATGTATTTATAAATGACACATAGTTTGTTAAATTGCACAAATCTGCAGGTTTTAAATATAATTATACTGTATGGAAATAACACTTTGGAAAAGCACCAATGAAATTCCCATCAAAGTATTGTCATGTGACAATATTGCATCAAGCTTTCAAATGTTATAACAATAATGAAATGTAAGACTGTAAAATATCTACAAAGGCACCATGAGTGTGGACCTTGTGTTCACATTGATTTCAATCGGACGACTGAAGTCTTTCAGGCTTTTGTGTTTTGAGTTTAGCTCAAGAGCTGGAGAAAAACTGTTATGTCTTCTAGTACTGGTCTGTGTGCTTTTAATAGTAAGGTCACATGAGGACCCACAGTCACTCTAAAGCTTTGTGCATGGTACTACATGCCAGGACCCGGGAGTGAATGGACTTTGAGGTTTGTTAGGTGCGCATCGCAAGAGTCAGGAACTCCTCTCGGGTCTTAGGATCCTCGAGGTAAACTCCCACCATGGTGCTCGTCACCGTGCGGCTGTTCATCTTCTGGACACCACGCATCACCATACACATATGCCTGAAAAAGAAAAAAAAAAAAAACGTGTCTCAGGCGTGCAGCTGCAGATTTTGACAGACTTTGAGGAAAAATCTGATGCCTGAAGATAATGCATTTAAATGGTAACGCCACAGATTGTTCCACATCAAATTCTGTTTATACACTGAGAGAGTGTGACATTAGAAAGACTGGTGCACAGACTGAAAGAAGCAGGAATGTTTTATTACTTATGAAATTTATGTATTTTATGACTGTTAAGCCTTTTTATTGTTCGATATTACAGTAATTCATGTGTGTGTGTGTGTGTGTGTGTGTGTGTGTGTGTGTGTGTGTGTGCGCGTACTTACGATGCCTCCACAACCACAGCTACGCCTTTTGGCTGCAGAGCCTCAGTTATCCCCATGGCAATCTGCTTCGTCAGACGTTCTTGAACTTAAATGAAGATTGTAAATGTAACAGTTCAGCACGTAAATATGACAGAATCGATTTAACCAGATTTCAATTTCAAATTTGATTACAGCTGCACATCTTTTCAATAGCTGCCTACCTTGAAGCCTCCGGCTGAAGATCTCCACAATCCTGAAAAAATAAAAAAAATAAATAAATAAACAGAGCACAAAAAAGAGGGCCAATTAGAGATCAAGTGTAATGATTAATCTTTTGATAAACACAGACTAGCATCAGTCCCTGACCCACAGTTTCTTATCTGGCCATCCGACTGTATAGATTCTCGGTCTCTGAATCTTTCACCCTACAGAATTCTCAATATCTGTCATGCAAGATCCAACAACATCAGCAACAAGTTCACCTAAAACCACACTGACTCTGTGCACAGCTACTCGGGGCTTGTGTGCTCAGATCTGCTGCGACTGGTCTGTGGAAGACGGCGAAGGAGACAGACAAAGAGGCTGTGATAATAACTGGTGATTCCCACAGGTCCAGGGGGATTTTCTCATGGCTCGAGTGCGAATAGAGTTTACACTTGTACTTGATGAAGGGACTAGATGATGGCCAGTGGGTTCAGACTTTAAGCCTCCGTTTCAAAGCGCTGAGATAACAGAAGAACGCAGTCGCCCGACACTAACGCCAGACTCATACAGCCACGGTGACAGCAGGAGGGGACAGTGAGTGTGTGAGGCTGTGTGGGTGCGTGCTGCGTTACCTTGCCAGCTTGCTCAGTCCCACCACTTTTTTGTTTGGAATATAACCGATGTGAACCTGCAGCGAGAGGGCGGCGGGGTCATATTATTAGAGGTTTGTGAATAGCAATACGGACTAATTGAACAATGCAATGCAGTGTCATTTGCTGTTTTTATGCTTTTAACCTAATAAGACTTTAATGCACAAAACTTAAATCCTGTTGGGTTGGTCCATGCCCACAAACATAGACGTGTACACCGTTCTACCGTACCTTTCCAAAGAAGGGCACCAGGTGATGTTCACACAGAGAAAATACATCTATGTCCTTCACAATCACCATCTCCTCATGGTCTTCATCAAATATGGCGTTGTTTAGGATGTCTGTCAGGTACAAACATACAACCATTCTGATAAATACCTCAAGGATTCAGTCATGTTAATGAATGCACTTTTAAACAAAGGTCACATAATGGAGCATTTTTAACATTATTCTAAAATCCAACATGAAAGCTATACTTTCTTTTTTAACAGGAGCTCATTTATAGACTCATGTAAGAAGTCATATCACAATCATTTTAATATCAATAACAAGTCTAAAATGTATGTTTAGTTGATTTGGTGAATAAATATCAGAAAAAGGGAAGTATATCCTTCAAGAAGTCTTGAAAAGTCCTACTTGATCGACTAGGTATCCAAAACTCAAAGATACTCGGTTTACTGTGAAACAGCACTAGCAGATCCACCACACTGTAACATTTCTAAACTAAAACAAGTGTTTATACAAATAACTTGAACTCAAAATCCAAAGTCTTGTTTGCCGATTCCATTTCTTAAGGGCGAATTTTCAAGAGAAACCACACTGCATTCACATGAGCTCACATGCAAAGAGATCGCCTTGATGGTTGCAATCGCAGCCTACAATTTCTGGATCCCTGACCAAGTTTCTGCTTTATTTATTAAGTTTGTGGCCTGAGGCTGAAACGAATAGATCTGTTGGATTTGTCTCCATCTGCCTGCAGAAGACATCAGGTGACGTTTTGCAGATTCTCTTATTTTGAGTTTATTATTTTATAATTGACAGCGCACAAACTTGGACTAACTCCTAGTGGATACAAACAAAGGTTACGTGACACGAATTGTATCACCAGTGAAAGGGTATACTAGTGGTCTCACCGTCGATGGTCTCATGGTAGCCCTTGGTGAGGAACTGGATGGCCTTGGCGGCGCGCAGCGGCGTGCGCAGCAGCCCCTCCCGGTCGGTGTCCTCCCCGAGGTGTCGCAGGATGTTGGTGTAGGCGGCCTCCAGCGCAGGCAGGTGGGACTCATCCTCGGCCTCTTTGCGGGACGTTTCGTGCTTGCGGAGCACGACAGCGGACTTCTTGGTGTCAATGATGAGGTCGCTGAAGCCGTTGTTGCAGTGGAACTCCTCCACGGTGTCGCCGACTTTTCCGTTGCAGTGGGAATTCATGGTGCTGCTGCTGAGTTGGTGGAGAGTAAAGACAAGAGAGGCAGTGGAGCAGACAGGTGGTCTTTCAGAGCTGGCTGACTCTGCTCCTGCTGCTCAGCCTTTATAAAGCCTGCTTGGACGCATCAGCTTGTCATTCGTCAGAGTGCTGCGTACGTCAAAACACCGAGAATCGTCAATGGGGTCATCGTAGAGCCCCCCCTCCTACCGCCACCACCACACCCCCTCCCCAATTCATGAGATCGGGCATGCAACTGATTTTCTGCATCTAGCATCACTTGATTTTCTGCATCTAGCATCACTTGACACTTAATGCATTTGGTGTATCTCCCATGAATCTGTTCCGATTATGTTACGCCACTTTACCACAAGCGCTCTTTAAAACCGCTCATGAGGCTCATGATATGTTTTTTTTTTCTTTTTGGAAATTTCAGGCTTGTTATAATCCTTAATTCACGGAATTCAAATTGTATAAGACATTGGCATGCAAATGTTTGGTCAGCCTTGTCCATTTTTTAATTTTTTTTTAATTCTTACTGTGATTAATTATAAATCAAGTTTAAAGTTAAACACTATTTCCATCATCAAAGACTAGATTTACAAATTTCTCTTCAATTATAGAGTTGAAAAAAGACAGATAATCTTCAAGCCTTTTGCTAATATTTGTATTATTGCTCACAGTTGAGGAGAAGTTGAAACAAACTGCTCTCAACCAGCTGTTTCCTCTTTAGAAAAAGGGGACTGAGGTTCGGAAGACCAGAAATGTCATGTAAGATTGCAAAATGGGCAACAGAGTTTCAGGGATATTTGGCAGACTCTGGAATGGTGGTGTGCTGTTTATTATGCAGCCACACTTGCACAAGGATAAAGAGAAAAGCGTTCTGGATCTGATCCACAAAATTAAGTCAGAATCCTGCAAGTGAAAATAAAAATGAATGTGACGCTTATGAGGAAACAAGTCTTGTGGTCTGATGAAGCCAAAAGGGCTCTTTTTTACTTCGATTATGTTGGGTTGTTGGTGGAAAAAAAGAGGATACATTTCATTTAACGACTAGTAATAAAATGAACCTCCAATTGGTAGAAAAGATCAGATTCAATTAAATAACGGAGATCACTAATTTTGCCTTTTCAAATAAATACATTTTTGTACTTAAAGTCTACCCTTTTGGTCCTTTTATTTTCTAATATGTGATCTATTTAAGGGGTTTATAAATCCCAGATTTACTATTATTTATTAATTAATTTGTTTACTGTAATCTCTCAGTAAACAACGATTGCTGGGTTGTCAAAGTTTTTCTTGCTCAGTGGTATTGGATCTAGTTTTACCGCTTGCTCGTAGCCTTCTCAGTCGCTGCAAATAAAACGTTTGCAGTCATCGCGACGTATGTTCTCATAAACTAGATTATTTAAACATGGCATCTACCAAGTCTTAGGTATGACGTAGCCTAATGTAATTTTCCACTTTGCCAATTCATTCACCGCAACATGTTCCTGTTTTTGAACGTTCTCAGGATATATGTGTGGCATTTACATTTTCCTTGCTGCCTTTTCTCCAGCATGTCAGTTGTGTGGTCATTTTAGGTAACATAGGCGTGAAATTGTAAGATGGTAATTTCTAATTTAAACTTGCTGCTTAACCATTTATATTAATAAACAGATGAATCAATTAATGAATAAATTAATGATGTGACCTTTTTAATCTTAGTAAGCAGGATTATCTCAAATTGAATGGGAATATTTGAAGGAAAATATAACCAGAGATGACGCGTGGCCCAGATTACAATTGGTTGACCAATTGTCAACCCATATCCGAAACGGCGTACCTCAGCTTCACACTGCTTTAGATCAGGCAGCAGATCACAAATGTAATTGTGCAACCTTTTTCCCAAATATTGAACAAGATGAGATGCTTGGAAAAATTCTACATGGATTTAATTTGTTAGGCTGCCCTTGATGTGACCTAACACCACATAAATGACTACGTACTGTTAACACAAAAGCTTCACTGAATACATTCATGTTGTATAATCACTTTCAGTAACCGTTTCATAACAAACAACCTTGCATTTTGTTTTTGGTGAAAAAAATGTATATTTCTGATTTTAAACCTTGTGCAGTTATGATTTAGAGTTACATGTGCAGATGGTATCTCTAAAAAATAAACTCTATAAAAGCAAAAGCAAAATAAACCAACATAACAGTCAATGGGTGTAAGATTAAAGAAGCTTCATTTTTTCAGTTGTCTGATTTCCCTAGTTTGAGGTAAACCTGAATACTGTTAAACAGGACTTCAGAACTGACTTGGGCTGAGATAGTTGAAGTTATTTCTCACATGAAGTGAGGATTTTTAGGGTTGAGCGCAGCCAGTGGAGCTAATCTAAAATCAAGATTTTCCTTTTCTTTTAAATATCAACTCGGATGTAACTGATCTTTTGATTTGCCTACAACCTGATAAGACGAGACTATAAATAAATGATCATTACAGAAGTCCACCGAACGATCATTTTTACGCAACGCTCAGTCACATGATGTCTTCGTGAAGAATCAAACTCTCACATGCTCCTACGCACCCAACCAGTTAAAAATGGAGCAAGAAAGTGTGACATATTTTCCTTGTAAAACCATTTTGTTTTTAACAAACCGTATCTTATAACATTAGCCAAGCCACCCTTCATGTGTTGCCAAAGGTCCTGAAAAACCAGTAGATGTTTCCCTTCATTTTCTGTTCTTCAGTCAGCAGAGCACAGGAGTTTGAATTTGGGCTTGCTGCTAACCAGGTTTTCTCAAGCCATGGCATTCTTATGATGGCACAACCCCCACCCACCCTCCCACCCACCCACCCCAATGCATTAATATGATTCATCACAATAAACTTGCACCAGAAATAAGACTGTTATGGCAACTAGGAGATACTTCTTTTTCCAGACAATATTGGGAGGTTGCATCATCAAGCTTGGGGGACGGGGGAAGGGAGTTTTATGTAGTTATCCATCATTTAATTGAATTTGCACGATTATAGTAGATTGGATCTGTTACAGAAAGAAAATTAAAAAAAACACACAAAGCTGAAGATGTATGGAATACCGCAGCTTTTTCTTAAAACTTAAAAACTATAGACACCAAACTCATTTTTAATGATATTTGTTATTAAATTGTGCTAAATGGTCATTTGCCCCTGCCTCTCCCTTTGATGGGTGGGGATAGGCTCCAGTAGACCCCCGTGACCCTGTATAGGATCAAACCGGTATAGAAGATGGATGGATGGATGGATGGATGGATGGATGGATGGATGGATGGATGGATGGATGGATGGATGGATGGATGGATGGATGGATGGATGGATGGATGGATGGATGGATGGATGGATGGATGGATGGATGGATGGTAATTTGGTTCACGTCTCATATGAAGTAAAAACATTTTAGAATCGCCTAATAAATTCCAATTATAGAGGATATTAACAAATTTGGGGTCAGACCTCATTACATTCTTCCACCTGATGAACATTCATTTTAATTGATGAAGGTTATATAAAACGAATTTAGGTAGGCAATTTGATACAGAATGTGGCAAAAATGCAAAAAAGACATAAAAAAATAAAATGTATGGATACAGGAGTGAATCTTTGTGACTGAACTGTAGGAAACTGGTAGGAGGAAATAGGAGCCAATACACATTGACCCCACTGTTGCAGTGTTCCTCAACCCTGGTCCTACTTTTCTGCATGTTTTAGATGTTGCTCTGGTGTCACACACCTGCCTCAACTTAGTGGCCCATTCACAGACTTGTATAAGCGTTGATGAGAAGTTGATGGTGATCCAGTCAGGTGTGTTTAAGCACGGAAACCTCTCAAACATGCAGGATAGTGGGTCCTGAGGACCAAGGTTGAAGACCACTGCACTAGTGGTATTCACATATCTGACCCACATTCACTCCAGCAGGTCAGGCTGAGGGTGGATACACAGTCCAGTACTACCAAGTGAGGTCCATGCTGTGGACCATTAACACCTCAAAAGCAACGGGACCAAACAGAGTTTCAGGTCCCACTCTAAAGGCCTGTGTTGACCAGCTGGTGGGGGTGTTCATGGATATTTTCTATCTCTCTCTATAACAAGCAGCTGTACTCACCTGACTCAAAGCTGTTGCCACTGTCGCTCTGTCCAAAAAGTCTGCATTCACCAGCCTCAGCGGTTATCCGCCATTAAGAGTGTCATCCCTACAAATCTGGACAACTATTAGTTCACCTTTAAGGCAAACAGATTAGCAGAAGAGGCCACCTTCACTGCACCACATACAGCCCTCTCCCAGCTGGAACAACCAAACACCTATGTAAGGATGCTCTTTGTGGACTTCAGCGCTGCTTTTATCACTGTAATTCTTCCTAAACTGGTCCACAAGCTCTGCAACCTTTGACTCTCCACCTCCCCTGGTTCCTGGATTATGGACTTTTAACCAAGAGGATACAGGGTGGGGAGCTTGACATCCTTGACCATAGTCCTGAACACAGGTGGGGTGCAGGGCTGTGTTCTGAGTCCAACTCTGTTACTTTGTTCAGACAGGACTGCAGCCCTGTCCCCAACCACTGCAACAGCACCACCATAGTGGGACTCATTAGGTAATGATGAGCTTCACTACAGACAGGAGGCCATCATCTGGCAGGGTGGTATCTGAGCAACAACTGGATTCTTAGCAGCACCAAGACGAAGGAGACTGTCATAGTTTTTCAGAGACGTAGGCGGACCATACACTCTCCACTCACCATCAGTGGGGAGGTGGTGGAAATCATGACCTCCATCAAAATCTTAGGACTTCAGATACCTGAGGATTTGACATGGACGCTGAACATGTCCAGGCAGGTGAAGACAGCCCAGCACAGACTATTCTTCCTGCAGAGGCTGAAGGGGGCTGGTATGCCCATCCAGCTGCTCACCAACTTTTACAGGGCGCAATAGAGAGCATTATTTTCCAGTGTTGGATTCACCAAGAGCAACGTCTTGTATTGGGTGATGACAGCACCTCAAAGGATTGTTGGGGCTGACACAGAAGATGCAATCAACCGATGAGTCCATGTATTTTTCCTCTACCTGATCTGAAAAAAGAAAAAGAAAACAGATTTGGACCAGACACCTCCCAGCTGCAAGGCAACACCACGGCTAGGATGCTGGACGCAAATCAGCACATCGTCCCCCACTGAAGGAAGTCATTTGATATTTTTAAACTTTTATATTTTGAAACCAGAAATTCTAAATCTCCATGGGATTATTAACTAATTAATACATTTAAATTTATTTTATTAACCTGGGTTGGGAGCGTTAGATATATTTGTTTCGGGAATAAACGAATACAGATATTGGATAAAAGAATTGACTGATTAAGTCTTTTTTTGTCATTAAAATAACAATTCCCTCCAGCGCACCTGTACGTAACAGGAAACGTACACGGCTCAGGGCTCGACCCCGCCTACTCGATCTCGCTGTTTCCATGGGAAAAAAAAAACTATGACCGGCATGACGACGTAATTTCCTGTTTGGCTCCCTCACTGGCGGGAGATTCCAGCATGGCGGTGCAACCGAAGCAAAACCTGTCCATGGACGGCGCGGCCGAGCACGGCTTTGTAAACTTTATTTTCTCCATGCCGGAGAAACCGGACACTACATTTCGCATCTTTGACCGTAACGACTACTATACCGTCCACGGGAAAGACGCCACATTTGCTGCGAAGGAGGTTTTTAAGACGAATGGGGTCATCAAGTACTTGGGATCAGGTAGCTTAGCTGTAGATTATAAACTGTTATCTATCTGTTTATTTTTAACAAGCAAGCCAGGTTTAGTCGCTTAGTGTAACGGGATGCAGCCTAAATATCTGCATATGTATACGAACTGTATTATTCCTCGTCCTGTCAGTTAATACTTTGTGGGAAATACAGGCACACTTTGAGGGCTTAATGTAAACTATTGAGTAAAGTGATTACCTTGTGGCCATATTTGCATAAATATAACCTTGAACCGTGATAGGTAATCCACACATTTCACTCATATGAACGTAGGGGTGGAGCTCTAAGCGTTGTTTTTGATCCGAGGTTGTTGCCTTGATCAACAGGAAGTCGAAAGCTGGAGAGTGTGATCTTAAGCAAGCTGAACTTTGAGGCCTTTGTGAAAGACCTGCTGCTGGTGAGGCAGTACAGAGTGGAGGTGTACAGGAACCACAGCAAGAGCAGCAAGGAGCACGACTGGAGGGTTGAGTACAAGGTACTCGGAGTGACGCCTTACCGGTCTGGTCAGACATAAAAAAGTATGAATGGCAGCGCCCGTGTTTTGCACCTCGCAACCCTCTTCATAATCATCCCCTGTTTCCTCAAAATATAGGCATCTCCTGGAAACTTGACTCAGTTCGAGGAGATTCTGTTCAGCGGTGGGGCCGGAGCAGAGGGCTGTGCCGGAGTGGTAGCCGTGCGGTTTGCAGCTGCAGCTGATGGACAGCGCGTGGTCGGGGTCGGCTTTGTGGATGCAGCCCAGAGGACAATGGGAGTGTGCGAATTTCCAGACAACGAGATCTTCTCCAACCTGGAGTCCCTACTCGTCCAGATCAGCCCTAAAGAGTGCCTCTTAGTTCAGGGGGAAAGCAACTCTGATGGGAACAAGCTGCGGGAGGTATGTAGTTGTGAGGCAGTGGTGGTGCCTTCTGGATTAAATTTGACTCTAAATGTTCAGCACGTCCCTAAAACAACAGGTTTCTGTGGTCCAGTTGCTCTCTCAGTTAACATGTGTAACGTAGTCCTACCCAAACGGGGGCTGTGAGAATTGTTGATATAGATGAGTAGAGCCCTTAATTATACTAATGCACAGAAGCTCCTTTTTGCACAAAAATACATGCAGACGTTGTCTGACAGACCAGGAAAAGAGACGTCCAGTGATCGTTGTGACACGGCTAAACCTCAGCTGGGTGCAACAAGAATAAATGACTAACGAATAATAATAATAATAAATGTGGTTTAAGGCACATGACAGTTTTTTCTGTCTTTGTTGTTCACGTAGGTAGTGCAGCGTGGTGGCATACTGGTCTCAGACAAAAAGAGAGCGGACTTCAGCAGCAAGGACATCGTCCAAGATCTCAACAGGCTGCTGAGAGCAAAGCGAGGAGAGACGGTGGCAAGCAACACTCTGCCTGAGCTGGACAAGCAGGTGATCGAGGGGAAAGAAACAAACAAATAAGAAACTGCATGCAGGACCGGTACCAAAGATGCATCAGTTGATCAACCGGGGATGAAAGTGTTAGTCTGATTGGCCGTGACTGGTGTTGGCACTACAACATGTTTTCGTTCAGTACATGCAGCAAATGATTAATTGATGGAAGAAGAAAGTATTTGTGCAGCCTGAAAGGTAAACAGTCAACTTGTGGAGTGACAACAGACTTAATCTAACACTGCTGAGGATGGTCAACGACATCCGGACAACAGGAAACAAATATTATGATGCATTAAGCAAAGCGCAGAGTTGTATAATTTTTTTTTTTTTTTTTAATGGTATAATAATAAGACAGTTGTGTTTCTTGATGTGTACTGAGTTATACACGTGCTGAAATGACTTAACCCCTGTATCTCTTCTGATTTAAGTTCTGAGGCAGTAGTGAAAGAGTTGATGGGTTACAAAGATAAAAAACAAAGCAGAAAGTTTGACCACAACTCTTGTGCGTTGTCATTCACAGGTGGCCATGTCATGCTTGGCTGCAGTGGTGCGTTTCCTCGAGCTGCTCTCTGATGAGTCCAACTTCAACTCGTTTAGTCTCACCCCTCTAGACCTGGGTCAGTACATGAGGCTGGACAACGCTGCTGTCCGGGCGCTTAATCTCTTCCAGGTCAGTCCCAAACCCACGTTTCAGGTTCTATTAAGTAAAGTAGCGCAGCTTGTCCGCGGTACGTCCACAAAGGTGAATTTGATGAGCAGGAGAATGAGCGGATGCGTGCGCCAAGACTTTTTTTTTTTTTTTTTTCTTTCACAGTCACCATAACCGTAAAATTGCATTTCTTGTCTTATAGTAACGCTGGTACAGTTCAATATTGTGTTAAAAAGAGCCCTTCTTTTGGACTCTTTTTCTCTCCTCAGGGTTCTCCTGATGATGCGAGTGGGGCTCATTCTCTGGCCGGTTTGTTGAACAAGTGTCGGACGCCGCAGGGTCAGCGGCTGGTCAACCAGTGGATCAAACAGCCGCTAATGGACAAAACCAAAATAGAAGAGAGGTGATAACACAGTGACGGGACTTCACTATTGGGACCGGTCGTTTTAGTTGTCTAGTTGACGAGTCTAGCAGCTTCAAGTCGTGTGTAATGTTCGTTTAGGAGTCGGTCGAGAATTTGGATGGAGGAGAAACTTCCTTTAATTATACATATATAATTACTGCTCTGTACTTTAATGCAAGTTATTTTTACTGCGCTTTATAGAATAATAGTGGCTAATATTCTCAATAAGGTCTCGCACTGCACTCTCTTAAATTTCAAGAAAATTGTTGCACGCTCAGTGTTTTGTGTGTGTTTGTGCACATTCAGGCTGGACCTCGTGGAGAGTTTTGTGTGCGACTCGGAATTGAGACAGACGTGTCAGGAGGATTTGCTGCGGCGCTTTCCTGATCTTCACCGCATGGCCAAGAAGTTTCACCGTCACTCTGCCACGCTGCAGGACTGCTACCGCGTCTACCAGGCTGTGAGCCAGATGCCCGCCCTCATCACGGCCTTGGAGCGGTACTCAGGTAGACGGTCACTGTGTGCAAAGCACCGGGCAGTCAGCGGTTGACTCTCAGCCTGTGATTTTGTCCGAACAGTGAGATCTTCTACAGCTCCTCAGTCTCACTGCACCGCTGCCTGATGTGTCATAATTCAAATTGTATATTTGACTTGCTGCAGAATCGATTTGTACGGTGACCCAAAGGGGAAAATGACAACAGCAGAACCAAAGACGCTGATTTTTTTTCCGTAATGCACATTGTCTTTTTTTTTTTTTTTTTTTTTTTTTTTTTTTTTTTTTTAAATTAAAAAAACCCAGCATTTCAGAGAGCAAAACAACCAAACTGAAGAAATGAGTTGTGATTTGTTTTTGTTTGTTTGTTTGTTCTGTTTCATGTTTCATTTTACATGGGTATGCTGTTGCTTTATTATGGAAGTTTTTCCAAATTAAGAGCGGGATTTGTTGTTTTCACTGTGAAAACCCCCCGAAGCCGCGATCCTGCCCTCAGGTTAACTGTCGGGTGTACAGATGTCCTCCTCACACCCGGCCTTCTTCTATGTGCTTACAAAACCTCTATTTTGAATTTTCCAATCGTGTTTTGGTGGAATATAAGCAGTAAAATATTGTACTCTGTGTCAGCGTTTACTGCTTCTGTAAGTCTCCTGTAAGTCTGGAGATGAAGTCGCTTTTATCACGTCGTCCAAGACTCTTGCTCCTCTGCAGCTCTGTGAGCTCGTGTTATTGTTTTTGGATGAGCGAAATCCTGCCGCAAAGCTCGATGAGGGTATCCAAAACATATTCAAATATTTGTCCAAATGAAATTGAGAGGCATGTATTCATGGTTGTGTGTTGCAGGCAGCTACGAGGTTTTGCTGCAGGCGGTGTTCACCTCTCCCCTCAGAGACCTGCAGACCGACTTCACCAAGTACCAGGAGATGATCGAAACCACGCTGGACATGAACCAGGTCTTTTTCCTCAGCTCCTGTATGAGTTGCGAGACTGCTGTTCTGGACGTAACATGTGGTTTGGATGCGCGTTTACTTGTTTCAATTGTGATAAATGCAGATCGACCATCATGAGTTCCTGGTGAAGGCCTCGTTTGATCCGGTGTTGAGTGAGCTGCGAGAAAAGATGGACGCGCTGGAAAAGAGCATGCAGGTGGTGCTGAACAGTTCAGCTAGAGAGCTGGGTGATTACATGACACACACACACACACACCATTTTGTAATTTGTGTGACTGCATCTGCTGATTTCTAGTTCTTCTTTTTTTTTTTTTTTTTTTTTTTTAAGTATCGTGCTACCAAAAAAAAAAAAACCCCAAAGAAAATTGATCACCCCATGCAGTCGTCATGTGCTATAATGTGGGAATTTAAGGCTGTAAAATTGGCTTCCTTCTCTCTCTCTCAAAAGCACTAAGGTTGAAAGTCTTGAGTGGGTCTCTTTTCACGACGGAGACATCCAGTGTAGCAAAGTGATGACGCAAACGTCCAAATCGGTTAAACCGGACATCGTGTAAAGCGTCCCGGTGATGTTTCTGTTGTCAAATTAAAACAAAAACAGCCGGCGGTGGAGGAAAAGCCAATTGAAGCAAAAGCAACAACAAAAAATGTCATTGTCCTCTATCTAGTTGTAAGTCGTCCGTCTCTGAGGGCTGACGCCGTATTTGTCAGGAGCACTTCGTGGAGGTGCACGGAACTGTTGTTTCAAACCGAATATGAACCCGTTGCGTGACGTTTTGCATACTTTTTGGTATCATGTGCTGTGCACTGCATGCAGAGCGAAAGTCGGGAGGGTGCATCTGATGGCAACAACGTCCTTGTTGTCCGCTGCCTATGTGAAGGGCTGACATGCGACAATGCCTAGACCCCATTCTCAGGATGTAGGCTGGAGATTATGTGTGGAAATCGGATCTTCTCCGCGCATTCAGGACAACACTGAAAGTCAAATCTGAAGGCATGAAATCGTATGAAGGCGAGCTCATGTGTCTGGATTACCTCGGAGGACATGTAACTTCTTTTAAACGTAGTTTAAACCTCGAAATGAAATGTAGGCGCACTAATATTAAATTAATAAGCAACGCTGGAGATACAGGGAGGTCACGTGATCCTGTTCCAGAGTCATGTATGGACCAGGGTGAGAAGAGAAGCGTATGATGGGATGTACCCATCATGCCGAGGGGTTAACATGCAACGTCCAGGTGCCCAAAAATCTATTAGTAGCAGGTTTTGCAATAAATAGATCTAATATCACAACCTGAGGATGGATTCAGGTAAAACACATTTATTACTTTCACACATTGATCGATCACCACAGAGGCCAGAGAGAAGAGAGGAGCTGGATTTTTTTTCCCCTTTTCTTTTGTTTGCATATATATTAATGGTTAATACCAAGTTTGGTTTCACCAACTTGCGCTGATTTATTTACTGAATCATCGAAGCTGTTTGCGATGCAGCCCGAAGGACAGTTGTGGATGTGTTCGCGGTACGTAAAATACTCAAGGTCATGACCCCGACACACATGTGGACGGCTCATCGTCCTCTCTGCACTTACTTTCCCAGTACCGAAGGTTTCATCCGTAATGTCTGTTTTTATTGTCCATTTTATTAGTATTTCTCATTCATGATTAACATTTAGGGCTAATTTGGGAAGGAATGTGGTGCAGCAACAGATGGGAAGAAGGCACCATCAAAGACTCTGAGAGCCCCTAGGGCCGGGCCATAAATCGATTTTAATCAATTAAAGTCGAATTTAAAGGTAGCGGCGCTACTCTGATTTATTCCAGCGTCTAAGCGAGTGGGAGAAGCGCGTGGCACTCGCTCCGAGCGGCGCCCCTGAAACACAGAGGCAACTCTTGCAGCATCGTTCTCCCGTCGCCTCTCTTAAGATGAGACGACCCGCTGGAAAGACGTTACAGATGAGAAGCAATATATTTGAAATAATGTTTTTCTTTCAAACATTTAACCTGGCCAACTGTGTTGGGGCTTCACCCGTCTTCGCTGCGAGAGCCTCTTGAGCCCATCGTTTGATCGTTTTTTTCTTTTTTGTGTTTTAGGCCTGGATGCCGGTAAGACGGTGAAGCTGGAGTCCAACGCCGTGCTGGGTTTCTACCTCAGGGTCACGTGCAAAGAGGAGAAGAACCTGAGGAACAACAAGAAATTCTCCACGCTGGACGTCCAGAAGAACGGAGTGCGCTTCACAAACGGGTCTGTGTCGCTGGTATCTAAAAGTCCACGTTGGATGTCAGCTGATGGCTTGAACTCTCGAACATACCCTTTCACGTGTCTGCAGTAAGCTGAGCTCTCTGAATGAGGAGTACGCCAAAAGCAAGGAGGAGTACGAGGAGGCCCAGAATGCCATCGTCAAAGAGATCATCAACATTGCCTCAGGTACGAAATCCCATCACATGCTGCTCACGGTGTCTCGTCACCATGACATCGATTTCACCAGCAGCGAAATCTATGGTGTCCTGTCTTCGTGGAAATTTCCAGTTGACCCTATGTACCGTTTTTAGTAATTGATTTCATTCCGATTTTCTCCAAAGGTCAGTAATTTGTACAGTTCTTTTAACTTTTAAAGATGAGTTAGGGTTGGTGAAGTTGTGGTCTGCTGGTGCTCTTTTATCAGACCAAAATCGTTTTAGAGCCTGCACATGCTCCACACTCCTCTGTCTGTGTCTTGTGTGTGTGTGTGTGTGTGAGATCTGTTTTTTTTTTTTTTTTTTTTTTTAAGATTTCCAACCCTCATGTGCCACCAGGTTATGTGGATCCCCTTCAGATTCTGAGTGACGTAATAGCACAGCTGGACGCTGTGGTGAGTTTTGCCGTCGCGTCCGTCTCTGCTCCAGTACCGTATGTTAGGCCCCGCCTCCTCGCTGAAAGCTGCAGGCGTATGGAGCTGCTGCAGGCCAGGCATCCCTGCATGGAGACGGATGCAGACACCGCCTTCATACCTAACGACATCACCTTTGTCCAGGGAAAGAAGAGCTTCTACATTATAACAGGTGAGAGACGTCGCAGGGGGATAAATAAGTGAAAGAAGGAACACTTTTATAGTCAGCCCTTCCTCTCTGCAGGACCAAATATGGGTGGGAAGTCAACGTTTATCCGACAGGTGGGCGTGATCGCTCTGATGGCTCAGATCGGCTGCTTCGTGCCGTGTGAGAAGGCGGAGCTCAGCTTGATTGACAGCATTCTGGCCAGAGTGGGAGCAGGAGACAGCCAAGTAAAAGGGGTGTCCACTTTCATGTCGGAGATGCTGGAGACTGCCGCCATTCTGCGGTACGAACACCCACCCACACTTTGACTGAGTGCAGATAATACACACCCAAGCCTCTTTTTCATCCTCTGTGTCGTTCCTGCAGCTCGGCCACAGAAAACTCACTCATCATAATCGACGAGCTCGGCAGAGGCACGTCCACCTACGACGGCTTCGGGCTGGCCTGGGCCATCAGCGAACACATCGCCTCCAAAATTTCCTGCTTTTGTCTCTTCGCCACTCACTTCCACGAGCTGACGGCACTGGCGTCACAGCAGTCCACCGTCCACAACCTGCACGTCACGGCCCTGACGTCCCAAAACACCCTCACCATGCTGTACAGAGTCAGACCAGGTCAGCACACAACACATTAGTTTTGCATTTTCTTTCCCCCCTGTTGACGCAAACCGAGTAACAAACCAAAGGTTAGGTTGGTTTTCCAGCTGCGGCAGAGTTTTTTTTTTTTTTTCCCCTTCTCGCTGGGTGGTTTAGAAAAACAGAAAGTGAATAATGAGTTGCCTGTCTTTAAAACTGATCATTTAGGATGCGACTTCTGAGTGATGAGACCTTGTCTGCCCTGTAGACCAGAAACCTGAAGGTAAGTTTATCTAGAGACAGAAAAAAAAAGACCTTTTTAAAACTCTGAGTTGAATGAGGCAACTAAAACTTCCTTTAAGTCTTTCTTAATAAATAAGTTAAGCCTCAGTCAGCTGGCACCTATAAACATGATCCTTGTAAACGTAGTAGTAGTTTGTTTTGTCTGACTCACTTTTAGTTTAAGCTCAATGAAACAAGTTGAGGAGTGTTCGTTCTTTATTAATGCGGCTTTCACACTTTTGTTTGTAATTCTGATCCTGAGTTATTGATGTCAAAAAGACCCAACAGGGAAATGGGGATTGCGCCACTCATCTTTAGCTGTGCTGCTATACTGTTGGACTTTATTAACGGATATCTGTCCAAAATCAGTCAGGTCGACTTACTGCGCTCATACACAGATCAGCTGCAACATTAAAATATTGAAACCACCAAAGGGGGGCTCTGAGGTGTTCACCTGGTGTCTAAACCAGGGCTGGGTAATGGTTTAGGTGTTTTCCTTTCATTCACGCACCTGATTCTACTTAAAGGATCACCGTCGGCCCCTCATCAAGGTCTGCACAAGTCTGTTAAAGACACAGCCGTTTGTATCGGGTGTGTTTGAAGCGGAGAAACCTGGTCTAAACTCTCAGATACCAAGCTGCTGGGATGTGAAGGCATCTGTAGAAAGCACAGCTCAGTTCCCAGGGAACTTCTTCTTCTTTTTTTATTTGTTATTTTTATTTTATTTTTTTTTTAGTGAAGCTGATGTTTATTGGAATATCACATGGTTCTTGCTCAGAAATCTTCCTACATCATCAGATTTTTTTTTTTTAGCCCATTTATGGACTGAACGCTTTTTGGTTGTTTTTTTTTTTAGTTTTTTGTTTATTTTATCATAAAACATACGGATACATGTATATTCATAGTACTGTATGGCTTCACAAATAAAAATGAAGATAATTAACTCACAGGTATTACAAGTTGTAGTATTTAATTTTAAAATATATATATATATTTTTTTTTTTTACAGTTTTGGCAGTAATTTCTCATGAAATGAACTATAAGCTCTTTATATTTGTTTTCAGGTGTGTGTGACCAGAGTTTTGGAATCCACGTTGCCGAGTTGGCTTCCTTCCCGCCGTCAGTGCTGGCTGCGGCGAAGGAGAAGGCCGAGGAGCTGGAGGAGTTCCAGGACCCTGGAGGGGATCGGTCGGAGCGGGACGAGGAGCCCGAGGCCAAGCGGCGGCGCACAGACAAACAAGTACGGCTCTCAGTTTCCCACAATAACCTGGATACCAGCGGTCCCTGCTGATCTCATCGTGTCTGCATAGCGAACGGATGGTTCAAGTAGCCGATCAGGAATGCAAAATGTTTATACACTGTTGTTTAATGCATTGATAAGAATGGAAAAGCATAAAAGTATCCAGCAGAATGCTCTTGAAGATCCAGCAGGACCAGGATCCACTGTATCTGCTGCATTTTTCCAGGATTTATACATATGTGAACCTTTTGTGGCTCCAGACAGGTGAGAGATTTTCAGCTGAAGATGCCACTCGAATCGACGCCTGTAGGGTTTGTTTTGTGAGAAGAGTTCTGTGCTTGAGGCACGGCCTTATTAACTGTTGGGTGTAGCTGCTGTGCGATTAAGCAGAACGACGTGTTGTATCGTCTGCGTAAAATGATGTTCCTTTTTTTTATTTTTCTTATTTTAGGTGGCTGAAAGCCTGATCGAGGACTTTCTGCAGAAGGTGAAGTCTCTTCCTGTTGCCTCGATGACTGAAGAGCAGGTGAAGGTGGAGATCAGGACACTGAAGGAAGAGCTGGTTGCCAAAAACAACACGTACATCAGTGAGATCCTTGCTCGTTGCACACCTGTAAAAACTGAGGTTTAGACTCGCCGTTTCCTCAACAATAATCTACTGTAGAACCACAATCGAGTGCTTATAATGTATAGTTTTTCAATAAAAAAAAATTGACTCTAGGGTGCTACAAGTTTATCTTGTGTCTTGATGTATGACGACTATCATTGAGCGTTGTTCCGTCTGGACCTGCTTGCTGATGGAAAATCAGCCCACGTTCTGCTGATAAGTTTTCTCAGAAGTCCACATTTGGAGGAGGCGTGTCTTGAGAGCTCTCCACCATGCCCAGCGTCCGTGTTGTCACTCCTACCGCTGTGAAGCTTGTGTTTCTTCTGTTGGTCCAAATCGATAAAATGAAACCGCAGGTTTTAACGTCTGTAATTATGATTATCCTGTCAAGAGTGCTGATGAATCTACGCACGGAACAGAGGTCCATCTGTATATCACACTGAAAGACCCGACCCACAACAATGTTTTTGCCTGTGTCCTTTATCATGACGTGGGCCGTGCGTGGCTCCACCGGGAACGTGTTATCCTGTTCTTCCGAGCCAGTCATGTGAAGCTCCATCAGATCGGGAGATAAATTTGTACTATCGTTAATAAATGAATAAATGTTTGCCTGGCTGGACCATCGTAGAAGGTCAGACTGTTTCTGATGCTGCCACCTGCAAACATCCTGGTCCTTGAAGAGTCCTGTCTGACTTCATCCATCAACCTATTCGTCACCATGGAAAAGAGGGAGGGAGTCGGGGGCGATCCTTGATGCTTGGCGTCTCACTTCCAGCTGAAACCCCTCTGTACCCCCACTAAAATCAGAGGAAACAGAACTGGCAGAAGAGCCTGCAAAATCAGTCTTTTTTTTTTTTTTTTTTTTTTTTTTAACTGAATGTTAATGCCTGTGGCAGGTTTGAGAATCTTAAGTTTTTTTATTACTGGTATTGATCTTTGTACGGCACAGCAGAGAGGGTCTGAGTAAAACCGCTGATGACAGATTTGAGGTTTGTGTGTTCATGGTTTAAATTAAGAAATGTGGAACAAATTGCAGGGGTTTAAATCACAGCTTTGTGCTATTTGGACGCGGTCATGAGTGAAAATCGGCACGTGTTCAGCTGATCTACATTTCCAAGAACTTAAATATCATATAGCCCACATTTAAATACCAACAACGTCTGAGGGCTTGCCATCATGCCTGTCAGTGTAAACACCAGTTCATCCATCTAGATTCACTTACTGGTTGTAGGCTCGTCCTCCACAATGTTTCCTCTGTTGGTCACGTTTGACAAAATTACACCGCGGGTTTAACTGTGTAATTGTGATGACCCTTTTAAGGGAGCTGATGACTTGATGCGTTCAGCCTGTATATCACACTGAGAACGTGACCCACATGTCCGTCCTCGTTCTGACAGGATCAGAAACGTCCCATGTACCGTCTCCAAGTATGTCCCCAGACGTTATTTGGGGCTTCATTCAGAGTCGCTCAAGGAGAGTAAGAAACTTGTGAAATTGTTTTCTCACATCGGTGCTCTGGCTATTTCTGATTATTTCTAGGTTTTTGTTACCGACCTTTGCACAAACCTGTTCATTTCTCCCTTCAGGTCTCACTAATCCCTCTGCTTTTAAGAAGAACCACCGATGCATTATTCTACCACTGCCATGCTTCATCGTTTCCAGTTTTCTTACTCTCTTTTAACCCTTTTCCCCTTCTGCAATAATAATAAAAATCATCTGATCATAGTGGGTCATGGGTGAATTTTATTTCTTCTTTTTCTTTCAAACTGTTAAACAAAAGTTAAGCCAAAAAGAGTAAAAAATATATATGTATAATAATCACATAGCAATACATAGTACCTTCTTACTGCTTCCATGCGTTTTAAAGTATTCAGCGCGAGAGCAGACATTTGGGAGTTAGATGCAATAGATGTTACAGCAAAATGATCCCGAAGTCGAGCCGTTCCACATGTCAGAGCCTACAGGACTGGCCGCGTCAGGTCAGCGATCCCTGCCTGGAAGCTTAAGGTATGAAAGTGTTTATCACATATTGAAATTAAAACAAAGCACAAAAAATTTGTCCTTTAACAGCCTCTAAATATTATGAATACATTGAGTAATTCTATTTATTTTTTGCATTGTATAAAATATTACTATTATGGGGGTGCATAGGTCTCAGAAATGCATCAAATATATAAATTATATAAAATGTGTCAGGTTTTGGTGGGAGAGGCGTGAGGATTAAAACAAAATTATTTTTTTTAAAAGTCTGGACACCTTGCAGTCACTCAGCTGACCGTGAACTCGGTGTGGCGGTGCCGAGGCAAATGTGAGGCCACGTGTCTCGACAGCCGAAGCTTTGTCAAAAGTGGGTCATGCAGCAGGACAATCGTTTAAGACACACCAGCAAACCTACAACAGAACAACTGAGAGGCAGAAGAATCGAGGCTCTAGACTCGCTTACTGAAAAGCCGTGGCAGGACCAGGAGGGTCATACGTTAGGAAACATCCGTCGACCTCAACGGACTGAAGCAGTGCAAACAAGAACGGGCCAAAAGTCATCCGCATGTAGTTGAGGAAGTGACGCCTTCAAGTTATTAATGCCAACCATGAATCTGCAAGCTAAACAAAAGCCATGGAGGCATTTATTCTTTTGCCTCATCTTTGTTAAATTGCATGGCCATAACTCAGAATATCTCCATTTCATACCAGTCCACTTAACCATCAACACCAAATCCTGATTTATCTTGTTTTTAAAACCACTTATGAATGTCAATGCCAGTGCAAACATTTCCAGCTCAATTAACAAAAAAAAAAAAAACACAAACAAAAACAAAAACCATAACAGTGAGTGGAGTCAAAGACGCACACCTTTGATCTAATAAATTTTTATTTTCTTAGAAATGGCCAGTTTCCTGTGTGTGTTTTTTTTTTTTTCTTTCTAAGAAAGTATACCCCATTTTGAATTCCAACTAGCATCTACATAATGGTTATTGAATACTTCACAATATATTAAGTCTAGATGTTATGGTACATGCATACGATTCAGGCTGCATGAGGAGCCACAGTCACCACGATACACGAGGGGGAACGGGAGGGGAGGGGAGGGGAGGGGAGGGGGACTGCAGATTGACTCGTTAGTTCCAGTCCAAAGGAGCTCGGACGCCTCCTGCTGAAACCCTCTCCACACAACACTGACTGCATCGACTTATAAACACGCACACACACAAACACACACAGCTTGTATACGACACACATTTAGACACGCCACTTTGTACAAGTGTGGAGTCACTCCACCTGTCATTAAAACTAACACACTGGAGAGGGTTTATAGTGTTTAAACGAGATTCTCTTTCACAGAAAGAATTTCACCACTGGGACATTTGAGTTTCTGCAATTTGATGGGCCGGGAGGAGGACGCTAACCGAAGAAAAATAATAATTATAATAATATATAATAAAATAAAAGACATTCAAATACAGTCAGCTTTTTGCTTGAAAATACAAAACTACATGAGAAAGCATTGAAATAAAATCCATTGATGAGAACATATATATATATATATTTAAAAAAAAAAAGAAAAAAAAAAAGAAAAAACAAAAAGAAAAAAAAGCCCAAGTGCTCCATCACACATACACAATCTTGCTTTTTATCCACACACAGATTAACATCCACCCATCTGTCGCCTAGTTACAACTGCCTGGGCAGCCAAGAGGGATAACTGTTGCGAGGAAGCTGAAAGTCTTTTTGACAGTAGTTCTTCTTCAGAAGAGGAAGTCTGGGAGCTGAGAATTAACCGGGAAAAGATTTTCACACTTGAAGTGCTGCCAGCTGACCTCTACAGCCGACTCAGCAGCCTCTCTCTTCCATTCTTCTTTGTTTACAGACTGCAGTAAGAAATACTCCAGTGAGGAATCTCTTATGGCTGTTCTGTCATTTCACTCGCAGCTCCACTGCTCCCTCCAGCGCAGCGTGTTTGGCTGCAGCTGAGGGAAGCTGCTTCCTCTGCAGCATCTCCCGCCTCGTCCCGTCCGAGAGCGCTGCAGTGCAGAGTCTCTCTGGGTCCATATGGCTGCAAGTGGATGTGTATATGTAACTGTGTGAATATGGCTGTGTGCAATGTAACGTGTTTGTATGCTTATGTGAGGGTGCCGACTTGACCGGACGCCTTCAGTTATGTTGCAGAGTGTTGGACTCGATGGGCGGCGCCGAGTCGTACAGAGTGTCCGTGTCGTGTGTGGGCTCTCCGGCCAGCGTGCACGGGTTGGACAAAGTTCCTGCTCCGCAGTCACAGAAAAACCTGGAGCAAACATTTGAGGTAATGTTAACGTTTACATGAGGTGATTCAATTAACAACCTGCCGTGAAGAATAAAGCTGTACTTCTACACATCTGCACGACAAGTGACGATAGTTAATAAAACCTCACCGATCGTGCCGTATAAACTCCACGTCATGTCCTTGGTGACATTTTTTGATGCAGTTAACACAGATGGCATTCCTATCTGTTGTATTACAGGTGTGACACCTGGAGAGACACAAGACAACAATTTTCAGTCATTTAGCAAACAAAACAGATAATGATTCAAGTTATTTAAAAAAAAAGAAAAAAGAAAAAGGCTTTTAACCATGTCATATGTGCAGTTAGTGATGAGGGGGATTCTTATTGTTCATAATTTGGGGAAATAATCCACTTTTTATCTTCTGTTTTGTTAATTATTTGGCCTGGAAACTATCCAGTTTACATCTTTAGTCAGTGCAAATACTCATATTTAGGACAAACATTTTTTTTAGGGATTTAAATGGAAGCTTGAGCTACATAATACTGAGTAATTTTCTTTAAGTGACAACATGAAAACATTTTTTCCCTCTAATGCAAAAGTTTACCAATTCACCACCTCATGTTTGTGTTTGCTCAACTATCAGCAAGTTGCTTTGGACCAGAAAGTAAAGTATTTAAAGTAAACTCACCATAAAAAGGTGAAAATATGAATTAAAAGCACAAAAAAGACCCAAACACAATCGCTGCAACAGACAAGAGTTCCTTTTAAACACTTGATTTCAGTCCCTTACAATGTTTTTTCCTTTTGTCCACAACAGGGGCAGAAATGACATTTTTTTGTCCACCAGCCAAGTAGCACAAAATCAGAATCAGATTCAGCTGCATTTTATTGTGACTCTTCTTTCAAAAATGTCAATTTTCTTTACATGCAAGTGGCATTTGGATGCATGTTTTATTTGTTTCCCGTTCACTGGTGACCCACCAAACAGAACGGTGTATTCGGGGCGAAACAAACAGACTCAGGATGTGACTTTAATTGTGAGAAAGATTCTCAAATTACTTATATTTTATTCATCTATTGAACGTCTGGAGTTGTTATTTTTATGCAACTATGTTAAATAATCTTTCCCAACACTACACAAAGTCACCCGCATTTGTCAGGTGCTAATTTCCAACCCTGGTTCACAAGAAGAGGCTACTTGGATACTCCGACACGGAGCAGCAACAGAAAAGCATGAGAAGCAGACATGCATCTTCAGAAGTACAAGTACCAGCAACACAGTACCAAGGCAGTACCAGCTCTAAGTAGACGTTACCTGTAGAAGTCGTGCATGGGGTAACTGGTGTAGCTGGAGATCTTGTACAGACATTGACCTCTGCTCACTGCTTTCTCAATGGCATCCTGATTATTCTGAATCTTGTTATCTAAAAGGTAAAGAAGTTGAAAAGTTAAAAAAAGTGGTTACCGAGCAGGT
The DNA here is from genome assembly GCA_014839995.1 of Xenentodon cancila. NCBI lineage: Eukaryota > Metazoa > Chordata > Actinopteri > Beloniformes > Belonidae > Xenentodon > Xenentodon cancila. The sequence goes on from CM026218.1 coordinate 9,943,798, forward strand.
TGAGGGCTAATTTACTGGTCATGAAGCAGCCACTTGCCTTTCATTGTGACGTTGACTCCGGAGGCCAGAAACAGACCACCAAAGCGGTTGTTGAAGATCTGGTTGCCCTCCAATGTTGCAGTGGCATGGTTTGTGATTTCAATGCCTGGACAGACAAAGGAAAGACGTATCAAACACCGGTCCAAACAAAGACAGACTGAATGTTATACATGTTCATGAAGTTAGTGAAACTGACCTGCTGCAAAGCCATCGAAAATGCGGTTCTTTCGTAGTATTGGATGGCTATTGGTGCTGATGAGCACACCAGCCTGAGCGTTCCTGAAGATGTCGTTCTCTTCCAACAGGCCTGCATAGAAAACAATTTCACCATGAAGTTACACAAGCCCGGCACAATAATACAAACATCAAGGTTAAGCCTTTCACTAGTCCATCTATTAAATTTCAGAAGAAGCTCGGTCTTCTGACAAGCAGGTTTGCTGACGTCGCGACACCATCGGCATGATGTACCTCTGCCGCCGTTGAAGATGCAGATGCCTCCGTCTCTGCCGTCATGGATCTTATTCCTCCTCAGAGTGGGGTTGCTGTCTGTCTTGATCCACACCCCGGCCATGGCATTGTCAAAGATCTCATTGTCCTCGATGAAGCCCAGACCTGTAACGTTTATCAGCAGGATTAGACAGGAGTCAGCACATGTACTATTCCAGATTACTGCGGTGGCAGGAGGAAAATACAGACCTGAGTTGTAGACTAAAATCCCTCCGTTTTGGCCTCCCCAAATTTTGTTGCGCCTGATCTTTGGGTTGCTCCCCGTCCTGTGAAGATTTAAAAATTATTTTCAAGTGTGCAAGAAAAAAAGGAAGAAAAGGAAACTAAGAATCCCTAAAGTTTTTATATAGAATTTTACACTTGACATAATTCTCTCTTATTTGTATGTTCAGTAAAAAAAAAAAAAAAAACAATGTGAAAAGGAGTAATCATTATTTACCTTATTTGTACACCCGAGTACATGTGATTGTAGATGTCATTGTCTTCCAATACACCATGCCCGTTGTCATAGAAATAAACACCAACCTGAAGGAAACAAGAGTTATATTATTATTACATACAAGTTATTACATAAAAACAAGTTACGATTTCTACAAAGATCAAAAAAATAAAAAAGACGACTAAAATGAAAACTGTTTTTCAGTGGCCTCATTCACCAGACAGAAAAATGGAGAATTTAATTCCAGCGATACAGAAAATAATCAGTGGAAAGTGGATTGGTGGTCAGGCGAGTCCAACTTCTTACATGCCAAAGATTAAAAGAAAAACAAACAACTGTCTAGCTTTGGTGAAACGTGAAAAGGCTGTGAAGGTACGGGGGGCTCGGCATTGCCTACGGGACTGGTGACTTGTTTACATCGTACTTGTACTCGAGTAAAAGAAGAAGTCGCTACCTTTCCTTTTTTCTATTCAGACCAGCAAATTAGTCGCTTTTCAGCAATATTGGCCGTTTGGATTTACGCGGATCACGTGAACGACCGTTTAATGCAGGGAGCATCTTCGCAATAACGCATCTTTGGTAAACCGCAACACGCGAGTCTTTTGGCCAATCACAATCAATCTCCTCACACCCAGCTTTCCGAAGATGTGTTATTGTGGACATGCTTTTCGTATCTACATGATTCACGTGGAAGACGTTTTGATTTCAATTGTGATTGTCGCCACAAAACGACACTAGTTTGCAGCAGTTTGCTTCCACCACCACAACTGAATTATGTGTTTGTTATTCTTGTACCATTGCTGAACAAAAAAAAAAAAAAAAAAAAAAAAAAACAAAACAAAAAATGCTCCGTTTCCATCATCTTTTCTCTCCAGAATCACTGGTACAAACTTCATTTTGAAACTTGCTGAAAGACTGTGAATGATAAAAAGGAAAAGACACCAGCGAATGTATTAGGACCTTTTGACAATTTTCAGTGGAAGAGTCCGTTTTCATTTTCAAAACCATCACATATGAAAAGTGTGGGCACACGGAAAAAACACTCAAGTGTTAAACTGTCACCCATTATCCATCTCATTATCTGTAAACACATTTTCCTAAAGAAAGAAACATTAACTTTAAATTTTATTCTATTTGAGGACAAATCCATTTTAACTCTGGAGCCGACAGACAGGCTGGTGTGTCCTAGTCACATGACCGATTTACAACTGTGGTGGTGGCGAGACGCAGCCCGAGTCTCCGTTTCAACTTGTCTCAAAAGTGCAGACATCAAACTATATGCCATCTTTTAAATCACGTCGTTAGGCCAAGTAAAAACAGAGTTATGATATGAGAGAGTTATGATAACTATTATACAGCACTTTAAAAAAAAAAAAAAATTATTTTTGCCATCATGTTTGGTGCCGGAAGAAACTGTAAAAACAGGCCAATCTTGGGAAAGCACAAGAAAAGAAAACCCTTTCCAGTTGGTAAAAAAATGCACAACATCAATCAATCAATCAAATTATATGGCAACGGACAACATTTGGCTGCTGAGGACGAGAACAAAGTTGTGAAGTAAAAGAGGAGGAGATGGTGAGTTTTGAGACGTTGCCCCCAGGTGGATAAAAGGAGGAAAAACACAACGTGGAGGTGTCAGGACTGAAATGGGAACCTGTCTGTGATCTACAAGTAATATTTGTGGCACAAATTACTTGTTTAGTGTCTTTTTTGGACACCCGATAAAAGGTTGTTTTTGGGGTTTTTTTTGGTGTGGGGTGGGTGGGTGTTAAATTGTACAAAAGTTTTTGAAATTTACAATTTCCATTTTCATTCTATATTTTTAAACACGATAAAAATGGTAGCTTTTGCCATGGAAGACCTGGGGTAGTTCTGTTATAATGATGACGTTAGTGAATGTGTGGCTTTTACGTTTTGCCAAACATGGGAAAAAAAAAAAAAAAAAAGGTTTCCCCAATCTTGAATTCTACGGTTTTGTGATTTTAGGTCCAATGTGTTAATACAGTTTGTCAAAATTAAAAAAAGAACAACAAATAAATTCACACAGGTGAGGTTGTGCTGAAAATAATGATATCAAACAAGGCAGGGCAAACAGTTTTTAAGGTGCAATATAGAGCTAACCTCAAAAGTAGTCAAAAAAAATGGCCAATTGTACCCAAGATTCCAGAAGGTTATTGATCAAGATTTTCAGGTGTCGGGTGCAATATAAACTTAAAGAAATGTTCAGGTAAAAGATTCAATCAAAAGCAAACTAACTCCTACGTTAGAGTGGATTTTAGCTACTTTTTAGACTTAACAGGTGAAATGTTTACTCATGTCAATCAGTAACCATTTTACCTGTTTGCCACTGTGGATGCGGTTCTTGCGGAGGACAGGAGTGCTGCCTGTGGTCACCCAGACTCCGGCCAGAGTGTTGCTGTAAACCTCGTTCTCCTCGATCACTCCCTGGCCTTTCTCATGCTGAAATACAAAGCACCATTAAAATGTCAACACCTCGTCCAGGAAGAAATTACATATAAAAAATTTAAAAAAAAAGAAAAAGAAAGGGCACTTCCTGGTTCTACTTTTACCAATATCACAAATACCCATCTGTCTACTGCTTATTAAATGAGTGTGTTTACCACATAGATGCCTCCATGCTGTCCATCATGAATCTTGTTGTGCCGTACGATAGGGCAGCTGTTGGTTCGGATCTGGATTCCAGCCAAGGCGTTACCGTAGATGTCGTTACCTTCTATCAAACCTCGCCCGTCCCCAAATATGTACACCCCTCCTTGGTTTCCATTGAAAATAGCATTTCCTCTGAAAGTAAAAGGACAAGGAAAAAAAAAAAGAAAGAAGATCCTTGCTTTTAACTTTATATTGTAGACAGTATCAAGGCATTTTATTTTATTTAAAAAAAAAAGAAAAAAAAGATTCATTTTATTTGTACATTCGTGGATTTCCAACCTGTAACACGTTCCACAAAAAAATTGTGATGAAGGCAATTTAGGACTAATAAATAGGTTAAGAATATAACAACAACAATAATAATAATAATGCTGTTATTGCAAACAGTTGATGACAAATATTTCCTTCTAATCATGATTTGGTAAAAAAAATGATCATCAATAAAGAGCTAAGTTTGAGAGCCAAGGATGATCAGATGATGATCAGATCCTGTCAATATTAAAAAGAAAACCGTAAGATTAAAGGAAATTCACACATGGGATAAAATCATTAAAAGGATCAAAGGAATGTGGAAAATTTTCAGAAAAAGTGAAAGGGCATAAGCCTCAGATCAACATCTGTAATCTGACCCCTCACATAATATCAGCAACAGTCATTTATCGATAACTGATATAACCATATGGGTTTGGATTACTTTGGGAAATCTTTGTGAAGCTTCACAATACAGAGCTAAACACAGAGGTGATATTTGTGTAATTATAAGCCTCACTGAAAACAAAATAAAAAAACAACATATATTGTGATCAGAAAGGGATTTAGAGACAAGGTGGTTCATCTCAAAATACTAACATTAGCATGGCTCACAATCTGCTAGATATGCAGAGCACTCATTCAAGAGAATTTTAGGAGATTAAGGAAAGTGATAAAAACAAAGTCGGGGAAAAGTCATGCCAAGGAAGAAGTCTCTCTAGAATAGTGGCGATTCACTCATGTGTTGAAATGCTCTGTAAAAAGGCACTTACACAAGGAAATTAAGTTATTAATCATCTGATGAAGAAAGTATTTCATAAATATTAACGGTGACATCTGTGACCATAATTGCGTAAAGGCAGTTCCACTGGTCAACATCAGAGGTGAGTAGAAATGCCGATAACCCTGCAGCTCTGAACAGTTTCATCGTTCCCGTCTCTTCAGCCCAACTTTATATCCAGCCAGTCGGCTTCAGAACGGTAAAATAAGGATATTTGTTCTTAAATGTATTGTTCAGTTGGGCAAACTGTTAATGAAACAGGTAAACTAGGGTCTGGCAAAGTAAACAATTAATTCTGTAATTTACACATGTGCAATTATAGAATAAAAAACGAAAAGTTTCAGGGCAACAGAAGAGCGTATTTCGGTGCTGAACTGGCCCACCAGGTTGCCAAAAATGTTTTGTTGTTGAACAGCTTAAGATGTGTTTGCAGGAATAAAAGGGACAAAATGACTCCTGAAACACTTATCACTTGGCATCCTTAACTCATGACAAGATTACAAAGTGGTAAAAACGCTGTCCCAACTTCTCTCGGACTGTAGCAGGCTTAAAATGCAAAAACGGACATATCTTATATTAAAATTAAACAAGCCACAGCCTGTCTTCCTACCGTATCGTTGGGTCACTGTTGGATGTGATCCACACGCCAGCAAAATTATTGGCATAGATTTTGTTCTCTATAAACTGGCCCCGCCCCTTCTCGTGGACGTAGATGCCGCCTGTTTGGCCGTGGTGGATCTCACAGCGCACAACTGTGGGGTTGGCGTACGCCTTCACTTCAAAACCTGCTATGCGATTTCTATGGATATTACAGTTCTCAAAGTAACCCTGAAACACAGAAAAGAATACGTAAATGCTCCGTTTCTTCCTTGAACATGCAGGATGTGACACAGCTGACAGTTGTTACCATTCCGTGATCAAACGTGAACACTCCAACATCTCGACCGTGGTGAATGTGGTTACGTCTTATGATGGGATTACCATGATTTTTCACCCAAATTCCTGCTAGCGCATTGTTGCTGATTTCATTGTCTTCATAAATGCCCTGAAAACAAACAAAAGAAGGTGACAAGAAACCAAAGTCTTTGTGAATATGTTTGAATGTGAGATAGTGCATTTACGGCAAAAAATGCGACGTTTGATGGAAAGAAGACTTTTTTTTTTTTTTTTTTTTACCTGTGCATGGTCTGTAATGTACAGTCCTACATTCTCACAGTCGCTAATGTTGCAGTGTTTGATGGTTGGACAGGCTCCCTGTCCACTCACACACACAGCTGAACCCACTGAACACAATACAGAAGGATCATACAATGGCAATTAGTTACAAATGTTCAATTTACAATTATAAAACAAAAGACAGGCAAGCATAGGCTCACATTTGATAAGCTACTTCATGTTTATTGAGAGCTAAATGGTTGTTATGAGAACTAATTACTTGGTGAACTTGCATTTTCTATCAACCTTCAACAAGGTACCTTGCTATTCTAATTTAAATACAAATTATCTGCTATAGCATGCATACACCAGCCTGAAAAACTGAGCAAAACTGATGCAAGAATGGAAGTGACTGCACAACATTTAATATCAACTCTAGGACATAAAAATGCATTGATTTAAAATACCATGTGAAATGTCACACTTTATCGGGCAACATATATAACTTGGTCTTGTCACAGAGACTGAAAGAAACATATCATCAATACTTGAGAAAGTCAAATCATTAGGACAGATTTTAAAGACTTCCAAACATGGTTACCCAACATCCAACGAAAATCACAGCTCTCAATAGTATAGCAGTCCATCAATGGTGCTTTTGCAAAGGCCCAATTTTAAAAATACTAACAGGGAAGACACTCAACCAATTTCTGACACTTAAACAAGATGTCAGTGTGTGTCGTTACCTGTGCATGTGGAGCGGATGATGCAGTGGTCAATGTTAGGGCTGCAGTTAACTGTGATCTCCAGACAGTGGTGGGCGTTATGGTGCTGCGCTGACTTATCGTCTGGATTAAACTGAGGAGAGAAGAATTGCTGAGGTCAAGTCAGAGGCCTTGATTGCTGACAGTCTTCTGCCCGCTCACTACATCCACACTGGACTCTCACTGGAGTCTTTCCTGCCATTAATAGTTTTATAAGATTGTAAGACCTCATAGTCAGACATGTGTGTGGTTACATACAATGAGATGGAAAAGTGATATCTCACACCACAAGACAAGAGGTCCAGCAGAACTAGTATGGACACAAATCTATTATCTGAGCCCTTAAGGTGGTCATTCATGGCTCGAACCAGTGCCGTTTCTATGCTACGATACAGCTAGTGTTGTACAAATAATGTACAAATGTACAAATAATAAATTGCAATTACTTAAAAGTGACACTCCAAAGTTAAAGCTCTAGATATATTATTGGATAGTAAACAGGTGTAAACCTTGGTTAGGGACCCAAGTGACGTAAATCATAACACTTTCAATTTTCAATTGAGAATGGAGTATTTGTTTGCAGCAAAATGGTAATTAACAGTTGCAAAGGAGGGGCAATGGAGCCGTGTCAAAAGAAATTGCACTTTTAAGTGTCTGAAGACTCAAAAATGTCATTCCACTTAAGTCAGTAGTGTCCAATTCTAGCCAAGCAGGGCATTCGCTCTGCATGTTTTAATTGTCTCCATGCTCCAACACACCTTATTCAAATTAATAAATCATCAACAAGGTCTGTGTTAATGACACAGTCATTTGTATCAGGGTATGTTGAAGCAGGCCACGAATGACTCCATGAATGTCCGTCTCCAACAAAGGTTTACATTACCATATACTAATATATAACACAGAGGGCTGATTTAACTCCAGAATCTTCCTGAAAGTGAGAAATCCCTGTCAGCTATGTTTTTGTGATTGTGAAAGCCCTACTTAAAAAGTATGTTTTTCCAAACCCTAAAACTGGGGAGACAAATTTCACAGATGACATTATTCATTTTAATATCTCTGTACCTGTTGTCACGTGGCCCATGTTCATAGCACCATGTTGGGACCATTAGCGGGCTCCTACACAGCCTTTTCATCAAGTTCATTTGAAAACATTTATAGGTGAAGCACTCTTTTACCTTTATAGTCATGTATCCCACGTATGCATCCTCTGAGCCCTCCATGAAGACAAATGTTGAGTCTCTTGTGTTCTCAATCACCACCTTGTCTGCTACTTTACCAGGAGCTGAAGGCAAAACAAAAGGACACTCACTTAAACCCTCAAGTATATACACACACATACACAGCTGAATATGTCACGCGCACTTAAGAAACATTTATTGATTAGATGAGGTGCGCTCATCAAGTCTGCAGTACTTCTCAGTGAAAGCAACATTCTCACCTGCGCCAATCATGGTGATCGGGGACTCTATATAAATCCACTCATCTGTATAGATGCCAGAATGAACAAAGATGAGACCGTCAAAGTGAGCCTCTTGCACCCCACCCAGAGCATCCTCAATGGTGTCATAATACTGTGAAAGAAAGGGACAAACACTTTCAGGGAAAGCACACACTTGTTTACAATTCATCAGAGGACAGTTTGGACAGTTTGGACAGGCAAGCAGGCGCTTAAGTAAACAGCGTTATGCCTAAAAAAAAAAAAAAATTATACTGGAGGGTTTTAACTTACAAGCATGTTCTCTCTGCCCTTGTATCTTCCAGGGTTACTGTAGAAATGCTCAGCAAAGCCTGGCTTTACATGTGCACCTTTGTACTGCAATAGAAAAGACACCGTGATCAGTGAAAGTCATTTGTTTACCTGGTCTTTCTTTAACCCAATTAACCGACCATACTTTACAGCACCGCAAAAAGTACTATTGTGTATACAGACGCAGCTACATACCAAGGTAAAAATCCGCAGCTACAAATGCATGCATACACACGCACGAACACGCACGCACACATACACACACGCGCGCACACACACACGCACACACACGCATGCACACACACACACGCATGCACACACACACACGCATGCACACACACACACACACACACTTTTTTCTCCCCAAGCTCTTCAAGCTTTCGTTATTCTTGTCAGTATGTATCTCACGATACACCCCGAAATTGGACCCCTATCCCACACACATACATTTACACACACATTCACGCACGCACACTCTCTCTCGATAACAGTGGAGAACAACTTACTAGCTGCTGGAAACTCTCCTTCCAAGGGTTTGGGTGTTCGTGCTCCTCTGGGCTGACTTGGTAGAACCTCCCAGGCTCTGGATGCATCATGGGGCGTGTATATTCGAACACCTCCATGTATAACCGTTTCCTAGAATATATTAATAAACAAAAAACAAAGGTAGAGAACACATTTCAGTCCTTTCCAGTGTCTGTGACTAGGGTCGCTTAATCTACCCACACCCCATATATATTATATATATATATATATATATATATATATATATATATATATATATATATATATATATATATATATATATATATATATATATATATATATATATATATATATATATATATATATATATATATATATATATATATATATATATATATATATATATATATATCAGAGATATTTAGGCCCCAAAGAAGCCAGATTTTGGTTAGGCTTTTGTAATTTTTTTTTTTGCTCTCTGCTTTGCTTACGACATGGTTATTCCGCAATGCACCCAGACATGTCAGCTCATGGACAGAGAGTGCATTGGAAATGGAAACAAACATGACAAAGATGCAAAAATATCAGCATTTTACAAACTTTTTAAAGCCGTTTTATTGACTGATGTCATTAAAAGAAATATAAATGGCATTAATTCCTTTAAGTGTTGTACGTTCCAACCCACAGCTTGAAACAGACATGCAGTGACGTAACCAACTAATAATCGATTATTGAATTTGTTGGCAATCAATTTTGTCGTAGACTTTGGTTGACTATGTCAATTATTCATTGCAACCTCATCTTTGACACACAAAATATAAACAAAGCAGTTTTCAGCTGCACTGACCATAGGATGGGATCATTTGCTAGCTGGCTGAATCTCTTGCAGACACAAGCTGCCTGGCACAGGTCCTGCTCCAGTAAGTAGGAGAAGATCTTCAGAACAACTTCATCTGGAAGCTTCTGTTGTAGATATTGTTCTGCTGGGGCTGCTAAAAATACACAAAGACACATTTACAAGGTCTTAACTAAAAGTCAGCAAACTCTCCCCTTATCCAGCTGCAGAGTTTAAACACACACCTGGAAGGTCGTGGCTCTTACCGGACACTCTTGCCCGCTTGGCTCGATGGCAAAAGGCCTCTGTTGATGAAGTAGAAGCTCCCTGAAAGATGGGGCAAGTAGGAAATAAACTTCAACTCAAGAACTTGGCACTAATGAATTAAAAGAGACATTCCCCGAGTTAAAGAAAAAAAAAAAAAAAAAAAAATCAATAATTCTCTCTCAATCCCATACATCTGCACTCTCCAGGCACACAAGACTGCAGTGAATGTCGCATGTGATGCAAACAAGAGCGTTCATCTAACCTCCATTGGGCCCTTGCTGGGGCAGGCAGAGGCGGTGGCAGAGGCAGCGGTGGTTCTCTTGGGAAGCAGGGTCTTGCGTCGAAGCTGATAGGGACTGTTCTGAGCACCTGGACCGGACTCCTCAATGGCCATTTCTGCTGCAGCTGCTGCAGGAGCCTCCTCATCTAAACACAGAACCGAAGACATCTTACATATACACACACCATATCCATAAAGACACTTACATCAATGGATAATGTTTTATACATCAGAGTCGTGCAATTAAATACATAGGCATGACTGGTAGTTTCTTCAATAAACATGAACCCCCCCCCCCCCCCCCCCCCCCCCCCCCTTTTTTTTTAAATACCATTTTACAAAGCTCAAATGTGTTCAGGGATTGCAGCATACATTACTGACACTGCTCTACATTAAGCTTGCATGTTGGGTGCCAACTATGCAGACCACAGCCAGGGTAATAGCTGGTAAGGAAGACAAAGGTTGGTGATTGATAATGGCAGATGCACTCCCTGCAGTCGAAGTGTCTCTCTTTCCCACCAAGTTACCCCCGACAGACACCAGTCGAAATGTGCGCAGGGTCCCTCGAAGGTGCAGAATCGGGTCCATCTTTTGTGGTGCTGTCAAATTTGGGGCCGTAAATGGGAGTCGGGCAGTGTGCGGCTAAAGGCTAAAAACTGAACTGCGTAGCTCTCAAATCCGCGGTGTAAACAAATCAAGCCACGGCTAGAGAGCACCGGTAGTTAGGACGAGTATATTTGCTCATACTGGTTGATAAGCCGCTAAGCGTAATAGATAAGTCATGTGAATTCGTCCGAAAACCCCACACAACATCAACTATAACAGCTGATCCGCGGGGCCCTCTGGAAGCCGGAGCAGTTAGCTCGTAGCGCTTCCCAATCGCTGCTGTTTTTGTTAACGTTACACCCCGAAAATGGCAGTCCTGGTGATTTACACCCTCAGACACGGTTGTGACAGCTCGGAATGCAGCGACCGAGCAGACGGGAAGCTTGTGATTAAAACGTTTGAAGTCGGGTCTTTTTTTGTGTGTGCGTGTATGTGTGCGTCTCCAACTGAGGGATATGAGCCATGTATGATGTCCGCGGAGCTACATACGCATTTACGTTGAGCGAAGACAACCCCCAACCTCCTCCTACCCCGGTGAGCTACAGCTAGCGCCGATCACTCAAGCCAAACAAAGCGCGGCCTGGCCTGAGCCACGGAGCGAGAAGCCTCGGCGTTTCCTGCGAGACGCGTCGTCGCTAGTGCTGTTCGCCGAAGCCAGGAGCAAATAACGAGGGTTATGTAAAGGCTGATATCGCCTAAGGAGGCTCGATCTGAACCCGTTTAGTGACTTAAGGCCGGGCTTACCTCTGTCCCCGTTGTTCCGTTCGGGCTGTACCGGGCGCGGCCTCGACACTCGCCTAGGTCTCCTGTTGGTGGCTCTGACGGAGTTCATCTGGGGAGTTGGTTGTCGAAAAATAGACCGCTATCTTCGACCGCCCGCCGCTAAATTTAGCCCTCGAACCGAACTGCCACCCAGATAACCTCTTTAACAGATACCCAACAAAAGAATTGCGATCAAAACCCACAGATACTTGGGTTGAATTGCGTTTTTTTTTTTTTTTTTTTTTTCCCTCTACAGTGTAACAGCTTCCCCCCTGTTTTACTGCTCGGTGCCAGCTCCGTCTCTGTCTGTAGCAGGAGGAGCCATTAACCCACACGGGAAACGATCGCGAGAAAAAAAGACCAAATCATCTCGGCCAATCAGATTTGGCGTTTCACTATTTTCCGTTGAAGCAACCAATCGGCAGCTCCGTCTCAGACAATTTAACAAACCTGTCTTGTTGGGGTTCGGAATCGGTCAAGCGGCGCCTTGATCAACTGCAAGGACTGTGACTGTGCATCAAAGGGCGTCATGGTCATCAATTAGTGTAATTCACTGAGCAACCCATTGTAAAAGTGCATATTAATAGGGGTAAAAAAAATGTAGGTTGTGGTTTTGGTGTCAGTTGTTACAATGTGGCATCCTAAGATCAAATTTTAAATATAAGCTATAAATGAAAAAGTCACCTTTTATTAAACCAATCATATTTGACAGGTAACCATATATTTATTTTTGTCTACAGTATTTATTATATGTAAAAACCTGAGTGTACAGGTGAAATTTGCTGGTTTATAACGTTATTACATATGTAACATATCATACTAACTGAATCTCAAGCTACTCTATAAGCATTATAGTGTAGATAAGTATATTGGATTCCGGTTTGGCAGAATTAGGCTACTAACTCGAAAATGCGTTATTCGTTCTTTTTAAAAAGATAATTACCGAGAAATCATACATGAATCACAAATCATGCACAATGTTTTTGCATGACATGTCTCCAAATGCAATAAAGTCGTTTTCAATCACTTTTAAAAGTGAATGAAATGTAATAAATCTAATTAATTTTTTACGCCTACTATATTTTCGGGACGAGTGTTTTCAAATAGTTTTTTGGAGGAATATTGCTTCAGGTTTCAGTGTGATGTTATGAGTCACGCGGACCACTAGGGGGCAGTGTTAAGCTGCAAATGATGAGACCATGATTTGAAAACACTTGATAGAAGTATACTATGTTGAGGCTGTTGAATTTTATTATTCTTATAGTTTCACTCTAGAAAAGAGCAAATATACAATTATTTTCAGTCATCTGTGTCTACATAACGTTTTATTAAATTTTTATAGGGATATGTGTTAGAAATTAAATGCATTTTTATCCAAACTAATTTTACCTGCCCATGTTTTTCTCTGTTACCATAATTAACATTGGCAGCTAATAATACACTTAACACGGCAGGGATCACAAAGCATCCAGAATAACTAGCACCACCTGGCGGATAAAGTGTAAAAATGCAGCCACGGGTTTAACATGTAGGAGGCAGTGCATCCATATCAATGAGACAGACTTGAATTCCTTCTTGCAGCTGCAGCCTTGAAACTCTGAGTGTCTGCGTGTATGTTTGCACCTTATCTTGCTTCCAAATTCATCCTCCTGTAATAAGCAGAATGAGCAGCTGTGCAGTCTCTCCTCCTACACCCACCCACCCACCTTGATACACAGAACAGAGGTTGCTGGGGGTCACTTCATCCTTGAAATCTTTGGATGCTCTGAAGGACAGCATTGCTGGATAGAGACAACTTGATTATTGCATGTGGGTGTGTGTATGTGAAAGACTTTGTCTATCTAAACATTCTAAAATGAGGACTTTTATGAAGTAATGATATGGGGAAAAAAAACAACAAATGATATATTTTTCACTAATAAAAAACATAATATCATTTCAAAGATGATTACAGGACATTCATTCATAGAGACACTGACAACGTGGAGGGGATTTGGAGGCAAGGGAGAGCATATGAGGTGATTATCAATCAGCAGGTCCCTGCAGTGTTCATTTAATGAGTATAATTCAATGTCGTCATTAAACATTAAACAAATATTCTATTCAAAAGCATCAGGCTCTTCTACCTCTAAACTGTCTTGATGCCAGAAACTCCAACAAAGTTACAAGAAGCAAAATGGTATCTAGGACAGCTACATGACCCAGTTTTGTTCTAATTTTCTGCAGTTGTTTTGTGTTTACTTGGATTACTGCAGAATATAGACTTCTTAAAGTATTTTACAGTGTTTAAAAAGGTCTATAAAGGAAACTAGACTCTGGCTACCAAGTCTTCTCGTCAGAGGTTAAACATTCAAGTTATCACAAATGAAACTGCAGCTGAAATGTTGTAACGTCTGCACAGAATTAAAGCAGAAAGGTGATGGAGATATGCATACCAACTCATCTAAATCAAGTGATGAGCTGACACTGGATGCAGCAATCTGATCGAGCACCTGTTCAACATGCAACCATGAAAAAAGTTCAACCTCTCAAACGTTGAGGTTTGTATCCATCACAAACTGCTTGAGATCCTTCTGGATGAATGAAATAGCATTTATGTAGTGAGCAAAATGGGAAAGTCCAGTGACAGCCTGCTCCTGTGGATATCTGGATGACAATCAGCACTCTTGTTTTCCATCTAGACTCAGTGTATTGGCCAGTGAGTAGATCACACGACTGCTCTTTGGAGAGGTCCAAGTCGGCTGCTGACAGGATGACGTTTCTGTCCGGTAAATTTGCGCCCGAGTCTTAAACAGGCCGAAGCGGGCCGCCAGGAGAAAGAAGTCCCTTCGGAAGGCACGGGTGAAAAAGGCATACAGAAAAGGGTTAGAGCAGGAGTTGATGGGGTAAAAAAGGACCAAGAGGAGTTTGGAGTCTGAGACCGTTATGAGTGGGAGCTTCAGGGCAGCTGAAATGGCGAAGAAGGAGATTGGAGCCATGCAGATGAAGTCGGTGAAGATCAGGATGGCCATGCGTTGAGCCACGCGGGTGTCGGCGTGGGCTGGTGCCGATGAAGGCTTGCGATAAGTCAAGTAGATGCTTAGGTAACAGCCGCACACGCAGAAGAAAGCAAGGATGTTGAGAAGGAGAAGAGAAACCACATAGACCTGGGACACCAGAGACTCCACATCCATGGGCAGGCAGATGCTCACCTGCACAGAGAAAAATCTCAAATCAAGGGCCTGGATGCGCTCGTTTCTATTGTCATATCCTAGGCTGTATAAGCGGAAACATGTTGCTTTTTCTTTATATAGCTGGGAAACACAGTCATGTGTGAAGCCATGGACAAACAGTGGGCTACTGAGCTCCTAGGCAACCAACTCGTCCCCAGCACATAAAAGAGCTGTGCATCTTTATCAGTATGTGCTTCTTTGTTACCGTTTTTTTTTTTCTCTTTGCCCTATTTTGTTCATGAATGTATGATTTTCATTATTTTATGTCTCTATGTGACCATTTTGAACTTTATTCTGCTGCACTTCAGTCATTCTTTGTGTCATTTGGTTTATTATGGTATTTTCTTTTCCATCCCGTCTACTTGTGTTTTTGTTTCTATAGTGGTTTCGTATCATATTTTGGTCACTGGCATCTGTTTGCTGTTTCGTCTCAAGGTAGAAGTTTTTATGCCACTTCAGTTACATCGCAAACATCCTGGACAGAAAAAAAATGAGATGCTTTCGGTACAGGAGTGAAAGCTGATATCTGTGAGCAGGAAAAAGCAATAAAACAGCGGATATTTCCTCAAGTTTCACCTATCCAACACTTGACTGTCCTTCCCAGGCAGTTTCACAGCCATTTACACCACAGTTCATGTGACTAATGCTCACATGGTGAGCAGGTGTCCTTTGTACAGCGAGCACAAGAACCTAATTACGCACAGGAGGGAATGTTCAGGTCACGGATTTACCTTTGGATAGAATGACGCATAACAACGAATTCCCCAAAATTAGCTTATAATCCTGATCCTCACCTCAAATAAGTTATTCAAACATTGCATAAATGTTTTAGGGTTCATACGGACAAAGATTTTCTCTGCTCCACACTGACCTCTTTCGTACTTTTGAGAATTTGGTTCTTTTCCTTCATCTACAAAAACGTATTTTATGGAGAAATTATCCAGAGATAAAAATGGTCGCATAGTCTTTTGATGGTGTAAAACATATTCTACATATTTTACTGTTGGATTTCTAGGGAATGATTTAATGTGCCGTTTTAAAAAGCGGAGAGAAATGAAACGTGTGGGATAAATAAAGACCGTACTTTGCTGTAACTGCTGACCCCGACTGTGGGCAGCAGTGCAGCCAGCGAGGAGAAGATCCAGCCTGCTGTCATGATGATACACGCATGCCTCAGGCGAAGTTTGCGGTCGAGTCGCAGAGCATGTGTGATGGTGTGCCAGCGCTCCACAGTGATTGCTGTTAATGTGAACACTGACAGCTCACTGGCAAACACCTGCAAATGAAGCGCTTATTCATTATTAAAGAAAATGATATCCGCGAGTGTTGCCATCGCATGCAGTCAACTCTAGAGAGGCATACACACCGTGAAGAAGCCGGCCACGCTGCAGCCAAGTCCCGTCTGCCAGTCTAAGGCATGGTTGTAGTACCGGCCATGAGTGAGCATGTCAACTGTTGCTATGACTACCAGGTAGATGCCCATGCAGAGGTCAGCAAAGGCCAAATGGCACATGAGGAAACGGGGAACAGTGAGCTTAGAGCGGCTGCCTGTCCGAACAGTGGAGGGAAGAAGAAAATGACCCCAATCAGTCAGAATAAAGTAAATAGATATCAACAGTAAAATAATTTTTAGAGTTAAATAAAATATTAGTGTGAAAAGTTCATTTACTACTAAAATAAACCCCCCCTAAAAAGTTTGTAGATGAAAACCAAGAGTGAACATCCAGTTGTTAAAGCTGAAGACATTGGAGAAGTATAGAAAAAAGGCAGTGCATGGAAGACTAAGGGCTGACTCCGAAAGTTTGCTCACTTCCATTGCTTCCCATGTTTAAAAAAATCCAAATTCACAGCTGTTACTAACACGCTTACAGCCTGGTATAAAATATGGTTTTGGCCTCCCCGGTTATGATGGAGCAGACCCATCCAGGTCATAGTAACTGTCAAAGCCTTGAGTCAAGGGAACTGAACTTCCTCTTCTTTTGTTCTTGAAGACACTTCATTTTCCATCCAGAAGGAAAAGGAAAGAACAGGAAGTCCACATGCCTTTATTAAAACCTCGGAGAGGCTCCATAGCTAGATTTCACATCCGTGACCACTGAATGAGGGTGAATTTATTGTACGTCATCAGTTAAAACAAGGTCCATCACTTCAGCTGCTTAGCAGTTTTGGTGAACTTGAGTTCTGTGTTGCGAATAAATATCTAAGAGAGCATAATTTATCTTAATTTAAAGTTAATTGGGCTTGTAGTGCTGTTTATTCTACTAAGACAGCCGTGTAGGGCTCTCAGTTTGGCCTGGAAGGGCTTATGGGTGAAGGTGGCTGTAATCTGCCAGAGAATTTGCCCATTTAAAAAAAAGAATGAATACAGTCTATGATGAAAACACTTAGACATTTGACAAATTACCCACCTAACAATACCAGGAGAACCATCGTATTGCCCAGCAGAGCGAGCACAGAGATGATCCAGATGAGGACCCGTAACGGGACGGGCGACATGATGTCCTCACAGGGGTTGAAGTTGTCAGGTTCTGGGCTACAGGTGATGGAGGTGGAGTTGAAACAGTGCTCCCTGTAGAAACCAGGGTAGCGCTTCACTTCGGGGTGACTGCACTTCGGGATCCACCGGGATCTGGCACACGACACAAAGCCATGTCAGACCACACAGTACAGGACTTGGAAAAAAAAAAATAGTGCACTTTCATCTGTTGTTTTTCCTTTACAAAGTCTCGCGTTCATCCCTCTGTGGGTATACTTTAGTGAGTCGTAGGAACACGTTTAGTGGAACGGATAAATCAAGACATGCATCCAAAATCACTTATTTGTTCAGTCCCAAGTTAAGAACCTTGGATTTGATCTTCACTGACACTGAAGATTTGATGCAATCTCTTGGGTTCCTTAGCTGGACTGCTTTTTATTATTAAGCATGAAATGATTTTTGAATAAGGCAGCACGGTGGATTAGTGGTTAGCACTGTTGTCTCACAGCAAAAAGGTTCGTGGTTTGATTCCTGGCCCAGTGGGTCTTACTGTGTGGAGTTTGCATGTTCTCCCCGTGCTTGCGTGGGTTCCCTCCGGGTACTCCGGCTTCCTCCCACAGTCCAAAAACATGCAGAGTAGGTTCATTGATACGTCTTAATTGCCCGTTGGTGTGAATGTGAGTGTGATTGATTGTCTGTCTTTGTATGTGGCTCTGTGATGGACTGGTGACCTGTCCAGGGTGTACCCCTGCCTTTCACCTACTATGTGTCGGGATAGGCTCTGACAGACCCCCATTACCCGGAGACGGAGTAAGCGGGAATAGATAATGGATGGATGGATTTTTGAAAACAGATTCTACTGGATTAAGTGAATTACAGTGATTTACGGCATCCCGTGTCATTTTCTTTTGGAGATTAATCAAGCATTGTTGAACTGAACTGTACCTTTTGCTTAGGAGGACACCTGTACCTGTTTCTGTGCATGTTTTGGAAAGCACAACAATGTGACGGGTATGTCAGGTTGGCCAAGTCCAGACTGGTAAAGTGGTGTGGAGAAGGAAGTTTTTTCAGGTGATAGGTGGACTTTGCAGACAGCTTCTTGAGACCACCAAGGATGGAGTCCGGCAGAAAGCTGATAGCCGTCTGAGAGATGTCCCTGCAAGCAGAAGCAGGGACAGAGTTCAACAGGGGAGCTGTTTGAATATAGCTGATACTTCTCTTTTCTATTTGCTCCAATGATTTTATCTAACGTGAATGCTTCCTTCCAGAATAGTTGTGATGGTGTGTAACAAGAAAGTAAAAACAGAATGATACATAACTCATTACAAAGTTAACATAACACACGTCAACAAATTTAGCTATTTCTAAACAAAAATGTGGATGCTCACTTTAAAAAAAAGCCAGAACAAAGGTAATGAACAACTGGAAACTATTATGAAGGGCTTAAAAATGCCCAGCAGCTCATCTCACAAGTAAATTCATTTATTTGGTGAAAGGTGAAATGTTCTCAAGAACCAGCAAACTGAGTCCAACGGTTTTCTTTTCAAACATTTAGGATTAAAAAACACACACAAACACAAGGTGAATGTGCTGTGCATTGGTTGTCAACATTTGGCTGATGATCTGACTGTCACAGCAGCATTGCTTCCTTCGCATTTCAATGTAAATTTGATTAAATCTGTAAGTTTGGTGAGTCGACTCAGAGATATTTAGACAGTCCCGAACAGTCTGAATAGGTGGCTAACGGGTAATTGCATTGGCTTACTTTCAAAATCTCGTAACTATGCAAGTGAAAGGGTCAGAACAGTCACACTGCCGTTTGTTTTGCTGGAAGAACCTACAACAAGTTATCTAAAAGTAGTAACATGCAGTTGCAGCTGAGAGCGAACTGATAAAGCAGGATGAGCAATGCCATCAGCCAATATATGTCTGGCCACAATTTTACTGTTGAAATCCTGGCAAGACACTTTCTCTGAGAATCCGTGGTGCCACTTCTGGTTTTGCTGGTCGAGTACAACGCCTGACCTATGAAGCGTGCAGTTCCACCGATGACCATTGGGGGGCTCCAAACGTGAGTGAATTTCCATTGATCCCCTCTGTTAAAACGTTAAGCTTAAACATACTTACTTCACAGTACAGCCTAGTCTTTATAAAAAAACAAATTCATGCAAAATTTGGGGATTTCATATGTATCTTTTTGTTCAATTTTTGAGCGGCAGCTGCTGTCATTACTTTAGCTGCATGGCACTTTCAGCGAGGTTGACCTCTGAGCAACCAATAACAGTCCTAACAGAGCATAATTATCCTAATTTAAAGATAATATAGCTTCTTGTGCATTTAATTGTACTAGCAGTCCATCTAAGATCTCTTTATAGATTTTATTGTCATATTAAACCAGTAAATAAATAAGACAACAATTTAAACAGTGCCACCAGATACCTCCTACTGCATGCACGTAGCATTACATGTTAGTTTAATTTCACTGGATAAGATAATCTATTATAACAGATGTGCACATCCTTTAAGCTTAAAACTGTTAAGATGTTAATGGGTGAGAGGCATGTAGTCGGCCAGGGGGATTCAACTCTCTACTACTCCGTCTGTTTTAAATGTTTAAACACACGCGCCAACAATCTAACTTATCAACCTGTGCTCAATAAAGATCAACTCACTTTTGGAGCTGTCGTTACTGAAACGACACCTGAGGTCGTCACTTCATCCACAAAGTATATGGAAAAATAAATTCTTTTTTATTTGTGAACCTTAATATGATTCTTTTCAACTACATTACATCAAACATCAAAATTTACACTGTACTCAACCTCTTAATTGGAAACAAGGTTGTGTAATTAGCTTAGAAAACCTGAAGAAAAAAAATAAAAATTCCTACCATTGCCAGCTAACTGATATGTGGGGAGTTGTGGACATGCCAATAAAATTATAGAGCAAAAAAAATGGAGCTGAAGCATTACAGTTTGATTACTAAGCATTTGCTAGGATTGGAAAAGAAAACAACAAAAAACCCCCAAAAGAACCCAACATCCCAGCAGTGACAGAGCAAAGGCCAAATACCTCTCTTTGATTCCTGCTTCAATAGAATAATAATTGTCTTTTTAACGAATAAACAGCTTTGCATCTTTAAAGATTGCAGAGGTTCACACTGAACGTCAGATTGTTTCTTGCTCTTTCCTACATGCTGAGTTAAATAAGTGATGATGAGGAGGGTGAATCATATAGATTAGATTCTGCTGGATGTCATGCTTACAGTACCACCAACTCACTGGAACCGACAAAGGCGCTGGGACTGATGTAAGTAAGTTGTTTGTTGCCTCTGAGCAGTCTGAGACAGAGAGAGAAACAAAGACATTAAGTATGCAAGATGACTATCTTTTGCGACTCTTCCCTTTCAGCGATTGTGCGTCCGTCTTTGACTCACAATCTGTACATCTTTGTTCCGTTGAAGGCGTCACTTGCCACCTCCTTGATGCCATTTCTGGTGAGCCGTCTGTCATTAGAAAGAGAAGCCAAATTACAGTCACGTGGCGCCGACACAGAACATTCCCTTCAGTAAAATTATCTGAGCTGCTGATGCCAAATTTACTGCTTGCTTTCCTTTTGTTCCCACTTGCTAAAGCTGTTCAAAACGCAGACTTTAAGTAAAAGAAAGAAGAAAAAAATCCTTCCTTTTCTAGTCATTTCCCTCCGTTTATCAGTAATATCCAGTTTACGAAACGATAGGAGCATGAATGCAGATGTCTACTGGAGAACAATAAACTCAGTGAAATAAGCAAAAATAAATATGAGTTCTGCATATTTCTCTATGTCTTGCAGATTATTTTCATTGGGAGAAGTAAATCGCTTTGTGTTCATTTTCAATCAATATTCGGTTGGTTTGCTTCCATTTTGCTGTGGTGGTTTTTGCCCCCTTTTTGGTTATTTTGAATTTTGTCTCAGTTTGTGTGACGATAATTTTTGCTGCTTGGTATCTTAATTTAGCATCTTCTCAAGATTATATTTTATCCCACTTTGGTAATTTTTAATTTCTATGGAGCCTCTGAGGTCATTAGAAAAAACAAACAAACAAACAACAAACAAGAGCAATCTTTCCATCTCATTTTTTTCTGTGTTACTTTATGTTAATTAAACCTTTCTCTTTGGCTTTTTGTAATTTTAGATCTTTTTAATTATATCTCTTTATTTAGGTCTCCTTTTCATCTCATTTTGGTTGCCTTGTATCTGTTTCAAACATGAAAACCAAAAACAGGTGAAGTGAGTAACGCTGCTCATCTTGAGAATCTGCATCTTGGCGCTCATGCAGCTGAGACCCTCCTACCCAACACTTCTGCAGGCCAGTCATCAGAGTCCCCTGCTGGCACTGACCCAGTAGCAGAACACTCATCCTCAGTGGCAGCCACACAGCAGTGCCCACAGGAAACTGCGCCCGACACCAAACGTCACAATACCCAAAGTTCAACTCACCTGGAACCACTCAGCCTTACACGTTCTCTGTGCACATATGCTCTTTGTGTTCAGAGGTAATTTAAACAATTTTACATGTTATTGGACTGTTTCATTCAGAAGTATGTAAACTTCTTGATAAGTTGGTGAAATTATTAAATAACAAGGCAAAATATTATGCTAAAACTGTAATCAGACAAAAAGAATTAATAAAATGCAAGATATCACAATGCAGGCGTATAGAAGATGCTGCTGATTTGGATAGCTTCAGTAGTGAAAAACGATCGAATGGTCTCAGTCTTGGTTTTGTAAAAGTGTCATATTTTCACTGGCTGCGGCACTAAAATGCTGCATAATGATCCTACTTGAGGGAAATACGTGGGTAATGGAAAAGAGGTACAAATGTAAGGTGACAGGAGCATGAAAGTTGTGGTAACCTGAAACGCACTGTGTGGGTAATTTCCACTCTATCTGTTCTGCATGAGGGTGATGCATTTGTGAAAAAGAAAGAAGGAAAGAAAGAAAGACGAATGCCTTACATCTCTTCAATAGTTTGAGTGCAGAGACCTCTGAAAGCGTTGGCAGGGACTGTCTCTAAGTTGCTGTTGTCCTCCAGGTCACTAAGATCAATAACACATATAAAAAAAAAGAAAAGAGAAGTAAGTGTCGGAGGAGAATTTCTGCAGTGAAAAAACAACAGGGACATGTATTTTTAAGTTTCAAAATCTATACGAATGTATATTAGAATCCCTCTGAAGCCTGCATTGTTTTTCAAACTGGCTGAGAGCTTAAGGGTCGATTTGTGAAGGTTGCACACTCGGGAGAGATGGTTTGTGCTGCAGATAAGTGGTTCTGTAGCGATGAATCCGTACGCGGAGGTTTGGCGTGGCAGTATTGCATGATTATTGTGTGATTTCCTCTCTCCTCTGGGCATATTTAATTCTGAGTGTATGAGTTCAGGTGCAAGTGGGAATAGCGTTGTGGGGGTATGTTTCTGAGCATGTGTTGGTGGTTTATTTTTATCTCTTACTGACACTTACAACACAAAACGCAGAGCCGTAGAGTGGATCTTGGAGAGGTCTGGAAACCTTGTCAAGCCGGTGTTGGAGATGGTCCTGGGATGTGAAGATTCAACTGTCAAATGTTACTACATTCACACTAGGCACAGGGTCACACTGGTGAGCGTACTTACAATGTAGCTTTCATTTTAATAACTATCGTATAAATCAACAGTTATTCTATTGCAAGTTACTCTGAAGCTTAGGCGATGGAAAGAGAATAGCTGAGAACGTCATTACTCTTCTTCGTATTTGAATATAAAGCAGTTTTCTTTTTCCAAAGATCACAAAAATCAAATTGATACATTTTCCTGCAACCATGAATGTCTGTATTTGATTTAATGGGAATCAGGACCAATTTGTGTTTAGATGCCTGACTTCAAAATTCGATGAAAGCACGCAAACGTCACAGCCTATAAAATAATATTTTGTTTTTTTTTGCTTTATTATAATCTAGGGCAGTGTTCCCCAATTCCGAACCTCAGGGGATGTTTCCCTGCTCCGACACACCGGATTTAAACGACTGGCTCATTAACAGAATCAAGGACAACCATGATGGTGATCTGTTCATTTGAATTATTTTTTAGTCTTTTGCATTTTTCTTGATTTAGTTGTTATTGTTCTAGGGAAGCCTTTGTTTTTTCTTTTGTTAAATTTATTCTTTAGATTGAAGATGATGCATGGTGGGCTATAGTTAGAAAATGCAATGCAACTAAGCAGACTAGTCACGTTTGCTGTCTGTTTTCAGTACCTGCCTTCTGAAATGCCAATACTGGCCAATACTGGCCAATACTACCAGCATGCACTATTCGAGCAACTGTACCGTCCACAGTATGAGAGAAGTACCTGGACATTTCATTAGTTTCAGTAGCACTTCCAGCGTGTAGGTGACCTACTTTGAATACTATATCCCATAATGCAAACTGGTGTGCTCATGTGACTCGCTTTCATTATTGCTGTGGTATAGTGGATTTTAGGGTGGCGTGTTATTCCTACCGACAGCTGCTGGACTTGGGATGCAGGACATTCTGCACACGGCATAATAAATGTACGTATTATGTAAGCAGTTTCAACAACAGCGGTTACATTTCTGGGGAGGTGCAGGTCAGGCTGTGGCGGAGGATATGACGTAGGGTTCCCAGGTGTGGCAAATGCCCCGTCGAAGTCGACGTAGAATCATAAACCGCGCATAGCGGTTTTTGCTGATAGTTAGACACGAGACCACAAGAGCGGGAAAAGTCCTCCCAAAAAGTCACCGAATATCTGTTAAAAAAAAAAACGAAACTGACATTTGAAAACTTTATTATTATTTATTTTTTTAATATACAGTGATGAGTTTGTGTCCCAGTTCTCACAAACTGGGACAAATAGACCAGTGCTGATGATACAATCCCTGAGGGACTTCAGCAATGCACCGTGTCTCATAAATGGTTACTTTGAGTTTTTTTTTGTTTTTTTTAAACGATAGAAACAATTCAGGTTGCGGAAAACATAAATGTATCAATTTGTGTTTGTGGGTGACCATATGTGTGGGAAAAAAATATGTCTTAGAGGAAGTGCGACTCTTGATGTCTAAAGGGGAACCAGGCTAATTAAAAAAATGTCTCGTCTCTGGTTGAGTGGGTTATGAGATGTCTCCCATAACCTATTTTGGGCTCAAAATTAACTTGAAAAATGTAACTGAAGTACAAAGTATTTATCTTTGCTGCGCTCTCGCTGAGAACTCACAAATACCGAAGGTTCACAATGTTCCTGAAAGCATCTGGATGGATGAACCTCAGGTGTTTTGACTTGGATATCTCTCTGAAAGAAACACATTTTGTCCCGCAATCATCAACGTGACAGGTCTTGCAATCGTACCGTTTCACCATTGTCACAATCCTGCGAGTTGTACTTACATGTCAGTGAGCAGCGGTAGGTCAGAGAACGCAAAAGCTTTTATACTCTCCAAAGCAACATTTTCAGATATAAAACTAAAGGAAACACATAAAGACGGCATGTATTAAAAACAGGGATGTCAGACCTTCATTTGCACCGAAGCTTTTGTAAATACGCATACTCACACATCAGTGAGTGAAGGGAGACTGGCAAAGGCAGACGTATCAATACTCTGCAGCACTTCATTCCCCACTATCACGCTGAGGGCGGAAGAAGAGGAACTATGAATATAAAAAGTGTTGGCATGTGTTCTTAAAGCTTTAGTCGCCATAAAGGCATGACTTCTTGGTACATCCAACAATATACCCACACAACCACCGTACAGTCTATTATCATACAACACACATCCCATCGTTTACTATCTTCCGTCTTTGACTTTCAGCACTTCACTGTCGGTGATTTTAACGCTTTGACAAAATCAGTCTCAGGTGCCTATTAAGGTGAGGAACACGTTCACCTTCACTCTCACAAATGCACATGAAAATTTTAGTCCGCTGCGAGATCAAATTGCATGTAATTTTTTGTTAAAAGAGGTTCTCTTTGCCAATCTAGGCTCTAACCCATCATATATGCAGACAAAGAAGAAAAAAAAAACATCTGCAGATTTACTAGTGAGGATGTAAATCCTTTGAGTCTTTACTGGCTGAGCATTATTATTATCTTACTTCTCTTAAACAAAAATATAATTCGTGATGAGAATTGTCTGTGAATAGTGAAACAAAAAAGCAAGAGATGGAGAGTTTCCAACATCTTATGTAAGGTGAATGCAGCGGTCGAGATAAAGATGGAGAGACTATTAATGCACCTCAAGGACACTCAAAGTCTCAAGATGCAAAACTTTTATCTCGTACCATGAAGCTTTATCTATTTCCACAAAATGAACAGAAATATGCATCTTTAAGGCAGAAACCTGTCTATTTCTGAAATGGGTCTGTGACATAACAGCACCCTTAATTCAAAAGTACTCACTGGCTTGCATATTTTTAAACCTAGGCCGCCCCAAATAAAGTGTTTAACACTGAACCCGCTGTTTTCCATGTCCTGCATAATTGAGAATACGAAAGATGACAAAAAACTAAATTTATAATTTCAATATCACCATGAAATAATATCAAAGAAGAGGAGAGTTATTAAATATTGTGCAATACCGTGAACAGCACCGGTAAACATTACTCTGTTTCACCAGGAGTAAAGGAGATCTTATTACATGTTTGTTGTGTTTTGACCTCCTTCGTTCATTATGCTTTGCATCAGAGAAAAAACATGAGCAGGAGACACGAACACTTACACTTTCTTGAGATACTGAAGGCTGCTGAAGGCCTGCTGCCGAATCTCTCTGATCCGCGTATGTGTAACCTCCCTGTTGATGCAGAAATAGTCGCTCGCATTAGCTCTAAACAACAGTCCCATAACAGGGATGTATGCTGTGTAGAATCGGTAACTTGAGAATCGGACTGCTTGGCAGTGATTAAATTCAGCTGTGATTTTCAGCCTTGCGAGTGAACAGAATAATGAAGGAGGCTGGGATCAGTTTCTCTCATGGAGGATTCTCTTTACATGCAAAAAATGAGCTGTTTTGTGCAACAAATGTGTGTGGAGAATCCCAAGCATTTTGCATCTGCTTGCTGCAGAGCATCTGGAAAGACCATCCATGGCTGCATACTTGTGGATATCTCCGCTGTTCCTCAACCTTGACCTTTGAGCAAAGCCGCACTGATGAGATACATGCAGTGCTGCCTGGAAGTTCACTGTACATCTCTTGGGAATAGTTGCTACTTTTTGACTCAAAGCAGGTCTTGTCCGAGTGCATCTTGTCAGTGGTATTTGTATAGGTTTTTGTTAATAATATTAGCGCATGTAGATCAGGTCATTTCAAACTTTATGAGAGACTTTCCTTTTCTTTTTGAGCGCTTGACGTTCCCCAAAAAAATAAAAATGACAACTGAAACCTGGGAATGAAAAAGTAATAGTATTTCCTCATCAGATTTAGGCCACGTGTCCGCTACACCACCAGGGGTTTTGCGTGCAGATGCATTGTTTATCCTATTCCAAGTCTGTTGATGACACAGTGATTTGAATGAGGTGAGCTGACGCAGGGACACGTCTAAAAAGACGCAGGACAGTGGCCCTCGAGGACTGGAATTGGACACCGCTTCCCGTTTTGTTCGTGCAGTATTGTGCACCTTGAGCGATGGTTTTAATTTCTGCACATAGACGAATGTGGTTGAGGGACCCCCCCGCCCTCCAAAAAAAGGATTTGGGTCACGTTTGCCTGCAGTGTGGACATAGCGTTTGACGCCTCTGCCACGATGTACACCCTACCCGGTGATCTGGCTTCATCGTTGCTGTTGTACGACATAGAGGCACGCAGCGATATACAGCTGCAGAACGGTGGAACATTTCGTGGCTGTTACGCCCCTGGAAGGTTGCAGCAAAGGATCCGAAAACGAGACTCTTTTGAGTTGGCTACGTGTAAAGGAGTAACGGCTGCACGAGGACGGCTGCAAACTCAGTGCCTCTGTTATGCTTTGATAGCAGAGACAGCAAGAGCTAAGCAACATTCCCTAAAAGTAATCAAAGATTCCTAGTAATTAAACATAAAAAAAAATCTTTTGAGCTGCTTTAAATTTCAGGCTACAGCGCAACTTTCTGGGTCTGGCATCAGTATAAATAACTAATGTAACCCAGCATTCAACCACAGGAAATGAAATAAGATTGCATTTAGCTAAAAAAAAAAATACTTAAATGAATAATTAAAATAAACGGCATCTGTTTTCAAAGCAGCATCTGTTTTCAAAGTCACTCGGTTGATTGTTCAGATTTGATAGGCTCCATGTAGGACACCAACAACCCTGTCAAAGCATCATTCCTCCACTCCCCGTGCTGACAGGCAGGCGGCGAGGGATCACACCGAGGGGGAAAAAGAAAAAAAACAGGGCCAGCTCAGTTTCAAGCAACAAAAGCCTGAGTGCTTTTATCATTTTAATCACATATAGTGAACCACATCAGTTTGAGTTTACGTGTATGCAACCCCGGCCTCATGCAAAGCTCACTGAGTTTTTCACACCGCTACCTGTACACCTCAATGATTATCACTTTTAAGCTTGTTTTTTCTGAATCTGTACTTGCACTAAACTGCAAAAATAACATTTTAAAAGAGTCAGGTTAAGGCTTATTGTGTGATTTCAGAGATGACACATTTGGCAGGGTTTCTTTCACCTGTTTGACTCTGTGTTCTGCTGATTGATCACTGATAGATGAAGAATGAAAATCAGCATAAATACATTATCATAAATACACTAAAGAAGATTGCAGGCAAACAATTATGGATCCAATCGACCTTCAAACTGTAGATACTGCTGAAACACTGAACTGAACCTACAGTAAAAACCACAGGACATATTTAACTAGTAGCTGCACCAAGACATTGAGGAAGAGCAGTCGTGCTTTGCATACAGTTGATAAATTTTTAATAAAACCAGCAACGGGAAGTTCAGTGAAAGATTTGGCCAAGAGGAGATGAGTGAAGATCAGAGAGAAAAGTCCAAGTAATTATGCATGCTCACAAGATGGGGTTTTGTGATAACTGCATGTCCCTGACGCTGGGTTGGTTTACAAATTGGCGAATGGAGGGAGGAATTTGAGATGTGTTCGCTGTAATTCAGACCTAAAGGTGTTTGCTTATAGCTCAGCTGACATAAACTGTGAGCTTCACTCATTATAATCAATTTGCTTCCAAAAAGGCTGGTGAAAGCAGCTGTAGCTGTAACTAATCTGTGGCTTGAAAGTATATTTAAAAGAAATAACTCCGACGACATGACAAATCGGGAATATGGCAAGTCTATTGAGCTTCATTACGAGAAATCTAGGATTTAGAGTCTTTCCTGGAGCTTGGCTTCCTGAAAACTCACAGAATCTTGGGCTTTGCTGCTTCAACTTCGAAAGTTTACTCTTATTTGGTCATGAATCCCAAACTGTTCACAGAAAATTTTAAGAGTGGCAAATATGCTGCAGCATAAAGTCCAAAAATAAAAACAAGACAGAAAAGAATAAAAGAAGTTTGGAGTTATATTAACTGAGTTTAGGCTGTTTGAAGAGAAAAACGACGAAAAAGACGAGTAAGGCAACACACACACACACACACACACACACACACACACACACACACACACACACACACACACACACACACACACATATATATATATATATATATATATATATATATATATATATATATATATATATATATATATATAAATGTGTTTTACATGTATGTGTGTGTGTGTTTACAGCACTGTAAAACCGATTGAGAAGTTTCATTCAGCGGCATCATAATTACTTTTAATGCCACAAATGAATAAAGAATTGGCTTAAAATTCTAAGAAATTGTTGGCGAAAATTGAGGTGAAACCAACAAGTCAGATTTACATGTTTGAGTACTTACAGGCACCAGGTGTTGCTGGAAATGTTGGAGGGAATAGTTTGGACTCCAAATGGCACCGGATAGCATGCTTTTACTCTATCCAAACTGGCCTCGAGGTCCACTGAAGAGCCTGGCACCGTTGCTGATGCCATCTTTATCATCACCAGCATCAGCATTATCCGTGTCATTACCCCCATACTTTCAGCCCGGTTTTGTCCAGTGTCCTTAACTCTTCAAGTCCCCTTGTTTTTCTTCTTCTTCTGTGTTTTTCACACATGCATGCATATGCAGGCCCTTCACCAGACCTGATCCTCCAATTTCAGGTGAAAATGTTTTCTAGTTTTTCTGTCTGTCCACTCAGCGCCACATTGAAGAGAGAAATACGAGGTGTTTTGGTGTTTTCATGCTGTGCTGGATGCCGGGGGCGTGTGAAAAGCTTCAAGGGTGTATGAGGATGTAGGAGGTCTCTTCTGGGTTGTGTGCGTGCCTATTTTTGCACTGTCTAAGAATGACTACGGAGGTCAGATTTTGCAAATGACACTGGTGCTGTAATCTGACCGAAATCTCTTTTCACTCAAATGTAAACACTCAGACGTTCAAGATGAGCACTCCAAATCAAACAATACAAGGAATCAGTCAGTTTAGTCACCAGGAAATGGTAGTACCTTGACGTAGAGACAAAATAAAAAAAACAACAAAAAATAAAAATCCTCCTTTTTTTTTTTGCTGAAAACTGAAATATTAAACAAAATATAAAGTTATAACGTTGCATTCAAAACTGAATGTCAGGAAAACTCCCTTCATAGTGAACTGAGCATTTCTTATCTGAACAAAAACACAGACCCCAAATATGATCAAACAAGCAACTGCAGCAAACTAAGGCCGACAAAGTTAACTTATTAAATAAAACCTCCCAAGCACTGCAAAGTTTTTCAGCTATTTACATAAGCATCGACATCTTAGCGCTGCACATCCGCTGATTTATCACAGCCTTAAATTAACAGCACAGGGCTACAACTTCATTCATGTATTTTGCTTCAGTTTTAGTAAATAAATAATGACATTTAAGAGATTTACATTGTTGTTTATCTGTAGTTATATTTGCCCAATACAAAGACCTACGACAAATGATATACTTATGAAGTAATATATATATATATATATATATATATATAGAGTCTCATATTTGCATTGAAAGATGAGCACAGTTTAAAAGCGATGGACAAAATAATCATTTCTAATGCACTTTTCACTCATACGCAGAACATGCAGCCAGGCTGCAAGGGCACATTCATGTGCTCTCGAAAACACACCCACCCACGTAGCAGTCTCTCTTCCTTTGATGCTTGCTTCTTTTAAATTTGTTAAATTCAGTTGTATGTATATGGTTTTTTTTTGTATTAAGATAGATAGTGATGTGTGTATGTTGTTCTGTGGGAACTTCTTTTGGAGGAAAAAAAAAGAAGCTCTTTGAGATTTATTTCAAAGGAGGAAGAACTATGTAGCCTTGAGCTCCTGACACTAACACACACACACACACACACACACACACACACACACACACACACACACACACACACACACACACACACACACACACACACACTCACACACACACACTCTCTCTCTCTCTCCCACAGTTGTTTGCTTACACACAAGACAAAAGAGAAACAGAAGGATTAAGAGACCAAGATAGCATGTTGAATCTAACAAATGTAATTGCACAAATGAGAGGATACGAAGGACTGAGAGGAAGATTTGTAGGATTATTTTACACCTGTGCAGGGGAGGGAAAAAAATATTGACCGATTCTTCCCTCTGCTCTACTTCCTCACAGAAGCCAGTGAATGCATAAAGGAAGACCTTGTTTCTCACAAATATTTTGACTATGAAGCAGGTGGTCAGGTTTAAGGCTTCTGTATGTAGATCCAGCCCGAAATCTGACTCACTACTAAAAATGTTTGATAGTAGGAAGCTGTACCGTCTATGTGCAAATCTAGAAAAACTAGAAAAACAGAAAGCTCAGACCATATCAAACCCTCACAGAACAGTTTCATAGAAAAGCTCGACTGAATAATTGATTATACGAATTTAGCGTTGCACTTTAATGGCCTCACAGTCTTGCAGTGGTCTCATGGTCTCTAAATGAATGTCTGAAATAGATTTCCATACGTGCGCTTCAGTAGAAAAGGAGCGGGTGGTTTAGCTCTTGAAGGGAAGATGGTATTCATCATGAGTAAAAACTCGTGCATTTCACTGTCCCGGGAGTTTAAACAGGAAATCATTGTTGTTTCCTCGGATATTGTTGCCTGGATCATCAAGTAAGTTCCGGCTGATAAAACCCATTAAAGCACAAACAGAAATATCCTCTCTTACTCATTATTACTATCATTAATGATGATGATAATAATAACCAGGTCATTTTCATTGAGATCAAGGATCTCTTTTATAGCAAAGTTTTGGCCAAAATAGCTGCAGCACATTACAATCATGCGTGGATTGAACATACATGAAATTACAGGAATAAAATCATCAGTTGAAACGCGTGTATCTTGAAGTGTCAGCTCTTTAAGTGCATTAAAGGAACATTACGGCGTTAAATCAACCCTAGGGCTAATATTAGAAGGCAATGAGTGTAAAATTATGTTAGGGACCAAAAAAGTGCGAATCAAAGCAGTTTTGAGTTGGAACAAGGTATTAATGCTGGCACGGATGAGAACCTGCCAACGTCAGATGCAAAATAAAAAGAAATATACTGTCATTAATATTTAAGTACTGATCCAGTTCTGTGGAAGCAGAGGCCATGAACTCGGCCCTCATTGACCATCTATTGTCTGTGGTCTGTGTGACATCGGCAGCCGACTTGCACGGACTTATGACAACACAGCAACAAACAGACCTGAGTTCCTGGCTCCGACTCCTGCGTACACACACATCACATTTTTTTAGTCTCATTAGGGGCTTAAAATAGCGATCTGTTGTGACGTTGGCAGGTCGCCCTCTTGGCTATCTTTAATTGCCACTTTGCTGCACACACATCCCGTTTTCACTCAAAACTGCTTCGCTTTGGTCCCTAATGAAGTTTGATACTCCTTACCAGCTAATATTAGATTCAGGCTTGATTTATCTCCTGATAGGTCCTTAAAGTTAATCCAACTCCTCAATTTCAAGCAGTCCTGAAACCGGCTGCAGTAGTGGGCAAACATTTGAATGCTTTTTTTCCCGCTAAATATGTTTGAAACCTGGGCCGAACCTACAGCCAGTAGCTTCCTGAGTGACCCTGAATAATGAGGGAACATTGATGTGATGGGAGGAGTCAGAAATAGCCAAGCAAGGCTCTTATAAACGGCTTTATTTGTACAGTTGTGAAAGATCATTACACGGTGGATGTAGAACAGTGACATCAGACATCAGTAGCTTTTATGCGTGTCAAAAATTCTTAAATACAGTTATTCTTATACAGTTATTTTATGCAGCCTACTCTGGAAATGATCAAACTAAGGTTAAGAAAAAATAACATTTACAGCAACTGAGGTCAAAAACAAAAATCGTCTCCATTGGAAACACGGTGCGGTCGGCTGGGACTGAAATGCACCTCTGAAATTCCTGTCAAACTGTTTGAGACTGCGACTGAACACATCATGACAACTAAATGGAGTGCAGGCAGTCGTCTTTATGACAGACCTTAAGACCTCCGACGTGAAGGAGATATCCAGGTTGAAACTGGTGCTCAGTATCAGCCTACACTCAAAGCTCAACACAAGAACAGAGAAAAACACGGTATCTCTCGTCTCTGACAGGACAAGGATGACCAACCACACTGTGGTGGCAAAGGATGTGTTGAAAACACATGCAGCTTGGAAACGATGCGTGCAAAAGTCCATCATCAAGAGCAATATGCATGATTTGTGTCTCATGCATCTCCGTGTGATGGACTGAAGACCTGTCCAGAGTATACGGCACTCTGTGACAGCTGCAATGGGCTCCAGCTTCTTTGTGACCCGGATGAGCTGGGAAAAAACAAATGAATTGATGGATAAATTGTTTTGGACTCCTGTAATTGCTTTTGTTTTGGACTCCTGCAATTTCTCTATCTTCGCTTTCATACTAATACTGAAATATCAGCTTTTCCACATTTTTTAGCGCCAACACTGTTTCTCACGTTAGTTTTGACGCTTTTATTTTCTTAATTATCTGAGCTGCTCTCACTCCTGCACCGGGCTTGAACCAGCCTTTACATCATACGATCGTGCATCAAAATCTTATCGATTTCTTTTTTCTTACGTACAGTTTGGAGGTTTTTGTTGTTGCCGGCTGATTGACCAGTGATGAGCGTCGTCTCAGAATATAACGGGACCGTCTCTTAATCTCGCCGTTGGCTCGCTGTGGTCAAAGCGGCAGATGGCTACATTCAACACATAAACCTTCGGTTGAACACAGGCTGTTCGGTGAGGACAAAAAGAAAGTTAAAAAAAAAAACCAAAAAAAAAACCCAACTAAACAACAAAAGAACAAGATAGCGAGACTTGGAAGGTGTTTATAGAAATAGCAAGTCCTTTTAGCTGCTCTCACCTGAGGATGCAAGCTGGGCTCTGCGGGCTCAGGGATCTTTCATCCGGCAAACAGGAACTCTGCAGAGACCTATACCATTTACAGCACTGACTCATACTTCAAAGCCCTGCTTGTTGTGTGGAGGGGAGTATTTATACACCCAGAGTCCCAGATAGACAGAGCCTGAGTAGCAAGTAAAGGTGGCATTTTCCATATTCTGAAAAAGGGAAAATGGAACTTCGTTGAGGTGTAGTTAATTCAAGAAACACTTCAATACTTGAGGACAATTCCTTACAGACAAGGACTTGATGGGAATGCTGTGAATGGGCAAGTCTCTAACTTGGCTCCGTCGGGCTGCCACAAACAGTACTTTCCTTACCAGTCCATCTGACAAATATCTTGATTACTCTGTACAACAAAAGTTTAAAGTTGTCATCGTGAGCTGCCAAAGTCTAATGTCACCTTCGGATGTCCTGTTTTGACTGGCCACCAGCCTCAAACCCAAGCACACACTATCATGAAAAAACAAATCCTACTGGGAAGCTGAAACCTTTTCTTTCATTTTTGCATTAAAGCGTATAAAAAAAAAGAAAAAAAAAGGAGGATGTGTTTCTTCCTTGGCTGATTAATTAACTAGTTGTTGCACAAAGTGGGCTGCCAACGCTCTTGTCAGATGTACGCATTTTACACATCGACACTTCAACTCTTCAAATGTTTGGTGACACAAATATCTAAAGAAACCTAAATACTAAATGTCAACCGTCACAAGGCTGCTGCTCAATGCAGATAAGCATGTAGATGTGCTCAAAACCACCTGCTGAAGTTCATGCTCAGCATTAAAGTGGGGATGAAAAATTGAAGGTCATGGGGTACGGTTCCCGACGACCACGGCGGGTACCACTCCCGTCAACTAAGAACACAAAACTGAGGTTACTATTCATATGGCCTCATTAGAATAAACATTAAAAAAAGAAGAAATGTTACCAGGAATGAGTCTCAGCATCTACTGCAGCATTTGGATGGAGTCTGAATCTGGTCTGAACTACATGATGTCAGTGGTTCAGGCTGGAGGTGCTGGTGTGATGGGATGTGAGGTATTTTCTTAGCACACCTCTTAATACCAGTCGGGTATCATGTGACAACCACATCCAAACTGATTAATGCTGCTGACAGTGTACTTTCCTTAATGACCACAATATCTACACCTTTGTAGACTACTTCGACAGGATAACACACCATGTCATAACACTCAAATCATCTCAAATTTCTTTCCTGAACATGACTATGAGGTCACTGTACTCCAGTGAAATCCAGACTCAAGTAGTCCAGTCCAATAGAGTCCATCTTTGGGATGTGGGGACATATAGTCTCTTTGTTAAGGTAAACTGGATTGTTGCAGCAGTATTTTTAACAAATAGACAGATGAGTGTCGGCAATTTTGTCAAGAAATTCTGCCAGAAAACTCTCCTTTGAGTCCAAAAGTTACAGCATACAGCGACTAGTCAGCCTGCGCTCACTGATGTGACCAGAAACAGCACTGACTGAAGGCAGACGGGAGCAAAAACCAACACACGAACACTCTCCAGGCTCACTTGGGTAATATTTTATTTACTCATTAATCTTCAAAACTATTTTTTATAATAAATTTCCACTTTATGTTCATCAAAGAACAGTAACAATAAAAATAAAAGTAAATACTGTAGAAAAATTGTACATATAGAAAATAAACATGGTTAATGAACAACTAGATGTAGAATCCCATTGGTTGAGACAGCTCCTTTATTTCAGATGGAAACACAACAGAGAGAGAGGGAAAAGAAAGCGGAATACATGGAGAAACAGAGGAGAGACAGGAGAACATACTGAGAGGAGGAGAAAGGGAGCGAAAGTAGGTCAAACTGACCATTTAAAGATGGACAGAGAACGGGAAAATGTTAAGTTAATTTTGACGCTATACTAAAATCTCACACATTTTACAGTCCGTTTCAGCTCTTTCCGTACCCTGGTCCATGTGTCATGGATCTGCTTGGTTAGTTACTCTGTTGGAAGAACAGGAGGGCTTGTTTTTGTCATGGCACTGTTCGTAGTGTGATT
Organism: Xenentodon cancila; assembly: GCA_014839995.1. NCBI lineage: Eukaryota > Metazoa > Chordata > Actinopteri > Beloniformes > Belonidae > Xenentodon > Xenentodon cancila. The sequence goes on from CM026218.1 coordinate 9,979,601, forward strand.
TTTTTTGGGCCCACAAGCTCCATCAGGAGGGTTCAAACACTCCAAAAGTCCGTGAGGAATAATTATACCACAGCCCTCAGGAAACCTATCTGACTGCCCTGTATTGATGATGTCAGGAGTTCTGATAAGCCAGTCAACCAATGGCATGGATAACATGGACGATAAGAGAAGGAGGGTAGAGCCAAAGACTTCAAAGCAACTCATGTTATCATGTAGCCAATGACATCATAAATCAGACTTCTCCATCTATTAGGAACACATGGCAACATTTGATTTGTTCTGCTTTTGATTCATTTCCTCAGCTGGTTTTGCTTTAAAACGTGGTGGTGAGAGTAGGTGACAGTGGGTGTGGCTTGTGAGACATCAGGCTTTTGATGACAGGACTTGGCTTGTGGGTAGGCACATCCAACCTGCAACATCCTCTTCCTCCTCCCACAGGAAAACCCCCCCACGACCTCTGGACTTAGTGGGACACACCACCACTCCACAACACAGCTCAGACACTCAGGCATGCAGCACATTCGAGATGGTCACAATTTGTTAAAAAAAAAAAGAAGAAAAGAACTGAAAGTGGATTCAGGGATTTAAATCACTGCTGAAAACCATCACTGAAAACCATTAGAAGTGTGTATTTAGGAATACTTCAAGCCAGCGTGGTAATTTTAAGATGGTGGTGTATCATGGTGTAACCTCTGGAGTTTCGACGCGGTATAAATCACACGGAGTAAGATAATTCACGTGCAATAAGACCCCCCCTCCCCTCCCTTCCCCGGAGTCTATACTGCCCAAATAGTCTTCATATTCATCATCATCATTGCCATGACAAGCATCACACTGATCAGTTTCACCTTAGTCTTCTTGTATAGTCTTCAAAGTCAATGATGAATATTTTGTGGGTCTTTAGCATTGCAAGTAAATGTATGTCTGTGTAGACGTTTTTTTTGTTTTTTTTTGTGTGTTTTTTTTAATATATTTTTGTATGTGTGCATGTGTATTGTATGTATGCATGTGTGACACCACAGTCAAGCACAACTGGTGTCTGTAGGTAGCATCTGAAGTCTCAAGTCCAGGAAAATATATCTCCGCTTCCACTGATTCCACCTTTGTGATTTACAGAGCGCTGTAAAAAACATCAGCTCTGAAGCATAACAACCACAGCCCATCCATTATGTTAACGGCCGCCAGCCCTGCCTCTGCCTGTTTGGCCGTAACTCACCGTCTCTATGGCTACACAATGAATTCTTGTCCCGTTTGTCGGGCTGATACTTGGACCATTGGTGTGCTTGTTTCCTCACATCCACTGTGCTTCGTCGAGTCCCGTCTCTTAACAGGAAGAAGCTTGGAAGAGACACTTAGTGCGTTTATCTTTGTTTCGGTGTGCCGCCTCTCACTCAACAAACATGTGCTTCAGTTAATGTCTTCCTTGACCTCTCTCTGTCCATCTGGAGAGGTGCGACTGCAGCAGGGGAGTGTCTGTTATTTTGATCAACCTGGCCCCAAAATGGTTGGTAACTGAGAAGTGAACTGGTGCTTTCTAAATCATTTGGAATGGTGTTTATGCTCATAAAACAAGCCTCTCCCAGAGGCTCTGTCATTGGCAAATACTATACAGTAAGGGTTCATGCCTTGAGGCCAGTCTGTGTGTGTATGTTTGTGCTTAGATGCGAGTTTGTGGCCTTGTTAGTGTATGTTTGTGCTTGCTTGCATGTGTGCAGGTGTGGTATTGGAGAGTAAACATTAATATCAGTATGTCTGTTTGTCTGTATTAGTGATTTTCTTTTGAGAATATATCTATTTATGTACATATACTGTTATATATAAAGGTGTATGCGTATATGTCTGTGTCTCTGAAGTCTCGGTTTTGGCTCAGACATAGTACTCCTTATCTTTGTTCTTCTTGTTCTTAGAGATCTTGGCAATGCCCAGGGGCTTGTCCTTGGCACTGCCGTTGGGTTGCGTAGCAGAGTTGCTGATGTAGTTGCGGCTCTCGTCAACGTGGTAGGAGCCTTCATCGCGATTGCGATACTTGTACATGGCGTAGAGCAGGATAAGGATGCAGAGGGCGGCTGCTGCCACAATGCCCACCACCATGCCTGTGGTGCTGCTGCTCTCCCGCACCACGTCCTGTGGACCCGGGTACCTCACCTCTGGCAGTGGAGAGCGGGCTGAAGGCCAGGAGGATAGTGACGTATATTACAAATAACTTCTTACATTATTGATTGAGATTACATATGAAGATAATGTGAGGAGTGCAAGAAGACATAATGTACTTCACATCATAGTGAATTATTTTGCATAATGGCTCATGGTGGCAAAGGAAAGATGGAGCTGAGAGTCAGAGCTGTTATTATCCCATCATAATGAAGTGGTAATGGTATCATGGTGGTGAGAGTGGAGTCACAGTACATGTACATGTACATATTTCTGACTACTTATGACACACAAAGCTAGTGAAAGTCGGATAATTTGACATTATATTAAATGACTATTGGAAAACAAATTCACAATAAATAATTTACTATGGGTTTTAGAGATGAGGTAAAGAAAAAGGAGGCAGAGAATGGAATGAAAGGCTGTGAAAAGAAGGAAAGACTCCAAATGGATAAGATAGAAGGTAAGAGAGGATGAGGGGAAGGGGGAACAGAAAAGAAAAGATGGAGATGACGATAGAAAGCTGGGCCTGCAGGCCAAAAGCAAAGTGGAAATTAAAAATTCATAACTGCCAATGACCAAGAACTGACTGAAAGTTTAAACACATGAACACCAAGCCTAAAAGAGGCAACATAACGCGTGTATTTGTGGATGGTTCTTACCTGAACTGGGGTCACAGGGGTCAATGTCTTCATCATCGCTGGGACACTCAGCTGATGCCACCAACAAGTCATCCGCTGACTGTCAAGGGAGAAGACTGAGATGAATAAGACATGTAAAAATGCTCACACAGAGACTGAACAGCCTGTGTTCCACACCCTTTCTGTTTATTCCTACTCGCGAGCACACAGCATTAATCCACTGCCCACCCGTTATCCAGTTAGCTACAAATACTTTGGCTGCTCGGCCCCCAGTAATGGCAGGCAGCCAAAGCTTGAGTATCAAGAAGAGGAGAACAAAGGAGGAGGGAGGAGAGAAACAATGAATCCTGTTTAAATCCACAAGGGGAAAAGTGGTTATCATTTCCTATTCTTTTAACCCTCCCCCTTAATCTATTCTTCCAGCCTTTCTGTCTGCTTCTTTGTGTTCAGTACTCTCCATCTGATATTGAAAAGTGCATAGACTATGTTCTATGAGGCTACCGATTCACATAAAACCCATTTTCATTAAGTACCCCAGTAAACCCATCAGTGTACATCGACTGTGTTCTACAAATGGTTGCTCTTCAACATCCAAGACCAACTGATATCTTAAGAACAACTCTCTTGCCGTGCTTCGCCAACTCTCTCTGGAAAAGGCGCCCTTTTTTCTCTCCATCCCTGCTCCTCCTGTTGCCATGGCAACTCTAAGTTCAGGCTGTTAAAAATGATGGTGAATAAAAATAAATAAATAAAAAAGGGAGTGTGCATGCAGCCTCAATGGGGACCAGTACATTGATTTGCCGTTCTAACCAGAATGTGAAGAGAGGGTAGACAAGTGGGAGTTGGTGGAAGATAGATGGATGAGAAAAAGGAATTGTACAAGCAGCTGAATAGTAAGAATGGAAAAGAAAAGAACACGAGGGAGGGAGGAAGGATTCAAAGTGCTGCGGTCTTTACTTAACACTGTGCTAATAAGCACCGCATATTCATGAACTACTGTTACCGTTGCCTGTCTTGACGCTTTGGCACAGGATGTTTTAATGTGTGTGTGTGAGTTTTTACCACACAGGGTGCTCGGTGCCGGCACTAAATTAAAATTGGATTGTGATGCATTGCAGTGGATGTAAGTAACCAACAGAAGAAAAAAGAGACGGCAGAGAAAAGCTGAGCTACCGAACTGATGAGCTTCAAAGGCAGATTACAGCCAAACTTAAGGACAGTCGCAAGCCAATTAAAGTGCTACGTGATCAGTAGTTTCGTAGGTAAAAATTAAAGGAATTCATCAAACATAGCCTTTTATGTGAAGGAACACTGACTCTGTACGGCGGGCAGAAGGAGTCCATTTGTTTAATTAACTGAAAGAGTCTACAGTGGCCTTGCAAGGTGCTGGTCTTGACAAGTCTACTGTGGTTTAGAGTGGCCTGAAACATACATTAGGTCACTGATGCTTGACTCTGTCCGTTCTCTGCCCTCTTCACTGCCTTCCTTTCCAATCAATTCTGCTCACTGGGCTGTCAAATGTCTGCTAGAGTGAGCTCAGACTCTGGACCCCAGCCAGTCAATAAACCTCTGTGCCTCTGCCAAGACCCAAATAACACATGAGCCAATCATTCAGAGGGAAACAAATCAGCCGTGACATCTGTCACTGATCAGTATCGTGCCACCATGCTCGATTATCGATCCAAAGACACTTCTGTGTCCTCCACACATGACTGATTTGATTCCTGTTTCAGCTAGAACAAAATCACACGAGTAAATTTTACAAGGTCCCTCCTCGGATTTGTGACATCACTTCATCAGCTGACTGCCCCACTCAAGTAGGAAGGTGTTAATTGGAGTATTGATCTAGCTATCATATAGGAATGCAGTGAACAGGAAGAAAACTAGGGACCTGCCAGACACAATTAAAACCACATCATTAAGCCACAGATGTTAACCGATGTGCCAGATAAATATGAACCTAAGAAATACATTCAACCTAAGCCCCATTATGTCGCTCCTTGTTTGTCCTGGTCTTCTCATAGTCTATCAACAACACATGCTGATCTATTGTTAGATGCATATGGATACCATTTGGAACGCAACAAACAGATACAAGATGAAAAAGACAGGAAGAGAGAACATCTGCATGCTTAAAGAGCAAAATCTCTACCTGAGCAGCTGAGCAGTGCCAACGGCCGTCCATGCCTCCCTGACTGCCTAGTTCACACATGGTAGCTGCTCTGTGTACTCACACACTCTTGCAGGAGATTCAGCAGCTACTTTCAGAACTGGAAATCACTCACATACACACACACACACACACTCTAAAATAGCTGAACATGGTCCACTGGTCTATTTCTATTCAAACACATCTACACAGACACACACCAAATCAGGCTGAAGTTAGAAGGCTGATGAAGAGATCCTGACGAGAGAGGAGAGGAGCAAGCTCCACTACTGCAGATGGTGAGATAGACTCATACAACGCCTGCATTAACAGCCTATCACTGGAGCTCAACCACAGATGAGGAGGGAGGGAGGGCAGGAGAGGAGAAGGGGAGGGGGTGTAGAGAGTAAATATGGAAAGACATGGAGTCAGACAGAGGAAGGGAAAGTGAGAGGTAAGGAACAAAGAAAGCAAAGACAGAGAAGAAGGAAAGCTGGAAAGGAAAGAGGATAGTATGACCACAGGATGGATATGGTTGAGTGGAGAGATCGAAGCAGGTAGAAAGGAAAAAGCAGGGAAGAGGGAAGAGAATGAGAGACATAAGAGCTTGTGGAAGTGTCTGTCAGCTGATTCCTGATAGCCAATAGGGTACCCCTCTGAGCCTCAGATTTCTTCTATCAGTCTTCGCATCAAACACAAGGAGACACACACATGAACTCAAGCGCTACAAAGGCGCATCTACAGACAGAGACCGAACATCAAATCCAAACTCAAGCCCTGTGACTCAACGTGCCTCTAGCATCAACACTCTCCCTCTCTTTTCCTTGCTGGTGCTGAGCTGCCATGCATTATTAATCGCTTCCACTTTTCAACACAACGTTAAAAAAAGAAAAGAAAAGAAAAATCAACTCACTGTGGACTTCAGGAGACAGCACTGAAAACATTTTTTCTACACAAAGCACTTATGGCAGGGGTAAACCCATGGGGCGACTTAGACGGATCCACATCCACACACACCCAAACTCGAGGCATGTGCATTTAATCGCTCAATTATTTCGGCCTGTAGCATCTTAGTAAGACTTCTCCCTCTTGTGATGCAATGTGCTGCAATACACTCCTATTGTTCTCAATTCACCTGAGTTTTGTGTGTGCAGTCTGTATTTGTCTCTACACTTTTATGTGTGCGCTGGTTAAGGCCAGGTTGGTTGCCAGGCAACACAAGGCTGCCTCTATAGAGAAGCTGTAGGTTCTTATTAAAGAAGACAAACAGACATAGAAAAATGATATTGGAAGTCCAAATGAGGAACTTGGACTTATACATAGGTGCAAAAGCTGTCTGCAGTATACTGAGCATACAGGGGGGCTGACCTAGTTCTCACACAGCATTATTGACTCCACTGCACATCTCTGCATGTCAGATTTAGCCCTGACATCAATATATCACGAGAGCATGAGCAGTTTCATTAACTCACATACACATATATAGGAAGAGAATGAAAGGTGAAGTGTGAAAAGAAGCCTCTGTGACAGCTGTTTCACTCCAAAGCACAATCCACCTGGCTAATATATCCATTATTGATGCCTGAGGCTTAGCTCACAGCTATCAGTGTTCTATTATTTATGTCTGAAACAGCTGGAGGTTTATACACAGAGGAACAAGTCTCCCTGGTAGCCTGGACGGGAGAAAGAAAGTCAGCTGTGGGTTCTAGGGCTCGCGATTTCCATAGCAACTTGTATCACAGAAGAAAAAAAATTCAGTGCAGTAGACATTCACTTTTTTAACAGGCAAACTGCAGCAGACACACGGACACAGACAAAAGAGTGACAGAGGGACTGCAGTGATCTGGACACTAATAATACTAACAAAAAGATCTGTGGAGAATGCATCCTTTAACGTCATCAACTCTGCAGCAACAGTCCCCAAAAATATGTTTCATTAACAATCATGTGCTTTTGTCCCATTTGCACCAGTTTACTAGATGCATATAATGGAAAAGCAATTACATCCACCATCAACATAAACATTTATCTTGTAATTTAGTAGGGAGGGATCACTTAGTTGACAATTTGCCATTTAATCCGCTTAAGAGAATATGCTGAAGTAGAAATATGTCAACCTTCTATCCATTAAGTCCACTGCTTTCAGTTCATTTTTAAAGATCTCATTGAAAATTGAATCTGAACAGACAACAATAAAATAAGACAAGAAAATCCAGCATCAGCTCTCGAGTGGTGTTTTGTCAGTAAACAGAAAAAAAACAAGTGAATTTTACAGCTGTGTGTAAGATTTGGTTGGAAGTGTCAGATCAAACATTCATTTATCCCTTTACAGCTGTATTCACTTATAAGGTAAAATAATAATATAATTTTTTATTTTCCTTTTCATTGTCAGTGTGGACATCGTGCACATGCTGTATGTACGATGCACACCGAAATTAGTCTCTGCTTTTAACCCATCAACTAGTTTCACTAGTGAGCAGTGGGGCTGCTAGCAGGGCAGCACCCCGGGGAGCAATTGGGAGTTAAGGGCCTTGCTCAGGGGCCCCCAGTGATTTACCATGGTGGGCAGCTCTGGGCTTGAACCTGGGTCCTTCACGCCCACTGTAACCACTAGGCCACTACTCCCTAATAATGTTAATATAGCAATATAAGTGCTTTATACTAGCTGTAATTTCTGCTTCATAAAAATGTTGAATTCTATAACTTTTATAAATATAAATATAATATATATAACTTTTTTTTATATAACTTTTCATTGAATTCCTAACTGACTATAAAGTGTCCAAGGTTACAGCCTTGTCAGTTGGGCGAATTTCCTAAATATTAAAGAAATATATCATTCTTTGCAAAGGTTTAGGCAACCTAGTCTTATTGTTTTGTCAAAATTTTTATACATATTTGTTTGTCAGTTACTTTATTAAGATAAAAAGATTAAATACAGACATAGGAGCAATTAATCGGTTGGCCTGTTATTGACCCAAAAACTGTAACGATATTAACTTATGATTGCTGCAAACACAATAATCAGGATTATATTCCTTTTAGGGTTCAGAGAACCAGATTCCTGTGATATCTTTTTCTGCTTCACCTGGACTAATCTTTACTATCCAAAACAAACTTATACTAATGTCGTCATACTACTTGGAATTAACTTGCATATGAAAAACATGAAATTGTAAAATGTTTGAAAAAAATCCATTAAAAACTTTTCTAGTCTCTGCTTTTAACCAGAACTTGAGAAGTCATACCCATCATGTTCTACTCTCTGTTCTTTATTTCTCATCCAAGTGTTATGTCGAAGCCATTTTTACTTTATAGGAGCAAAGCACTTTATAAAGCACTTTCATTTCCTCATGATATGAAATGAGGTGAAGCATGAATAAACTAGCGGACTATAAAACTCTCCCTCTCCTCCTCCTGTTGTTGAGCTCTTGATAATTGGGGCTGTGTATGCTAATTCTCTTAACCGCGTTTGAAAAGAAACTTATCAGTACCAATTAAGAATTTCTAATTACCCACTGGTACCTCAAAAGATTATGTGTTTAACATCTTAAGATTTGCATTTCATATGCAGATATGACCACACACTGGGTGGATTTAATATTTTCTTGGAGGACTGACACAAAGGAGCTTGAAGATGTCACTTTTCTCTGACCTGAGGTGTTGCGCCCTGCTTCCTGTTAGTGGCTGTGGTGGTTGTGATGTCACTAATAGAGGGGGCAGAGTCAGAGCGGTTGCCTCCAGCTGCAGCACTTGACTGTGGGGTGATGGAGGAGGACGGCATGTCTCCGACCAGCCGTGCACTACCATCCACTCTGATGTGCGGGTGTCCCTCTGCTGCCATATTGAGGATGCGGAGGCCGTTGTAATAAAGGCCAGACAGCTGTCCCTGGAACATGGGCGCACCTTGTTCGCCTCCACCAACCCGCACGGTTGTCTGGCTGTTGAAGATGGTCAGTTGGCGACCTACATGGGCACACACAAGTGCACGCACACCAAACACACCGCAAAACATCAAGAAAAAAAGTGGACAGACACATGCAATGCAGTCACAGTCACACGCACGCACGCACGCACACACACACACACACACACCGATGATCACATACGTGCATAGACACACAAGATTGTTTGAGTTTTACACAATCCATCACCCCCAAGGCATGGTGAGACGATGGGATAGATTGAGCAGATTGAGCATAGCAGAGCAAACCGAAGCCGTGGAGAACCGTGGAGGAGACTGAAGGAGATAAGAGTGAGGACGGAGAAAAGAGAAGAGGGGTGAAGTGACTGAGAAGTCAAGGAACAGAATGAAGAGAATAAGGCAGTGGATAAGAGGAGTCATAGGGCCCTGAGAAGACAGGGCCGACAGATGGTTGCTATGGTGATGGCTGTGCGGCACATTGTATTTGAAGGAGCAGCAGACAAGCAGACAGAGAGACAGATCTAAAAAAAACTGTTGTCACAGCCCTATAAAGCATGCACAGGTTATAAGCTCTAGCACTGCTCACTGTTAAAGGGACTAGAGGCTAATTTAAGTAACTCAGCTTAAGTTTAGGAGGAAAACTCTTACTTTTTTTTTTCAAAAAGCATTGCTCTATTAGTCATTTCAAATTTACAATTAATTTTTTTCATTTAATTCTTACATGTCATAACACTTTGCATGTACTTTAATTTGATTTCAATTTTTTTCAAAATATAATCTTTAGTGAATGCTTTATTATTTACAATTTGATGAACATTATTTACCAGTCTTAATAAAGCATCTTTTATCAGTACATCTTTTCTATTTTCTGCTTTATTCACATTTAAATCTCTCCATCGTCCCTTTAACCTGATATTATCAGATACACACTAACATGATACGTTCACAGGCACTACAGTTTACACAGTATTACACACTACAGCTGCCCAACTTTTAAAATACTTAGTTATGGATTTAGATTTTTAGATGTTAGTTGATGGTGCACAATATAGTAGAACTGTCTTCAAATTGTATTTTTAAGCTCAAAGTTTTAAGGAATTTTAATCAGGGTTTTTACCTTTGTCGAGTAGCCAATCGTCAACTACTCGACCGAGCCGATAGGGGATTCGCTGTCTGGCGATGGCCAGGCGCTCGTTATCATTGTTGCCTTTAATTTAGAGATGAAAACACAGTAGTAATTACGCACATACAGGAGCTGGATACAAAAAGAACAGCAATGAAAAGAAAGTAATGGTCTGCTCATCGTTGGCATGTTACTGTGTTAAGGTAAACTTGGTGGTCCAAGAGAAGAGGAGTCGCATTCACTACGATTCAGGTGAGCGGACTCTTACTCTCTGTTCATTGGGTTTAATTTAAAGAAACATTTCAGGTGTTAACATCTGCAACAGCACAGGGAAATAATGTTACAGCTGCCACATGACTGACTGAGTTTAGAGTTACAGACAGGAAGAACCCTCACACACACCTCACAACAACTAACATTTAGCATTTTAACTTCCAGCTACCTAATGCTTCCTAGTGTTAAAGACTACCTAAGATTACCTCTTTAAATATAAAAACAAACAAATATATAAAAACAAAAACTATATTCAACAAAATACATTTGTTTCTTTTTCTTATTTTTTCTCTCTAGTTAAACATTTATCTCCAAACATGTTTTTAAATTATTATTTGTCCCCAAAAAAATGCACCGTTATTATTTTCTTTTATGAAAAAAACCTTGAATCAACTATTTTCATAATTTACCTTTAACACTATTTAACAGGCCTAACATAGCTATCTAGTATACCTGCTAAGCTAATAACTATTCCTTTTATGGTTTAAAAAGTCATGTTTCATGTCAGATCACACATATTTCATTTAAAACACAACATAACACAAAGTTTCATCTATATGTTGTAACCTCAGTGTTGGCAAATAAACATGTAAAGGAACACAGATGTGGTTCAATAATCAGGAGGAAGCGGGTTGATTTGGACTTGTATGTAATAAGGTCTGCCTCCGGTGGGGCAGTGCTGTGTTGGGTCAGTAGGCTGGGCTTATATGGGCAGGGCAGGGCCTACCTGAGGGATAACGCTCTATCACCGGCAGGTCGTCCAGTTGGAGGGTTGCATTGCCACCACTGCGGGTGAACCGAATTATGTGGTATTTCCCATCGTTGACAAACTTGGAGCTCTCCTCAATGTTGATATCATCAGTGCCAACATTGAACACCACCCTAATGTTGCCCTTGTCCTGAGGAGGTGAAAGGAAAATGTTTCATCAGATTCAGGCTTGTTTGAAAAGTCTTCTCCTCTTTCAGGTCTATTGCATTTATAATATCGACAGATCAAGTGAAGGATTGTGTTTTTCTGTGTTCTCTTGTCATTTTGGCCATGTCTCTTCTTGTAAGGGAGATAATGGGTGTGTCACAATATTACAAGTTTTCGAGTGGGCAAGTTTAGAGCATGAAAATAGATGTGCCTCTCCTCCAGACTGACCTAGTTTAAGTTGTATCATGATAAATTCAGGTCTTTTGTTTGGCCTTATTTCATGGTTCCAGTCTTCAGTGCTTCACCAGCGACTTACATGTGATGTAATTAACAACACAAAAAGCTGACATGATTTAAAACAGCAGGTACACAATAATGTTTAGCCTCAAATTGAACTATGGCTTGTGCTTTTTAAAAACACCCTCAAGCTATCCAACCACAGGGATGAAGCAAGATGCAGCAATTCATTATGCAAGCATTTAAAAAAAAACAACAACAGTGTAATTAAACTATTTATTATATATTTTTTAATTTAAAAAACACTCTATTTAATAATGTCACTTATGGCCACATGGGGGCATACAGGTCCGCTGTGATGATGAAACAGAGTGGAGACGGTCCGGCATGACTTGTAATACCACTTTGTCCCACTAGAGGTGCATTCAGCAGTGTCTTCTGCCATGAAAACACACATGAACTTTATTGCAATATCCTGCCCCCATGTAGGGTATTGATAAATAGAATAGCTTTAATGTTTGCAAACAGATTTATTTAGAACTTTAACAACTTAACACCACCATCAAAAACTACAAACATTTAATTAAGCTGTACATGAATAGTACGATAGGAACATCATTACCAACGCAGACAACACTGTCAGTGCACTATACTGGTTACCTTTTTATCTGAGTAATCCAACACTGCTGCTGTAGTCATTTAACATCAAAGGCAAATGTTAACATTTACTTACAGAACTAAGCAAGCCATACAGACTTTAACCTATCTTACTAAAATGATGGTTTCATAGGAGCCATATTATGATCTTTTTCCAAAATGATGACACAAATTTGTGAGGGTTTCATTAAAAGTCTGTGACATGCTTTGGCCAAAATACCACAGATACAGAAGAAAAGCTCCTTTTTCAACCATGTCGATGATGCTGTCGTGCCACTAGTCTGTGTGGCGGCTGATTAATTCCACTCTGATCTGGGTCTGTGATGCCACAGTACTTTTCAAATGGAAACACCTAACCGAATGACAATTTTTCAGACAAAGATTACCCTCAAAGAAACTGACATTTATATTATGTTATTTGAAAAAGGGGAGTACTTTAATAACGCTTCCCCTTTAATGTCAGCAACATCCTGTTTTTTAGAATATAATAAATCATTTTTATACTTCTGTGTTTTTATAGTTTTCAATTATAGTAAACCTCTTACATCATAGTCAATAATAATATAGTACTCATAATTTCTGCCACTTGACAGGGTGACCAGGCGTCTCATTACGTGTGGGCCTGCACAGCTTTTTTTTATCCCTTGTCACTCTTCCCGTAAATTAAGATATTGCTCATTTTGACTGTCTCTGTTTTTCACAAGTCAGCACAGTATTAAAAGACCAACAGGGCTTCATATCCAAAGGCTGTGACAGAAACAGGTACAGCCTTTAGTACTGGCATTGTCTTTCATGTGCACATGGCAGCTGAATGCAGGTCAACCTGTCAAAGACTGACCAAAGTCTCAAACAAAACTATAAAGATTTCAGGGGAAGGAAGTCTACAGTTTTGGAAACTGTTAGAACAACCAAGACAAACAACTACAATGAAGAATCTTAAGCTATTTACAGCTTAAGTAGCTGTCTTAGTTGCTTTTTCTTTTTCACACGGGGAAGAATATTATATGTGTCCCCGCAGTATTTCTGAGTCTCACAAGGAACATGTAACTGAAAAAGAAACAAGCTATTTCTGGATGCATTTCTGCTGACACTGATAAACAATTATCAGACAGGTAAGGTAATAGCAGCTAAAATAGCCACTATGTACCAAATATGCAGCTTTCTAAATCACACAGGTCAGCAAATTCGAACTTAACTTTCATTTGTCATTTTTCTAGACTCAAAGGCAGAAAAGAAAAGAAAAGAAAAGAAAAGAAAAAAAGTCACGACTATATAAAAACAGCAGTCAAGATCTGCTTTTAATTGCCACTGTGGAGATTTGTTAAAAAGAATTAAAAGCATTTAGGCTGCAACACTGAAGTGGAAAATGTGTCTTTTAGATTTTGACACCCAAGTTGAGTTTGAAAGGCAAGATCCGACTTGGCTTTTATGATCTGCAACCATGTACCACAGATAAACGAAATAAGGTCTTTAATGTATTAATCTGTTACGTGTATAAACTAACTTGCAGCATTCAAAATTATTCAGCTTTATCCCACACAAACATGTTTGTTCCCACTACTCACCCTATTCCTAATATTTGGCCATGGACTACAAAGCAGTCGTAACAGACCCTGATATTTGTGTATTCCTTATTACAAATGAAATTAAATAGTTCTAATTGAAAAAATATTCACCATTCCTACAGCAGAAAATGCAACTATTATTTGTTAAAGTAAATTTAGCCTTGGAGCCGCATTCAAGGTCCTTGTGTGCGATTTCGAGCAACTGCCATTTAAGTCCATGTCCATGGCTGTTATGGCTGGAAACACATGAAGCTTTATGAGAGCTCTTTGGTACATGGTTGATTCATGAGGCCATCCAATCACTCAGTCAGTTATAAATACATGACTGAATGGAGCGCTGTTGTTTTCATTGTTCCCGTTTCCACATAATGAGCTAATAAGTAGAAAAACCCATTAAGCCCTTCAATTACCAACAGGGGCTGAGAAGAGTAATGCAATTAATGAACCAAGTAATGTATATCAAGTAATGCGTGTAGGGCAGCTGTACAATAACAAGACATAATGAGATTATTTTGGAGGTTTCTGCTGGTTTTCTTTTTTTGATGGAAAGAGTACACTTGTATAATGATTTTGTTAAATTATATAATATTTAACATGTATTTAATTGCAAATATTGCAATATTATTAGAAGTCTGTGAAAATAATGACTTATTGAGTAATATTCATCTGTGTGGGTTTTACTATTGCTGTATAGTGTTAAATGTGAATAAAAATATTGTGAAATTCAATCATTGTTCAAATGACAGAGGTATCAAATGATACTAGTCAATTTGAGAATGAATGTGCACACTTGTGCGCAGTATTTGTAATTTCAGATAAAAACATAACACACATGTTCTTTGTTTCTGTGTACTCACTATTTGAAGTTGAAGGTAGTCTCCCAGGCCGGAAGCACTGTCCACTCGGAGCAGAACCGCATGTTTCTGCTGAGTGCTGAAGCCAAGGGCAAGCCGGTCTGCTCTGGTACTGGGACGTTCATTAGGGGGCCACGTGTAAACCACCAAGCCTCCATCACGGCCAAAGATATAAGTGGTCCCAGCTGGGCCACACAGGTTAAAAAAAGTGTATTAGCCAACATGTCTGCATGTCCTGGCATCCAAAAGTTATGAGTTTCCCTATTTTGTGTGGTACCTCTGCCTCTTTTTTAAAATATGTTCCATATACAGTTGGCACAAAACTATGATACATTTTTAAATGCCACTGCTTTATGACCTTTATCATCATCATTCCTCCTACATAGTTGAAAAAAGTCTGTGTTTTACAAATTCACACTACTGGGGGAGGCTGCAGTGACTCATACAAATAATCACTCATTTGTTGACTCATAGCAAAAAGAAAAGAAAACATTTATGTATCTCACTTCTAACCAAAGCTGCAGAAGATAAAACAGAGTTTAAAGAAGAAAGTATAGACAGGATTTCATCTGATGTCAAACAGCAGAGACCCAGATTTAGAGTCTCTGTTCTTTCAGACGCAGGTGGGAGGGCCCTCCTGTGGTGGCTCTAATAATTACACTCCAAGAAACCTAATTATTAAAGTACATTAGTTTCATATTTGCAGTTTCAGACAAAGATCAAGATATGATTTGCTGTGTTTCAACTGTTTAGAAATGTTTATGGAGAGGATTTATCTTTTAACATTAAAATGAGGGTGTATGTACATTATGTCCAGAGTTTCTAAAAATGCATATTCAAAGTAAATAAAAAATACTGGAGGAAATATTTCCTTCACTATTAGCATGCACCAGGAGAACAAATAAACTTCTGTAATATCAGAATGAGAGAATAAAGGGAAAAAGTCACCGTCATTGCACAGCGGCCCAGCATACGAAGTCATGCTGCAGTCGCAGGTGAAGCCCTCCCATTGCTGCAAACAGACTCCTTGATTTGAGCAGGAGTCTTCTTGACATGTAGTGCTGGGACCTGCAGTGACAGACGAGGCGGGAGGTTGGGAATAAAACACCCTCTTTTGGTTTTGTCAACAGTTCAGTATTTTCACAACATCCTGGCAGGAAAGTGTACTTATTTTTAGACCACATTTCCCTAAAGTATTTTGCATTTTAAAGCAGTAAACTGTTGTTTTATAATGCCATGATTATCAGCAATAGTGTGACAAGGATGTTTCTTAAGCTTTACACTGAGAGAAGATGCTATATTACAGATATAAATGAAATGAAGCGAAACTAAAGTGTTATTAGATGCAAAGAACCAAATAAGGAGAACATGCAGGTGGAGAGTCTGGATGAGTGGGACAAGGACAGGAGGAGTTTAACATGAAATGTAGTCATGTTTAAAGGCCTTCAACTCAAATACTCTGTTTTCATGAGTCTGTCACCCTTCTCTCTCTGCCTTGTGCTAAAACCACACAGGAGGAGAATGACAAAGATCTAAACTTAGTTCTCCTTCACTGCAAGTCTAACATGAGGCATGGGGGAAAAGGTGTGAAATGATTCACCAAGTTTTGGAGGAGTATTGAAGTTTAGGTTGGGAGTCAGTAGGAGTGGGATGGACAGCATGCGGCTAAACAGCCTGGATGATGGAGTGGAAAACTCAAGTCAAGCAGCTCTAATATCTCTAATGTGATGGAATCCCTATGGTGGCTAGGAGAGGATAAATCAACTCTGACCTTTGACTCTGGATCACTGGGATCCATACAACACTGGACACCACTTGGTAGTTTCAATAGACTTCAACACGCACACACATATATTTTCGCACCCTCAACCATGTGTCTCACATGCTCACACAAAGCGATATACCTTGCAAGTCAGCTTTCATCAATGTAACTTTTGTCAGCCAAACAAAAAAGCAAACAAGCAAATTAAAGTTAGATGGTTAGTTAATGCACACAGATGCCTGTGAACTGTGAACAACCAGAGAACATAATGAGGACATGATGCAAAGAAAGAGTTAACATTACATCTAACTGACTAAGAGCTAGGTTAGTGGGTTATCCTAACAGAGAGCATGAATTAAATGAAAACTGAAAGAAAAAGCAGTAGACATGAAGGGTGGAGCAGAGCTGCTGCTGTGTTTGCGCCTCACCTTCACAACCTCTCTCCACCTGTCCCATGGTTGCCAAGGCATCAGCCAAAAGGTCCGGGAGCCGGCCATTTAGATCAACTGTTGCTAGGCAACCCTGAAACCCCTCACGGGAGTGGACCAGCTTAGGTAGTTCTCGGTACATCTCTTTGGAAACACCCCCAATGTAGAGATCACCTGTCAAACAGCAACAAAATGTACTGACGTTTCATGAGCCATAGGTTAATGCACTAACTGCGCTAATTAAGACAATTTCACATAATCCCACATTTATCTAACCAGCAGCACAAAACCCAAAAATATTCATTTTTGCAGTGATATGGCACCAGCAGCTATCTGGCATTGAATAGCTGGCAATTTTACTCGATAAATTAGAAACAATAAATCAATTATGCATGCTTTTACCCATTAATTTTCCAACGGGAAATATGTTTAATTGGTTTTTTAATGAGGATCACACCATAAAATAGATAGCACTCTCATGTCAGCATGTGCAACTATTGCCGAAAGACATTTAACTGACTTTTCTACAAAGACCAGAATTAGAGGGACACAGGAAGCGTGGCTCTGTCCAGAAGCAGATGAAAACCACGTCTGAACGAAGTAGCCAGAAAATATGGTTTCATATACCCCACTTATGGAATAAAAACTTGTACTAATTAAAACACAAGATAGAAGGTGTTAATAGGTAACTTTAGAGGAATCTTTCTATTTTGTCTATTTCCCAAGCGCCACAATTTTCTTCAGATGTAATTCATAATCATGACAAAAATCTATGAGAAAAAACATAACTATTACATTTTTTAAAATTTGTTCAATGGGTCCTTCTTATGGGCGAAAAGGTAAATTAAAGAATCAAAAACATTAAGAGGCAAAGCAGTGATAGACGAAAATAAGAATAAGCATCTTGTTTTCTACTTGGTAGGTAATTTTCTAACAAATATAGATGTGATTTGTTGTAGACTAGCAAGTGGACTGCATTTGAGACGGTTTCTAACATGACTGCAACATAGTTGTTACAAACAGTAAACCTAATAATCATTTCAGGACAAATAAATTGCTGTTTTGTTTTCTTGTCTCCTGTTGCTTTTTTGTCTCCTGTAACATGCATGAGGTGTTTGAAGTGAATACTGAACATACAAATCTCAGCTCACAGCTGTCCCAACTGCTTCAAAAACAGTATTGTAACTAATGTTTTGCTGCCTGCATTTTTTTCATACCCTTTAAGTCAAGGTTCTTGGCACCCATCGTGGTCTGTGTGGTAACTTTGGTGTCAATCTTGACTGTGTGGAGGTTGTTACTGTCCCGGGAAATGTGAACATTATGCCAGTGGTTATCATTAAGAGGGCTGTTCGAGTTGCCTTTGATCAGGTGTGCTCCATTGCCCAGGTCAGAGATATAATGAAGGTAGCTGAGTGAAAAACAAGAGGAGGAGAGTGTAGGGGGTTAAAACAAGTGAGCAAAGGGAAGGAAAATTTAATTAAACTTGTAATGAAGAACAACACAGGGTCATACACCTCAGGGCATTATTATCTGTCTTGTAAAAGCTTAATTACTCAACTAGAGAAAGACCCACCCAGCTTGTGCATTTTTAATATACATTTAACAATCTATTTCAACCTTATAGTCAAGAAATTTCTTTTTTCCCCCTGTTGTCAAGGGCAAACCAAAACATAAATCTCACCATAAGTCACATCCATAGCAATTTGTACAAGAAACCATCATAACCACAGATAACTGAATATTTTGTCATTTTTTATGTTTATGATCTGTATCATGTTATCTAATCTGAGGAAACTGCACAAACTTGAGGATGTTATATAAATATAACACACCATTTCTTATCCAGCTCACCCTTTAACCAGCTCTATGACTATGAAGTCATTTCCATCGCCCCTGTTGAAGAGAATAAGACCGTCGGGGGATGTCGTCTTGAACTGCATGAAAAGATGCATGGAGTAGTAGGCCTGGAGCGTGGGCAGTGTGACAAAACTGGAGCGGGAACGGAAGGTGATGGGGTCAGCCACAATGCTCTTATAACCAATAACGGCATTGAGCTCGCAATAGTCGATGTCGCCGTTCTTGCACAGGTCAATGTAGGGCATGCCGTTCAGTGTCAGGCCCTGAAGGTGGCCGATGAAATTGGAGGGCACAGCAGGCATGAAACGCTTCTCCGTAACGATACCCGTCTCCACGTTGTGGAACTCCAGCTGGGTGTGGTCTCCCGCCATCTGACCTGGTGGCGGGGGTAAACTTCAGATGTGAGGACTATGAACAGATAAGTTTTAACTGGAACTGCTGCAAACTAAAGGTAGGTACAGATGTTCTCTAAAAAAAGAAATAAATCCCTTATTTTGGATAAGTCAATGTAACTATTTTAAATGTTTTAACACAAAATAAAAGTGCATACCAACACACAAAATCAAGACCTGGGAGAGAAAATGACAAATTAGGTTGCGATGTTACCTTCAACAGGCTGCAGGTCATCCACGGTGAGTTTGAGGCTCTTGCCACGCCGGACTACTCTCACTGTGTGCCACTCATTATCATTGAGGCCTGACCCAGCAAAGATGGTTTCTGGACCTTTACCTACACATAGTCCAGAGCACCATTAACAAAATGCACAAAGAGGCCCAGAGAGACAGAAAGAAAAGAGAGGCAGAAGAAGGAGAAGCAAAGAGCCAGTATGCTCAATATATATTTGAATACAGAAGCAGAAGAAATGGAAGCTAGTAGGAGGGGCAGGAACCATACATAACCCGGGGAGACAATCACCTTTGTGTCAACTCATACAGACAGACAGAAAAACAGACAGGTCTTGTTTCAGACAAAACGATTTGACACCCAGACAGAAAGATTAACATAAACAAATTCTATATGTGCCTACAATGGAGAGTCTGAGTCACATTAGGCCCACACTGAAACAATTCATCTGTGGGCAAAGCACGCTGACATGATGACCACCTACAACCCACACATCCACAGACTGCACATTGGTAGCCCCTTGACTGCCCCAAACCCTCCAACCTACACACATATACCAGGTTGAGTGTATTAGTATTACATTTTTCTACAGGGGTGCAATACTGTAGTGAGCCTCATGGTGGCACCAGAAAACCAGAGGAGCGCTGTAGTGCTGTCCAAGGTGCTGATGTGCAGCAGCATTGAAAGAAGCTGCTGTGTCCTCGAATGATGACTTACTCTTTCTCTGCCCATTTACCATCTCATATCTTCACATACTTGACAGCACACGTTTGACAGACTGACAGTGTTCCCTTGCTCCCACTCCTACATGCACCCCTCCAACCTTGAACACAACGACCACTTTCTCCTGACACACACGAACCCCCTTCCTTCTCCAAAGCTCTTTTGGCTTCAGGAGTGTGACTGAGTCTGCTTACAGTGACCTATAGGAGGTAATGATGGGGAGGGAGGTGAGAAGTAAACTGACCCGAACACATTCTGCAGCAGAAAATGTCAAGCATGTCTACATCAATCATGGAGGCAGGCAAGCAAACACACACACAGACACACACAAAAACAAAGGTAGACAGGTAAAAAAAAAAAGATGCTGACACAGAAGCTTAATTAAACAAATATGAGCGGTCAATCAAAATGGATATGGCTACGTGAAATGCTCAACTTTGCATTTGCAAAGCTAAAAGAGTGTGTTGTGCATTAAGAGAGGACACAGGCTTCCCCTGAGGAGACTCAGCTGTGCTCTGGGCATGAACAGCTCATCCTGTTACCATGGATCACTGCCCAGTACTGAGTAAGGGAGAGAATATGTGCATGCTTGTGTGAGTTTATGAGTATGTGTGTTTTTGCACATGTAACTTAATACTCAAAGAATGAGCTAACGAGAGAAGTGGGGGAAGTGATCACTCACAGCCTGGAAGCAGGCAGAGGCACAAACAGACAAAAATTCACATATTTTGGGCCAGTGTTAAAGGAACGTCCTGCACGGTGAATTGAGACTAATGGTGGGCTACTAGACTGCCTGCACCCTTTCAGGTTAAACCAAAGACAGCAAGAAAAAACAGCTTAAATGGAAAGACAAGAGAGGCCGCGTACTGCTGTGCAAACACAAATCAAACCAAATAATATAAGCTACTGAGGATTATAACAGGAGGATAATGAAAACAAAGTGACAAAAAGCGATTCATATTTCATTAGCTCCAAATAACAAATGGCTTTTCTGAGGGATAAGCCTCAAATCTCTGCAATGCCAAGGCTTTTATTTGACTGCTGAGTGGACTGTTTCAGTGGCGCCTGGCTGTTAAATACATTTTTCCTCCCCTTTGAATATGATATGTATAATTTATTGTGTGCACACTGTGCTAGAAAAGTAGCTGCCTACTGAAATGTTCATTGAGACAACTGGTCTAAAATTGGCCAGCAGACATGCGGAACAGGAACAGGAACAGCAACAGTGCTGTGTGGCTAGTAGAGTTTCTATAGCAACTGCAGTCGTCCATTTCACCACCTCTCTGCCGTCAGAGAATTCACTTTCTCTCTCTCACTGCGTTTTCTGTGGTCGTGACAAGAGAGAAATTCCACGTAAGGGAATTAAACTTCATCTGGGATTCAGCTCCACTCACAGTTGGACAAACAGAAAACACACACATCACACAGGAAAACACAGATGGGAAATGAAAGGAATACAGAATGCACAAGCGCTCATTCACGCACAAAAACCAAGGGAAGAAATCACAGCCTAAAAGAACTCTCATGTACAGTTAAGAGATGAACAACAAGAAAGCAAAAGCTGGGATGAAGGTGCAAGATAGGCAGACAAAGGGATAACAAGTAATTAGCCTGCGGCTCTAAGTTGAATTCATCCACCTGCTACCTCTTTATGCATCTCTGGCTGTTCTTTCTTAACACACCTAATAAAATTTAAACACACCCTCTCTTCATCTCTTGGTTTTTTACTTGCTCTACCTTCCAACCCCCCCATCATCCTCTCTTCCATCTATCCGTCTCTGCTAAAATGGCTGACCTGGAAAACCCTGACCCTCAGCAAAAATTGCTCCTTTCCTGCAGTGTGGCTGAACATGCAGACACTAACAAACATGTGTGTAGCTCCCTTTTCCATCACACACACACACACACACACACACACACACACACACACACACACACACACAAATATCTGCACAGATGCATAGTACGAAGATAAGTTGAATAAGAGATCACAATAACATGGAGTAACATGACAAAGGTAGTGAAAAATAGGAACATTAAAAGCCATTACAGTCATTACAGTCCACACGCACGCGCACATACACCCCGAGGAGGAAGAGGGAGGGGGAGGAGTTAGGTGAGATGGAGGATCACTTACTGGCTGTACAGTTTATCCTGATACAGTCTGGAGGGAGAGCAGAGCAGAGGGTTAATGCTGCACACATAGACATACTATCTACGCCCTGGGGACGCACACATCGACACACCGTGCACATACTGTATATGTGCAAACATGCGTGAACACACTGCTGAGAAAACACACTCTCCTCTGTCAGAGAGCCATACGACGGACTTTGTATTTTCCTGTAACAGTGTGCTGCAAATGCAATTATAACATAGTTTTAAATTTTAGTAATATTAAAGAAAAACCTGGATTTTTAATACGACTGCGTTAAAAATATTTGTGTGTGACAACCTGATCAATGCGCTTACTTGCTGCTCTAGCCTGAGCGACACTTTCAGTCACCAATCGACAGCAATGGGAGACTGATATGGGTCGTGTGCTTCAGTCTGTCTAGTGACAACGAACACATCCCAATGATTTAGTCGCTCAACCAGAGCACAAATCTCTGAAAATGTTTGGAAAATTGAGCCTGCTTTACCCACTGTGCCTCGGTGTGTCATGTGGCGTCAACCACAGAAAGGACGTAGCTGCAGACAACCAGAGACCAACACATGCACCCCTCTGCAAAGAAGTGTGTGAGTGGACTTGTGAATGTGTCTGAATTCATGTAAGAGTGTGCGACTGTGAAGGAGTGAGGCTGAAAATGAACAATCAAACAGCTGGTGTTATGTGTGGAGTAAACAATTTGAATGTGCTTGGACAGATTGCGAGTCTTTGTATTGATTATTGAAAATGTTGGGGATGCACAGGTCTGCTGGGAGTGAGCAGAGAATGCAGCTTGAGGCTTTACCCTCTGTTCAACACAAAAACCTACAACTGTCTATGTTTGCATGTGCATGCATAGATAATCTGTGTGTGCACAAAACAAATGCTAAAATGTATGTACCAAAGTCAGTAAAAACCTGCCTTGAAAATGCAGATTGACTTTAAGTACACAAGAATTATCTGGGAGAAAAAGTTTAAGTGTCATTTTACAAGGAAGAGAAAATTATTCATCTACATTTTGACATTTCCAGGCAACAAATAGCCAAGACGCCAGGATCAGCTGCATTCCCCTGACAGGTAATAAAATAATGTTTGTAATTTTACATTTTTGTGTGCATTGGTGTACCTAGGTTGACAGTGAGTCGAACACGGCCCCCATCCAGCTCCAGACGAAGGGTGTCGGCGGAGTTACGGGATGTGGTTGCCATTAGAATGCCATAGGCCCGCTGGGAGCGAAAGCGTAGCGAGACGTCCTCTGCCTCAGTGTGCATCGCCACAGGCAACTGCACCTTCATAAACTTACTGCCATCATAAGAGAGGATGGTGGCATCTATACAATAAGCACAGAGAACGACAGATGGGAAAGGGATGGTAGAGGAAAGGAGAATGTGAGAGAAAGGCAGAGGAAGATGGTGGAAGAGAGAGAGGTGGGTTGAAATAGAAAAGAAGAAGGATGATTGACAGGGAAGAAAACATGTGAGGTGGGAGAAAATAAAACTACTTTGACAATGAGTGAATCAGATTCAAACATGACAAAGTACAGGGAGGCACCTTGTTCTCTGCCATGACATGCTGCGACTCAAAACTGGCTTCCTACGAAAATATCTCATCATCTTCCGCCCCTAATTCATCATCACTCCCTCACCTTAGAGAAGAGGGTGCAAAAATAGCCGCAGCTGGTTGGCAGGCTCTGTTATTCGGTTAAATCAGAATGCACGGTGGTGACTGTGTTAGCCACTGTCGCTGACATCCCAGGCCCTGGAGTCATAATGTAACAAGCTCAGGTGATCCCACTTTAATGCCTTTGCATACTCATTTACATTTTCATAATCTTCTCTCCTTGCCACCTGCTGGGGCCAATCCCCAACCTGCTAAACTGTTTACCTCAGGGAACCCTGTTTTTATTGGCCAATTACATACAGAACTAAACACACTCTCTATGCCTCTGTCTTTATCTGTCCTTTTTTCCTTTTTTCCTATATCTCCTCACACAATTCTTTCGTTTTCGCTCACCCTGTTTCTGTGGGAGACGGTTAAAGCCGAGGCAAATACAAGAGAACAGGAAGGGAGAAAGGCGTCATGAATACTGATGAGCTGAGAAGGAGGGAAATAGAGAGATAGTGCATGTGTGTGTGTGTTTTTGTGTGTGTGTGTGTGTGCATGTCAGAATAAGTGAGTGAATTTAAGTGTGAACAGAGGAGGGTTTAGTAAAGTGAGAACCGGGGGGGGGGGGGGGGGGGGGGTAAGGACAGAGCACGAAAGAGAAAAAGGAAAGAGAGGCAGCAAAGCTCTTGGCTAAAATGCAAATGAACCCTCATTAACTTGAGGAAAAAAGAAGGTGGTTGGCCTGTTATATCACAGATAACATAACTAACAGCTTCACATACAGCCGCTCAGGCGCACACACGTGCATGCATTTTTGATAAGTGAGACAGCTGACTACATTTTCCTCACCGCAGCACCTGACTCACTACCAGGCAAAAAGAGGTTGGTGAGCTGGTGAGAAGGAAGTACGCAAGCTTCATTGTCAAGAAAAGACAAAGAAAATGACAGCTGCCTGTGCCAGGATTTGATTCCTGTTGACTTCACCACAAAGACAATAACTGCAGACTAAGTAAAGGATGAGGTCAAAAGGATGAGATCATTCTTTATATTTTTTCTATGCCAATGGCATAATTGAAAGATCCAAACTAGCCTTTATCTCTGAACCTTTTCTAACTGCATTATCCTGTCCTGTCCTACCCTCTGATATAAGCTCTGTGGTTTCAACTAAATATGGGCAACAGCCTGCAAATGTTTCAGGCTGTAAAGGTTAAGTGAATACGGCTGCAAAAGCAATAGAAAAATAGTTTTTAAATTGATGAATAATTTCATTCAAAGTAAACAGAAAAATGTATTTAAACAATATTTACTGTGGCAACATGATGGCAGCTATGTCAGTTCTCATTTGGACATTTTAATATTTGGATTTAGAACTTTTTCACAATTCTTTTCAATGTAAGATAAAAATACATGTAGTTCTTGGTGGAACAACCTTGTGAGGTGAAGCCACAAGGTGGAACTTCTTTACAGTTAGGACTCAATAGGGAATGATTTCAAAACATGAATGGCTCCACTTGACTTGAATTCGCAAAGTTTGAACTACTCCCACAAGGTAACAAGTAATTTAATGTTGTCCAGTAATTATTATAGTTCCATTAGCTATTCACACCTCTCTGGTGGAATTTGTGCTGGTAAAATTTAAGAATAATTTATGATTTATTAAAGCTCAAAACGAACATTTTTTTCCATTCAGGTTTCAGGTATCACTTTTCTTCTCCACACGTGTTCAAATATGATCATTTCTTCCTGACAACATTGTGAAAACACCTAACAAATAAATAAATAAAACAAATAAATTGGAAGGAGAAAAAATATCAACAAATGTCAACCCAGCAAATGTTTTTCTGATAAAATTAAGCAAGCCAATTTTACATTTTTACAAAAAATGTTTGATCTCTTTTCTACAAATATGTGAATGTGTGTTTTTGCTCTTTTTGTGGAGCTGCTAATGACACTTTTATGCACTAATTTATAAATTGTAAACGTACATGTACAATGTCGCCTAACACGAATATAAGATTAATTCTTTTGTCAGAATCATTTCACTGTTTTAATTAAACTTAACTCAGTCCATTAATCAATTCCCTTTGCAATGCAAATAATCCAAAAGTTTTCCAATTAATTATTACTAAAATAAATGTCACAAAAGTCCCTGAAATAAAATCAAAACGTCTATGTTAATGTTTGCCCAAGTCTATAATCCATCCATTAGGTAAACTCACTTCCTCCTCTTCAGGGTCATGAAGGTCTGCTGGAGCCGATAGGTCTATAATGATTTGTTTGAATTTCAAAAATATGTGTTATTTATTTATACATTTTTCATACCAGCTTCATCTTGTTCAGGGTCACAGGCAGGGTAGACCCTGGACGAATACTATAATGTTTATTTATTTGTATATTTAGTTTGAAAATGTACTTTATAGCTCTCTTACATTATATTTTTATTCTTTCTGTTCCTGACATGGTTTCTTCCATAAATACTAAGAGTCTGTTTGAATTGTATTTTGTATGCAATTTACTCATATGTCATTTTCTTTCAAATGTGACTTGTTAAATTGATGCATCAAAAAAAGTAAGATGAATCCTGAGATATGTTATATCAAAATAAAATTAATCTCATAGTCAAAGCACAACAATCATCTTTGTTCATTAAGGAGAGGGGAGGAACATAGATGAGAGTGAGAGAATAAGGGAGGAAAAAAGGGATGGAGAAACCGCAGGTAGAAGGCATAAACACGGCCAATCGCGTTCTCCATCTGCTTCTCCATCTGTGCTTCCTTTAATCTACCGAACCACCACTTATTGACCCTTCAATGCACACAGAAAGATATAGAAAGGAAGACAGAGCTAAGAAAAATGGAAACAGGGAAAACTGTGGATGTTTGTCCTCTGAAATAAAGCATTTTCATATCAGCTCCTTTCAGAAAGTGTATGTGCATCTGTGTGTGTACTGTATATCTGCTGTTAGATGATAGTACAATCATCACTCGAGACGCATCAGCAGTAGTGACACAAACAACATTTCTTCTTGTTGTTGTCTGACTCCATCTCGCTTCTTTCAACAGGCCTGTATCAGTCTGCCTGCCAATCCTTCCTACTTACCATTTCTATTTCAATCTGACTTCATACCTTTTCTCATAACCCCCTCCCTCTCTCTGCCATATTTTCTATTCCCATCTCCCATTCCTCCTCTTCTCGTCTCATGCTGTCATATGGTGGTTCCGACCCGGTGAATCCGACCTCCTCTTTCACAGCTTCTGCTCCTTGCTTTCTGCACATTTCCTTTCTTATCGATTGCCAGTATCTTCATCTACAGCAGTCCAATAGTCCTGTCTGCAGCACTGATTTCTCTCATCTTCTCTCTTTCACCTTTGTTCCTCTGCTCCCACCTGTACCTGCATTTTACTACTCTTCCTTTTATTTGACAAAGGAATTTTTAATTCAAAAAGCCAAAAATATAGAACCATTATTTTTGTTGCAGAGTTTTCTATTTTCATTCTTGGCCTTATTTTCAATCTACCTATCACCTGCTATCATTTTTCCCTTTTCAGCCTTCCATCCACATGTAATGATGTAGTTCAGGGTAAACCTATATAAGCTCAGTTTCATCTTTTTTTATTTGAATAAGATATTCGTCACATTCTTATCTAACATAAATTTTTATGGGTCTATTTATACTGCATCGGTGTAAGTACTGCCATGCTGCTGTAATCTGTTAGGAGGGAGCTTTTAAAGGAAGTGCAGCATAAATCAAATATATAATGAATAAAATTTTACTAGGAATTATAACTGATGAGCATAATATATTTTCAGTAGTTGCTGGAGTTATTCAGTCTTTCCACCCTACATCATCTGTCTTTTGTCACTCAATCCTTTGACATTACTCAGTGTTGTCGAGACAAAAAGCAAATGACAAAGCTGTCATTATGACTGTATTTAACCTTATAACGTTTTAGAAATGTTCACCAAAAGTTGCTATTTAATAACTGTTTATAGTCAGCCTTCTCATCTCTGCTGTGAAAATGAGTCACTGTCATCTCTCCACATTCCAACTCAGTCAGCCAATAGTCCAGTTCAAGTGTTATTTTTGCTCTTTTTGTTTCTAACCTCCTACACAGTCATTCTCACCTCTCTCACAGGAACGGCCCAGGTAGCCCGTCCCGGAGCAGTCGCAGACGTAACGATTCCAGCCCTCCCTGCAGATGCCGTTGTGCTGGCAGGGGTTGGACAGGCACTGCTTTGGTGGCTCTCTGGAGCATGAGGGCTTGACCCCCACCGCCCTCTGAGTCTCAGCTAGTCGTCGGATGTCTTTGCTCTGCCCGTCCACAAACAGGTCTCTGATGCAGCCTACGTAACCGTAGTTCAATAGGGCAGTCCAAACCTGAAGAACAGTTCATCGTCACTGAGTTGTACTTTTGAGGTAATCAATGATACGCTGCAGTGCTTGGTGTTAAAAACAGTTAAAAAGCAGATGGTCTTATGTTTGACTTTTAAAAGATTTTGTTTTCTAGCATAAATCAACCATGTGCTTGAACAGCCAATGTTTGAAACCAATGTTTTCTGCAGCGCCAGTGGGTCGGATCAGTCTCATTTCAAATCTGAATTTTTTAGCCCCTGACGTGTTCTTCTGAGGCTTTACTGTAGAAAAGGTACCAACACACACAAGTTACAGTAGATCGTTACATTGAGCATGTGATAATGGACGAGGTTAAGTGCACCCTGGACAGGTTGCCAGTCCATCAAAGGGCCACTCAGACTCAACTTTCCACCCTAAAATTCACACTTAAGGTCAATTTAGAATCACCAGTCAACCTTAAATATATATTTTCCCAGAGAAAACCTACAGTCATAGTGAGTCGTGAAATACATCAGAAATGATCATAAACTCCATTTTGTATTTCCAAATGCACAGTAAAGTGCCTCTGCTGCATACTAAAGTTCAGTACATTACATCTTTTTCTGTATTCTGTCGGTTTGCTTTACAAAGTTTCACCAGAAATCTCCTTTTAAGGGATTATTTTTGAAAATGTTAATCTGATCCATGCATTTTTACACTTTGTACTCTGCTTCACCCACCAGCTGCTGCTGTAAAGCAACAAATGATGCTATCTGAGAATGGGACAAACATTTTTCTTTGAATGTGACTAAAAGGATGGAAGGATATCGCTAGTAATTTCATTTTAATCAAGTAATCGTATTTTCTTTTTTTTGTTGCTCTCATATCAATCACAGTATTGCACAAGACACATAACATCAACACAGTGACCTCTGTAGGGAAGATGAGTCCTGCACGATCCTCTGGTAGTCCTCCGAGGTATAAGGTATCATCCAGATCCAGGATCTCACTGTCTCCTGGGGCTGTGTACGCGGTTCTCACACTATTCACAGAGATGGTTCCTGAATACATCAAAACAACCTTAGTAATCATTATGACCTTCAGGATGAACATTCTCAACAACATCACTATTGCGACCACCACCATCATAATCCTTTCTTCTTTGTAAAACTCCGTGTCATCACTACTGCCACACATCATTGTTATAATTAGAGGCAACTGAAATCCATAATTACACAGGCGTAGGTCATCAGGTAATGTCTTTGAAATAAAGTAAGGCAGCATTTTTTTCCCTTGGTTGTTAGTGGGTAAAAATTCATAAATTCTTTAATGACCTTTCAGTTTATTGTAATTCACGGGGTGTGCAGCGACTTGTGCAGCGACTTGTGTGTATTTTCTGGCTTCAGAAAAAGACTGGAGACTTGAGCCACTCAAGTGAAGTAGTAGTATGAAACATCAAATAAGAATAGAACATGGGACAAATATGTTAAAAAGAACATCCCAGTCTAGGAAAAAAGCAGTCTTTGAGTGCATCCAATAGGAACAAGATTTTAGTGCATGTGAAGCTAAAATACCTACACGAAGCTGGTGGGAAGGGGCGACAACAAAGACGGGAGTATGGGGAGCAGCAGCGGGGAAGGGTGTACTGTCAACTTATGCCCTTTGCTCGTTTGTGTCTCTCCTTTTTTTGCCCTCCCTTGATTTCTGCCAACACCAGCTGGTTTAGAAGTGCTACATTCAATATGTTATCACCAATAAATCGTTAATAAATCTATTTTTAGACACTTGTACAATTACAGTAAGCAAACAAGACTCCCATTGAGAAGACTGGCAGGCTTTACTGAGGGCTTTTATACTATAATTAACAGAGTTAGAACTATAATGATATAAGTACTAGACTACTGTAAATACTGGAAATAACTAAGCAGAAACGTGTACATTATTCTACAGCATATTAATGACTGCACTTGGTATGGTGTAAAAAGAAGACTAATGCATGGTTTAGATGTATCTACATATCTAGGAACAGTATTTTTGACAAGTATGGGTTTCTGCAAATTTAGTCACACAAGAATGTCTTGCTGAAAGAAAAACAAACTCCTAAAAGCATTATATGATGCATATAAACCTGACAATGATGCTACATTTTGCCAAAAAATAATTTAACATATATACGATATATAACAAACAGTAAAAATGAAAAATTAAAGACAGCTTAATTTTAAATTATGTGTAAACATCTTGACATACAATAACTCATCATCCAGCTCTTTCTTGTAAATATTTGCAGTCATGGTTAGCACCAAAATAAAGTAAATGCATAGTATACCCGAGCGTCCATCTCTCTGGAAGTCAACATGATACCACTCCCCATCGTTGACCTTTCTGTCAATGGCCTTAGTCTTGGTGGTTCCAGAGCCCATGTCCAGCAGCAGGTACAGGTGCCCATCCAGCATCTCAATGGCAAAAAAATCCACCTGTATAATCAACAGACACAACATCGCTATTCTGGTAAATATTAGGATATTGAATACATATAATAAAATCGTGACAAATAAACTGCTGGAATAGGAGTCTTTGTGCAGTGTTATTACATTTGACTATAAGTGTGTACAGTCTGTACCATATACAGTCAAATGTTCTTGAGCCCCTCCCAGTGCCACTATCAGCATTATTGTCTTTAAAGGGAATGGAGACTTCTAGTTTGCTTAATATGGTTCTGTCTGGGTCAGTTAAAATAAATACATAAAATTAAAAATAGAAAATTCTATACTTTGATACAGACTGCACTTATGATTTTTCAACCTGTTTAGGTTCTTCAAAATATATAACAATGTGATTCTTATTCACACACACACACACACACACACACACACACACACACACACACACACACACACACACACACACACACACACACACACACACACACACACAATCATATAGCATTTAATTTGCCATGAATGCAGTCTATATTTAAAACGTGTTTCTTTTTTCTACAATCACACCGATGAACATATCAAGTGCCATATGGAGTTCGGAGTCTTGCCCAAAGGCACTTTAACACATAGGCAACATTCTCACTGGCATACATTCAGTTCATCCACTGATACAGGGCTGCTTCACGACTTCATATTTTACAGAAGGAAATTATCTACGTTTAATTAAGTGACAAAAATACAGAGCCCCTTAGGGGGAAAAGGGGAGATTTTTTTCTTTTGTGTTCTCTCGCAATACTTTGCATAACCTTGCATTAAGTTTTGATTTCCCTCGCAATAGTTTTGGCGTTCCCTCGCAAAAATGATGTGGGATATTTGCTTGTTAGTTTATGCAGCACCGTGGACACAATAATGGAGCACCCTTGGGAAATGTTTACAGAGTTTTGTTTTAAATTGGTCTGCAATACAAAGATAGTCAAACTGTGCTGCTGAGAGGCATGGGTTTCATACCAGTTTTAGACATTTGAAAAGAGTGCTAAAATTAAGTGGACGCAGCTGTTACAAGCACTACTTAGACCTTGCGGTACTAAATGACAGTGCTGCATGACCCGCAAACCTTCTTGCGAGAGAACTCAAAAACATTGTGAGAGAACACAAACATTATTTGGAGGTAATGCAAAAGAATAAAATCTCCCCATCTCACCTGGGGTCTCCATACAAACACTAATCTTGATAGGAGTACAATAACATTAGAGCTTGACATACGTTATTACAATATATCCATAAGTGGTAACTTGTAGCCTAAAGATAGTGATCGTCCCTTGGCTTCTCCTCAACTGTCATGGTGTCATTATTGAGTTAGTGTTTGTGCACCTTATTCAAATATTTTAGCAGCTGATTATTGGAATTCATCATGTATTACTCAGGATAACTGACTTCAGGGAAGATCTTAGATTTATATGTTACAACCTTGTCATAAATTGAATTTGTTGAATAAAGAGCTTTGTTTACTTTGCAGAATATCCTTTACTTAAGTAAACGTACCCATAAAGTGATGTAAATATTCTGAATTACAAGACTGACCTCTTACAAGTATGGGCCAGTTATAAAGTTATCATTATAAATACTTATTCTAAGCCTATAAGTCAGAAATCTTATTCCATTTAAATGATAAGAGTGGCCATGAACTCTGCCTTGTATCTACTGACAGTAGTTTCAATGGCATTGTAGTAGTAGTCAACTTGTACAGATTTGCAACAAGTTAGCAGGAAATCAGACTTAGATGCCAGTACAAACAGCCCTTTTTAAACACTTTATACTTTAAACTGTAATATTACTTCGATCTGTGTGTAGGGACTCTAGTCATATTATCACTTAGGTGGAATAGCATTTTTGAGTTTTGAAAGAAGCTTAAAATAGCAGTTTATTTTGATGAGGCTCCACTGCCCGAAGTGCAAACCTTCATTGCCATTTTGTTGCAAACACATATTCTGTTGTCACTCAAAGCTGGTTCAGTTCACACTGTTTTGGTTCCTAACAAATGTTTACACCTAAAAAAGACACAGAGGGTTGATTTAACTCAGGAATATTCCTTTAAGCAAACATTTTAGTGTCAAAATGGTGTATAAAGGTAAGTTTGGTCTTTCTGGCTGATTTTGTACTGAATTATCATGGCATCATATTACGGTAATAATGAAGATATAATGATGTGTAAAACAACATGTTTTTGAGGTTGAAGCTATTTCAAGGTTCTTTGTATAAATTCACAGGACAGCGATTTCTTTTGCCGTCAGATCTGTAACAATATATATTTTAATTGTAAATAGTTACCACTTGGAGGTGAGTTTTCAAATAATCACCATCAAGTAAAGGGTAAAGGAGGTTTAGACCAGCTTGGTTTTTCAACCATCTCCAACATAGCTTCTTTAACATTTCGAAGAAGGCTAGGGACATTGAATCTAAATGAGCCATGTTCTGGGTGTCCATCGCTGATGAGGCGGTACGTGGTTGTGGTGTACACCACCTAAAGAGGAAGTGAGCTAAAGAAGTGGTGGCATGTTCCAACTACAGGGAGTCCACACTTCTTATCCTCTCTGTGAGAGTTTATGTCAAGGTGTTTAAAATAAGAAAACTAATCTTGCAGGGGAAGGCAATGACAGGTCTTTGTCTGACATTGGTCTGCATGCATCACATGGTCTTCTTAAAAATGTTTAAATGTGTTCACACTGTAAGTTGTTAATATGAACAGGGCCCTTTAAAACAAAGGCGAGTGGCACTATCCTATATATGGGATTTAATTATCCTTTGTTGCCTCGGCTGTGGAGTTTAATATTCTGTTAAAATAACACAGAAACCCTCAGAAGAAGGCTCCTTTATACTCTGGAATATAAAAGGAGTTTTTGCAGCAATTGTCAGATGGGCTCTTGTTAGCACGCTTTGAGGGGAAAATGTTCTGAACAGAAGCGTCTGAAAGGGTTATATTTGGACAAGATATCTCAAAGACAAATCTCTCATATTATTCATGTTTCACCTTGACAGTTGGAGGGGTTCGTGGGTCCTTGCGTTGCTGCTGTCGGGGTTTCCCATGACTGAACAGCATCAAGCCGTTCGGCTCTGTTGTCCTGAAGTCAAACGAGATGGATCCTGCCTTCTTTGCTGTCCACTTGCTCAGAGCCACATAAGACTCTGGGGTGTCAAAGGTCACTGGGTCCAGCGTTGCTACACTCTCACATTTAAAGGACACCACGCCACTCACCTGGGACAGACACAGGAAAAATAAATATTTAGACGTTCCCGTATGTATAGTTCAAGTTGTTAAATCACTGCAGAGAAAACCAAGGTCAAAATGGTTCTCTTGTAGTCTGAGACCGAAACAAATCCAGCCGCCAGCTCGGAACTACTAAAAGACAGGAATGTATGTCAAACTCTGAGAAATATAATCCAATTAATTTGAAATCCTTACAGTTTAAACCTCACAGGACCCGACAATAAGTTGTGATATAAAAAGGTTCTTGTGTTCTGTGTGTGTATAAGGATAATGCATGGTCTAATAAAGTTGATCACACTTCAAAGTACTTACCTTCATCTTTGGGTCTCCCTGTTTAGCCAGTCTAGACAACTCCAATCGCACGTCATTGTTTTTGTACACCACCTTCAGGGGAAAGGTGTGGACAGGACACAAATTAATCTTGAAAATCCTTTAGCTTCAACAAGATAAAACCAGATCAATATACTTTGGGTGTGCAACACAATAGGTTTGAATTATAAAAAAAAGTAAATAAAAAAACCAAAGAACAAAACTTGAATGAATGAAGCTTTTTCCATGTCACAGAGAGAAAAATTGTGAAGATGTAGAGGCCAGATATTTTAAATCCAACCAAAAATCTTTCAACTAAGGGAACCATTTTTGAATACATTTCGTGTTTTATTTTTATTTATCTAAAAGATGAAACCTTTTGAGCAATGAGCCCTTCCAGCCTTCTCTTCTGAAACATCCTAGTTGACCCTGCCACTTGCATGCTTGCTTTTACACTTTTTATCCTCTTTGCTTTACTGTTTCTCGCTTTCCTTGCCATGACACATGCCAGGTTTATAACTGAGCAGCGTAAGTGTGAAGAGTGTGGTTGTGCTGAGCATCTTAATGCCGAGAGATACAAGCACACACAGGCTTTGCTTTATTATTCCTTGTACAACCTGTGAGAGACAACACTGGTCTTCTGCATTGGTTTTACATCTACTTTTTACTCTTTTTCAAAGGAATGGCTGTTCAGCATAGAAGGTGAATGCTGAATATAGTAATTCCTGCAAACTGGCATTAGTATGTGGGTGCGTATTAGTGTGCTTGTGCTGCATCAAATGCACAAAACTGTTACAGCCATGATCGTTCATGTGTGTGATTCACTGCATAGCTCTTAATTTACTCACACGGATTATCATATCATTGTATTAAAAATGTAAATGTGTCAACAGAGGGTTCACTTTGACTGTGGCAGCCTTGTTTCAACACCATCAGTCTTAATGAAGCAACACAGAGTGCATTCACTAGCGATACAGACAGCTCTCTGTTTGGCACATCATCTGTCGGCTTGTTTGGCTGTTTATTTACGCCTCTGTGTGAGTCTGTGAGTGAAAGAGCAACTCAGACAGGTTGTGTATGTGACAAGTATGAGTAAGAATGGATAGCTTTGCGGTATCAAGTGCATTCCAGTGCTGTGTATTCATGGATGTTTTTTTTTCCCTGCTTGATAAAATTAAGTGTCTGTGTTTAAATGGGGATATTTGTGCATTATTACTCACGTATGCACATGCACACGTACGTATATGCAGACTATAATTGTATATAAGTGTATGAGCATGTGTATTAGTGTGTTCTCTCATCTGTCTGCCTTCGCTGCTGCAGTGCTGTGGCCCATTTCAAGCAGAGCGGATGGATGGAGCATCTCTGTGGCGTAGCTAATTAGCATGTTAGTGCTTAGTGCTGTATCTACTCCCTCAACGACACTCATCACTGATTCCGTCTGATGCTGGAGAGGATGTGTGTATCTGGGACTGTTTTGTGCGAGTCTGCCAAATGGAAACATTTGTGTGTGTGTGTGTGTATCTGTACATTTTAACAAAAATGTGTGTAAAATATTTCCATGATGCGTGACAGAAAGGAAAGGAGGAAAGAAAAAATGTCTAAGAAAAAAGAGGGATCGGGAGAAAACAAATGATTGCAGGCTGAGAGTATGAAATAACCCAGCCAAGATTTGTGTGGAGGCCCATCTGAGATATATGGGTTGAAAATGGGGTCCCATATAGGACTGTTCATTGGTTCCATATTGGTCCCATGTGAACTCCTGATTTGGGTTCAGTTTTGTGGTTGATCCAAGAGGGAATCAGATAAGACACCCATTCATCCATCTTTTATACCCACTTAATGCTGTATAGGGTCACGGGGTCTGCTGGCAAAATATCCCAGCTCATTATAGGTGAAAGGCAGAGGTACACCCTGGACTGGACGCCAGTCCATCGCAGGGCCACACATATAGACAAACAACCATGCACGAGCTCACACCTATAGGCAATTTAGAATTCTCAATCAACCTAACATTCATTTTTTGGACTGTAGGAAGAAGTCAGAGTACCCGGAGAAAAGCCATGCAAGCATGAGGAGAACATGTAAACTCCACACTGAAAGACTCCTGCCAGGCCTGGAGTCGAACCGCGAACCTTCTGTGAGGCAGCAGTCATAACCACTAAAATTCATACACCCCTGACCATTAAGACATGACTGTGCATGATGTATATAGATCAGTAGTAACTCTGTAAATTACTATAAAATTTCCAAATCCAAGCTGAGTTTTTTTTCCCCTTTTGAATATATCAGAAAAAGTTGGGCCCTTCTATAATCACGGTCTACGCTTGTTAAGCATCGAGACCATTACATTCACATTAGCTCGTTGTGCCAGCTAATGTGGCAGCAACCAGACTGTGCACGTTCCAATAGGAGCTTTAAATAAACCACAATAAGAGTTCCAGTTGTTAATAAAGATAAAGAAAGGGCGAGCTCCCGAACAAGTCTTTCAGCGGGTGAACAAGGTAACAAATGAGAAAATTCAATGCTTACTTTAAGATGATGGTGATAGATGCTACTGATACACAACTACCAAGCATAAAGAGTGGTATCATACAATCTAATGCACAGCGATTGTGAGCCTAAAAACAGTAAAATACAAACATCAACAGTAAAATAAATATTTAAAAAAAAATCAAAGAACCTGGCCGCTTCCGTGAGACTATATGACTGAAAAATGAAAAAGGGACTGACTGTCCATCACTTGAGCTATTACTCAGCTGAGGGCTTTGGAAATCACCAGAGAGTTGAACACACTCTCAGTGAGTTTAAAACCAGCCTCAGCTGGTGCAGATGAATCACTTTGACTGTGATGTGGGACATGTCTCACCAGTGGTTGATCTGGGATTTTTTTTTTGAGGCAAGAGGCCACATTTCTCAGTCCAAAATCCTATCACAAAATCCCTTTTCGGTAAGGCATAGAGTATATATAATTTCACCAGTCACACCTTGTTCAAACACTACAAAGGGCTTGTTCAGCAAAACTCCTTCCCAATTTTTCATTTATTTTTCATGTGCATAGAAAAAATACTGTTAACACACGCACAGAGACTGTCTCGTCTGGTGCTTGCCCAGAGAATTTGGAGAAAAGCTGATGTCTTTTATTCACTATTTCGCTGGCATACGGAAACACACTCATACTTGGATTAAAAAAAAAATACTCTGCTAACACAAGATCTGGTGCTCATCCATTATTTTCCCAAAAGACAGGTTTTGAAAAAAGGGATGTCACCCTTTAGGCAGGGTCATCTTATACTCTAGTCAGTCCAGTAATCACTTTTTTTTTTTTCAACCATATCGTCCACCAGAGTAAGCTCTCTGTGTGTTTGCATATCCACATGATCTGCCGTTGGTCCCACCTCTTTCAGACAGCCCATGAAGTTATTGCTAACAGGAGAACCAGGCA
Organism: Xenentodon cancila; assembly: GCA_014839995.1. Lineage (NCBI taxonomy): Eukaryota > Metazoa > Chordata > Actinopteri > Beloniformes > Belonidae > Xenentodon > Xenentodon cancila. The sequence goes on from CM026218.1 coordinate 10,017,033, forward strand.
GGTCAGCGGTGCTGGGGCTCCCTCCCACGTAGAAGAAGTCATCGGAGCCCAGCATCGTGTAGTCCTCCTGGGTGTAACCCGTTGTGGTCAGGATTCCGTCCACAGAGATCGTCACCTACACAACAAAGCACAGGGAAAGGACACGCTATATACTCACACCAAAGGCAGCGCTAAGCACTAGCTAGGCGCTGACCAGCCAAATTAGCCCCCATTATTCTGGTAACCAATGTATATGCTTTCTGGTGGGGATTTGTTTGGCCTGATTGGTTTGGGAATTGGACAGCTGTGCTGGTGTTGGGACTTTGAGTTGGTGCTGTTGGATCAGTGCTAACTGTGAAATGTAACAGGATAGTGCTGATTCTAGACTTCACTGGTATTTCTGGGATTAGAAATATGTTGCTACACGCTGCTAAGTCCCTCTCACTCTCACTATCACTCATTCTCCCTGAAGTTTGCAGCAGACTCAGTCCCATCTACCACCTGTGTACTCTGGGGTTCAACTTACATACTCTGCCATTTTCAACCTATAAATAATAGTCTGCTGTGAAGAACGGTGACTCGATTCTGCGTGAAACTTGAAGCTTCACATCCTCCATTGGTGGCTTGTAACTTTTCTGTCATACTGTGACTGCATGGTACTAACTCCATAAAACAGACTAACCATCCTGGTTTGTGCAGCACTGCAGAAAAAAGATAGCCGCCCGTTACCATTAAAAGTTTTTCACATTTTTATTTTTTTTAATGCCTCTCAGACTCTAAGCGGCTTTAAAGCTGAGGTAGAAAATGCAATTTGATTTACTTCCAAGTATAAAAACACCAGCATTCCTAAATGCTTTACCTGCAGTGACACTGCCGCTTCTATAATTTAATCAGCCCATTCTGCTGTTTAACGGCCTGTACAGGGGCTTTTAACTGTCACTGAGATCCAGTGCTGTCACATGTAACTTGCAATTAGTAGTCCATTATCACTAAGATATCCTCCAGTACATTACTGACCATGTTCAACTGCCCATAGAGGTCGAGAGCACATTACTTTCCCACTACAATACAGTTCCCTCTCACTGTTTAGCATTGCCAGGCAAACTTGCCCAGCCACATGTTAGTAAGTTTCCACAGGCATCTTCGTGCTTTGCAGTAGATGTTAGTACTATTTACTTGTTAGTAGTTGTTAGTTGTAGCAATGTTGGCAGCCAAAGTAGTGTTGCTCGTGTCAGGCCAAGCTGTGTTGGGTTGCTGAGGTTAGGGTTAATGACTTCAATGCTGTTAGTAGTTGTGATGATGTTATGTTATTGTGCTGTTAGGGTGAGTTGTGATGAAGGTGTTAGTTTTTATGGTCTTGGGGGGGGTTTGTTGGATCAGCGAGTCTGAATGAGACAAGCAAAAAGATGTTGATGCTCACACACACACACACACAGGTGTTAAGATGAGCTACAGATCAATCCACACACACATACACACACAAATATATAAACATGCAGCCTGTTCCTCTCTTTGCATGCAACCACTGACAACGAGGACACAGCAGACTAAAAAAAATGTACCACAAAAGGACGCAATGAGTCAGAGGCACCATGGAGAACGTGCAGTGGCAGAGTGTGGGACGAAAAATCAAAAGAACGATAAAAAGAAGGATAGGAAGAACCTCTCTATCTAAGTTATGACCAATCAGAGAGGGGAAGGGTTTCTGAGTCACGCCATGCAAGGAGGGTAGGGCTCGATATTTGCGTGCAGGTGAGGGATGAGCCAATCTGTGCACGCCTACATGTCTATCATAGAGTGATGTGGTGAAAAAAAACATCAAAGATAGGGGGGGAAAGAATTTTAAATCAAAAAGAAAAAAAAAAGTGGTTGGCAACGAGGAGAGACAGGGGCTCTTTAAGTGTAAAAGTTTACCAACCGCATTTATCCTTTTATTGGTTTAGATTTCATGTCTATGGTTCAAAAGGAAATAGACACGGGGAAAACCCAAACTAAGAAACAATTAGAATGATATCTACCGAACAATGGAGTTTGTTTACCATAGCGTGTCCAATGCCTGAGTGCTTTGTAGGAGAGGGGGAGAAAGGAAAGCAAAAAACTGTGAACAGAACAACTTTGGGAACAAAAAAAGGAAAGCTAGAAGGCCTCTGGTGAATATAGTAGATTGGTTGGAGTGGATTTGCTAGGAGAAGGGCACAGGTTAGGTTAGTAGAATGAATCATTCCATGGGTGGTGGTTAGTTTCACTAGCAGGTTAGTAAAGTTAGTAGTCAAGTTAGTAGTACAGACAGGCAAACGGTAGAGGTAGGGCACAGGTAGGTTACAAGCACCTGAGTGCTAGTGATCCTCAATGTTTTCTATTTCAATCTCTCTTATTCATTCACACTCACTCATATACACACACTCGAGTGAAAAAGCACTCACCGAGAGCTGAAAGCAGAGCTTATCTGGTGGTTAATTCACTGTAAACTAAGACCAAAACCTCAGGTTTTTTCTTAGTACCACAGCATTGCTGCAGTTGAACATCAAACCACTGATAACAGCTTCTTCTTCATTTAGTTTCTTGCTGCAGACTACAATCGTCTCAACTGCCCCTGGAACAGCTGCAGCTTGTCTGTGGTTCACCAAACTGAAATACACACTGAAGCTAATAGACAAACTATGTTTATTTAAGGAATCTGTCAATTACAGTAGTCAACATCTAAAGTGGATCAAAAATGCACTTACGTGTCATGCAGACATTTTGAAAAACATCCATTCTTAACTTAGGACAACTCTGATTAACTGTTTTGAACAAAATCTAATGATGACTTCTATATTTCTATCTTTCTATCATCTAGTCTACACTGTTTTCCCATTAGCTTTCCGTACAGCTATTTTCTCTTGCCTCTGGTTTCCAACTACCAACCTGGTAGCATTAAAGTCATGGAGCAATGGGCATCAGCGGGATCCATGTCTCAGAAAAAGCTGGTAAGTCAGAAAATAGTCAACAGAATTTACCAGAGGCAACATTTTAAAAAAATTCTAATTAAGTCAATCTAAAACCCCAAAATATTTCATTTAAATTGCTGTAAAACAGATAAAATGCATTAAATACTCATTCTGGGAAGCTGAATGACGCATGTGTGAGGGCATTTTATTCTTAACTTGACAGCTCACTTAAAATAAATTCAGACTGTAATCAATACATTTGTGAACTGTTATTTATTTAATTACTTAAACCCTTCATTTATCACCTATTTGCTGTCTATTAGTCCCTTAATTTTTTCATTTTTAATGCATTTCATGTCCTCTCCTCTTTGCTTAGCCGCTCACTCCTCTGCCTGTTGTGTGGTTACCTGTCTCAGGTTGCGGGTGACTTTGACATCATGCCAAGCGTTGTCGTTGAACTTGCCGTTGACGGGCTCCACCAAGGCCTCGAAGGCCCCAGAGCCGAGGTTAATGACAAGTGACACGGCACCGTTCTTTAGTGCCAGGTTCACGTAGTCAGCTGACTTGCCCGTGTGGAGCATCAGGCCGTTGCGCTGCAACGTCTTGAAGGAGAGGGTGATTTCATCGCTGCTAGACTGGATGGGGCTGGGCGATAAGTCATAACAGAAGTACTCGGAGCCCTTGAAGGTTGCAACATACTCCTCGCGAGCTGAGAAAGTAAGGTAGAGGTGGAAGGGGAGGAAACAGGGAGAAAGAACAAAGAGCACAGAAACAGTTACAAAACTGCAGAACATTTTCTAATGATTAGTACAATATCCACGCTATGATGCCTCTTCCCACACTGCTCTCAACAAAATGCTCAAAAATGAAAATGGTGGGAGTTAATCAGAGCCAGCAGAGTAAAACAAATCTCAGCTGGTCTTGGTAAAATTTGATTCTGATGTGCAATACAAAAACATTTTTTTTCTAAGGTGCTGAAAATGTCATTATTGTCAAGCAAAGCCTTAGTGATGCCAGCAGTTGGAAGAAACACTTCCTTACATACCTCTAATCGTACCACAGAGTGGTGGGTAAACAAGCTTTGATCAGTCATGGGGGTTAGAGATTAAACAGTGTGGATATGATAGAGACAGTCGTGAGAGCGGAGCATTCCAAACTTGTTATGAAACCTGCCATCCTATCTTTTGAGAGAACAGCTGTGCTGGCACTCTAAAGTGATGTGGTCTTGTCTGACACCACGGCTCATTTCATGATGTTTGTTAAAAGCCAAAATGTGGTAGACGCTGTAAGTCAGTGCAGTAGCAACAGAGGTTAGAGGGTGTTTTAGAAGGATGGCTAAAACTGACGATGAAGATGGAGGACAGATGCCTGGAAGCATCATGGAAGCCAATGCCAGAAGGTGTAGCCAATTAGAATTCAGAGTAGCAGGCAGACAACCACTTGCAACTTACCTTGCACACCCTTTGTGACCCCCAAGGACACTAGACCAAGGTTTTGCAATCCATCATCCTTAAGTTCACATTTTCTTATCAGCTCTCTCAAACCTACTCACACATCAGCTTGCCACTGTATACGCAAACCAGCAAAAGGAGCAAATATGCACACCTACACACACATCTGCATGGAAAAAGTGATCATACCACTGCGCTGCATAAACAAGCAGGGTCGACATTATCTGTCTTTACAACCTCCCCTCCCCTCTCTCCTCCCTCACAGCAAAGCATCACCCTTCCTCTGCATCCACTTTTGAGTTCTCCTCAATGCAATCCCCACATCTTTCACACCTCTCTCTCTCTCTCTGCTCCGTGGCATAACCACCATCTTGTACTAAGCCAAAACGAGGAGAACAGAGGAGCTTTTACAGCAGAGGATGAAGCTAGACAAAGACGAAAACTTGGTAAGACACTGCTACACAGTAGCAGGGATATAAGATGGCCACATAATGAAGAGACTGAAGTGTAATAGGTTATTAAGGTAGCGAGAGGCAGAGAGGAGTGTTGAAACGGAATCTGCCGCACTTGAGTGAATATAACACAAAGAGAATAATGAGAAGGAAAAGTGAGAATGTATCACAATTCAAAGGCCAATTGTGGCAAAATGTCTTTCTTTGCTTCTGTTTTATGAAAAACCCAAAGTGTGAATGCCAATATGCAAGTGAGAAACAACACGTTGTTTGCCAGCATGTGTGTGAGTTCCCCCTAGTGTTTGATTCCTTCCTTCTCAGCATGTTAATTAGGAGTGTGCGTGCGTGTGTGTGTGTGTGAGCCTTGAGAAAAAAATAGTGTGCACAAGCCTGCATTCAGGCATTTGAAAGTGTATGTGTGCATGAACAATTATAAGCTTTTTTTTTTTTTTTTTTAATATGTGTGCATGAAATGTGTGTGTGGGTGTGGGTGGGTGCTGGTCTCTGTAAATATTGGTGTATTGCTGTCAGAAAAGCTATTACCAACTCAGGGCCTCGGGCTAGTCTTTACTGAGAGGAGCAAGAGCGAGGGGGAGGCAGGCACACACTACCACAGACACACAAACACACAAACACACATGTAGATGGAAAGAACAGCTACGGACTTAAACACAATCACACGTATTCACTGACACACACGCAGACAAATGTAAATGAGGTGCTAGGGAGAAGAGAGGGAGGGGGGCAAGTAGTTCACAATGAGAACACACACAGCCATCTAGCAGCATTCAAGCGGTAATTTACAGAGGTGCCATTAGGTTTCAGTGTGGTGCTCCACCATTCTGTGGCTAATTTACAGACACGTCATTAGACCAGACAGGAGCACATAAAGCATCTCTGCATCGATCTGGGAGCTCTGGCCCGAAAACACTCACTCCTTGTTCTATTACATCAGGCGCACACGTAAATGCAAACAAAAATGAGACTGGCAAATGCATATGGGGGTGACACCAAACACAAAGGAGGCCATGTGTCTAGCGTGCACACAGTTGGCGTACAGACACTGCTGAAACACATGGAAACATTTTTGCTCTCAAGTGGGCAGGTTGGAGTGGATCTGTTGTAGCTCAGATTAATGGAGTGAGTCAGTATTAGCTCAGAGTAAACACTGAGGCAGACACTGACATACACACCACATGTCACACTTCATCCTGTGGAGAGCACTGTCGATCAAAGAGAGGGAGTCGGAGAATGGAGGAATACAGTAGAGGAGAGAGAAGTGCTCAAATGAAATGAAACAGACAGAATGAGTCTGTTTTAAGCACTATTACTGTACTTTATGTTTTATATGGCATGCAGTCTTTCCCCCCGTACTTTTAACAGCCTTAATAGTTTCTAGTGATATGTGAGGTTGGACATAAGGTCTGACAGCAATAGCTTTTCTTTGCTCTGCCTCTTGCAAAACAGACCTTGATCTTAACAATACTACCTTATTATATTAAGTTAAACTAATAAAGCAGAGGCCAAGCATTCTCTCAAACTGGGTTACTGTGTCCCTGAGAGACATTACCGTAAAACATTATCAACTGGTGCTTAAACATTCTTAGCAGATTGAGTAGAAAAAAATTAACCGACACTGACCTCAATAATCACCTGGCTGAATAATTTATTCAACTGATAAAAATGTAAATTATTTGTTGTGTCAAGGTTCCTAATAATGAAGGGTTTGCTTCATTTAAATGTTTTATATCACCTGTATTCAATGTATCAAGCAATTGGAGGATGTTTTAGTGTTCTTTCACATTCTGAAATATTTTTTTAATATTTAATATCCATCCATCCATCTTCTATACCTGTGAAGGGTCACGGGGGTCTGCTGGAGCCTATCCCCACCCATTACAGGGGAAGGGGCAAGGGTATACCCTGGACAGGTCGCCAGTCTATCACAGGGCCAAATATAGACAATCATGCACGCTCACACTCACACCTACGGGCAATTTAGAAGTATCGATCAATTCTAAATTGATCATTTTGAATCATCAATCAAACCTAAAATGCATGTTGTTGGACTGTGGGAGGAAGCCGGAGTACTTGGGGGAAACCCACGCAAGCACGGGGAGAACATCGAAACTCCACATAGAAAGACCCACCGGGCCGGGAATCGAACTAGGAACCGTCTTGCTGTGTATAAACAGTACTAACCACTAAACCACCCAATTTTTTTTGACACTTTCTAAAAGAAATTATGAATTAACTACTTGGGGAAAAAATAAAAATTACCTAAAAATATCTAGTTTTAGTTGTGTTAGAGCAAGCCGTTTTCTTTTTCCAAGTTTCTCGTTTCTCTAAGAAATAGTCCGTACACTGCTGCTCTTACTCTTCAAACATGGCTTCATCCTATCTGACTTGATCCGACTTGAAGTGACAAACTTGGAAAAAGAGATGAGAGGAAACTGGAATGACTACGAAATTAAGGATCTGTTGGGTGCTGTGCCGGGGACAAAACTTCATTGCACATTAGTGATGCTGATGTAGTTGACTACTATACATTTGATGAAACTCTCCACAAAGGAGGCACCCACAGAACAAATTTCAAGTGATTGAAGATTGAAATCATGAAATAAAAAAAAAAAAATCCTGATGTCAGTGATCATAATAGTAGCATCGGGCAAGAGAGTTTTATATGGCACAACAGCCTTCAGCAACTCCTGCAGCTGCTGCGAGAAGAGCTGCCAACCCACGGGATGAGCGCCGCGGGAGTGGGTCAGTCTGTCAGCGTTGCTGACTCTTACTAGTGGTTCCGCTGGTTATCATCAGAGGAAAGCACTAAAAGGATTTTGTCTCAGCCTGTGTTGATCAAGAAAAATACATATTTTAATATGTACAGTTCCATATCAATCTGGCAAGGATGGAAAGTCCTGCAGCTCTTGTGAGCAGCTTGGATATAGAACCAGGAATGAAGGGACTGGTGACAAGAGCGGCCGGCCAGCCGAGGTGCTGAAGAAAACGTTTAATACAGACGAGTCTGAGTGTTGGTTAGCATTATTCTAATAGCTTTTAAAGGTCTAACTGAATGATCACATTTGTGACTAATTCAGGTGTGCTGCACTTTTTTGTAATTAAATAACAGATTGGAAATCTATGTGTCGCTACCAAATATAACAAGTCCTCCAACATGCACAATGCATACACAACTTTTTTTTCTTTGACTCGCTTGTCCCTGTTATCAGATGTAAACCATAGAAGCATTTGTGAAGCGACACTGGTAGGCAACCCCCTTTTGGAAACCTTTTGGTCAGTGTGAGAAAAAAAATACAAAAAACATCCAAGGAACCCAGCAAAACAGGCACGATACAAGAAGTGTATCAAAACAAGAAAGACATGCGCTGTCAAGGCATTAGGAGGAGTGGGAATAAGCAGAGATGTAAAGATGATTGGCACTGGACACTGAAGGCTGTCATTAAACTGCTACTCTAATGAATAGGCAGGACGGAGAGACTGAATAACTGATCTGATGGTTGCTGCTTCAGGGACCAGCTGCAACTGCACCACCCCTCCAATGATCAAACCCAAATCACATAGATTTTTTTGGTGTGTGTTTGTGCACATATGGGGAGTGTGTGCGTGTCATTTGTGGTGTTGTTTCTTCTCATGGGTCTCCTCCTCAACATTTCAGATGCTAATTTGTCATTTCCATGGCAACCCTGTGTTACAGGGTGCTCCAGCAAATATGAATGCGTGCATGTGTTTTTCTGGGAAAGAGGCAGGAGTGGAGATGGAGAAGGAGGGCAAGAGAGAGAAAGAGTGATTGAGTGAACAGTACATTATCGTGGACAGCTGTACTGAATCAAAATGGCGGATAGAGGGTGGGAGCACATCAGGGGAGCCTTCATTATACAGCACCTGATAGAGCGAGCAGGGTAGAACGAAGCTAGGCAGAGACGAGGGAAAGACACACTGGGGGAATTTAAAAGAGGAAGGCTTTAAAAAAAAAAAAGGGATGGAGACACATGGAAATGATGTACACAAAATGGAAGAGAAGGGAGAACAACATAGAGGTATAGAAGGACTAGACAAAGAAAAGGAGTGGCAAAACTACTGGGATAAATGGGTGAGAATACGAAAGAGAGAAAAATGCTGGTGTATCAAAATCCTAGTGTAGCAAGCCTCAATCATGGCAGCCCTGTCATTCTGGAAGATAGTACACTGCAATTCCCCTGCACCTCATTTTTAGCCCACCATGCAGTTCTGCTATCAGCTCCTCTCAGACTGTGAACACACACACACACACACACACACACACACACACACACAAACACACACACACACACACACACACACACACACACACACACACACACACACACACACACACACACACACACACACACACACACACAGGAGGCATCCTTTCATACAAAAAAAATGGATTAACAAAACACTTGTACAGTGCACAGATGAAGAAGACCAGTGCTGGAAATGCATGTAAATGTATCTTATATTATGTTCAAGTGTGCAAACTCTTTCAGTAAAAGCCAGGTTCACTGTTTGATGTCTCCATCTCTATTCAGTGATATACAGCATCTGGCTTTGAAACCGATTGGGTTATCACATCGCAGCCGAGGGAGCAATACTGTAGAGGAGGATATTACTGTCAGGGCAGTTGTGACAGATTGGCTGCCTGAAATGTTGATCTCTTATTTCTTTTCTTGTTGCTGTTGTTGAAATGAAGTCATTCATATCCCACGGTGAGATATATGATTTGGAAAAAAAAACTCAAACAAAACATGACACCAGCACAGTCAGCGATGTTACTGAAGCAAAAGTAAAACTATGAATAATCATTGGATTAGTAAAATAAGAAATTCTTATACCTCTTAATCTACTGCAAACATTTATTTATTCCTTTTCTTTTTTTCTTTTAGGTTTAAATAGATTATGGTTAAAATTTGAAGGTGTAATTTTGGTAATGTGGCTCATGTAATTTAGGGACTAGTAAGCTGTAACGATCATAAAAGTTACACATAAAAGCATATAAGAGTTTTCTTTATTTTTTTGGTTGAAAAACGAAGGTCTAAATCAACTCTAGCTATCTTCAGGCACAAGACAGGATTGCTCTCTGGACAGGTCACAAGTCCATCACAGTCCAGCACTGTGGGACAAAGCCGAAGTACCTGGAGAAAACCCAAAAATGCCCCCTCCGAGAGTTAAACCAAGAACCACTGACTTTCACTTTAAAGAAATCGCGGAGAACAATGAGAAGCACATCTCCTACTTCAGTCTTTAATATCTTTAATATCCTTTTTGTTCCTTTTGTATCTGTACTCATCTCTCCCTTTTGCTCTGTCACCATCTTTATAGTTGGAATTTGGCCTACTCTCTGGTACCCAGGGAAACCAGTTTGTTTCCATGACGATGTCTTCTCTTGGAACAGTATATTTGTCTTAAGCTGGATAAGATCGGAGTCTGTTTCATTCCTATTAGGCACACGTGTACACTCACACATACACACAGATGCACAATCAAATAAATGTAAGTACATCATGTCACAAATGCATAGCAGCAATTGAAGAGGAAGAAAAACTAGGCGCCCTGATAAAAACCTGCACACATATGCAGACAAAAATAAGACAAATGCATGTATATTCACAAACCTATTGCAATGTGATACACACTCTCCCTCTCCTCACATACACACAGACAAAACCCATGACAAGCTTTTACAGTAGCTTATTAACAAATAACAAGAGCACAAAGAAATAATTTCACAAAGGCAGTATAATGGGTCTAAAATGAGTTCTGTTGCTATTTCAGTTACTTCAGTAGTAATATCAGACAAGTATCTTAAGAGAATATGTGTGTGTGTGTACGTGCACTTTTTGTGAATGTTCTTGTATTTGTTCTTTTTTTGGCAAACAGCAAAGAAATGAGCCTCAAATGCCAGATGGGGTACTGGAGTGGATCGCCAATTGGGCCGCTACTCTCAGCACCCGCCAAGAAACAATGGAAATTTCTGGAGCAGGTAAGAGACAATTGGAGCACTAGACTTTCTCATTCATTGCAAAAAAAGAGTGTAGTGTATGTGTGGTATATATTGTATACATTTATTTAAATATAGATAGATATACGTAGATGGATATTTAAATACTGGGTATTTAATTCAGTTTTGTATATATATAGCATCTATCACAATACATGTTGTCTCCAGGCGCTTTCCAGAGACCCAGAGCAATTATTACATAAACAATAACGTTTTTATAATACACATATATAGAGTATATTTTTATGAGTCATGTAAGAGTCAGGCCAGTTATCTGCATAACAGGTACGGCATCTGCATCACTGATGAATAACAATCTGGTTCATATGAGACTGTGCCGAGTCGAGGGCTCCAAGGAGAGATGCAGTGTTCCTGCTGAGAAACACTGCAGTCTTATCTCCCTCCCTGTCTCAGTGTGCGTCTCCGACCTTCTCTTTCCACCTCTTTTTTCCCACTTTCTGAATGCGCTCCTATCTTTCCTCACCATCACTTTTCTACACTCCTTCACCCTATCCTCCACCCACCCTCCCTCACAGACACAAAGTGAACCTCTGCTTTATCTTTCCCCTTCGTCCTCTGGAAATGGGAAGTCCGTTTGATGTCTTTATTTTTAGGCCATTACTGGTGCATTGGCTTTGTGTGTTCCCTATTACAGTTGCAGTGAACGTTAAAAGTGTTAATGTGTATGCTTGCTAACAGGATGGTAATTGCATACAATTACCAATAAAAGTATAAATTTACAAGTGGGATTGCCACCCATGTTTCATGTTGCATTTTGTAACGGTGCATATCCCTGATGATGTGGCTGTACAGCTCTGTATGTGGCACTGTGACTTTTATTACTAAAACTGCCTGGATGTTAAGCATTAATGAGTGTTGTGCTATAATGGGTGTTAGTAGTGGAAAGAGTAGGCAGAATTAGTCCCATTAGATGAAAGGGTACGGCGAGGAAAATTACTCAGTAAAATTAGAGTAAAAAAAACTGCAGCTATTGCTTTTCATCTGCTGATGGCCAGATGATGAATTTCTTTTCTTTTTTAATCTCTTAAGAAGGTGTCATTATGTGTCAAGCCCCACTACATTCTCATTTAACAGGAAATTTGAAAGTTGATAAGCTAAATGACAGCTCCCTGGTCAACTTTAAAGGTCCGATCTACAATGAAAATCAAAGGCTACATATATTCCCACCTCAAGGTATGTGTAGCTTCCAACATTTCTATCGCAGTAAAACTGGAGTAAGCATTGCTCTGCTTTTTCTCTTGGCGGGAAGCTTCTTTACGAGAGAACCCATTTTACTCATAGGAAGAAAATCCGGACCACTGTGGATTGCAAGTAGGAACAATTGGAGCGCGGCTACCACGCACAACAAAGGAGCTTGGAATATAACACACAGAGAAAAAAGGATGACACTGATACATCTTACACTGCCAGTTAGTAATCAAATGCAGTAAAATACATTGTTTAGCTTAAAATAGATATGAAAAATGTTCTGTAAGTTTAAATGTGAGGACTTGAAGCTTTTCTCTGCAGCATCTATTAATAACATCAGTATTTTAGACTATCAACAAATGGACTAAAGCGAGTGAAGACGTCAACTTGAATTGTGAGAAACTGTTTTGTTATATTATGGACAACGTAAACCGTAAAGAAATGAATCATGAAATTAAGTAATCATCCCTAAATGATATGTAATATTAAAGAGAGGAAATCACTTACTTTCAAAGGGTTGTATATTTTTCTAAAAATTATTTAGAGCACATTTCCATCATTCATGTGGTTACCGATTAGTTTTCTTTTGAAAGAATGTGCATACATGAGACAACACATTGAGAAATCACAAAGCATAAAAAACCCTACAGGCGCTTAAAGGTTTTTACAGTTAGTCCTTATGTGTTGTATTAATACCTTTGTACATGGTGATGAGTAAGAGATAGGAAACATGCTGTACTTTTCTGGTACTGACTGGTTCCTCTCATCTTGGCGTCTGCTACCACTCCCAACCCCACATATGGAGGAGTCAGCATGAAGCTCATCTGCCGTGTTTATGTGTGTGTGTGTGTTTTTTTTATGTATTTGTGAGAAAAGCATCGTCATTCCTATGTCGAGGGGAGAGCAATGGGCGGCGGAAGGACAGAGACTCAAAGTGACAATTTTCAGAAAAATTTAAAGAGTCTGACAATAAGCATGTGTGCGTTTGTAGCTTGTTTCTGAGTGGGTTGTCCGTCCATATGCGCGATTTTGCCATAAGACAATGTGATAAAACGAACCACTTTGATTGCCGACGCTTTGTGAGTCACAAATGATGACTCACAATCCGCCTCCCCTGAACACGCACTTGTGCACTCACACAACACACACAAACACAATTTATACAGACACACACCTCGCTTCCTCTTCTGTCTTCATCTACTGACCGTGAAGAATATGTGCAGGCAGCCCTACTCATGCATATTTACACCGAACACACACTAACTTACCTGCTTAGCGGGCACTCTTTAAAGGTTATTGTGTGTGAATGTGTCTTTTTGTCCGTCCATTCACGTACACGCATCTTTAAAGGTCACTTCAACTGAGGCTGACCACTTGTCTTGGTGTGTGTAGATGGTTGGATTGATATTGAGAACACTTGGACACGCACACAAACAACCATTATTAAGTGAATATCCTGCTTCAAAAGGTAAAAGGAATTACAGGAATATCATACAACCATGTCTTCCAATTATACCCAAGAACCACTCCTCAATCCCATTCAGATTCTGCATCACTCATTCACCCAGACCCTTCACAGTCTTTCTTGGCCAAGAAGAGAATAGAAAAGGGCAAAATCTGTTACTTGGCTTTAAGCACATTTTCCATCCAGATTATTGCTGCTCAATACTTTAAAAAATAAAATCCATTTCCCCCCTCTCCCTTTGGCTGCTCGATACTTATGAAAATCCAATTTGGCTTCCTCTTTTCTTTCTTCCTTCCACAATTCGTGCATTTTCACCCACTCAAAGTGATTAGTGATCTGTGGATATCATTTCCAGGGAGAATGATAACTATGTTTTATGGAGGAGGGGAAAGGTCTGATGGGCTGATGCCGCTTGTAGAATGACTGGGCTTGGAGGGCAGACAGGGGCACTGCTGTCGCTTTGCAGATACAGGGAGCTGCTCTCCATCACAGGAGAGAAGACGACTCACTTTATCTCTCCCTCACTTCCTCTTTCTTTCTTTCTCCCTCTCTTCCTTCTATCACTCAATTCTTTAGCTCTTCTCTCACAGGCACCGTTCCTTTTAAATTTCTCCAGTGAACACACACATGCACGCACGAGCACATATACACACACACACACTCTCTCTCTATATATCTTTCCAAGACACCCCTCCCAACGTCCAATCCGCCCCCTCAAAGAAACTCATTTCAGCTTTGCAGGCGCCTCAAAAAGCCTCTTTACGCTGAGCAGACCTAAGCCAGGCTTCGTCTGCACCATTTGACAGCCTTTACATCTCAGTATGCAGAGCAAAACACACTCTGGCTTGTGGTGAAAGGGACTTCAAAGACTCAAAAAAAACCCAAAACAAAACAAACAAACAAAAAAAAAAACAGCTATACTTTCAGCATATCACTATCCAAACATCTGTTACAGCAAGGGCACCCAATATACACAAATACACTGAATACATTGTGTAATAATGTTGGAAACGCATGTTAATAGATGTCAATCCATAAGTATGTGATTTAAAATGCTGAGCACAAGCAGGATGAAGCAATTAAATTGTCACTGTCACCTGGATGATTCATGGCAGACATTTTAAAGCAGAACACCCTACACGCACATATTTGGAAATCAAAACATAGCAAAAATGCACAGACTGAAATATCATTTTCTTAATAGGGATGTCTGATACAATGATAGTTGTTCACATAATGTGTACTCATTTCAAAACATTTCTAGCCACTTTCTAAAATGAACATTTTATTTAATAGCATATTTCACCCGATAAATGACAGCTCTGTCACAATGCGAGACAGTCGGCCCCAAGTCTTCTCTCACCCAATCAAAGAGCACAATAGCCTGTCCACAGTCAGGCCAGTCTTCATGTGCACCAATCAGTGTATTCATCAGTGTCATGCAGGGCCAGCTGATAGAGCAGCACCTACCTTCAGATTTTCAAAAACACTGTAGGCAGGAGCTTCTATTCATTTGCACACATGCAAGCACACACGCTCGCATACACATGCAGCACCTTACCTTACCAAAAATGACACATTACGATTCTATCGCAAATAGGAATTTGACTCTGAACGACTCTAAAGGTCTGCATTACTGTATAAACTGCATTACTGTCAACACATTCAACTTCATTGCTGTCCACAACAACGCAATAGCCAAACACAGAAGTAAATCGGAGGGGATACCTCTGAATTTTCCTAAATTCACAGAATGGTGTCCCAAACAGTCAGAAAGAGGGCAGGACCAGAAAGAAAGGGGGAAAGAGGGCAAAAGGAGAAAAGTGGTACTGTGAGTTTGGGTTATCAATAAACAATTTTTACAAAAGCAGATCAATGGCACCACTTGTTTTTGGGTTACTTTCAAAAACAATGGACTACTTGAGAGTTGGGGTATAACAGCATTGCGTTCATACGCCGCAGGAACATCTGTTCAGATCTACATGCGCACATAAACAAAAGGAGCCCATGTTAGTGTCAGCACCATTGACGGCCGACATGCTGAAAGGCGATGGAACAGTCACAGAGGCAGGGAAATGAGCGCTGCAGTGAGGACTGCCAGTAACTGATATATCCCCAAAAAAAGCACACATGCATGTGTCTATGCACATCATGCACACGTACGCACATGCTCAACGCGCCCATTTCCACAATCGAACTCTAACACACAGATGAGGGAAAATGGAAGGAGCTGGAAGTTTAAAGACCAAATCAAACCATCCACAGTGTCAGTCAGTCACATGTCCCTTAGCTCCATTACCATGACCTGGAGCCCTGCCGAGTTGATAGCAGCATAGCACCGTTGAGCAGCAGCCATTAGCAACCGCCCGCCGGTCCTCCCACATAGCAGCCATTACTATACATATGTGTATATGTATATATATATATGTATATATATATATATGTAGCTATATATATATATATATATATATATATATATATATATATATATATATATATATATATATATATATATATATATATATATATATATATATATACATATACATATATATACATATATATATACATATACATACATATACATATATACACACACACAGTATATTTATATATATATAAATAAAGAATATAACACAGATATCCCAGTGGAAGTTGTTCTCAAGTTCATTAGCGTATACACAATTAAGCCTAATATGATCTCTGAAGCAATATTCAATACAGAATTCTTTCCGTTTTAAATCAAAAGTTATATTTTAGATCAAATATGAGTTTAACATTTCAGTTAAAGAAAAAAAACTGACCTTAGTTGTGACCCTATGCACAGAGAGACAACTTCCTTCTGCACCAGGTGTTGATGAGGTGGTGAAGGGATACAAGGAGTTTTGAGTGTGGATGTGTGAGGAGGAAGTAAGGAATGATGGTATAGCAGAGGACAACAGGAATTGAGGTAAGAGGAGGCCATACCTTGGTCGCCAATCATCAGGTGTGCCAGACCTTAAAGGAAGACAAGAGCATAGTCAGCACAGCAAAGGATTATGGGGAGTGATGTGTGTGCACAGCTGTGTTTTTGTGATCCAGGAACTGTCAGTGGCATGCTTGTGACGACTACAGTTCTTTGTGTTGTTGAGTAATTCTGTGTGTAAGTAGGATTCATCTAAATTATACAAAAACCTGTTTTGAAGGCACTTACTTATCCTAGGCACCGGTCCTATCCACAAACAGGTACGCACACAGACCTTTGCACAAAGCCATGACCTTACTTTTACACAGCAGTCTCTAATGTATGTGTTTATGTCTTTGTAACCTTGACGCAAAAGCTACTTTAGATGATTGCACAAGGGATGTAGTACTTACCAGATGCCAGCAACCAAACCTGATATACCCATAGAGACCGTGTATACTTAACTTAACTATCTTTTACCCTGACTATCTAGTACCTCCGCATTTCCATAGTAGATAATGTGCAAAGAAAAAGTCTATAGAGAAGAATGATGTGGAAAAGATGGGGAAAAAGGAAAATAATATTTTTTTATGCATTAGACTCCATTCGAGCACAAAAGAAAAGAAAGAGGGGAAAGAAGATGGAGCTGTTGATAGGTAGATAGATAGATAGATAGATAGATAGATAGATAGATAGATAGATAGATAGATAGATAGATAGATAGATAGATAGATAGATAGATAGATAGATAGATAGATAGATAGATAGATAGATAGATAGATAGATAGATAGATAGATAGATAGATAGATAGACAGACAGACCGATAGATACTAACACCTACCTGGAGTGTAGCTGTGCTCTGGAAAGGGTGTCGCAGCCAGGCGAAGAGAGAGAGACAGACATTCATTAACATGCATGCTCAGCCCTAGGGTCACCATGGCTACTTACTGTACATGCACAACCATCCAGGGTTACCGTGGTGGCATGCATGCAGGTCAACACAAACACCCAGATACCATGCGGCACTGGTAGTCAAATTTGAGGTTTGCCTAGACATATATGCACACAGCTGCATTAAAAAAAGCACAATCCCTCTCTATTCCATGTGTACAAATACAAATACCTAAGCGCACAAACACCCACACTAGGTAAAAAAAAAAAAAAAAGGGAGGGTGGGGGCATTAATATACATTCCTACCTGTAGATTTGTTATTCGAGACCTTTTTATCCCAGAACTTACCTTGTAGTTGTTTCTTCTCCCCAGAGCACCCCGACAGATAGCATGCAACATACGCACACACACACACACACACACACACACACACTCGCACACGCATGCACACACACTCACACACAAGAATACACTGTCCCTTTCACAGTCTTTCTCACAACTTCTCCACCTTCCACGTACACACGCACTAACATTGACCATGGCAGTTGTAATGATGTGAAAAAGCAGGGTAAACATGTAGGGATGAATTAGCAGTGCAGGCAGATGAGGGGCATGCGTGATTCAGTACTGGCTCTGAATGTGTGAGCTGTGTGCCTTTGTGTACAAATAAAAGAGTGTTTATAGATCTGTGTATTTTGATCTGTGTGCACATTTGAGCGTTTCCTTGCCTCTGCCCTTGTGCTACAGCATGGCAGAAACAGGTGGAGCCATTAGCATGCTAACAGTGATTTGCCCTCAAGGACAATGCAAGCCAGGCCAGGCCTAATAAGCCAGGTTCATTCTGCCCTCGTTGCAGGGCAAAATGCCTCAGAACATAATTACATTTATGCATAGACCTGCTAAAAGTGTCTCTATTTACTACTTTTAAATTCTGAATATCTCAATGTGTTGAGAGTACTGTATTTCCCCCGTGCTTCAAAATAAAACTTCCATAAATAGCTCTTTCCTCACACTGGCATGAAATATATCATATTCTGCAGTCTTTAGGGGAAACTGTAAATAACACTGTGATACTTTGAAAAGGTTGGACTCAAATAAAAGTTGCTCATTAAGGAGTATTGAAGATACTACACTATATTGCCAAAAGTATTTGCTCACCCATCCAAATAATCAGAATCAGGTGTTCCAATCACTTCCATGGCCACAGGTAAAAATCAAGCACATCAGCATGTAGACTGTTTATACAACAATTTGGGAAAGAATGGGTCGCTCTCAGGAATTCAGTGAATTCCAGTATGGAACTGTGATAAGATGCCACCTGTGCATCAACTCCAGTTGTGAAATTTCCTCACTCCTAAATATAACTGTCAGCTGTACTATAAGAACATGGAAGTATTTGGAAACAACAGCAACCCAGATACGAAGTGGTAGGCCACGTAAACTGACGGAGCAGGGTCAGCAGATCCTGAGCACATAGTGCGAAGAGGTCGCCAACTTTCTGCAGTCAATCGCTACAGACCTCCTTCATGTGGCCTTCAGATTAGCTCAAGAACAGTGTGCAGAGAGATTCATGAATGGGTTTCCATGTCTGAGCAGCTGCATCCAAGCCACACATCAACTGCAATGCAAAGTGTTGGATGCAGTGGTGTAAAACACGCCGCAATTGGACTCTAGACCAGTGGAGATACCTTCTCTGGAGTGATGAATTGCTCTTTTCCATCTGGCAATCTGATGGACGAGTCTGGGTTTGGCGGTTTCCAGGGGAACGGTACTTGTCTGACTGCATTGTGCCAAGTGTAAAGTTTGGTGGAGGGGGGATTATGGTGTGGGGTTGTTTTTCAGGAGCTGGGCTTGGACCCTTAGTTCCAGTGAAAGGAACTCTGAAAAGAAATTCCATGCTCTCAACATTGTGGGAACAGTTTGGAGCTGGTCCCTTCCTCTTCCAACATAACTGTGCACCAGAGCACAAAGCAGGTCCATAAAGACCTGGATGACAGAGTCTGGTATGGATTAACTTGACTGGCCTGCAGAGTCCTGACCTCAACCCGATAGAACACCTTTGGGATGAATTAGAGACTGAGAGCCAGACCTTCTAGTCCAATATCAGTGATGTTGGACAAGACCTCACGAATGAGCTTCTGGAAGAGGGGTCAAAATTCACATAAACACACTCCTAAACCTTGTGGACAGCCTTCCCAGAAGAGTTGAAGCTGTTTTCACTGAAAAGGGTGGGCTCACCTTAAATTAAACCCTATGGATTAGGAATGGGATGTCATTTAAGTTCATATGTGAGTCAAAGCAGGTGAGCGAAAACTTTTGGCCATATACTGTATGTAATTGTAAATGTGTATGGAAACTTGGGCTGCCACAATCAAATTGCTTATTTCTGTATTCAAACATGGTCCAAAGGATAATTTTTTTCTCCTCTGACAGAGCACATTTATTTAGTACTAAAGATTCATAACAGATTTTTTTTCTCCTCAATTTTCAGTAGGGTACAAATGTTTCTGAAAGCTTTATATAGCAGCTTCACTAAGGTTTCAAGGTTGACAATAATACAGTAATTTTAAGGTACTATAAAGAGATAAACCTTTAAATCTGATTCTTGTTGTTCCTCATAATACATGTATCATGTAACGCCAAAATTATGTACTTTTAAAATGGTCCTCTCAATTTTCAACAGACAGCTATGGTTTTAATGACAACATACAATCAAGGCTTTACGTAACCTTGCAGTAGATGTTATTGCACGTTTGTGCTTTAGTCAAAGAGGGATTTTTATTTGAACCTTTATTCCATTCTCTCTTTTGCAGCCACTTTATCTCAATCAGATACAATCTTTAAGTATTCTTCTTCAGAATGCATCTATGCATCTGACCTGAGATTTCTATTGTTGTTGTATGAGTTGTTGTTAGTCTGATAGTGATATGAATATTAACTCAGCTTGTGTGTCATGTGGTTGACAGTATCCCACTAAGACAGTATCTTATCAAACTAAATGAAGGGCACATACAGTAAGATTATTTTTTAAACCAGAAAACAGCATTTCAAACAGTGTAAACCCACCACAACAAATACATAATCTGCTCAGTTCTGCTCTCAGATTCTTCTGTGTTTCTTTATAAAGAAAAAAAGAAAAAGTGTACACCACTTTTACACGGGAATCAGCAATCTGCTCGTTCAATGAAAAATCTCACTGATTGTTTTCTGAGCACGAGTGACAATAATTTCACTACCAGCAAGTCACTAAGAAATTCTGAATTAAAATTTTCAAGCAAACTAAAAAAAATCCTTTTTGACTTTCTGCCATCATCTAACTGCTACACTAGTCTAAAATGCTTGATCATACCTCAAAAACCAATTATCTTACTCAACCTACAAACATATTTTTATAGCAATTTTATTTGATAAGAAAATTAAGAATCACTTGATTCAGTAAATCTAACAAATAGTTGCAAGTGTACCATGATATTGCTCAACTAATGCACATCTCTCCTAACAGCCCTCTAAACTAACTTTAAAGACACTTCCATTAAAATTACCTCCCAATAAGCAGCATATGGTTTCCAAAGCACTAACATCCATCTCTAGAAGGGTAAAACTTCTCCCTCTAAGGTATAACCAGGCTCTTGTTGAGTGACAAGTGCCAGAGTGAAGCAGGCATCACATCTGCAGAGAGCCCCGTGAAAAAATGTCTATATCTCCTACTGAGCCTGTAGAGCAGTACTGCTGCTGGGTACCTCAGTGGTGATGGGACTAATAGTGGTGATGGAGCCTCCACAGTCTCTGAACGTGTTTGTATGTTGGTGTTGCCTATGTTTCTGCAGGCATGTGTGTGTCATTGATGTATGTATCTCCCACTGTGCTCTGAACAGTAGCAATATGGCAAACTGGATTAGACTAGCATGCGTTACATGTATTGTTTTTTCCAGCGCTGCAAAGAGACTCTGCAGAGAGCCTCACCTGTCATCTCTGGAAATTACACATGCTCAACATAAAGTGGCAGGTGCTATGACTGCATATGATGGCAATGAGTTTAAAACTGATCAATTTATATTCTATAATATTTGTTATATTAGCCAAATTAATAAAACATGCCCCTTTTCATTTACAAAATACATTGTGAGGTCTTCAGACTGGTGTTTTGTTGGACCAGTGGTCCAAAGGTATGCTGGGTGATACAACGATACTGAGAAAGTCCTCACACTTTAGAAGCTGCGGCAAACAATGGTTTAACATTTTTTGCTTTATATATATATATATATATATATAAATATATATATATATATATATATATATATATATATATATATATATATATATATATATAAATATATATATATATATATATATATCTATATATATATCTATATATATATATATTCCCTTTTTGAAAGAAATTACCATTAGGACTGCATGACTAAAGAAAAAACCAAGAATAACGATTTTTTTTGCTTAGAATTGAGATCATGATTCTCCAGAATTATTTTTTTTTTTTTTACACAAAATGAAATGTTTATTGTAATGTCACAATGATAATGTCACAATTCTAACTAACCATTTATCATCACTATAGGCCAGTGCAGTAAGACAATTATAATAATTACATTTATTAGAAATATATATTAATAATCTCCTGTTCTAAATGAATTTTTGATTGTATTTACTATCAAGATGATTTTGCCCCATGTAACTCTTTATATAAAGGAACTTAATTGCATATTTATTTACTATTTTTTATTATTTGTTGATTGTAATGTAAAAGAGGTCTATCTTGAAAATATGACCCTGTGTCCCAATAAAATTTTAGTATAAGTAAATAAATAATTCATTATTATTCAGTAGCACTGGGTCAGTACCATAGGCTAAAAACAAGGGCAGTAATGGTTCAGCCAGTGGTGGCTTCATGCATGCACAATTCATTTGCAGGACGGGGAGGGGTGAACGTGTCCAGCTCTGGGTCTGACTGGACCTGGGAGCGGCTGCTGCGTAACCAAAACGCCAGTTTGAGAGCGCTTAGGAGCAGCTGAGAAATAAGTGAAAACGAATCATGCTTTCATGTTAGTTTCCAATGAGATCTGAAAAAGTGGCTATGTTTGTCGCTAGGCAGGTCTGAAAACTCACTAAATATAGTGTCAAAGTCGCCAAGTTGGCAACACCACTGCAGTGCCGACGGGCTTGCCTCACTCGCTCCACCAATGAATCACGTGACATATAGGCACCTTGTTATAGGTTGAGGGAAAAGGCAACGACGGGTGCTTTGGGGAGCAGTTGACTCAGAAAGAAACTTGGAGGAAAATAGAAGCACTTCTTTGTGCTGCAAAATGCAGAAAAATCAGACTTGACATTGCAAGATCGCAATTTTTTTAACGATTTTTTTGTGCAGCCTTAATGACCATTGATAATCAAGTTTTTTTTTTTTTTATTAATTATCTTTAGAAAACTTAAATGACTAATTGTTACACCCATAATACATATAGTAGATTTTCCTGGAAGATATAAAAGCTAAAATCAGAACTGAGGCTCAACTGCAGATAGTGAGGAAAGAGGGAAGGTGGAGCTGAGGGGAGGGGGTGAAACTCCAAGCATGAGGTCTCCCTATTAAGCGTGTCTCCATGGTAACCTAGGCCATCCCACTGGCCACTAAATGCTTGGGTGTGAAATGGTGGGTGGCTAAAGGAATGTGTGATGCTGACAAGGGTTTTGGGTGGAGACTAAGGTCAGGTTGGTGCTGAACGATGGCGGTGCAGCAAGGCCACTCTGCCGTTTTTGGCAGAAGCATTTGTGTCATTAAAAAAAATCGATTGCTGGGGCAAAGCTGAAAGGTATGTTTGGAGTACAGCAGTTTAGAGAGATATTGATTAAAAATGCAGATTTGCTCTGAATTAACTCAGGCAAATCTGACGACACACATAGCTTAGCAGGGGGAAATGAAAGCATTTGCAGCATTGGCCATAACAAGGTAGCTGAGTTCATTAAGCAGCTGTTTTGCTTTTGTAATGGGCGTCATTACACTGCCCTGTACATTGGCACATGTATTGACCAAAGGCTTGTTTGGTGGCATTAAAGGACGGTGTCCTTGTAGCATTTAAATACGAAAACATATTATTCCTTCTCTAGTAATGTACTTACAACTGTTTATAGTCACACTTCCTCATATTTATGAAGTACTACTGACAGGACACCACTTCTTTTTGTATTGCATTAGTGCACTGATGCAAAAACACATACTATACAAGATCACACAGACACAAAGCTTCTTAGAATGTTGCAAAGTGTTGAAATTTATAGCAAATTATAGATTCGACACCAATCATTTCAACACCCAATGTGTAGTAGCTCTGAAGGCCATCTAATCAATGCAAATCCATTAACACAGACAGCCAGGTGTCAGCTATGCAACAAACAGTGATTTCTATCCTATTAGCCTTATTTCCAATTAGAGTTTTTCAACACAAGTAAACAGCCACATCCATAATGGATCTATATGGTGTTTTATGCTAATGTACTTTGCCAAAATACACTAACTGAGCCCTTCAAAGCTTGCCGGTTAGGTAAAGCCCTTCTTTAACATTAGGAATGACTTGCTTCTAAACTGCAGAATCTCAAATTTCACAGTATAAATACAGATGCCCTCAGATCCAGCTTCACAAAACTGACTACATGCCTTGTGTGTGGAAGGTAGGGAACTTAATTCTGGGTTCTGGAACATGATAAACTGGGAGTCATTTGGTAGCAAGGAATCAATATCAAGCAGAATCTGTATGCATGTCTTGCACTGTTTGTGAAGGCTGCAGGTCCATACATGCCAGCTGAAGCTAGGTGTGATGGTGTAAATGAAAAATATGTCTCCTGTAAAGATTTGGTATATGGAACTGGATGCACAAATTGGCATTATCCGCTAAAAGAATTACATGATTGTGTGTGAAAGTGTGAGTGTGTGTGTATGTAAATGATGGGGATGTATATAATGGGTCAGCATGATTTGGGCCTTACCTTCGCTGCAGTCATTCCCTTGGTAACCGGTGTCGGAGCAGTCACAGACAGCCTGGTCGTTCACCACGCTGCACACCCCTCCGTTCTGGCACTGGTGATCTGGCCCACAGCCAGGTGTTACTGTGACGCCTTCTGAGCCATCCATAGTCACCAGTGAGCCGTTGATGCTCACTGCCGTGATCCAGCCACGGAAGGCAGGGTGCTCCCGCACTGAGGGAGAGGTGAGGCGCAGTGGCGAGGAGTGAAGATCTGGTGACAACCCGCCAATGTATGTGTGACTGAATACTGTCATGTCTCTTCTCTTACTCTTCACTTCCGCCCATCCCTCCAGTCGCCCATCCACCTCCAATGAGGTGTTCCTCCAGTCCCGCTTGACACGCACTGCATGCCATCGTCCATCACTCACCGCTACGCCTGACTGCAGCTCAGCTGGCTCAGCACAGAAAATGGAGAAGCGCAGACGAAGGTGGCCATGAAGAAGCAGCAGCTCCAAGAAGTCGCAGAAACCCTCATCATCCAGGTACAGCAGCAGCCCCTCCTGGCTTTGAGTCCGCAGGCTGAAACTCAGCACACTCTCGCAGCAGGCATTCCACACTGGAAACCGCCCCCACTGGCTAGTTACACCCCCAAACTCCAGGACCTCCCCTTGTGTCTGGCCCCCTACGCTGCATAGGCATAGCCCCAAGAAGAGCAGAGGGGCTGCTGCCCAAACGCAAACCGCCATTACACTCATACACACACTCACTCTCTCTCACACACACGGGAGAAGAAAAAGGCTAGAGCTGAGGTGTTTCCTCTAGCCTACAGCTCATGGTGAAAACTGTAGGCCACTTAGTAAGACAATTTGTAGGTGTCTCAGTTGCACACTGTTTTCTTTGGAGTTCTTAGAAGTGAGGGGGTCCAGTGAAAAAGGGGGTCAAACAGCAGCGCCCTCCGCCCTATCAGCACACATTGGACATCTTTTGGTCTGATGTGGGTTTTTTTTTAGCCTCTCCTCTCCATTCAGTCTTCCATTCCTCACTTCGCGAGATTCCAGGTATGTGTGTTTGCATTTATGTCAGTGTGCTAGATATTGGACAAATAGGATGTGAACTCCATCTTTGCGCCCCAGATAGGGCCTTTTCCCCCATGCAAGCAACTCTCCACGGACTGTGAGTGTATGCGTATGAGTGTGTGTGTGCGCGCGCATGTGCGTATGGCTTACACACTGGTAATGGAGAGAAACGACACCGTCATAGCCATATTTTCTCCCCCTCTTCTCTGTCTTAGTAGGATAAGACTTAAAAGTGTGTGTGGGCAAATATCTGTGGGTATGTGTGTGCATGCGCGAATGAAGTATGTGTGGCTCTCACAGCCGCGTCATCACTCTCTCCAGCGACCTACAGAGAGAACAGAGACGGCACAATCAGCCAGGGTCAACACACACACGCAGGTAAACACTCACATGCACAAACTGTTGCACACACACACACACACACACACACATAAGCTGAGCCTGCTGTTTATTCTCATAATACTTTCTTCTGCAATTTGTGAACAAACATCATATTGATACACAATTGAAAGCCTAGCACCATGTATAAAAATAGGCTACTCAACACGCTTAATGAAACTTGTTTTACTTCATACGCAGCCCACACAACAGAGATGGTACAAGCCAATCACACACAGCACCTCCTCAACAGAGCTCCCACAATGCCGCAGGAGATTTTTAGGTATTACTCCATACTTGCGACCTCTTTTAACGTTGTAAAGTACAGTCTTACACACTTTGAGACCTGCCGCGCGTGAAATCGCAATTAACTGTAGGACTTTCGTGTTTTAGTGTAATTGTGTTCATGAAGTGATCGGGGCACCTTGCGCCACCGTCGGGGATTCGGTCAGCTACACCACAAAGAGCGGGAGCAGCGGCGCGCGCTGCGGCGGATGAGTCAAAGCGTCGCGGCTCCAACGGTCATCTCCCCCAACGGCCGAGACAAGAACCCGTCCAGTCCGCGAATATAGTTAAATGTATCGAAAGCGCGGCACGGCAAAAGGTCCCCCTCGTTGCGGCTTTGGAAGCAGAAAAGCGGCGACGTCGCATTTATTGATGGAGAGGGTGAATGAATGCGGTTGAATTATCGATTCTCGATTTGCGGCCATACCTCCTCCATTTTTTCCCTCCCTGCCACCCGCTACTTGACTACACCGGAGGTTCTTACTCGTCACCTGTGCTCTGGCTGAGCGTTATCCACAGCTCAGTCGTACTTCTTTATATATATATATATATATATATATATATATATATATATATATATATATATATATATATATATATATATATATATATATATATATATATATATATTACACTCTGAGCAAACAATTTAAATTGACAGTAAACTACGCTTGTAAGTAACGCGACGTCCCCAATTAATTAAAATCACCCCCCACCCCCCTCAAAGCAGACACACGTTCGACTATAAAGCCGACATACCTCAAATACATCCTTTGGGTTCCGTGGCAACAGTGCCGCGCGCGCAACTCATCGATTTCCCTTTCCATTTGAGGAGAATCTGGAATCCGCGCGAAGGGAGGGAGCAGCCGAGCGCCCGGTGGCAGACAGAACCGCTCCACCGGACAGGGACGCAACTATCACGGACCCGCCTTGAGGCGACAAGGTGCTGTTGCTCTTCGCCTGGCGCGGGCTCTATCTACCTCTATCCGCCTCTATAGTTCCCGCGTTCCCTCTCTTTCCATCTGGCTCTATGTCTCTCTATCCTCCCTCTCCTTCTCTCTGTTCTCCTGAGGAGGAAAAGGTGCAGTCTGACGCTCTGGCGGCAGACTCGACAGAGGGAGGGTCACGTGGTCGCGCA
This sequence comes from Xenentodon cancila, assembly GCA_014839995.1. Classification (NCBI taxonomy): domain Eukaryota; kingdom Metazoa; phylum Chordata; class Actinopteri; order Beloniformes; family Belonidae; genus Xenentodon; species Xenentodon cancila. Next base: position 10,044,247 of record CM026218.1, read on the forward strand.
AGAGCGAAAGTGTGAATATGTGTGTGTTAAGAGAGAGAGCGCGGGGGGGTTGCGGGGGAAGGGGGGGTCCAAAGGATGGGCCTCGGGCGGGGCCGCGCGCTCCTGCAGCACCTTGGACAGCGCTCACTCACGGCAACAACACGAGACACAAACATTTCTCTGAGGTTGAGAATAAGACGAGAACCTGTGAGGATCTGGAAGATGGGTACACCTGCGTGCAGTTGTGATACTTTTGTTCTCTGGTGCGCAGTCAGACAACTGTGAGGTGAATATGCTGGTCGTAAGGTGCAAAACACAACAGTGCGACTGATCCCAGCATTTCAGGAGACGGCAGTAAAGCAGAAAACCAAGCAAGAAAACTGGAAACGAAACATTTTACAAAAGCAGTAGCTTAGGGTAGATCCCAGCCCCAGCCGAGATTATAACCAAAACCCCTTTAGCTGTGAGTCAACAGTGCTGGCCTACAAGGTACCATGCTGCCTAAAGTTAAATATCATTTTAGAAATAAAAAAAAAGAGTAAAACACTACATGTCAGGAAACAAACTATTGCAGAAAGCAACAGAACAGCATTTGACAAAATGTAAGAACAGAAGGAACATTTAAAAAGAATTTTAATTGCCTGTTATTGTTGTGAAAAGTTATTGTGCTCTTTGATATTGTGTTTTTTTCCAATAATAATTATTTTTACTTTATTGCGTCTGAATGGGCCATGTTAATTCACTAATCCCTCTTAATCTGCTTCTGGTCCCCTTCTACAGATAACTTATAGTTAACCTGAACAAACATATTTTGGATGCTTAAATTTACTTGTTAAAAAAAATGTATTTGTCCAAAAAAAGTCTTCATCTTAGGAAGACTTGTTGCCTCAACACAATAAGAGCCGATTCAAAAAAAAAAAAAAAGAAGCAGTACAGAGAAGGCTGGTAGAAAAAAACAAAACAAAAACATTACAGCCAGATGAGAAGCAAAACAAGAACAGTCCCAGAGAGACAATCATAGAGGAAGAGCCACAGCAAGCACAAACTCTCAACAAGATTTTTAGGCTGAACCAGTGAAAAATTGCCAGTAGCTCCCTCAGCAGCCTTCACCTGGAACCAGAAATTGTTATCGATTACCAAAGCTGCATGTCAGTCACACCTGAACTGAGCAGGAACCGAGAGCCACAGGAAACCAGCATTATGGTAACAATTGAGATTAAATAGAGCAATGATTTAAATACACCAAGAATAAGAAAAGAGTAACTGAGTAACCATAAAAAACAGTTATTCTATTGTGAGATGATAATGTTGATGAGTGTATTATAGTTCAAATTAAGATTGCATTGATTATTAGGCACATACTATTAACATGTGTATAACCTATCCAATATAATAAAATCATGGTGTCACTGGAGTAAGATGATGGTTGGGATTATTACTTTTTAAATCTCTAATTAAAGTCAATCAAGTGAGCTAAAAAAAAAAAAGTTGAATAATCAAAAGTTGTACATTAATGTTTAACATTTAGATAATCTTGTGACTTAGTGTGACTGAGAAAGAGAAAGTGAAAGTTTTGGAAAGCAACAATGAGGCTGAGTGGAAACAGATGGCTGCAACGCTCAGAGATACCTGAATTCAAACTGAACATTTGTTTGACTAAAATTTAAAAATTCATGGCCTGACAAGCAGATATGACTTCAGATTCTCCCAGATTTTATTAGTGTTATTGGGTTTTTTTTCAAACTGATCATCTATTTTGACCATTACTACTGTCCATCCAGCTTGGTTCTGTGATATTGGACCATTTAGTAAAATCTCTGGATTAGAGATGAGTTGAGGGTGTTCTTCACCGTTACAGGGACATTGAAGAATGCATGACTCTGAATGAATATCTTTATTGACAGCTAGAAGACTTGTTGAATGAGGAACATATGATTGCAGGGCCTCATTATGACTGGGCTGTTAAAGGTCAGATGAGGCCTAAAGATCAGGGCTAAGGGCAACAGTGTTTACTCTGCTTATTCAGCTCTTTGAATTCAATGAGGCTGTAAATCCAAAATTTACATCCAAAATATACTATAATAATATAATATATAATATAAATAGAGTTGTATTTTTCTCTGCATGGATAACTAAAGTTAATTTACATACCAAATGTCTCTTGACTGCGTTCCAAGTTTACAGACTGATGTGACTGTGTCAAGTTCATGGATGAAGAAATAATTCTTCCAGCTAGACTTTGAAATGAACACTTATTTTGATGTAAAGGTATATTTGGATGTTAAGTGACAACAAATGTTCCATTGACTGCCAACTAGACTTTGTTTCAGAGTATTGCTGGTACCGACAAGTAAAATTGCACATAAAAGGGCAGCAGGGGAGACTTGTGGAAGCCAACAGTAGCTGCATGAACGTCGCCTCAGACCATGTTATATGAGGATCGTTTTCAGTTCCTTACTGACCATTTCACTGTAAGTTCTGGACGGGGTTCCTGTTTTGGGTTGCCTGTGCTGCTGAAACACATTGCATGTCATGGTTTAGTTTGGTCACAGTTAAGTTTGGACACATAACAGTCATATTCAAAAGTTAGTACCCCTGTTTTCATTCTTCTTTTCCCCCCCTTTGTTATTTGTTTATTTAAAAAACACAATAAAAATTATCTGATCTTTGTGGGCCTTACAACCTCAGACAAACCATAGCATTTATTATTTAACAAAGATGAAGATATAAAAAAAAAAAAGTAAGTTTGCACTTGATGCAATAGCTCATACATTTGCTTGTGTCAAGGTCCCGCCACAGCATTTCAGCTGGGTTGAAATATGGACTTTAACTGATTTAAAACTTTGATTCTTTCATTTTTCAGGCTTTCTGATGTATATTTGCTGGTGTAATTCAGATCAATGTTCTGTTACATTTTCGTCCAGCTTTAGCAGTTAGATATATGGTAAATGGTAAATGGGCTGTATTTATATAGCTTTCTTCTGGTCCCGTTGAGCAGTCAAAGAGCTCTTACACTACGAATCACATTCATCCATCTGTACACACGTTCATACAGCACTCTCTTAGTCCACACAGCTCTATACTGATTCATCTAATGAGTCTTTGCAGTGGTAACGCTGAACAAATATCTTCAATAACAGCTAGATGACCTGTTGAATGAAGGGCAGACCATAGCAAGTCCTAAGACTGACTTTTTTTCCTCTGATCCATTCAAGGTCAGATGAGGCTGTAAGGCACTAAAGAACAAAACTAGGGACAATGAAACCGGTTCTTTTTCATCTCTCTGAATCATACACATCAAACATACACAATCACACAATCACACCTTCTGACAGCTAACTGCTCTACCTCCTGAGCCACAGCCGCCAGTTGGCCAAATCTGCCTCCGAAATGCTCTGGTGGAGTTGGAGACAAATTCAGACCGTAACACTGTGAGGTCCCTGTAGCTGCAAAACAAATCCTCACCCCTCCACTACCGTGCTTGACTGTGGGTATGAGATGTTTCTGCTGAAATGCTGTGTTTGGACAATTCGTCTTTGGCCTAACTTCTCCTTAGGACATTGTTCCAAAACTCTTGTGGTTTCTTCAGATACTGTTTTGCAAACCTTAGTTATGCTTCTATGTTATGTTTAGACAAAAGTGGTGTTCTCCTGGCAGCTCTTCCAACAAACCATATTGTTCAGTCATCTACTAGTTGTGTTGACATGGACTTGAACATTTAACATCCTCAGTGAAGCCTGTATATTATTAGATTTTAGTATGTTTTTTGAAGATTGCTCTGAGTTTGGGGTGAATTTGGAGGGACATCCACTGGTGGCAAGACTGGCAATTATATCCTCAGTGCTCTCTTCTTGTGAGTTAAGGTTCTTCATAGCATATTCAACTTTTTTTTTTTTTATAATCCTTTCCAAATAGATGTGGATAAACAATGGCCTCTTTAAGACCACTTCTCTTACACATCTGGGTGTTGCAGGTCAGCGAATTGCCAAATGTCTGTTTTCACAAAGGTCACCTGTTCAGGTGCTGTTGATCAGGTCATTTAGGGCGGATGATTAGAAGCACCTTGCTGCAATTTACCTTCTTAATTCCTATGAAAGATATTGGGAGTACAAAGTATTGCCTGCATGATTTATTTTATTTACAATTTTCTTTATGGCTTAAGTTTTCCTAAATGAATCATGGCATGGTGAGATATAATTCTATTAGCTTGTATTTCCTTAATATTAAGTCCCATTCATCCCACGAGGATCGGATGATTTTTATTACACACACACAAACAAATGAAAATAAAAGAGGGGTACAAACTTTTGCACCTGACTTGAAATCTTACATTTACAGCACAGCCTTCAGCAACATCAAAACCCTCCAGAACCTCTTACCCTGCAGCGACTGACCACTCCAACGGAACATGTTGCAGCTGAAGTGGAACAAATCCACAGCCAATTCCCAAAGCTTGTGGAAAGCTTTCCTACAGCAAACAGCTGCAGTTACAGCGACTGGTAAATATCCACGGTTTCAGTATGAGATCAACAGTCATTTTTGAGTGGGCCGTTTTTAGGTTTCACATATATGGTAATTGTGTACATGATCTTTCTGAGGTTTAGCAGCAGCTTCTATGAGCGGTGTGGTCAGGTAGGTGCAACTAATTTGTTAGATTCTTCTAAAGCGTGTGCTCCTCAGGCAGTGTGATGACAATCCAATTTACTGAACTAATGATAAGATGTCCTCATACTTCTGAGTGCATGCAGTGTATTTACTTGCGGGCTCCGTGTATAAATTCTGAAATGTTTACACAACCCTGAGAAAGCTCATTAATAAAGGCACATCTAGCTGCACATCCAGGGTTTTTTCGCCGACTTCTCCTAGTATCTGGGCGGGACTCCAGCTGTGTCGAGCCCTGCTCAGGGGTGCTCTCTCTGGACTCCATGGGCCAGCTGCTGCTTTAGACTCTCCCTGTACATGTCTGTCTCTGTCAAGCCAGCACGTTTCACAGTTTTCTGTCTTCTATAAAACACCTCTTTTCAACCACCGGCTCGAGCCAAGGGCTGGGGAAGTGGCAACTGACGATTCTGGTGTTCTGCTAAAAAACCACACTGAAGTCATTGATGGGATGCTGATTCAAGATGAACTCTAAACAATGCATAGACTACTTTCTCAGATGTATAGCCAAGTGTAGCACACATCCTTTATCTCCGTTTTTGCACAGCGGTAGTCATCTGTAGCCCTGTCTGCTGTCAGAGGATTTCATATTCTAATGGCTATTTGGCACTGGGAGATACAGTATTTACTCCAGCAAAGCAGATGACAGTAAGATAGACACGGCTTTTTGAGCCATAGTATATCAGTATGACCGAACAGCTGGAACATAAAGGCTCATATTGATTTAAGCAACAGATATAAAGCCGAAAGAGGTTGACAACAGGAAGCTTCGCTGATATAACGATGGGAGGTCTGAGCATTCATTTGCACACATGTATTTGTGTGTAAGGTTAGTGTTAAGGAGAAGAGGAGACAGGGTGGAGGAGGTGTTACTATGGAAACTATCCCAGCATCAGCGCCTAGTTTCCCATTGGGCTGACCACCACAACTCCCTCAAACACAGCATGCTCCTCCTCTTTTGCTCCCCCCCCAGCCCCCTGCCAGGGCGACCTTTTGGACCAAATGGCATTATGAAATAATAACATTCTACCACAGCTGCCCAGTGAAGTGAAAACATTACACAAAAAAACTCTGGTTTTAACTGTGGAGTAGTATGCACAAAGATAATGTAAAATTTAGATGCAGTGATTGATTACTGCGTTTTTAAAATTCATGAGGAGTGAAGTATTTATCAAAGAACAAATATTTCATATGGTGAGATGTTCATTGTGCTTTGAAACACCTTATTCTGTTCAGCCTTTAATGTCTTTTCTTGAAAGAAGAAGACGAAAAAAAGCTCGCTTCAAGGATTTTGAAGGAAATCAAGCTCAACATTCCACTGGAATTAACAAGAAAGGTTGTCAGAGACTACAGTCCTCCACAAAGGCCAGTGCCAGTGATCCAAATCCGCACAAAATTTTAATGTGTTCTTTTTTGCCTGTGCTCCACCTCTGCCAGCACTCACTATTAACCTTTTATTAGATTTTGGCCAGAAGTTTCAGTTTTCCTGGAGACAAATGGACAAAGAACAAAACAGCTTTCTGTTTCATGGAAAATCTTTTTTTTTTTAAGGAATTCCATAACAAAGTGACTTAACTGATAATATATGAGGGCTTTCAGAGTCAAAGGAGATTACTGAATTAAAGCTCGGTGTCTGTTGTGGAGGAGCGTTGTTTTTGCTTGACCAGACTGCACATTATGCAGTAATTGTCGGCAGTAATTCTAAAAAGTTAAAGCACCGAACTTTAGGTAACTTTTGTTTTATTAAATGGACTCTGGAATGAAATACTTTTTAAGATTAGAATATTTTTAAAATATAGTCGGATGTAATGGAGCCTCGACATACCATGGTGCAAAGCAGGCTATCTGTTACTACAAGAACCATCAGGGCGTGACGTGATGCATCATCTGTGTGTGAGAAGCTCACAGAAATGTATTATATCGCGAGCTTTTTAAATTGCTGCGACTCTATCAGCCAACATTAACCGAGACAGATATGGCCCGCCACTGATTGCATTACTCTTTATTGAAAAACGAGGCGGACGAGCTCCATTTTGCTCATTTCTCCACCCACATTTTGCGTTCCTCGGCCTCTTCTCTCTTTTCTCTTCTCTCGCCCCCCCCCTCTGACAGGCTGACAGCGAGCAGTGACCCTTGACTCTTTGCCTACTCAGCAGAGAGAAGGTCACCGTATATGTGTGGATCTGGGTGTGTATACATATTTTCTTTACATACTGTATGTGTATACGTGTGCACAGGAGCGCTCGTGTGCTGGTAAGATGTGTCTGAACTGCCAGCAGAGAGACTATACAGCCAAAAATAAAAACTCATCTGTCAGCATTCAGCAACTATGTGTGTGTATGTTTGTGCACTAATATTTTGTTCTTGCATTTATATCTGCTTGAGATTGTGTGGCTTGCCTCGTTTAAGCTGTGAATGGTGGCAACAGCAAGCAAAATATGATCTTTGGATGATGGTATGACATAAAAGAAGGGATTATGTATGAGTGGAAGACTGTTGGTGTCCCTGACAATACTCACTTCCACAGTTTTGAGAGAATATAGTGATAAGAGCATTATTTAATGAGTTAGTCAGACATTGCTGCTGTCACGGAGAGGGCGGTCACATGTGTAGGGGAGACGGGGCCTGGCTGGATCCACAAAAGCCACAAAAGGGCACTGGTGCAAAATCTGAACACTAAAAGGACTGCAATCTTGACTAGACCAGCCCATAATTGCAAAATAGCTGTGAGTCATTCATTGTTTCAGTGAGTACAACTTCATTTTTTTAAATATCAAAAGTAAAAAAGGTCCCTTCCACTGGATCCTTTCTACAACTGCCATAGATGGGACATCGAAAGTATATTGTGTGCAACTGATAGAGATATAACTTACCTTTATTTTTATATAGAGTTTGAAATCTTGTGTTAACTGGTGGTATCATAGTAACAACTGTTCAGTTTAGAAGTGTGCCTTAACGTCGGTGAGTGTGGCTCAGCACAGTTTTTTCAGGGTTGACTGACGAAAGCATCAACCTGCCCTGTATGGATACATTTAAAAAAAACAAATGTATTTTATGTATTTTATCTGTTTGTTCTTTTTTATTTAATAATTTTTTATGAAATAATACAAATTTGCATTTGGAAACTTTTTAAAAATCATTTTCTTTCCTATTTTGTAGAAGAGTAGATGAAGATCAAAATGCTTAGGGAAGAAAGAAAGAAGGACGGCGCCAAAAGGCACCAGCTAAGATTAGGTTAGAAGCAGCAAGACAGGTGATGAACCAGAAGTGTAGTACCAGGAGTACAGCAATGGATTTTATTATCCCATTCAGTACCCTCAGCAGATACTGCAAAAAGATCAGCCAGGATGAGACTAATGGCAAGTGGAAGCCAGAGGTAGCTTTTGGTTACAAAAAGAAAAGAAAAAGTCAGATATATTTTCAGCAGAGCTGGAGAATAAGCTGGCTTAACACCAAAGGAAGTAAAGAAATTTGCAGATGAACTTGCTACTGTGAGTTCCATTAAATTGCCTGAATCCTGGTCAGAGATGCAGCAAGTCGGCTGTGACTGGTTCACTGCAATCTTGAAACTGAACTTTTATCTTTCAATAAGGAAGCCAGAGGCCATGATCATTGTCTGAGCCAAAAAGTTAAACAAAAATGATGTTGAAGTCTTCTTGGAAAATATAGAGGCGAGGATGACAAAGTGTAGGTACCTTCCATCTTGGATATAGGAACATGGGTGAGATGGGTGTCAACAGCCTGTAGGCACCAAATGGGGTAGTTGGGTGGGGGTGGGGGGTGGGTGGGGTGTATGAAGAAGACACATTTGACCGATTTCCTCAAGCATTTTGTGGAAAACAGGAAAAAAAGAAAAAGACCCTGTCTCCTTCTCCTGGATCCCAGGAAAACCAATGTTCATTTATGATGTCTGGAAATATTGCCACAAGGTGTTTTGAGGGTGAAGATTTTGCTCCATCAACAGTCATGGACCGCCCATGTCTTCCACTGCCTCTCCAGCTTCTCTCGACCAGCCTGGCGCTGCCACGGCCTCCCCACACCACACCACCACTCTTTCGCCTGCCACTGGAGATCCTGCTCCTGGTCTTCCTTCTATTAATTTCAATCCTGAAAATCTGCAGCCATTTTTGAAGTCTGGCCCTAGGAAAGCGGTTTGTCACTCATCCTGACAGACACACCCATAAATATTCTACTGGAGGAGGAAGGGGCGGGAGCCATGTATAAGCTGTTCAACGGACGCAAGATGCCGCAACAGAAGATTTCATCAAAAGTTGCAAGTAAAAATAAACACATTCCCAACTCCTGAGTCTGAATCATTTGAAGATGACTCCTGCCTGTCTGTTCAGAACCATTTTCAAATGCAGTTCACGGCAGTTCTTGCAAAATGTGGGCACATGAATTATGCACCCCAGGCCTTGCTGTCTATATCTGCAGGAACTGTGAACTCCGATTAATAAATAAATACACATACATATATGTATTGATATATTAATAAAAGGTTTCAATGATTTGCATTTGCCTGTTCCTTTTTGCAACTCAAATATTTAAGTAAGTAGTATAAGTGTATGCCAGCCAGCCCCTATACGTGCCAACCACTATCTTGACAAGGCTGACTCGGCGCAAGCCTTGAGTAGTGGGAGGGGTGTGGTTTTGGCTCAGCTGTAGCGGGAGCAGTGGTGCAAGCTGGATCCAATTAGGTCATCAATTGTGTTTTTATGCAGGAGCACCTGAGATCAGGAGAGCACTGTGGCATTTTCCTGTTCTCCAAAAAGAGTATTATGAACAAGAACACTTAAAATGATGACAGATTTGATCAGAACGAATATAAAGTAATATTAATTAGCATAATTGGCTAGCATAAGCTAAGCCTTGCAAGTTTAAAAAGTTAACAATAGGGTGGGTGTGTTCCAGCCAGCTTCCAGCCCTGCTAGTTTTGCCCATTTTCAACATGGCAGTAGGCTATGAGGGAAAAAAGAGCCTCAAAAGCAGTCCTCGGAAAACCTATGAGTAATGTCGCAGCGGGTTTGTCCAGTTCTTCTTACACACTGGGGTAAATTAAAATTGATTCACTTTTGCAACCAGACCCCAGTGGTCATTTGAGGAACTGCACGTCCAGGTTTTCGAATAGGAAAATTGGAGGTTGCCCCTCGGTGTGCACCTGTGCATGTGCACGAGTGAATTAGTGTGTGTATATGTGAATGTGTTTGACAGACACCAACCTTTTTCTAAATAAGATTAAATGGGAGGTTTGTCTCTAATCTTGTTGTAATGAGTTTCTGTGTAGCTCATACATTTACTAATTCCACTTGCCAATAGTGCAAACAGGCACGTGTGTGCATGTGTGTTTATGTGTGTGGATGCATGCGGTGGGAGAGGTCACCTCCCTGCCATCTTACTCTCATTTATAACAATACTGCAGCCCTGTCCTCATCACAGGATTGCAATTTCTAAACACAAATAGCATTAGCCCATGTGCACAAACTTGCACAAATGGATGCCCACACTTATGCACCAACACACTTACACGCGAGCAAACGTGCAGTCCATCTGGGTATGGATCTGTATGTCATTAGGACTCTCAGCAGGCATCAGCATTGATCATCTGACCGACAGATGGAGAGTGACCGACGAGGACAAAACAAAGCCTGTCTCATTGCGTATAAGTGTGTGAATATGACTGAGCACGTACGTGGGGATGGGAGTGAATGACGGAGGGGGAGGTGTGTGCGTGAGGGCTTGTATGTGTGACCATATGAGAAAAAAAAAAAAGACATCCAGAGTACTCTCACATGACTGATTTATGTAGGCCATGTATGGCCATGTGCAGAGTTGGTGTGTGTCTGTGAGTCCTAAAATGATCATAAATCTTGACCCAAGAGATGCCACAGGTTGTCAAGGCGATACAGTCCCTCTCAGCCTGAGGCTGTCCATGCTCTATGGTTAGGGGTCAGGGGTCTTATCAGTTTGAAGCTGGGGAACATACTCTGGGTGATGAAATGGCAAACCAGTAACAAGGCGCACTCTGTCACCTTTTACCTGGACCTGTGGCCAATAACTGTGCGGCCTCCAGAATGTCACATTAGCTGCAGAGCACACATGGACGGACCTGCAGTGCCCTATTACCTACAGCTACATGTGCCTCACACAAAGTTCATAGACCTGCAGAACATGCACACGCAAATCATGAGTAAAACACTATTTGATTTTATCCACCATACACCTCCAAAAGAATGTTAATTCCCAACTGTTGCTCAATCTTGGTATGATTGCCTGTACTTGTGGAAGTCATTCCCTTAAAAGAGTACTGCTGTAAGTTTTTCAGTGTCAGCTCCTGGCATGTTGTTGCATAACACATATTAACACACACCAATCTCAGAACTATTAATCAGGTTTTAAAAATAAATCTTTGTTCAGTGAGCTCAGGGTATACTGTTTTTGCACTGGAAGACTGGTTAAGATTTCTCTCCTTACTATAACATTCCCAGGATCCCTGGGACCAGTTTCACATGTGAAAGGTTATAGCCTTGACATGTGAGACTGGAGAAAAGACAGGGTCCAAACTGATTGCCATTCCACCATAGACAGAAACAGAATTTATACGTCAATGTCGGACTCATCTTGTAACTTCCCTATAAGTAGATGTTAACTACATGTTGCAGCCCTACACACAGCTGTGAGTGCCGCATTACCTATGTATGCATATACACTATATTGCCACAGTATTCACTCACCCAGCCAAATAATCAGAATCAGGCGTTCCAATAATTTCCATGACCACAGGTGTATAAAATCAAGCACCATGGCATGCAGACTGTTTATAAAACTATTTGTGAAAGAATGGGTCGCTCTCAAGAGCTGAGTGAATTACAGTGTGAAACTGTGACAGGATGCCACATGTGCAACAAATCCAGTCGTGAAATTTCCTCGCTCCTAAATATTCCACAGTCAACTGTTAGCTGTATTATAAGAACATGGAAGTGTTTGGAAACGACGAGTCTGGGTTTGGCAGTTGCCAGGACAACGGTACTTGTCTGACTTCATTGTGCCAAGTGTAAAGTTTGGTGGAGGGGGGATTATGGTGTGGGGTTGTTTTCAGGAGCTGGGCTTGGACCCGTAGTTCCAGTGACAGGAACTCTGAACGCTTCAGCATAACAAGACATTTTTGACAATTCCATGCTCCCAACTTTGTGGGAACAGTTTGGAGCTGGCCCCTTCCTCTTCCAACATGACTGTGCACCAGCGCACAAAGCAGGTCCATAAAGACCTGGATGACAGAGTCTGGTGTGGATGAACTTGACTGGCCTGCACAGAGTCCTGACCTCAACCCAACAGAACACCTTTGAGATGAATTAGAGAGGAGACTAAGTGACAGGCCTTCTCGTCCATCAGTTGGAAACCTCAGAAATACGCTTCTGGAAGAATGGTAAAAAAATTTCCATAAACACACTCCTAAACCTTGTGGACAGCCTTGCCAGAAGAGTTGAAGCTGTTACAGCTGCAAAGGGTGGACCGTTGTCCTATTGAACCCTATGGATTAGGAATGGGATGTCACTTAAGTTCATATGTAAGTCAAGGTAGATAGGCAAATACTTTTTGCCATATAGTGGAGCTTAATTTTGCTCAAATACAGTGTGGAACACAATTTCGGACCAGAACAGATTGTAAATGAATCCAATTTAGTTTTAAAACTATCATGATATTCTGCCTGCAGCTAATTTGTCATTTTAAAAATGTTGCCCGTCTGTGATACAGACACAGTTTAAATACATCACATCTTCAGTTTATTCAGTGAAATGGTTGTTCAACAATTTATAGGTCCTCACATAGTCACAGAACAGAGTTACATGGAGATACTAGTGGTTAAAATAGACAACCAGATGTTGTGGGCCAAAACTGCAGGCTGATATACACACAGATTCTCAGTGTCTCTTACTGACATCAGGCCAGGGGATCTTATGTTGAAGCATAAATTTGACTTAACAAAAAGAGACAGACAACCATCTGTGCACACACTTGCACTTACTGCCTATTTAGACTCACCAATTAACCTAACATGCATCTCTTTACACTGTGAGAGAAAATTGGACCAGATCTGATTAGGAGAACAGGCAAAGTCCACTCAAAAATGTCACTATTGAGCAGCAATTCCAGTCCATCACCTACATATTATTAATATTTAGCCCAACATTTTGGAGCCCATTTGAAGGCGATTTGCTGTATTTCAGCTACAACAGGGTTAATGACATTAGATCCTAATTGGTAAAGTTGGCTTTCCAGTTCATCCCGAAAGCATTGGATGAGGTTGATTTCAAATCTCTTGAAGCAGGAAATTCAGATCATGTTCCACAAACTGGGAAAGCAATTCCACTATTGATGTTTGCTTCATTTAAATGCTTTAAACAGGACACGGCCTTCCAGAAACCGAATCATTCTCTTTTGTATCATCAATCAGGATGATACAGTGTAGTATCAAGATTTCCCTAAATGAAAAACCGCCCCAGACAGAAAGCCCGCAAAATTTAGTCTGTATTGATTATTCTTGTTAAGTCTCCTATTTGCATGTCTGTACGTGCAGGAGTATAGGGGTGTATGTGTGCACACTCAGGCCATGGGGGAGAGGGGTAGTATGAAGTAGGAAGCTTGAGCGGGGAGAGAAGGGTTACTATGACAACAGGGGAGAATGTTCCAGGTGATAGTTAAATCATTGAGATGCTAATTGTCCATTTTCAATCCTCCATAAAGTTTAACAACCACTCTGCCTCCACATGTTATTCTAACTCAGTCACAGAGGATACCTCCAGGATATACAGCTACTCCTCCCTCCCCTTCTTTTTTATATTCATAATGACACCCCTATCCTCCCTCCTGCTCATTCTTCCTACCATCAAATGCAGAGAGATGGAGACTATGTAAATATCGTAGACGATTTGGAGCATATGTGTGCATCTCTCTTGAGACCAACCAGCACCTGATCGTCAGACTCTTCTCCATCCATCTCTCTTTCATTCGCAGAGTCCTCGCTCTCTATCCCACTGCTCATTTCTTCCGTCCAAATTCATCTCCCTCCAGCCCCCCCGCCCCCATCAAACACCCCCCACTTCTCCCGCTGTTTATCTCTACCACTGCTCCCTCCCAACGCACTGCGTTTAACCACTTTGTTCTCCTTTAAGATAAAGATAATTAAATCAGCAGCTAAATGAGAGAAACTGCGCTGCTGGCGTCACCATGGCAGCACTTTGATGTTCTATTTCTGCAAGATAGTATCAACATCGTGTCGTCAGTCCCAAACTACTGTTGCACATGTTATCACACAATAGTGCACACGTGCACTATTTATGCATTCACACCACACATTAAACTCTACATCCAACCTCCTCCTACTCTTACTGTACCCACAAAGACAGATTTGACACGCTAAGCTCTGCTGTCTTTCTGTAGGTCCTCTTTCTTGTCATCCAACCACAGCATTCTTTACTGCTGATCTCACCCACTTCGCTCCCCTCTCTGGTCTTCTCTCATTTCTAATCTTATGCTGCTCCCTCTCTTTCTTCCCTCCCTGCCTCCTTCCTTTCGTTCAGCAGGTTGCTAGGCAACTGTACTCCATTGATCTCGGGAAGCATGATGACAAGCTCCCATAACTGTCATGGAAACACACACACAAATGCACAGATGCACACATGAATACACACATAGTTATTGAAGATGTCTGGTGGCACCTTCAAAATGAAGGCATCCGCTTATCTGATGAGGACAGGGAGTGGGAGGAGAGACGGAGCGGCGACAGAGAGATACAAATGACAGAAGAGGAGGAGAGAATGTTGCTCTGCCTTGCTTGCCACCTCCCCTCACTATTTCCATTATCATTCCCTATTTCTTCTTTCAGCTTTCCATGTGTAACCCATGCCATCCTTGGAAAATAATTACCTTCCCTGGTGGTCCTGGCTTAATTCCCAGCCTGACCCATCACACAGTCATCATGGCGAGCTACCAACTGGCTCCATTTCATTTCTGCCACTGCTTCAGCACTTATGTGCTCTGTTACAATAAAATGAAACAAAGGAGAAGATGGTGGTGTTTGACAGAGAAGCTGGTTCTGAGAGTACTTAAAAAAGTCCAAGGATGAGATGCAAAATTAAAACAATGTTATTAAATCATAATCAAATCCCAATATGTGTCTAAATACCTGTAGGTGATTGCAGCTTAAACAAATATCTGAAAAGAAGCTGCTGAGGACTAACCTTCATTTGCTTAAATCCTTGAGTTAGAATGATGTTAAATTAAAAATTACCAAGCATCTTAAATAAATTAATTAAATTTGGAAGACATTCTCATCTAATGTATCTCTAGAAAATAAAATGATTAAGTTTATTCCCTAAAAATGCTGAAGTTTAACTTTCCTTGGATAGTATTTCTTAGATACTGAGGCCCAGACATTATTCAGCTCTCCACAGGCGAGAATTTGAAGTGTGGCATGCATGATCGAGTCATATTCAGTTAGATCAGTGAAGGGTGAAATGTGTCCTGTTTTACATCATTATAATTGCAAAGTTAATTACTTTAAAAGGACATGAATCACAAATCTTTGCTGGTCGCAGACTTTCAAGGAATCGAGGTCAATTATGTTGTGATACACATTTATTTTAGATGTCTGAAGAGGGCAAGTGTCCTCGAAACATCACAAAAATTGGGACTTACCAGGAATCTTACCAGGAATCTTACCAGGAATATTACCAGGAATGTTACTAACTATAAGTTAAATTAAAACAGATGGGCATAGAAACCCCATAAAATTTGCGTTGTATATGTATATAAGTAATAGGCAGAGGGAATAAAAATGAGGACAAAAATCCCATGAAATGTGAAGATGGATGTGAATGTGAAGGTGAACGTCAGACCTGCAGACCCATCAAACTCCAGTGATTTCACAATAAACTCCTGCTCAAATGTTAAAGGACGTCCACAGAGCAATGCTCTAAAACTGGACACTCGAATAATGTCATTTAGACCTTATGCAAAGTTTTACATGTTTTCAGAATGTTTTGGTGAGGACAAATAGAAAAAACCCACAATTAAATCCACCTTCACCTTCTACTTAAATGTTTTAATTTGTTATTGTACTTTTCTAAAGGTATTCTAATAAAAACAAGTGTGAGATTGTCTTGGATCTTTCTCCTTTTTTTTTCTGGAATGAACCTCCCCAGTAGGACCAGGTCATGTCCGGACTCTGGCTGGTCAACTCAATGTTTTCTCAAAGCTACTCACATTTCTGTGAAAGGTGCATATCATATTATTAACCTCTAGAAATGCAGCTTTGACCCTGGCCTGATGCCCTGATCACTATGACGGATGTGACTGTGCTTTTGTTAAATGCAGAGATATCAGCGATATCTTCCACAGATCTGTGCCTCTACATTATCCTGTCAGACTTGTAAACTAATGCACACCTTGCTTTTTTTTTTTTTTCTGACATAAATCCTCAATTGTTAGACCATAAGTAGAGCAACGTGTGCCTGTTAATTATGTCCAGTGAATTACAAGTGAGGTACAGGCAGACTCGTGTCAAGTTGTTGAAGCATCTCAAGAACCTTCACACCATCAGTTGTGTGATAATAAAGTATCTCACTACAATGTATATGCGATCATCTGATATTTAAGGTTTGATGCATTTATGAAACACTTTGCTTTTATTAATCATTGTTGAGGAATCGATTGAACTGAATCTATTTTAAGATGACTCTAAAGCATAATGAAATGAGAAAAAGCTGAATAAATCTATAAAACGCTCCATCCACCCAATGTGAAGTGCTGCAAGCAAAGGAGCTTGCCTTACAGCAAACCATTTTTTAAGGTCATTCAACTGTATGATACACACTCAGAACATACTGAGTCCCTGAAAGCTGCACACTCATCAATCAGCCACACAGACTGAAACACAAAGAGAAAGAGTCTTGAATGGGGCTCCTTGCGAGGCCGAGGCAGAAAAGAGAATGTTTCATTGAGATAAAGACCTTGAAACGCATCACAAAAAACTCTAAAAGCAGGCGAAGATTAAAAAGACCTCATCGCTACAGCTTGCATTAAAGTACGAGGTAAATGTGCATAACACACAATCAGTGAAGAACGTTAACTCATTCAGCTTAATACGGCGAGGATGTCGTAAGATGAGAAGGAAGCTGCTGCATTTGACTTGAATAGTCGATCACCAGGTTAAAGACGTCATTTCATCCATTGACTTTACCTGACGTGAAAATACTGAGGAATGGATGTCACTTGTTATCTTGATTTCACTGCTGTAATGATCCATTAATTTAACAAGAAGTGATGTGTAGATTATTTTTTTTAATGTTGAAGTTATGGTTTTAGGTCACAATAAAGTTTGCAGAAGGAAATATTTACAGCAAATAAAAGAAAGTGTTCTTCTCTGCAGCTATTTGTCATGTCAAGAGTCCAAAGTAAAGTGGTCCGTTTTCAGACTGACAGACTTGCTTTCATCATATCAATCCAATTCCCTTCAACCTGCCAATCTTAACACATCCACGGACAGAGCAATTTTTCTTTGTCAGCTTCACACTGCCAGACACGTTTAAGACCTCTATATAGTTAGGATCAGAAAAGGAATATTATGAAAAAAATAAAATCATGCAACCACAGTCTATTACATCTCTCTATCTTCCTTCTTCCCCCATTCCAGTTCTCCTGATTTCAGTAAGACAAGACAAGGCAAGACAAGGCAAGACAAGGCAAGACAAGGCAAGACAAGGCAAGACAAGGCAAGACAAGGCAAGGTTATTTGTATAGCACAATTCAACCACAAGGTGATTCAAAGTGCTTTACAGAGACAATAAAACATCACCTTAAAAAAAGCATTATTTAAAATGCAAACAAAAGAAAGAAAAAAACAAACAAAAATAAATCAGTGGTTAAAACATAAATAAAAAGCATGATTTAAAATGTAAACAAAAGAAAGGAAGAAACAGAACAATACATAAAAGCAGTAGCTTGACTCTGGCTCCTCTCCAGCAATTATCTGCTTGGTTCCACTCTGACGCAACTCAGACTCCACTCATCTTCTCCTTCGTCATCAGCTTCAGATTCTCCAGTAAACGCGATGCTCCCTCTCTGACATCCACGCCCACTCATCTCCAAAATGGGCATCATCTCTATCTTTGCTCAAACAAAATATTTCATGACTAAATCTCATCTCCATCTCCTCTGTGGCTGTTCGGCCAGACTGACACCGACATCGGCTCTGCTCCGACATGGCGAGGACTCCGCGAGGACACGGCCCTGAGTCCTTGCCAACTGACTACCAGCCCTGACTCATTTCTAGGCTTAAACCTTAAACCCACGCCTGTCCTTCTTCCAATCCAAAGTTTATACGTACACAGTAGGACTCCTTCGAAGAGCTGTTACTATTATGCCTTCAGTTCTTCACTGTAGCTCCAACCATACAGAAGAAGGTTTTCATTGTCAAGAATAACGTTTTATTCTGCTGTGATTTTGGAAACCCCTGACCTTTCCTAGGACATCATCAGTGGGTCAAAACTTTTAATTGGTTGTGAATTACCTCAACAAACATCCCCGTGCCATGAGGCTCATATTTGGGATCGTGATTGAGGGGCTTTAACGCCTTCCCAGTGGACTGCCACAAAAACTCAACGTGGATCCAGATAAGATTTTAGTTCATACAGTTCCAAAGCACACAACTGCTGTTATTTTCCATTCCCAGTCGGAGCTTGATTTTGTGTTTATTGCCAGTAATCAAAAGGTAGCATGCCCACGTTAGCATTTAGCTCAGAGCCTTGCTGTGCATAAGTACAGACTCTCAGAGTTGCACTTGCTCTACTCAAAGCCTGGCCTGCAAACACTGCAGCTTCCCCCAGGGTCAGTGTTTTATCCGCATGACGCTCTCTTCAAAATTACCACTTACATTTGGAGTACTGCATTACAGCGTGAAGATTGCCCACAATTCAAATACCATAGCATTGACTCATTATAAAACCTAATGTTATTAGTTCTTGAAAACGAGAGTGGGCATAAGTGACTGCTATTATATATATAAATATATATATTTTTACATCAGTGCAGAAAAATGCCTGACAATTTTCTACTATTCATTTTATATTCTCTGTATTGAACTGTTCTCATTTTCATTTGAGCAATAGACTAGTTCACCAATGGCAGCTGTAGTAGCCAAAAAGCAGAAAATAAATAAATAAAATGACATACATCTTAAGCATCTTAGCGGATTATGCTGTGGTGTCTTTTCACATCGATAAGTTTTCTGTTTCAAAGACAAAGTTAATTATAACTGAACAATCCAGCTGCCTGGAGAACCACGAGGAGTCCCTTGCGATCTGTCTTCTATAACCCATAATGATTCAGATGCTGATAAAGTTACAGCTTTTGCTCAAAAATGCATTAGAGCATTATTTTTCATTACAGTGGCTAGTCTTAAGCCTTGTTTTGCATTTAAATTTTTGTAACTTTTAAAAGACAAAAACAGCAACCTTCAACTCTATAGGAGACTGAGTTTAACCGACATTGATTTAATAGAATGAGTGGTTTGTTATTATAAAGAAAAGAATATAATTAAAAACTCAGTTCATCCTAAGACTTTAAAAAAATACTTTAATTAAACAGATAAAGTCATGCCAAAATGTCACTGAAGCTTTATTCTTCCACATATATTGAAATTCATAGATTTCATCCTTATAGAAATAGTATATAAACAAAAGTGTCAGAAATGTATAATTTAATGTGATTATTACATTATTACATATAAACATAACTATTTTGTACATGTTTTTAATGTTTGCAAGGCAGTTAAATTAGGATCAGGTCATTTTTTGCAATTTAGGTATGTAGGTTCCAGCATCTCAACATTTGAACATTTCTCTGGTAAAATCCTTTTGCATAATCCTGAAATTAGTAAAGGATTACACCCCCCCCCCCCCCCAAAAAAAAACAAACTCAGGTACATACATCTACTGCAAAGACAACTGTTTCCTTTTTCAAATTTCTGCTAGTTTTTCCACTCTGGCTGAATAATTTATTTAAGCTAAAACCTAAAATATGCGACGAAGAAATCTCAGAGAATCCAAAATTTCATAACAGGATCTGCAGGTAATTGGTGCAGCTTGTTGTGTTACAGTGCATGTGTGGGCAATCTCAAATAGATTTAACAAATTTGAACATGCATGGAAAGAATACCAGTTAAAAACAAAACAAAACAACCCTACTGTACTATTGTTTGGCAGTAAAAATTACAGTGGATCTTTGAATCCTCTTACTCCAACTGTGAAGGAAGGTTTTGGAAATGTTATGATTAAAAGGTGTTTCGTGTGTTAAGAGACTGACTTTTCTGCTTTTTCCGTCAACGGCCCTTTAAACACAGATCACACTAAATTGTGACAAAAGCAAAAGAAGGTGTTGTTATCCTGCTGTTGCCAGCTGGCGTTTCAGAATGATCTGAGTGACAATACCAGAGCAGTGTGCTCCACCATGTTTGCAGTCCCTGACAGACGCGCACATTAATTCAGCTATGTGACTGCCTCTGCCCCCGCCACAGAGGTGCATCATCTTTGATCCCACATTCCTCCTCTGTAGCTTACAAATAGAAGGTCCAAGTGCAACATATGCACACCAGTCTTGAACATGTAGCGTGAAAAACACTAGCGGTTCATGTACGATTTCTGAATTGTATCAAGGAGCGCTTGAATATAAAGCGAGTCTGGCGGTCTGAAAGTGAAAGTCAAGTGAACCTTTGAAGTGGATATTAGCAAATCGACAAAGGACTGTCTCAAAAAGAAAAAATAGAGAGATATGGATGACTTTGTCAAGGCGCAGATTTAAATCTCAATGAAATGTTCTGCATGTGTGTACGTGGGGCTGGCTGGTTCAAATGGAAAGGACAGATAAGAACACCTTTTAGCATCTTGAAGAGATGTGGTTCATCAACCTAATTTTGTATACTAGGGAACCACTGTAAAATATGCTAAAAGGTGTTTTTTCTAACGAGCCGAATGCTGTTCTTGTATGTTAAGAGTGAGCTTCACAAAAAGAAATCTACTGATATCTTTGCTGACTGACTTTCACACACTTAGAGGCAGAAAAAAATGAAGCTGGTTAAACTATACAATAAATAACATGAACTTTGTTTAGCTACCTGGGAACTAATGAAGAACAACTCAGGGTCTGTTTTATACCAAACCAATCGATAAATGATCCTGAATGAATTTTATTAAATAGCTGATTATTAGTTAATGATTAGTTAATAGTTAAATATAAACTGAAAGATGAATGAATGAGACAAGACATGTAATTGATGATTCATTAATAACTGCTTCTCTGGTAATTCCTGAATGAGCTACAAACCAATTGCAATACACCATTAGGTAATAACTGGTAAATGAATTATGATATCTAAATTATTAGTGCTGACAAAGGAAAATGTGGTACTGGGTAGAGTTGGTGGACCACCAGCCACCAACCTGAAGGTTGCTGAATTGATCCCCATCAGGTACCAGACTGTCTCTGGGCAGGACACTGACCCCCACATTGTCTCCAATCCCCCAGCCATCCACAGTGACTGTTCCAAGAATGGATAAATGGGGAGGATTGTGTCAGGAAAACCTTTGCCAAATCAATATGTGGAACCTAATCATCTGCTGTTGTGACTCCCACGAAGCGAAAAGCTGAAGGAACTTGCTTGGTTAAGGTTCTTCAGATGACTGAAAACAAACTATACTTCACATTGCCATTAAACTGGACTACATCAAAGAGTGCCGTTCATGATCAGACTGGACTGATTCATACACATGCTGCATTTCTTTTTCAGAATAATCCAGTATCCATAAGTTAGTGGTAGTTGTTGACTTAAAGTTATTACTCAACCTCGTGAAATCAAACAAGTCTTTATCTGAGGATGAGTTGAAAAAAATGTGCGATAGATTTGGCTGGTAAACTGAGCCCATGTTTTAATTAAAATGTTTGATCTGTGGCCCTTTGTGTACTTTAATTAACTTTGAAAAATCTTGGAGAACAGGATGAGAGCCGTAACAGCCCATTTAATACTAAGAAGATAAACATTAGATCCTGTTTAGAAGAAATAACTCATAGTTGTTATGACGTAGTCCAGCATCACCTCATCACTTTTGTGTCCAGTCTAGTAAAGTTGGGTAGTTAATGGGAAGGGGATCAATACTTGGCACTACTTGGCCATTAGAGATCTTTTTGTTGTTACTACATGATCCTCAAATGAAGGAGCTAAATCCATGATAATCACAATTATTAATCATTAACATTTTAATACAGTTTGATCAGATGTTTTAATGAGAAAATGGATAACTTCTTGATTAGTTCTTATATAACAAGATACATTTTGTGACCTTTTTGCTATTGAGCAGTGCAATAAAAACAATGTCCTGAAAATAAATGACAGCGAGTTAAAAGAAGTGTCTTTCACTACACTGACTACAAAAGTTTTGGCTTTTATTCCTGATAAGACAGAGGAGAACACAGTAGTTTTCATCTGTAAAAGTTTTTTTTCATTGTTTTTTTTTTTAAATCACCAATTCTATAATTGTATTTTTTATGTTTAAAGTGGAAGAATATCAGTGATGCCAATGTGAACACAAATTGTTCATGCTAATATTCAAATTAGTTAACCTTCATGCAACAGTTTCAAGTATGTTTTTACGAATAATAACTGTCTTTCTCATATAGTCCTTCATATCGTCATTCTTAGCTGCTATAACTATTCCGATTCAAGTACAAAACCTCCAATAGCTGCATTCACCAAGCCTGCATGTGAGACTGTAAGAGCAGTCTCAGAACTCATATAAGCAGTTCCTGATTAAACACTCTGACGCCTCAAAGTGTGAAAGGTTCATTCAACTCTGGTCGATGCTCATAGCGGACTTTTATGGCTCAGTTGGCCAATTCCTCACTGTGGCTGCTGAGATGCAGGCAGAGGTTCAAGAGCTTCTTTTTGTGTGTGTGCGAAAGCACACTTGCTGGAGTCAGACGATGTGGAGACCTTTGGATGGGTTTTGTGGACCTCAGTAGCTGCAAGAGAACAACTAAATATTGGAGGTTAGTCAGAAGATCCTGATGGCAGATACAGAGAAGAAAAAGGCTGCCCTCCCTATAGAAATCTCTCTTACGGGCTCAACCAGGGAGGGAAGAAAAGACGTTCAAGCTGTCTATGGCATAAAGAAAGCTACACTGGTAACAAGGATTATTGACTGTATGATCACTACAGGCAGGGTAAGTGATATCAGGATAATATCGTGTCTGCTGATATTGGAAAGAGAGCATCAACAAAACTTGGAGAGCTAGTTCAGCCCTCTCCCTTTCTCCAGCGCTCCCTGAGAAAACACACCCCACCACGGACTCTGTTGGCAGTGTTCTTTCGGAAATTGAGACAGGAAGGCAGTTGTGTTGAGGCTGTGAACCTATCTAAGCATTTTAGTTCCCTAACTGAAACTCTGGAATTGACCGATCAATCAAGTCCCACCATCAGTGTTGATTACTGTTTTTCATGGCAACTGTCTATGTGAAAAATTCGTCCCAAGAAGCTTTAGACAAACGTTTGACCCACGAGGGGCACTTTTTGTCAAGGAGCATTCAAATAGGACTTATTTTTTCCATATGTACAAAATCTTGAAATAGATATGGCTAGTAATAAGATTCAGTCGGGTTTAAGGGATACAGATCACTTCAGTTTAATTCAATTTTATTCATATAGCGTCTATTAAATATAGACTGTTTATAGGAACTTTAAAGAGATGCAGAATATGACCCCAAAGGAAACATTAAAGAAACAATGGCGATTAAAATCAAAACAAACTCCCGTAGTGGGAAAACCTTTAAGCCAAACAGTGGCAAGAAAAACTCCCCTCTAAAAATCACAGTTAAAGTTAATAAAAACCTAATCTCGTCATCACAGTCACTGCTGACAACATCCAGGATCAACACTAATTATGCACCGCAAGGTAAAATTATGTTTATTTACATTTAATTTGTAAAAAAAAAAAAATTATAATAATAATAATAAAACTCTGTTGCCTATTGTCTCAGGATAGCTGATAACTGCTATAACAAATACTACAAGCATATTGTTTGACCAATTTCTTTTTTTAATTTAACAAAACCACCATAAAACAAGTGAGTGCTGGGGATCTGTCAACGTTTTCCTACTTAGCTGAAGGGTTCAGATGTCTGAGTGTTCCTGTTCAGTTAACACACCAACCTCGATGGACTCATCTGTGTTCGAGGTGCATTTCCTACCAACAGTTCAATTAATAAAGGAAATCGATAAACAATCAGATCAATGAGCAGAATCGGTAATGGCATCGATATTGATAAAATCGTATCAGTTCCTATCCCTTCTTGTGGGTGGTGTGGGGATATTCACATTTTGGCTGAAACACCCAAACTCTAAAGAAGTTCTGGGTGGTGAAAGTTCCACATAGCAAACACAGTGAAACTGGGTTAAATGGAATGAGGCTTTGGCACAGGACACAGAGTACTAAGAGGAGAACAGAAACATTGTTTTTGTCTTTTAGCCCAACAAGAAAACCCACTTAGAGTAGGTTAGGGAAGCAGAGCGCTGGGAGTGTAAGTGGCCTTAAAATGGCTCACCTGTGATTTAGTATTGTTCCTCTTTAAAGGACAGGAAAAGTGGACAGTACATATTTGAAAAAATCAATAAAACAGCAGCTCACATATCTGATTTTCACCTTTACACAAAAAAAATCAGATTTCCCATGATTACGTTTATTAGCGCTCTTTGTTAAATGGCGCATTGCAAACATTTCAAACAGCACATTCGCTGTTCATCATAATACAAGCTTTCTATTCAATAAATTATCCTCCGAACTGGCACACAAAAGACTCTGCACCAAGAGTTCATGCCCTTCAGAATGACGAAACATTTTTCTGATCTGATCGCTTAATTAAAACGACTGTTTTGCTGAACTCAGAGGGCACCCATCACGGATACAGCAGTGACCGTGTGGCTGAGGTGCAGGACAACTGCCACCGTGGTTAAAAGAAACATGTGTTAACTGTCACTAGACCCATTGTATTAAAGTCTGTTGTCTTGTATGTCCATTCACCTCGAGCTGGCTTCACCCTCACTTAGTGGCCCGATAGTGGCACCAAGCGACCTCCTCATTTGGGCTTGATATGTGCATGGCATGCCTCAGCAAGGAAACTTTAGACTCAAATTTGTGGAGCGACCCTTTAAATGCAAAAAAAAACCCCAGAAACAAACAAAAAGAAGGATCAAAAGTTGTTAAATAGAAGACAGCCCCTTTAAATGAGAGCGAGATTGAACAATTGAGCAAAATACAAATGAACATGGTCTCAGGAAAGCTCTGTCTCCATCACCTCCTTGGTGAATAAACAGATGTGTTTAACAGCAGGTCTGCAGCTGGAATAGAAAAACAAAGAGAGGATGAGTACTGGGAAAAGAAGACTGGAGGAGAAGAATATATGCCTGTCAGAGGGTAAGAGAAATGGTGAGGATCTAACATGGAGAAAAGGACTAACCTTCTTTAACTGATTTGAAGTAATGAACTATTTCATTTCCTATGAACACCTTGTTGATAGTAGACTCATCAGATTATGTTTTATACTCAGAAAGAAGTAACATTTTTCCTAAATCTACCTACTGAGATTATACACAGCAGGTCACCTTCAGCAGAGTAAATTGTACTTAATCATGAAAACTGAGAGTCTGATAAAAAACATCTAGGACAGACTAATATTTCCCCAAATATTTGAGTTATAATAATGCAAATCAAAATAAACAGCATCAAAAGAGAAAATTGCATACTTTTTATAAAAGAGTTTTTTCCCCTCACAGGCATATATATGGTTAAACAGCTATTGATGGTGATGACTCACAAATGAATGACAAAACAATTATGTTTGTTTTAGGTTTAAGATGGGGAGGTGGGAGCCTATCCCTGCTGTCATCAGATGAAAGGCTAGAATCCAGTGATTTGCAAATAATCATTTAGATCCTATTCCACAAACACAGAGAATGGTATGTTAACAATTAGATTTTTAAGTGGAAAAATGTGTTCTACCTATGACTTTGAATGTATACGTCATAATTCAGTAAAAAACTGGAAACTTTATGTTGTGCGAAAACAATGCTTGCATGAGCACTCCGTGATTAAAAAGATAAACTGGAATCCCCACCCTAAACACATAGAAATGGATGGAGTTAACTACTGCAAAGGTAAATACTGAGGATGTAACATGTCTCAGACGTCCAAACGTCCAAAGAACTCTGAAATTCTGGAGAAATTAGCAGAAATATAAAGAGCCCCCCCGATAACTTTGCATTAATAAGAAACATAATGATATGGTCAATAAAAAAACAAACAAACAAACATAAAAAAAACCTCCATGGGCAGAGTAACACTTCTGAAAACCATTTTCTGTGAATGCAGTTTATTAGTCCACAGGTGCATGTTGTGTGCAAAGCCAGTGTGATTTGCACATCTGTGAACAAATACTGCATGATATCTTAGGGTTTAGGAGCAAGAAGTGCTGTAGTCTAGACAATGTCTTTCTCAGAAATGGCATGCTGGATTACAGGAAGGTAAAACAAGTAATAATGCACACGTATCAGAACAGCATGACTCCATGTGAGTCTAAGTACAAGACCGGTTCAACTGCAGTGTCACATTTTGAAGAAGAAAAAAAAAAACACGATAAAGAAGCCCTGAACTAGAGAATCAATGAAATCTTACGGAAAATAATAGAAAAAGAGTTTAATGTTCAAGCTTACAAAAGCAAATTTCAATAGGTAGGAGTGTTAAACAATGGCCTTATTCAAAAAAAGGTGCTAACAAAGTAGGATTTCTAAAGAACCCTAAATACCTGCATACAAAGATAAAAACACTAGAACAGTAGGACGAACATGACAAACGGACTAGTAAGGGAATGTAAGACAATTATTATAAATATGCAAATTTAATCATACCATATTACCATATTTAAATCATACCAGCGCAATAACTACAATAGTGCAATATTAACAATCTGCATAATTTGTATATATTTTTTATTCATATTTACATACATTAAATTGTATATATCAATTTTATATTTGTTTTAATTTTTTGCCTTTTTACCTTTGTCACTGAGAGCACCACTGCAATCTTGTTATCTTCCAGTAATCAAAAATATTAAATCTTAACAAAACAAATCAAACAAAAATAAAAATAAAATAAGAAATACAATGAGAACTACCATGAAACAAACACAATAAAATGAAGACTAACAGAAACTATCAATCATGAAACAAAGTTGTAGCAAGTATCACATTCAGATTACAGTAAACAACCTTTTTAAGAAGACATTTCTCGTTTTTGACATATTTGACTCCCAAAAAAATATTGTGTTTAAGTCATTTAAAAATATTGTATCATGCTTTCTTTCACCTTTTTACACAGCTACTTTTTTGGAAATGTTCTTGTATTCAGTATTTGTAAATCCACATTTGAGCAGAATCCCTGCCAACATACATGTCTAGGCCCCAATGGGTTGATAAATCGGTTGCATATATGGGTCCCAAGTGGGTTTGTCTGCTGGTTCCGTGGTGGCCCTGCCTGTGTTTGCCCTTAT
Organism: Xenentodon cancila; assembly: GCA_014839995.1. Classification (NCBI taxonomy): domain Eukaryota; kingdom Metazoa; phylum Chordata; class Actinopteri; order Beloniformes; family Belonidae; genus Xenentodon; species Xenentodon cancila. The sequence goes on from CM026218.1 coordinate 10,071,535, forward strand.
GGACTCTGACTGGGATCTAGTTTTTAGGTGAGGCCCAGCATGTTAACTTGTTAACCAGCAACCAACTATATGGGACCCACGCAAGCACCCCATTCTTAGCTCATGTCCTTTCAGCCCACTTGTACCTTTTATACACAAATACAGTATTTGGGCCACAGGGGCGTCCCATTTGGGGGCCATAGTACTGAAACCATATGGGACCCATGTCATTTGCCCATTTCAAGCTCAAGCCCACTCTGTACCAAATAACTCACTTTTAACCAAGATAAGACCCACATGGGCATTCGATATGTTCATCTTGTCTGAAGATCTTTTCACATGCAGATGGATTGTTGAAGTTTGTAATCAAACCAGTAAATCTCTTATTAGGAGATGACTACTCTTCTCCCTGAGCTGTAAATACTATGACAGCAATTAAGACAACACCTAGGGTTGAAAAGCAAGAAGAATGTGGTTTTGATTTGGCAACTACTAGAGCACTCGTCCATGGTTACTGTCTCCATTTCTATATAGACTTCACACACACACACAATAACACAATTCCCATTGCAGAACTGACATTTAGCCTTATAGTGGTTAGACTTTATGGTCATTAACAAGGCTTTCAGCATGGCAGATGTTTCCTCAACAAATGTTTAGTCCAGATGAGGATTTAAACCACAGATCTATTTGTCTGACTGGAGCCTGGTGTTACATAAATTATTTGCTACAGAAGCTGAAGAATGAGCATGGCTGCTCTTTATGGACTGACGTTACAGGACAGACTGTTTCTGTCCATTTTATTTGGTTCTGAATCAGTGCTCACGCATAGATGAAGAGGAAATTATTTTGGAGAGTTGACAATATGGGAAATAGAAACTCAGCACCCCCTGCTGTCAGATCCGAAGCTCTGTTATCTGCTTTAATGGATGCAGCAATCAGGTAAGAATTTAATGAAAGAAATTAATGGATGCATATCACTAACAACCTAGGAAAATGTCTTTAGGGGTTATAACTTATAAAAAGAATTTAATCTATTAAAACAGTCTCCAATAAGACTTTTTATACAGCAATGGAGCATAAAAAATAAAAAAAATGCATCACTGGTTAATATGCCAGTCATATCATGCATAATTTTGTTATCAAGACATTATAATTATTATATTTATATAAAATTACAAAAAATACATACAGAGACTGGATATATATCTAATCTAATCTCTTGACCCAAAAAAAGTTTCTTACACTAAAAGAGGTAAACAATATCTTAAACTGCGGGTCGCCTTCAAAATAAAAGCTGCACGTTCCAAAGGCAAACTCCTGTGACACTGTGTTGGCCATTGATATAAAGCCCAATGAAAGCTTTACTTTTATTTGTAATAATAACTAAATATATTGTGAACATTTTGTGCAAAATCTAAAAAAAAGGGGGGGCAACACATGTAATACCTGTCATTTGTGCTGAAAGTCACTAAACGGAAGTACAGATGCCTACGTAATCTTGAAGACTTGACCTGAGCCAGCGGCGTAACTATTACCTGCGTTCCGGTCGTCAAACTTGGCTTACATTCTGACAGGTGAACATGACCTACATTTTAAGCTGTTGATTTGTAACAATATCGTTTTAAGCCGTCTCTGTCAGAATAAACCTTTACCACTACGTCCAGCTCTCGGCGTCCTCGTTACAGTCAAGGTAACGTTAGCTTAACGTGCCGTCATCATGTGGGTTTTCGGTTACGGCTCCTTGATTTGGAAAATTGATTTTCCTTACGAGGAGAAGAGGGTTGGCTACATTAAAGGATTCAGTCGTCGGTTTTGGCAGGGTAGTACCGACCATCGAGGAGTACCGGGAAAGGTGAGTTCAATAACTGCCCGAAAAGCGGAAATACTTAGTTGTGTAGCTGGACTTTCTCATTAGTGCCAAACACGTTTAAGTTTATTAACTTAAACACACACACACACACACACACACACACACACACACACACACACACACACACACACACACACACGCAGGGCACCATGTCACAGACGTGCTCTACTGGATTGAGATCTGGTGACCCTGAAGGCCACTGGAGTACAGTGAACTCATTGCTCAAGAAACCAGTTCAGTTTACCAGAAACCAGTTTAGTTAACCAGTTTGCCATCAGAAGGGATGGGCAAACTGTGATTATGAAGAGACGGTAATGGTCAGTAACAATAGTCAGGTAGACCCTGGTGTTTAAATGATGCTCAATTGGCCGAAAGTGTGCCAAGAAGATATTGCCCACACTTTTACACTGCTGCCAGTGGACTGAACCATTGATAGGAGGCAGGATGGATCCATGCTTTCATGTTGTTGTTTATGCCTCATTCTGATGCTTTTGTCTGAATGTAGCAGCTGAAATCAAGGTTTATCAGACCACAGAACATTTCTCCAATCTTCCATCGTCCACTTTTGGTGAGGCTGTGCATATTATAGCCTCGGTTTTCTGTTCATAGGTGACAGGAATGTCACCTGCAGCGGTTTGACATGTGTGTTCAGAGATGGTATTATGCAGAGCTTTGTTGTAAGAAGTGGTTATTAAAGTTACTGTTTCCTTTCTGTAACCTCAAACCAGTCTGCCCATTTAATCAACACTGCATTTTTCTCCAGACAGCTGCCACTCACAGGACATTTTCTCTTCTTCTGAATAATCTCGGTAAACCCTGAAGATAGCTGTGGCTTAAAGTCCCAGGTGATCTGCAGTTTCTGAACTACTCGGACAGATCTGTCTGACACCAACAACCATGCCAAATTCAAAATAACTTTAGTCCCCTGTTCTTTCCCATTCTAATACTTGGCTTGAATATCAGTGTAGACCTACATTTTGCCCAAGGGGAACTGGGATAGGCTTCAGCAGATCCTCATGATCATAAATAGAAATAAGTGCATTGATAATAAATGGTTGGATGGTTTTGCCAAGCTGTTGCTTCAGGTAATGCCAATACATACATACATGTACATACTATATTGCCAAAATTATCCGCTCAGCCATTCAAATAATTGTGTAAAGTTTGCTGGAGGGGGGATTATGGTGTGGGGTTGTTTTTCAGGAGCTGGGCTTGGACCCTTAGTTCCAGTGAAAGGAACTCTGAATGCTTCAACATAAGACATTTTGAACAATTCCATGCTCCCAACTTTGTGGGAACAGTTTAGAGCCGGCCCCTTCCTCTTTCAACATGACTGTGCAGCAGAGCACAAAGCAGGTCCATAAAGACCTGGATGACAGAGTCTGGTATGGATTAACTTGACTGGCCTGCACAGTCTTGACCTCATCCCGATAGAACACCATTAGGATGAATTAGAGCGGAGACTGAGAGACAGGACCGACTTCATATTGAACCCTATGGATTAGGAATGGGATATCACGTAAGTTCATATGTGAGTCAAGGCAGGTGAGCGATAAGATGCACCAATAAGAAGTTCCAGCGTCATCTTGCTCATTGCAGATTCATGATTCAATACTAAATGTCAAATTTTGATCCAGTCAGTCATTGTCTTTGGCCCATTGTAGCCCTTTACACACAACACCTTCAAGGTGGGATGTCTGTTTTATATCCTACCCCATTTTATTTGTAAATGATCCAGAAGCAATAAAGCATGATCTTTTTTTTTGCTCCTGTTTTTAACTTTGGTTAGCAATAATGAAGATGAAAAATATATAAATATATGTAGGGGCAAGCCAGCTTAGGGGAGCACACTGCTTTTAACTGTACCACTCCAGTCACTGAAATGATTCCACAATGCTGGCATGCTGTGTGTAATCATGTGCAAATGGGACACTGTGCATATCCATTCGGTCTGTGGGAATGTAAGAAGAACAGCGGAGGTTTAACAAGGACATCTTTTTTGTGCCAGTAAGGCACAACCATTGTGTGAAATTGGTTTGCGACCTTGTTTTCTTCTGATAAGGTGTTAATGATGATTTATGTTTGGCTTTTTGGTGTCTAAATCCTATTTATGATTTTTAGCCAGGTGCAGCAGCTTGTTAAAGTCTGCTAGAACCTCTTTAAACTGCAGACTACTATGCATATTTCGACATGTGCAGTTCTTTACAAGGTGGTTCCATATTCTTGTTTTGAGGATTGATTCCTACATGTATTTCCCCTTAATTGAGTTAAAAAGATTTGGAATTAATTACAGTTAAAAAAAAAAATACAAATTCAAATTTTACAAACTAAATAATGTTCAGCTGTTAAATTAGAAAAAAGGTGTCAACCTCTCTCCTTTTTTTTTTTCTCCTACAAAATAAAACAGCTGAATGAGCAACTTCCAACAGTGGTTATTACATATTTTTGGCAGTGGTTGTGAATTTTGAGCAGCATTTGGGAAGCTGTGGATGCTGCTTCAGCCAGGCTGATTGTGATTGGCTCCATGGATGAAAGGGCTTCTCTGGATTTCTGAAAGACCACTTGTCATTTGGTACCACATATTGGCTACTCTACAAATCCAAAAACACTAACATACAGTCCAAAAAATTATGTGAACCCCTTGGAATTATCAGATTTTTTTTTTTTTTTTTTTTGCATGAACTTGCTTTAAAATATGACGTGATCTCTATGCAAGTCAGAATAATAGATAAACATATTGTGCTTTAGATAATAAACTACTGAATTCCAGGAGATTCACATACTTTTTTCTTGACACTGTATCCGCCTGAAGAAAGAACACTAACTTTTTCTTTGTTTACCATTTTGGTATGAGGTTCTGTAACGATGTGAACGGACAAAGAGAAATGTATTTTCCCAACAATAGCATTACTGCTGGATTATGGTATGTTTAAAAAGGTCTACATGCAGTGTAACATGACAGATTCTAGCTATTTTTCATTATACCAGCTTACATTGTTACTTTTATCATTACAGATAATTCCTAGTCTGTTTTAATTGATATTATTAGTGATATCTTACTCTCATTTTAGATAATTATAAGCACTTACTAGTAAAAACAAACACTAAACAGATTTTTTTCCATGTAAGCATTTGTTTTGTTTCATCTTAAAAAGTATTATTTTCTTTCTCTTGTCTTTTACAGCCGGGCCGGGTGGTCACTCTGGTGGAGGATCCCGAGGTGCGTCGTAACCACTCCCAAATTTGTACTAATACAAGAAGAAAGAACACTTTTTTTCAGTTATAAGGTTTTACTTTTTAGGATATAGTAAAAGAAAAACAAGAATCCTTGCTCTTAAAAGGTTTTAAAATTATGTAAACATTAGATGAACAATACCACAATATATAATATACTATGCCATAATTTATTTAATAAAAACTAAGGGAAAACGCTGAAAGCTTGTGTGTAAACTGAAGTCTGATTTTTACTTCTGTATCAAAACTGGGCTGTAGTTATGGCGTAGTTATGGCGTGTATTAACCCAGCCTTGGGTAAACGCGACTGTCATTTTTGATTTCAGCACCGAGTCAACATGTTAAAGGGCGTGTCCACTGGAAACTGCAGATATTTTGGCAGAAGTTTGGCTGAAGGAGCTGGGAGCAAAGCTAACGTTGATTGACATATGGTGGGCGTGTTTCCGTCAGCTTCCGAAGCAACATGGCCACGGCCCGCACAAAGAAAAACAGGCTTCTGCTGTAGTAAAGCAAACATCTGTATCAAACTGCAGCTGCCAACAGGAGCAGGAGGAAAGACGATATAGGCTGAGTTTCAGCTCATGTTTACTTGTGTGCATGCTCAGTGAGCATAGATGGCTGTGTGATACGCGTTCATGGCGTTGGAATGTGGCTGGAGATCTTTTCAGAGCTGATGCGTATCGATTTCCTTTTTCGAATGCTTATAGACTAGTGTGAACATAGCCTTTGTGTGACAGTCTTTCCTTGGTTTCAGTCATTCTGATGCAGATCTGTGTGCTTTTGGCATAATTGTCCTGTGATGTGACTCATTATCAACCATGGTTTAGTTGTCGGACAGATTGGCATTAGACTGTAGAAGTCATTGTGGTACAGTTTATAAGGGCAGTAATAGGTTGCAGACATTGTGGTTTGGATCATATCACATTTTTTAAACCACAGATCGGATTATTTTTCAGATTGGTTACAAAAAAAAAAAAAAAAAAAAGGAGTGAAGCCAAATATATGACTTTCTATTACATTTAAATGTTTTTCTTTTTTTTCACTTATAAGTAAAAACGCTTAAAAGCAAGAAACAACATTCAAGCAGCAAAAAGTTTACGACCATCTTCATGACAGAGCTATTAAATGTAAATATATATTTGTTATTTGATTGAAATTTAATCAACATCAACTGGAAAGTTAATTGAAAATTAAATGTCTAAGGAAAAAAAACGGTGTTTTAGATGCAAATTAATACTAAAGAAAATGTATGCAAAAGTATGTTTCCTATATTTTATTGATTAAAGACTTAAACTATACAATTACTTCTGTATTTATAGTAGTTGAAGGACACTAAAAAGTTAGCACCCTTAAAACTATTCAAGGGTGCCAGTGTAACACCTTGGAAACCCCTTATTTTTATTGCTAATATTCATTTCGTTTGAGCATCTTATTGCATCATTTATGTTGCCCAGTCTATGTGCATGAAACATGCTGCTCAAAGTGCCACCTTCTTTCTTGCCAATCTCCATCCTCTTCAGGGGTGTGTTTGGGGCGTCGCCTACAAGCTGCCGACGGGCCGAGAGCAGGAAGTGAAGAGCTACCTCGACTACAGAGAAAAAGGTGGTTATCAGGTCATTACTGTGGCTTTCCACCCCCGTCCACCTCTCAGCTCCTCGCCGAACCAGACGCTGCTGTACATCGGCTCTCAGGACAATCCAGACTATCTCGGCCCTGCGCCTTTGGAGGACATAGCCTATCAAATCATCAACTCTACCGGGCCAAGCGGGAAAAATACAGAGTACCTGTTCCAGCTGGCGGAAGCTGTGAGGACTATCCTTCCTGAGGACTCAGACGCACATTTGTTTTCTCTTGAAACTTTAGTCAAAGAGAAACTACAAATTAGACATAAACATTCAAAGTAAACTGGCATGATTAAATGAATAATAAGACTTTAATTACTTATTAATCAACTGGTTGGATTTGTTTGATGATCTCAGGGCTTAAGATGTACAAGTTAAATCAGGGCTTTTGTCTTTAACAGAAAATAGTCACTTTATTAGTATCCCACTGCAAAGAGATGCACCTTTTTGATTGTCAAAATTAAACCAAGCCTGACGCTAAAGACATTTTTTGTAGAGGGTTTATGGTCACATTTCTGCAGAAATGCATCCCAAAGACCTCATCTGTTGTGCGTTAGCCCTGTAACACATTGTCATGATGGATGTCGGTATTTAACCAGTTAAACTTAACCACATTGAGATTGTAATGTAAAATTTGCACTTAGTTCAAGGCACCGTTACCAGCTTGCACTTTACAAGTCAGATATAAATCCTGCCTCTGTTATGATGCCATGTTTGAATGAATCAATTTAAATAAGGAAGAGTGCATGTCTAAAGCGTAACTAGTTTAGAATAATGACATCTTTATACTGAAGCACCTTGTTTTCAGTATATGAGCTTAGTGTCCTGAAAAGCCTCTTTTTGACAGAGGTTATCATCATCATCATCATCCTCATCATCACACACTATTTACCATATCTCACAGTAAAGTACCATGTTTGCTCTGGAGTGTACTCATCACTCTCTCGATCTGTGCCAGCACAGTGAACATGTCAACCTCAGCAGCACTGCGTCAGAGAAGGTCCACATGCAGAATAAAGTAGTGGAAGCTTTATCTAATCTTGTTTTTTTCTTTTCTTTTTTTAAACACGAAAACAATTGAAGCCATTGACAAGTGTTTATTAGTTGTAGCAGCATCTGTACAATGTTACATTTTTTTTTTTTTTTTTTGGCACAAAACTAAAAACTATCCATGCAAGACCAAACCATTGTGTTTGAGCTCTGTGCAGGATATGATATAGTGCTACGAAATGTGATACGAGTGTCCGCTCCCTAAAATCCATCTCGCTGTAAAAATGATGGAAACTATATTCCCAGTGCTTAGCTGTTGTATAATACAACAGAATTTGTTAGTATTACAACTGTTATAACAGCATCATATACATTTTATCATCCACTGAAGGTACATGTATGTATGATTCTTATTTATATAAATAAAAGGTTGTTATATTGATATTTAATGATATCAATATCTTATAAACATAGTATGTTTATATATACGAATGGTATAAACAGTTTGATGAATTTTTGCAATATCACTGCCAATTCTTAGATCAATTCTAAATAAATATGTTGAATAAATGAATGGACAGCTCCTAGTTATTAGATATTAGTTGATCTTTGAAACTATACCGCAGAGACATATGCAGGGATGAAGAAAATGAGCTGACAATAGCTCCCTGAGCACACGTTTTGTTTGAACAGAAGTACAACAAGAGACTGAATACACATTTAGTGTCTAAAGTGGCCACCTTTGGGGCTGCTGTGCTGCTCGGTGAACAAACTAAACACACCAAGCAAGTTCTAAATCGGAAACCGTACTGCCCAGGACTGCTTTGCTACTAAAGGCCAACGGTGGCACGTGAGGGTCCAGAGGGAGCTCTCCTATCCAGCGTTATCAGACATTATTGTAACAGGATGCACAGAGGACTGGAGTTCCCAGCAGTGCTTAAAGGTGTAATGATTTTTCTGTGGTAGCTGACAGTCAGTCTGTAGAGGATATGGGGAGGCAGATGGCTGCCTAGGCGTAGTAACAGGGCGACACCAGCAGGTTTGTGAGCACGAGCAGCTGGTCGTCGGTGAAGCACTGCCGATGCTCCTGCCAGTTGTCATGGTGAGTGCGCCTAAACTCCGACAGGGTCTTCTTCACTGTCATCTGGAGAGAAAATTAAGATCAACATGCAGTGCATCAATGCAAATCTTGCAGAAAGAATTTCAAAAGCTAGTGATGGAGCTTTTGATTGCGGTTATGCAAGATTATTTTGATAAAAATTATAGTTATGTTGCTTTACCACAGATCTATCAAATAGTATCAACGTCATGAGATTCTCTGTATGTCAACCAGCCACAATAGTAACAGCATTAGGACAAATGTGTCACTTTCATCTTAAGGAGAGTGTTTCCAATACAATATGTCAAACTCTGTATAATCTGGAAATGGTACCAGCGAAAAGAGAAACTCAAGTTTTATTTTTTGAAAAAACATTTTTTAGAGGACCTAGACTAATTCTTTGCATCAGAAAGGACAATAATTAGGATGGCTGGTCAGACAAGGTCCTTGGGGTTCAAAGAGTGGAAATAAACTAAAGACTATCCATCAATATAGTCGCTGACGGCAGGGCTTCGAAGGCGCCGTAATAAATGTCTGCATACTAAATCTCTGCAGAACTGGATCAGCTGCAGTGTGTTGACAGACGCCAGTGCGCACTCTAACTGCCTGTAATTGAAGATCACAATATGAACTCCAACAATTCAGAGGTAATTTAGACCCACTTAGAAGCAGTTAGTAAAGACACAATGTGAGACGGCATAATGTTAGCAGACGTGTTTTCTTTGTTGAAAGTGCTGCGGTGATGGATTTTGTATTTGGGCTTTGCAGTAGCTCTCTTAACATACTGGACCTGCCAAAGAGTCTTTTACCAGAGCGTAGTCGCAGGCCGTTTCCAGGATTACTTTTAATCCTGTGTGCAGTACTTCTTAACATTTAGTACATATTTAGGGATTCAGAACAATTGTGACTTGGAAAGATGCGTTTCCTGACTTCGACTGCAGAATCTGTTTGTACGTTTTGCAGTGCTGCCTCATGATCCGAGGACACACTGATGTCTTTTCAAGGTTTTTCACACACAAATAAAACCATAAGCATATCAAATTTTACCGGCCATTAAAATATTTGCCCAACTGCACAATTTTCAGAGTTTAAATGAATCATCAATGATACAAGAAGGACTATTGGCTGTGTTTTTGAATATTCTGTAATCTACTATTCTCATATCCAGAGGAAAGAGTGTTCAAACTTGTACTCTAATAAACTTAAATTAGGAGTTCTCTTAGTATAAGAACAAATTTCATTTAACGCTGTAATCCTGCAATAATAAGTATGTTGATTGGAGCCTTTTCACTTCTGCTTTGAGGTGTGAGAATGTGTTAAAAGCACATTCCCTCCCCTGTTAAGAGCCTTTACTTACGTTTTTGATGAAATATACACTTAAAACGTAATACTGGAGGTAGAGCCATTCAGAAAATTGCTTAAAAATAAACAGTTTGTGTTTTTGGCGTTGAAACCAAGCCACTGCCTCTTGCTGTTCTTGACAAATAATGCAAAATGAACAGCAGTCCAACAGCAGCTAAAGATTTTTCCTGCAAGGCTTTAACTTATTTACACTGATAAAAAACTAATGAGAAAATAATATTTTATTCATGTTAAAATGCAATACATAATTTAAATATGCAACACAGGAATTATTTACAGTGAAACAAGTCTCGAGTAAAAAGCTAGTTAATCCAACAAGAGCACAAAACAAGGAATTAAACTGAATCACCAAAAAGATTAACTCCCCTTGTTTTACATCTACTGCCCTTAAAGAGTAGCCTAATCAAACCGTCCTAACTCTTTTCCTTCTTAATAACAACAATTAATCTGGATTCTGTGAATTTAAATGTAATTTTCAGGGTACAGTTCCAACTGATGTAAAAGAATTTGCCTCTGGATGCCACTGGATAAAATTACAACCAGGCAGAGGCTCATCTGATGTAGGCAGTTACAACCAGACTAGTAACAACAAATAACATTCAATATGGTGTGCAGTGGGCTAGAAAACACCAGTGAAAGACAACTGGTTCTGCAGTAAAGACTTGGTGATCCAAGTTGTTGGATGCTCCAGTAAGATTTCGATACTGTAGATCAAATAATTTGACTGCACAGGTTGGGATAAAGTGACAGCACTTGTTGGTTGTTGGGATTAAAGGACAGCTCTAGGTTGGTTTAAATCGTATCTATCTGACAGAATCCAGTTTGTTCCTGTTAATGAGGTTTCTTCAATACAGAAGGCCTGCTATGGTGTCCCGCAAGGTTCAGTGCTAGGGTCAGTCTTGTTCAGTTTATACATGCAGCCCTTGGGAATTATTATTTAGAGCCATGGCATCAATTTTCATTGCTATGCTGATGATATGCAGCTGTATTTGTGTATAAAGCCAGATGTAACGGAACCGTTATCCATACTTCAGGCATTTCTTAAGGACTTTAAGGCCTGGATGTCAATAAGATTTTGCTTCTAAATTCTGATAAAACAGGTTATTGTTTGTTGTCCCAAACACCTTAGGAATATATTACATGATGTTGCGATGGCCTCCAGTAGAACTGTGTCAAACCTTGAAGTTATTTTCGATCAGGATTTGTCATTTAAACAGCATATTAAACAGGTTTGTAAGATGGCATTTTTTCTTCATCTCCGGTGTATTGCAAAGATTAGGAGCATCCTCTCCCAGAGTGATGCTAAAAAAGTAATTCATGCATTTGTATCTTCTAGACTAGATTACAGTAATGTATTATTAGCAGGATGTCCAAGTAATTCTCTGAATGTCTTCCAGCTGATCCAAAATGCAGCAGCGTGACTGTTGACAGGAATCAACAGGAGACTGCAAGTCCACTGTCTCCCCGTAAAACTCAGAATCCAGTTCAAAATGTTATTTGCATATAAAGTCCAAATGGCCTTGATATTTTCAAGACCTGATAGAACCATATGTTCTTAATAGAGCTCTCGGTTCTGTGCAGGTTTACTCGTAGTTCCTAGAGGATCCAAATGTAGATTTGGAGGACGGGAATTCTGTTATCGGGCACAATCACTCTGGAACCAACTTCCAGTTTGGGTTAATGAGGCTGACACCACCTCCACCTTTAAAACCAAACTTAAAACATTTCTGTTTAATAAAGCATATAGTTAGTACTTTAGTGTGTTAGGTCCAGTAGTCACAGCTGCAGCTGCAGGACCAGACTGGAGCAGCTGGTCTTCAACACAGCTTCATCCTAGATCTGCTGCTGTAGACCTGCTGCAGGGGGACCCCAACAGGATCCACTGAGTGGAGCCCCCCACCTCCTCTGTTTCTCTTTCCCTTCTTCAGCTCAATCCTCAGATATTAATTAGAAGTATCTCATAAGTATAATTGTTCTCCATTGTTCTTGTAGTTTGTTGTGCTGGTCTGTCCCCTCTTTTTCTCTACTGTACATGTTTGCAGACCAGAACCTCAGGAGCTGCATGCTGCCCTGCAGTCCCACCTCTGACCACCTCACTGTCTGCTGTCTACACCTGTTTACATAGTCGTCTCTGTAGTCCACCAACTAACCATGTATCAGTCATGTATACATGGAACTAGTTCTGCTGCTGACGGATAGTTATACTTATAGATCTTGTCTTTTGTACCATTGACAATAAATCTGTGTCTCTCCGCTCTCTGTTCTTCTTTCTCTTTTTCTGATCTCGCTTTTCCTGCTCTACCCCGCTGGTCGTCAGCAGGAGGGTCCCCCCTTATGATCCAGGTTTCTTCCAAGGGGAGTTTTCCCTTGTCACGGTTTGGTTTAAGATTTTTCTCCCACTGGGGGAGTTTTTACCTGCTGTTGTTTATGTAATAATTGCTCGGGGGTCATGTTCCGGGTCACTGGAAAGCGCCTACAGACAAATTTTATTGTAATAGACCAATTTAATTTAATTAAATCATCAGTTAAAGCCCACTATGCCCTGCTTCAATTGTTCCGATACGTTCTGTACTGAAATCCTGTTAATGGAAGATGTACCAGACCCATTTCACAAGAGAGAATTTTTGTTAAGTACTTAATAATCTTATTTGTATTATTCAATAATCAACTCTGACTAAAAATAACTAAAATGACAAATTCCACTCTTATTCCATAACTGGGCTTTATGTCAGGTAGAACAAGGTTTTGATAAAGTCTAACGTACTGTGGGGTTTAAAACTTGTTCTAAATGTCAAAGAAGCAGAACTCATTTTAAGTGGCAGGAACTCAAAATCCAGTTTCATCACAAGATGTAATGCAGCCAAATATGGAAAATGTCAAAAGGGGTGAATACTATTTCAAAGGATTGTCCTGGACAATTATTCTTGCCAGTATACTCTGTTTTAGACTGCTAAAAGGAACATTCTGGAGATAAAAAAAAAAACCCAAAACAATAAAAAACAAACTTGAGGCCTATTCTTCGATGGTAAGACGTGTAAACTTTCACAAGGGACCAAAAATATGTGACTTAGAGAGGTTTTAGTTAGAATGGAACATATGTTTGCAGCAAAATGGCAATTAATGTGAGGACTGTGGGGAATAGATCTTTGTCAAAATGAACTGCTATTTTAAGCCTCTTACAAGACGCAGAAATGCCTTTCCACTTACGTGTTGTGTGATGAGGCTCCCTGCACACAAACCAATGAAACACTTCCATACAACTGAATCAGTACTTGCATATTTACAACAAATTAAGCAAGTGTTAGAAACAGAGGCAGTACACTTTGTACAGAGTCATGACAATAACAATCAGTCCCTGTTATACAATGTTATTTGAGATATAAAGTAAAAAACGACTTTGCTCTGTCTGTAAGGACCCTATCCACACAATCACATGAGAAGAATGACATCTGTGAGCCTTGACAAAGGCGAAAATAGCTGTTTTAAACAGCTGTTAAGATTAATCGCCTTTTTATTTTTGCAAACATGTATTCCACTCTAACTCAAAACTGCTTTGATTCATGTTGTTTTATTCTCAAATGAAGGTTTACACTCCTTGAAATCTAATAATAGACCTAGGGTTGTTTTAACCATGAAATGTCCTTTGCTTCTTTTACTTACCACTACAGATAGTACCAGTTGCCTTTTATTGTATTCTGTTTTCATCTATTTCACTTTACAGCAGGAGAAGCACTAAATCACCATAATGTGTAACTCGCAGTCTGCTCTTTGAATTACACTGTATGTCTTCTTCATGCATGAAGTAAGGCCGAAGACATAATTTTCTCCTCAATTGGACAATGAAATTGTATTATTTCATCTCATACTGTTTTGAATTAGATGTTTGTGTGCGAGCGTGTGTGTTCGCACCTCTATTGGCTGTGGGTCATTGAGATGGTCGCTCAGGTCCATCAGTATCTGAGGCATCCACTGTGGAACATCATAGGGGCTGGACAGGATGCACGCACTAAAGCCGAGCACTCCAGCATGGCGGCGCACCAAGTCTGCACATAAACAGGCGCACACACAAATGGAAAATTAAAATAGGCTTTCGAATTTCAAGGCTCACAATTCTCCTGGGATAAGAAGGTGTAACAGGGCAAGGATTACTGTGATTGCCTCACTGAAGTACTGAAATGTGTGTGTGTGTGTGTGTGTGTGTGTGTGTGTACCTGTGGAGGCCAGGTCTCCTCTGGCCTTGGGGAGGCAGGTCTGACTCAGCGTCTGGAGCTGTGTCTGCAGACTGGAGTCCAGAGGGAAGAACTGGCACTGCAGTAAACCACTGAGGGTGGTGCAAGCCATGTCCCTCACCTCCAGAGAGAAAGATGAAAAGGGAGGAGGAACAACAGCAAGGAAAGAAAAAAAAAAAACGTAAGAAGTGAAAATACAGAAAAAACAAAAAGGAGGAGCTGATCAATGAAAATTCATTGGTGAGTGTGATGCAGTTTTAGAATGAAATGCCTACATACTATTTATTAAAAGAGGCGAAAGCAAGAAGGGACAGGATACAGTGATGAGTCGAGGAGGGAGAGAAAAAGCAAGAGGGATAGATGCTGAGTTGAGACGAGGTAAAATTCACTGGCAGAGCATCACTGTCCTCCCGCATCCCTACACGTTACTTATGAATAAGCTGTGAGTGATGGATCCTCATACAAAGACAAAGCATTTACCAGCTGTACAAAATGTAAGAAAAAATAATTAGGATTCAGACAATATGATTGATTTTTCACCTGTGCTTCCAGATCAATGGAATTAAACAGTTCTAAAGGGTTTTAAAGCAAGATAAGTGGGGCAGGGATTATGCAAAAGCTGCCGTTCGTAGAATTAAAAGGAACTGATTGTTTTCACTGCAATCAATAAAACGACTTTAATAAGTAATTTAGAGATTACTTCAATAGATAATTGGCTTTAATTAGTGATTTAGAGATGAACAATTAGAACTAATATCTAGAGCGTCAGCTTAACAGATTATACTAATTTTAGATCACCTTAACCACCACCTCCCAAGGAGTCAACATTCCCGTAGCCACAGTGAGACATGAGTTAGACTGTTGTTTTGAAGCAGGAAACAATCGGAAAGGTGGAGGGAGGAAGCAGCCTCGAATAATCCTCTGGCAATTATGCCTTACAACAGAAGTGCAGCTGATGTGTCAAACCGGCGCTCGTTGTCCCTTTTTTTTGTGAATACATTACCTCAAGCTGTTCATCGAGCAGCAGCTGCATCACCAGCTTTCGAATGCGGAGAACCTCACTGGGCAAACTGAGCACCGTGAACAAGTTGTAGAAAACCGTGATCTGCAGGTAGGTCAGCACAGAGTAGCGAGCATGCCACGATCTGCTGCCTGCCATCTAAAGAAAGTGGGGGGAGGGGGAATGAGGTAATGAGAAGGAGATTGGTTAGGATTTCACAAAGCCCCCTAGAAGCAAACCTAATCCGAACCCAATCCTAACCCTCTTAAAAAGAAATAAAATGAGACCAATTTATATCTGAGTGTCCCCAAACTCTAAATTGCCCTTGCCAAAGTTTGAAGTAGATCAAGTTTATATTGGCATTTTCCTTTTAGTGAGATATAAAACCAGACTAAATAATTTATGACCTCACACGTCCAATGTACAGCTGTTGAAATAGGTGAACACCGGACACCTGATAACCGTTCGGTCCGCTTACTGCGGAGCATAATAATGATGCCATGTAGAAAAGACCTTCCCTGGCAAACACAAATGCTTTGATTTTAATACCGTAGAAGCTTTAAACATCTCAGGCGCCTGTC
This sequence comes from Xenentodon cancila, assembly GCA_014839995.1. Taxonomy (NCBI): domain Eukaryota; kingdom Metazoa; phylum Chordata; class Actinopteri; order Beloniformes; family Belonidae; genus Xenentodon; species Xenentodon cancila. The sequence goes on from CM026218.1 coordinate 10,087,503, forward strand.
ACAAAGTTGCAACTGAGACTGTCATTTTATTCATTTTATTCTGAAACACTATTTTCCTTTTTTCATGGAGTAAGTCAAAAAGGATCAACAATGCTGTAATGTTTCCATTATTTTCAAGCAATGAATGAAAATAAGGACAATTTGTGATGAGGAAAGCCAGTCAGTGTCTGTGATTTGAAATCCTTTGTTTGGTTCAGGGTTGCAGGAATTTTAACTACACAAAAGGGAATGCTACTACCACGACTTCTGGTTGTCAGTTTGGTAAATGAAGTTGTAAACTGAATTAAAATTGCTTTTAAAATACCATTTAAGAAAACAAAATTTAAGTTGATGTATTTAAAATCAATCCTAACAACTGAGCTCAGAGCAGAGCTGATAATCACGCATTTTACTCACAAAATGTATCCGATAAAATGCCGCTCTATAATTCCTAAAAGTATCCTGCATTTTGTGAGGAAGGATGTGTCAATGTTGAAGAAGTGCTGTGCTGATAAATGATACCTCTTTCAAACTCTTCATTTCTAAGTAGAAAAAACAAAACCTTATTGCCAGACTATTTCCATGACAGCATTTTTACAATGTTTTAATCAATATTTTAACTATGTAAAAGGTTGTAAACACTTGTTCAGCCACTGCCAACACCAATATAAAGCGTTGACATTACAGCCCTCAAATCACTAAAATCCTTTGCGTTGTCGAGGGAATTTATGAGTAGATCAGTTTTAAATTTAAATCAAGTTCAGGTGCAAACTCAAAACTGTAAGCATATATAACATACCTGGAAGCAGGAGAGATAAACTATGTTTATGGCAGTGGAGTACTGAGCATTTAAATGTCTCTTATAAGAGGTTTGATTGATTTCTTGTGGTTCCACCTTTACAAACAGTTTCAGTTTCTGCACATCTGGACACCAACCACCATCAGCATCAACTGTCCTTGTCAAAGTTTTAAGGGCCACCCATACCTATTTATTATCTCTTTTTTAAGAAATAAACAGGAAAAAAAACATATATTACTGGACCAGTAGATAATCACCGCCAATTTTTTAATGATCAGCATTTACTACAGGAAAAGCAGTGATGATTGACCTCAGGATAATTCATCCATTCACTTTATTTTCCCTAATTATTAGTTTTTAGAGTCACAGGGATCTGCTGGAGCCTATCCCAGCCGTCTTTGGGGGAAACAGTCCATCGCATGGCCCATATGATAACATGCCCGAAATAAAAAAACATCGGCTGAAAAAAACACGTGAACATAAAGATAAGAACAGCACATCTGGCTACTTTGACTTTGCACAATGTCTCCACCATGTTTTACGTGAAAATTGAATTTTAGTGGCTGTTAATATAACCTTTGAGGTGTTTGCTCATATAAAGAATAAATAACAAAGTGTTCATTTGGTGCACAACTTATATGGCTTGTTAAGCAAACGAATAACAGGATGTCATTTTCGGGCCACAATCCCCATTTACTGTGATGGAGGAATGTCACTTCAGTCTGCCTCCATCAAAGTGGATGATACACCGGCCTGTGACGGAGCTTTCTTTCTCACGAGTTTGACTGCAACACCACTCACTTTCTGTACATTCACAAAGTTATAATGACCGTGGGTCGTCTGTGGGGACCCTATCCATAATACCACTTATTTGTAAATAACATTCCTGAGTCATGTCAGAGGCTTAAAAAAGCAATTTACTCTGACTTTAGTTGGACAGTCATTATGCTGCAAATGTATATTCTGTTCTAACTCAAAACTGTTTTGTTTCATGTTCTTTTGCTCTCTAACGAAGGTTTATCCTCATCATCACCTAATAAGAGACGTGGGTTGATTTACCTCCCGAAAATCTCTTTAACTCTCATCTTTCTACTTGCAACATCCAGTCTTTGGCTGTAGTCACGTTTCCATTATCCCTAGATTTACGCAAAAGCTAAACATTGGTGAGGTTTCAATGTTACAGTAACCCAGATCCAACAGTTGACTTATGTTTTTCATATTAATCTCAAAGCACTTCCGTAGTTATTCATTAGCCACCTAAGCCAGACCAGGCCAGGCCAACTTCTTTGCTTTGCCAAGATAAACTTACAATAAGCCTCTTGTGTCACAACCACAAAATCCCTCGTTCCAACAGTATATAAATTAGGGTGCAAGGCTTAAACAAATGTCTTCCTATCAAATATGTAAATGCAGGCATAATAGTGAAATATTCTTAAAGCATTTAAGGACATACATTTCACAACAGGGACTCCATCCAAGCACAGATGTCATAAAAGAAATATCGCCTTGTAAAGGGGGTAAAATATGTGAGTACAGGTTATATTTAGTCCAGCACAGTAACTCTGGTGGCATTTGGTTCGGAACGCTGACACTGACAGGGCAGTGTGTGCTTTTTAATCGGTGAGTCTACCTCCTCCAGCCCTGCCAGAACCAGAGGGATGTGCTCAGGATACAGCAGGCCCTGGGACATGAGAGACAGACACGTGCGTGCATCCTGCTTCATCTCATCATAGCTCTCATCAATCTCCACTGGGGCAATCTGCAGGGAGAGACAAACACAGAGTGAGACAGAGAGGTAGGAAGAAGCACAGCAACGCACCATTTTGAGTAAATGAAGAGAGAAATTGAGTTTAATGAGCAAGTAAGATTGAGTGGGTAATAATGCTGTGCTGGGACCTGTGGGTTTCTCTGCGTTCGTGTGTGTGTGTGTGTGTGTGTGTGTGTGTGTGTGTGTGTGTGTGTGTGTGTGTGTGTGTGTGTGTGTGTGTGTGTGTGTGTGTGTGTGCGTGCGTGTGTATTCTTACCTTGAAAAGCAGAGGCAGGAGCTGTAGTTGCTGTTTAACTGGAGTAGTGAAAGTTCGCCCGGCACTCGCCATTAGCCATTTCAGCACTGAAAATTCATACAGGCGTTGATAAAAATATACACAGAGGAGATTTTAGGCTCCTGCTAAATGATTAAAAAATAAATAAATAAATAAAAAACAAACTACAAACCTGGAACTGGGATCTCACTGGCTCAGTTATTAAAACACAATTTGTCATAATTTACCATCTAATGGCTTGTTTACAGTAATTTCACAACCAGATATTTGTCTGTATAATGGAGACTAGAGCTATGACAGACACTAAAAGAGCAATATTTTGCAAATAATAACAAATGAAATTGTATATAAATTGAGCCTTTGGCTAAAAGGTTACATATATAGAATCAGGTTGGGACTATATATATATATATATATATATATATATATATATATATATATATATATATATATATATATATATATATGTGAATTTTATTTATTAAATATGGTCAAAACGGCTAAAAAGGCCAGCCTGTGACTGAAAAAACCTAAGATAAACAATGAAATCCATTCTAGTTACTATTACTGCAATGTGTGACCTGTAGAAATTTCATATTAGATACACCCTCCTGAAAATTGAATCTCTTTTCTTAAAAATTAACTTTCAATCTATATTACATACATTTTAAAAACAGATTGAAACAAGGAGATATTAATTTGAGTCATCCATTGTGCCTCTGTTTTATCAGCAGGGCCAGCTGTCATGGTGACTACATTCCTCACTGCCTTTCTCTTATTCCAGGCCTTCGTCATGTTCATCCACCACACGGTTTAGATGTTTCATCCACATTCTGACCTGTCTTGAGCAGTTTGACAGCCTGGGTGCGTTCGTCCGTCTCCTGAGTGTTCTCCTCGTGCACGTGGTTGTGGATCTCTGGCTCCGATGTGAGGGGCTTGAGTCGCTCCAGGACCCGAGTGACAAACTCTGCCACGTGGGGGGAGGAGGTAGGCCTGGTGTGGGGCAGGGCCACGTCGATCATGAAAATATAGGTCAGGACACTGGAGAGAGAGGGGGGGGGGGGTAAGGAAGGCAAGGCAGAGTGCAAGGAGGGAATAATTGAGGGAAAAGAAAACGCATAAAAGGAAAAGAGTCAAACATGTAAAATGGAAGCAGTTGAGATAGCCGTGGGGCTTCAAACTGAACCCATAATTAAATTAAATTAATCTGCCGAAATGTCAGTATGCAATCAAAAAGAGATCGCACCAAGTTATTCTTGTACCTGCCAATGCGCTCCCTGACATTCTTGTACACTTGAGTAAGTTTGGGCTCCAGATAAGCCAGCAGCCTGTGCAGCAGTTCAGAAACTCTCCACTGCTGCTGGGCCAGACCTCCCTGAAGCACATACAGCAGACTGACACGGACACAGACACATGGAGAGGACGGGGTTACACCTGAGGTCGAAAACCTGAATCATCCGAAACACTGTCAACGACGTAAACACTAAATACACAATGTGCCCGTAGTAATTCGCACCTGGCATCCCTGAATGAGCCTCCCTCTCCGCTGAGAGGACTCTCCATAAGCAACTCAAACAGCCAGTGGAGTTTTCTGGGGTCCCTGCCCTCCTGTTGGACAGCAACCATCACGTTAAAAACAGTTGCTCCACATGGACAGGTTGTAGTCATCCACTCATGTAGCGTATGCACACGTATTAGTGCCAGTGCCAGCGTTCCACAGGGTTCTGTACTTGGGCTGTTACGTTCCACTATATATATGCACTTCCATTAGGTATGAAGCACGGCATAAACCTGTTACTTTGCAGCTGTTACTCAGCTTTTTCTATCCATGAAGCCAGATGAGATCTGTTAAATATCTAGACAAGAAACATGTCTTAATGACATAAACACCTGTGTGATTTTAATTCCCCCATTACCAAACCTAGAAAATAAAAAAACAACAATGCCGTGATATCCAGACAGATTAGCTGTTAGCTCAGTGGGACAACCAAGAAAGACAGCAAACTCTACATAAATATGAACAATTTAGGCGACGTTTTTACTAAATTCTTGACAGGGTGTAGAAAAATGAGAATATTTGTTTGTTCTTATTTAATTTCACTGAAGATTCCCTCCTTGAATAAGATGTATGAAGCCATCCGATTGGCAATAGTAGCATGCTTAATATTTAACAGCCCAATATTCAGTATTATCATCCTTTAGCATCCTCCTGTTTGGGGAAAAATTCAAGCAACACAAAGCTGAGGTTAAGGGTTTCAATAGTTTTGCACGTCATAAAAAAGTGGGGACGAAATTGAAATATCGATTTAGAAGAAGAGCGATGCAGCAGATCAGAAGGGAAAAAAAAGATTGTATAATTTATCATGATTGGGAAACAAATGTCTGTAACAAAGTTTGTAACTCTGCAATCCCTGCGTCCAAACTATGCACGAATTGCTAAATATTAGGCTTTATATGTAAAGCTTTATATGTGCTTTATATGTGCCTCATGTTTCAGTCAGTCAGACTTTTAGATGTGAAATTGAAATGAGCAGACAATTCCCTTCTTTTCTTTGGAGCTCTGTGTGGTGTTTTATATGCATGTGAGCAACTCACACAAGCTGTAGCGATACACGTGCCCCAGTCTGTGAAGGTTTCCACGGTGATGTTGGTTAATGCTGTCCTAATCAGAGGGCACAAAAGCTGCCATAATCTGTCCAACTAAGCACAGACACACAGGCACACACATATACACATACACACAATAATGAAAGTTTTTATTGATATTGACTTTTCTTATCACAAAGCTGTGCAGTGTGTATATTCCTGGAGGTGTGTGTGTGTGTGTGTGTGTGTGTGTGTGTGTGTGTGTGTGTGTGTGTGTGTGGGTGTGTGTGTGGGTTCCCAGTACCTTGCTGAAACTCCAGTGTTTGCTGCCTCTGATTAGTCCTGCAGTAATCTCACACACACAGCGCTGGGAACTCTCATGGGGGTCACTTGCAAGCCGCTCCAGGTGAGGCCATAATAATGGCAGGAACAGGTCGCCATAGTTACGAAACAGCCCCTGTCAATCAAGCATGAGCGTGAAGGGGGGGGTTTGTTCAGCAACGAAGAAACAAAGACATTCTTTTACTCAGAAAAGGGCAGATTACAGTCATTGCAGCAGTAAACCGCAGCTGGGTGGAGAACAATAAATCACAGGGGATGATGCCAGAAAATTCAGCTTTCTGGAGCCCAGTCTCGAATAGAGGTGGTATACTGTGTCACATCTTTGTAAAAAAAAAAACTGTCACATCATCAGAGCAGGACAGTTAAAATTGCACCTTGAAGAGACAGAAGCGTCGAGGGTTAAAGTTGTCTTTTCCTTTCCGTTCCTCCAGAGACAAATACTCTATCAGCTGGTCAATAAAGTCAGAGTCCGAGAAATATTCAAAGATGATCTTTTCTCCCTGAGTGACAAACAAATGCAAACCAAATGTCATAAAAGTGATTTTGAGGCATTATTAGAGATTTTGTGCGTGGTGCAGCATGAGCACACACACCTCACTCATCTCCTCATATGGCAGGTCATCTTGTGGCTTTTCAGAAGCTGCATAGATCATCATTTCTCTGAACAGAGTGGGAGACAAAAAGAGGCTGCTGTGATTTATAGATAACAGCACAAAGAAAAAAAAAATCTGGATAGACACATACTGTCTCCAAATAAGCAGCAAGGATAAATGGATGATTATAAAGTCAGTTAGTCAGCAAGCCGTCTGCATACAAAGACAGCCAACTCTCTGCCTATACATCAATTCCTCTTTTTAGAGCAGGCAGGAAGTCGTTCATTCAGCCTTATCTGGGCTTGGTCATGACAGGAAGTCAGTTCAACCCCCCTCCCCCGCTAGTGATCCAGTCACCCAGATCAGTCATCCGACAGTTAGTCAGACATGAACGTGGCCACAAAACCCCAAAGACAAGCATCAAATCAACTAGGCAGTTAAGTCAATCAGCTATTTAGTTTCTTCCAACCAAACTGTTAATCAGGCTTTGAGTTTCTAAATCCAGCACCCCAACATTCAATCATTTTGTCTTTACCTTGGCCACGAGTAGTAGCCCCAGTGTGTTTTCTCCACATACTGCAGTGAATCCCACTGCTCCTGACTCAGAGGTAGGTTGTTGCTGTCGTACTGCAGCCAGCGATTCCCCTCACGATCACCTACACAAACCCCCTCCAGATCCTGGATACCACCTACACATACAATGTAACTATATTAAAACATCCTGAGCACACAATAACCAGTGTAGTGTGGTTTCTTGACACAAAACAAAAACGATTTTCTAATTTCAAGCAATTTGTCATTTAATAGAGAGCAAATGAAGATGTATATTATGACCCGGCAGTTTACTCTTTGGTAATTCCCCACAGAAATGGTCTCTATATCGCCTGATGTATTAGTTAGTTAAAATTAGAAACTCAACTTTTGCAACAAGAACCGAATGTGGACACTTGACTGCCTGATTGCTTAGGAACTTACTGATATCTGATGGCTTCACAGTCACCTTCTTTCTTGGTCGTTTCAGCTGCTTCAGGATACCAGCGGTTGCGGAGATTGCAACCTAACAGAGAAGGAAAGATTATATCAATAGATGGCAACGCAATGTGCCTTAATTTTGTCATCTAAACTGTCTTTTAGAAAGCCTGATTTAAATTTATAGGTAGAACAAATGGAGTAACCGGGGCTCCTCCATGTCCCATAAAAAATATTAAGGAGAACATAATATGCCTTAAGGGGTTTCCTTTTCCTTTAGTTGGTTTTATATTTGGCTTCAAATCTGAAAAATTGTAAGTCCCAAAGTGCAAATCAAAGTGACTTATTCCGCTACGTGAGATTCTGCTCCTGAACTGTTTTGTTTTTTGTCCGGATTTTCCTCGCTCACCTGTTTACATCACTCTGAAACGCAAAATGTTATTTAGTCTCTGTTTTAAATAACAAGTTCAATTAATCTGTCAAGTAGATATAGAATAGCCCAGCAGTGAAAGCCAAAGATTTAACTGGTCAAACTGTCACTGTGAGAGGCGACGCAGGACAGATAAGATGCACACACCAATTGTTTTATTTATTTTTCCAACTGGTCAGTCGGCTGTGCTTGTACATATGTTAATCTCTACTCTAAACCATCCCTTGCCTTTGAGAAACAAAACCCAGAACTCAGACACAAATCCTGCTTCTTAGCACAGGCGTCAGTCGTGTTGCAGCTTATACTTAAATTGCTGCTGCTTCTTCTGTTTTTTTGTTAAGACAAATAGAGTCGTGGCAGCCTGTGTCCCAAACCATAACAAGCATCGCACCAGCCAATCACCCACAGGGGGGAGCGTTCATGCTCATGCACATGAAGTGGGGGAGGGTGGGGAGGCTCTGGAGAATTCATGAGAGGGCATTTTCTTAGGGACCCCTGGAAGGAGGAACTCGCTCTTTCTGCTTTGTTTCAGCTTTTTGACGTCATCCAGAAATTACCTACCCTGCCTTTAAAAGTTTCACATATTAAACTTCAAATATTGTGGCTGGCTTTGGCTTACGGGATAGAGTGGTCGAAAGATCACTGGTTTGCTGCCCTTTGGAGTCCAGCTGTCAGGGTGTCCTTAGGCAAGACAGTGAACCCTACATTGCCCTGATGTGTTCACTGCTATGAGAGGGTGTATAATGAAACCCAAGAAAACTGTGCACGTACGTGTGCTTATACCACATGTCACGAGCACACAGAAGGCTGTTGTCAGCTAAGCCTGTGAAGAGTAAGGCGCAGACCTAACTGGTCTGATGTGACATTTGTAGTTTGCTGTTGACTGTGCAGCAGCAGAACGATTTATATGCTATCTACTCTGCACGGTTATGTTAGAGCATTTTCCCTGCAGCAAATTGTCACTCGGTTGCTTGCTTAACAAGCGACAGAACAAGACATGACAAGACAAGATGTGCAATCCGGTTTGTGAGTTACATAAGAAAAAGAAACACTAATGTGAGCTGTTTTTCAAAGTGTGTGGCTCCTGTGTTTCGGAAGCCGCCGATGTCTGGATCAATTTGACCATCTGCTGTGCTTTTGACAGAATACTGATGTTACAGCTTTATGCACATTTTGATTAGCGTTACTGAAGTATGATCAACACCTGTTAGGAGGTGTAAAAAGGATTAAGATGTACAAAGCAGCCAGACTGTTTGGTAGAAGTAGACCCCACATGCAACTATGAATGGAAAAAGATATTGTGAGAATGCATGTTTATTATAAGCAAATGTGGACAAATGTGTTCTGTAATCGAAGCTAAAAGTGGCCCGACTTCTTTTTTGGCCAGTCGGTGTATTTTATCTTATATCTGTGTATGTTTCCTCATTAAATAAAGGTAAATAGAATCCAATACATACTGTGTATAATGTAAAGAGTTTGGTTGAAGGTATGAAAAAAGGCAGCATCTTAAACCGTTTCAATCAACGTCTGAATCTGCATGTGGGAGCAGATTTTCAATATCTATGCTTATAAGCTGCTTCTAGCATCAGAGACTGCAGGACATTTTTACGTTTGAGCCTCAATTTTATATCTAAAAAAAAAAAAAAAAAAAACTACTGAAAAAAAAAAAAAAAAAAAGCTCTTGCCACAGAATTTCCATTTATATGACCCAGGGGAAAAACAGACTTCTATCATGGAGTGTTTAGATTTTATCCACAAAAAAACAAAAGCTCTTTCAGACGCACACACACATGCAGTTTCAGACCTTGCGTATGCTGATGGAGTCGTGTACGAGACTCTGTGTGAAGTAGAGGACGGCGTCGGGGGGAAGAGGGTGATCGTCCCTCAGCAGGAGAGCCAGCAGGTCTGTGGCCATGTGCTCAAACTTCCAGGGCCTGAAACGTAGGCAGACACACATGCAAACAAGGACTGAATTAGGTTCCTGACGCGTCCATCTGCTGGCAAACCTTTTCTTGTATTTTAAAAGCAGTCGGTCAGTGCTGATATCTACAGGTGCACATTGTGACTCTCATAGAGTAATTCTTAATTTTTTTGCAAATGCACAGCACATGTTGAGTTTGCAGATGGTGAAGACAACCCACAAGTCTCTGTCTTCAAGGCAGTCCAAGAGGTCATTGACGAGCTTCTCATATTTCCTGCATAAAAGCAACACAAGCTCATGTTAGTAGAACAACCTCTAATACCAGTGCAGGTAATAATAAGCATAAATAAGGCATGCTGAGATAGTTCTCCATCTCTAAGAAATAGACAGAGAGAATAGATAATAACACCCTTTGGAGTTATGTTTATATCCCTACCGAGCAGAAACCACATTTCTGATTCGTTGACGCTGAATCCCCTCCTTCACTTCCTCTTTGGATGGCACCTCTAAACAAGGAGCGTGACCTCTGGATAGCACGATTTGATTGGCTATCTCAACACATATTTCAGATACCTGGAGATGGAAGTAACCAGAGTGGACCAATGCAGTTAAGAAAGCCCCTCTGGCGAGGGCAGTCTGATGACTGTGAAATGGACACGTCGCTCACAGTGAAGTAGATCCCGATGGTGTCATGCTGGCGATGGATCCTGTCAGTGATGTCATCGAGCAAGCGACCGATGGACGGTTTCTCAAGGGTCATCGAGGGTGACAAGCCACAACGAACCAGACTGGGCCACACCTCGCCCACACAGTCCCAGTCTCTTGCACTGGCCAGAGAAAAACCACTATGCGCACCCAGAAGGCAATACAGAGCACCCTGATGAAGAAAGACACACAAACACACACACACACACACACACACACACACACACACACACACACACACACACACGCACACACACACACACACACACACAAATGTTAACGTCGAATGAAATTGCCTGGATTTGAGACAGCGTTTCTAAATCAAATGTGCCAAAAGGAGCTGTCATGTCCAGTCACATGTCAAAGTCTCATCTAAATGCATCAGAGATGTGGAGTTTTGACTTCAGATAAATGCATACTGCAACCTAAATATAGAGCTGAAGTTGATCAATTACTTTGCGAAATATTTAGAAGAACCTTATCAAATCAGTTAAAGTCATGTGAGCGCGCTAAACTGAGAAGGTGTTTATGTCGACGCCGTCATGAGTCACATTTCCAGCGGATTTTAATTTATTTTCAAATCAAAATGCCACAGCAAGTGAGGAATAATAGGAAGCAGGCTTCGTAAACTGCACTGTTCCTGTTGGGTCCATTAGCATCACATTAATTTATTACCCACTTCCACGGAAGACTGGAAGTTGCACGGACATTTTCACCATTAATTTCATACACTGTTTGCCCATTTTCTCTGCTCTTTAAACTGCGAAGCATGAAGCTTGTCCCATTATTAGGACATTTTTCTTGCAGTAAACTATCACATTGTAAGGTGCAAATCAGTCTCAGACTCCCAAGAAACCCCTCTGCTAAATAATTTCTGTGATTTGGTAAAGTGAAAAGCGTCCTGGTCTTTGGGACCAGAAGCCTGGCGTTTATGAGCGGAGATTTGATGCTGTCACGTATGAATGAGCAAAATTTTCCCTGAGGGGAATTTTTAAAAGATTATTAACCCAAGATACTTAGTGTGTCGCATCATCAGTGTCATTATATATTTAATTATATGTCCATTTTCTGCATTTCATGTTTGTAACACTTTGTATGAAACATGTGGGACTAAAGTTTTTGCCATTTTGTAATGTTGTCATTCCTTCACAGAGACTAAGTCATCATGTGTTTCATGTTATTTTTATATTTATTCATTCATTTATTTATTTTCTGCCATTCTTCCTGCATGCATGTGATAAAGGTGTGCAGCAGTTCAGGGTTCCAGTCTAAGAGCAGATCTCGTCAGGGGACAGGTCAAGATTGCAGGCAGGTCAGTCCAGCGCCCTCTTCTTCCTCATTCAAGTCTTTGTTGTGTGTGCTCACTATGTGCCGTGGAAAAGATACTCAAGGTCTCGAAGGCAACATATGTTGCTCTGAAACCTTGCTGTACCTCTCTCTACCATCACAGAAATGTAAGTGACCTTCGCCAAGGACAGTACGACGACCTCACACCATGTCAGAGCCTGGCTTTTGGGACTTCACATGATGCTTCTTTATTTGCACAGTAACGTTTTCTGAGTGTCATGTGCACTGGAGCTCTGTTTTGTGGTGCTTGGCAAAGGTTTTTTTTTTTTAGATGATCCCTTGTCTATAAGGGTTATATAAGTTATGCAAGATATATAGATAAAAACACAAAACGAGAAATAATAGTGTCTGCAATGAAATAAAAGTCAAGTAAACACAGGAATCACTGTAATAATTTTGCAAGTCAGTTTTTAATTTTCAGAGGGGGGCCTTTTCTAATACTGGTGTTTGTGTTGTGGCCCTTGTGAGGTCAACAAAAACAGGTCAGCAGAGTGTGAAAAGAGGCAGCAATGTTGAATAAGGCCTAAGTGCCTTAAAAAAAAAAAAGACTATTAAAATCAGAAGCAGAAGAAGACGGGTTAAAAGTGTAGAGAGGAAATATAGTCAGCTGTGGCTGCATTTGAGCTCACTTTGAGAGCATTAAAGCAGACGCTGTACCTTGAACTGCTGGTGTGTGCCTGAGGAGTGTTGCGGTGACAGCAGTTGTAGGATGTGGGGAATCATGTCTCTGTAGGAGAAGCTATAGGTTCCCATTGCTGTCATCAGCACATTCTGCGCCCTGCTACGTACCTGCGAGGACACGAAAGCACAAACGAACACATGTGCATACCCGGTTTCTATCTTAACTTAGGATTTATGTAAATACCATTGTGAAAACGGAAACCAGCTGATGTTCTCATTTAATTTGTCACTTTTTGTTTTTTTTACCTGGCTGTACGTGCTGCTAGAAAGCAGCAGCAGATCACAGAGCAGCTCCTGATGAACTACTTTATATTCGCTGCCTTCAACCACCAGTTTTCTCATCTGCTCACACAAAAATTTAATTTTCACCATATACAAGATTCTGGACTGCATTTAATATAATGTGTGCGTCACTCTGTGACCGTGCATAACGTTTGCGTGTCATCAAACGAACCTCATGCTGAAGTAAAACGCGGTCAATGAGCAGCGCTCTAATGTGCTGCTTTTTCCCATGAAGCTGCAGAGGCAAAGGCGCAGCGTTAAAACCTCCCAACAAGTGACTTATTCAAAATGACAGCAGTCAGTGGCCCTGCACTCTTTTCCAGCTCACCCTGTTTTCCATGGACTTCTTGACAAGAGTGAAGCTTTTCCAGCGTGAGTCAAACTCCTTCTTGTGAGTGCCACGGAAAAACATGAGGTCACTGATGATCTGGAGTCAAACAAACAAACGGCCCCGTGAGACTTTTGCAAGCCCAACGTGGGGTAGGATAATCACATTTTATACAGCAGTTTTAGAATCGTTTTAAATCCTGGAGACCTTAATGATGACAAACAGCGACTTTGTGTCATCCTCCGAGTGCTCCAAGATGTGATCTAGATTAGGAGATAGAGATAAATAGATAAATAGTCACGATTGCTGTCACAATCTAAAAAAAGTAGGGAATTAATAGTTGGAGCGTGAAGATAGAATCGACACTCACGAAGCAGTAGTCTCATGGTTTGGCAGATGCACTCTCTGTAGTTCTCCTGTGAATCATCTGGAGGGGAGGAGACACAGATGTCCCGTATGAACACAGAATTCAGGATGAGCCACCTTGTTGCTCACTGAAAATGATGGGGGATGTGGCTATTTTTTTTTTTTAATTTTTAATTTTGCATGTGTGTGACATAGCTGTTTGACTACCATATTCAACACCAACGTGCAGTTCGATCTCCCCCAGATTCACCATGGAGGGCACCCTAAAAAGAAGCATTGCAAATTGTGACAAGAGCGCCTGAAATTGTGTGTTCCTGCATTAGTGTGCGTGGCTGCAGTCTCACAGGTCAGGTACGTGCGGTCCATCTAAAGGGGGCAGCAAGCTTCCAGCTCCAAGAAGGCAGTGCTGCACGACAGCAAGACTCTGCAGCAGCTCTTCTCTGTGAAGGAAAGGCCACATTTCACTCCTTTATAGCCTTGTTTTGGTTTATGTCTCAACAGTTATGCTTCGTGTTCTTGATTAGGCTTTAGCAGAAAGGTAGTTAAAAAAAGGTGACATGGAAAATTTGGATCCAGATGAATCTCATTCACCGGAACCTGATGTCTATAATTTTGTTTTACGCCGTTTTCATGCCTAATTACACGTGAAACTCTAAAACCGAGACAAACGACAGTACACCTGGTCATTGGCTGATCTCCAGAGACGTGGCCTTTGATTCGTCGCAGCTCGGGGTGCAGGAGGCGGGACAACAGCTGGAAGACAAAATTCTCCTCCTCCTGGTTGGGCACGTGCCAACATACACCCAAGGCTGCCACATCTCCAGCTCTGCCCCAGTCCTGGAGAAGGAGACGCAGGAATTTTAGAGAGTCGTTGCCATTTTTTCCACTGGAACAACTGGCAGGCAAACCAGTACAAGCCATCAGCCTCAAAACCACAGACCTGTGTCATCTACTTTTTAAATATTTGCAACACATCCAAAGAATAAAGACACAACTTAATGGAAAAAACAAAGCTTTTTTCCCCCTGCAAACTGACATACTGAGGCAGAATAGATGAATGCGGCGAAACACCTAAAATTGGAATAAAATAAAATAAAAATCAGATATAAACAAAGTACCGGTTCAGTACAAGGAACTACGGATTGGAAACGGTTGATATTTGTAACTGTGAGCAGCTACCAAACAATGTGCAATAACTACTACCAGACACAGAGGCACCAAAACACATTTCGTTGAAGCCCCTGTGCTTTTGAAAAAATATAAAATAAAATTTTAAAGACTTCTTTTTTTGCCTTTCGGAGGATGAAAAATGCCCTGCTGCACAAGTAGCGACATACTGTAGCCTCTGTACCACTACAGACATGAGACTCCTTCTTTTATTGTGAGTTTTTTTGAACATTTTAATCATTGATACAACAAGAAAGAGCTATTTACTATGCAGATTAATGGCGGTATGGCATCATTAGCACAGATGATGTCAGACTGTGATCGGAGCTCGTCTCATCTGTGTTTACGACTCGATCCGGTCGTGTGCAAAACTGCAGTATTTGGTTGGAAAAGGAAGAAAATGATCAGAACAGAGAACTGGTCCCACTTATCAACTGTGACGCCTTCAAAGAAAGTTTTTAAAAAAATTATAAATCACTGCAAGCAAATTTAAATTTGCTTTGCAGGTACATCTAACTACCGTCTGCTGGAGCTCATTTAATATGCCCAAAAGCCTTGAAGAGCCAATCACATCAGCCTATCCGATAGACTGTCCAACAATGGACGAAACATTTGGTCACGTGATCCACTGGTTTTGAAGCCTGTATTTCTTAGTAGCCATGTTGCTGGGGAAACCGATGGGAACACACCCACCACATGTCAATCAAAGCTAGCCTTGCTCCCAGCTCTTTCAGCCGAACCCCGCTGAGATATCTGCAGAAGCATGTGGCGCTACAGCATGGCGTTTACAGATGACAAAGTTATAGCAGCTCGCCATTGGCTGAGCCGACTGTCAGTAAGACATATGAAAAAGAAATTTGTTGCACGTATAAACTCTCCCGATGTGGTACAAATAAATTCACCCAGCGCCCATGACAACCCAGAGTTGTCAAGGGCGTGAAATAAAATGTCTGAGACCAAGTTGGACATTTTAACATCGAAGTCAATGGAGATTGACTTGCTTTTGGAGCCAGCCTCTAGTGGCCAGTCTGGGAACTGCAACAAATCTTAGTTCAAAAGTAGGATAGTTGGCGCTCGGTCCGTTCTTGTACAGAGCATCTCTGCGCGGGCTTAACACAATGACGACAGAGCAGCAACATTATCTGGGTGAGCCAGAAGTCATTCCTCTGTAAAACGGACTCCTTCCTGTCGCTCTGAATATGTCACCTTGTTTGGTCGTGGCACTAACCAACTGTGTGTATAAGCAGTTTGATAAGCAACTGTTGGTGCTGCCCCTCATATAAGAAGGCCCTACAGATCGTTTTCAGGCTATAATTATTTAACTATCAGCAGCTTTCTTTTGCTGAAAATTAATAAACCGAAGTTAAAAATAACACAATGCACCCTTTTTTAATTAATCACAATCAAGCTTTTTGCTACTGCCGCATTAATTTGTGCTACTTTCCCCCAATTTGTGCTACAAACGTAAAATTCAGAGACATACATTGCAGAAATGTCCAAGAGTAGGGTAACAAGTTTTTGGTCAGTAAATGTTTATGTTGATTAGTTTTTCATTTGAATGCACTTAATGCAAATGAAACAATGTTTAGCCACCATTTATATGACAGAAGCTCCTGAATTATGTCAAAATTATGTCTAGAGACAGAATCAGCTGCACAGGTCTAGATTAGGGCTTCAGGATCGTTGGATATCAGACAGGATCAGCAGGATTTGGGTAAACCTGTTTGAACAGTGTTCAGTCTGGAAACTGATACTGTCCATATTTATGAAGTCATCTTCAAAGTCTAAGAACAGTAAAAGAGGCTCATGAACTTCTACAAATGAAAAGTTGAGAAAAGCTAGGCCATCACATGCATACGTGTGCACATATAAACATTTCAGCCAACTTTTGCAACAAAAGTGATAAACTACCGGTTTGGGGCATACAGCTCTGACAACTTCTGTAAACTCCCGATAACTCCTGTGTCCCCCGACAGCTCTGATTTTCCTCCTCGCCAGCCTGAAAACCACATTGTTGTTGCCTCTGTCAAGTCTACTCTTTTTTTTATTGTGACGTCAGCTGCGAGTAGGATTTTCACCACGTGAGAAAATGGGCGTGAGGCCTGGGAGCGCGAGAAAAGTGTGAAGGTTGGCGGTCCTGGGTCAACCTCTGGGAAGTTAACAACCGTCACTGTAAATCATTAAAGGCATCTGCATCCACCGCTACCTTTTAAAAGGATCTATTTTGGCTTAGTAGAAAGTTGTCAAGCAAAGACAGCAAATTTAAGTCGAAATTAGTGAAAAGATGAAAGCGTCAAGAAGCCAGTATGTGGTCCTGCTGCGTCACCATCTCATTTCAGTTTGATGAATGGTTTCTAATAATGTTATTGGAGATGGAAATTGGAACGAGAATATCAAACCCATAAAACGACATCTTAAAATGAGCAATAAGAAACAATACAAGGCTATTCTGAAGGAGTCCAAGAAAATTAATTTCTTCTGGCGGCAGACTATAAATATAACAGTAAATACTGTGAAGCCAAAAGAGAGGCATTGTTGAAACTGGAACCTGGATTTTACTTTGCTCTCAGCTCGTGAGATTAAAAAAACAAAAAAAGGGTGGTCATTGTTTTGTTTCTTTGTGATGTTGCAGTGGTTTCACTGCAGTGTGTACGTGTGCGTGGGTGTTTACCCGAATAGGGAGGTCACTATCAAAGCCTCCGGAGGTGCTGCGGTACTCTGTGGGATAGATGAGGGACAGCGACCGGAGTGTGTGCTCCAGCAGACTGCAGGCAAGCGTGTATGCCCGCTTGCAGCGCAGACGCACGCACACACACAGGATCTGCTCCAGGTCCCCTTGGTATTTTAACAGCTGTTCGCCATCCACACGGGTTACCTTAAAAACAGCACACGCAAACACACACGTGAGCTCACGGACACATGCGATTCATTGGAACTGCGTGTTGAATATTGAGGTCCTCCAGGAAATCCCAGCGTCTGGCCCCCACTCAGTCGCATTAAACTCCCAGGAGAAAAAATGTATTGAAATATTGTCAATATGTCCTATATAATGAAAAGCTCTAGGATTTTTATGACAATAAATGATGCATGATAACCCCCCCCCCACCAAAAAAAAAATCCTTTGGGAGTAGTTTATTGTCCTATAAAGTCATTTCTATAATCTTAAAAAACTGAAACTTAAAAAAAAAGTGTATTCTTTTATTTCAAGACTACATTAAATACAACTTTAGGACATAAAACACATAAGAACAAGCTTAGATAATAACCAGTATTGTGGTTTAATAGTCCCACCTCGGATAGCAGCTGGAGATTCCACAACAACTCCTTGTCCAGTTCATCTTCATTCTGCAGCTCCTCATCTATACACACACACAAACATCTGTTTTAGGTTGCGCTATTAATGAACTAGTGGACGGATTTCTACGGACAATTACCAAAGTACACCCTCCCTCAACTGTAAGGGTTTTAATATCTGATTCGAAAGCTTGTCAAACCATTTTTGTTTTTTGTTTTTTTAACAGGATTATCTATTTCTGCATGACAAGTCTTTTAAGATCAGTGTTGCTGCAGTTTTTTTGAGGTTTGCACGCATTTGCATTTTGCCCACTGCTACACCTTGATCTTTTTCTTTTTCAATAGTTTTGTTATTGATTGACGAGTATCTTTGTGGACTTTTTCATGCTGCATTTGTCCAAACGTGTAATCTTTCACAAATGAATGCAAATTGCATTTTATTCCAAAAATATTTTGGTATACTCTGAAATTCTGCATTTGCTTTTCCTCAAATGTGGAGTTGTGCATTATGCCTAAACATCTTCACTGGGTGGAGGGCTGCTGACCGCAACTGGGGATATTGTCGGACGGTGGAAGGAATACTTTGAGGATCTCCTCAATCCCTCCGACATGCCTTCCGCTGAGGAAGCAGAGGCTGGGGACTGTACGGTGGACTCTTCCATCACCCAAGCTGAAGTCACTGAGGTAGTCCGTAAACTCCTTGGTGGCAAGGCACTGGGGGTGGATGAGATTCGCCCTGAGTACCTCAAGTGTCTGGATGTTGTGGGTCTGTCTTGGTTGACACGCATCTACAACATTGCATGGAGGACGAGGACAGTACCACTGGAGTGGCAAACTGGGGTGGTGGTCCCTCTGTTTAAAAAGGGGGACCGGAGACTGTGTTCCAACTATAGGGGGATCACACTTCTCAGCCTCCCTGGGAAAGTCTACTCCAGGATACTGGAGAGGAGAATTCGGCCGATAGTCGAACCTCGGATTCAGGAGGAACAATGCGGTTTTCGTCCTGGTCGTGGAACACTGGACCAGCTCTATACCCTCTGCAGGGTGCTGGAGGGTTCATGGGAGTATGCCCAACCAGTCTACATGTGTTTTGTGGATCTGGAGAAAGCATTTGACCGTGTCCCTCGTGGTATCCTGTGGGAGGTGCTCCGTGAGTATGGGGTCCGGGGCCCTTTGCTATGGGCTGTTCGGTCTCTGTACGACCGGAGCAGGAGTTTGGTTCGCATTGCCGGCAATAAGTCAGACCTGTTTCCAGTGCATGTTGGACTCCGGCAGGGCTGCCATCTGTCACCGATCCTGTTCATAATTTTTATGGACAGGATTTCTAGGCGTAGCCAGGCACCGGAGGGGGTCCGGTTTGGGAACCACAAGATTTCATCTCTGCTTTTTGCGGATGATGTCGTCTTGTTGGCTTCATCGAGCCAGGACCTACAGCATGCGCTGGGACGGTTTGCAACCGAGTGCGAAGCGGCTGGGATGAGAATCAGCACCTCTAAATCCGAGGCCATGGTTCTCGACCGGAAAAAGGTGGCTTGCCCTCTCCGGGTAGGTGGAGAGGTCCTGCCTCAAGTGGAGGAGTTTAAGTATCTCGGGATCTTGTTCACGAGTGAGGGAAAGATGGAGCGTGAGATTGACAGACGGATTGGCGCAGCGTCTGCAGTTATGCAGTCGTTGTACCGAACTGTCGTGGTGAAGAAGGAGCTGAGTCGTAAGGCAAAGCTCTCAATTTACCGGTCAATCTACGCTCCCACCCTCACCTATGGTCATGAACTTTGGGTATTGACCGAAAGGACAAGATCACGGATACAAGCGGCCGAAATGAGTTTCCTCCGCAGGGTGGCTGGGCGCTCCCTTAGAGATAGGGTGAGAAGCTCAGTCATTCGGGAGGAGCTCGGGGTCGAGCCGCTGCTCCTTCACATTGAGAGGAGTCAACTGAGGTGGCTTGGGCATCTGTATAGGATGCCTCCTGGACGCCTCCCTAGAGACGTGTTCCAGGCATGTCCCACCGGGAGGAGACCCCGGGGAAGACCCAGGACACGCTGGAGGGACTATGTCTCTCGGCTGGCTTGGGAACGCCTCGGGATTCCCCCGGAAGAGCTGGAGGAAGTGTCTGGGGTGAGGGAGGTCTGGGCATCCCTGCTTAGACTTCTGCCCCCGCGACCCGGCCCCGGATAAGCGGAAGAAGATGGATGGATGGATGGATCTTCACTTTCACATTTGTTTTTAAAAAGAGAAAAGCCCTACTATTGGCAACACTTGCAAAAAATGTTCTTTTTTTCGTCCATAATTCACAAGCTTTATAAGGCCTGTGGAGTTTGAGTCTAGCTCTTTTTTTTTTCTTTTTTTTTTTTTTTTTTTGCATTTTCTAATAGCATTGCCCTTGTACACTTCACATGTGGGCAGACTGGCAACTTTCCCAAATGTTTTCCACTTGACAATATTCTCTTTCTTAGTAGAAGGATGGACCCCTGAAGTCTTTTCTTCTTGGCATTGTCTGAATTCTTCATACCAGTAAAGTCCCAAAGCTTCTCCTTTTACAGAGCTGCTCTGATCTGCTGATGATCAAATTAAGTGCATTTGATTAACAGCACTTGGCTGCTACTTACCCTCTTTATTCCTGTGGTTTTTCACAAACTGCCTCTGCATTTTGGCTCATATTTTGTGGTATAAATACTAACCATTCACCATTTGTTCGACTGATGTTGTATTTACAGTTTTAAGCTCTAGTAAAGACAGAACGAATGTTGTTATTCTGTTTTGACGTGTAAAACAGCCGGACTGAAAGGTTTCCTTGCTAAATGAACAAAAAATGAACTTTATTTATTTATTATTTTTTTTTGTGTGATACTTTTGTTTTCAGTGCAAAATCAAAGTTTTTATGTCATAAAAATTAGAATGAACTATTGATGTTAATTGGCTTATATAATTATGCTTGAAGACTAAATTAAACTTGTCAACATTCTACCTGCTGCACATGCAATACAGAATACAGTTGTTTGCAAAGTAAAGTGGATAAAAACTAACCCGGCCAGCTATCCTGATTATTTTCTTTTTCCATACTAAGAATTAGCTTGGTTCCTCTGGCTTCTATTTTGACTCCCAGGAGTCAGTACCAGCGGATGCAGCAGAAACTGCCTCTGGATGCCACTAGATGGGCATTGCAACCACTCAAAGAAGCAAGGACGTGATGTAGGCAGGGCAACAACCAAACTAGTAGCAAAAAAACCAACAAAAACAGTTTATTCAAGGTGTTATTAGCAATTCTGCACCCATCTTAGTTGGTTTGATTGTCATTGGTTCAGTAGATTCTGTGCCGGTGACAATTCCTGTGAATGGGGTAGGTATCAAACCCATTTCATGAGAGAATTTTCACGAAGTGAATGACTGGAAAATTAAACAGATCCACAAGAAAAACATGTTTGCAGTTACTAAGGTTAAATCACTCTTTTGTCTCGGAGAGACATTTCCACCACAACAGACCGGACTCCCGGTACAGGGACTTCCAGGGCAGTGCCAGAGCTGGTCTCCCGGTTCAAACTCGTAAGGTGGGTTAAAAATCCATCATAAGGCATTGTCGATTATCCTGACATTGAGTCACACTCAGTTTCACAGCTGATAAATTCTCCAGCTCTCAAAACCTCGTAGTGATGTCCTGAAGCCATACGGGATCTGACTGGGGATGTAAAGTGGATGCTAAATGATGCCAGTGGAGCAGAGTAAAGCTGTTTTCAGTTTTTCAAATAGCTTGCAGTTTTGACTCTGAAATAGTTTAAGGAATGGCAGATAGGAGGGAAAAGAGAAATGAGAAGAACTGGAAGACCAATAAAACTTTCACACATCTGTTGGGCTCACTCAGAAGTGCTGGTAGTCGTAAATTGTACTTGCTTTTAGTTTTCCATTTTAAATTTTATGTCATATGTATTTTTTGTTAACGGCAACTTATTACTGACCAAAGGCAAACATTTTATCAAGTAAAAAAGTTCAAACGTAGAGTAAAACTCAGGCAAACTTAAGTGCAAAACACCTATGAATATAACAGTGTGAGCAGACTCACACATGCGACACTCGTGTTTTGAGACGGTTATAACAGCAGATGTGCGCAGCTGTTCATAATCACAGATCATTAGTGTTGGGTGAGATCTTTTGTTTAGTGGAGCAGCACTAATCACTGGAGCAATCGATAGTTAGAAAAATAATCTAATATTTTAGCTTTCAGGCAAATGTTAGAACGACTTCCGTAGATTTGATTAACATCTACTGAGAAGGTTGGATACTGCCGCACTGATCTCCACCAATCGGCCACAACATCAAACCCCGCTGGCTAATGAAGCAAACATTAATCATTTGATCCCAGTCAAACTGTCTCCTGACATCAATGCAGGTGTTGCTTTGAAGAATACCACTCCTCAATGTTCCTGCAGACCAACTGCTGCAAAAAGACGCCGCAGTGACCAAATATGTACATCACGCACCAAAACAGTGACCAGGCGCTCACCAAAGCGGTCCTGTTGCCGTGCTTCGATAGGTCAGAGACATTTGGGTGGCTCAAATAGTGCTTTAACACGGTGGCTGACAAGTGCTCGATGGTTCTGACAGGCAAAGTCTCCTCCAGTAGTTAACGTGGTTGCAAGCATTCTTTAAATTTGTTTAATCTATTCACAACTTGCTGATAACTTGCTGCTTACGATAGCTGCCAAGACGGCAGTGCTGCTAAACAGAAAGAGGATTAAGAGCCGCTGTAACCTGAAGACTGAAGATTTATCGTGAATGAGCAAACTGCAAGTTTGGTTTATCACCAAAAAAGCTTGAACAGTCCTCGTAGAACCACGGGCAAAGCTTGTCTGTAAAAGATACTGTTTTGCATACAGAGTGCGATACTGACTGGCAGTAATGTGGGAGATGACGCTGCAGCAGTGAGGGACGAACAGATGAAGAGACTCAGCAGGGTGGCACTGCAAACACACAAACACACACATTTAGATGCTCAAGCATGCAAACAATGAAAATGACGATATGACACAAGAAACGAGCAAATTAAGTCAAATAAGACAAATAAACACTCTGTATCATGCAGGTAATTGTAGGTGTGTCTTTTCTTGTAACGCTATCTTTGAGTTTTTACACAAACTACATTATATGTGAAAAGCAAAAAAAAGTGAAGAGAAGTGCCTGGTAAACAAACACAAACCTTTGCTGCAGCTCTGCACATGTCAGCCACCATCCTGCCTGAGACGCACGTCTCAAAGATGCTGGAGGTGGCAAAGTTGTACAGCTTCTGCAATGCAACCTGTGTGAAAACAATGTTGGGGAAGGTAAGGTGATTTACTTTATGGTGATGTGAATTTTTGACCCCATCTCAGTGAAAGTGTAAATAAAATAGAAATGTGCCAGACCCCGGCTTTTCACCCGCTGGCAGCTGGGATACGCTCCAGCAGGCTGATACGACCCTGATCGGGACTGAAGCGGCCATAGACGGCGGATGGATGGCAAAATCAGTATAAACACATTCAAAGAGAAAAAGCTGACACTACTTTATGAGGTCTTAATTGAAAATGTGTGACAGGCTTTAATCAAAATACCGCAGGGACACAGAACAAACCTGCCAGATTTACAGATTTGCTGGTTGGAGTGATTTACAAGACTTAATTTCACCCATCTCTTCTGCAGAGTGCCTCATTTGAAAGTGGTCTCACAGCTTTTTGCAGCCCACTTCACAGGTTTGTTGGAGACAAAGATGGAGACACTTGATAAATCTACTCTGATCTGAGTCTAATATCCCACCGAACCTCGCAAATCTCTTTAAAGCTCTTGGAAATGACACTGTCAGAGTCAGGCAGCTGCAAAAAAAAAACTGAAAACTTGTATGTCCTTTGAATTGCTTCAAGCACCCACTTAAATGCTTTCAAAAACACCCAAATGAGTAAAAAACTATGCTGGATGTTAAAAAATTGAACAAACAACGACATGACTTGATACAAACATTGCTTTTACTACAAATCCCATTTGCACTGCACAGTTGCATCCTCTTGCACAGGCAAAGACCATGTGTCTTAGTTGTCAGCTGGATGTTGTCTTTGCTGCATATTCATGTGATCTATTTTTCTTTCTCCCAAGATGCTAGTAACATGAGGAGACACAGTAAGGGGGCCCTTTATCACTGCTGCTCTTTATTTCAGTTGGTTGTATAAGTGACACAGTATGACTGTATTTATCTACTACCTTGTATATTTCTGTGGAGCACTGTGTTAAGATGGTGCTAACAGTAGAGGACAGTCCCAGCTCCACCAGGCTCTCCAGATGAGTCTGGGTATCCGTCTCCGTCTCGTCTCTCGTCTGTTCCAGTGTACTGCTGTCTATCAGGGCAAAACACCTGCACAAGCACATCAGAACACACACAGATGCGCACCTAAAACACTTCTCAGGGATGAAGATGTCGACGGTATTATGATTAAAAAGAAAAAGCAAAAAAGGCTGTTTTACTTGAGAGGCAGAGAGTCTAGTGCATTTCAAACAGAAAGATGCATTTGCATGCAGACGCTGGCAAAAAAAGCTTAACTAAGTGACAGTCTGACTTGCTATTTTATCTCTACCTGTCCAGGAACTGCAGGACGAAGTCTTCAAACCCAGCTGAAGCAAAGCACAGATCCTTTTCAATCTGCAGGAGAGAAATGTAGTTGATCTACGTATGTATGTATGTAATATGCATATATTATGTTTATCATTTTGAAAAATACACTTGATAGACTGGGGCTCTTGATTAAGAAAAAACAAAAGATTGTGAATGAAAGGACCCTAACATTTATTGATTTTTTTTTCACTACGTTGCCCTTGAAGATTGGATAAAAGGTTCAGTAGAGGCTCAGCAGGCCCACTGTTCCTCAGCCACCTTGAGAGAAGCCACCATCCCTCCTCAACTGCTCCTTTTAGGGGTCTAACAAGCTAAGGCATCAGGGAAGAGGCCCAGAGCCAGCCCAGAAAAAACTGGAGGGATTAAATCTCCCAGCTGCCTCGGGAGAGGAGGTTCATTACCTGTCTCCTAAACATGGAAGGGATGCTCAGCTGAGCACAAAGGCTGGAAAACAACACCGACAAGGAGACGACCAACAATATGGGTTTTTTGTTTTTTAAGTAAAAAACTAAACTGTTTATGTTTTTTAAGCCAATACCATGTCATTTTGTAAACACAGAGTTCTACTGAAAGCCAGAGATGTATAATTAAAGCCATTGGCTTTATTAATAAAGTCAATTGAATACAGCTTTGGGTCATCGCAATTCTCAGCATTATTCCGTTTTTTTTTTCTGTTTTGCAATTGCTGAAGTAATGGAGTTTTTTAGGTCTCAGGCTGAGGGAAATGGGCACCAAGGGTAAAGCGATGGCCTGGGCTGGACGGAGAGCTAAACCTTTTAAAGGTACTCTCAAGTCTCGTTCTTTGAGAGTGAAACTCATTTCACACACTCTCATGCCAAGCACGTGCTTTCTCATGCACTGGCAAACGAATGCACAACAGAAACTGTTGCTGCATTAAAAAAAGAAGATGTTGTTTCCTGAATGTCTTTATCAGTCGATGGCCCATTCGCCTGTACAACAATTTGTAAGTTCATTGAGATGTTTGGGCATTCGCTCATGTCCAAGTCTCTTTAGGTCCTGCCACAGCATTCCAGTTGGGTCGACGTCTGAAGTTTGACTGTTCCACTCTTAAAACCTTTTTTTTTTTTTAAATTTAGCCATTCTGATGTAGATTTACTGATGTATTAGAATAGATTGTCCTGGCCCATGATCTGATTTTGTCCCCAAAACAAGCCAACGCACACCTCTCTCCAACTGTTACTACGTGTTATGTCAATGCTGCAAAGATTGCTGCAATGTCAGTAAAAGCTACAGATGCTCAACGTGTATCACTTCCAAGTCATGTAAGGTGTGATTTATTTGCTCGGCCGCTGTCTGTGAGCTACATGTAGGAAGTAAGCAAAAAGAAGCTCAGCACTGCAGGAAGGAACCCACACCGTGGACTTACAGAGCCACACAAAAAATAACAGCCAAATTACAAATTACAGTTGTCCTTTAGGCATGCATGCGTAGTTGTAGAAACATGAATCAGGCTTAAGACCAGCTCCACTTTGGTTTTTTATCTGTCCATAGGACATTGTTCCAGAAGTCTTATGGCTTGTTTATACGCAGTTTTGTGAATCTCAGTTGTGGTTCCATGTTTGTTTTAAACTGAAGAAGCTTTCTCCTGGCAACAGGCCCAAACACACCATGCTTTTTCATTCTCCATCTAATTGTGCTGTCATGTACTTAAACATCTAAAACGCTTAGTGAGGCCTGTGAGATCCAACATATAGCTCATGGACTTTTTGGGGACATCCATTCCTGGGAAGATTAACAACCGTCTTGAATCCTTTCCATTTGGGATTAATCCTTCTCACTGTAGACAGCTGAAGTCAAAATTATTTTCATAACCCTTTACAAACCTATGTGCTGCAACGATTGCTTCTGTCAGACTAATACTTGTGTCTTTCCCGCTCTGCATCACATGAACACATAATTGAATTTGACAGACCAGCAAACTAACTACCAAAACATCTGCTTTTACACAGTTCTGCACATCTGACGGCCGGCTTATCAAGGACTGATGATAAGCAGCATCAGACCTGACAATACAATCATACATTTGTTTGTTTCCATTTGTACTCAAACATTAATTTCTGCTACAATGGAAACGTATTTCCGTCTTGATTTGCCTTTTGCACTCAATTTGAGTTTCGTGTTTTTACCACTTGCTGTAAAACGGCTCCGTGAATATTATTTTTTAAAATCTTTTCATTTACTTGATAATTATTTGTGCATTAATCAGGCATGTGGAGATGAGTAATATGCATTATAAGGAGTTGATACTCATCCAGACCTCTTGCACTGAGACAAAAGCGCAGCCATAAATGCACAGCATCCATCATCACGGAAAGAGGAAATACTCACTTTTGCACATGACTGTGTTACAACATGCGGCGATTACATTCACATAATCACGTTTGTGAGCAAACCGTACCTCGGTGAGATCAAAGTGCTGAGAGGGAGCAGATGAACAATCCACTAAAGGCACCAGTGTGGTGAAGGTGGTGATGAACTGGAACGTTATCTGGACAGAGGCACAACAGATCAATAGAAATAATCTGACATCATCATAGCTCATGTCAGATCACTTGCCAGCGGAAATCTTTCAAACACATTCTTCCATTCTGGTGCAAAGATTAATACGGCATGGGGAAAATGAGCGCCGCGGAAGAGAAGCCCAATCCATTTCTCTATTCAAGCAGACGAACAAGCCACATTAATTGTGAGCTCTTCAAACTGAGATATTCATTCCACTTTCAGGAATAATTAATAGGACAGACCTGAATACACAAGGAGGGAATTCAATCTAAGAGCGGTATTGTCTACTTGTCAAACAGTTTTTCTCCATTACTAATCAGCACATTCATTACTCACCATGCACTTGCTGAAATCGTTGGGGTCGACCCCTGGGAGAGAGCCCATGAGCAGTGGGAGCACGTGTGCACGGCCCTCTGGGTAATGGTTAGGGGAAACCAGGCTGCGTGCCATCCCAATCATGCAACTGAGGGTAGCAGTGAGGGTGTGCGGCTCTGTCAGGGTCTCCATCGCTGCATAGGTCCTACAATGCACACATTTTGAGGGTGTAAGTAAAGATGTAAGATCAGAAGAGGTATGACTTTGGTGCCTGTTTGCTGCAACTACTTGTTCTCGCGATACTGCGTCAGTGCAACAACAACAGTAAATGACAGCAAATCTTACTTTTCAAGTACAGGCGGTATAGCGAGTTCAGGTGTGAGGAGAGCCAGGTTCTGAAGAGCGTAGGCCGCATCTGTGCTGCCAGTTTTACTGCAAATCATCAGGAAAAAGGGGCACATGAACACACAGCAGCAGTACAGTACAGTACAGCACGGTCAGCAACAGCACACACAGAGACACAGATAATCACAGATGACCTGTCTTAGTCCAGATTAGGCTCACTGTGGATGAGGCCAAGTGTGTGCAATGACTCACAGTAAGACGCAGCAGCTGAATAACTTGGATGTGCGTCGAACGGCTGTTTATATCTTTACAACTCAGTGAACACTGATATGATGACCTGTGACACGTAAACCAAGTCACTGAAATAACTGTAAGATGCAGGATGTGTTCACTTTTCAGCCTGGAAGCTTTCTTAAGCTACAGATCCGTCTAAAGTGTGAGCTATTTCCAAATTGTGATAACAGAAAACTGAAATTCTATTTCCGAACCCGCGTTCTGGCTGGAAAGAAAAAAGAAAAATCTGGAAGAATTTGGATGATTAAATGTCATCCAGCAAGACCACTGAGTGGCTTAGACAAAGCCACAGGGTGCTCCCACTCCACCCACAGTGACACTTGCAGTTCCTGCATATATCTGCATGAGTAGAAATAACTTCTGTCAGCCTTCCCACATACGGTTGGCTTGCTGTGTGTTAGTTTTTAAATGTCACCGTTTTACAGAGCAGATTTACATTACAACCACGCACTTGTTTGTTTTCATCAGTGGGATCTTACTTTTGCACTATTACATTTATTTCCTGCCACACTGGAGCACTTATTTGCTTCTTGATCTGTTTTATGTATTCGCTTTGAGTTTTATGTTCTGACCGCTAAGTACACATCGCTTTAGAATGGCTCTGCGAATACTTTCACTTGCTTAACCGCTCCATAACGAGGCCTATTTTGAGATGCCTAGTTGAAAATGAACAACCCGAATTAAAACAAGTATTTCTCAACAGCTACATAGATTTATTTTAAAACTGTTTTTTTTACATAAGTAAAGGTAACGCATGAGAATAAAGTAGAAGTACAACAATGACTGTGCATAATAACCAGGCCAAAGTAAATTAAGATAATACAACAAACAGCGTGAATAAAAAAGTTGATTTCCTTCTGAGAATTGTTATACACATATCTCTTTGGATTCACATCATCACAATCTTCTCGGGGTCTAATCCGTGACATCTCACTGATTTTTGTACTGAGATTGACTTTCCAATTTCGTAACAGAGTTTTTTGAGAGGTTTCCAAACAGAAATGTTCATACAGACTTCACAAATTGGCCATTTTAGGACATTTTGGCGCACCTGTGCTGCTGAGACTTTTCAGGTACCAAACTACACAGCTTGCTTGTTTTTGGTTTGTCAGGAACCTTTGACAGATTTGGATGGTTGACACATCTATGCAATCTTGATGGCCACTAGAGTCGATGGGCGATTCAGAAGTCAGCATCACTTATCCAACCACAACGAGGGGAAGAGTGTGTGTTTCTCTAAGATGGTATTCAATAGGCTTCGTATGCGTCTACTGATAACAACCTGAACCGAAAGAGCAAAAAAGGACTTGAAATTACTTGAAAGGGTGGAGACCCCCCCCCCCCCCCCCCCCCCCCCCCCCCCCCTCGTTCTTAATTCTGAGTTCTTTTACTGGAATATGATTTCTGATGGCATAACAGCAAAGGTGAGACCAGTTTAGAGATGGCCTGTGGAAACTGAAGTTGTTTTTTTTGGGCTGTTTGTTCAGTGAGTCTTTGACCCAGAGCGGTGATACTTACACCACGTCAGTCTGTGGAGTCTAGCTTTCATGTGACAGCAGACTTTTGTTTGTAACATGTAGCAGCGGCTTCATGGTGCCAGTTCTTTGTGGCACACCACGTTCTCGTCTCTTTACAGTGTGATCACTTAGGCGCTGAGTTTTTTGTTTAGGTGGAAAGGTTTTGTTTCGGCTTACTGGGCTTTTACCAGATCAGTTGGTGTGCTGCCTATGTTTTTTGAACAGTGCTTTTGGTGATTTAAAATGGCTTGAATGATCTCTGCATCCCTCCATCTGAAGGCACTCATTAGTAACAGGTTGACAAGCTTTGAGCATGAGACTTAATATGTATATTCATTATATTCCTTTTAGTAATGGATTTCCTAGATGTTAAAACTGACCCAGACTTCTTGCACTAGTACAAAAGTGTACTTCTGAATGTTTTGAAAGGTGTCGTTCAACTACCAGGCAGCAGTACCTAAACATGGCCAGCAGGGCGGCACCAGTGAGGCTGCGGGTGAACTCCTGCAAGTCTGCATCTGTCAGCTTTTGACACTCAGGGACCAGTGTGATCCAGCTGGGTGCAGCGTGACGCTCCCGGTGCACACGGCGCACAACACTCGCCGGAAGACGCTGCAGCAGTCGCATCAGCCGAGACTGTAGGCACACGTTCATGTTATAACTCAAAGACGCATTTGCAAGGTCCAACTGTTAACAGATCTGAGGATGCACGAGAGAATGAAGGAAACGTACCTGCCAGCGACCGTGATTGGAGGGGTGGTAGAATGAGGCAATGCCGTTGAAGAGGCAGGTCAGTTCTTTTTGTGCAGGGTTTCCCGGTCCCCCCTGCAGGGATACCAATTTGCAGTTGATAGCAGCTTCAATTTGATGTAAACAATATTCTTTATGGATTTTTAAACACATTTCACTCATAAGTTATAAATATTGTATACCAGAAGAGCTGTGATCCATAAAACTAAGTATCCGATGTCATAGGCATTGGTGAGATACCTCGGTGCCACCATCTGACTGACCCCTACTGGAAGGTTCAGACTGCGCAGGATCCTAGTGAAGATCTGCCACACAAAAGCAATAGTTTCACCGTGCACACATGCCCCAGTTTTTCCCAGTCAAACACATTCACAAGTACACTTGTATATCCACATTTTTCTGCTAATGACTCACTGTGGGAATATAAGGAGTCCAGTCCACGTAGCCGATGTTATCATTGGCAAGGCGAGCAAACAGGTTCACCAGGTGCTGCAAGAGACAATCAGACAAACAATCACTGCGAGTCCATGAAGCGTTCCCCGAAGTGAAGCCCGTCATTCCAAGAATCAAATATTACTGCTTAAAAAGTAGGGAGAGGTTGAGGGGGGGTGGGGTATGTGCTTAGCCAGGATGATGTGGGCCTGAGGCCTAAATAAAAGCAGACCGAACACTCAAGTGGAAAATCTTATCTGCACGCTGAGTGGAAACTAACAGTATTTCAACAATATTTCAGTCATCACCATCAGGAAATGCAGAAAGCGTGTCATTCCAAGTTACTCTATCTATATTTAGGAAAATGCTCATAATCTGTTGCTCAATAGAGGAAATCTGAGAAGTGAAATCTTCATTATTCTCAGCCTCATTTTAATTTGCCGTGGCATTAAGAATTTATCTCCCGAGCCAAAGAAATGTTTATGAAACTGAGTTTGAATAGGATCAGGAAACACCTGACGTTCTGTGAGAGTAACTGTGTGTGTGTGTGTGTGTGTGTGTGTGTGCGTGTGTGTGTGTGCGTGAGTGTGTGTGTGCGTCTCACCCCTTCCCAGCTCGGCTGATTTTGCACTGACATCCAAAGATTCATTAACTCATCAAACCACAACCTAAAAAAACACAAACAGACACACAAAAACTTAGATTCATCTCCATCATATATATACACACACACACACACACACCTGAGGCTGAACTCCTCTCATTTATCTCCAGTTTCCCAAAGCATGAACTCATTCTCTCCCTTGTATATTCTGGAGGAGAAAGCGACAAAATGAAATGGAAAAATAGAGTATTAAAGATGCCGTCTTGTGGAAACTGAACAGAGACTGCTTTTGAATCCAAGAGACAAAAAAACCCTGCAAAAGAAAGGACACAGTAAAGAATGCACTGAAGGCAGTGAAGAGGTTTGGTAGGTAGAACACATGACGGCTGCAGAGGCAGCGAGGGGGGCCAGGATTTTACAGGGAAGCAAAATAATACAAAAGCTAAGAGAACACAAGAGGAGCTCTGATAATTTCGGGTGCGAGGACAAAAGTACTTGCAGAACCAGAATATGTGTTATTGATGACTCAGAAGTGTTGCCTTTTTAAGCGCATTACAAGACACAACCAAATGACTTGTTTTGATGCTTTCTGGTAAACTTTTTTTTAAAAATCTGTGTTTTTACTCCGGCTCTGGGAATGCAGAACACACCCGCTCCGGTCGGCCCACTTACTGGAAGCCCTGGCTGTGTTCCTCCGGAGGCATGATGGTGGGCAGGAACAGCTCCATGTTGCTGACGGCCTTCTGCATGACCACGTCGAACACACACAGCAGGGGGCGCCACTCATCCAGCATCTCTTTGGTGGATGATGCATGGAAATATCTGGGAACAGATCACAACAACGGGTACACACACACACACACACACACATATTTATATTTGTATTTACACACATGCAGAGCAAAGGCAGACATGAGCACAAATAGATGTGGACGAGCAGAGGCGGGTGACTGTACAAAAACACGTTTATCTGCAGTACACAGCTCAAGCGAGGATCAAAGCAAAACATTAGCTGCCGCACAGTTTACATGATCACAGAGGATGAGACTTACAGTCTGCAGCTTTTGATCAAAGCCTTCAAAATGTGGTCCACTGAGCTGAAAACAACCAGAGAGAAGGTGTGTGAATGTCTGCGTGCTGTCATCAGCGACAAAAAAAAAGAAGAGAGAAAAGAAAAACAGCAACTGGGGTTGGAAGCATATCCCACTTGTTACGTCTGACCTACAGGCCTAAAACTAAATCAGATCATTTAAGAGCAATGAAACAGAAAATCACATACTTTAGGAAAATAAAATACTGTCAGATACTGACATTGTTAATCCCTGTTGAACATCTTTGATTATTGATTACTCTGATGTCTTGGTTGTCTTGATTAGTCTCATATTTTTTTTATGTCTTATCTTTATTTCAGTGCAACTGTTTCTCACATGTTCAAATGAGGATCGTCTCAGTTACAGGTACTGACATAGTGGTGGAGACGGATGCATCTGACTGAAAACTTCAAGCTCAAAGTGTAAAAGAGAACTTTTTTTTTATCATTATTTTGCTATGTGGTCTTCTCTTTTTTTTTTCTTCTTTGGCCAGTTAAACACATATTTGTGTTAAATGTCCTGCTCCTGCATGTTTATTCTGTAAGTTAAAAAACAAATCTATGTTAGTTTAATTTAATTTGGTCATTTAAGACTTATCTGCCTTAAATCATTAATTTGTTTTTCATTCATTTTGTTATATTTTTCTTTTGTTCAAGTGGTCGATGAATCTACATGATTGGAATTGGAATATTTAATTAAATAATAATTATTTATTTCATTTTTTAAATTATTTATTGAGTGACAGCCATCGTTACTGGCTCGGTCATATTAACGATTTTTACCTAAATTATGGTTCATGTTTAGCGGCTCACAAATGCTACTTTCATTAACTGTCATATTGATCATAGAAGTATAGTTTGGTTCCATTTTCATCAAATATTTAATATTTCCAATCCTTAGAGTCTTTCAGGGAAATTAAATCTGGTGTGTTACTGTACAAAATGAAATACCTAACTAAAGAAATGATAGTTAGGTATTTCATTTCATATTGCCTAGTTATACGAAATAACTAGGCAAAAAAATTCCAAAAATCCTATTTTCTGACTAGATTCCACATGAATCCAGTTCATAGCATGGCACTGCTCCGCTATATAGACTAATCATACTAGAAAACAACGATTTAACACAAATAGTTCAGGTATACATGGTTTCAAGTTCTAAAACTTACTTTAATACAAAAGTGGAACAATGTTTTTATGATGAGGGTCATTTTATCGTGCTGTTGTTGACCACTGGCATAAGTTTGCAGGCCGGAGTGACTTTTAGGATCATATCCGTTGATTCTACCCTGATCAACAACAACATTAGGACCTCTGGCAGGCAAATAATCTTGTTAAAGTGCATCGTTTTTGCTGGGAAACCCTGGATCTCTCCATTGATTGACCTTAACACTGTCACAGACCAAGGCTGGGAAGTTTCCCTGCAGTACTAAACTGCTTCTGCACAAACCCCTGTGAAATGATTGTGTACGTTTTGAGACTACATGTGGGTGGATTTTAATTCCTTTCAACGGGGGTAGGCCAGCTGGTTTCTCTGTCTCTAGTCTTTGAGGTTGACTGCTGTTTTGTAGCTTCATATTTACTTTATCCACATTAAAATCCAACAACGTATTCATCTAGCCTTTAGTGTAGGAGCTGTCTGGCATATTTTCAAAGCTTTTTCCTTAGAGCAGATAATTAGCACCACTGGGGAAAAACCAGAGACATGTGACTTGATAAGAAGCACACACTTACACAATTCATCATCTCACAACAGTTAAATGTAAAGGTAAAACCACATACTTGGGGAACCAGATGAGCCCCAAATGCTCAGTCTTGGAGTAGATAACTCTTTCGTACAAATCATAGAGCGGTCGCCATGGCAACTGTAGGTCATCCCTTGACAGCAGTTCCTTTTTCCTATTTGAAAAAGAAGTCAGTTATCAGTTGCGCAGACTGTGAATGAGGTTTTTTTTTTTATAACACATCAAATCCTTAGAGATTCACAGCTGTAAAAAACAAACAAAAAAAAAAAAACAACAAAAAAAAAAAAACCCTGATGTTAAAAATGTTATGTTGAAAGGAGACACTACAGGGCATGTAAAGGTGTCGTTAATCGTGGCAAATTTAGTCACGGCTTCATAAGTTTCACTTAACACAACCACTGCCAACTTGCAAACATGTTTGCAAACACAACCCTGTGATTCTTTCGAGTCAATAAAGCAGAACTGGACTGACAGCTGCAGGCACTAGCAATTTGCATGAGTGGGCCCAGCTGGCTGTAAATACCCACAACACAACCTGCTTATAAGTGGATCCAACTGAGGGAAAAGAAGGATGTTTAAGATCGGAACCTTAACTGGCTGCTCGGCGCAGTAACGGTACGCTTTTCTGTGGCTTTAAGTTTTTTTAAAACACACTGTTAAGCTTTCAGATTCCCCACAAAATGATGTTCCACTGGTGAGCACTTCATAAGCTTTAAAATGGAGAGTCTTCCTTTTTTTTTTTTTTTTAAATCCCCAGAGAACGTCCACGCTGTCTTTGTACTCCATTACTAAGTTCTTTGTAAAATCACAGCTTTCAAAGGATTAAACCTCACAAAAAGGTTTAGAATCTCTGCACTTGAGAAAATGTGCAATTTCCATAACCAGAGATTCCTCTTGTCACCTCCTTTCTTTAGTCATCTAACAGTGATGGAACAGACTCTCACAGGAGATATTGAGAAATGAAGAGACAATGGGGGGGAAAAAGCTGAAAAATGCAGGGGATGATACAAGAAGACAATAGATACCTGATCCTTGATGTTAAGTATCAAATTCAGCAGTCAGCTGTGGCACTTAATTTGCGGCTAGCCCAGATCTTTCTCTTTTTATCTAACACAAAACACTCAGACAAATGACATCTGCAAAAAGATGTTGTTTTGTGATAGATGTGAAACTCATGGAAACAAGTGGAGATAAATGGCAACTGATGAATGCGATGATCTTGGAGACCATCCAACTGTCGATAGAGGAGTGACAGATCTGACCCGAGAGACAAAAGCGGGGCGTGACGAGGCCAGGCAGGGCTTAAGGAAAGATAAATGTACTGTACAGCCAACATTCCTCACCTTTTTTTTACTCACTTCGAGTGTGTCTGATTGACTCCATGTGTGAGTGCAAGGATATTAATTTGATTTCACCAGAGTACGTTCGGTTTTCTGCTGCCTCAAACTCGATAAGCACATTTAACGGGTAAAAAACTGCACATATTACTCCACTGAAAGCTGAATAATAAAACATTCTGTTGTTGCATTTGAACTTCTAAGTGTTCAAATGCCCATTTGAGACCCAATGAGCTAAAATTTTCACACGCTTTAATCAAAATAAAGCAAAACCTAGTCATTAATCATTGCATGAGCCGTAGAATTTATTTTGTGACCCACTGGAGAGGGGCTCATTGTGAGCTGAACTAACTCGGCTTATGTATATAACGCAGCTGGAACTAACTCAGCCATTAGTGACAACTTATTCGTGTCAAACGTGATCTCATGACATTTACTAGCAATGGAATATTTTCTGGGATTTTTACTTGCGTAATGACTTTATTTCCTTCACTGGTTCACCACTAACAAAATATGTGACTTGGGCAACAATTTACCTGTTCAAAGCAGCTTAAAATAAATGTAAAACTACAAATCAACAACAAAAAACAAAAGGTAACAAGATTTATATGCTGATATTGGTTGGTCACTAAACTAGAATAAGCCAGAAGCTCACGCTGAGTGACTTTTGTAACGCTTAGTGAATGTTTCCTAACCATATGTTTATGTTTAACATGATATTAAAATGATTGATCTTTAAATATTTTAAACTATAAATCTTACATATAGCGTCTTAACTGTTGTTTTTAAGAAATTGTTCATATGGTATAAAGAGGAAATGTCTCCTTTGAGGATGTCCGAGATGTAGAGACTAAGGTCGGAGTTTGACCTTCAAAACATCCCGCAGGAACTTTAGCAATTTATATTTTTGTACCTCAGATGGTCCATCTACAGGAGTATACGTGAAGCTACTTCTATGATACAGACAAAGATTTACTGTTGCTTTGTCTTTTGCTCAGTCACTCTCATTTCTCTTCCATCGTTAGTTTATTGTGTGTCTTATGCCATGATGTCCACTGAAGTTTTATTATTGTCGATGTGTGACGTTGTGCCGTAAAGTGATACGCAGCAGCTGCAAAAGACGACCAGGATAGAAGAGCGAGGTTAGTGTTAGTGATTTTTTCGCCAATAGTAGAGACGGGAGACCAAGAGGGCTGAACAACCCAGAAGTAACTAAGTAAATGTAATCTGGGTCAGAAGTCATGTAGAATCCCTTACCCCACCTTTAATGTCGTAATCAATATCAAATCACACTGGATCAAATTTTTCCATGATTCCTGTGTGATAATAGTCTCCCAGTATTATAAGTCCAAACAATCAACAGATTGAAACCATTTTACAGCTTATCATTTAGACCTGACCACACTTTAGTCTGCATTTTCTAAAACATTATTAATCCGTCGCCACACCAATAAAATGTAATTCACACATTAATAGCCTTTCGATACTTCTTTGTTCTGAGTAAACTTTAAGTAGGGTTTTTAATATTTTTATGTCTGTCTGGGTTATTAAACCATCCTACTCCACAGCAAACTGTTTTTGTTTTTGATTCAGACGCAGCAGCAACTATTCTTCACCATAAATGCTCTCTAAATTGGCTTCATTTCCGTTTCTCTCTCTCTACACTTATGATCGCTTGCGTCTACAAATGATACTCCTTAAAATGGCTGAGAGGTAAGTAAGAAATCCACTTTGAAATGTCATGTGACGACAATCAGTAAACACTATTAGCACAGTGATATTTACCAATAGGCCTGCTCTCTGATCTCATTAAACAAACAGGAAGGCCGACTGAGGCTCATCCTGGGAAGTTCACCTTGCTCTCTTATGCCAAGTAGTTGTTAAAAGGTATAATGCCTTCTTCCTGTGTTGTGTGTGACCTGGTCAAACATGCAGCAAGCCAGACACCTTCTCTGAACCCACAAGTCCTCCTCGGAGACCCTAAGGCATTCCCACACCAGAAGAGATATGTAATCCTTCCAGGGAGGATCTGCCTCGTGGGCCACAGGGAGACATCCCTCAGAGACAGCAGCTGAGCTGCACATCCCTCATACACACTCACTTGAGAAGCTGAATGAGCAGCCTGGCGTAGCACTGCATCATGTGCGGCTCCAGGTTTGGCAGGGTGACCAACTCATAGAGGAGCTTAATGAAAAGGATGTGGTCCTCTTTGCTGAACCGCCGGCCGTACAGCTTCAGAAACCTGAGAGAGCAGGAGAGAGGTGACCTTCAACGAGCAACTGACCTCTTCCTCTTTAAAGGAGGAAGTATTATCCTCTTAATATATGTCTTCATGAAAGTGAAATGCTTTTTGAAAAAAACAAAATGAAAAAAAAAACAAAAAACAAAGGAAACACAGCAAAAGCAAACATTTGACCATGTCTTTACACCTCTCTTCGTAGCAGCCGATCTTAGGAGCTGTCCATCTTCGGCAGGGTGTGCCTTATCTCAAATATGTCCTACACCTTCAGAAATCAGAGCTTCATGCTCGAATCTCTCCTTAGACAAACAGATCAGTACCATGTTTTTGATTCCTATTAGATTATACTTTCAGTATTTGTTCAAAATCAACAGACTTAAAGATCTAGCTTCAATATTGTTTGCACCTATGGCTCCAGCTCCAATCCACTATAACAAACTAGTCAGGCGTCCTGAAATGTACTGATTTTACTTTATATCCAGTTATAAAGGTACAGTTCATTTTTTTACAGCTATTGTAATAAAGCACTGGCGCATTCCCAACTTTGTTTCAGCACTTACGAGAAGAGTTTCCTGCACCAGAAAGCGACCCCAGGCCACAGCTCTCTAAGAAGAACAGCTCTGCACAGGTTGGTTTTGATCTCCGCCAGCAGCTCCGTGGCCTCCCGGTCCAGTCGCTCAGAGTAAGGCAGCAGGCCGTTATACACAATCTCCTTCTGGGGGATAAACCCCTCCACATCCCCGTCCACGGTCATATCCCGTTTTTGGTCACTTTTCCTGATGTCTCCGTGTGTAAAGCGCCCGAGGGAGAAAAGCGCGTATCTAATGAATGTTGCGCCTCCTGGAAAGTGCGCTGCCGAAGTTAGAGGACATAATCCGCTGTGTCCAGCAACCAGGCGGAAAGTGTGTCACGCTAATTGAGCTGGTCAAAGCCCTGGGTGCATACGACGGGGCCTGTTCCGCTCTGGACTGCAATGTCAGTCGCTGTGTCACGTCTCAGCGCACATCACACGGACGTTGAAGAGCTGCCAGAGCGCCGAGAGCGCGCACTGGCGCACCACGGGGGTCCGTGGGAAATGAGTTGCCCCCAGCTTTTGTTGAACATGCAGCATTACTCTTTAGTTAGGTATTGATTTCAGTGCAGCAGAGCCCGATAACCACTGTCTTTGATATAAAAAGCCTTTCATGTGTGACCATGGGCATAAGTTTCGTTTGAACATGTGATGGGGGGGTCACCTGTACCCTATACCCCATGACCCCTACACCCTTACCAAGTGAGGGTTTGTTTAACCAAAAGAGGGAGGTTGGAGCTGTGATCCCAGCTCTGGTTCCACAGCCAGATTGTTCCACCTCTTTAGTGCCTTTATTCCACCTTGCTGTAGGTAGGGGATGAAATCAGTCCAGCACAGGGGTAAAACCTTTAGTTATTTTCTTTTAATTGCAGTTTATTCAGCAACTGTGACTACACAGATGGAAAGATGAGGCGCAACGAAGACAGGATCTCCAGTGTGTCTTTATATCCCATTTATATTTCTGTGTGAACATGTTTAACAGTAGTGTGTGTTTTGTTGCAGTCCCCACAACTTTAAAATCATGAAGGGTACAAATTTTGGTTTTAGATTTAGGGTTGGTAATAGATCATGGTTAGGTTTAGGATTAATCTGCAATAGATAACTGTAAGGAAAGGGGCTGGGAATGCATTGTGTCAATTTAATGTCCCCATGAAGATAATAAAAATGTGTGTGTTGGGCGGAGGGTGGGGGTGGCATAATTAACATCGCCGCAAAAGATTCAGTGCTTGCACTCTGGTGGTTATTCATACATTTCGGAGAGTAAATAAGGACCTGGTGTACAGGAAATCAGGCCTCCAATTGTAGTGTTAGAGTGTCATTTCAAATTAAAAGTCTTATCAAAGAAGACACACAT
This sequence comes from Xenentodon cancila, assembly GCA_014839995.1. Taxonomy (NCBI): domain Eukaryota; kingdom Metazoa; phylum Chordata; class Actinopteri; order Beloniformes; family Belonidae; genus Xenentodon; species Xenentodon cancila. Next base: position 10,127,078 of record CM026218.1, read on the forward strand.
AAGGTATCCTTGTGTGTATGGTCACTCCTACATCATTATGGACTACAAATCCCAGCATTGCTATATTTGTGCATGTTGCACACTAATCTGTAGAACATCAGGATGATCTGATAAATGGATTAATGCTCCTCTCCTGTTCCAATGACCCAGTAACCCACTGTTATTGAGACACAGTAAAGAGAGCATCTATCTATGTAGGGCAGTCCCAACTGGTGATGACATTCAGTTCTGCCCCAGACTTTCTTCTGACACCTTCATCCTCAGCCTTCTCCATTCTTGCATTATTGTGCACTGTTCCATGTAAATCCTTTTACTTTAAGCCCATGTAATTCTTTGACCACTGCTTGCCTCAAGCGGTGCAGCAATAGCAGGATAAAGGCTGCAGCTCATAGAGAGAGCTTAGAATACAATAGAAAAGCCCTCTGAGTTCTCTGGTTATTTTTAGAGAAATGAGGCAATTAATGCAATTTCACTTTTCCTAAGCTGCCTGATTGCATAAAGTGCCTGATTTCTCAACCCTGCCTCAATCTCACGAGACACCTTTTCATCGCTTTCGCAGGACTACAGTGGGAAGCACAAGTGTGGGCGCCCTGTGCTGTCAAAATGTCTAATACTGTGAGTAGCTACTTAACTGAGCCGAAGATGAACCAATCTCTAGATCATTTTAACTAAAGCTAATAGGTGATTTGTGCTTTTATCCAAAAGTATTGTTAATAGATGTGTCCGATATCAGTTGTATTGTTTACTGTCATTGCTAACAAAAGCCAGGAGTAAAGCCAGGTGTAATTTTAACTCCACTACTAGTAGGGTCCTGCTCTGCTTCACAGCGTCATAGCACACTGTAAAATAACACTAATGATGCCTAGAAACAAGCAGAATGTTAGAGGAAGGAGTAAAGGATTTAAAATAGTTAAAATTAAATTAGGATTGCTAAAAAGGCAAATTTGGAACTTGCTGGAGGACCATACCAGAATCTAGACGTCAACTCCAATGCTGACTTTTGGCCCCAAATCTATAAAAATATATTCCTTTCAACCACAAATGCAAATTTACAACTCACAGAATACAAGATAATTCACAGAGTACACTACACTGGGGAAAATGTATAAAATGATGACGCAAAAATGTGTTCACATTGCACAGAAAATGGAACAGACACATCCTTGCACGTTGTATGGGACTTTACACCAGTCATAAACATCCTGGCACAATATCACTGACACTCTCTTCCAACTTCTGGACTGCCACATCGCACCATCACCATCACGCTGTCTACTGGGAGACTCTTCTGATTACGCTGGATAACAGCTCTGATAAAATCCTTTTTATTGCCCTAATCGTCGCTGAGAAAACAATTCTCATGAACTGGAAAACAAACATTTTATTAATATTACTCTGGAAAAAATGATTTTATGTCAATGGAACATTTATATGTGTTACTTTCATGAAAACTTTCAATATTTACTCATTGCATGCCCCAACTCCAAAACTAGACACAGATATTCAAAACTATACTTAGAGTCCAACACACATCCCTCACGCTTACTACACACATGCCACAGACACACTAATTGTACAACTGAGTGCTCCTCTCTGTCTCTGTCTGTCCTTTTCTGTCTCTTGTACGTCACGCTTGTATTGTCTGTCCTTTTTTTTTTATTATTATTTTTTTATTTCCAACACAATTCACCACACATTCCCACAACACCAAACAAAATCACCATACTGCACACGCTGCACCCATCACTGTCTGGTCTTTTTATTTTTTTTGGTCCTGTCGTTTCATGTCACACTGACAGTGTTTTTCAGTACTCTCTGATGGAATCAGGATTTTGGGGGTTAATAAAATAGTTAGATTAGTCGGTCAAGAGGGCTGGTAAAGGACACACTCACTCACACACAAATACACAAACATCTGCTGCAAGATCAAAATGCATAGCTTTATATGTGACTTTACATTATGCCGACAGACTCCCTTTGCCATGCTCTTCGTTGTCTCCTGACCTAAACATCAATGAAAGTCAGCAGCAGACCTCAAAAGAGCAGAAGACCCAAGAAGATCACAGAATGAATGTCATGTGGCATTAAGAATAGGTGAAAATCCTTTAAACAAGAATATCTCTAGGCTGAGTATAAACATGCTTTGAAGCTGTACTATTTCCTGAAAGGGATGCTATTAAGTAAACTGACCATCTCCTGGCATATGAGTTTGGCCTTCTTCCAATTCTACAGTAGTTTTTTTTTAAATTGCAAAAAAATAAATAAATAAATAGAAAAACGCAACCTTATTTATAGTAACCTAATAAAACCAGGTAGGCTACCAGAGGCCAAACATTAAATTCAAGATAATCCCTGCACCCATCTGTCATTTTCTCTATCAACACAGTGTAAGACTTAAAGACAGAATCCAGAGCAAACTTTGCCTTCCAGTCAACTTATCAGTCCAACAGTATGAAAATAAGTCTTCACCTTTTATATCTTCTCAGATCATATTACCATTGGCCTTTTTCTGAGCCTTGGAGCAGCCACAGCACCTGCTTTTAGAGTCTATTCAGTTGAACCACCTCCAGGAAGAAACATGTTATCTGTTCTTTTTGGTTCTCATCATGATGTTTCTGAGTACCAAGAGAACGAGAAATTGTTGGAAATTTCCGTGTGAGTGTGTTCGTATGGACACGGGTGCTTGCATGCGTATAAACATCTGTAAAATTCATTATTCCACAAGTGGACTACACAGATGGAAAATGTGATTCAGGATGCTGATGATGCCATTTTGACACAGCAGGGAGAAGACCAAACGCGGAGCATGAGAGAGATCCCAATGAAAGTAGATGTCTTTTTTTTTTTTTGCATTCCATCGGTTTGCTCATCTCTAGGTAACGATTCTCTGCAGATTCCTAAAACACACACACACGCACACACAAACAGATTAAAAAACATCAAGTCTCTTTCTTTTTTGCAAAAGATTTATCATAAATGCCAGCTTCTTTGCTCCTAAAATATTGGAAAACTTGTGCAGCCAATAAGCGCGTGAGTGTTTCAGTGTGTGAATACATGACTGTGTGTGCTCGTCTCAGTTTGGGAATGAAGAGTGGAGTGATGTGTCTGGGAAACCTGCATCGAGACGTCAACACGCACACACACAGGCAGCTCCCTCCATCCAGCTGGGTTTCTCTGAGATTTCTGGGAGATATGCAGTGCTGTTCAACGCCAGACACATGGGTAATATATGGCCCCTTCTCCAGCCTCACAGACGCACACTCACACACACACTCAAACAAATACATAACCGAGGAACTTTCTACAGACCCAACAGATCTGTCTGCATGTTCTACACTCACACTACACACTTTCAGTTGCACTTCACTGATTTAGTTTGGATGCTTCAACAGCAAATTACTGAAGAAGCTGTGCTGGTCCTTTTTGGTCTGGATACCAAGGTGAGAAGGATATAAGGAGAGAAGGAAGTAAGGAAGAGGAAAAAGAGACAGACATTCCGTTATAGCCCCTCCGGAGCTGCAGCAGGGACGAGCCTACCAGCTGTGATTTCTAATTGTGAAGAAAGGCAGCGCAGCAAGAAGTACACAGGTATGCAAGGTTAATTACCTCTTTATCTTCTTCATCTTCATTTGATTCTGTCTGTTAACCCACCGACCTCCTTGTTGTATGTGGCGATGTGTATTTGCGATACTTCATGGTGATTTACATGTGTGAACAGGTATGAGGCCTTTGAGGGATTTGCCCTGGATTTTGATATCCGTCTGTGCAGCATCTCTGTGTAGGTACCACACATGTCCATTTACTCGCGCATACTTGGACTCACCCGTATGAAATACATGCACTAACACTATACAACCTCTCCACCTGTTTCTCTCTGTTACCGATGAAGGTCCAAATATAAATCCTGCATTGAGTACATTTACTTGTACCTTTTCTACAGGTGTGGGTGGTGCAAAAGTCAACAATGTATCGTCAGAAACGTGCCGTCATCCTTGTGAGGAGTTAGTGAGTTTGCTCACCGAGATCCATGGTCTGCGTATCGTGACCGGCAACCTGCTCGAAGATCTGGAGAGAGTAGTAAGACCCACGATTACATACTCACAGTTGTGGAGGAAGAATTGGAAGCATTGGCATTATCTTTGAAAAACTAGTGACACTGGAACAGCTGGTATACACTGCAAAACTGCGGTTATATAGAGTAATAAAAAAGAGTCTTCAAATTTGTTACTACTTCTTATCACCTTTATATTTAAGGAAACACTTTCCCCTGTCAGAAAAAAAATTAAATAAATAAAATTCACAATGTTTTAGAACAAAATATGTTATAAAACTGCGAAGAAATGAAAAATATGACAAAGTCTCACTGACAAACCTTTAAAATATACATTTTTGGTGCATTTAAAGTGAACTGAAGTCACTGGAGTGACTAAATATGGTCACTTGCCCTGTAAAGGGTTAACGTCATCTAAAGGAATATTTCATAGTCTTACAGAAGATTTGTCTAGCTATCATGGTCTCCTGTCTCTACTTTTAGTAAAAACCACCTAGGGGGACCCTCCGGGCTAAAATTTCCAAAAGTTAAATGGTGCAGATGCAATACTTCAACTTTTGGGTGGATCTGAAAACAGGGAGGCTGTATTATCCTGCTGTGATTGGAGACTGATGTCACTGCGCATCACATCTGTTTATTAAATTATAGATTTTCACACCAGTGACACCAACGTAGTAGGGTTAATTGATTTTCTGAATCTGGTTATGTAATTTTATGTGAATTACTCTAGGCATCCTAACATATGCTTCTAAAATCTCTGTTTTGAAGATGTGGATTGTGGATTTCAATTCATTTTCTATTGATAATTAATCATTTTGATTGTCATAGCCCCATGAACTCTCCGGTGTTGATTACTTGCATGAGAAGAGCACTCACGCCGGGCGTGCTCAAGCACATTTGGCCCCCGACGTCAGGTTTGTGCGGCCCGTGTGAGACCGTATCGAGACTGAAAGAGGTGTTCGGTGCAGTTACACATGCATGTGGAGGAGGGCACGCACATGAGCGGTGGGGATGTGACATCTCTCCGTGACAATTATTTAACATCACAGAGGTAATACAAAAAAATCATAAATGTGAGAGGGCTGCTTTTGATCAGGAAAACTAAAATAAATAAATAAATAAAAGGCATGAATTCATGGAGCTGCCATCGTGTTTTTTTTTTTCTGTCATTTTCCACTGGGCTGATTCTCTGGGACTATGCACACTTTGAGTGAAATGTGGGCACTGAAAGTAATGACGTGATGACATGTGCAGAAGTAGAAATCGTGCTTAAGTTTCCCGAAAGGTATCGATGCAAAAACGACTGATTAAATTGATGAAATCTGGCAATATCTGACAATAGTGAGACAAATCCTCTCATTAGTTCTTGCAATGAAAACTGGACCAATTTATAAATTAATGTATAGTTTTAGCTGTTTTTGTCCAACTTGCAAAGCAGATCTTTAGTATGACTAGTATATGACTTGAATTGAATACTTAATACTTTAGTAATCCTAAAAAGTTAATTATATTGTTGCAGTGTAAACTACTTATAAAATACAGACAAGCTAATCATAATATTAAGACATTAAATTAAACATGATGCTCTACAAGTTCTTTATGTGATCAAACATGTTGCTGAGCACTTAGCAACTAAAACTGTCAAACGGTGGTAAGTAAATGAAAATCAAGGACTCAAAAATTGTTACCTGCAAACAATATTAGTGCAAATGTATTTAGTTAGATTTAACGCCGTGTGCACATGTAAGACAGGGGGGAAAAAAAGGTTTTAAGAAAATAAGTGAAAATAAGCTTTTAAAAAAGCCAACTCAACTGTGTCAAGTGTAACTTTAACTCCAATAAAGCCAGAGACATGTATATTATTATTCATTTTTGGATTAGTTTGAAAAGACATTTTTAAGTAGTCTTGTACAACACTTAATGCGACTATGTTGAGTTTCCAGAGAAACCTGTGTGACAAAGCCTTCCTTTTTTTTCTGGCAGGAAACACTGTGGTTTGTGGTAAACGCTGTGGTTGTTAGGACGGAAAAAAAAAAAAAAAGCAAATAAAAACCTTCAGTGTTCAGATGTTGGATCCTAATCATGGAACCACCGTTCTTGCCAGCAAATTAAAGCCTTGACTCAGTACACAAAAACAGAGACTTTCTCTGTCATTTGATTTGAATAATTTGAAAGTGTTTCATGTTTTTTTGGGGTTTATTTTTGTTGTGTGTTAGTCAAAAGAAAATGAGGAGATGCGGATATCTTTGGCTGAGCTGAGCAACAGCAGCAGCAGTGGCGGCGGAGAAGAGAACGACATTGATATTGACTTGGACAGAGACGGGGAGGCGTGGTGTGTGCAGGACGGACGGGTTTACGAGCAGGGGGAGGACTGGGACGTCGACAGTTGCACTGCCTGCGCTTGCCAGGTCAGTGTTAAACAAACCTCAGGTCATGAACGTCTGATTAAGGCACCAGGCAAACCTTTTTTTCTTATTTCCTTTAACAGCATAAAGAAGGAAATTATTTATTCATTATTTTTGGGTTTCTTTATGGATTAAAAGGTAGGGTGAGGGAATCTCCATGATGTCACATCTGTTCATATCTGAAACAAAAACATTAAGTAAACACAGAACTACCTTCCCCTCCATCTGGTCCTTCAAGAAAACACACCCTGCCATCATGCATAAACTGTTGTTTATATATAAAGTCAACATAGTAAATTCTGATAATGACAAACAATATTCACGTGTACTGATCCTTTATAGTGATTCTGCATGTCGTTAAATGCAGAAGTAGATTCTGTTTGTACCTATGAAAAGTTCAGAACTACTAACATTTTAATGACACGTGTCAGCTTTGCTCGATGAACAGTTTAAGCACAAATTTATTCTGCTCATGTTTCATGAATGAAACCCAATGAATTTCTTCAGTGAAGACATCTGATGCTTGTTTCTTTGTACTTATGACTCTTTAATTACTAAGTAATAATTAAGTAATATGCGTTTAAATGCTTTTGCGTTTATGAAAATGTCTAACTTTAGAAACTCAAATGGAGTTTGTACACATAAGCCAGACAAATCTAGAAAAAAAGAAAATTGGGTTTCTAGTTGTTTTTATGTTATTCTAGTTTTTGTGCGAAACGAGCGTCTCTTAACTGCAGCTATATTGAGACATGAGATAGAAATCAACATGAGAGTCATATCAATCTTCACGTCTAAGTTTCAACAACAAAGCAAAAGTGTGCATTTTCTAAAATGTCAAAATATTCCTTTAATTTGTCGTCTTCTTTGCTGGGGGAGGGATCCAATGTGGTTTCATTGTTCTCCAAGGACTGTATCTATACTTTTCTTTTGCTTTATCCTACTCCTTGAGTCTGTTTTTCTTTATAAAACATCATTAGTTTTGTCAAGAATGTGTAATGGGAGCCAGACCTGATCCTGACAGCATTTCATTCCTCCGACATTAAACCAAACATCTGGATCAAATAACATGATATCTTTACAAAAAAACCCCAACTATATTTATCATCACTGATGCAGGAAGGAAAAGTGGTGTGCCATCAGGTGTCATGTCCTCCAGTATCCTGCATCAATCCTTCCTTCATCGATGAAAAATGCTGTCCTGTTTGTCTTGGTGAGCAATTTAGTGTAAAAAAAATAAGTATGTGCGTCAATATCACTATAATTCATAAATGTATAATGGCAACCACATATTTTGTGTGTGTATGTGTAGATAAAGAAGACGGCTGGTCCCCGTGGTCTGAGTGGACGCACTGCTCGGTCACCTGTGGGCGTGGAGGGCAGCAACGGGGCCGATCTTGTAATGGCATCATGCCCGCCTGCTCTGGCCCATCCCTCCAAACTCGCAGCTGCATGGCTATTAAGTGTGATCGCAAGCGTAGGACATCACTCTCCACATCTGTTCTATCAAACGTTTTAACTGAATGTACTTTTAAGGGTTGATGGGCCAGATCCAGCCTAAGGAGTATTTCTCTGAGGTGGATCCATGCTGCGTTGGTCTTACAGGTGGCCTACGTTTTTCTATACAAGAAACAATTTAACAATTTGTATGTGATTGTTTCTTGTCTAGCTCGTGCTGATGGGAACTGGGGCCTTTGGTCTCCCTGGTCTGCATGCACAACTACATGCGGAGAAGGCAATGTCACACGGGTCCGTCTGTGCAACAATCCTCCACCACAGAAGGGGAGAAAGGGCTGCATGGGTGCTGCCAGGGAGACACAACCTTGCAACAACACTCTCTGCTCCAGTAACTAGACAACATGTGTCATTTAAATTGTGACGTGGTGCTTATCCTGGTTTGGAGGTAAATTATCTATTTGTGTGTAGTTGCAGGAGGCTGGGCGGCCTGGAGCGAGTGGTCACAATGCTCTCTGACATGTGGAGGAGGCCTTGTGAGTCGCCAGCGTGAGTGTGTGAACCCAGCCCCACAGAATGGTGGGAAGCCTTGTGCAGGAGACGCTGTGGACTATGAAGCATGTAACAAACAAGCATGTCCCTTAGGTAAAGCAAACCTCTGGCTGCATGTGCATCTTAATCGTGCAAGCAGATATTCTGTAAGCCTCTGATCCATGGATACATTCTAATCCCATTTCAATGAGCGGAGAATATTTTATTAATGTAATTAATAATGAATAATACCCTGTAGAGTTTATTCTGCCTTTGCTCAATTACTGAGGCTTAGGAAATAATTGGGAACCAATTATAACCCAAAAATTATTTGAGTTCCACTGACCCTTCCCTTACGATTCCTTATATTTGTGCTGTGGCAAACCATCAAAGACTGACCGCCTTCATAAGCACATTTTTATGTGTTTCAGATATGTGCTTACTTTCAAATCCATGTTTTCCTGGGGTGGATTGCAAATCAAATAGTGACGGATCTTGGGAATGTGGACATTGTCCGTTGGGCTTAAAAGGCAATGGCACTCATTGTGAAGATGAGAATGAGGTAATAAGAGCAAACTCAAGATCAGACTACATGAAACCACTTCAATGATTATGTCAAAGATCTATAGTGTTGAAAACAACCTTAGTCGGTTAAATGTTTAGTCTATTATCAAACACACCATCTCACAAATAACCACCTCAAAAGACATAAGTAGTCTGATCCTAGCAGAGGTATTCTTGTACAAAACACTTTAATACCCTTGTACTAAAAGGGCATGTTTAATATGCTGAACATGGAAATCTATCAACCCTCCTCTCTTCAGTGTGAAGTGGAAGGTGTGTGTGTTTCAAAGTGCATAAACACAGACCCTGGTTTCTACTGTCTGCCTTGTCCTCCTCGCTACAAAGGCACCCAGCCGTATGGCCTCGGACTGCAACAAGCCCTGCAGATCAGGCAGGTAGGTGTTTTCCCTTTCAAACACAGGCTTTATGAGCATGCTTTCTCTCCTGTAAACAACAATCACAAACTACTTCTGGATTCCAAAGAGGTCTTCTTGTCATAGGTGTGTGAACCATACAATCCTTGCAAAGACAACACACACACCTGCCACAAGTATGCTGAGTGTATATACCTTGGCCTGGCGTCTGAGGTCTTATACAAGTGTTTGTGTGCTGTTGGGTTTGCTGGCGATGGCTTTATATGCGGAGAAGACTCCGATCTGGACGGCTGGCCCAACTATGAACTGACCTGCAAGCAGAATGCCACCTATCACTGCCAAAAGGTTATAAAATCAAACAAAATGCAAAAAAGAAACTGCATCTGAATCGCTGGCTGTACACTGGTTGGATGTGGTTTAATGAAACGGAGTTGTGACTGTCTGCAGGATAACTGTCCCATGCTGCCAAACTCCGGACAGGAAGACCTGGACATGGATGGACTGGGAGATGCTTGTGATCCTGATGACGACAATGACAACATCATAGATGAGAGGGTGAGACCAAGTAGTTGAAAAAAAAAAAAAAACAGATGTACATTCACATTGTTTATGTGTGCACCAGTGCAGTTTGTGCATGTTAATGTGTTTGTGTTGTACAGGATAATTGCCCATTGGTGTACAACCCACGGCAGTTTGACTCTGACAGGGATGGAGTCGGTGACCGCTGCGACAACTGTCCTTTTGAAAGCAACTCACTACAGACAGACACTGATGACAATGGAGAGGGAGACGCCTGCAGCATCGACATAGATGGAGATGGTAGGAACATTAAATCAGTTTCACAACTATTTGCCTTGTGAGGTAGATACGCAGGTAGGTACACACTGCCTACTATTATGAAGGTTTCAGGAGGAAACGTCAAAGCTGGTAGGCTGATTGACACCATCCAGTGGTTTTTGAGCGTTCTGGCAGCAGCAGCGTAATCCAGCGCAGTGGACCATAGATGTCAGAGAAAAGGATTTATGTATGAGATAGATAGATAGATAGATAGATAGATAGATAGATAGATAGATAGATAGATAGATAGATAGATAGATAGATAGATAGATAGATAGATAGATAGATAGATAGATAGATAGATAGATAGATAGATAGATAGATAGATAGATAGATAGATAGATAGATAGATAGATAGATAGATAGATAGATAGATAGATAGATAGATAGATAGATAGATAGATAGATAGATCTGTGCTCAAGCAATGTCGCAGGGATGAAGAGAAGTGGAAAATCACACTGTGGTCCTATTCGAAATTCTGGAAACACTTTGAAAAATACGTTTTGAAAACCTTACATAACATATGCTGTGATCCGGAAAATATGTTTTTTTATGGAGGGCCTTTTTCTTATTTCAGCAAGACGATGCCAAACTACATTTTGCATGTATTAGAACAAGCTGCTTTGTAGTGAAGAAATCCAGGTACTAAATCTGGCCAACCTGCAGTCCAGCCCTGTCAACGCTTGAAGGCATTTATGAAGGGAAAAATACAACAAAGGAGGCTTTGAAATGTTGCGTTACTGCTGTCCGACAGCAAGTAAAGAGTGGGGGAAATTTTTGTTTTCAAAACCGCAACTGTCCTACAGAGTTCTGTTTGTTTTTTTTAAGTCGATGCATTGACTTTTTCAAATGCTTTGCTGGCTTCAAAATCAAAAAGAGCACATATTTTCTCTACAAAGAATTTAATTTCTTCGTTTCGACCATCCACATCTTGTCTTGGTATTTCAATTAGATCTGTATGAAAAATGCAAATCATTTCATTTTCTGCTTTTAATTACACCGCATGTCTTTTTTTTTAGAGATGTGCTTATTGAAGGTGATTCACAGTGGGGCAAACAGGACATTTTTGTCAGCCATCTGAGGGCTTGTTATGAAACCATATGCAACAACAGAACTATGCATATTCATATTCTATAGCCGTACCAGGGAGAAAGAACATGATTAGATGACAAACTGCTGCAAGGTGCGAACAAACAAAACATTTTATCTGCCATCAACAAGACCAGCTGCAGCAGTTCACTGTGACACTGAACCCCACTGACCAGTTTGTGGTGTAATAAATCAGCTGCACAGATCATTTAAAAATTAAAAAAAATGTATTTTTGTTATCTTACTCTTGACATATAGATTGAATTGAATTCACCCAAACATAGTCCTGGTTTGTACTGGTTGGTATGTCTTATAATGTGCCACACAGAAAGCAATATATCTGCTGTGTGTGTGTGTGTGTGTGTTTGAGTGTATTCCTCTTGTCTTTCAGAGATACTAAATGAGCATGACAACTGTCCATCTGTGTACAACACTGACCAGAGGGACACAGACCTGGACGGTGTTGGAGACCAGTGTGACAACTGCCCTCTGCTTCACAACCCACTGCAGGTTCACAAACACACACATACGTGGGCCTATATACAGATATAAGTAGCTAGAACAGTCTGCCTGTTTTGTTGATGTTTTTGTTTAAAAATGAACAGATACGACATCTCCAGAAACTGCTTTCCCTACTTTTAAGGTCTAAGGTTGACAGAACTGATAACTTTCCATGGAAATGATCATAACCTGAAGTGTTTATAGTTTAATTGGTTCCAAAGGAACAAAGAAAAATCTCCATTAAGCTAAATTAAGATATTTGAATGTAAGTGATGTTGGTTCCTAAATAAGTTAGCATATGTTTAATGAGGGGTCTTGGCTCATTACTTCCATGGCAATTTAATACAGCTCATCCAGACTGTGTGCTTACAATAGACATTAACCGTAACCTCTGTCCACAGATACTCAATAAGACTCAAATCTAGGCTCTGAGAAGGCCTCTCCAGGACTGGGATTTTGTGTCTTTCCAAACGTTTTGGACAAATTTAGATCTCTGTTTTGCATCATTATCTTTGGGAGACACAGTGGCGGCCAGTGTTGGGCACATTACTTTTGAAAAAGTAATTAGTTATAGTTACTTCCCCCTAAAAAAGTAACTGGTTAGTAACTGAATTACTCCACTATAAAAGTAAACAGTTACCTGGGAAAGTAACTATTGTGTTATTCCTTTTTTTTTTTAGTTTAAATACGTCTAACAATTTGAATTTTTTTCCGAGCTGGTTTCACAGGCCAGTTGCAGAGAGTAGAACTGCATAGACGGGTACTTACACAGAACCTTAAACATTTACTGCACCTCAACAGAACACAACCGGCCTATCGTTCCTTTCAGTTCACTCTGTCACATGTTTTCGTGACGCTGGAGCAGAAAAACACAGCTTTAGCTGCTTAGACGGCGTGGCTTTGTGTATCTGAGCCAATCATCATGGATGCGGTTGTCCCGCCCCTCGCTCCTCCCCTCACCGAAGAAAGAAATAAACAGTTTTTCTCCTGTGGCTGAGTCAAGTTGGATGACAAGAGCTTCAATGAGCCGTTTTAGTTTATGACGCGCCCCATTTAATTGTCTTAACAGAAACAATATTGTAACAATGGAAAAAGTAATTAAGTAAAAGTAAGTAAGTACTGGGTGATCCCTGAAACGGCATCATCGGGGGCGATCACCAGTACTTCAGTTTTATCTGAATTTATGAATGCCAGTATGTAAGCCCTGGATGTTTGATTTCAGCTTGACTCTGACAGCGACCTTGTTGGGGACATGTGCGACAGCAACGAGGATATTGATGAGGACGGCCACCAGAACTCCCTGGACAACTGTCCCTACATTCCCAACAGCAACCAGGCCGACCACGACAAGGATGGAAAGGGCGATGCTTGTGACCATGATGATGACAATGACGGTATTCCTGATGATCGGGACAACTGTAGGCTGGTTCCTAACAGGGACCAGCTGGATTCTGATGGTCAGTATTAATGGCATTTTTGTAGGCACATAAAATATTATTTAAAAATGAAAAAATACCAATTAGTTTCCTACCATAGTCAATATATATATATATATATATATTCTTAATTCATATATATATTCTTTTTTTTTGCCTTTTTATAATAACTAAATCTTTCCAATTATGTAGGAAAACCACATGAGTCTGTTTTTATATTTCAAGTAGTTCAGGTCATAATGAATTTAGACGTCAATATAAACTGTTTATGACTCTTTCTTGTGTAATCCTAACTAAAAGATTGCTTATGTTATCCATCATCATGAATCATTTTTAGATGATCTGGTCCAGTGTCTGCCTCCCGTCTCTTGCAAAAATAAAACAAAAATCCACAAAATAATTATACATGCTTCCCCTCATTTGCTTCTTATCTGTCAGGTGACACCAGCGGAGACGCGTGCTTTGACGACTTCGACAATGACAGCATTCCAGATGCGCTGGATCCCTGCCCACTAAACCACGATATCAAGTCCACAGACTTCAAGACATTTCAAGGTGTGTTGCTGGACCCTAAAGGCACCACGCAGTCTGACCCCCTCTGGGTGATCCGCAGTCAGGGGAGAGAGCTGCTGCAGACAGCCAACTCGGACCCGGGAATTGCTTTAGGTGAGGCAAAAAAACAAAAACACAAGAACGTTTGAAGCATAATGAAGATGGGAAGTCAACAGGACTAACATTGCTTTGTTTGAACAGGATATGACAAGTTCAGCGCTGTGGACTTCAGTGTGACGTTTTATGTTAATACCGACCGAGATGACGACTATGCAGGCATTGTGTTTGCCTACCAGTCAAGTCGACGCTTTTATGTTGTCATGTGGAAACAGGTGAGGCCTGAACGCCAACTGTTATTGCACAAAAGCAGAATCTTTTTTTTTGTCATTAAATATCTTCCATGTCTTTTTATAGTACAGCTCTCACTTGCCAAAATGTAAAAGTGCAAGACTTGTCTTTTTGTTGTGGTAATCGACGGGCATCTACGTATTTAAATCAGCTTAACTTTGGCTCTCATTCCTGTCTGCATGCGCAGGTGTCTCAAGGTTACTGGGAGAAAAGGCCATCCAAGGCTTTTGCCACGGCAGGACTCTCAATCAAACTAGTCAACTCCAGCACAGGACCGGGGGAGTATCTACGCAATGCTCTCTGGCACACTGGAAACACCAGACAGCAAGTGAGATGAAACAGCCTCATTTATCTCTCACCCCTTATCTTTTGCTTGCATGAAATATCTTATTTAAAATGATAAATTATGTATATAACATCATTTCTTTTTCTCGGCCGGCACAGTAAAGAACACCAGATTTCTGTCCTCCAACTGTGTGTCTGTTTCAGGTTAAAACATTGTGGCATGACCCCAATAAAACTGGCTGGAAGCACTACACAGCATACCGCATGCACCTCTTACACCGACCAAAGACCGGCTTCATCAGGTAAAAACGGAACAGTGCTTAGAAATATGGATAGGTGATTTCTGAATGAGACGGACCCCAGATATCCAGCAAATCCAGCGAAAGCTGCTCTGCTCCCTTGTGCTCACCTGGAAAACTGTGCTCAGACGTTTCTTTCTATAAATACAGAAAGTCACATACAGGAACAACTGATAAATGAACCTGTAGATGTGTTTAGATAAAGACTTTGTTACTTGGCTGGTTCATTTCTTTGTGATTTGAGCTTGCATTTTTATGTTCTGCTGTCATAAACCACAGATGAGTGATGATTACCGAAGTCACAGAACTTTAGGGATTAGAAAAACAGATTGGTTGGCTTCCTTGGGGGGAAGGAAAGCTCATTTCAGGTGGAAATAACTTTGCTTTAGTTCTCACATTTAACTTAAGTTCTCCTCAAGCTGCCGTATTTAGCTTAAGTTCTCAAGCTGTTATATCTACTTCTACTTAGTTGTTTTTTTCCCCTTCCTAATGGGCTTAAAAAAGAAATTAAAACTAAACTAAAATAAGCTATGGCTCTGTGCTCTGTGCTGTTAGTGTTCAGATGGCAAGAAAAACGTCAGTATCACTGTTAGATGTTCAACTTGAGAAAATGACGCGGAGAAAAGCTGTTTTGTGCTGTAGTTGAAATGTAAAAAAGCAAACAAACAAAAACCCTGTTTTCTTTGACGATATAGTCAATGACCATGATGCATTCTGGTTACTGAATGGCTTTACTTTATAAAGGTGCACTTTCTCAACGTGGGATTGCTGCTCTTTGATTATGAAAGGCGCATGTTCATCGACATTTCCTGGGTCTTTGCTGCAAGGCTTTATTGTTTTCTTGTGAAACACATTAAATCCATTTGATACCCATGTCATGATATCATTCA
Source organism: Xenentodon cancila (assembly GCA_014839995.1). NCBI lineage: Eukaryota > Metazoa > Chordata > Actinopteri > Beloniformes > Belonidae > Xenentodon > Xenentodon cancila. The sequence continues at coordinate 10,142,693 of CM026218.1, forward strand.
GAAATAAATGGAACATAAGAGAGCCACAAACAAATGTGCAGTATTTTACCAACAGTGGTAGACGTACTGATGAATTGATAGTTAGAGATTAACCAACCTGTGTTTATATAGTTTCAGATAATTGGTGAGTGGTTTAATTTACTGCAGCTCCTATTTTATTAGATCTATATTCAAATTCCCAGGACTGCTTCTAAAATGTGGCCAGTAGAAATATAAGTTAAAAAATACAAAACAAAAAAACACCCAACTTAAATACAGCATAAAAGCACTTTACGGGCTTCAGCATTAATGAAAACATTTGAAACAGTCTTCTCCTCACTCTTCATCCCGCTTCATCCACGTGTCTTGTGCTGCCGTTGCAGGGTGGTGGTCTATGAGGGCAGGGACATTCTGTCCGACTCGGGGGCCGTCTATGACCACACCCTGGCTGGAGGACGACTGGGACTATTTGTCTTCTCTCAGGAGCACGTTCTTTTCTCCGACCTGAGATACGAGTGCAGAGGTAAGATGCCCACTCCAAATGTTTGTCCCCACTATTCAACGGTACTCAAAGACGTGCTTGGAACAAAATACAAATTTACTGATGTTAACAGTACTTTTACTTGGGACAATTTTACAAATTTGTGTAAGTCATGTTTTACTGCCACAATTAGAGGATCGAAGAAAGCTTTGAAAAAGAGGTTGTGAATTATCAATGGAAGAGAAAATGAAACATGTTTCTCTAGCCTTTGAGCTTTGTGCAAAAGTAAGAACCTTCTCATTTAATCCCATGTTTTTTGTGTGTAAATACATATTGAAAATCATCTGACTGGAGTGGGTATTAGTATTAAGCCAACACAACCTCAGATGAACAACAGCTATGTAGAAATTTTGTAACAGTGCCAATATTTATTAAGAAAAATAAATCCAAAAAGAAAATGTAAAAGTCTTGTACCAATTCAGTTGCTTACAAGTCCACCTTTAGCAACAAAATAATGATGTGAAGTAGATGTTTCCTGTATGACTTTATCGGGCTCTTAAATGGTTAAGAAGGAATTTTGGTAAGAAAACCAACCGATTGCAGCAAGCCTTTTCTTCGATAAAATTCCCAGTCCTGAGCAAGCCCCAGGTGACTCTGGAAAGGAAAAACTCCTCATTAACAGGAAGAATCTGCTGGCAGAACCAGACTCAGGAAGGGCAGCCGACTGGCTGGACCAGTTGAAGGTTGAGAAGACAAGAAAGAGGAGAGAACAGCAACAACAACAGATCAGGAACGCCTGCTGGGAAGAAGGAACACACGATATCAACAAATAGAGTTGGAGTAGAATAGAACAGGTGAATAGGACAGGCACATCACAGGAGGACCTCCAGCAGTCTAGGCCAAGCCCAAATTATCATCCCTCCACTGCTATACTCCAGGATGGGTAACAGGTCTAACCATCTTATCAATTGCTTATCTAACTTAAGAAATTCCAACTGAACAGGCCTCCTCTTATGTCTAAATATGGGTCTAAATTCTGTTTTGAAAGGGGTTTGAACCACATCGAGCTGCTCCACTTCAACAGTTGTCTGGGAACGACCCAGGGGAGGCTGTTCTAGATAGGGTCAAACCAGGATTGGACCAGCCCCCTTCCCATTTGGGTTTGTGAGTGGCTGGCATCCTCTTCTTCGATGTGACTGATGATGTAAAAAATAAATGAGAATTAAAAAAACAACAACTAAAGATAAAATATATATATAACTTATTGAACACCTGCATTTTCATCTTTTTTGCCTGACCTGCCTTCTACAGGGATGGCCCCACCCTCCTTTGGTATTGGTGGGTAGGTATATGTGTCTTTTGTGTGTTTCACTTTATAAATGTATTTATCTATTTACTTATTATTATATTATATAACATAAAACATTGACAAATAAAAAGCAAAGGCATGCATGCACACCCGCACACACACAATGTTTGAGTCTTTGTGCAGTACCTTGCTGCAACTTAAACTCTTAAATCCTATGGCATCACTAGGGGGTACTTAGTATTGCCCACATGATTATTTTTCTTTTCACTTTAGTTATATAAATAATGACACAGTAAAAAAAGCATGTATTTTTATTCATCTGAGGTGGCATTAGTGTAATATTAACACCGTTTATGAACAAATGATTTTCATTGTTTTACACACGCACAAAAAAATATAAAACAAAACGAAACATTGGATTAAAAGAGGAGAGGCACTAAATTTTGCAAATAACTATGCTTTACGTAATAGATTGCTATTTGTTTCATGGTTATCTGTAACACTATAACTACACTTGTGTAACTCATGTAGTGGAGCAGAAATGTACAATTTTCCTCTTAATCTAGTTAAAGTATAAACTAGTATCAAATGGAAATATTCAGCGAACGTAAAAGCACAGTAGGAGAGCTAAATACTTTCCACCCGTGATCCAGATCAATGTGTCTCTAATGACCATGTGTGTGTTATCTCTTCTGATTTTTCACGCTCAGATAACTGAACTGTTTTCATGGGATGTTAAGGATACTCCACACCAAGCTGCCAGAGATCAACAATAAATTCAGAAATGTTTAACAACCAAAAGAGAAGGTGGAGGCACTAAACCCAAGACGTTTTTTTTCCTCAGCCAAGACTATCAATTAATGACCATCACTTATCTATCTGTCAGCTTTTTATGCAACAGTATTGATTCCAGGCCGTCTCATTTGCTGTATATTAATCCTCTGGCATCATGTCAAAATGACACTTCTTGTTGCTATTCATTTGTGCCTTCCTAATGGTTGTAAATAATTATTTATTGCATGATGCCAGATACAAGAAAGAGAGAGGGAGATGAAAATGATGATGGTGTAAGCTGAACAGTGGTAAGTAACTTATCAATAAAGAGCTTTTTGTATCAACTCTTCCCTGACGTTTGAACAAATGAAATGTGGTCTCCAGCACCATCAGGTGGAGAAATTGGTAATTGCATGTGATAAATGGTAGCGAGGTCAGTTGTGGAAGAAAGGCTATTAAAGTGATTTAATAAAGACATAGAAACACGCGCACCACATTGAAATGCGTAAAGTACAAAATACAATACATTACATAAAGCAGTATTTAAGATGGCACTTAATAAAAATAAACTACAAGGGTTCGGGAAGGCCAGTACAAACTTATCTCTACAAAACACCAAAAGTTCTCTTTTTTTATTCTTTTTTTTCTCGTTTGGTTTAAATGTCGTTCTGTTTAAAATGCTAAACGGTGTCTAAAGAAACTGACCCGGGGGAAATAAATCCTTTGAAACGTGACTTGAAACACAAAACCTGCTCAGCCGGTTTAAAAGGAGAGCGCAGGTAGAAGTGCGCGCCAATACACACTCTGGTACTACTCGCGCGCGCTCTAGCCAGTAAGGTGAGTGAGTGACGTCACAACCCCCCGCTTCCAATGAAATGTGAAGAATGAGGAAGAAAAGTCCATCTACCGGATGAGGTGGAGGACAGGTAAACACCAACCCGAAAAAACGAAGTTGTCCTTGTGGTTTAATGAAGTTCTCCGGTGACATTTGTCAAGTTTGACTTTTCGTTTGTTCTTCGGGAGGGGATGGTGCGCAGCAGCTTAGGCGGCTGGTGCGCTCGCTTCATGCAGCTGCACCAGTCGTCTTTGAACTTCTCCTTGCTGATAGCCGGGTACGTCCTTTACCTGGTTGTCGGCGCGGGGATGTTCTCCGTCATCGAGCTGCCGTACGAGCGCGAGCTCCGAGAGGAGCTGAAAGCGGCCCGCCGGGACTTCCTGAGCAACAACACCTGCGTGTCCGCCGCGCGCCTCGACGAGCTCCTGGCCCGCGCGCTGGAGGCCAGCAAGCAGGGAGTCTCTGTCCTTGGCAACGACAGCTTACAGAACTGGGACTTCGTGTCCTCCCTCTTCTTCACCAGCACCGTGTTGTCCACGACAGGTGAGCCTCACAGGTGTGGGTCGTTGGCGTGTTTTTTTTTTTTGTTCTTTATGGTTAAAGTCATTGCATTTTTCTGTAGGTTATAAAATATGAAAATTGTGTGGTCGAAAGACCACCTGCTTCAGCTTTTGAACATTGTCATCTCATGAGAAATTTAAAACACTGGCTTAAAGAAAGAAAGAAAGAAAGAAAGAAAGAAAGAAAGAAAGAAGCCCAACACTAAATAAGTTACTTAGCTGTAATGACTGCTTTCAGAAAATGAAGCTTCTTGTTTGTAAAAGCTGGACAGAGAACCATACCTAATCAGCTAATAAATATGAAAACAGCCCTTTAAACCAAGCCCAAGTCATTCAGGCCTAGTAATTAGCGAAATACCTTTAAGTTTAACAAATATTTAAACTTTTGATAGCCTAATCTGCCTTTTTTGCATTTGCTGGGCTAATTATATATTTGGTGATCTAAGATGCCATTAAAAACAACAGATAATATCAATAATAAAAAAGAAATCGCAAAGGTAAAACGGTGTAGTATTTATGGTTAAAATGCATAAATTCCATGTGTGTAATTGAATGCAAGAGTTTTGTTTCATTTTTCTTTTTCTGTAGTTAATTCAATTAGAAAAATAAAGTGTGTAAGTCGTAGTTGGGAATAGTTGACTCTGTAACATCTGGCTGGTTAGAACAGTGAAGCTAAAACTAAAATGAGCCAGTAGTATCTGCCTCAGTAAGAAGTGTGTGTGTGTGTGTGTGTGTGTGTGTGTGTGTGTGTGTGTGTGTGTGTGTGTGTGTGTGTGTGTGTGTGTGTGTGTGTGTGTGTGTTTTCCTTTTGTGAGGGGAAAAAAAGTAACTTGAAGCTCACTTCTGAATGATATAAACATTGGAGGGGATGGAGAGGTTTAAGTCCTTACTGCTGTTCAACTAATGAGTGGCTTTGTTCCACATGTGCATGTATACTCATGTATACTCATGTATACTCATGTACACTCTGCACCATCCCAATGGCTTGGTTGCATCATTATGTGTTGATATGGTTTGTAGAGACACAGCAGAGGTGCCAGTCAGGAATTGTGGCTTTTAATGAGATTTAGTGCCACATAATGGCCATAAAAGTGCAATTTAAAACCCTCATAGAGGCTACAGATCCTTAATGAAAATGTGCACAAGAAAATTATGTTTGAACTTAGTGAATAATTAATAGTTTTTTTTTTTTTTTTATAAAGGTGTACAATTTAGGCGTTGTTGTTTTAAGAATTTCTTTTGTGGAGTTACATGAGCATCGGCATACACTGAGCTTTCTTTCCCTTCTTTTTAATTATTATTTGTGTAAAGCTTTACCTGCCCTTCAGGAATAATCCCATTTGTTATTTTACACCATTTTAATTGACGCAATGCTACATCCGGTGCTTTTTTTTTTTTTTTTTACCAGGTTACGGCCACACCGTTCCGCTTTCAGATGAAGGAAAGGCCTTTTGTATCTTCTACTCCCTCTTTGGCATCCCTGTTACTCTCTTCTTTCTCTCCACCCTGGTGGAGAGACTCATGGTCCTGGTGACTCGACGTCCAGTCTCCTACTTCCATCGACGATGGGCTATGTCCAGGCCAAAGCTGGCTGCCATCCATGCCACTTCTCTCGCTGTATTCATGGCCCTGCTTCTCCTCTTTATCCCTGCATGGATTTTTGTCAATCTGGAAAAAGACTGGAACTTCCTTCAGTCTCTGTATTTCTGTTTCATTTCTCTGACAACCATTGGCCTCGGGGATTACGTCCCTGGAGAAACTCACAGCAGAGAGGCCAACCCACACCCACACCTGTACAGGCTGGCCATTACAGGTGAGTATGCAGCTGAACGTTTACGTGTACAAAAAGTACAGTTAATGTCAAATGATTGCACTGCACAGTGAGCCAACTCTAATGAGTCAATCAACAGTAGATCCAGTAACAGGATCTGACATAAAAGAGCATCCCACAAAGACTAAGTCTGTTATAAGTAAATGGAGAAACTCTGATTACTTTGTAAATGACTTTGTTGGCCAATAGTTAAACAATTATAGCAAGCCAAGGCAAGTTTATTTGTATAACACATTTCATGTACAAGACAATTCAAAGTGGTTTACATAAAAACAGTTTAAATAATGCATTAAAAAGTAAAAGAGTTTAAAACCAGAAATTAAAGACAGACAGACCTAAGTTAAAAATGAATTAAACAAATTAAATACGAGAAAATAAAAGTTCCACAGCATTATGGTGGATTACTGAAATACGGCAGTAAATATACCTTGACTTAAAGCAACGGAGGGTTTTAGCTGCATTCTCGGAGTTTGTTCCACAGGGAAGACCCGTGAAAACAGCGTTACAGTGGTCCAGTCTACTGAAGATAAAAGCCTGGACAAGTTTTTCTAAGTCCTGCTGAGACATTAGTCCTTTAATCTTCAATATGTTCTTCAGGTGATAACAGGCTCACTTCACTTCTGTCTTAATGTGGCTGTTAAAATTCAGGTCTGAGTCCAGAACCACTCCCAGATTTCTGGCTTAGCTATTGGTTATTAACTTTACTGCTTGAAGCTGAGTGTTGCTGTTTAATCTTTCTTTCTTGGTTCCAAACACTATTATTTCTGTTTTGTCTTCATTTAACTGAAGAAAATTCTGGCACATCCACTCTTTAATTTGATCAATTCATTTGTTCAATGTTTGAATTGGATTATAGTCTCCTGGCGAGATGGTTATATAGATTTGTGTGTCATCTGCATAGTTATGGTAACCCATTTTGTTCTTTTTCATAATTTGAGCAAGTGGGAGCATTTAGATGTTAAACAACAGAGGCCCCAGAATTGAACCATGAGGAACTCCACATGTTGTTTTTGTTAGCTCCGATTTGTAGTTTCTTAAAGACACAAAATAGTCCCTGTCTTTTAGATAGGACTCCAACCAGGCAAGTGCTGTGCCAGAAAGTCCCACCCAGTTCTTCAACCGGTCAATCAAGATGTTATGGTCGACTGTGTCGAACGCAGCACTGAGATCCTGTAAGACCACGACTGAAATGTTGCTACGATCCATATTGGAGCAGATGTCATTAAGGACCTTTTATTAGAGCTGTCTCAGTGCTGTGATGTGACCGGAAACCTGGCTGGAAGACGTCAAAACAGTCATTTAGTGTTAGGATGTCATAAAGTGTTGAAAAACAGCTTTTTCTATAATTTTACTAGGAAATGGGAGGTTTGATACGGGCCTATAGCTGTTCATAAGTGACCTGTCTAGACTATTCTTTTTTTTTTAATCCTGAAAAGCAGAGACGTATTTACAATGTCTAGAAGATCTGATGACATACAATGTGCAACTCCAATTATGGAGTAACATTTGTCTGCTTGAAATTGCAAAAGACTTTGAGATTTCAGAACGCAGTATCATTAAATGATTCAGATAATCCAGATGAATCTTTGTACACAAAGAACAACAGTGAGATCGGTATAGATTGAATGTGATCTTTAGGCCCTCGGACAGTATTGTATTCACATACATAACTGCTGTATGGGCTCAGGATGTCACTTGAAAAACATAAACTCAATTATTTAATTGATTTGTCTTTTTAAAAATTCATTTTCAAAACGATTTCAAAATTTCATTACATGATAATAAATAATAAAGAATAACATAACCCCTTTTAAAATGCACATTAAAATGTCCCAAAAGAACATATTTTATGAATTTAAATATTGAATTAATATAGTATGGATTTATCAATTAATTACCATACCAGTGACATCCCGCATCCTGCGTTACGGCTGCTCCTAGTGCATGACAGGAACCACTAATACTTCAATCTCCCCATCCAGGTTATGTCTTTCTTTTTTTAGCAAGACAATGCCACATTCTACATGTACTTTGAAACAGTGGAAAAACATGCCTTTAACATGTAAAATCAGCATACAGTTTTTAAAAATGGCAACATTTTTCACTTTCAACATTTGATAAGTTCTCTTTAATATGTTCTAGTTGAATATACGGATAAAGGGATATTTTGGGCCTTTTTTAAGTGGAGTTGTGTGAAGTCCTCATGAGTTGTGAGTGGCCTCCCTGCAACAAACGGTGACTCCAGTCCTTTCATTTGTGGGAGTCAGGGAGATATTGTGCGTGGGAGCTTTGTACGATAAAACATCAGACTGCACATAGACTGAGTGTGCACAACACGATCTGTAACATGAAGCATGGACTGTACATGAATGTTTAGAAACTTGATGATGCATTCGCAGGCTTATCAAGACTAAAGAAAGTTTTAAAAACTTTTATCTGCTACACCCATGGTCTGATCTGTAATGCTTCTGGTTTTATCATGTTCTGACTGTGTGCACCTGTGTGTTTGCTCTCCCAGTCTACCTGCTGATGGGCTTGGTGTGTGTCCTGGTGGTGATGGAGACATGTTGCGAGCTTCCCCAGATGAGACGCCTCAGACAGAGGTTTTATCAAGAAAACGTCCGGGACTTGGACTCTGAAACCACCAACATTATCGGTAGCGATCACTTGAGTGACCAGGTGACTGACTCTGCAGAGCACATAACACTGGACCATCCAGCAGTCATTCCTACTGTTTTACAACAGGCTGAGAGCCTGCGGCAGAACGGCTCGTCAACGCCTTATACCCCAGCTTCAGGATCTCTTGTTAATGGAAAGTTGAGATAACTGCAGTCTGGGCTTTTAGGCGTGGGTCTTGCAAACTTTATATTTAAGATTCATGAACTTTTCTGCTATAACTACTCCACACACAACAACTGTCCAAATGTTATTTTAAGCGCATACTTGAGTTTAAACACACAATTGCACTTTTTTGAGTCACTTGATTGTTTAAAGAGTGATTTATCTCTGCCAACACTAACATAGATATGTGGTGTAAAAGAAGTAAACACCCACATATTATCAGGATGGCATTATGTTCTCCCCTGTTGCTCCATGTCCCACAGATACAAATCTTTGAGACAGAGGAAGGGCTGGGCCCCACAAAAGGAAGGGGGCCCCCACTAGTTTCCCTTTCCTGACAAACTCTTGATACTGTAACTCCAAAGCAGCATAGTTTTTCTGTAGGATTTCACACTCAGTCTTTGCACATTATATTTCCCATGAAGGCATTTGCATGGAAAATTTGCCTTCCTGGAAGCAGTAAAACTGTGCAGCCCCATAAAAATGAAGCATACCATCTGTTGGCAAAGTGTACCTTACGTACAAGTATTCCTGGAAGACGATCAAGTGATGGCAATGAATAAATATTGTCTTCCTGGTTTCTTATCGTTTCCTAATGGCATGTTTAAAAAAAACAAACAAACAAAAAAAACAACCTGTTGGAACCATGTTGTAATACATATCTGTTGCCACTAGAGGGAAGCACTTTCACGTTACAGGTTTTCTAAGAATTTATTACTTGACGTTTCACAAAGTTCTTATCACACTGGGAGGAATGTGTTATTGTTACAATTGAAGGTTCATTTTGTCAAAGATATTTGCTGCTGGTCAAAACTGAATGTAGACTTAAGTGTTAATGTTGTCCGTCATCACATAATTTTAATATTCACTTTTCAAACACCTCTAACATACTTTTAAATCATAATAATCAAAAACTTACAACTGTAATTCCAAAGATTATTTTCATTGTCATTTTGTTGATTTAAGGGTTTTGATGAATAGAAATATGAAATGTATTAATTTAAATATTATTGTGAATGCAAACAGCTTTCTGTAAAAAACTGAAATTACTTCATGCTACACAATCTTTCTGTAAGCGATTATGTTCTTGTAAGTGTGCATGCTTCAGGAGACCAAGTCAGACATTTTATATAAACTTGGGTCGTTTATTTGTACAGATACATTTTCACATCATTATTCAGTACAAACATGCAGACTGATGTGGATTCACACACACATTCAGACATGCATTCAACTTCACACATTCAGACTCAAAAACACTTACATTATTCACACATTCAAATGTGGAAAATGTCCTTCAAGCAAAGCTGCAAATCTCACTGCAGTGAGAGAAAGCATTCGTTCTTGTGAAAAAGTCCTTGAATCCATATGAGCTGAAGGGCCTTTGGCAGCTTGAGCTGATCTTCGACCATTACAAAAACAGTTGCGCGCACACACGCACACACTTGCGGACGTTCACAGACTTTGCCTCCTTTAACATCAGTCATACATCTACGTATTTACACTATCTGTGGATTCTTGGAACAACGAGGCCAGATGGGGCGCAACACGAGGATGAGCAGGATGACGAGTGCAATGACAATGATGGTGACTACAGCGACGTAGCTGGGGTAGGGTAGAAGGGGTGAATCCGGAGCCTCCGCTGGAATCATGTTGGTCAAGTTCAGCATGTAGCCCAGTGTCCAGCCTGCATCACTGCCTTTTATCTGGAAAACACAATGAGAAGGAAAGCCGGTTTACACTTTTTATTTAGTTTAAAATGCATTTCTTTAACCACAAACCTTATTTTGAGCAACTCTCAATCCACTCTTACATTTATAACCTACACAAAGTCAACATGGTCATTTCTCACAGACACTGACGAGTCATGAAGTACGTTAACCATCACCTGTCATCTTCACCACTGACTTCTCCTCACACGGCAATCACATGACCAACTGGTGGAATCACATTGATGCTGGTGGACGGCAGTAATTACAACCGTATGACCTCTTCTAGCTCAGTTTGTGACTGGCTGCTATAAAATGCTCGTTACTTTGTAAATTTAAGGGCTTTTTTTGGGACTACTTCTTATTCTAAGCTTTCTGATTAATATGTGTGACCCATATTTTGAGAGACGCTTCAAGCATCTTTTGAAAAATGCGAAATATGCGAAACAGTTTCTGCTCTTTTATTTTATTTTATGTTTTTTTTTTTTTTTTTTTTTTTTTTTAATTGCAATTTGTAGTTGAGAAAGTATAACTCCTTTTTGATTCTGGCTTCTTGTCACTTGGTATCTAGTTTAACATAAATGATTATTTGACAATTTATTTGAACATAATTCATGTTGACCTTATATAGCAGTTTACATTGTAATAAAACCCGTTTGTTGGCCTCTCTTTGCTTACTAAAGCTGGTTATGTAAAAGGGTTTGGCTCTTTTCACTAACAGTGTTCATATCAGTCAATGGAAACAAACTGATCTACGTCTCTTGATGATGATGAGGTGGGTTATACACTTGAAACCCAGACTACTGTGGCTAATATGACAAGTGCTTGGTAAGAGTTCAACAGTCATTTCTGTACTTGCGGGGGTGCCGTTGATTGTTCCACTAACCAGGTTAGTTTCAGAAAGACACTGCAGAATCTTTTAGTGTCGTGTGGTTAAACTTTTTCCGGTTTGTTTTCTGCAGGGACTTTATCCACACTGTTACTTAAGTGAAATGACATTTTAGAGTCTTGTCTTAAAGTGACATTAAGAAGGTTGTGAAAATTTTAGCAAATTGCACCCCCTTTTAGGTGTGGCGCCTCAGTCAGTTTTACAACGCTGTCTTAGATTTACACTTTTTGGTCATTTGCTCAGTCACTCTCCCAGTCTTGTCTTCTGTCTTGTCATTACTCTCCCAGGTTTTTAAGCTGGTTTTTAAGCAGGTTTTTAAGCCCTGTCCAAACGCGTAGGAAGAACTGTTAGGTGTTACACATTGCACTCATTGATCTCTTACAGCTAGACATTTTCAAAAAAATAATCAGAAAATTCCTCCAAATGAAATAGAAACGGATATATTAACAATTAAAATATTTGCGTAAGAATTTGGGTGAGATACATATCTTACAACTGGTAACGAAATGATTTTACGATGGAATTTCTTTTCCTTTTTTTTTTTTTTTTTTTTTTTTTTTTTTTTTAAAGGCCTCACAATTGAGATGAAGCTGCCCTCCAGCTGCAGGTCAAACGGCCGGCACTAACAACAGTTTGATGTTTAAGAGGTCAACATAAGTCACATGGGTTTCTGGTGACTTGATCGGAAAAGAAAGACATAAACGTCTCTACTACTTATCGGTTTTCTCAAACAAACAAAAAAAAAAAAGTACAACTCAAGTTCAAATAAAAACTAAGCTGATAAATTATACTTGTGTTAACAAATATCAGCATGTTTGGCTCAAAAATTCCCAGGTACAAATGATGGCTAAAGATTCCAACATAGCTGACACTGGAACCACTCTACTATTTAAAGTCTAATATACAGTCGCCAGTGTGCATAGATGATAAATGATTTGTAGAGGTAATATGAAGGGTTTCCATGGTCTGAAACTTGGAAGTCTTTTCAAAGATTCTTGAACCTGGTTTCACACATACATTTATCTATGGGTGAAAGTGTGGTTCAACATGCTGTGACATTGACCAACTGACCTTCTTGATGACTTTTATTTCGGAGTACTTCTCTGAGGTGAAGCCGTATCCCTCCGTCAGCAGGGTGAGGATGTACGTGCCAGAGAAGCAGTACTCAGCCAGATACTTCAGTGGCACCTTTGGATACTGCTGCTTTATCTGTTCAAGCAGTTCAAATGCAGTGATATCATCAGTGTACACTACAGGCACGCTGGAGGACGTGGAAAACGCATGCAAATGGATAAATATTGCGGAATGTTGTCTGTGTGTGTGACTGTGTTGGAGAGAGACTAATGCAGAAACCTGCTTCCAAGAGGTAGCGCAGTAGGCCGCCAGCTTCTTTTTCACTGTCTCCAGAGACATCGATTCATCTGTCAGGTTGAGGAAGTTCATCACAAAGTAGTAAGCAGAGAAGGCCTACGATGACAGAGTGGAAGAGGTGAGATGTAAGTAAATCGACTTGCAAATAAAGCAAGTAGCTGTGAGATCTGGATACTAAAAGCAATTTATCAAAGTGCCTACATAACTAATTAATATTTACACAAACAACGTGAGCAGTTTTTAAAATTTGAAGCTTTTACTTGAATTACAGTTATTGTTTCAGAGAGCTTTTGATTTTGTTTCTTACTCGTTTTTTTTTTAATCATTTAAACAATTACCGAAGCAATAATCATTAAAATTTAATTAATAAAATAACGGCCAACTGATTTGACCCTAAATGAAACAAACCACTTACTTTGAGTTCAAATGAAAACAACTTAACTTCAGCTACAGCACATTTTTTTTTGTATGCTGAGGGTATCTTTCATTTATTTTCTAAGTCTTTCCAGGAAAAGTTTATCATGCAGCAACATATGGAATATTTACTTTCATTTAAATAGGATGCTGTTTACAGATGCTTAAGTTACTTGATTTTTAATGCTATTTTCAATGTTTGAAAAGAGCGTTTCACATAGGCAGTCTGCACTCTTGAGCCACTCGAAAGGTAAATAGTTGAGAATCTGAATCTATTAATATTCTGCAACTGAAAATGTTCTGCACATCCGGCCAAAGAGAAAAACCTGACTGTTACTTTATGTTTTCATGTGTTCACAACTTTTGGTTAAATATAGTGTTCACAATTTTTAAATCACAAGTTATACAGTGTTAAGTTGTTAATAAAACATAGATTTAGATTTATTACCCCGAACGTCCCTTGCAAAGGTGGCTGGAAGACTCCATTGAAAGAACATTGGCTATATTGGCAGGAAGTGAAGTTAAAGATTTCTTTGACAACTTCCTGACATTGTTGGAAGTTGCCTTCACCCCTGTGAATGAAGTCTGTGAGATTGTCCTTGGGTTTCTTTTCTGACACGCAGGGGCTGTTATAGAGGTCAGAGTATTTCTTTGTCTCAGAGTAGTTCGTGTGGAAACAAGGATCTGATATTGTTGCTTGACCAGACTAGAAAAAAGTGAGAAAGAGACGTTCAGAACACTTCAGCACATAATTTCTCTGATGAACAGCCAGAAACATAAGATGCGTACCTGAGCCTGGTGGGCCAGTGCCATTCGTAGTGCTTGGTCTTTCCCATAACAGAGGAAGCTGTGCGTATACAGGTTATAGTCATTCCCGTAGAGTCGGAAGGCCACCGAGTTTTCAGGTGACTCTGAACTATCATCGCGATCTGGAACAAAGCTAATTTGAGTCGAAGCCCCGCCAAGATCAAGAGCGCCTGTAGTTTCAAATCCCTGTGGCAAAGGCGAAAACGCACTGTTATTGCGCCTGATGTGAAGGGAAAACTAACCAGCACACAAGTACATCTTTAAGTTGAACAATTGTGCATAAACCTGTATTCAGATCTATTCACAGAGACCTGTTTTAGGCGATCATCCAAGTAGTTGACTGTGACCCAGCCGAAGGCACCCTCTTCCTGGCCAGTGAGTAATCTTGCTCCCTGATAGGAAAAGGGAAACTTCTGCAGGGCCTGCCCCACCGCTGCAAATACCTTATCTGACGCCTGGCTGTTCTCTATACTGCACACACACATACAGTAACACCAATTTATTAGAGTGACTCACACCTATAAGTCAAGTCAAACCCAGCAGCCCATAAAAAATAAAGATAATTTCTTCTAAGATGGATTTGCCAGTGATGAATTCACCGACCTGGCTTTAAATTCACAAGGTGCACAATATAAATCAAATATTTAGAAATGAAAAAGACTGCAGATGGCTGTACTTTGTTCTGTGAGTATGAACATACCTGGAGATGTTTTTTTTTCTTTATTTTTTTAACTGAAGAAAGAGGTAAAATGCCATGGAGACACCTAAAAAGGCACTCAAAAACTATTGTTTCCCAATCAACAGCAGGATATAAGTCATTTCAAATGAGAGTCAAGACTATTAAAACCATCGTGAACTGTGCATGCAGGAAACGGGAATTCTAAATGAACTTGTATACGGATGTATGTATACAAATGAGAACCAGATTGTTTCTGTTTCATGAAGAAAACTTCCTACTGAAAGAGAGTAAAATGACCCTCAAAGACGGTAATTTGGCGGATGTTTACATCATATTCAACACAGCCTAGTTAGATATAGTACAGATGTGTAGTTGAAATAGAAATGAGAGCAGGGTTAGATTGATGTGGTGCGTTTCATTATCATGTTATAGCAGAGCAGTCACTCCACATTTCAACTTGACAACTGTCAAGATGATCAGCAATGCGGTTTGCATGATTTCCTCACAGTTTATTTTCTGTTTTCTCAGGTCTTAGGTTTCTTATGTCTTAAGTTTCTTTATGAAATGCATGTACATGAGCTGCATACTTCAGTAATCTCATTCCCGCAGTAGCTCCCAGATAGAGAGGAGTCTCATGGTGTCTTTTTATGGGGACCTGCTTCTCAGCCTCTCTCATGCAATCTGTCAGTGACTGTCCTGCCTTCTCTGGTGTGTCTGCATAGCTCGAAATGCCTTTTCCTGTGAAATAAACATAACATAACATAAAGGGAAGGGTGAAGTCATTCTACTTGTGACAACCATAAAGCGGACTAAGAACAGATGCACATACGAATCACAATTTCTTGTTTTTTGTCTCTTAACGTTAAGGGTTAGGTCCCAAATTAGAGAAATCTATTTAATTAACTTGTTTTCCTTGGTGCGTGTTTAAGATTTGATGTATGATTACTGATTAAATGTGAATATTAAAGACAGTAGGACAAAACAGAAAGACACAAGGAGATTTTCATACAAAGTAAAGTTCAAAAACTAGAATCACGATCCATAAAGACACTGATGACCCAGGTAAGAGGTGATGAGAAGTTAAAAGGCCATCTGACCGCACCTGCTGGCTGTGAGGCAACAATCATCACGCCACTCAAATACCTCATATGCTCTATTAAAATAGTACTATGAAACAAAAAGTATTTTCGATGCAACAAATTCCTATTGAAGCCGTTCTTCATGTTTTTTTTACGGCCTCTTAAGTGAGTCAACAGTCGATAATCTTACAAGTCCAATATATTATCTGATAAGTTCTTCTCAGGCAACAGTTGGATTTTCATTTTGATGATATTTGCATGTAAAGTGTAGATGTGAAGCTAACAGCCGGGCAGATGATAGTGACGGCGGGACAATGAGAACGACTGAGATGAGAGACTCTTCAGTCGAATGTGGTTGTGGTTTGACCGTTAACTTGGATTGGCCGTCAGTTGTGTTTTTGTTTCCCTCACACTAAAATACACTGGCAAACCTAGTAAAATAACACTGAGGCGCAGGTGTAAGCAGGTTGGCAGCTCACCTGGTTGCGTTGTGGGTGAGGATAAACCCTTGCACTGGCACGGCTTTTACAAGCAAACCGGTGACAGGGTACTGGAATACTAACCAGATTTTCAAATTTTATATCTCGCTTAAAAGGGAAACAAAATACCGGTGACAATGACAGGTGTAAATAAAGCGTTATAGAAATGCTTTGAGTGTTTCCTCAGTTTCATAAGATGCCAGGATGCCTTCATCTCTTACTCCATGGTCCAGGGAAGACTGCTTTTATGTCCATAAAAGGCAAGCGCTATTACAAATGCAAATTTATAACATTGTGGTATCGATAGGCTACCCGAAGGAGATCTCAAGCAAATGCCAAAACTGTATTGGTCACTTCTTTTTCTTACTCTTTTAAAAAGTCCATTGTGTACGCACTGAATGTCAACAGTGCTCAATAAAACTACAGTGTTAATTCCTGGCATGAAATGTGCTGCAAGTCTTGCTGGATATATCATATAGTGTGTGACCCGATGGGAAGCCATGGCTGCCTTGTCAAGATCTGTTCTCCGCAGTCAAACCATCCTCGTGGGCCTCACTACAAACCTGCAGTACGCTGTGTACTCAGGCTGAGCGATCAGGGACAAATATCTCATTGCAGTTTTTCCGACAAATCTCGATATTCCAATTCAATCCGTTACTGTCAAGGTCTCATTCAGTTTTAGCTCTGCATTAGACTTCACACGCCGGGTGGAGCATTGTCACATTGATCTGTGTGGTAAACAGGAAAGTATTTTGTTTGCAGTAGAAATGTTTCAAAAGCATTTTCTTTCTTTCGTAGCACCATTCTGTTACCTGGGCTTTGAGTATCAGCCAGTACTGATCACTAATACGATACCAGTTACCCCCCAGAATGACGGATACCATTCGTGTTACCATTCCTGTCGGAGGTCCAAATGTCTACGGAAATCTTACCGCCTTCAATTCCTTTAGCTTTCAGGACGTATGTTAAGTCTCACTGAGTTTGAGGAGAGCTGTTTTACAGATGTATTTCTAACCCAGCCTCTGGTACTGCATCTGCATGTGTTCACTAAATTGGTAACATCTGATATTTTTTATGACTCATATGGGATGTTATTCCAGGAAAATAAATTCTACAGTTTTTCCCAGTGTCGCTCTGGAATTGTGACTTCCTTTGTGGAATTTCTCTTGTTCCTGAAAAGCAAACTACAGTGGTGGATGGTGTGATCTAACACCAATGAACCATGGATTTCACCTTGAATCTTTTTGGAAGTTGTTCTAGGCTCCTTTGTTCGATTTGTTTTATTCACCTCTTCAATGTGACAGTTTTGCGACTATATGCTGGGGGGTTTGCTACAGTCCTGTGCCACTGCATTCACAGGGACAAAAGAAGCTTCCATGCATTAACTACTTGCATCAATATTTACTTGAGTTTGTTCAGTTGATCGTGACCCTTCTGTAAATACACTATACTTTCAACAGCATACATGTTACCTTTTACTTTGCAGGAGTGTTTCTGTGTAACTCTTCCCGTGTTGTTATCCTTCTCTGCTGGCCACTGATAGATATAAAGAGCTGTATGGGAAGAGCCAGCATCCAGAACGATCCCATACTGGAGACAGAAAGAGGGATTCTGGTTAAGATCCCAGAGCTGCTGACCCTGGTGGACTTAAACCCAGATGTGGCTAATGGTGCATTTGGTTTGATGACTGCATTACCAATAAAAAAAACAAAAATGTACTCAAACTATACCAACAGTTCCTTCAGTTCTATAAGAAGATCAGACAGAAAGATGACCTTTTAGTAAAGCTGGACCCCAGTTAACATTATTAATTAATTCTGATATTCACTGTATTTAAAGAAGGTTATATTAAAAAAATAATAGATATATCAACTAGAACCCATATTTAGCTTTTGGTTTTTAATTCAGATTCCAGTGTACTGTCTCGCAGTTAAATCCCTTACAAATAACCGGTTTCAGAGTTTTAGCCCCAACCCTCCACCCTTTTTTTTTTTTTCTCATACCTTGTACTTTTGGGGAGCAGGCCTGTTCTGCAAAACTGCAACTGTCACCAAGGCAACAATTGCTATGGCACCAATCACAGTGATGATGATGGTTGCAGGCGAGAGCCAGGGGTTCTTGTCTTTCATCTCTGAGAGCGGGGGTGGGAAGACAGACAGACAGACGGACAGACAGGAATGAGAAACCAGAGAGTTACGGATGCAGAAAGGGGAAGACTGAGGCGCATTGAAAATGGAAAGAGGATGTGTGTTAGCCCCACCAGATGTTGGCGATATCGCGTCTGTTGGAGCACATGTAAATGTTTTCCTTCGTAACCAAAAACTGCAAATGGACTTCTCTAATTTCTTGGCAAACCCTTTATCAGTTATACAGGTTTTTGTTATTTCAGCCACAGTACATTTGGAAGCATATACAACATAAGCATTTCCCTAATGCTGAAAAGTTCCACTTTGGAAAAGGATTACAAGGTTTATTTTGAAAAGTTGACCTGCTGTTTGTACTAAAAACATGGCAGCAACGTTGACCGGCTTAGACAATAGCTGACACAACCGTGTTTGCCAAGTAGTGATGAATGTTTTCAGCATCCTGTTTGAGGGATTAATTTAATCTTAAATATATTTGGACTTTATGCTATTATTCTGCATGGATCCCCTGAGTTCCTAATACATTTTCACTGTTACACACACACACGTAACCACAGATGCTATTGTGGATATAATGCCTTCAATTTTCAAAAAGAAGAATAAAATGCATTAATAAATGATGACAGGTTGCCTGTATTCACATCCTTTTTTTGACTGAAAAAGCTGAACAAGACCCACACACACACACACACACACACACACACACACACACACACACACACACACACATGTCTAAACAGCTATAAAGTAAACTTGCAGGTTTATGTTCACATGACAGCTGTCAAAGTACACTCACACATAGTTAAAACTGAACACAGCACATATTTGGTGAGGAGCTGCTTTTCAGCTATGCTGCATCAGCGGGACATGGGGTACTGATCATAAACCTGACCTTTGTTCACTGTGGGGAAAACACAAAAGCTGAAACTTAAAGCAACAAGCCCGGGGCGAAAGAGAGCACTTACCTCTGCTGTCTGCGCCAGTGAACTTGCCTCTGATGGAAACGGAGGTAGGCAGATCAAGAGAAAGGAAAATGAGAAGGGGAGGGTAAGAGGGAGCGAGTGGAGGTGAAAGGGAGAGAAAACTATGGGCAGGACAGGAAAAGGACAGAGGGAAATCGCTGAGTGATAAGGCAAGGAAAGGTTTTCCGTCGTGGACGGACAGAGGGGTAGACTAGAGTTGTGTGTGTGTGTGTGTGTGTACTTAAGCTAGAAGAGCACTGCGTTTGGCATTTCCTCCCAAAACTGGGGCAGTAAAACAGATCACTATGGAGACGGCGTCAAAGCGTGTTTGTGCATGTGTCAGTGCACTCTGGTGTGCATGTGAACCCCTTAAAAGGGACTATCTGTGAGCTAATAAGAGTCAGTCTCTCACTCCAGCACTGCTCTCTGTTCTGTCTGCTGGGTGTGTAGGAGAGGGCCAGAAGCGGGGACTCCCTTTTTTGGCTGTTTTTTTATTACTGGCAGGCTGTGATGTCATCACTGTGACGGATCGGAATCCCCTTTTCGCCTCTAAAGCTGTCCGCGTATCTGTATTTGTTGGAAGAGTGGAGATTGCTGAAGAGTTCTTGTGTGTGTGTGTGTGTGTGTGTGTGTGTTTGTACAGACCCAAAACATGACTCGCCTGCAAATGAGCCGATTCATTCACAGACTGTCCTGTTAATCATTTCTCCCCTCTTTCTGCACTTGGTTATGCATTTGCAAATACATAAGCACATACACGTGTGAATCACCATCAACTTTTCTTTAGCTTTTTAAGCTCTAACTTTTCGCTCGCAGACGTCTGCTAAGCCGTAACCGGCTGCAGTGCAAACCACAGGAAGACGCAGGGAAATGTTACAAACCAGGTGACGTTTCACCTTTAAGATGCCACTTGGTGCGTCGGTTTGTCTTTGTCTGTACAAAGCTCCTTATTGTTTGGAAACGGAGATGGTTCAAAGTCTGATTTTTCTTTAGTCATTGTTAAGTAAATTATTATTTATGATTACTTTTGTCAGATTCAAGTTATTTCAGTGAACACTGTAGGTTATTTTCTGTCTTTTAATAGAAGGCTTCCAACAAATTGTTCTGTGTGTATTTGGTTATCTCCATGTGCCTTAACAAGGCTATTTGCATGCTTTTTCACTATCATATAAGACTATTATGAAAAAGAATCTATTACATTGTCGTAGCAGATGATCAGCATTAGATTTGTATAGCGTCTCTCATTTGTTATAGACCGACTGGTGTTTCTTTGGTGTTGCCTCTTACATCGGCAACTGGATTGAAAGGAAGTGTCGGGAGATTGGTGAGTTTTGTGTGCAAGTGGCATCAAATGATACATGCTGATACATGTTTTGGTTGTTTCATGCAGAAAGCCTGGTTTAAGCAGTTTAATAGATTGGTCATTGCCGTATCTGTGATTTTGACGTTTTTCCTCTGCCTGGATATGTTCATCGAGCTACTCGATGTAGACTCCAGATCCATGAGAGATGGTTTTAGAACTGATGGTCAGCCATCCTGTTCTGTGTGGATTTTGCTGTTTGGTTATTGTAAGACAGCGATGTGTGGTGCAAAAATACCCTAGAAACTTTGGGAAGATTTTGTAATGCAATACTGACGTCAGTATTGTAAGACTTAGATCGACCTCCTAGTTTAAAGGTGGAATAGATGATGCCTGAAAAACTCACGCGCAAGAGTTCAAGAAATAAAGGAGTTTTGAAAGTTTGCAAACCAAAATGTGCACTTACTTCCATCATCCATCAAAAACAGTCACCTAAATCATCTGCAAAATGTGAAAAGGTAAAAGGACAATAACCTTATCAACCAAAATCTCCATTAATATCATCAATGCCATGTTCTTTAGTTCCATCTGTTCCGTCAAAAGGCCACACCAGTATTAACTCTCATTTTACTTCTTGCAGCGTCAAGTCTTTCTTGACTGTAGTTGTTTCTTTCTTTTTCAGTTCACACCAGATTTTGATGTGTGGTCATAGCTGTTGATCGCTATACCGCAAACAACTGAGGGCAGGTCTGCCTCTTCCTGCTTGTTTAGAACAGCAGCCACGCATGAGACAAGTGCACATAACCACCAGGGAAATACTTTTTACATTGGCCCATCCTACAAAGATTACACACGTCTTTTTATATTCACTTTAAACCTTCAAAACAGACAAAAAAGCCTCCTGATTCACCCCCTGATGTGCACAAGTGGGAGTCCTAATTGTGAAAAATGAGTGTCCGGGCCTATTTTTGTATGTTCTCCTTGGGTGCAAGAAACAATCACATAAATCACATTTTTATGTTTCAATTACAGTTAATTGCACATCCCACCCAAAATAAATAAGAAAAACAAATTCCTTGCTCTATAATACCATGATAGTGATAAATTCTCCTACCACTGCAGCCCCACACCTAAGTTAAAGTATCCTGTAATTGTTAAGCTGCTGATTATTTTTCCTCGTAAAGTCGCACTTCCTTCCTTTACCCCTGCGTGCTTTTGACACTTTCTCAAAGCTCGCCTCCATGTGGTTTACAGACGTCAGAGGGCTGAAATATTCACACAAATTAACTTGTTTAAAATCAGTTATTATTGAGAGAAATACAAGGCATGTTTGTTAAAGAGTTGTTATTGTCAGTACGACATGTTTCTTTCTTTTTTTTTTTTCCTGAGCAAAATATATTTATGCTTTTTAGTTCAGTGTGTATTCAAGTATGATGTCTCTTTCAAAGCAAGCAGATAAAGCATCTGTCTTTAATTAGAACAATTTCTTAAGGTCTGAATAAAATTTCCAACGTGCATTGGTCAAAATACTAAAGAGATTCAGTGTAAAACACATTTTGTCTCCCATTTAAAAAAAAAAAAAAAACTGTTTATGGCATCTGCTGAGTTAAAAAGCATCTTAGCTACAATCCACCTCGTCTACGGGGCGTGCCTCCTTGGAAAGTCCGCTCAGACGCGCAGCAAACACCAGCACCATGTGAAATCGGGTGGCGTTAAAGATGAAGTTAATTCTGCTCTGATCCAGGTGTTTGACGTCACATCACCCTGCAGGTCTAAACAGCTCAGTGAATGACATTTTCTCAGTGGCCCGCAAATGCTCAAGCCGGGCTTATTGCAACATTACAATATTTTTTGTTTTTTTGTTGGCTTGCAAAAGCTGATTCAGTGCAGAGCCATTGTCTCTGGCTAGACTGCTGTCAGAGCTGCTTTACACGAAGCCAGCATCTGTAGTCAGTGGGATTACAAAACCCATCAAAGCTTTCCTTGGAGGTAGACGGCCTGGGCAAAGCAAGATTGAAACCTTATGTGTTCGCCAATGTTTTTCCTTGTTTTACAGTGACTTCACATGCCAGACATTTTACATGACATTCCTAAATCCCACACTGAGAGCAAAGCAGAACATCTGGAATGTATCTGCCAATGAAGTAAACAACCAGTTTTAGCACTGGCCTCAGTTTAAAGCCTTTTCTTTATTGTTTCATAAAACAAGGTGCATTTCTTTAAGTGTCTGCAAAAGAGCTGTAAATAAGGTGTGGACCTACCTGAACCTTGCCATTTAATGTGTTTACTAACAAGTCCCAGTGCTCATCAGCAGGTGGAATCATAAAGATTTGAAATAAAGTCTGTTTATAATTTGTTTTTCGAAACGAGTGTGGAAAGACTTGAATTATGTCACATCGTCTATGAATGACAATGCTTTTGGCAGATGACTTAAAAGAAGCAGTCTCACTCACACGCACACGCACGCACACACACTCGCACACACACACACACACACACACACACACACACACACACACACACACACACACACACACACACACACACACACACTTGCTGAGACAGAAAACAGGGTTTACCCACGCAGCAGATTCAGGGCTTTAGATCACAGACACAATCCCAGACTCCCAGCAGGCTTTTAAGAAACTACACACAAAAGGTTGTTTGAACATATGAGAATGTTTGTTTTTTAAAAAAAAAACATAATACAATTACCAAATATCACGACCACATGCCCTGCCCAGTCATGGGCCAATATAGATCTCAATAACAAGTTCGCCAAGTTTGGACTTGCATGCTTCGGATTTATTTATGGAAGGAAGCTTCCATTTAGGCTTTATCTTAATAAATCAATAAGAAATTTGAAGTGACAAGAAGTACATTCTCCCTAAAATAAAATAAAATAAAATGTATTCCATTACATAAGAGCAGTGGTCTTTCGAAATTGCAACTTCCAGTTTTTAGATTTCTCCTCCACTATTACCTCTGGTCGCTTATGTGAATTGCATTGTGAATTCTTTGCAAGTTTAAGTGATTCCACTGGATCCTTTATCCTCAATAAAACTGGTAAGAACACATCCAGGTATTTCAGCTGTGCTTGGTTAGATGCAGCATTGGGACAGTCCTCCAACCGTGACTGGGGACATTTCACACCCCTGCAGGAACTCGTGTCGAGTACGACAGAGTTCAAACCCATAAAGCATTTGTGAGATTGATGCCAATAGTGGTGGTGTAAAAAAATCGGATATATTGTTTTTCTTTTCCAGAAACATGCAGCATTAACAGATTTCCCTAACATATGTTATGCACGTTATTTATAAGTAAGTGAGACATAGAAATTCGGTTTGAAAAACAAAAATGTTAAGACTCTTTTTTTTTTCCTGTTTTATTCTGAAAACCAATGCCACGTTAAACAACAAAATATTGCATATTAAAGTTGTGTTTATTAACAGATTGTGGCGTTCTAAACACATTTTGTCAACAGGTAGTTGCAGGGTGTCCTCTGGTGGATAAACTATGCAACCTCAACACTCAGAACATCACTTAAGGAGGATTTTTACAGTCTCATCTTTAAACTCTTAACTCTCATTTATCAGCGATTACAAGTAATAAGTAGTATGGGTTGATATTAGTCAAGCTAAAATCAGGAAATGGGTCTGCCTTGAATAGGGAAATAACCATATCTTAGAGTCCCATCTCATGATTCAAATGTCAATGTGAACAGATGGCCACAAGCCAGAATAAGCTTATTTATGTTTATATTTGCACTTTTACGCCCTATAAAAACTGTCACACATTTGCACACGCGTGACTAGGAGGTTTCCATTTCTGATTTCTCTGTAAACACAAGTGAAGTGTTTGGGTGAGGTCAGGATGGGTAAAAGTTGACAACAGGGAAGACCAGAGGGGTGAAAGAAGAGAGAGAAACAAGGCTGGAAGACATACCTTTTATCATATAATGGTCTTCGGCAGAATGATATAAATATTTTAAAAATTTTAAAGCAAGTCAAGGCTGTGTTTAAACTGGAGCAGAGTTAAAATAAACTTCAGGGGCCAAGCTCAGGCTTTTACATTAAGGGGGTGAGATGGATTTACATCATTTATCTATAATGTGTAATAAGTGACACATGCAGTAACATTCAAAACTCATATCTACTTGGACTGGCCAACACATGCCATTGATAATCCTTAAATATCATCTTAAACCCACAGTAAGTCCTGATTCTAACCTGCAACTCTTGAGTAAGACTTAACACCACACAAAAAGATTTGATTCAACAAACGCCAAGACTGCAGTTTCCACTCGTTACATCACATTTAAGTATATGTACAAACAAATATAAGTGCCAGCTGTTTTGCTTTACCAAGCTGGTGTGGATTTTACCCGTACTGTTGACACAACTTGGGCGCGTTGAGGTAAATCAGCGAGGTTTGTGTGCTCGCCGTTATTACCCGTGATGCTCATTGGTCGTAGCTAGAGGCTACTTCATTTTACACATTGTCATTTGCCGCAGTATTTCATTGTATTTCAAAATAATAAGCCATAACTGTTTTTGTCCGACAAGAAAATCCTGTGGTTCAACCGTTCCATGTGTGGCCCAAACAATTAGTAAACCGGGTTTAGCTTGCACTGCTCAGCGGACAGCAAAACATCTGATTAAGAAGAAACAAGGATGGTAGAGAGAAATCCAACGGAAGGACTTGTGTCAAAGACAAAGGCTGTTTCTTCAGCTTGGAGGTCTTTTGGGAGTGAAATAGTCAGCGCAGATGAACTGCTGTTAACTGTCGCTGTTGCGGATGGAAATGTGAGCAATTTTCCTCCACCGCCTCAGCAGACGTGCACTGGGAGATCAGAACTTCGGTCGTTGAAAACAAGGCCGTCAACCAAATCAAAACGCCAGACCTCCGTTAAGGAAGCCTTCAGTCATGGCACCGCTTACGAGGTGAAAAATAAAAACCGCGGCCATATCACTGAAGCTGTGACATTACATTCATGCAAAGACATGGTCTCCCTAGTATTAGTAGTAAAGTATTTCTATTAACAAAACATCTCAGGTGTGTTATGTTGAGTATTTTGGCCAAACTGCAGTCCCGTCACTGTACAAACGATTGCAGATGCAGGAAGTAGAAAATGTTTCCACGAGGTCCAGTTAATGATGGTGTGGAACGGTGCACTTGATCGGTGAAGACTTGCAGTTGCATCACATTTGTTTGCAAACTTCACTTTTTCCACAACACCACATCCCTCAAGCAAGGCTGAAGGGAAGCCCTTGAACCTTGAGGTCATGGAGAAGAGAGATCAGTGGCTCTGATTACGGACGGGATCAAACATTGCAGAGGCTGTCCAGCTATTAATAAGAGAAATCTCCACCCTGCCCTGCTACGTCTAAGTATTTATATTAATTATATATTTAGAGGTGGCCCAACTATATTATTAATAGCCTCAATATTAAAAATAAAAAGCCCTGATCTATTCATTTTATTGTCATTGTGTGTAAAGAAAATCTTAGTTTCATATGATAAAATTACTTTGTTTTTTCAACCACAAGCCTATATAAAGAGCTCTTCATGTAAAAATTAAAAATGAATCAACTACAATGAAAAAACAAACAAACGTAACAAAAAAACCACATGACATCCATTTTTGGTGAGACTAGAACGTTGCCAACTTCTGTACCGTTTCTCTAGTCCTGCAAGTCAGCTCAGCTCTGAGGTACTTCTACTTCGTGATGTACTATCGTGCGCAGATTCACCCACTTTACGACCCTCCGGTGACAGTGCTTTTTTGTTTCGTCTCCAACGGCGCATGGCATGTGGAAATAAATTCAGGCATTTTAGCCGTGTCTGAGGCTACGCCGTCCAGAATAAATGGCGATGACTGGTTCTTTGTAAACACTACATAAACATCCCTTCTTTGCATATAACAGACACCACTGAAGGAATAGCCCTGATAAATCGCATTGCAGTTGTTTGCCCTTGTGGTGCACCAAAGGCACCGATCTGCTTGCAAAGATGTTGGTGCTTATTTGATACTTTTTTGTAGGAATGCCTCATGAGGGCTTTTGTACAACTGTTGTTACAACTTTGTAATTTAGTAGTTCAAACATTGCTGTATTAAGTTTTTGACTGAAGTAAAAAGTTAGGTTTCTCTCTTAAAATGGAAAACTCACAAGACCACAAAAATACCCCAAAGTGCAATCTATAGTGGGATAAACTTAAGAAAACAAGCATTTGAAGGAATGTGGGGAATTCCTTTACTTAATGATGTAATTGAAGCCAAATTGAAGCCTTAATTTCCTCTTCAGTGTAGCAAGCAGGAGCACACAGAAATCCCTGCAGTGCCTGTTCTCATGGATAAACAAGTCGGACAATTCCCACACGCATCAACCTGGCTTCAGATCACAGCAACCTTGAGCTTTTATCAGGACTCATGCTTTAACGTTTGTTTCTGCTAACTATTTAAACAATTGATCTTAAATGTAGCCTCCACAGTGTTTACCCTAACAGCAATGACAAACCCACTCAGCAACTACATAAATAGGACTATTGTGAAACGTGAAAAGGGAACCTCTGGCAGTGCCATGTCATGAGAAATGAGAGGAAGCATCTTGGCATGCCGTGAGGAAATATTCTGTCTTGCAAGGCCAGAGTGGACAAACTGACACTAACCCTAAGCTGAACTATTCCTGTCTGACCATAAGCAGACAGGATGGTTATTTCAGTTCAAAGCCTCCTGATAAAGTAATAACTATAAATCAGTTGTTATCATGGCAGTGTTTGCTTTCACTTTAGATAAGACATCAGTTGCTGTGCAGAGGCACATTTTTATTTTACATGCATTTGTTTTAGTTTTTCTTTTTTGTTTGTTTGATTTGTTTAACATCTAAATGTTACTGCTCATTCCTGAAATATGGGGAATATCGGAAACGTCACCGCAGATGGACTCGTGTCACAGAACAGATAATTTGTAATCTAGTTGCAGAGTTGGGTTTTAAATTGGGATAGATGTTGTCCACCGGACCAATAAACTATCAGCTGATATGGGGGGGGAATGACATCATCTCAATCAGACACATTCCCAAACTAAATCTGATATGAGCAGCTGATAAAGTAACAGAAACGGTGGAAAATGCTTCCTGGCGTGAAGTGAGTTTTACAACAGGCTCATCACATCAACTAACGTGCTTTATGGCAGGACCCGAACATGGCCCGGCTCTGCCTGACAGGAAATGAGACACTGGACCTAACACCTCGTCTGGTTATTTTTCTCTAAAGGCTAAAACACTTAACATGGAGCGTCAATGTTCCCACTCAGCTGGTAAGGAAACTTTATTTGTGTAGCACTTTTCATGTACAAAACAATTCAAAGTGCTTTACATAAAACGATCTTAAAAAATACATTTAAACGTAAAATAGTTCAAAAGCAGAAATTAAAGACAGATGCAAAAAATATAAGCGCATTATGGTGGATTCCTGAAATGCAGCAGTAAATTAAAAGGTTTTCAACCTTGGCTTAAAGTAATTAAGAGTTTCAGCAGCCCTGATGCATTCTGGGACTTAGTTCCACAGGTGAGGGGCATAAAAGCTGAGCGCTGCCTCAGCGTGTTTGGTTCTGACTCTGGGTACAGAAAGTAGGTGTGGCCCTGACGACCTGAAGGTTCTGCTTGGTTCATAATGGACCAGGAGATCAGAGATGTATTTTGGTCAAGATTTTAAAATCTGTTCTGTGACAGACAGGAAACCGGTGTAAAGATTTAAGGTTATACGGTCCACTCTCTGGATCTTAGTGAGGACTCGGGCAGCAGCGCTCTGCTTGATGGGTTTTTAGGGAGGCGCGCGAGAACAGTAGTCCAGTCTACTGAAGATAAAAGCGTAGTTTTTCCTAGTCCTGTGGAGACATCGGTCCTTTCATCTTCGATATGTTCTTCAGGTGATAACAGGTTGACTTCACTACTGTCTTAATGTGGCTGTCAAAATTCAGGTCTGAGTCCAGAACCAAACACCAGAGAGTTGTTCTCTTCTTTCTTTTAAATAAATTACTGTGATACAAGATTATTCAAAAAGAGGAAAAACATAAAGGGACTTTAAAAGTTAATACAAAATAGTCATACATTTTCTCCATCACAGCATGTAGTGGAGTTCCATTTATAGTGCTCACAACACTGAACATGACCTTCTACGTGGGTATAATAACAGATGTACGAACTCAGCTCTGCTCATATCACAGGCCGTAGAACAGTCAGCAAATCTATCTGTTTCACAATAAGCATGCTGTGTAATTGCTGAAATGCAAGTTAGGTAATTGCTGTGTGGAGCCATCAGCCTAAAACCGAGTCATACGTTGAGAGACACTGACCATTAAAGTTCAGCCACCCCTCATCAGATACGGCGAGCTCCTCAAATAACACCAACTTCACTCTGGTCCTAAACATGATGCAAATATGACATGAACTGAGGCACGTGCGGCGTGCTTCTTGCACAAAAGTAATATGAAACTCCAAATAGATAAAAACAAAACAATACGGCATATTACAGAAAGTGAAATAGGAATATGAGTCTGAGTCAAGTCTCAAGTCCTCAAAATCATAGCTCAAGTCAGACCTGAGTCCCAGTCCTGGACTCAAACACTACAAGCCTACCACAAACGCAAACCGGCATTCACACACGGGCACCTGCAAGCGCATGTCTGTGCACACCATCAAACATACGCTGTGGAAAAGTCACACACCTGCCTCACGCTGCTGCACAGCTGCAACATGACACAGTTAGAAGACGACACACACTCAGCTGATACTTTACTACGCTCCCCGCTGATGTATCCTACTACTGGATAAACTGGGTAATAAAGATTTCCTACTCTTGAGCGCATGAATGTGTGCGTGTACCAGTCATAGCAGTACACCTACCTCTTTGTGCAGACATGGGTTCTTTCTCAGCAGTAACACAATGCTGGTTCTATTCTATTCTGTCTCCCCCTCTCTCTCACCCCAACCCTTCTTCTTCTCTCTCTCTCTCTCTCTCTCTCTCTCTCTCTCTCTCTCTCTCTCTCTCTCTCTCTCTCTCTCTCTCTCTCTCTCTCTCTCTCTCTCTGTGGTAACGCAGCTCCCTGCGCTGACGTTTTTCAGCACCTCCTTTCAAATTCACTCGCTTTATTAGGAGAAGCAGCACTTCCCTCCTCCCGCCTGCTCAGCCCACCCTCCTCCTCAGAGGCGCCTTTATTTTTGCCTTATGTTTACCCCTTTCTCTTCCTCTCCCTCTGCACCTTTGTCATTTTCCATGCCGCTGCCACTCTTTTACATGCGACTCCAAGCTTTCTTATGTCTGCACTTTCTCTATCTTCTTTTTTCAACACATCTCTGTCCCGACTCTCTTGCGCTCCGTCGGTTCATTTCTTCTTATCAATTTCCTTCTGCCTCTCTTTCTTTGTCATCTTCTCTGTCTTGGAAAAGCAGGTCAACATGTAAGCAGCGTTAGATCTATGAGCTGGAACTGAACCTGGAGGGATTATAAAGAAAAAGCAGCATGAACTCATTCTCCCACTTACATTCTCGATACCCAGCACCCTCAATTTTAAAAGCTCTTATCTTAACTTGAATTAATTAAAAAGAAAAGATTATTGAATGGCCCTACTCATGCTTACAACTGTAAAAGGAATTGTATAATTTCTTCCCACAGGATGACAACGAAACCTTGTCCACGGCACGGTCGCCGTTACCTGTGCATTTGCATACTTTTAACAAAGCTGCAAGCACAAAGCCTTGGTTGTTCTTGAAATGCGGCCACAGGGACTACTGAAATTCACACACCAGGGTAAAATTTAACCGTGACAACAGGCCACCATTCATCTGCACTGTTACTAGCACAAGCAGAGAAAAAAAACAAAACACAAACTTAAACCATCAGCAGAAAACAGTTGCTTTATGGCTGCATCAGTATGCATGCTGCTGTGTAACGGAGACAATCACATCAGGGCCGTTTCATTTGATGGTGGAACTGCAGAGGGAGGTCATGTTTGCTCAGAGATCGTCCATTGTTTTGGTCAATAATTAAAGAAAAAAAAACCCAGATTATCCTAAATGATATGTTAAATGACAAGCAGAATATTTCCTTCAGGAGGGTGGTGAAGTACCAAACTACGAAAGCCAAATATATAAATGCCCAGAGAGTCTGTCACTTAAAATGACAATAATCATAGTGACAATCAATTTTTCCATCGAGTGAGAGCGCAGGTGGTTGTTATTGCTGATTGTTATTAAACTGCTGCTGAGACCCCAACACTCTTCCGCATCCTGTTGATCCAAGTGTCAGCGGTTGATTTTTTTTATGTATTATTAATCATAGTGTCCGCTGATCTGATTATCCCCGAGGTCTCTTTTCCAACTGCTAAATGCACAAACTTCAGTCCAGCTTTTGGAATGATTTAAAGATTACTAAACACCAGCAGAAACCCATTCAGCATGTAGGAGTATTTTTTTTATTTATTTATGTTTTTTAAGACATGGGCCAAGTTTCCAGATATTGTTGCAAAGTCAGAATGATTGATTGAGGGTGTGGGATGCGGTTAATAAAGCCTCCTTAATGAAAACATAAAGAAGATTTTGATGTGCACATTCCAAGAAAGGAGGATTCTTCAGCAAATAAATAAAAATGTCCCAGAAGCTTTTAGTGATGTTGATGAGATGGTTCAGAGGAAAAACAATAAGTCAGGTGGGATCCGTTCCCTTGTTACTTCTAAACAAGCTAAGCAGATTAGAGGTCTGTCCTTGATATCAGGTATTTTGGTGCCATTTGGCAGCTGTTTTACAGGAGCTACCAATATGCAAGTTACAGAGGCATCATTAACTGAAAAAAAAGAAAAATATAAATCTGTAGGTGAGCGAGCAGTGAGGGGAGGGAGGGCTGACCCATCATTGTCAAAACGTACAACCAAGAGATGCCTTCATGAATGTAAATATAGATGGTTTACAATTACGGATAACTTTCAAGGCCAGGAAAAACGGATTAGACTAAGCCAGATAACATCTAAAACAGTCGTGCATGTTCTGGAATCACATTTCTTCAGACAAGTGAAACCGAGTTTCATTTATATCAGAATAAAGAGAAGAGACGGAAAGGAAAAAGCTCATTATCTGGGGCACACTGCATCGTGTGTGAAACATGGCTGAGGCAATACTGTGGCAGGGGTCTGTGTGTATGTGAAACCTATTGATTTGTGTCTTCTGACAGAAGCAGTGAGAAAAATGCACTTGTGTGAAGGGAATTCTGAATGCAGATATTTACATTTAAAATGAAAAAGTCCTGGTAATGCTACAGATGTGGAGACATTTTATTACAGTAAATATTTGCGTTTAAGGCTCAATAACATTTGCATAGACACTTTATCTGCTTAAATTTCCGTGTTCTGCTGTATATGTTCATACAAATACCATGTAAACTAATAAACCTGTGCCTTCGAAAATGACTTACACTTTTATGTGAAACTGTAGAATCGGCTTTCGCAACTGTCAATGTTTCCTCAATTTATAAATGCTTTTAGACAAGATGTAACAGTTCCTCAAAGCTGTAAGAAGGTCAAACCACAGGCGTGAGGGACATAAGGGAGTTCCCAGGAAGGAGTTATGATGTATTCGATGAATCCCATATTTAATCAGCAATGGCTGAAACACGTTGATTGCCATTCAGAGATTTTTCCTTAGAAAGAAGCTGATTAAGAAAATCAACCAAAGCAGTAAAATGTCATGACATGTATGTTTTCTAATTACTGCAATTCCACCAAGATCTTACAAAAGGAACAATGTACTTCATTCATGTCATATGTTGCCACCCCGATGTCAACAGGAGACACAGCTTGGGAATGTACTATTTCCCATTTGATATACAGACTGAGGCTTTGTTGTAATCAACTGAATAGACTGCATATATTATAAAGATGTTTGTTGAAAATGTAGCAGAAACAGAGTCAGCTTCGGTGGTTTTGGCCAAGTTTTATACTCAAAGAAGTATAGAGGAAGTTTCCTTAAAAAAAATAAAAGAAAGAAATAATAAAAGTTGCCATGGATTCTCCCTTCAACTCAAATCAACTTTATTTATAAAGCACTTTAAAAACAACACAGTTGACCTGGGTTTAGAGAAAAAAAAATTAAAAACATGTAAAACAAAGGTAAACATAAAAGCATTAAAAAAATAAAACAATAAAATAAAGTACAAAAACTAAGATCTCAAACTGATTTAAAAGTATACTGTATGTCCAAAAGTGTTCGCTATCCTGCCTTGACTCTCATATGGCCTTAAGTGGAATCCCATTCCTACTCCATAGGGTTCAATATGATGTGAGCCCACCCTTTTCAGCGATAACAGCTTCAACTCTTCTGGGAAGGCTATCTACAAGGTTCAGGAGTGTGGGTATGGGAATTTGTGACCACTCACTCACATTTGTGAGGTCACACTGATGATGGATGAGAAGGTCTGGCTCTCAGTCTCTAATTCATCCCAAAGGTGTTCTGTCGGGTTGAGGTCAGGACTCTGTGCAGGCCAGTCAAGTTAATACATACCAGACTCTGTCATCCAGGTCTTTATGGACCTGCTTTGTGCTCTGGTGCACAGTCATGTTGGAAGAGGAAGGGACCAGCTTCAAACTGTTCCCACAATGTTGGGAGCATGGAATTTTCCAAAATGTCCTTTCACTGGAACTAAGGGTCCAAGCCCAGCTCCTGAAAAACAACCCCAGACCATAATCCCCCCTCCACCAAACTTTACACTTGGCACAATGCAGTCAGACAAGTACCGTTCCCCTGGAAACCGCCAAACCCAGACTCATCCATCAGATTGCCAGATGGAAAAGCGCAATTCATCACTCCAGAGAACGTGTCTCCACTGCTCTGAGTCCAGTGGCGGCGTGCTTTACACCACTGCATCCAACACTTTGCATTGCAGTTGATGTGTGGCTTGGATGCAGCTGCTCAGACATGGAAACCCATTCATGAAGCTCTCTGCACACTGTTCTTGAGCTAATCTGAAGGCCACATAAAGTTTGGAGGTCTGCAGCTATTGACTCTGCAGAAAGTTGGTGACCTCTTCGCACTATGCGGCATCCACTGACCCCGCTCCGACAGTTTACGTGGCCTACCACTTCATGGCTGAATTGCTGTCGTTCCCAAAGACTTCCATGTTGTTATAATACAGATGACAGTTGGACAGTGAAATTTTTAGGAGCAAGGAAATTTCATAAGCAAGACCATGGAGACATTAAAAGACAAATAAAAGAATTTTAAAATAAATAAATTCCAATGTAAAGTGCATTACAATAATCTAAACATGTTGTGATAAAAGCCTGGATTAAATTCTCAAAGTGACGTCAGGAAAGAAAAGGCGTAACTTTGGCTGGATGATTAGAAGACCTAGAAGGATTCATATGACCACTTAGTTCCTCCAGAGAAGACAGACTGAAAGAAACTCAAGAAGTTTCAAGAAGTCTAATTGGACTACCAATGATAGTTACTAATGTATCCTGTCTTGTACCTTTGACGGTGTCTCTATATCTCTATTCTTTCTTATTTCTTGCTCTACCCGGCTGGCCTTCGGCAGGAGGGTCCCCCCTCATGAGCCAGGTCCTGCTCAAGGTTTCTTCCCTCTTAAAGGGGAGTTTTTCCTTGCCACTGTTTGGCTTAAGGTTTTTCTTCCTCTAGGGGAGTTTTTACCTGCCGCTGTTTATGTAATAATTGCTCGGGGGTCATGTTCTGGGTCTCTGGAAAGCGTCTAGAGACAACTTGTGTTGTAATAGACGCTATATAAATAAAATATAAAATTGAAGTTGAGTTGTCCAAGCAGGTTGTTTGTGGGACATTAAGAACAGAGTTGATGGTTTCAAACAGAACCTGAGGATGGTGACGGTTACATGCAATGATATGCGAAGATTGATTTTGTCTTTAGCGATATTTATTTATATTATACATATTATATTTTATTAGCTCTCGTGGTTTTCTGATAGCAACATCTGAAAAGACATCTATAGTTTATCTATCTTCCATTTACGCTCAGCTCTCCTGCACTCCCGCCTGAGAGCTCGAGTAGCTTCACTTAACCAGGGCTCAGATCTGGGCTTGGAAAGCCTTGTTCTCAGTGGAGCCACAGTATCTAAAACCCCTGCTGTTTATTAGACACCAGTTTGTGGAGAATGTGATTTCTTGGCAGCTTTCTTGGAAGTGGGAGGCAAGCTAGAGCACAATTATTTTAAAAGCACATCAGAGATGCCTGCCAGCAGTGGTGTAAATGGCTCATTGCGTATACTGCTTTAGTGAGAAAACAGTGTAGACTAGCAAAGTTCTGCTTTTCTGACCATACAAGGCAAAATGTGTGACTGTTTTCAGGAACCAGCTGTGATGAAGCCCTAGTGGGCTGTTGTCATTGAGCTTTTGGGCTCATCCTCGTCTCAGCCGTCTCTTAGTACAGCTAATAAAACAACAAGTCTTATTATCTTCACATGAACAGTGATTATCATCTGTTACGTTTTTATTCACACTTCAGAAGTCAAGTCTAGACAGTGCTAAGCACAAAATAGACAAAGTGATGACAGCTAGCCATTGGCAATCCCAGCCAACAAACAAAAGACCACGCACCTCCTTATAGATACATTTGTTGATTTTAATTATTTTGTCTTATGGGGTATGTAAAATTATTTAAGTGCCTTAAACTTGGTGAAACTATAATCAGCTGAAAACAATTGTGAAACTGTACAATCATGGATGTGATACCTTACCATGGAGACCAAAACAGGTTTTGAACTACTATAAATTTGTACATTTTTTAAAACAAGAGGGGTCAATGGAGACTGACTTACCTTTGTGTCCAGCCTCTGGTGGTCAGTTGAGGAACTGCATCTAAACCTGCTCCCTGAATGGTATCAAACTAGCTGTTACGCCCCTTACGATTGCCCAAGGCGCCATAAAAGGGGCAAGACAAATTCCTATTATTCCCCATGCCCAAGTTCTCAGCAAGTCCTTTTCCAAGTTCTACCCTTGTGGATGAACTATTTCAAGGTATGCAATACTTAAAACTTATTGAAACTGATTATTAGGCTATTGTGCATCGATTCAGAATCATCCACGTCCTCATTGTGATGCTTATAATAATGAATGTATTTTCTCGCACTGCTGGTAACATAAATGTAAAATCTAACCAGACAAGGATCAGTTGCTCTATATGATGTAATGCTTCAACTGTGTCTGTCACTGACATGTCAGAAATAATTTGTTACATATTTAGAGTACTGGCGCTAATTACAATCCGTGACAGTGAGGCAGGTTTTGTTTTTATTGGGAATCTGTGTATGTGTGCCTTCATGGCAAAATATGTACCTCACGACCCCGTATTGTACCACAGAAGGGGCTTTTGGATTTTTAAGCAAGTTTATGCCTCTTTCTTTTCATTTGTGAGCAAACTTCGTTTGCAAGGTAACACTGGATCTCTGCAAGATAGAGTTCTTGGATCGTTCATGGACAGGTGTTGAGATCAAATGAAGGTAAGGTCCAACAGTACAGCTCTGTAAATGATGCTTGACATAAGGTGGCACACTTACCATCCTAGTCCCACATTATATATTTATAACTACCTATATGAAGCATCCATGTCTTGTATATAAATATATTGCTGTAGTTAAATGTGATGTAACAACTTGGCACCACAGGTGGTTTGATCTCAACACAAGATTGTTTTCAGTTTGATGTTTTGTGGCTGTTTTTTTTTTTTACTTTTTTATCTTTCTTTTCAATTCATTTTAGTTTATTTGTATACCATTGATTCATGACAAATTTCACCTCAAGGCTTTAAATAGAGACACCAAGTAAAGGTCAATTAAGTCTCTGCTTATAATATAATCATAGTCAATTTAACTAACTGCTCTGGATCTATACGTCAGCACACCAGTCACGGTAATCATCGCCTGTAGTCCAGTACGAAGTACAACCTGAATAATGAGAAGATTTGGACTGATGGTAGGCTATTGCTATTACCTTGTGAAATCAAATGACTGACTGACATTTGATTATGAAAATGTTGTGTTTTATTTTACGTACTTATTTCTACAAAAAGTAAATGTTCTGTGTGTGTAACACACATATGTAACAACATGTAAAGAAAAAGCATTGATGGAAATTTCGAATTCTTTGTGTTGTTAGGAGTTGTTTATTTAGTCACTCACGCTGGGTGGAGCAACCCACTTCAAGTCACAACTCCGATCACAGCTAGCTGGGGCTTTGTCAGACTGGGTTGTTGGATGCACTCACAAGATAAAGTATCTGCACCCCGACCTAACTCAGG
The DNA here is from genome assembly GCA_014839995.1 of Xenentodon cancila. Taxonomy (NCBI): domain Eukaryota; kingdom Metazoa; phylum Chordata; class Actinopteri; order Beloniformes; family Belonidae; genus Xenentodon; species Xenentodon cancila. Next base: position 10,179,450 of record CM026218.1, read on the forward strand.
GACGGATGGCAAAACAAGCTCATTCTCAAAATGTTGGAGTTTTCCTTTAAACAGCCTAGGTAAAGAACCCAACAGATAGCACTCAATCTTCATTTCCAATTGATCTGATCCTAAACCGGCTTGAGACAACCATGGAAAACAAAACACCTCTTTTAAGTGGAAAAACTAGCCGCGGAACTAAAGGCATCCATCTGCCTTTAGCGATGTCTCGGCGTGACAAAGCAGGAGATGACCTCAAACAAACTCGAAACACATTAGTTATGGGATATTTGCTGTAAGAAAAACGGAGAAACACAAAGTTAACAGCAGTGTGTTTAGGTTACAACTCTGTTTCTTTTTTCCATATCTGACAAATGGGAACAGGCTTACTTTAGGGAGAGTCTGAGGGAAGATAAGAGAGGAGGCTATTTGTGAAAGTGTCAACGTTCATAGAACTGAGATTGAATACATCTGTTACCAGTCCAGCTTTATTACATTCTAGAAATTATCATCTGTGCAATTGACCTTCACTTTATTGCAGAAAATTTTGTTTCAGTCAGCTATTTAGGAATGCTTTCAAGAAAACCGTTAGAAAAAGGGAGTAAATTTCAAAAATGGTTGGTGGGTGGAAGAAATATGTCTATCAAAGTCTTGAGAAAACTTGGTTTAAATGTCATTTTTTTTCCACAATAGGTGTGTTTGGAGTGGCATTTATGAAAACCAATCTATTTTGAACAGATTTAGCAGAAATGGTTTTTCACCACTGATTCCTGAGGATGCAAGCAGCGAGCAAAAATATGTCTAGATGAATAATTCTTACAGATTTTCTTTTGCAAGTAATTTGTGTGTCTGGCAATATTGTTGGAGAGTAGAGACATACCACTTTTTTTAATCAGATCAATTATTGTTCACAGGCCACATTTTTTTATTCTTTTATTTTATTTCCCCAATCTTCACCATGTTCTTTAGAAAACCCACTGGATCTCTTGAAACAGATGTTAAAAAGCACATTTCCCTGAGATGCCAATGGGCGAATAAGATAACACTTGTAATGCACTTTTGGGGGCGTTGTGTCCTGTTAGCATTTCAGTAAGAGCTGTCTGATTGAATTACGATTCTCTTCCACCATCTGTTGAGAATGTTTCTAGCTATACTGTGAAAGAGAGACGGAAAGAGGAAGTAAGGGAAAGAGCAAACTTATCAAGTCATTATCAAACACGTGACGTTTCAAAGAGATCTGTGGAAGATGCCATCCATCCAGACCGATAGAAATGGATTTGGCTCAGTTTTTAGAATATTTATATCAATGTTCTTCACTGCACGTGTCTCCTGTCTTCTGCTGCAACCACCCTGTGGACAGATAGATCTGCTGACATGTGGCCTGTGGATCTTAGATGACACATGCATGTCTGTGAAGTCCTCTAAAGGATTTAATACTTCCAAGTAACAAAGTTAGTTCAACCATTTTACAGATTGCTATAAAATACACACATTCATTTACCACAATGGTAAATCTCATACTTTTTTTTTTTTTACATTTTGTCAACTGTTTATTTCATTATTGATCTTTAGCCAAATTTCTTGTATAACATATAAGCTGTGTTGATATACATCTATGTTCTGTCCAGTAACATGTTCTAAAGATTGTGGTAAAACAATACCCTGTAATATTAAAATACATTTTGTTGTTGATGTCACCACGTAATTTACAGTTTAAATTTTTATTTGTTTCATTCTTACTGCAAGCATATCTTAAAACTGAAATAGGTGATGCCTGCAAGAATTTGACAAATTGTCATATATATTTAAGATGCTCAGCCCTTTCCTTGTAACATCCATCAAAGACCACGCCTCCAGAGCCATGCCTCCAAAACACATGTACGCACACCACCAGCTTGTTAACTTACAAAATAGGCACATAAGATGTTAGTCTTTGTTTCTTTGTTTATTTAGTAGCAAAGCATCAAACTGTCTGAACCTGTGAAGACATAAAGGGACAAAACGCCTGTCCAACAGAAATATGACCCCTATGGCATTACTATTTAGTCGCTTTTTTTCCCTCAGTTGTCGTCATTGAGGAAACGCCACACCAATATTTAATATGTTTTACTTCTTGCATCAGAAGGACTTCACTTGTCTCATATTCAGACAAATTGTTTTCATGCTTTCTTGGCCATTTAGCTCACTTACGCCACTGGAAGGTACTAACAACTCTGCCTCTGCCTCTATGGCCTTACCTACAATACTGGCCATGTTCACTGAGCATGCATAAGGAGAGTGCTGATGTCTACCATGTTAGGCTGTACAATTCATCAAATTTTAGTCCTTTGATTGATGATCGTCACTGCCAGTAGCTAGTCATCGTCACTTTTGGTACTTAGCATATAGCACTGTCTTGACTTCTGAGCTGTGAATAAAACCTAAAGAAGTCATAGTCACGTTCACGTTTTAAAGAGATTATGTTTTATTGTGCTTTCACTTGTACTAACAACCCGCTTGGCTGCATATTGTTAGTACAGACTAGAGGTCTGCTGGAACCTCTAGTCAAACAGCAGCATAGCCCTGCAAGTCTGTGACTCTAGGCCTGCAAGTCTGTGACTCTTGGCCTGCAAGTCTGTGACTCTGCAAGTCTGTGACTCTAGGCCTGCAAGTCTTAGACTCTAGGCCTGCACGTCTGTGACTCTAGGGCTGCAAGTCTGTGATTCTTGGCCTGCAAGTCTGTGACTCTAGGCCTGCAAGTCTGTGACTCTAGGGCTGCAAGTCTGTGATTCTTGGCCTGCAAGTCTGTGATTCTTGGCCTGCAAGTCTGTGACTCTAGGCCTGCAAGTCTGTGACTCTAGGCCTGCAAGTCTGTGACTCTTGACCTCCACTACTGTTCAAGCCACACGGCACCAGATCTGACCCCTGGTGTATCCCAACCAACTAGTACTTGTTTCAGCTCTAGTAACACTTGTTTTGGAAGATGTTTCAGTAGTGGAATAATCGTCACAAAATATTAATTAGCATGATAGGTTAGCATAATAATGGCAATAATAATAATAGGTTAATAATAAAAAATTGTGTTAAAATGTTAAAAATTGTAGTAGTATTCAAATTTTGCACGGCAGCTCCAGAGCCCGTTGTTCTCGTTTAAACCGTAAATTGTTTTAAGGGGATTCTGGCAACGTTGAGCTTGTAGGTCCCATTTTTAGACTTTTTTTTCTAAGTTAGAACAATATGAGCAGGATATTTCACTAGTAAGGGAGTAACTGCACTAAACAATCATGATTTCATTGTTGATCAAAATAACCCTTGCCATGGAAACAAGCCTTGTCAGCCAGCCAAGTCTGGCTGACAAGTAAAAAGGGCAATGACTCGTTCCCTGTGGCCCAGGTGAAACAAATGGTGGTGTGTTTCTTAAATGTTTCTTAGAATAACAGACCCAACCTTTGAAGCCTGTAACAGTAGAGGGTCAGAATTCTCCACATATGCTCTAGCTGGGACAGAACAGGACCTTCGGGAAATCAGACCAGTACTTGTACCTTTTTACTCCTCAGTTGTTTCAATGTAATGTGTGTGGAATCTGGTATTATGTGCATTCTTTTGTTGAAAAATTCTCATCTTGAAGACAGAAAATGTTGTTTTTTTTAATCTAATTGTACTTTTCTGCATTAATGCTATCATAAAATTTTTAAAAAAGCCTTTGAGAAAGGTGCTTGTACGACCCATAGAATCACAAAGCCTGGGTTTGGTACTTCTTACTGATAACATTCTGGACTGTCCTTTTCTTTTTATGTCCAAAGTACACAATTTTTTGTTTTTGTTTCAAAAATAATGAAATAAAATGAAATAAAAAACAAACAAAAAACTAAAACCTGGACACCCCCTCCTTGAAATAGAACTATTACTTTTTTTTTCATTTCCTTCTTAGGACTTAATTGCGCCTTTTAATTTTTGTCTTTTTGTAGGCTATGCAGAGCTGAAATACTAAGTAGTAAAACTTGAATACCCTGGGTTCAATTGTCAGAAACAAAATAAAAGTCAAAAGAAATGTAACTACTTTGTATGTGTTTGTATGTATTTTCCATATACCTTTCCCCTGAAGAGAGCTGGGATAGACTTCAGCAGACCCCCATGACCCGAATAGGAAGAATAGAGTATAGATAATGAATGAATGGATGCATTTTCCATAAAGTTCCAGCTTGCTCTTATTTGGGCTCACATCTCCCTCACAAAGATTTACATAACAGTAAAAAGACTGGATTGATTCCTGTGGTTGGTTTGCTGAAAGCATTTATCAGGCATGTTTAACATTTTTCTCCTTTTTTGTCCAAAAGATGGGTTATGCATGTTAGATGATGGCTGCAATGCTAAATGCAGAATCCCATGTACTGTGTTTTAAATCGTTGTTGTGAGATAAACGTCAGCGTATTTTAAAGCAAGTGGACAAGAGACTTTATAAAGACTTTAACACACAAACGCCCAGTATATTCTGAAATTAGTTTCCAAAGCTTCACATAAAAGCATTTCAGCAAAGAGGTCCCGGCTCCGGTCACCCCGGTTCATGTTCCAGATTATGTTAGAAAGAAAATGGAAAGCTTTGTTAATATGTGAAAAATAAAATTAGTCAGGGGTCACTTGAAATAAGAGAGCCAGTTAGGTTTAATACATAATTCATGTGACCTCTTCACATATCCTGGACATTTTTCTTTTTTCTTAAGGCAGTTGATGGGGTGAGGTAGGTTGTTACCATGGCGCCCGGTCACCGAGGAAGTGAAAACTGCCAACAAAGAGGCTTTTTGTCTGTTGAGGTGCAAGATGAGAAACTTGATTATTTTTTATTCTTTTTTAGTCAAAAATAACTCAGTTTTAATCAACCCTGTTATTTACAGATGACATTTATATGGATTGACGCTTGTGCTGTGTGACTACACAGAAACTACAATCTAATCATTTTTATGCTCTTTTAATTCTCAAGAATCACATGACAAAATGAAACAGGAACTTTATTGTTGCCTAAGTGTGGTAGTTCTGCCTGATTTTGGTGCTGGTAGTTTAAGTTTATGAATAAACACAAAACAAAAAAACACCATGGTGGGGAGAGACTGCACAAACAAAATAATTTATTTGGATGTGACATTTCTTCATTGAACATTTGGAGTCCATCATCACAACAATGTTACTCTTCCTTCAGTCTAGTAAGATCTTTAATCACCAGTTGTTGTTTTTTTTTGGTGCAGTAGCAGTTGAGGAACTGGCATCATGTTATTTGAAGAATTTTGCCTTCAATACCAAAACCTTCTTATCACAAATAGATTTAGATACACTGCCCCCTGCTGGCGCATGCTGGTAACCGTATTTGTGTTTCTGTTGGGCCGTTCTGCATTTCTACATTACAGTCAAAGTTGTTTTTTTCCTGTTAATCGAATGGTTTTTACTTTTTCTTCATCTATCATATTTTATTTTATCTGTCTAAATGTTCTAAAGCACTGTGATAAAACTTTAGAATGGGAAGTAATTTTTCATCATTTTAAACCGAATATTGTAGGAATGTTTTTAGGAATTTTATGTCTCAAGATTTTTTTTAATTGTATGCTTTATTTTTACTTATTTATTTATTTAACCTATTTATACCAAGCTATTAGATTTAAGTATATGAATCTTATAAATAATATGATGCTGCTCGTGGTCTCTTCTGGACTTTATTTTAGAGGTCCTTAGCAACATTACTTCAGAGGTTACTAAATAATATATATGTTTAGATGACATGGGTTTCTTTCCATCACTGTCTATGACTTAATTTCTGCTGCAGTCTCTTGAAGCACCTGCATTCCAAATAAATCGAGAAAATCAGCTCTGGCTAGATAGAAAGGGGTTTCTCTCTAACAACTTAGTGGGCATTAAGCAGGCCAGTTAAAGAGGTGATGTAGAGAAGAAATAGAAGATAAGGCCAAATTACCAAAGAGGCATTTCAAGCTGTTTAGGAACAGTTGTTTTCTGTGGCATAGAGAAATGCCACTTAATGTGAATTTTGTCTTTTTAGTACAAAATGTTACAAAAAAATAAAAATCATCATATAATCCTTTAAACATACACCTGTATTTAAATGGTTTGTCTGGGGTTTATGCTTAAAATACATATATGCAAGGGAGATATCATAGAAGTGTCTTGTTAAGTTTTTACGTTTCAACATTTTTAACTTTATAATTATTATTAAATTCGGGGTGAGAAATGTTGTAGAAAGCTAAATAGTGTGATGCTTTAGATGCCGATACACCAGTTGCAATTTTCTTGGCCAATTACTAATTGTCTTAGTCTGAGCTGCTGACTTTAATTTTATTTCTATAATCAACTGTTGTTTTTTTCCTGAACTGGTATTTATAAATTACAGTCCATCATGTCACCTTTTAGGCATCCAATTACAGCTCATTTTATCGTTCCCCTCATCTTTCTCTGGTATCACATAAGCATTTATTGATTTTTCTTTTTCTTTTTTTACCTTATACACAGCATTTGTCCTCGCAGCACTGAAAATCACCTCATTCTGTTGTTTCCTACCATGGGCAGTTACAGTAAGACGCTTTTCTAAAGACAAAGTGTTGTCTTTTATGTCATAAAGTATGAAGAGCAGATGTGTTACCTACAGGGTTTGCTCTGTATTTTTTATGAGTCATATCAGATTGAAAACATCCTGTTGTCACTGATGTGTCTACAGCCGAGGAGGCCATGTTCGTGTCAGAGGAAACTTTCCAGAATTGGCATGGCAGCTCTCTCTTTATTGCCTTTCAAACCACTGAGATCTCTGAAGGAAATTTTCACTGACACCATTTCAGATGAATTTAATGTCCCAGTTTAAAATATGAAGATACTCCGAGTCCAAAAGGGGGACAGACCACCCAAAGAGAGCAAAGGGAAGGACCTGGAGTCTCAAAGACACTGATCACTACCCTTAAGAGGACGGCGTGGGCAGAAAGAGAGTCCCTGTGAAGACAGATTTGGGTTCATTTAACGTCAGTTTCTTCTCGCGCCTCGCCTCACATCTCCCACAGACACACGCATACACAGAAGCAATGACCGTGATCACTTTATATTTCTTTGCTTCTCAGAAACTTTCATTATGTTAGCTCTGTCATGTAGCATTTACATACAGCAAAATAGAAAACTGTTTAATGTTTGAGTACCAGATGGGGATCCCACCTCAGAGGAAATGCACAGAAAAGCTGTTTAACATTCAGATTTACTTTCCAAAGATACTAGCACTAGACACGTTTTTCTTTAGTTTTTTTAAACATTCTGGTTCCTCTTTAAACACAATGAATAAAACAAATTCATGTCTTTCAAAATATCGTCATGTAGGATCAGAACATCTATGGTATGGAGTTGTGTTTGCCCCACCCCCCCCCCCCCCCCCCCCCCCCCCCCCGACTCTGAACAGGCACTGCAGTACCACGTTTACGTATTGTGGCTTTGCCATTGCAAGACTCAGGACCAGCAACTATTACCTCTGTGTTGACTGTTTGTGATTAAAGGAACATTTCAAAGTAAAAAAACAACAACTCTGGGTCTGTTTTTGGATGGAATTAGGTGTAAGGGACCAAAATGGTGTGAACTGAAGCAGCCTTGAGTGAGAAATGAATATGTGTTTACAGCAAAATGTTTGCATTCGGGGCCCTGCGTCCATAGAACTGGACGTTTATGACACGATAGGCCATGAATTCTCTTCATTTTGCATCCACTGACGGTAGTTTTTGTGATGTTTGGTTGTCAACGTGTACAGACTCATGGCAAGACAGCAGTGACTGGACGTAGATTTGCCCGTACAAACCGTCCTTTTTGTACACTTTTTGCTCCTATACAAAGTAAAACACGACCTTGGTTTTGTCTGTCGGGATGCAATCCACACTATCACTTAAGCAGAACCACATTTCTGAGTCTTCCAGTTTATTAGGAAGTAGAAAGTGTTAACATTAATAAACAATTTCCTGCATAGGCATATTCTGTTCTCACTCAAAACTGTTTTCATCATCTTATAGTAACTAAAAGTGTTTTAACTCCAGAATGTTCCTTTAAAATGGTCGTCTCCTCTTGATTCAGCGATCACGTGAATTTAGGAGGAAATTTCTTTGCAGTTATTCCTCACTTTCATAACTTAAGGTACATATGGCACAAATTTGCAAAAAATCTTGCATGTGTAATGCAAATCAAGTAAACATTTTCCTCAGTGTTAGAAGTTCTTGTCAAAAAGCTTAGTCATGTGCTTTCAAATGTGCTGTCACCTTAGCAAAATACTTTTTTTTTTTGTTTTTTTTGCTGTCCACAGACAGAAGGCAGACTGTAGTAACGTCACATCCAAGTTAAATGTAGTTGCATACCACTCTGAGGTACAAAATCTGTTTAATTTTCTTTCACAATGTCGCTGCGATGCACCTAACTGAGATGTGTGACTGCATCGCTTTTTAAAAGTCAACCAAGGACTCAACTCGGCCTTTTGTTGCATATCTGAAAGCGTGATGGCTGAAGTCATTCTTTTTCTGACATTTCAATTATCGGGTGTCACATTCATGATGGGCTTGTATCTTGAACAGCGTGGGGAAAAAACATTTCAGTATCTCCTCTAATTTCATAAGTTACGAGTAAATGAAAAGATGCATTGGATGGTTGTTTACAGTTAACATCAACAATAAAAAGAAATATTAACATTAATGTCATTTTCTGCAAACACAGGAAAAGACTTATTGTCAATACATAAATACATTTACAATAACTACAACTTTTAAAAATATGTTGTCAATGCAAAGTGATACTTAAACATAAACATTTAAAGTACATTATTATACAACAAAACGAAAATCAGAGACACACCTTGAAGCTACACCTCATGGACCAAGTAATTATCATACATGTTGTGAAATTTACATTATTAATCCATGTTTTTTTGTTGTTTTTGTTTTTTTAATATCCTCTGACATACCGTGTATCACAGCAAGAAAAGAGCTCGAGTTAATGGCGGGACGAGTGCATAGCAAAATACAAGATCATTTGACCAAGTTAAGGAAACGCAGAAAACTGACAAACTGGCTTTAGAAAAACAACATTAAAAACCACGTTTAAGGCAAATCTCGTCATTTAAAATTGGCATAGTCTGAGAAAATGTCGACGAAGTCTTGTACCACCCTGTAGCAGAAGTCGTATTGTTCCTGTTGGCAAAGAACAAAAACAGATTACATTACAAAACAGCAAAATAAGCAGCTGTAAAACTCATACTGGAAGTTTTGTCTTCGCTATAACCGTACCACAGTTTGGACCATGTGAGGCCTCTGCATGCGTAAACTCTTCACAGTCTGGAACACGTCCAGCAGGCCTTCTGCTTTGACTCGCTCCAAGATATTGCTCAGTGCAATGAACGTACCGGTTCGCCCTGCACCAGCACTGCAGCACACACACACACACACACACACACACACACACACACACACACACACACACACACACACACACACACACACACACACACACACACACACACACACACACACACACACACACACACACACACACACACACACACACACACACACACACAAATAAACTCCTAGTTCTTGCACATGTTTAAAGTTATTTAATCTCCTACAGGGCAATTCTTCTACCTACCTGCAGTGTACGACGATGGGATGGTTCCCAGACTGCTGCTGTTGTCTCTGCACTGAGGCGATGATGTCGATCATGCCTTTCCCCTCAGCTGGGATGCCAATCTCTGGCCAGCCGTGGAAGTGAAAGTGCCTGATCACCCTTGTCTGCTTCTCCTTTGAGGGGAAATGCATGCGTAAATGGGGACCATAATACCTCTAAAAAACAATTCATTAGCAGTACATGAAAGTGTAATGGCAGGTGCGATTTCAGGGTTTGGCCATGTGATGCAGATGAGTGATGGACTGATGGGAGATACTCCGGGAGGCAGGAGCGCACTAGCAAGCCTCTGAAAGGTAATGTGGGTCGAATGTAATGAAATATATGAGATAGGAGCCTCCCATGTGATAACTATAAACCCATCCTGCCCGCCGCATTTCCCCTTGCAGCCAATGATGCACTCACTTAAGAGTTTTATTTTGAGTCTAAGATAATCATATTTAACCCTGTATAGCTTTACACACACATAAAAACAAATTTAAAACATATAGCATGCTTCTTAAAAGGGAATATACATCCTTTTATTGTGATTTAAGTTCATTATTACACTAGTAATGCTCATCCAAAAGTAATACTCAAGTAATAGTCATCCAAAACCTTTCCTTGACTTGACTTCATAGAGATTCTTATTCTTTCTTATTCTTATACCTGCAGTGGTCATTTGAAATTTGAAATTTAATGTTTGAACTGTAAAGTAAAGTATCTCCGAAATGGCCAACTACAGAGAAAATGTAATCGATTTTACAGAAATATGTTGATAATAATGAGGACAAGTCAGAATATCTGTGTTATGGAAAGTCTTGAAACCTTAAATGACATAATGTTACTTATTATTCCTTTATTATTAAAAAAAAAAAAAAAAAAAAGACATAACATAACTTCACATCCTTTGGTAGTAACAAATATGCTAAAAACACTTACACTAAGAGTGGAGGCAGATTATTTATGGCACCATGAAAGGTGCGTTAAAGGCCTCATCACAGTCGCCTGCGTGATAGTGCAGGATTCGCGTGCTTACCGGAACAAAGGTGAGTACCAAGTCTCGAAGACTGAAGGTTTCACACAGGGTGTCTCCCCTCAGCTCAACAGTGTAATCTCCGTAGGTGACCGAGTCCTCTGTGGGCCAGTATTGGCAGCATTTGTCCTGCAAAAACAGAAGAATTTTGACAGTTTAAAGAGGTTTTGGTACAAATTATGAAATAGTGCATAGCTTTGTGACAAAGGCAGGTAATCAGATGTTGCATGTTGCTCTGTTGCTCCGTTATAGTGGGTGCTGAGTTCATCCACAGCTTGCTCGGACCGGTTATTGCGGCTCACCTGCTCCCTCTCCTGGAGCTCAGTGAGCATGACAATGGAGTGGCATTTCCATTCCCACACCATTCTCCAGAAGTCCTCCACGGTGTGAGGCAGAGGGCCCTGGGTGGCTATGAAGTAATCCTTCTGCCTGTATCCCTAAATAAATAAAAAAAAAAGATTCAGGTCTCTCATTTTTAAATATAATCAGGTGTTATACTACTAACTATTACAGAAGGAAGGCATTGTTGTACTTACATCAATAAAAGATGCATTGATGTAATCTGTGAACTCTTGGCCTCTTCTCATGGAAAGGATAACTCTATTAAAGTCATCTGAAGGGGGAACAGAGCATAAAAAACATATGAGAGCAGCACTTACACATGCACAAATTAACAAATACACAAGCTGAGTTTCTGGAAATGCAACTTAAAAAATCAATAATCAAACATTGCTGCAAGTTTATGGTTTTTTCCCTGATTCTTACATGGAATAATTTGCAGAACTCTGTTCTTCTTCATGTTGGCAGGAAGGTTCCCCGTTCTCATGTTCTCCTTCATTATTCGCATGTTGGTCAGTTTCTAACAGAAGATCAAGCAGTCCAAATGTTACATGCAAGTGGTAAATGTCCCTTTGATTACAAAGTGAATTGGGATTAAAACAGATCTCCACTAAAAGCAGCCAAACAATCAGATCCTGTACAATTAATTTACAACATTGCACATTGTAAATATCGCTGTTCTGTGACCCAACTTATTTCCTGTATTGGTTTCAGTTTTTCTTTTGTGAAGACAAACGTTACTTTGGGTGGTTTCTACTCATAGTACCGACAGAAGACCACAATAAATAGGTGATCCTTCATAAACATGATTACATATTCCTTTCTATGAAACTGTAAGTGACAGTTCAACATTGACAAACGTCTGTGGTTTTCCTCAAAGTGTGTTAATGGGTGAAACATTTTGTTGAATAACAATCCAGTTGAGACCTGGACGTTTTGATTTCAGTGAGTTCCTGGACATTTTATTCAGCACATCCTTTGTCAGGTGCTGTGGATCAAACTAACACCCGTATAGATAGAAGGACCCGACGATTCCCAGAGCATCACTCCGCCTCCTCTGTCTCCACAGCAGTCACTCTGTTTTATCAATGAGTCTTGAGCAGAAGGGACTTTGCTGCATCTTCACTGTCCCACGCATTCTTAACATAGCCACTTTTCCTGTAAATAATGTCTCACCTCTTGATAGATAGATGCCTTAATGAGAATCTGTGGTTTGCACATTATTTTTCATTGGTTTCAATAGTGTACACAGTGTGCAGGCACATCGATGCTTCCTCTTACCCACAACTGACTTTATATCTTTATTGTAAAGCAAAGCAAATCCTCTAATATCCTTGCCAAGCAAGGACAGGCAATTATGGAACAGTGATAAGAAAGTAATTAAGGAGGTACTAGTTTCAAAAGTTTATCTTCTGTAACTCATTTTGCTTAAATGTGATTTTCAAGGGGTCAGGATGTGAAAGGTAAGACCTTACTTTGAATTCTTCCTCCAGGCCCACACGGTCGCCGTCTGCGAAGGTGTTGTGCAGTTTGTGCAGATGTCCTTCCAGAGACGACACGTCCAGCTCTGTGTCTCCATAGAGGTAGTATTCTAGCAGGGCCTGGTAGATGAATGAGTACTGCATCTGGAGTGAGAACAAACACGTTTAATACACCACACACGCACATTTGCATATGATTTAAGGACGTGATGAATATCTTCCTACGAGCGTGCCATGTGTTAATCTTATCTCATGTGAAGAACATCATCAGTGTCAAGCTCACATCTGTCTGGATGAGCTGTGAGCGCTGTTCTCGTATCTTGGAGACAAACCCGAACACATCAACTTTCTGCTCTGCGTGCATTATGTCGATCATGGCGTCTATTACAATGAAGGTTCCTGTCCTGCCGACACCAGCGCTGGAGACGCAAAAACAAAACGCACACTGAGTCAACCACAGTCCTCATCTGATGCTTGCATTTTAATGGACAACAGGAGGCAAACAAAGGCGCATCTGTCCCTGCGAACACACGCGTTGCTCACTCAAGATGTTTGTCAACCCACAGATGCACATAAACAATATTTACACCAGACATGTTTCTCTCCATAGAAACCAACTGCATAATTAAAGCATAGCAACAACAAAGGTACAGCTGAGGTAGGATTCAAGTACATTCAGCTCCATCAGCTGAGCTCTTGGGTACCTGCAGTGGACCACAATAGGCCCAGAGAAGGGTGGATTCACGGCCTTGACCTTTTTGAGGAACTTGAGCATGCCGATGGGAGAGAAGGGAACGCCGAAATCAGGCCAGCTGGTGAAGTGAAGCTGAGTGACCAGACGGGGAGTCTTAGCAGCATCACTGGCTTGCTACACAGATGCACAAACAGATGTGGCTTTTAAAACAACAGGTAGCTTTTAACAAATTCTGATCAATTCTGAAAACATGTCCTGCAGCAGTGACATTTACTGTGAATTAGTCAAAGCAATTTAAAGAAACTGTGCTGTTTTTAATCGAGATTAAAGTGAAAAAAGGAGTTATATAATTTACAATTTGTATTAAAGAAATAGACTGCAAATGTTTCATACGCACATATTGAACACAAAACTTGCGTATGGTGTAGTCCACCAGGACAGTGAAGTCTTCGACCGCAACCCGCACATTCCCGTATGTCCAGCAGCCCTGGTCCGGCCAGTACTGGTAACACTTGTCCTGCAGAGAGAAGACAGTCATGACTCCCAAAAAGAAACAAACTTTTATACAAACAAACTAGGTCACATGTGATTTCAGCAAAGCTGAGCCGTACTAAAGCTCCACAGGTTTCAATTTCACAGCCAGATCGGTGCAAGTGAGAGCTGTGAAACCAGTCAAGTCACCATCTGACTTTCCTGCACTTTATTGCACGCTAAATAACCATTGATTTCAACCTGTCTAAACACTGATTTCAGCGCTCGCTATTCCTCTTTTCTTCTACATATTTCTCTTCAGTCAAGCATGGACGTGTACTGGCATGAACGCAGGGGTAAGAAGAGACACTGTAGGTGTAACATGAGCAGTTTAAATACCATTCCGCTTAATCATACGACCTCCATAATGAAGTCAGAGTAAAAGATTAGTAGAAGAAATAGCTCTTCCTGTGCAGGATATGATAAAAACACTGCATATCTTGTGGCGGAAAGGACAAAAATAACATACCTCTTTTCTTTCTTTCAAATTTGTCAGCATGACAACAGTTGCTACTTTCTGCTCCCATATCATTCTCCAGAAATCTGCCACCGTGTCTTCTTTTGGACCTAAGCGACAAAGAAGGTGCATTAAATCATTCATTTACAATCAATATGAAAACTCATTTTTCGCAGCGTAACTCCTCTTACCTTGTGCAGCTATGAATTTATTCTTTTCTGTGTAACCCTAATAGAGAAAGGACAAGACAAGAGTCATGTTCAATTATGTTTATAAGAACAGCTGCTTCAGTTTACCATTTTTAATCAGGCTGATTTCCTAAACTGAGGAGCAAACAGTATTCGCTATTATCAGACTGAAGGGAGAGGGGAGGGGACTCACATCGACATAAGATGCATTCACATAGTCTGAGCAGGGATTTCGCTCCAGCTGAGACAGCACCACTCTGGAATGATCATCTGTTCATGAAAATAAAATTGGAAAATTTAGAGAGATAAAAAATGCATGTTATATATATTTCACTTATTCCTATGTCTACATGATTAAAAATGAAAGAACATTATGAAAAAAAAACAAAAAAAAAACAAAGATTGCATTAGTGAAATGGGAAACTGCATTTGTTAGAGGGAAGAATAATGGTGTGTTATTGCAGATAACTATGCAAATTGTTGCAAAAGAATGAGTTGTGTTTGATGGTGAGCGTGTCAAAGAAAGCGGAGTGCAAACAGAGACACAGGAAATGACGCGCTAGATTTGACTCAAAAGAAAACTGAGCCTCTTCACAAAGAGAAAGTACACTCACAAGGAAGGATGTTGGGGTATCTGTTCTTCTCCTTGTTTTCATCCTTATTGGCCTCCTCGTACGTCCCTTGGGCATTACCCCCCGGCAAAGACTGTGAAACATAAGTGCAGATTTTACTGAGCCTCGCACGCTGAAAAAAAAAAAACGGTTCATTAGCAGTTCACGGCCGCTGCATTGTGCTCTTCCGCATGCTCGTACTTCCTCTGCACCAGCACAGTCGTCCATTAAAAGCATAAAAGCACAGAACTTCAACTTCCTCATCAGCGCTGACAAACTGTCCAAATAAAGTTATACTTCTGTTTTAAAATGAATCACAAATCCAGAACTTGACGCAGATAGTAAATAAAAGATATGAATAACCAGCTGGGTGCTTTTTCATTCATGTGGGTGAGTATGACAACAGTTATGCGTCACGGACAACGTGACAAATGTTACTAAGTTTCCGAAATTAAAAATAGTTACGGGATTCATGATGGGGGAGTTCATGGAACATGCAGCGCGTAACAGGTGACGAGAAAAGTCCACTTTTAGATATTAGGTGGTTTTTTTGCTGCAGGTAAGGGAACATATCACTTTTAGTTGTAAGGTACGTTCAGCCCTCGTGTGGATCACAAACGGATATTTTATGACGTATGTATGTAAGTATGTATATTTTATTTACTCTAACCTCCAGGAAGAAAAGAGAGGGGATGCTTACGTTGTATTCCTCCCTGAAGAGCTTGCCATCATCGGCTGAGCGGAGCCTGTACTCCTCCTCGAGGTGGTCCACTAGGATGGGGAAGTAGGTCTTAGAGGCTGAGGAAGATCTGGGCAGAAGGACGACCGTCTGTTGGTCTGCGGGGAGAGAATTCAACGGCTATATCACCTCTGCTGGACTAGTTTGATGGTTTGCTTAAGTAATTTGATGAGTTATTATTAACGTTCATGGAAAAACTCAGAAGGTTTACATCAGCTCTATCTGACAAGTGTACTAATGAACTGATTTTTATTCATTTATTTTAGTTAATTTCAACTAAAAGAAATTCTAAACTACGGGATTTGGTTGAATTACAACAATTACCAACCTTACCTCAAACATACTCAACATCCAGCCGCACGCTTCTCTCTTGACAACACTGTCATGCCTCAACATTTTTTAAGTAGTCATTACATTGAATAAGATATTAAATGACCTTTTTTTTAAATTATTTTTTAATGAATTGTTGTATCCATTTAAACTATTTATCTTTTACTTTTGGAAAACTATTTCACCTGTTTCATTTCAAATATGTGCTTTGAGTTTTTCCTTTCAAGTTATCCTGTTCAGTGAATCTTTTGCTCCTTTTTTTAGACAATCATTTCGATTCTTTCATTATTAGCAGTCCATTTCAATCAATAAGTATTGATTATATCCAGAATTACTGCCAACAAAACTTGCAGTGCCTCGGCTGACCACTGGGGCCAAAGGTCTCTCATCTCCTTTGACTCCCAGGTTAAAATGTCCAACTTTACAGCAGGAATAGAAATACAGTTGCAGTTATGTAAAGGAAAAAATCTTTAACTCGCACAGTAAACTTCTGATTGGCGGCTAGCTATCGTCACTTCCCCATCAGTCGTCGGTCCTGCTGCAAGGGTTAAGCTGAGCAGCTTCCAGCATCGGGATGTTTGATCTTAATCTACATATGGCACAAGTTTCCATGGTTTCAAGACGCCTCCTGACAGTCCTCGTCAATAAACCAATCCACGACGCTGCCGTGCGTGTTGTCAAAATGTGATTTTTAACAGTGGAAAAGGGTTTTCCTCAAAAACTTTCCTAAAACAAGCGCTTTTTCTTCAGTTACCTGGAAGTAGTTTGTGTTTGCAACATCCAACCAGGTGCTAACTGCTGTTCGCCGTGACGTTTTTACACCAGCCGTGGCAGCTAAAGGCAGCACCACGATTCATTCATCCCAGCATGTTAAACGGGTGGAAGACGTATGCGGCAATCACTGAGAGCCGCAAAGACTGAAGCACCCTCAAACCTCTAGCAGCACCATTTTCTCACAGTTTCCCATGTGGTAAGAAGAGCTGGTGGGAAAACATTGCTGATGTAGTGGTGATTTACTCCACTGAAAACACAGCAGTCACGAAAAACCTGGACTCATCCACACGCTGAATCCATTATTAGTTTTTTTTAAGCCACCGATCCACACACTCTTTTCTCATCCCTTTGATAACATTTGCTTTAAACTAAAACCTGAAGTTTGTCCACTTTTTATAGCCACTTTCCAGCTGAGATTTTCCTCTCCTTCCAGCAGCATCAGCCATTTGTTCATTATACGTCTCTGCTTGAGTTTTGTTTCAGTCTGATGGGACTGTGAGGCGCGTTTGCCCACACAATGAACACCAAACATCTACAGGAGTTGGAGAACCAAAGGAACCGAGCAAAGGAGACGCTGACACTGCCCTTACTAGACAACCTGTTATCACTGGCAGGTTGAAAAAAGCACAAAAGCAAGAGTGTTAGTAGCACGCCAGCACTCACGCCAGCACCCCGTACACCTGACCTGGTGGTTCAATGGTGTACAACGACTCAGTACTGTGTCCAGGTTCTAAAACACAGTACACATACCACATCACATCACATAAAACACATAGGACATTCCATGTTAACTCATTCATACACAACATTTCAACCATGCAACACGCTTGTAAATCCTTCGGAATGATGTAACGTGTTGTTTTCTGTATTGTCATGAAGCCTCAGCTTGACAACTGCTCTGATCTTTTGTCAAGTAATGCTTTCTACCAGCTTTACTTTAAGCGTCGATGAAGATAGCTGATAGGCCTTTTTTTTTTTTGTTAACCAGAGGAAGTCTCACCCAACCACAATGCAGTGAGACTACCTGCATACAGTTACGCATGTAAAACGTTACACTTATCTGCTTCATTGACTTTGCTTAACCCGTTCATTTACTCATTTTACTTATAGACCTTTTGTTTTTTTCTGCCAGCTTGTCACATGATCTACAGCCCCTCTAATTGCCTTTAAAATCTACTGAATAATTTACCTTGTTCTTCCAGGATGCCATTTGGTATTTTCTTGTCAACTGTTGTGACAGCTGCTTCCCTCTGTTTCTTTAACCTGCAAGGAAAAACAACCAACAAAAAAACACAGTAAATTGAAAGGCAGCGAGAGAGAGATATATTTGATAAGTTTTTCCAGTGAATGCTAAGCAATTCTTCACAACCAGAAACAAAAATGAAACTATCCTACCATCTGAAGCTTGCAAAGCTATTTTTTCTCATTAGCTGATGTCTTGGAAAGGCAGAGCTGAAGTCAGAATTCAGGACAGGACTGGTTTTCTCCTCTCTTTAGTTACTCGTGTAGCTCCACTATCACAGCCAGCCCTGTTCTCACTAAACATCCGAGGGAGTCCGCCTGCAACACTTCCTTGCCGGGCTCCGCCTCAGTGACTAAAAGGAGGAAGTGTTTGTCACCCTGAGCTCTGCCCCCGAGTCTGGCTCACCGCCAGTAAGTGGAGGGCAGGAGGAGGGAAAGGTGAGGTAAGTGAGTCCGCCCAGGGAGGGAGTTTTTTCTTTTCTTTTCTTTTCTTTTTTTCTTTTTACCTGAGGAAGTACCAGGCCAACAGCGCGGCGATGAGCAGCAGCAAGAACAGAACCAGCGCAGTTGGAAGGATGTGGTGACTGGGGTATGTAACATCTTCTGAGGAATAAGGAGAGGCAGAGGCTGGGGTCAAGGAGCACCGCCAACAAAGAAGCAGGAAAAAGGGGCAAGGCCGACAATATACATCTACGTGTGAAAAAAAATACCTGGCTGTCGTCACGCGTACAGCGCAAGACCTCGTCACATAAACACTTGGCTCGACAAAATGCCTCCTGTGCTCTTTTTTGACCATAGAGCCAATTTAATAACTGGCCTCAGCAGTATTTTGTCATAATAGATAAGCATCAGTCTTTTTCGCGTGTTGGTATAGCTAACGGAAAATTAGAGGCTCTGTGAATGGCGACGAAGTCAAGAGTCACAGTTACAGTCAGCTAAAGTCTGTTTATAAAGTCGTGTAATAATCTGGAAATTACAGTCCAGGGTCAAAGAGCTTCACAGTAATCTGGTAATAACAAAGCTGTAGTAGAGGCTATTATCAAGCAGATGCATCCACAGCAGATGGCGCATAATAATCATATCTTTGGAAAAAAGTGATGACTGTGGGAATGGGATTTTGTTGTCATCGCACATTCTTCTGCGCCACTCAGTCTCACATGTTGCAGTGGAAAAGCCTGCGTTGTTGTTCTTACCTTTTGTATGGTTGCCATTGCCAGTGGAATTAGACGTCGTCGTGGTTGCCACCAAAAACAGAAGGGGGACCATTGTGACTGCAGGAAAACAAAATCAAGTCGGATATTAAATTTAGTGCCGGACATGTCTGCAATCAGGACTCATGAGAACGTGGCTGCGGGATAATATCACTATTCAGGGAGCACAAAGCTTTTGACAGATCAGAGGCATATTCCTTTATTTACGACTGTGGTTTTCAGGAATGTGCTCATCAGTGCAAAGGTCATGAGGACACAATGGAACAACACACTCATATTTTTGTCATTTATCGGCGCTGTTGTAAAACCCATGTGTAGTTTTCATTTTGTCCACAAGGTGGCACAATGCCCTAATCTATTGACAAAAGGCTGCCACAATAAGGGCTCCACATCAAACCCACTGGGAAAAAAAATCAAAAAAAGTTGTATCCAGATCAACAACAACAACAACAGCAACAAAATGACCTTTTAAATTTTGAATTAGATTTTTATTTTAAAATGTAATGGGCTCTAGTTCCAACTGTGTCTGCAAGAACGATTTGGATAATCTTTTTAACTAAACACACACACACACACACACACACACACACACACACACACACACACACACACACACACCCCACACACACGTATTATCAGAGGAAAGAGAACTTCCACCTCAACTAAATTCCACTGATGCAGTTGATACCAGCTATTTTCTTTCGGCTATTTCCGTAACAATGGCTTGCAGGAAAACAAGGGATTTCCAGAATATTATACGTGTAGTGCACGTTATAAACCACAGCACATGCAGTCATGCACCATACATGTGATCAAAACTTCTCTGAGTCCTATTGTCTGAAATATGAGTGCATAAAGCATGCTAAACACTCTTCCCTTTGATAACATCACCCCCCCCCCCCCCAAAAAAAAAAAAAAAAGGTTCCCTCCCGCAAGCGCAAAACAGTCCATGACACAGAGACATGCGCACACAAGGCAACACCCACAGCACCACAAGCCATGTCAAGGCCTCCTCCACACAGGGACATCCAGAATCCCACCACACATTGTTTTTATTTTTAGAAAATGAGACAAACTAATAATAATAAAAAATACAGATGTGGGAAGTCAAAAGGAGTATGTGTTTGGGTCTTGTGTTTGAGTATTCAGACTGAGTTTCACCTCGCTCCGATTTTAAGTACCTCATTTTAAAGCTGCTGGGAAGGTTTATAAACCAATAACCCTCACCTTGCCTAAAGATTTAAGGTCTTTTCTTCATAATTTCTCACTTCGACCCAGTAAAAGTCAGAAGCTAAACAAAGTGCACCAAAACAGAGCTGCTATCTGACAGACAGTTTTGCCTTCCTGTGGCTGCAGGTGTGTGAACATTCGTGTTGCACTTCGCAGCTGCAGTGAAAAAGAAAGCCCACGCCAAGCGCATAGTCAATGAAGATACTGTTGAGGCTTCCACGCTGTGCCGCAGTGTCCTGTCCTGTGTCCAGCCAGGACACCGGAGGAATGTGGAGGCAGCAGAGCGGAGACACTGACTGCAGCACCGAGAGAGGGAGCAGAAGGTCCAGGTCAATAATATTTCCTGGAGCGATTAATAAACGCTGACATGTCAAGCCCAAGCCCTGTGGGAGAGACTGATGAGGGAATTGTAATGAGAGGAGAAAACAGGAGGAGCACCCCTCCTTCCCCAGCTCTGCTTCTACTTTATTCCCCGTCTTTAAAGTGTCCTCTACAAATGCGACAAGGCTAAGATGAGAGAGTGCTTTGCAAATTCTTAGAAAAGGACTGTTTGCGTGGAGAGTTTCACACGAACTGCACAGAATTTTAAGTGTTTTCTCCTCATCTGTTTTGTGCATTAACAGAGACATCCTGCAAAGATTTAGCTGGCCCTGCAGTCAAGCCTTGCTGCTGCACCGCTCAGAGCTCGTGCACTTCCTTCCTCTCCTTTGCCTCTGGAGCTTTCACCCTGTCCTGCTTTAGCCTCCACCTTCCCCGTGCGGCTCCACCACACCTGTAGGATCCCTACGCCCGCTTTCTAGTTTGTCACTCTTGCCCTCCGAGAATATCATCAACTTCCTTGTCTCTGTCACTCAAATAACACTAACTCCGTACTCATGCTTTGGCTCACTTCTCCCGGTCAGCCTTCCAAAATGACACGCATCAACCTCGACTATTAGTATTAGCCATGTTACGCTCGGGTCAAACTGGTCCAACAGCTTTCACTGTCTTACGTGCGCTCTCATCTGTGTATTGTCCTCCCTCCATTTACCACTCAACAGCTAGTCTCCAAGCATTAGACGAGACGTAATGAAAATGGGTCATGGGAGATGTCAGCTCGGGGGAAGTTCCAGGGTGTCCTTATTTTCCACTACAAGACATTTGCAAGTAGCTTTGGGGAAGGGTATTGTCTTGGCCAGCCACACAGGCATTCATTTCAGCGGCATGTGTGATACAAGTCACCCAACCATGGAGTTCACTCAGTGGCAAACATCCAAGGTTGGTTTTTGCATCACTCTTTTCGTAAACTGAATTTGACAAAATGCTCCATGATATTCTTAACCTAAACCCCTGCAGACGTTGCATCTTATATGCACTACATTTATAAATAGTATGATCAAAGATTTTGCAGTGTTTCTTCGTAGCACAATTTTTACTTAAAATTTTCACTTAAAAATATTTTCCATATTTGTGTTTTTTCCAATTCAGTTCCATATTTTATATTTGTTTCTTCTTCTTTCTTTTTTTAAAGTTCACTTTCTTCCAGCCCCCCTACTTTCAGATATTTTCTTTTTTTTTCTTTTTTTTTTTACACTTTCATTGTTCTTCTCCCCAGGTTTGAACTTTGGCCACTGTTCTGGGATGAGTGGGCGAGGCGTCAGTTCAGCGGGGTATGGGAACACGAGTGACGGCGTAACAGAGGGGGCCGAAGACACCTTCCCAGTGCTACTTTCAGGAAACGTGGGAAGCACGTTGTACGATATTGAAAATACTACGCGTTGCTGAATAAGTTCAGTTATTTAAGATGGTTCTGTCAACACTCAGGACAAAGCGCTGTGAAAGAGGGATACAACATTTAAGGAAACCGCTGTGCTGTTTTTGAGTCAGTGAAGCAAAGACTCATGGGACTATGGATGTTTACGTTCCGGTCACTGATTTTGCCCCGTTAGAGTTATATAGTGGAGTTTCCTGTAACGTTATGGCCAAAGATATCTTTTTTTAACTGTGTTACCAGCACACCATGACAAAGGTTCGCTAAGTAATCGGCCTCATCTTGCTGGTGTTCATTTCAACTTATATTTACCGTGTTTAAAATGTATTGATATATTCAAATCAATGTTTGCTTTATTTATAATTGCAAGGTTAAAAAAAATAAAAGGAAAATTATTCAAGTGATTTTAAGCAAAGTTCACCATCCACAAAAAAAAAAAAAAACAACAAAAAAACAAAAGCCTGAACCTGGGATTAGTGAATTTGAGTAACACTATGAAACTCTAAAGTTTAAAAGCGTAAAAGTCTAATTTTTAAATATTGTGACCATTTCCAACCATCTTTGTTTTATTATATCAGAGATGTTTAAGAGTGAATCCGGTGAACGTGATTTCAACCGCATCACCAGGACCTGAGCTCCCTGGGCACATGCCAACACCTCGGCAGCTCTGATCTGTTCACAGATCAGCACCGGCACCTGGCGCGCTGCGTGTGAGTCACGGCTCTGTCCGCCCTGATTACAGCCTGCCTCCTCTGAATACATGCACATCTCACAACTAGAAAACAATGATGTGGACAAGCACAGACATCACCATATCGCATTTCACAGGAAAGCAGTTCACAATACCCGCGGTCCACTACAGGGCTTGTCTTCGCTTCTTTTTCTTCCTGTGAAAAAGGTCATGTGGGAACTCACGGCGACTCAAGTGTAAAGATCGAAAGACAGAAAAATGTTTTTCCCTGACAGTGTTTTGTTTACGTCAATGAACCGTTTCTCTCTGCGGGTTTTATGTTTTTCCTTGTGGTTCGCCTTCCTGCTTTCAATTCTTCAGTCTAGGTTTAAAATAAACACAGAAGTGGCATTATGATACCCCTGCAGTTGTCTACCATTGTCTCACTAATACGCCTAGGAGTCTAACCATCAGAAAGAACAAGCTTGTTACAATTAGAACATAAGACAAGGAAATTGGCTGTCTTTGACAGGAAACACAGTGTTCCCGGCACTGTCAGTTCCTCTGAGCGCAGTTTCTCTGTGCACAGAGTCTCTCTGTCCCTTCAAATACATCAGCTGGGGGACCTTGGAAATGTGCTGTGGGTGTATGGGTGATACGGCAGGCAGGATTTACATTGTGTTACCGAAGCAAAAGGACTCTTCACCCTTTAAGTCAAAAGGATTCTGAGATTGAACCCTGCAAAGTGGCTTATTAAAGGAGGGTAAATAGTTCACCTGTGTTTGCACTCTCTTTGTTTCTGAATGAAAAAGATAAATTATTGCTTATTTATTAAGTAATACACCAAGTTCACTAAAAGTTCCTTTCCAGACATATTTTAAAAGCATGGAAATATACTTCATTATTAATATTTTGTGTAATATATTGTGCCACAAAAACAAAGAAAATAGAAGCAGTAATTAGAAAAAATTCTGCAAAGTGTTTTAATTCACAGGATGTGTTTCTACATGACTCTTGACCAAATCTAAAGGCACTCCATGTAGCTAGCCCCCTTTTGGCCACATGGGGGCATACAGCTCAGCTGTGTTGTCCTAATGAGTTGTAATGGCCAGCTGGAGCATCATGAAGCACTGAAGCCCTCCATCAAATTGGTTCAGTCAAGGGACAGGACTCTACTGGACAAAGAGAATCAAGCAGATTGAGGTCTTATAATGACAATAGAGTGTGTTACTTTTTGAACTGAAATGAATAAATCTATTTCTCATGATGCGGTAAATAAACTATGTACTAATATTAACGTGGTATATATTTTCTGAGATTTAAACTTTTTGAAGTCACAATCAGAAAGGGAACATGGAAAAACCAAATGAGGGCCGAGGACAGGGACCATTCTTGCGTTAACTTGGGTTATGGGAATCTGTTTTTGCGATATGAGGAAACTTTATTTTTCCTTTTAATTTCATTAAATTAAATTTAATTTAGACACCTCACCTTGGAAAAAAAAAAAAACATGAATAACACCATTATATTTAGTCATTTTGGTCAGATGCATTTTACAGAAAGATGAATCCAGTAATGTAAAAAAAAAAAAAAAAAAAAAAATCTCCCAAACAGGGAAATGGGTCCTATTTATTCTGCAAGCTCCATCTCAGGCTGGAGATATTACATGTGACGGACAAACTACAGCAATCAACACCTGAGGTCCACACGCATTCTGCACCTTGATGCTCCTGCGTTGTGTTTGGCCAAATTCGTGAAACATTTCCTGGATTACCTGTGGCTTTACAGCAAAAAAGAGCAGTGAGTTCAATAGTTTTGCTTTAAAACAGAACAAAAGTATCTTTGTACGTTTTTAGCTCAGTGGTTCCACCTTTAGTTGTGGAGCTGAGGTTGCTTTTACAACACTGTTTTAGATAATTTCAGAAAGAAAGGTAACATTCCTTTAAAATATATGATCCATAAATGATCTTCAGCTTATGGATTATCTTCAAGTTATTTATAATTAATTAAAGGGTCTGAAAAGATGTATTTTATTTACTTCTGATATTTTTTATTTAAAAAATACATTACAAAATGCATTCAGATGCTTAAATATCACTATCGCATCTTAGAAATTCAGGTTTAAAAATGAATCATAAAGTCTAACGTGTAGTTTAGGGTAGCTAAAGTGCATCATCTTAACTGCATTTTGCAATTGTTGCCACTAGATGTCACTGTTTAAGATTTAGGGGCAGTTGCTAAAACTCCTGTGATCTGAATCAATACAAAAAATAAATTTGAACTAATTTTTTTTCATCAAATGCTGAATGTCCTTTTCAGTGTAAATTTTAAACAACTATAGAACAATGGCGTAACCTTTCTTATAGGCAGCATTGTTTTTAAACATGTTTTTTGCATTTTTCATGCTTATCAAACAGTCCCAGATATTTTTTTGGGTGTAAACTGTGTAGTGTGTCATTGAATGACAATGTTACATGAGTAACATATATGAGTACAGAGTCACTGCATAGCAGAATAGACGTTGCAAAACTACAAATATTTACCAACAAGGTGAGACCTGGTGCTTTTGGAGTGTATCACATTTTGATGAATGTGCTGTAAGTACACCACCTTAACTGAAATATGGTATGAAACATCTTCCTTTAACAGGGCTAAGTTAAAACTTTGTGAATATTGACTACAGGCACATTTCATCAAGTGAAATGTCTTTATTTAAGTCGGTCAGCATCATAACATTTCTCTCAGCATCAGTGCTCTCACCTCGGGGGAGCTGCAATGTACAAACCTGGCCTGGGTTAGTTATTTAAAGGACAGTGCACTACATTTACGGTCTCAGCTGAGGAGATGATACCAGGGTGTCCATCTGTTCACACAGATGTTCTGCTTCTCATGCAATGTAACCCAGCTGGACAAGGTATTCATTCTTGCCCTTCCTAACCTAATCCATCCAGTCCTGCTGATCCTGCTTTAAAGATAGCATCCATAATATCAATCAATTCAACTACATACGTTTTTGTTTTTTTTTTTCTTCCTCCATCTGTGGGAGCCTGTTCACTAAATGTGAATCCTTTTTCTGGTTTTAATTACACCGTAGGTTTGTTCAGACATGTATACCCACATTTGTCACGGCGTGTTCCCATGGTGACATGAACGGTAGGGCTACCACCAACATCACACCTGCGAGATACTGAACACATCCACATTTAATACAATTTTAAAAAGAATCTAATTAAAATCAATGTACAGAATAGAGACACACAGTAAGCTTTATGCCAAACACTGGTGCATGAGAGCTAGTGCATGTAATATGCTTGTACCATAGACTGTAAAAGGAGAACTGGGAAAACCTTCAACCCCCAACCCCTACTCCAGCCTGTATGTTTGTTTACTAGAAAGTAAATGTGCAAGTCCGACTTTTTAACATGGGGCTCAAAGAAAATGAGCTCACGTTTAGAGGCAGCTCCTACTAGTCACTGGAAGAAGTGCACATTCTTGAACCTCTGCCTCGGCTTCAAAAAGGAGAATCAGAGGAGGGGCTGGACTGATGAAGAGATTACACATCCAGATGGATGCATTCTTCAAAAAACTAAAAATCTGAATGCATCCAAAACAAGTTCACTTAATAACATTCATTTCAGAAACAAATCCTGTTTATTAACAGTGTGCAGGAGAGAGAAAATGTGCAGATTCAGACAGACCTTTAAAATACCATTAAGATAACACTGGCTAACATTCGGACTCATTCACCACACAGAACACTTCAGAACCTCTGGACTGCTCTTTATTTTCATTTAGAGCTGGCTGGCTGTTCCTGTCACCTGCCTCTTAGAAATCCAAACTGCTAACAAGATCTGCAGGACTTGGCCACCGGCTGTGGCCCCCGAACTGCACCTACCAAATATGTCCAGCTCTCTCAGTCTCTGATACCTCTGATCCCTGACATCACAAAATCTTTTTCAATTTATCAATCACTTTTCATTTCCCTCTGACACTTGTTTCATAAAGCATTTCATCAATTTTATTGAAGACAGCGCCAATGTCATTATTCACATCACCCCACTGTACATTTACAGCACAATACACACTCTGCTCCTGGGTCATCAGCTGTGCCCAATTTTAGCATTTTGGTTTGCTTCATAGATAGTTCAGATAAGCCACCTTAGCAGTAGCACTGGATTTTAGCATTTGGATTTTTTTTTTAAGCCCCTTATTGAAAATTGTTCGGTGAATTGGCTTCAAACTGCTTCTAATCTATATGCAACTGAATTTACTATTTCCTTGAAATCATCAATAATTAGTTTGTTTTTCTTCTATATAATAATTTTAAATACATTTGGGCAACAAGGGGTTAATTGATTGCTCTTTATAAGTAACTGGCTTTGGCCAAAGCTGCTAGCATTTAACATACTTATCAGACAGCACAGAATCGATTTTAAACACCCACCAAGTTCAGGAGAGGACTTTAAAGTAAAGAGTTAGGTCTGCCTTAGGAGTATGAAAACCACCAAAGATCCAGGTCAGATCATTGTCACTCTATCCACAGAAGAAATGGTTCACTCTCCGTATTATTTCACACCATCTGTAGCTCCAATATACAGTAAACATCTGCATTGCTCTCTTGCCAGCGCCGCTACCTCCCCTCTTGTTCCCCAAGCATCGTCATTAATCAATTCTTGCCTCATTCCCAAGGCGCCCAGACACTGTGTCAACAGTAATGACCTTGGGGACCTGCTACCACCTCTCTGCAGCCCTCCACCTCTATGTGAACAAATATAGCATCTTCCACAGAGATCTAAGGTTTCTGTAAGAGAATATGCACATGAGTGTGTGAGCTTGCTTATACTTGATGCTGATGTTTGCAGAGGAGCAAAACATCAAAGAGAAAACCTATTGGGGGGGGGTGGGATAAGCTTTTTTACAAGCTTATGCCATAACATCCTGTTGACACAAATATGGTGGTTATTATGTTTGACCCTCAAGGTGCTGCCAATAGAGCAGTCCTCACTGAAAAAAGGGAAAGAGTTTACCAGCTACAAAAAATAATGATCTCATTTAATATGTAATTCAATCTCTCTCCTAAGTGTTTATGGCAGGCGACACTCTGGTGAGGCATGTAAAGGACAAGTCCAGTCTGCACATGCAAAGTCAAAGCTTGGACTCCATCTGCAAACTGCGTGCATGTACGTATGTTGTGTATCATGCACACAAACGGTCACAATTAAGAAGATCTTTTAATGATTTCTGATCCCCGGATGAATGCATTTGCATGAACACTACGTGAAAACATTTCTGCTATAAATCTGAAAATAATTGGCATGCAAAGCAACACTCAACAACAGCTACATTGTATTAAAGGACCACCGTACTGGAAATGATCCACAGCTTAAGTGGCGCGTGTGCATGCGTTTCCACATGTGTCATCTCATCCCTACAGCCTGCTCACTCCTCCCAACCTGATAGCGCAGAATGTGTCAGCATCCATCTTTTTTCCACTCCTGACACAACTGGGATTTACCTCATCCATTTGTTCAATTATTCGGAGGCAGGACAATTATGGGCTAGATTCAGAGTTATCGATAGCAGGCACTGTGCGTGGCAGCTGTGCTCAAAATGACAAATTCGGCGTTTTAACACCTCTCATTATCGCTGAGCACTCTGTGATTACCTCCACGTTTCTACCAACAGGTATTAGTGAAAAGAAAATGGAAAAAGACGGCAAGACGATGAAAAGAAAAGGGATTGTAAACCCTAACGTCATTCAACATGGTTACATTTATTTCTCAGATAATGCATTCAAGGAAAACTCTTGTTTAAGATTGGATTATATGCAAGATTTCCATTCATCAAATGTACCTAGTTAACTTCTAGTTTTTATAAATACCAGAGCTTTTGAAAATAAGGCTTTTTTTCCCCTCGGTTTTTTGCAGGTTATGACTGCAGCAGTGAGGTGTTTAGCTTAGCTGATTCTTTCAAGGTTAGTCTTACTTGACTTTAAACTCTACCTCGTTTATTTTATTTGCACAGAAATTACAGCTCTTGAATTGTTTGTCAGTACACACCACCTGCCTTTGCTTGCACAGCCCTGACAAAAACATGATTTACTTCAAAAGGGGATTCCTTAAAAGAGCTACTGTTGTTGTGCAGCGGTTTTTCTGAAGGGTGTATTAAACAGAAGACAGTGAGCTGGAGAGGTTAACTTGACCCAAAGGCAAGTTTTCATGGTGACAAAGTTGGCTCTCTTTTAACATTGATAAATTACTACGGCAACATAGGCTGCAACACAAATTTTTAGCAAAAGAGGTGACGTTGGGGCTTTGAATTGACTTTGAGAGGTAATTGTAATTTGGAAGAGCAGGATAAGTAATTACAGTGCAGAACAGCGGAAAGAAATTTGAGTTATTTATTTGTTTTTGTTTTCCTCGCAGCAGGGCTGTGCAGTTGATTGAAATTTGACCGCGATTTTAACTTTTGGTTTTCAACGATTACAAAACCAGTTTAATAAGAAAGAAACAATTATTTACCACAAGGGGAGAATGATTCTCTCCTTTATTGTGGTAAGCAGTTACTTAAATTAAAGAAATATAAAAGTCATGCTGGACGACAAAGTTTCAAGTATTATTTGGGCAGCTGTTTTGGCCTCAATCTGGGTTTTTTTTTAAGTCTCTAATTTAGTTTGTAAACATTTCCACATTGATTTTATTATGTGAAATGTCTCAATCATTTTAAATAATTGTGATTTCAGGTTTAGTCAAAATTATTAAAATTATTCTGTACTGACAGAAACATGCTCCCTGGGGACTGTGTGAATGCCGTGGTCACGAGGCAATGGTGTGTTCGCTGGCTGTTTTAAAACGAAATGGATCGGCGCTCCCAGTGTTGTGCACATAGTTTACTGATTGAAAAAAGTAAACTCTGCTGACCAGCTGATCAATATATAATTACAATCACTTTTAAAATAAATCGGGTTTTTGAGAGTGTTGTGAATGAAAAAAAACAACTTCCAAATTGACACTATTTACAATTTTCAGCCCGCATCCTATTAAACCAGTAATCAGCCAGTGATCAGCTGACTTTTTTTTTTTTTTTTTGCAGATGAAGAGTCAAATCAATAAACAAATGCTCCATTTTATTTGGAAAACTCATGGAGCCTGAAGCAGGAAAGCTGAGCTAACAAAATAAAAACAACGATGAAAACAAATGATCTCAGACTGGGGTTTTAATTTAATGACAGCAATACATAAAAGGCTCTATTGTTTCATAGCAGGCCATTAGGCTCTCTGTAACATTGCCATTTTAAGGATATTAATTTAGCATTTAGCCAGACTCTACTTATTAGCTGTTCTGTTGCATTTTCTACCAGGAATTGGTGCTGAGAGACTATTAACCCTCATAAACCACAAAGTGACTGCCAGCCTGAGCAATTTCCTCAACGTAGGCAAGACATCAATCAAGACATCAGTGCAAGTCATAAACAATAAACAACATTAGTTGCATTATGGGTAATATAATCTCTTCAACTGACCATGAATTTACCTTAAAATAATTTCGGCAAAACTTTAATGCTCAATAAAACTGGGTACAGAGCTGAAAATACAATTATGCACAATAATAACAGCTAAATTAAATTCCACCTAAAAGCGTGATTTCAGAGTATATCAAACAAAAAAATGAAATCTACAAGTCATAATTATGATTAACAAGGACAGACAAAACAGGCAACTGAGAAATTCTGTGGAACAAACAAAGCCACTTCAGTCATCTCATGATAAAAACGCTGTCATGTCAGTGCCTGTAATCATAAAAATCCACACGTTTTTCTTCTGTTGGCGTGAAAGTGAGTAGACATGAGTGCTAACACAAGAACTGGGGTTAAATAGAGACCTGAGAAAGAATACACACTGCACAATGATGGCAAGATCTATCCCCAAATATCCTTTCATCAGCAGCAGAGAGAGAGAAGGATGGGGAGGGCAGCGACGGAGAAAGAAGTGATAAGCACCGCTGCGGGAGAACAAAAAGCCACTTCTGAGGGAGAAAAAGAAAACAGACGAAATAGGAGGAGAGGAAGAGATGGGGGACCGGAGAGGATAAGAGCCATGCAGCGAGGATGAGGACCCTGCCTCTGCTGCAGTGCAGACGCTGCTGTCTGCAGATGCAGACTGCGTGATTCGTGACATGTCTCCAGACTCTCTGCAAGTAGCAAGGTTTTACTGTTGCCATAGCAAAACTGGTCTGACAGAGCAGTGGTTATTTAACTTCAGGAATAACAGCCTCTGTACGCTCTCTTATCACACTCCTGACGACTGCAGGTTTGACAAACAAGTTAAGAAAAAAAAAAAAAAAAACTTCTTTTGTAGCATGGTTCAAATTCAGAGGGGGAAGTGTGATGGCAGCTGTCTTCAATGGTGGCATTTCTTTCAGGAGAATTAAGGCAGTGCAAACAGAAATAATTGCGTTAAACAAACCCAGGCTATAAAGCTAAATCTAACACTTTTCACAATCCTCTTGTGAAAGATCACAGCCCCTGCTGCACACATCATGAGCAGCACTTTGTTGATTAACATTGTGTAACCCTGTTGTTTGGTCTCAGCCTGAATTCTACAAAATATGAGTCATTCAGCGGGGCCTTGGACACCACAGTGAGCCCCATTGTCCTTCCTTCTAAACGGGCTTGTTGCAGGAATGGGAAAAAAACCCACCCACACACACACACACACACACACACGGAGCGAATGACCAGCCTAACGTGAAGGCCTTTCAGAGAGCTTGCTTCCCTCTAGGAAAAAGGAAGCGCAACATCCAGGCTTCATATGTTGCTCCACACTACGAAAGCTCTGTGAGACAGGCCAGCATGCTGAGGAAGACCTTTCTGTTGTTAAAAGCTTCTGACATGGACACAGAGGCACGATAGGACATCGGAAACCAGGGACATACACACAAGGCAGAGCAAGGGGCAGGAGGTGATAACACGGTGGTTATTACTAAATCTCAGGGGAACAAGCATGTTTGACCTGCAGGCCAGAGACTCTGCTGCTACTGCCTCTACCTGTGAGTCGAGTTTGAAAGCTAAACAGACCTTATAAAACCCCGCTGCAACAAGTGAGAGTGAAACTATGCGAGCAAATAAGTTTGGACCTAGATATGTTTTATAGCGATGAGTAACTTTTGATGAATGAAGAGGTATAGTATAAATACAGTATGTGGAATTACATTTGTAACATGAAATGGACTGGAAAATACCTGCATAAGAGGAGAAATGCCCTTGCTATCGTCATAACATTTGAAAAGTTCATTTTAAATGCCAAAATGCTCCCCCCCCCATCCTGAATCAGCTAAACGTCAGAAAATAATGAAGATTCTCCACAGCTGGCATTTACAGTGTATGATCTAGGTTATACTCCCGGTACTGTACGAGGGGCACTGTGTGCACGCGTGCCTGTGTTTATGAGTGTGTTTCTGCAGTGTAAGCACATGCTGTCCTCCATCTGCTGTTTGATGGAGACTGTTTCCTTTCCTGTGCAGCCAGCCAACCAGCCCGCTTTCCTGCACCGCTCTGCTCCAGAGAGGAAATGGAAGCAAGACGGCCACACACTCCTGACAAACACACTGGATAAGATACGCACACATGCAGTTAAAGCAGGACAGGGAAGGGCTTATCCGCGCGTTTTAACACAAGCCCATATACAGATGTCTTCTACACTCCAACCCTTGTCCCAAAACTACTACTGCTATGGGCTTGCATAAATTCTGTTTTGCCATTTAAAACAATTATGTCAAAATTTACAATTTAGTGAGCGCTTGGTGCTTGTGAGGTTCCCAGATGATGATTGTTTTTCTTAGATTTTACTGTAAAGGCTACTTGCTGTATATTTGATGCACAGAGCCGTGCAGAGAGAATGCAAAAAAAGAAAAACAGAAAAATGTTCTCTATTTCTTTTTTTTTTCTCCTATTTTTATAATCATGGTGAAATTGTTAGCGTCTTTGACTATTGAAATGCTGGTCCCTTAAATGTCAAGGCATGCTTTTTAAGAGCAGAAATCTTCAATCCACAAGTCTCACATATAGTAATAAATGTGTTTTTTTCCCCGTTTCCCCGTTAAGATGAGAAGCTAAATCACGGCACTATTTTGGAGCAATTTTAACTAAATCAACTTGTTCCAAATGTCACTACTTACTACTGTAATATGCTTGGCTGAAAGAGTGGAGTGTAGACAGTATGAATGCCTCCAAGTTCACGTCAGACAAACATGCGCATAAGTTACTGAGAGATGATAGCCTTTTACAGAGGGCGAGAGAAGCCACTTTGTGTTGGGGTTTGCAGACCTGGGTATTTCCAGTCTCTCCTCAAAAACTGAAGAAAAGAAGAGTTTGCCAATCAAGATGGCATTCGGAAAATCAAAAAGATAGAGGACATTTTAAAAGAAAGACATTAGATACTTTAATGCATTATATACTTTATATACTTTAATGCATTATATACTTTATATACTTTAATGCAAGAAGAAATAAAACAGTTGGTAGATTTTGTTGCGGCTCTAGAGCAGACGTATGAAGACCTGGAAGACTGCGATGAAGTCGAATCTGAAGTCGACGGCAAAAAGGGGCAGCGTGGTGAGTGAAGACAGCAGGAAGACGACTCACATTCCTCATGTATTTACGTATTTGGTGACTGTCCAGGGTCAGCGGACAAGCTACAGATATTCAGGTACCGTGATGGTTACCCTTTGCATGTGGCGACATTCGGTTATCGGGTTGCTCGTATTTCTGCGATGATAAAATTAGCCATATTTATGTTCAATGCTCAAGTTTAAATGAAAGCCCTGTCTTGCTAAAAAAAAACAGCCATCCTGAGTTATCACAGCTTTGGACAGCTTTAAGTGCGTCTGTTCACACCTGGCATTAACATGCTTCTCGAGTGACAACTTGTGATCGGCTCTCACTGTCTTACTCAATATGCACATAAACGAGAACATGATTTCCACTTGCAAAAGCCTAAAGAGGATTATTGTTTTTCTTACTTCGCAGGTGGTTGCAAAGCACAAAATAGAAATGTAAGAAAACCCTCTCTGGGCCATATTGTTGAGGTGGTCTGATGTCGTTATGACCCCTGCTTGAATTTACGCACTTTAATATGATGCCATTGTTGCACGAATAAGTACGTTTTTCCACCAACACAGAAGACTTACAATGATTTTTTAGTTGACCAGTTTTGACTGGTGATCAATAAATACTGGTACGGACACGTCTTTTTTTTTCTATACAGTCAGTAAGGACGTTGTGGGGCAGCCACCAAGAAGCATGTCTTAGTTAGTTGGTAGTGGTACACACAGTACTGATTTATTATGTTACTACTGTTGATGATAGTTATTAGAAAAATCAGTCAAGAAAATTTTAATTTGCATATTGCTAATCCAAACCATAGCAATTTAAAAGTCGTCCCCATTCAAACCCTTCTGATGGTTTTTCTAGTGTTGTAAATTGCTTTGGGCCACCGTCTTACAGTTGTTTCACATCAGTGTCTTACTTCCTGTTTTTGTCTACGAGTCAGCAGAGATGAACACGTGAATCCCTGAATATTAAAAAAGAGGAAGCATCTAAACAGCCAGCAATGTCTCATCGATTCAACAACTTGTGACACTGTGTAGTAGTGAATATGTCTCAAAAAGACCGTAAAAGGCTGATATCAAGCAATGAGTAGCAACCATACAGTGTACTGGTGTATATTATTTTTGGTTTGTACACCTTGAAGAAATTACCTGGTTGAGAGATAATTCAGTGCGTGGCGATTCTCACATCCATACTAGCGGGTCACATGGTGCTGGCAGAGCCCAGTAGTCACATTGTTGTCGCCGTCTTTAGTGAGAAGTTGTACAGAAGCTGGATGTGGTGAACCGACGCCTGCCTCACAGCCCAGTGAGGACAGACAGTCCCTAGATCCAGACGTGGGTCTCGATGATTCACAGCCAGCAGTTAATCAAGTAGCAGCCAGTTTAAATTCCTGAAGAGCAGCAGTGGAAGCCTTGAAGGGATGCTTGCATCCTCTAGTTCGAGAGAGAGTGAGAAGGACAGAGCACATGTTAGATAATTAACATGACAAAGCAAGACAGATAAGGAGGAGACGCTGAAAGATGAAGCAAGGTGTGATGCAGTTCCTGTCTTTGAGGAGGAACAGTACATCGAAAGCAGAACAATGCACAGTTAAGTACACTAGACAGCTTCTTCAAAGGAGGAAGCTACAAAGTCTTCATTCTTAACCTATATGTTATATTGGCATTGCATAACAGCACCCACCCTTCGTGTATAATAATCCACGGTGTCAAAGAGAGTGCAGAAAAGACGGCTAAAATCTAGAAATGGAGCTGAAATTACTTTGTTGGGGATGGTGCTTTACAGAGTACTTAAAATGAAAAATAGTTCTCCAAATCAGGCCCTATATACCATCAAAATATACCATCTGTGAAAGAAATGGTCCAAAAATATTCAGTTTTGTTTGTGTGAGAAAATACTGGTACAAACTGTGTGTCAGCTGAGGTAAAGATTGTAGCAACCAAGTAAAGTGAACCCCCTCCATCCTACATTCCCTTACCCATGGGAGACCAACAGCCATGGAGAGGAGGGTGTGTTTGTGTGTGGGACAAGGGACAAGGAGAGCAATTTATCTACCTGGGAACGCTAAGCGGCCAATAAATCTGAGAGCAGTGTTTTTGTGTGGAAACTTTACAGCTTCATCTCCATCTGCAGGATTCTGTACTAACAAGGTATTGTGTCCCAGGATCAATTATAAGAATAAGACAATTTCATAAAAGGAAAAAAAAAGTAACATCTCAGAGCAACATGCTTCTTTTTTTGTTGAAACTTTGCTATTTTCAGATTTACAAGGTTTTCACTTGACAGCAACGGGTAGCATGGGTAGCGGTTGCTATGGCGACTACATAGTCTAGGCGAGCTAAAGGAAGGTGCATAGACGGAGGAGAAGAGGAGGTGGGAGGGTTGGGATTATCTCCCTCCCGCCTGTTTATTATTTTTTAGGATGCATTGACGAGCTAATGGATACATGTGCTCTCCTACAGCCCTCTCCACCCCTTTCCCGTCTTTTTCCCCCACAGGAACTTAAAGAAAACAGCCAGTCAGCATTTGGTTCATGACATCCTGTTAACCCATGTAGTCCTGATGCAACATATAGGTGTTGCAGTTCCCCTTCTTACCCTCAGGTCTGAATGGTTAACTAAGATGCTGGACTTGAGGACGATGGTGGTCAAATAATACCAGAAGCTAAATAGTACAAGCTCTGAATAAAGGATTAAGGAAGATTAAGTGGAATATGAAACCATATATATATATATATATATATATATATATATATATATATATACACACACCTAATATCCTGGAAAACACGGTGTTGTACTTCTTGAAATCAGACACATCTTCAAAGCTCATAAATAAGGAATGAGGTGTGACAGGGGAGAATCAGATCAAGCGAACTATTGAATAATAGAAGAACCTTTCTTTAATGCAATCAGATGCAGAATGTCACGCCTAACAACATCAAGGAAAAAGACTGCAACAGATGGAAGCTGCTGAATGCAGAATCTAATATAAAGGTGTTCTGTACTGGGAAAAAAGCGAAATCAGTCAGGATTAATTAATAAAAACTATATTTGTTTGTAGAAAAGATATTATGCACCACAATCATGTTGATTTCTGCATTTATTACAGAAGCCAGAGCGTTGTTATCAGTATGTGCGTATGTGCAGCTCGCGTTTGCAGCCTGCATCTTTCAGAGCATCACTTCCTCACCGCCGCACTGTTTCCCACTCTGTATTCACACTACATATCTTGTACAAGCTTCTTATACCATTTGTTCTGTAAAATGACGGTACTTATCAGTCTGAATGTGCAAGGCCACTAAACAAAGAAAACACTGTTACAGCCCTCTGAAAAAGCTAAAGGGCTTATAGGCAGCAACCATTGGCTGAATAATCGTTTGCTTTTTGCTGACATGGGCAATGATTTCCTTAAAACCGTTGGGGCTGCTGAAGGTTCACAAAATTTGCAATATTACGATGAAAAGACAACTACCTTTACGGAAAGGAGATATGTCGAGCTCTTATTTCACACTTTCCTGAGGTCTTTTCTAAAGGTCGCAGTGAAACCCAGAACCCAGAAAGATGAAACATCAACAACCAGGAAAGAGAAATGCAGCTGTCTTGGAGGACTACTATGAATCTACACCGGGATATTCCTGAGCCCTAGAGGCACAATCGTAGCTCTGCCTTTCAACCATGTCTTTACAATTCTGCTCATGGCTGCCAGTTCGAAGGGTTCGACTCCACTCCACACCGATCGGGCTGGTCTGGGTCACTGCATTGCCATGTGCCATGTAAATATAATTTGGGCACAAATTACGTTCAGTTAGCCATACAAAAGCCCACAAAGCACACAAAGGTCACACTACCACACAGCAGACCCTCCCTCAGGAATTACAAGTCTTGTTACGAGTCATGTGTTGAACCGACCCAGGTCGGTAAAAGACCGAACCTGTCAAAGAGCACTTTGAGAGCACTTCAGATATGCATCATATACATACATGTTTTTTCATTATTATAATTGTTATGATAAATGTTGTTATAATTGAACAGATAATCAATTATAGACCCATTTGAACAGAGAGAATGAATTATTCCTTATTTATATGAAGGAACTTGTGTATGTCACATGCATTAGTTTACATTCAGAAAACTAACATAAGAAGAAAGTGGCAAAGCCTATTCAGATTTATTATGAACATGTCCATAATAGAAGGAGACAGAGGGAAAAAACATGAACAAAGAAAGATTAAATAAATTGCCTGGTGTTTATAAGATATACTGAACCCATGAATCTCTTCTATTATCGTTAGAATACTGTGTTTGAGGCTCATAAAACAAGTACTGCCTAAACAACAGAATTAAATTAAAAAAAAAAAAGGACAAAGAATTGAACATCTCTGGTACCATACCTATTATCTGTGTTTCACATTTGGATGTTTATCCACGCTGAACTTCATCTGAACTCTCATACAGCTGTCACGTCTGTGAAGATGGCCCTGATGTCTGCTCAAATAGCACCACAGCGATGACTACCTGCCAGACAGATGGGTGGACACTTCTGACACATGCAAAACAGACACTAACGTGCTCCTGTTTGACATTCTGCATCTCTGGGCGGTGGTCAATCAGATTAGAGCCTCATACTGAGATCTCCGAGTATACCAACACAAATCCATTTAATAGAGATAAGCTCCGAGGGCAAGTGCTACCACACAGATTTAGAGTGAGGAAGAAGAGATGCCGCTTTACCCTCTGAGGCCTTATCAAGCTCCAGCTTCAGTCCAGCGGAACAGCATTTACAGACATGCTCACTGACCTGAAACTGTTTCAATTCCAAAAACACAATGCCAAAACAGTTCAGGACCTCCCAAAGTGGTCACAAGTTAAATCCCAGTGGCTATGGGGATGACTGACAGGACAGAGAAGCTAAATTACACGAAAAGATCGCAGGAATCTAACAATTACCAATGAAAATCAATTCGAGAAAAAACAAAAAATCTATAGCAATCTGCTTAGGAGGACTTCATTTAAACAAGACTCTTTTTTTCCTTTTTAAAAGCAAAACAAGACAATTTTTCTATTAATCATCCATTTTCCACGGCTCATCTGGGACCACTTTATGATGGGCAGCAACACCTTGAGTAGACATCCATCAGTGCGGAGGAACAGTTTACCAGCCTATCACTAAGAGTTACCTCAGATACCCTTCGATCAAAGCTCATTTCAGCACCTTGTATTCACAGCTCCATTAATTTGGTCACTAGCCACAGCTGATGTCAACAGGTAAGTGTTCAAAACATAGACGGACTGGTAAATTGAGAGTTTTGCCTTTCACTTTTCACCACTACCGACCGTTACAGCATCCTCCCTGATCCACCTGTCAGTCTCCCACTCTGCTCTACCCCGACTCATGAATGAGACCCCACGATACCTGAACTCCTCCAACTGAGGCACAAAGTCCTTCCCAACCCAAAGTGTAAAACTCACGCTATTCCAACGTTGAGTTGCCGATTAAAACTACCTGCTTCACACTTAGCTGAAAACTATAGTGAGACAAAAATGACTTATTAAAATGCAACAGTCAAATAGAAAATATCCGCTTATGAGAATGGACCACGCTAGAAACAAATATATTCTGAATTATGATAATGCATTATTAATATTCTGCATTTAAAAATGGCGTTTTTAACAGAATCAAGCAGCTGCAGTCCAGCACCTGCTTCTCTAAGTCAGTGTTAGAGATACGCGAAAGTGAGAGGAACAGCGAGGCGTAGTGTGATTAATGGTGTTTACAGCCAAACATGAAAGGGACAAAAATCAGAACCTCACAGAAAACTGCAGCTGCAGAAATGATCATAAATGGCACAGAGAGAAACTAATGGATGTGTGTGGACTTTACCATGCTGTGATCAGATGTCAGTGGATCTATGTCCCTAAAGACATATTTTTGTGACAATAGAAAGGTAGAAAAACTCATCACCCTGGTGTATTTTGACATCCAGGTCTGCTGAGCACCAACGAATAGTTCTTAGTCAAAGCAAGCAGGATGACAACATAATACCGTAGAGCAGTTCTTCCAAACTTGGCAATCTGTGTTGAAACCCAATGTGGAAATTTCCGAAAGGGCCCAAGCGGAGTATGATACTGACAGACTGAAGATGAGACGGAGTATATCACTAATGTTGTTTATGCAGTGGGCTGGCATGGCGGTGTCGTGGTTTGCACTGCTGCCTCACAGCACAAAGGTTCCTGATTCGAGACCCGACAGGAGTCTTTCTGTGTGTCTAGTTTGCAGGAAGTCTGCGTGCTTGGCGTAGGTCGATACGTACGTAGAAGCATGCATGTTCAGTTACTGACTTTATTCATCTCGCCAGGCTGGATTCTCTAAAATGCAGCTATTTAAGTGTATTTTAACTCACCTTTTAACCATTTCCCGTTGCAGCCTGTAGTTGTAAGCATAAATGTACTGAATAAATAAAATAAATCCGTTTATGACCTATAGCAATGTGTGAATGTGATGACTATGTGAGAAAGCCCATGACTGTTCAATAAACTCCATCCTCCCACACATCATACAGTATGTATGGGATTATAAAATATTCTGGTTTACTAACAAAAGAAAAGAAGGATCAGACTCAGACGCGTCTTACAGCGACTTACTACCCCCCCATCCCCCTACCCTCCAGCGGTGGTGTCTCCCTTCACTTCCTTCTCTCACATCCTTCCCAAAGCTTACGCTCCCATCCGCCTGGGCGCTGCTCAGACAGAGCGATGGTAGGATTAAACAAGCTCCCCAGATGAGGATTCCCTTCAACATCTAAACTGCACTGAGCCCATGTGGTAAATATTCATGATGGAGAAACTCAAGTGCCCGACATAAAGGGCGGAGAAACACATCTGCACACATTGAGATTTTTGAATCACGCCGTACTACCTACGCAAAGTGGCAGCACACATACAGACCACATATAGCACCCACACAAAGGCAAGAAAGCTGTGTGTGTGTGTGTGTGTGTGTGTGTGTGTGTGTGTGTGTGTGTGTGTGTGTGTATCTGACCACAGCATGTCTCATCTGTCTGCACAACCTTGTCTGGAGCAGAGAGCTTTCGCACATTCCTGAGTGAGCCACGGACGCCTCTATTTATTTCATAAGAAAACTGCTAAATAGCAGGAACCAGAGCATGAAATCAAAACACAGATATATCTGAGTTTTTATTGGACAAAAGCACTCCTGCTGCGGTGTTTGTAAATGTGATATCATCTAAAACCTGGGCACCGTCTCCCCTCTTGTACCTGTAAATCTAAATCCATGGACAAGTGGCAAAGGAAGCTCTCGGCTACAAATATTTGTCATTGTCATGAAGCTGACTCAGAAGGCTCGGCGTCCAAAAGCAGGAAAAGAAACAGCTCAGATCACATCCTGTGTGCGAACAGTGGTCTGCAGGCAAACGTGGGGGTATAAAATTAGCTGGACTGTGAGAACTAGAAAGACAGAGGGCAGAGACACAGAGGGAAAAGAGAGAGAAGGGCCAGTCAGAGTACGAAACACAAACAGATACAGCAGTGGGAGAGAGAGCCGTGACTGCGAGAGCCCTGGGTGTTTTCCTGTCAAGTATGACGACTCTGTCTACACCAACACAACGTGTCATGGTTTGGTCAGCGTTGGCTCAGAAGTCTGGCATATTAGGTAAGATTAGAGGATGAAATGGCACATGGAAATCGTCTATATGAGTTATGAACAAAAACATTTATTTATGGGTGTGTCTCACACGAGTAATCCAAATAAAATGACTCATTGTGCAATAAAACTCAAGTGAAAAACGCCAGGCCAGTGACTGGAAACATACAAAAGGCGAGGCTGCAATGATGCTCTATGACACAATATATAAGATGGATTAAGTGTTTATTTAGAAGTGAATCACTACTAGAGAATTGTAAAAAAAAAAAAAAAAAAAATGTAAACCATCTGAGCACTGTTAAGAAACGTAAAAAAATGTCCTTTAAGCTTTTAAATGGTTTAGGCTCGACTCCTTAACCGCTAAACGCTTCCCTACTGGCATTTTCCCAACAGTCACAGGAGGAGAAATGAGGAGAGAAGTGAAAAACAAACTATTAAATTAGAAAAGGCTTAAAGTACACACTTCCACTCTGTCTCCAGCTGTTTAACGTGAGCCTGATGCACAAAATGAGTCACATTTGATGTTACGTCAGCGCCTGTGATGTAGAGCCGCTATGGCTGAAGAAAATGCAGCCAGACAGGAAAGCTCGCTCAGGAAAACTGTGGACAATACGTCCAGAGAGGCTGTAGTCTGTGCATCCTCTATCTTGAAAGTCCCCCCCAAGAAAGGCCAAATTACTCCAACAGAATAACAAAAACCTCACACCCACTTATCCTGTTTATAGAGCTGAAGAGGAGTCACTTCACTATGTCATGTGTCATTTTGCATTTATGTCTCATACAATACGCTTAACTAGTCAATCATGTATTTCTACTAAATATTACATGAAACTACTTTGTGAATAACACTGCCAGCAAGTTGCACGTGGTGAAGCTGACCTGTGCCCTGCCCTCTACAGCTGCATCCACACTCCCCCAAACAAAGTCTGTCTGGGACAGGAAGTAAAAGCTCATAGGAAGAACACCCCGTAGACCTAAATCAACAGGATATAGATGATTTACAGGCTAACGTCCACTGCACATATAGGAGAAGTGACCGGCCACGCCTGAAATAAACGTCTCAAACCTCTTTGTATCTTTTTCTTCAAAGGCATCACTTCAGCTGACCTACAGGCAGACCTCTGCGCATGAGTAAATACTGCAATCTGGCCATCAGACAGCAGGGAATTCAACCCCCCCCCCCTCCAAACCCTACGCCCCCTCCAGGAAGCAGTCTTGTAAATACTGCAGCATGATCCTCTTACAAGTAACGGTGCATACGGGAGGTGCAGCACGAAGGACAAGTGGAGCACAGTTTCAGATGTGCCTGGAAATGGGGTTTGTTTGAATGGCTAATGGCCCAGCGTGAATTCAGACTCGTTCTTCTGCACTGCTGTCACAAATTCCCCAAATCAAACAATATCAAAAACAGGATTTCCTGCCGGACCTCATATTATCCAGGGGGCTCGGATTACAGATGCAAAAACCTTGTAGCATTGTTCTCATCTTCTTTTTTTTTTAATCCGCGTTGCGGCGACCCTGAGGGAAATCATGATTCAAAAAGCTCCCTCTTCAGCCGTTAACAGGAAAAATGGCCATTCAGCAGATGATCTGCGCTCGCTGCTCCAGTCAGCAGACGGACTGATGGATGGCAAGTCACACTTGAGCAGCGACACCATTGATTTCCTACTCATACAACCCAAGATTGCTGATTCAAGATAATGTTGCACTATAAAAAGCTTTGCTGTGATATTGTGATAATAAATCCAGCCGATGAAGCTGATAAATTAACTCAGGTTACACCAGCAGGTGAGGTTTATTTCCATTGCACTGATTAATTTGCCTGCTCAGGTATATTCCTCATAGTTAATCACTGAATGTGTACTTCCATTTTTAGTGCAATACTGACACTTAAAATATATAATAAAGGTTACAAAACTCAATCCACTGCATAACACATTCCGTTGTCAGGTCGAATCCTGCATGTGAAATGAGCACAGGACACAGATGATCCTGTGTCTTTGATCAGCCTCTACTGGCCTAAGATATTGGTGCTCTTCTTCACGTTGTCAGTAAATCAGACTGGGATATTATATGGTGACATTAACAATAGTGACTGAGGTGGAAGGAGCAGGCTGTCTACTAATCATAAAGCTGATCCATAGCCACTCATGATCACATAAAGCTCCTGATGGCAGGTGAAAACCTTCCAATGTAAAACCCTTAGAAGAAGTGAGCTAAAGTTATGTTAAGTACTAAATAACTGAAGAGGATTTACCTCAAACCGAATATATTCTGTATACTGTCGTTCGTAGGGTTCAAGGGGATAACGTCTTCACATGAACTCTTCACGTTATTTCTTTTTTTATTTTTATTTTCTTTACCTTTTTCCAGGTTTTACCTTTAAGTGGTACCTTTGAGATCCTTTTGCAAGGTCTTTATTTACATCTTGGAAGTTATGCTCAGAAGTCAAGACGGTGCCAAGTAGCAAAAGTGAACACAGGCAGCCATGGCTATAATTTCACATGATGTGGTCCAAAACAAACAAACTAAATTTTAAAAATTCACCCCTGTAAAGTTGTCATGCATTTGAAACCTAGATTTGGAGACCAAAACCGTTTATTGAACAAGGCTGCAGATATATTTATTTCTGTTGAATTTATTTCTGCTGCGACTGGATCCGACTGGCTCCGACTTTGACATTAAGTTAACTAATTTCACAGGGTTTCAGAAGACATTTCATGTTTAAAACGAGGTTTGATAAAGAATTCAAAAAGTACATTTTATTTGACACCAATTATCCTTTTATTTGAATAATGGCATGTGAAAGACATACAAAATCCACAACAAAGATGTATTTAACTCAAATAAAATATTAAAGTATAAAAGTACAAAAGTATAAAAGTACAAAAGTATAAATGTATAAAAGTATAAAAGTATAAAAGTATAAATGTATAAAAGTA
This sequence comes from Xenentodon cancila, assembly GCA_014839995.1. Taxonomy (NCBI): domain Eukaryota; kingdom Metazoa; phylum Chordata; class Actinopteri; order Beloniformes; family Belonidae; genus Xenentodon; species Xenentodon cancila. Next base: position 10,223,570 of record CM026218.1, read on the forward strand.
TAGTATAAAAATACTTTTTTTTTTTTTACAGTAGAAAAAAAACAAAAAAAAAAACCCATCCAGGATTCAAAACAGGGACCTCCTGGCTGTAAATAAAATAATACTACCCACTAACTGATTTAAAAAATTCAGTGTTCATATTGTTCATATTGTTCCCATGAACTGAATTATCTCCTAGTCTTGTCCGGTCTGGTGGAGAACCCTGGTGTTCTTGCCTTTGCATTCTTTCCACTTTCTTTACTTTAATGAGGCAGTTCAGATGACAAACGCCTCTTTCAAGGGCTGACCATTCTTCTAACAGTGCATCATCCTCTTCCTTCACATTTTTGAAATTCAAGAGCTCAGTGCGAAGTTCCTGAATTCTTTGAGCGAGCCAATAGTTGTCGTTTTTAGCAGCCTGTGAAGCAGACTGCATCCTGTGGCACTGGCTTTCCAAGGCTTTGACTTGTTGGAGCTCATTGTCCAGCTTGCTGAATTGTGCTGCAAGTTTCATTCTCTCATTTTCAAGCGCATCCATGAGACGTTTGTTCATGTGATAACTGTCAATCCACTGTTTGGCGCTTTCATACTGGTCTTTCAGCTCCTGCACTTTGCAGTGGAGATTGTGGTTGTAATCCAGCATCGCCTTTCTTTTGGTTGTCAGTTCTGAATACTGGAACCTCATCTTTTCTTCCACTTGAAGCTTTTCTTTCAACCCCTGAAGCTGTTGCTCAAGAGCGGCATTCTCCAAAAGAAGAGACTGGTTCTGTTGCTGTTTTAGCCTTAACTTTGCTTCCAGCTGTTCTTGTTTTAACCATTTTTCTTGAGATTTCAAAAGTTCACTTTGAATCTTATTATTTTGCTGGGTCAGGATTTTATTCTCCATTTTTGACCTCCTGAATTCTTCTTCTAATGTTGTCTGATTTCTCATTTTCAAATTTATGGCTAAAATTTGTTGTTCGGCAGCCTTGTTGCTTTTGACCAAGCTCTCTTTCTTCCTTTGCTCCAACAAACATTTTTCCTCTAAGGTTGTTTGAGTCTGGAGATTCGTGTCCAGAGGGCTGACCTGACTTTTAAAGTGTTTTCCCAAGTTTATTACAGCCTGCTTTATGACTTTCAGTTTGCCGCTTTTCATTTCTTGCTTTTTTGCCAACTTGCTGGTCACTTCTTCTTTTTGGTGGGTGAAAACGGTCTTTGGCTGTTGTGTACCGTCTGTTTTCTCCTTGTATCGCTTCTGTTCAATTTCCTTTTGTGTGCTCCTTGAAATCTTGGGAAAATTGAAAGCAAACATTGTGTTTTTGGCTTTGTTGATAGTTTTGTGGCTTTTAAAACGACGTTGAACCTCTGAGAAGAGAGTAAACGTGTGTGTCTTCGGTGAGCAGAAGCAGAATGTTTAGAATCATTAAAGTGACACATATGTCATACTCCACCCACATTCTAATCACATCATAGGCACACATGAATTCCGTAGAAATCTATCAGGGATTTTAAAAAATGCCATGGTTACTGTCAAAGATTTGAATCAAAGCAACTGTACTTCCTGTTCCTTTGCTCTTGAAGAAGTTTCACCTTCCATCCAGAAAGCATCGTCAGTTCAACTCTGTGCCGGCCTGTTGTGGTGATGAGAGAGCGGGGTCACTGTTTACTGGCCGATCAATGTTCCTTCTCCTATAGTCATGAATTGTGGGTGGTGATGAAACGAATGAGATCTTGAAAACAAGTGGCTTAAATTAGTTCTGCATGTTGTCTGGACTCTTAAGAGATAGGATGAGAAGTTCAGACACCCAGGAGAAACTCAAAGTGTTGCTGCTCCTCCACATCATGAGCAGTCAGTTGAGGTGGTTCGGGCATCTGGTTAGGATGCATCCTGGTAGCGTCCCTGGAGAGGTGTTTCGGACATGTCCAACTGGGAGTTGGCCTCAAGGCAGGACTGGGACGCACTGGAGAGATTACATTTCTTGGCTGGCCTTGGTACGCCTTGGTGCTCTCCCCGAGGACCTGGAGAAGGTTGCTGGGTAGAGGGAGGTCTCTCTCTGCCTATGCTGCTACCCCCACAACCCAAACCAATCATGGCTATATGATCAACCTAAATTCAAGACTAAATAAAAATGATTCAAACCAACACAGCAAATCCAGGCTGAGCATCTTAAATAATCCCTAAATATTCTTGGCCAGAAACACCAGTGTGACCTGAGCTGTGATATTCCTCTAGTAACTATGCGTTAAATATAAACAGGAAGAAGGAATCGCTCACCTATGAACAACTGCCGTCTGTGCCAAAGCCATTTGTCATTCTCAGCACAAGAATATGAGGCAAAATAATTGCTTTTTTCCTAATTCCACTGTTTTTGACTGTTGGGAGCCAAAATTGAATTCGTAACTAAAAATTTGATTAATTGAACAGCCCCTGTAAAGATTTTTCTCTTTCTTCTTCTTGTTTTCACAGAAGGAATGGCATATTGGTTGAAATATTAAAGCATCTGTGTTGCTGGAGGCAGCTTTAATGCCAACTCTCAGTATAACTCGTACCAGACTTGGCATTCTTAGAGAGATGTTGGTTTGAGAGTCGTTGCGGTGTCACGGCACCTGTCATGGGGAATACTGGCTTGGATCTTTTTAAAAACCTTCAAACAAAAGGCTGCATGTACACAGCTCTGAGGAACACAGATAAGAAAGTGTAGGAGGGGTTTTGTTTAAATTTTTTTTTGGGGGGGGGGGGGGGGGGGGGGGGGGGGGGGGGGGGGGGGGGGGGGTGGGGGGGGGGGGGGGCATTAGTTATAAGTGTGCCAAGCTAGCAGCTGTGTGATGGATTTCACAAGCACCCTATCTACTCCTTCATCCCTCCGTGATAAACAAAGAGGATCTTTTGAGGGCATGCCACGCAGGATCACTATTTTTCCATTCATTCAGTTTGCCCTCCCTGCATGTTGTGCATGACTGCTCACACCCCGTGGTTCTTGAGCTTGCAATCACGCAATTATGGTGTTTGTCAGGATCATGGGCCTCATGGGCAGGGAAACTATAGTGTGGCTGAAGTAAACAGTTAAAAATGAAAAGAAAAAAAAAAAAATCAATTTTCACCAGGCTGTCAGAAAAGCTACTTAGCATCTACATTTTTGGCAAATCCAAAGTTGCATATCACATATTCAGCAACGCGGGCTGTGCTGGTATCAGAGAGCGCAGCCGCTCGTCTACGCAACGCTCAAAATCAGAACATGACAGCAACCTGCTATTCAAAGTCAGTGGCATTACACAAGCAAATAACAACAGAGATGCCATGTCAGCCTCTCAAGAGGGTCAAAAATGTGCGGATTAGACTGTCATTAATACCGAATCTGGATTATTTCAATCCTGCGGCCGCTCTACGCCTACAGATTACTTCTATCCCAGCCACAGCAGTGAAAGACAATGGCCTTTTTGTTCGTCTAGGACTGACAGTACCGCACAATAACAAAGAGGGACTCATTTCTAATAGGGTCAGGAGTGATTAGACAATCGGCAGCTCTGACAGCCCACACAGACACTCAAGATCTCCCAGAATCCAACTGCATTTGCTAGATTATGACCCAACCAACTACAGTTTGCCAATTAGTGCAGTAAACTCTTAAAATGGCAATAAAGTACCTTGCATTTTAAAAATGTTTCATTGCAGCATTTATCCAGTATTAAAAACAGACTTGGTGGTAAGTCAGTGTACTGCTGCATGAACATGTAACTGTGATAAAAATGGCACCCGAATGTCTACACATTTTCCTATATCTTTTGATGAAAACTAATATCGGCCGCCGCAATTGTCGTCATGCCTTTTGATGCATAATTTATTAGTCTCCCGCTAAAAAAGCCAAAGGTTTTACTCAGAGACATCTGACACCTTTCTAAATAAAAGCACAGGAACAGATGGCAGCGTTGTACTGGCAGAGGCGTTTTTAGCGCCGTTTATTTTGATACGACTTCAGGCCAGAGTCTGGCCCTCTTTATGGAAAATTACTGGATTATGTTATTCTGACATGAGCAACACTTACTGTATTTTCACATGTTATGGCTTCAAAGAGACATCTCAGAAACGGAGGTGAGGGAATAGTGTATTTTAAAGAAATAGCTATTTTTCCATCTTGAGATTTGGATTGGCACCCTTTTTATTTAAAATAAACCATATTATTGTGATTTCAAAGGAGGAAACTCAAACGAAAAATATAAAGTAGGGAAATTTAAGGCCTGAAGGGACTGATAGAGGGGATACAGATCTGTCATGGTAAAATGTCCTTGCCCCACAAAAACAAATGACATCAGAGTAGCTGCCAATCAGCTGACGTGATTCACAGAGACCCTGTCAGAATTCACCCCAGCTTTTTATCAGACGCTACCCTGATACTCCCATCAAAACCAGGGAAACGGTTCACCGCAGTCACATTCTGGATTAGTGAAGCCAATATGGCTCGTATTATGTTTTAATAAAGACTTACTATTGAATTTGTCATTCCGACAGATGCTTAAGGTTTGAGCAGATAAATGAGGACAGCCTGTTCCAGTGAACGTAAGAACGTCGCTCCGATAACGGGATTCTGCAAAGCACCTCAGCCTAAGTCAATTCCAGATGTAATTAAAGGAATCAATTCACGGCGAATATAAGGTAAACATAAACATAATTTAATCTCTTAAGTAGACGTGTCAAATTAGATCCATCTTTGTTGGAAATTCAAACCCACCACGAGGAGCAGCGTGGTAGGCACTGTCATAAACTGACATTTCAAAGGCATCGATCTATATGTGACTTGAGTGGAATCACAGCTTCCCATTAGAGCAAATGACAATATTATTCCATTGACTGTGTCTTTAAATGCAAGTAATCAGGATTGCGAGCCGTAAATAAGACCCCTTGAAATAAGGAAAGTTGCCACATCAGCCACTAGAGGTCTCTTTTCTTGGGCGATTGCTTGAACCTGAACAGAAGGTCACTGCAGCTAGATGACGCCCCCTAAAAGTCAGCAAATACTCCGTCTCATGAAATGCAGACTCATGGTGTTGCTGTAATTTGCAGCTCTGGCCATCTTCAGCGATACTTCTCACTGTGTCTTTGTGATGTTAATAATACCACATTAATTAATAATAATTATAACTTGTAATTATCATTCCAGCACAATTAAATACTATTAGCTTAATTAGATGGTTGAGATGAAATCATCACGCCAGCTCCCTTTTCCACACTTTAATGATGACAGGATTTAAAAGATGTCTTTTATATGACGTGAAATCAGTTTTGTACGTAAAACGACTTTATATATTGGTTTTACTGACTCTAGAGGGTTCATATTGGCATCGTAGCTCACTCAGAACCTCCAGATGGTTTAACTGCAGATCAGCTAAACCTGTCCACACTGCAATGACGCACAACTTCAAGTTTAGTTAAGTTTAAACTTGGACAGCACCAGGTCAGCCAACCCCCAGAACAACAGGTGTTGTTCTGGGGGTTTTGACCATTTAAAAAAGGTCAAAAGCAAGTCGAACGGCTCACCTACTGTCCCAGCACGTCTAATTGAACACCATGCTTGATATTTTCTAAGATAAACACTACAGATTTTGATTATAAATCATTTAAGAATAAAAATAAATAAAAAAAAACTGATGAAGTTCTTAGGAGAAACCATTTTAATGTTTGAAGTTGGATGCAAATCTGCATATGGGCATGTATTTGATTATCAAATCTCCTGTATTAGAATTCAAATATGAGATAGTATATTTTTAAATGTATTGCATTTATTTCAGTCTGAAAAACCACAGCGAGCAGTGCCAGCCATTTCAATGCAAACTGAGAATACTGATCCTTGAGCCAGAAAAATCAGGACAGCAGGTTTTGGGACGAATCACAGAGCGGTTGCACACCATCATCAGAGGGGTTCCCTCTTCCTAAAGACATCCAGTGTGTTTGACACAGATACGTTTGCTCTACAGTGATCTGCACTGGATAAAATACCCAAAACCATTTTAAGTGATGAGGGCTCACTTGCTGCTGATTATTTTTATACGTTTCTTGACCTCTGTATGACCTGAACTTATCTTGCGTTGCCCTCTGACGTCTCTTGAAATGCTTAAGCCAGTCTGCGTGAGTGTGAAGCTTATGGACCTGTGAAATTTGGAGGTTAACAGAGTTGCATTACTCAACAGGAACCCAGAAGTCGATTCCTTTCTAAAACCATTGCTGTTTTCCCCTTGACACGCACAACAAAGCCCCTTGTGGCAATGGTGCTTTTTATTTTGTTTTATTTCAGTCTGTCATTTACTAGATTTGGAGAACAGGACTTTGTGGTTAGGGTTTGGATTAAATATTATGTTTTAAAAAGGTAATACAACTTGTTGAAATCATTCACTTTCCTCAAAAAAACACCACCACATGACGAGGTGGGAGGTGACCAGGAGCTCTTTTTACTGAGAGTTATTCATGATAAATGCATCATGTCCCTCGTTTCTAGAAAGGTAACATAGCAACACTTCTCCTCCGTGTCTGAAGTGCATCAAGACACGCTGAACATGTTGGACACTGAGATGCGCTAAATCTCTGTGGAGAAATGTGAGAGATGGAACCACTGTAGTGATTTATTCACGAGGAAAATGCAATGTAGAAGCGCAGCTAACATTTAAATCTGTTTTTCTTCATGCTGTTTTATTTCTTGTTGGCCAACAGAAGTGTCTGAAGACTACTTGCTTTGTTTTACTCGCAGACTGGAATCTGAAAACATTCGAATTCCAGTTGCAAAAGCTTTAATCACCAAATGTTTTGCTTTCAAGCTTGATGGATGCCATAAACAATTGCTTATTGAGAATTTTGTCACTTAAATGTCTTTACAAAAGGAAAAAATATATAGGCTAGAGCTCATGTTGGTTTAGCCCAGCTCTTTGTTACTGTACCTTAATTTCTGCAAAAAAAATAAACCCAAACACATTTGCTGAAGTAATCAAATGCAACCATGCTGGCACATCCCTGCCATCCCAGGCAAACACTGCATGCTCTCTGAGAAAAGATCCAAGCAGCAGCCCCCCCCCCCCCCCCCCCCCCCCCCCTTTCCTGCCACCAGTACCCCAGCAGGATCTGAAGGAAACCTAATTGGACACATGCAAATGAAAGATGTGTTAAGAATCCCTCTTCATTACGGTTGATGCATTTTTACCAGCAACCATCGTATATATATAGTAAGTCTGCCATCTTTCTCAACTGCTTGTGGTTGTAACTTGAACTGAAATATACATCCACGCCCCGTTTTCTCTCCCTCGGCCCCACCCCCTCCTTTAATCTCCCCACCCCCCTAAACCCCATAGAGTTTTTGACAATAACCGAGGGCAGAGGAATGCTGGGAGATGTGTGGCCTACAACGTGCACCAGCCTCCACGTAGAAATGATAAGTATCAAGCAGGCGGGTGAGCCCTCTGCTTCACCTCCACTGTATTTTTGGAGCTCATCAGTGACAGCCGTAGTGGCAACCAGCGGTATCGGCCTCCCGCAGGCAGATAATAAAAAACAATCAAGCAGAGATGTGGGAGTTCTGGCTGTTTTCAAGAAAAAAAAAAAAAAAGAAATGCTTGGAGTGAGGCCACACGTGATGACAGTGTATCCCAACAAATGTTTGTTTTGTTTTTTTCACCATGAAGGCATTTCTCTGGCTAACTAAGAGGCTAACTAGTACCCTGCTGTGCTCCAGCGGCTGGCAGTGATAGTCCTGTAATGCCTTGGTAATAACACAAAGCCTTTCATTTATTTCCTGTTGTAGTTCATCCAAGTCGGACAGGCCTCGCTGATGGCTCTGAGCGCTGTGGCCAAGTGCCGGATTTGGTTTAAAATGCTTTATTGGACACAACAGAATACACACATGCCTTCATATAGACAAGGGCAACATAAAACAAATCTCTGTTTTGAGGTAAAGTCAAAAACAGCCAGAGGTCGTGCATCTACTGGTTCATCTCAGGCAACCACAAAAGACTGAAAATGAGGGAGTGTCTTTGTGTGCTCAGAGGAAGGCGTTCTCCTCCCGAGGGACAGCAGATCTGATGATCAAATCCCTTCCTGTCTCCTTGTTGATACCCACACCCCCAAGCCTTTTTTTTTTTTTTTTTTTTGACTTTAATATCATTCATGTGTCCCACTTGGCTGCTTAAGAGTGTCAAAACAACAGTATACAGTATGTACAGTCAAGGGTGACTCTTCAAGCGAAAAGGAAGGAAGGAAGCAAATTACAGATGACTTCTGTGTGTGCAATACCCCAGAAACGTATTATCAGGACCGTCCCAGCCAACTAAAAGACGAGTGTGACACACAGATTTATGACAACAACGTGTGACCACATAAGCAGGGAGATGTGCAATTAAAAATAACAAGAACGGGCCCTGGATAGCTCAGTGGGTTGAGCAAGCGCCATTTACAGAGGCTGTTGCCCTCATGCAGGCAGCGCAGGTTTGAATCTCGGCCTGTCGCTCTTTCCTGCATGCCCCCCCCCCTCTTTATACCCATTTCCTGTTCACCTACTTGAATAAAGGCCACTAGTGCCAGAAATCTTTAAGAAGAAAAAATAAAAACAACTGGGGCAATTAGGGAGCAAGTCCAGCGTGTCTTCTACTGCAGTGATGAAAAACTAGACGACAGACTCCATAATGTAAACTTGTATTCTGTATAATATCCAGAAAAAGAAAAAGTGAGAGGGCAGAGTTTAATAAAGTAGATGTTTATGAGAACAGCCGCCCGCTGACAAGGCCGTGCCTACAAAGATACACAACGTGAGATTCAGTGCTGGGACATGTGATTATTATGATTACCTCGATCTCTAACCTTGTTCTCTTCACAGCCTTGCTCGTCTGAGAGCAGCAGAGAAAAGAGGGGAAATAATGCATGTTATTTGAAGACCATCAGTGACCTGCTCCCTGGTGTCCCACACTCAGTTCTCCACCACCTGCAGCTCTAGAGCTACACCCTCCAAGACTTGTGAAGCTGTTGAGGGTCCCACTGTAAATCAGCACCACTTCCGTTACATCCAAGCTTGCGCCGTTGGAACCGGATGTGGCTCTTTTCATGGCTACATGCTCATTTTAAATGGGCCATTTTGGCGTTACTCCTGCTTGTTTCTTTAGAATTAAAACAGATTTGGTAAAGGTTTGTGGCCAACTAAAATGATTCCATGTCATACTACTGTTCCAGATTTAGATAAAGATTGGTTTTAAACTTGACCTGGAAAAAAAACATTAAAAACAATTATTATTTTGAATAATCAGTTTATATTTTCAGTCATTCTTTTAATGCAAAGATCCCAAACATTTCTCTATTTTCTATCAATAAAAAAACAACATATATTTTCCATATTGAGTTAGTTTGACAAAAAACAGCTGTATTTTTTTAAATATATTTCATAGACGTATCAACAAATCAAGTCTATAAACGTAAGTAACACTGCCTTGACTCACAACTGCATGAAAAAGAAACACGGATAAAAGGGTAACAAAAGTAGATTTTATAATATTCACTGTTATTTGCTATTAGGTCTTAAAATTAAGGGAAATTTTGCTGAAAAAATATATTTTTTCTACATTTGAGTGCATATCTGTTAAGTAAGCTGCATCAACTTAGTAAAAATTGCTATGATGGTTTAATTGCGTTATAAAACGGTCACAGTGGAAAAAGCACACCTGTGATGCTGTGATTTTATTGACCATAATAGGTTTGTCTTACTTTAATGAAGGGTACCAACATATCTGTCCATGTGTGTAACTTAATATCATACAGTATTTGTCGTAGACGTGAAGTCGGTAACACAAATCTGTGACTCTGATTTTAAAGAGTAGAAATGAACTGAATTACAAAGCGGTTTAAAAAATGTCTTTTTCACTCCATTCCTGACATTTTTTACAAACATTTTTACAAACGCATGCCCCATACTTTCTAGGTTAACATCAAATTTGTGTCAGCTGTTAAAAAAGGTGCATAAGCTTCCTTTATAATTAATAATAATGATATCAAGCTGAATATATAACTATTGTTTGTTGTTTTCCTGTCACCGGCATTAGTTTTGTATCTGTGCTGGCATTACAGCAGCAGATGATAAGTAAATGTATCATCACTGTAACTGAATAGTGTGGATCTGGAATTATATCTGGCTGGGCACAAAAAAAAAAAGAAAAAAAAAAGGCTTTGGCAGCATTTCGAGGAGTGTTATTGTCAACAGCGTCCCTTCCCAGAGGGAGAACATATTGTATGACCAAATGCTGTCGTGGTTAGCAAAATACAGCGCAGCGCAGTTTACGTTTATTTGCTTTAAAACCTTGGACATGACAAAAAGAGAGCATGCACATGGAGTTATGAGCTGTTTTCATTCATAACACTTGGCTGCAAAGTCAAAATGTTCCACAATGCGTGTAGATTACATCTCCACGGTTGAAGGTCGGTGTGACACAGTTGTGTTTTCTTACATGAATGAATCAATTCAATCTTCCTCCAGAGCACCAGGCGTGTAATACTCTCCACTCAAATGTATTATTGATGACACCTCCTCCTACCGCTGATTTATTTTCTGATGGAAATGTGTGCAATAACACTATAAACTGTGCAGAGCTATAAAGCATGACGTCTGACTTGTTTGAAGAGTATTATAATGTAGTTAATCAAATGCCAAGGACTTTTCGGCTCTGATATATGAGAATATCATTGACAGTTTACATCCGGAACATTATCTTTGATCAGTGCTACAACAGGTTTGCCCTCTTTAAAATGAGTGGATGCATATTGTAGCGACAGTGTCAACCTATAACAGACACGCCTTCGTCAACTAAAGATATTCGATTTTTAAGTACTAACATTAAATGAGCTTGAACATGCTTCACTAACAGCATCCCCTCACACAGATCTTATATTGGATCATAAATACTTTTTTCAGGCCACAGAAGGACGTTGTTTAGTCTTTTTATATGCATTTTGTAGAACGATATCGTTGTGATTTTTAAAGAATATTTTTAGTTGCACATATTTTTTAGTTGCCCATTAAAAAAGCTTGATTGAAAAAGAGATTTTAAGGAGAAATAAAAAAAATATATATATTTGATCCTTCTTGTTTCCAATCAGGTTTTGGAAACACCGGTGTAAACATGTGACACACAAGACTGATCACAGACTGCTAACATGACAGAACACATACAACATACGCGGTTAAAAAAGAATTATATTTGACACACAAAAGACATAGTCTTTAATGTCTTCCCATAGTGATTTATCAGCTAGAAATGCTAATACTAATACAAAGTCTAGGTTCCAAAAGCCAAACTGGATTCCTTCAAATTGTGTTAATGCCCGACAGTGTCCTCCTCACTGCACTCCAGATGCACCCATCTGACTTTTAGTCTCGGTACAGACAAAACTCATCTTTGATTGCTTATTCAAAGCATCCAACCATCTTCAGCCACTGTATCATTACAACCACCGCAAAAGTCTCCCTACAGCTGATTACCTATAGTTACTTTAGTAAGACCTGGAATTTAGCTACAATTGGAAAATAAACAAATGAGACATGAAAAAAAAACAACCCAAAAAGAGTGCGATGAGCACTCATCTAGTGATAAACTTTATCAGCCAGCATCAACTAATATAGAGCAAGCGAATGGCAGCAAGAGGATCAAGAGGGCTTATCGGGGATGTCTGTGGGAGCAAAGGTTTCCGTTGATGTGGAATGAAAATGGTAAAATGTTCCGCCATATCAGGGGAAAAGCTAAAACCCCGATGGAGTTGCTTTAAAAAACATCACAACACAGAAATCAGCACTGATGCATCAGTGTGATCGACAGCAGCGGTTCTCAACTGGTCTGGCTGCAGGATGCACCATCAACCCTTAATGACGAGACAGGATGTTCAAACCTCAGACTGTACAACATTAATAGTGCTTTTATGCACACAGCTAAGTACCCACTAACTAAATCTGTAACAAGCACTGTAAAAGTAAAACTATTAAGACACTTAATCAAGCTTTAAACACAAGACTGACATAACAAATAAAACATTTCAGCGAAAGCTATTTTTAAAAGACCTAGCTGATGTTTTCTTAGAAACTTGAAATATAAAAGTGCAATAACTGAGAAGTACTCCCGAAAAGACTGACAAATATGTAGCTTTACTTTTATCTGAGGCGGAGGCCTGCAAACTAAAGTTGAGGATCACTGGGGTACAGTCATAAACATGCAACTATCCTTTCACCTCTGAGGTTTCAGCTAAACCGTTTCCTTTCCGTTTCACAGAAACAGCTGTGTGACACCACAACACAGCAGCTGAAAATACACCCTCCAACAGCCACAGGAGTTCAATAAGATGAAGCATTTTCACGGTTTTAGTTCATTCTTTTGTTTCAAATATCCTGATCCAGCAATGCCTTCAATCATGGTTGTTTACATCACCCCAGAGCAGCTCTGATTATCATCGTATACGTGAGTGCTTTATGACGCCTGCCTGTGACACGTCTATCAGCTAACCTCCTGACTGCAGGCCCGGTGCCGCATCCAGCTCATTTCCACACGTTTATCACAGTCTCAACAAAGCTTCAACTCTATAAAGCTTCTCAGATTCAGAAGTTATAAAAGTGCTCGAGATGAAAGAGACCTAACCGCCCCGTCCAAACCGCGTGCTTTTCAAGCTCAGCATAAAAACCGGCAGCAGGCTGGACACTGAATGAAAGCTCATCTGTGTCACATCTGTAATTTTCAGAAGATTCAGAAGCATTCATGTAAAATAAACCTAGTTACATAAAGTATTTTGAATGAACAACATACCAGGATGGATGATTTCGTTTTGCAAACTAACAGTAGCTGTTCTGGATCTAATGCGTAAGCAGTCATGCTGAATTGTCCCATTTCACTTGTGTGAAAATGTTTATCGGGGCTATTTCACACACGTCCAACAGCATCATATCATTGAAAGTGAAGTGAAAACATTGAGGGACTGACGTGATGATCACACACAAGTCCCTTTGCAGCAGCAGCCATGAAAGAAGGAATAGGAAATGGGCTGCTTTAGTAAGCATCCATTATTCATAAAGCACAGTACTCCTCCATGTCAACAACCTCTGTGGTGGTACAGACAAACCATTGTTTCTTCTCTCTCTTTCACTGGCTCTTTAATTCATTTGTTTGGTTTAGGAGGGTTTTTTTTCCTCCACCGGACACACCCAAATGATCCGCAGGTTAATTGCTTTATGTGTATAAACAATAAAACACCCAACAGGCACTAAATCGACTGGATTTGACGTCAGAGGGTTAAAAGAATATGACCTGACATCGCTACCTCAGTCAGCGGCGGCGCAGTAGTAGAGCTTTTCACAAGGTGCAACAGAAAAGTTATTGCACGTATTGCACAGAATAAAACTGTCTGACAGCACGTGCAGAGGCTGGTAAGTCACAAGACTGCGGGAGACCCGGATGCATCTCCCTCCTGGCTTCAGGGCTTATTGTGCGTCAGAAACGAGGAGGATAATCACTCTGTCTGCACTCCAAGCTACTTTTATAATCAATTTTGTAACTATTTTCCTTTTTCTTTTTTTTTTTTTTTTTGCATCTAAATAAGAGCATCAAAGTTCACTACTATTCAAGGCGAATTCATACACAAACTCAAAAAAGAAGCCTTTAAGGAAATCCACAACAGCTGGGACTGCCATAGTTATATTAAATCAGCTTGGAGCCTCCGGGCTGCCACTGTTTTCCATATATGGGAGTTATTCCAACTAATATTTGTTTTTCCAACTCATTCATTCAATTAATTAAAGTGGGCTAAAACACGTTTTATGCCAAAGGTGAATATGTTTGCTTTTCTCTTTAAGTGAGTAAGGCCGCAAAGCACGTTGAGTAAATCTTTTCTGGACTCCACCCTGCTTTTCATATTTCAAAAACAACGATTTAGGAGGAGGCTTTATCTTCAAATCAAATTATCCTGAATCTGGAATTGCAGCATAAAGGTACTTGAGCAGTGTACCAAAACTGTGCTTATGTAACTGGAACACAAACAATAGAGAGACTATGTGTTGCGAGGGGGGGGGGGGCATATTCCTACTTGTGCAGTGACATCACATCTTGCATTCCTCGGCCGCATTCTCTTACTCACAACAGGCAGGCGGAGCTAGTGGTTTACACCTGAAACACACTCAGCGGGGGATCATAACAAAGTTACAAAACAGAAAATGAATACTGTCATTGCTACAAAAATGTGGACAATTTAATTAAACTTTCTGCCAAACTGCCAGCCCCCCCCTACTCCCTCCAAGTATTTAGAAAAAGTAATAACACTTGAGTTGATGTCATTTACATTAAAGACATAACCTGTGATGTAGATGCATATATATCATCTCTAGAGGTGCATATATAATCAATACTGATTATTTATTTACCTTTGTTCGTTCAAATAAAGAAGAGAAATTTACGATGGCTCACATGTCAATCATTAGGAGAGTACCGCCCAGATAGACCACGCAGATTGAGCCCATCAGCACTTGACCGTTGTTGTTGAAAAACTCAAAAGCCCCTTTTTCATTGGCGGATTCCCTGTGTTTTACACTCAAATCAGAGTGTCGCATGCTTTTACATGAATTGACACGGGGTGGCGTGTCCAGCTGGCCCCGCCAATAACTCGCCTCCGAGGGTCAGTCTTAATGTAAACAGAACTGACGTGGGGTCGTGGGTCGTGGGTGGGATTTGTTGATGACAAGATAAGGAGGTCCATGAGCTCCTCATGCTCAGAGCTGTGGACGCCATAAATCGGCATATTACAGAACCGTAATCTGCAACTGGCTACTAAAATGACAGACCACACAGGCCGTCATGTTACATAGCACCACTTGATAACGCCTCCCAAGTCTTCTTCCCTTCCCTCAACTTGGCTTCAGGCATCAGAGAAGCGATAACAAGCCAGCATTTACATTCCACAGTGCACGTTCCTCGCACATGTTCTTCATCCAGGGATAGTAACGGCGTCTAGTCTAAAAACACCTAAAGATGCTTGCAGACGCATCACCGAGCCGTATCTGACTTCAGACGAATATCACAGCATGCCAGGTATCTGGAGTTGGGCTCTCATCCCTGTGAGGAAGGGAATCCCACAGCAAGGTTGAGGCACTTTAAACTTTCAAAGAAATGCAACATAATCCACACCATATAAAGATTTGCAACAACCAAATTATTTTTTTTTTCCTTGCCCCCTGGAGCACAATCTGCTGCAGACTTCAATGCCATTCACGGCATGATCTAATCCATTTCTTTACACACGTTTGTTGTTTTTTCTTCTCTTATGCTCATGTTCCAGTATTCGTTTTGTTAATAAAAATGCTTTGGAGACCAGCTGGGTGACTGAGTCGATGTCAGGTCGCATAGTGTGATACCAGTTGGGTTTTCAAGATGGATAAGCTAAAGGACTGCTTCACCACCGACAGTCCCGTCTCCCATCACAAAACAACATTAATAAGTCGGGAAAGTCGGGAATAAGTAGGGAAAACTACTGCTACTAAGACTACAAGACACTTATCTTGTAGTGTAATAACAAAAGACCTGTCTGTCTTTGCATGTAGACCATGACAACCACCATAAATATCTACCCAGAGTCATGAAGATCTGCCTTCAGTGGCAGGAAAAAGCAAGAAGTCCTCCAGCAGATGCCATGGACGCCTCAGAAACTCAATTTCAACCTCACAGAGCCAGTCTGGCATTACATAAACAGACAGAAGGCGATGAGACGTAATGACAGCCAAATGAAATAGTAAAAGAAGCAGCTATCAAGTCTTTCACCTGTCTTTCAGCAGTGAGGTGCCTGAGTGTAACAGATGACATGGTGAGGATGGACATGGGCTAGAAGGAGACAGGACAGGTACAGTAACAGTTTGCACAGCTGTAGACTGTCCTTGTGGTGGCCATGTGTTCACGGTGGTTTCCTCAGATGATACACCAAGGGTGTGTCATCTCCCTGAGCTGCTTCATCTTTCTGATGGCTCCAAGCAGGAAACTATAGTTGCTAAAACACCCCTTTTTCTGCTTTCCAGGCTTTTATTATGATTTTTTTCAATAAAAATTAGGTTTTGAAATAACTAGTACATGTGTACACCCCTCTCCCATCTCCTTGGAATTTATTTACAGTTTTGCACTGCAATTCCCTGGTTAAGAGGAGGTTCATTCTTATTTACCATCTCTGCATGACTTACAATACGTTTTATATTATTATTAAAAAATGAAATGTATGCACAGGGCCAACATTGACAGGCAGACTGCAAGATTTGCTGTCAGCGCTAGCCGCAAGCACAAACAAGCCTGAGGTTGCAACATTCTGCATCTTAATGCGCTTTACCAAGTTTCTACTAAGACAAGGAGGGAGGAAACAACAAGCCAAAGACAAATGCTCCTTACATCAAAAAGAATACCATAACAATTCCCATACCAATTCCCATACCTAATTTATGAGGCTGTCTGCAACGCTGGCTAATAGTACTTCAGCTGCCAACGGTCTGACACGTTCTGGGTCAGGCCAGGCTCCTCCTCGATTACGACAACTTTACACAAATTCGTCTCCGCTTAGTGGGAAAAAGCGTGTGATTGGGAAACCTTAAAGCGGTGGGCAGTTCATGTGTTTGTGCTGCTGCAGTGTCCTCTCTTCTTGGGCAGCTCAAAGTCTGAATTTAAGTGTTTCAAGGACTTATGGAAGACAGAGTGAGGGTGGGAGAGCTGTGGGAGAACCAAAAGGACTGTCAATTTGTGGTTTGTATCAAGAAAACAGTCTGAGACTTCACGTTTTAAAAGTGTCTCCTTCCCACCACATGCAGAAAGTTTGTTTCACACAGCCCACCCACACGCTAACGCACTTCAAAAGCTTCCCGATGTACCACTTTACAGGATTTAAAAACTGAGGCGCAGCATCTTAGAAGTGTTAAACAGCAATTAAATGTATGTCGACAACAGATGCAGTGAGTAATCTGCACCATTTTATTATCAGATTAAAAATAAACTTGTATAAGCGTCCTTCACCTTTATTTCTCTGGTAAACTGCGGCAATGTGAAACATTTATATGGCATCTGCATAGTCTCATTCCTCAGACAGAGCATAAGATGAACAGGACAAGTAAACTCACAGAAGAGAAAATATTATTAGTGGACAATTTGAAGAAAATAAATCTTGTGTCTCATTTGTTGTGATGGAAGCAGACTATGAAAGCCGGTTTGATATTTGCCCTGACTCAGACAAGTCGAGTCTCTCAGAAGGTCTTTTTATTTTACTCTAATTGCTTTTTTTTTCCTTTTTTTTTTTAAATACAAAAGTCACTTAACCTCTCCCAATTAAAAGCGTGCCTTCTTTTCTCATTAGCTAATTCTGGAGGCAGCCTTGCTCAGCCTGGCTGTCAGGAAGACTAACAGATTTATTAAAAGTAATTTAGCAACATCTCTGTTTAACAATAATGAGCTTAACTCCGTGTCAAGTCATGAAACGCTTAAAAAAACAGAACTGCTTTAAATCCCAAGAATGTTTCCATACAAAGTGAATGTTGACCAAATAACGGAAAGAGTGTGCAGATTTGTTTTCTCTCGTGAAGTTTGTTCAGGAGTAAGCGTCATTACTGTCAATTTTCTGAAGGTGACCGGAGGAGAATTTGTTTTTCATGGCCTGATAAGAAAGATTAGTAGAGTACCATCTATTCCTGTCAACCAGCAATCTGCAACAAGGATGCTGAGTTGGTGATGACCCTGACCACAGACCTTTCCTGGTAGACACATTGCCTGAAGGGATTGATGTCCTATCTAGTAATAAACACATTTCAGCCCCTTGTTTTTGAAGGTGGAAACTCGTGACATCAATTAACCAAATATTAAAAGGCGATGCATTTCAAGGCTTAAACCGAACCCCAGACACTCACGGCAGATCCCTTCTGATATCTCTAATACAAATATAATCTCTGTAACACCGACATGTTGGAACTGGCTCAACTGCAGCCCACATAAACACCAAATGTGAAGACGCACGTGTTTTATCGTGATAGAAGCAGAACACAAAAATAAATGATAAATATTGGAGAGCGAGAAGGGGGCGATCGGAACAAAACTCCAAACGCGTGATCCATTAACCTACTTTGACGCACCGTGGTTTAGTGAAAGTCGTCGAAAGCAAAAGCGCTGAGGGCACATTTGATTAAGAACTCGTCTTTAACGACAGATATGATCAATGACATGTTAAATCAGCATGCGCACCTGAAATGGGATGGGGAAAAAAAAATATCCACCACGCGTTGCTGTGCGTAACGGACAGGTAAGACAGGGGTGGATTTGACAGAAATGGATTTGATGCTCCGCGCTCGATAAATAATTGTCAAGGTGGCTATTCAAACGCAAAGTGGGGTGAAATTAAGTAATATTGCTCACCTTTGCGGCATCAATATTAAATCCTGTCAGCAGATTGACTTGGAAAAGGCGAGGCGAGGCTTCAGTGTTGCCGCTTGTCACCGGGAAGGAGGAGTGCCTCCAAAACAAGAGAAATGCTTATGAGGCGCGCTGAGGTGAAGAGAGGGAGACATCAGCTGGTCACAGACTTTATTACAGCAGGAAACCCTCCTCAAAACATGCTGCATGCTTGTCGTTATTTCATTGAGTCGCTTAAACGTGCGGTTTTCCTCAATATTTTTAAACTCTGACTTACAAAACAGAAGAAGAAGAAGATCAAATCTTTTTTTTTCTTTTTTTTTAACCTATAAATGTATATAGTTATAATAAAGAAGGATGTGAGTCTATGGATGAAATTGACTACAATAATAACAGGTAAGCGCTGAGCAGATCTTATCCTTGTCTTTTCTTATCTCCTTTTAACAGAAACCAGGTGTCCCTGTTTTTTTTATATGGCTCCATTGGTGATGAAGAAAAAAGTACACTCTCTTCCTCTATTCTCTGATAAAGCAGCTTCATTTTGTGCCATAAATCACTGAAACCAACTAGGAAAAATAAACTGCATGACTCTGAGCTCATGTATGTGAGTTTTCCCTAACATACATAAATGGGTATGGACGGATGGATGTAAGTTTATCTCTATGTCCTCGTTACTTATAACAGTATATATATATATATATATATTTATCTTAAAACGATGCACTTTATGTCTGTTTTTAAATGATACCAACTGCCTCGCCTGCTCTTAGTGCTTCATCAATGACACACTCATGTGATTAGATCATCATCTCTTTTCCAGTAACTTTTTTAAAGCAATGTAAATGGTTAAGTTGGTGAGTTTTATTATCAGCTTTACAGCCCAGCAATATCAAGGGCAGGACTTTGAATCCAAGACTTGAAGCACTGATCCCTCAAAGTGCACCAGAGGAACTACAAAGTTTTGAAATATGCCTTAAAGTTGAACCGACCCCTTTCAGCATCCACTCTTCAAAACAAATCTGTCACTCCACATTTGTACACGTGGTATGATTTTCTTGTACAGTCTGACACCAGCCTTGAGTAAGTTATCGTGTTTAGAGGGAAAGCAATGTCCCTGCTATGACAACCAGCCCTTTCCTTTCCTGTCAAGGCAAAGTTCACAGTCATAAACAAGAGATTTTATGGCCATTTTATTCCACCCGGGAGACGCACACTCACACAGGACCTTCAGAGGATCTAAGACTTGCATTAGTTGTTTCACAGAAGAGACGGTGGGATTTCCATTTGACTAACAGGAATAAGCAAAAATGCCATCCACAACGAAGACTCTGTATTTCATGTCCAGTGCGCTGGTTACAGCCATCGCTATTGGACTGTTGGGGTTCGCCATGTCACAGGACTGGTCCAATACAACCATGGCGTGTGCCAGGCCTGGAAGTAACTTATTTAATGGAACTGCGATGATCAAGTTGGGTCTTTTTAAAGGGATGTTAGACAGAGACTCCTGTCCTGGTTTTGGAACTCAAGACAAGTTTGAGGGTAATTTTTACATGAATCTGTTCTATGCACATTTCAGTTTTTTTAATATCTGCGTGTAAGATTTCCTGGTTCAAAGTGACACCACATGCTATTTAACACCACCAAGAGGAGCATCTGTTACTCTGTTATGAAAAAAAGGTTAAATTTTTGGAAAAAGTCTTTTTTTTTTCAGAGATCCATATGGTACCACTGAATAGGCAGATGTTTTTAAACACACAGATCCTTCCAACATATGAAACATATAAAACAGTACATGTAAGTTGTGACATCTTACATAACCACAATACTCTATAACCGTGTTTGTGTGTTTAACTGTTTATGTGTGTACAGTGATTCCCACATTGACGAAAACAAAAGTTACTCCTCTAGTCCTGCATGGTCTGGTTGTGTGCCTGTTGGTCCTGTGCCTGCTGTTTTCTGCCTGCAGCATCCTCATCTCCCTCTACAACAGTGTCAGCAACCCATATGAGACCTACATGGGGCCTGTTGGATTCTACATCTGCAGCTCTTTCAGTGGTAAGTGAGGACCAATCCGAAAGCAACACAGGTGGAAACATCTGTGGCGTCTGCATGGACGCTGGGAGATCAAATCTCTCGCTTTCTGATTTGCAGCAGCAGTAATTGTACTTTTCTTTCTGCAGCATGCGTGTCTGTGGTGGTCCTCATTCTATTTGTGCTGAACATTAATGTGACCAGCATGGCAGAGGATTTGCTTCCCGCCATCATTAACGGTATTTCAGTGGACCTGAGGAACAAATCTTCAGAGATGAACCTTGGATTTTACCTGGTCATCCCCTACACAGTGCTGTCTCTGTGTGCCATTGCCTTGATCTACATGTATGACCATGCGGCCTACACTCGGCGGCGAGAGCAGGAGAGGCCTACGGAGGATTCTCCCAAGGACATCATAATGTATTAGTGTCATGGCGACGGTGCAGTCAGTCATTCGTCACACTGACAGAGTACTCAAGACTTTCTGAGGAAAATTATTACCGTGGACTGTATGGTTGCGGAACATTTAGTATGGAGATACTGGAGAAAACATTTGATAACATACCTTCAAAAAGCATGTTTCAATGTTGTCACATCATGAGCAACAGCTTAGTCATGAACTGGGAAAAACACAAATCAGTTTTAATTCATGGATTTTTGAATCAAATTTACCTTCTTATTTTATTTATTCTCTGTATAAACAATGTAACGTTTCTTGCTTTGATATGATAAGATTTTAGCTTATTTTCTGCTGCAAAATAAGAGACAAACATGCTGGAATTAAAAGGCTTTAAAGTGTTTTTTTTTTGTGTGTGTATTAAAACGTGTTTTGCATTAACAGTCTGCATATCACAAATATAATCAGATAGGATTCAGATTATTCCTTTTGTTTTTAAATGATGGTTTGGAACTGCTGTGTGTATTCGTACAGTTTGATGTCACGTATTTACTGAAAGTATGGAGCACACGAAGCATCATAATTTATGAGGTTAAATCTAATGATTACGTTTTACAACGGAGGAAAAGAGCAAAATGCATCCTGTGATGTCTGCTGCCCTCTGTCGTTCACATGATGTCATTTCAAAGACATGCTTCAACATTTGAAGTCAGTGCCTGCAAAATGCTTCATGTAGTAATAAAGAGATTTTATTTTTCTGTCACCAGTCACTTTATATAACTAGAGAAATAATCTGAGAGGACTTCTGTGGTATCTTTGTTAAATAAGAGATGGCCAGCAAAGTAGTTATTCTAACGTGCATCTCTGAGACGGAGCATTACAGCATGTGAGAAAACGTAGCAAACATCATCCAGCATGACTGGTTTGGTGGTGGGTCAGTGAGTCAAAGTCTGGGACGACACGTCCTCGTGCTTTAGTCCTGACTGTTAGATGTCCCAGTGAAATCCTCAGGCTCAGTGAGCGCAGGATTCTCCCCGGTGCAGGACAAAGCCTTATGTGGTCAGATCATGCAAGCAGTTCTTGGATAACAAAAGCAGGAACGCCACGGATTGACCCTCACAACCCTCACACCTGCAACCAACGGAGAACCTCCAGGGAATCTCAAGCAAACAAGCAATGCCACAAACATGAGCTCAGTGATTTGACGATCCAGGTCTGAGAGGAGATCCTCAGGACAACTTTCACGGTCGCATCACCAGAATTGCATTCAGGCACAAGAAGGACATAAACAGAGTTCACGTGTGATTTTTTTAAAGCTTGATTTTCAGTGTGATTTTCAATCCAGACCTTTCTGAGTTAAAAATTTTGGTTTCCACTGATAGTTGTATTTTTAGTATTTAAAAAAAAAATCTCATCAGTAAAGATGTACACCCTAAATAACTGAAGTTTAGTTTTCTAGATTGTACTGTTTAGATGTAGCGGTATAGTTATCGGTGCCTGTGAAAAATTAAATAATTACTCAAATAGTTTGGTTTGTTTGTCCCCTTTGAGAAAAGTCTCTTAGCAAAATAACAGTCAATGCTGGCTTTACTTTACTTCATGATGCAACACTTTTAACCTGATGGAGGTGACCTGATATCCCTTATGGGAGATTCTGAACCCTCATGTAAGTCTGCACCATCCAACATGTCCACCAAGAAGAACGGCATTAAATCATCCTGCAGAGTTCCAGACATTCGTGAAATCAGAGCTTATGTGCAATGAAGCTCTTCTGGCAGCATGTGAAGGTGAACATATCAACATGAAGCTTTATGCTTTTTTTCCCCCTTTAATTACCATATAATTTAGTATTTATCAAAACATTTATTCACATGTACTTCAGTCTCTGACTGGTGTAATACTGTCTGAATCACCGGTGTGGAAATTTCATCAGTTCAAGGCTCACGATGGAAGCAGTGTTTAAGGTGAGCCCTTTCAACTCCAGTGATGCATTGCGTCTTAACTGTATCCTCTTCCAACTTGGAAAAGCCTTGATGAGAGATGGAGCTCCATTTCAGATTTGTTTAATCTATTTCAAAGTTTAAAAAAAAAAAAAGACACAACCACTGCTGACAAATACAATCATGGAGACAAACTTGCTAATTCTGTGGAACCTCAGATAGATCTCAGTTGGCCTCTATTGTCTCTGGGATCTTCAGACAGACTCACAGCTGTGATTCACATGACTGTGTTGACATTAGAGCAAGGCCGGGGTGTCCCATTACCTTTTCCCGTGTCCCATCACTCAGGGTCTAAAGTCTGTTTGGACATGCCCTTTCCAGCTCTTCCCAGCCCCGCAACGCCTTGTACCTGCCTTCAAAAGAACCACTCTTCCTTCAAGTTTCACACTTCAAGGTACCTGTGGAAGGATGCAGCAATTTTCTTTGTTGTCATCGGCGCGCTTTTGTATTAAGTTTCTGGAAATGCCTGCTTTCTAGAATGAATCAAAGACGTTTCTGCCTTGTTAGGACAGAAGAAAATCCTGCATGTCCTTTGAGGTTCAGGAGAAGCTGGGCCTTGTTCAGAGTCCAGCTTTCCTTACTTGTCCAACACATTATGGTTTTTGTTTAATTAAAAAAAAAGAAAAGAAACCAATATAAATTGTTTAATATTCAAATTTTTGGCACTTATTTTTTTCTCCTGATGAGGTCTAATGTCAGCCTGCAGGATGAAACCCATGTGAAGCTGGGACAGGTGGTACACTCCAGAGGAAGTCACGTCAAAGCACGTTTCAGCGCAAACCCACCTGCTGTGACATTGACAAGCCCTTTATAAGACCGTTGTGGTTTGTCAACTGTTTTTTTTTTTTTTTTCCAATTCTTTCTTTTTAAAATACATATTTTATCCAATCTGACCTCTCTAGCTAGTCTGTACCAAAGTCAGACAAGGACTAAATAATAAAAGTTATTTTTATTCAGTCAGTTGGCACGTGCAACTGTATGTATAAACATTCACGGTGGTGGACCGAGGTGGACCGAGGTGGACCTAACAGTATGCGCAGTATGTTGCATCACTTATCATACTTTACTCGTGATAAGAAATAAAGAGCAGCAGTAAAAGCCATTTAAGCTGATATAGGATTCCCCAGTTCTGAAATGAACCACTGCTTCCAAAGGAGATATTTAACTGTATCTATATCCAGTCTGCTTCTGTGTGCGCTGAGGTGGAGAATAGCCGAATCACTCCCTCTTGTCGTTTGCAGTGCAAACATTGATTGAACAAAATCAGAGAGGTGCAGTAATCTCTTCCTCTCCACATACTCTCTGTCTCGGCGCTCCCTGGGATGGATAAACCGGGGATTATGCAGGAGCCCAGAGCACTGACCACTCAGTCTGCGTGATAGGATTAAAGCGGAAACTTTTGTACCTATGAAACATTATCCTTCCAGGTCCCGCATCACAGAGGTCTGTGAAACGGACACCTCTAGCTGCAGGGCAGTGGGGACACACATTCAGCAGCGCAGGGTCCACTGTGGCGGGCCAAAGTGGGTCGGGGGAGGGGTGTGGTTCACTGTTGGGAGGCGATTTAATATAAATGAGAAGTGTGTACAGGTACGTTAATATTAAAACATGTGTTTTCACCACCTGCAGAGGAACTTTGCTCGGTTTATTGATACATTCATCCATTGATTAGTTAAACCCAAACCACACACTCACATTCACTGAGCAGTTTAGAAACACTGATTAACCTAACACACATGCTTTTGGACTGTGGGAGGAAATTCCTCGAGAAAACTCACGGAAGAACAGTGAGAACATGCAAACCTTCTTGGTGTGAGGTAAAGTGCCAACCACCAAGCCTCTATGCTGACCTTACATTGATCCAGTGTTATAAAAATAAAATGAAATCTCTTGGTACTAAAAAAAGCTGTGCATCTTAGGGTTATCATTTAATGTATTTATTGCATGTGTGCAACCTTTCCCCTCTGTGTGGCAGCATGGGTGTGTATCTCCAACAATCTGGCTCCTTGTGTCATTTTTCTATGAGGTCATGAACATTTATAGCTTTGTTTCTCCTCTGATTGGACATCACGCCTTAGCCTAAAACACACTGACGCACTTATATACTGTAGTTTAAAGCATTTATCCTCTATACTGGGCATTGATTTATTGTTCACAATAATAGTCGTGTATATAACTTAAAGAAAAACAGGCTGAATTGTGCTTTTATACTCTTATTAACCATTTTAAATACATTAATAGTGCAGGACTTTATTCAGTCACTAAGACACACAAAAAAGCTTAAAAAAAACTGAAATGAATATAATTAAATCACATTTCATAAAACCCCAGAGTGAAATTATATTGATGCCTTAAACTGAGAATAAATAACTTCTGTTTGCAGGGAGAGGTGTTGTTGTCATGAATCTACTGTGATGTGTTAACTTGGCGAGTGCTGAGCTGATGATGGCATCAGCAGGCAACACGGGTGAACTGGGGCGAGGTTTCTTTCCCACCACACCTCTGCCACAATGCTGTGCCTCTTCTCTTCTTTACTTCATTTATCTACCTCAGAGTTACAGGAACAGCGCCAGTAAGGCATGTCTTATGTGAGGTCGAGCTGATAGATGTTAGTCATTAGTAACTATTACTGTAATTACAGTAAGGTCTCTCTCTCTCTCTCTCTCTCTCTCTCTCTCTCTCTCGATCCAGTCTGAAAACAAACAAGAAGAAGCAGAAACACAAAGGTACCAAGTGGACCAGACATGTGTTTGCAGTCCCCAGCTACGGTTGATTTTAGAATCATAAATCCCGACATGTTTAAGATTGCACTTTACATCTGGTCTTTACGACGCACCAGGCCCTCCTCTTTGTCTCTCTGTCTGCATGTCCCCATCAGGATCAAAGGGAGAAACTGTTTAAACTTTCCCTTCCTTTGGTTCTGTTTTGCTTCTGCTGCACATCCTCAACATCCTCTGGGAGTTGTTTGGGTTTTGTAAAGCTTAATCAGCTGTTCCCATGTGTCAACAACTTTGTCATTGTCATATTTACTCATTATAACATAAGTGTAAAAAAGACATTTTAAAAATGCCAGAATACAAAGAAAAACTCCTAAGAGCGACACATAAAAAACTTTTCAATCATCTGTACCACAGAAGAAAAAACATAACACAAAAGATTAAAGTTACATTTTCAAAATAGAGAAAGAAAATTTGCGTTTTTTCCTTTAAACTGATGTTTTTCTATTGAAGTTTTAGGAAGTTTAACATTTGATTTTAAAGCTGAATATTAGTCTACATGTTTGCGTATGTGTGTGTACATCTCGTTCTCACACTCAGCCTTACAGACTTACCCTGGATGGTAGTCAGGCTCCTTACTTATCTCCACCATTAATCTTAATTTGTCAGCGAAGGCTGAGGTGAAAGAGAGGGAGGAAGAGAAGAAGGAGGAGGAGAAGGAGGAAGGCTAAAAGGTAATTGCACCCCTGCTGCTCCATTATGGTGTCATGCCTCTGTTAACAGAAGATAAGATCTTCTCCAAATCACCTGAAGCCAATTCTCCACTTTACCTGGCTGGGACGGATAGGCAGAGAGAAAAAGAGAGAAAGAGAAAAAGACAGTCGTGCCCAGGCCTAATCTACATGTGCAGAGTTCACTGCCCATTCTTTGTTTTTTTTTTTTTTTTTTTTAATCTTTGTCTGCTGTCACGTGACACGCTGCAGCCAGAGTGATGGATGGAGGGCAGCCCAGCACTTTCTCTGGCCCACGCCGTTTGACACTGTTGTTGATTAATGTGGATCTGATCGGCAGGTGTGATACACGTCAGCGGGTGCAACGTGCACGGATAGAGATATAGTTTAACCTACTGACACGACACAGTTCAAGTGTGCTGCTGACTTTTGACCCGGACACAGAAACAATCACAGACAGTGGGAAAAAATGTTGCTGCTCGATACTAAATGACATATGAAGTATATGTATTATATTTTATATTTAAAAATGTGAACAATTTATCATTTTCAATGTTTCTGTCCTATATCATCCATTTATATATATCCTACATGGAAGAGCTGCTCAAAGTATTCATCAGGAGACAATGTTAATCATTTCGTGCATATTTAATAAAGAAATGTTTATTATGTTTTTCTGTGTAGGTTTGAACAGATCTTTTTTTTTAAACATTGTTCCACAAATTTGGACTTTTTTAATTACTCCTTGTACAGCAGTAACTTGTACGAAACCTAAAAGACATTTCCAGCACTCGGTAAGTGTCTAACTGTTAAGAAAAATTATACATTGTGAAAAGTTTAATAATAACTAACTCAGAATGAAAAATGTTTATATTTTTGCAGCACAAAATATGACAAATCTACATGAAAAGTAAATTTCTTACAATAAGGAGATTTTAGAGTGTGAAGTCTCAAAAACAGAGTCAGCCAAACAAATAATTTCAGTAGAGACATGAAAAATTTTGAAATATTCAGGTCTTGTAATATTCTCCAGTAATCCACTGTGGGTGATTTCTTTTTTTTTTTTTTTTTTTTTTCAAAATATTGTAAAGTGTTAAATTGAGACATTTTTGTTTTCCATTTCAATGTTTTCTAAAAAAAAAAAAAAACAATTAAAAAAATTGCTTGCTGAAAAATACAGTATACAAATAAGTAGCAGTTAATTTTTAAATGTACAGAATTGCGCACATTTCAAATCAGAAAAAATTTTGTTTAATTTAGGAATTTCTAGAGGAGGTGCATTTTGATATTTATTTGGGTTTTTATTTTTGTTTTTTGTTTTTTTTATCATAAACCATTAATCAGAGAATGAATATAGATGAATATGAATCAATATATATATAAAAATATAGACAAAAAAATCATCATCTTCATTTTCCTATGATATAAAAACAATATGTGATATGTAAAAGTGTTGGGAAAAAACTATGGGCTACACCAGGAATACCTCAGGGTACAAACACTATATGAATAAACTTCAAAATCTCAACACACTGGTGGAATATTTTGTGTCTATAAGTGCCAGAAGAGGAGATTTGAACTTCACAGTTAAAAAAAAATGGTAAAATTCATATATTTACTGAAACCATTGTTTAGAGGTACAACATTTTTCTCATATACACACACACACACACACACACACACACACACACACACACACACATGCACACACACACACACACATATACATATATATATATATATATATATATATATATATATATATATATATATATATATATATATATATATATATATATATATATATATATATATATATATATATATATATATATATATATATATAAGATTAACCATCTCCATACTGAGTTTGATCAGCTAATGTAAACTATCAAGCATCTTATGGTGCTGAGTGTCTTTTACAAAAACCAGATGTGATACAAGTGATAGGACACAGTGCATCAGAGCCCCCTACTGAGCGTCTTTAAAGGACTAAAGGATTTGCAAAGCTCTGTCATGAGGTCGTCAATCACTGCCACGCCTGTCTAAAATTTACAGCACTGATGGGAGAAGGAACAAAAAAGAGAAAAATTCCTTCAGACTGTTGGTATAAGGTGTATAACTTTATCTATGAAGTTATTCATCTCAACATCAACACCTCAGACAATCACACTGGAAAAATGACATTTAAACGGTGATATAAGACATTACAGATTACCACAGTGCATCAATCGCAGAGGTTTATGTTTAGGAATGCTTCTGCAATTTAATACTGTCACACCTCTACTCCATTTATCACCAGGTTTTCCACCTCTCCTCTGCTGTGCTGCAGTGGTATTTGAGCGTGTGATGCATACTGTAAATTTAAAAGCAGCAATTGCCTGCCTGTCTTTCCAGTAAAATAGCAGTTCTTTGACCAAAGCAGAACCTACTGCCTGTCCAAATCATGCATGAGATACAATGCAGCATCTCTGCAGGATGCAATGATCTGTGTCATTTAGTTCATATGTGGAGACATGTTGTCTGACAACTGCTTGGATCACACCTGCTCTGGTGTTTTTGCACAAAACTATTTCCCAGAGAGCACCCAGCTCACCAATGACCTGACCTCCTCCTTTCAAAAGGATAGTTACTACATTTTCGGTGATTTTGTAGTTTTTGACACTATTCCAAAAGCAATTAATGATATTTTAGGAACACTAAACAACCTTTTAAAGTGTAATTGAGCAGGAAATACAATATTTAACACAGTTGTAAAATTTGACCAGATATTTTAAACCCCTGTATTTGGATGGAAACCGAAAAGCTTTTGCTGAAAAGTGATAAACTCTAACAAAATAGATGTTAAAATCAATTAAGCAGAAAAAAAAGGATCCTCGTGTTCAAGGCTGGTAGGATACTCACAGTGCCACAGTTTGCGTTAACACTGTGTTATTTTATCTTTTCTTTATTTTTATTTTTTTCTTGTGTAGTGCATGTAACCCATGTTTGTGTTCAGCACTTTGGTCACTTGTTGTTTTTAAAGTGCTTTATAAATAAAGTTGAGTTGAGTTGAGTAAAATGACTGTAGATCTTTTTTTTTTATTTTTTTAATAAGAACTATAGTTAAATAATTCAATACAAAAAGGGCAAACTAGAGACTAAAGACTTGAGTAGCTGATGACCAGATCACAGATGAAATATTAAGACATCAATTAACTTTTCGACTTGGAAAGACTTTTGGGCGCTTTCATCTTTCAAGTCTGATGTTAGTTAAGCACAGCATGATCTTTTTCAACACATAAAAACAAATAACTTTAAAAAAAATAAATAAATAAATAAAAAAAACTGGTTAAAGGCACCCTATGTAACCATACTACTTGATACCAATTGGGGGCATCATATCAGATAGAAGTTCAGCCCCTGGTGCTAGACACAATACAGTGCACAGTCAGCACTGCTCCCACGGTCTCTGTCACCCCCCTCCCTGTAAAATACCACTCCACTAGGTGTATTCCCTCTTTGCAACAGCAAATGCAGAAATAAATCCCAGTGATAGTGTTGTGCAACCAGCAGCATTAAAACTGTACCGTTAATATTAGTCTATATTTGCAACAATCGTTCACCAATCTGTTAGAAATATTTTCCGTTCTACATCTTTCATTCCTTTATTTGCCAACAGTTGTCTCCATTGGGGGAAAACAACACTAGTGTTTGCCCTAATTAAATCTAATTGTTATTGCTCCAGGGAGGCTCTTTGACAGGCGTGGGCGCAAACGGTGGTACACTGAAATTCAGTCATAGCATTTGTGGTTTATTCATATTGCAAACTAACTACATGGTCTTTCTGGAGTGGCACCCTTAACACGACTGACGGGCAATTGACATGCGAATAGGCTCTAGTCTCAGATCAGTCTCTGCCAGGGGGGTCCAGTTCTAGTCCTCGAGGGCCACTGTTCTGCATGTTTTAGATGCATCAACAGTGGCCTATGCCCTCACTGGCATTCATTTACTCCTATTGTTTGGATGTACCAAATGCTGCAACAATTCATATCATCTCTAGTGTCGTCTATCCCCACATCACAGCATTGTCAGTGTTTTTTTTTTTGTCTGTCACATTGTGGATCTGTGTTTAACATGGCTTCAAAACTTTTTCTTTTTTTCTTTGTAATTCATACCTACAGTAACTATAAAATGGGATACAGTCCGTAGTTCACAATACAGTTTTAAGATTTAATATCACATGATTTGTCAGCTTATTTACTTTTGTTGACATAGTAAGACTATAAAGGTTTCTGCGGAAGCTTGAACAACGCAAGACTATTTTCAGATATTGCTCAGGTTCTGTATGAACAAGTTAAAGAGGAAGTTACATTTCAGACATATGCTGACAAGAGGTGCCACAGCAGCATTAACCTTAAACCCTGTAAAACTATTGCCATAAACTCCTAAAGTTAAACTATAAACCTGTAAAAAGCCATGATATGGACTCTTTAAGTCTAGTATTTCAAATGTTTTGGGCTGACTTGTCTCTTTCAGGTGTTAACTCAGTGACCCTGTCTGCAAACCAGTAAATCACAAGCACCAGCAGCATCACTTGAATCCCCCACATTAACAGTTTCCTGTCCCTTACAGGCCATCATTATTGTACGATACTCTGTATTATCGCCACCTACTGGACTGGAACCTGAACTTCACTGGCCTTCACACTGCAGTGAAAACAGCCAACAGTCTGAAGGAATCCTTAGAGTTTTTAGAAGATCCTAAGAATAAAAATTCTGGGTATTTCGAGCCTCAACGTGGCCATAATATATGATTTACTTAACAGCAGTTTAATTTTCAGTGCCAGTAATAAAATAGTGATTGCGGTATCTCAAAAATCCAATATAATTTTGCTTGTAACAAGTGGTACATGCATTAATATGTTTTTTATCAACCTTTTTTTTTAATCTATTTTTGGGGGTGGGGTGGGGAGGATTGGTGTTAAAATGGTTACAGACATATTTACAATGTTCCTGACACTGCACAGATATAAGATGGTATATAGAATCCATGCTTTTTCCAAGCATACATGGGATGTTGCTGAAAATATAAAAAGAAAGAAAAAGAAAATATCTTTATAACAAGTCAAGAGTACAAGAAATTATATGAAAAATGAAACTCATAACCATCCAGCTAAACCAAAACAAGACTCAAACAAACATAGCCTTGGCTGCCCCTTGCCAAACTAAAACAATGTATTGCACAGGGGATTTCCATAGTTCTGGAATTCTACATGAAAATGTTTCCCATTTTTGTAAGGTGAACGTCTGGGCTTTGTTAAGCCTGGTCGTATGATATTCCATATTAATGAAATTGTCTAAATAACTTATCCAGCGCTTACGGTAGCTGAAAAACTTGAGGATTGATCCATATTTGCAAGATTAGGCTACTTTCTTGGTGGTTGTAAAATCTGCCATCAACATTTTCTGTTGAATAATGGTATATTCAAGATATATATCATAATTTTAAGGAAAACAATTTGGCATTTTTGAGGCACTCACAACAAGTAGTTTTGAGAGTTCATCCACTACAACAGTATAACGTTTGTCAATTGTAGGACATTCCCAGAACATATGAACAAATGTGCTAGGGAAGGCATTATACGTATTACAATGTGATGTTTCAGTTGGGGAGATCCGCAGTCTAACTCTTTATGAAGTGTGGAAAAGTGGATTAGTGGTTAGCACTGTTGACTCACGGCAAGAAGGTTTCTGGTTCGATTCCTTTGTGTGGGTCTTTCTGTGTGCAGTTTGCATGTTCTCCCCATGCTTCCGTGGGTTCTATCCAGATACTTCGGGTTCCTCCCACAGTCCAAAAACATGCATAATAAGTTGTTTGATTATTCTAAAATTGCCCGTAGGTGTGAGTGTGCATGGTTGTTTGTCTTTGTATGTGGCCCTGTGATAGACTGGCGACCTGTCCAGCGTGTACCCCTGCCTCATCCCTGTAAGAGTTGTGATAGGCTCCGGCAGACCCCTGTGACCCTGGAAAGGATAAAGCAGGAAAATGGAAGTGTGGAAAGTTCCCGATCCTACAGTTTCTCTTTAGATAACTCTCCAGCAGAATTATGTATTAAGACATAAATAGAAGAGACTCTGCCTCGCAGATTATTATTAGGTTTGAGCCATTCTAACAATGGGTGGACTGTTGGTGGACTGCCCCACAGCACACCATATGCTTTGAGAGCAAATGTTGTGCTGAAAAAAATATGATGGCGCAGGTAAAAATGAAAGTAGGCCATCATCTCCCAACATATCTTTTACAGTATTTATACTGTGTGCAGACTGCAGTGGGTTCTGGAAAGGCTTGCCCCCTATCGAGAAGTTAAAGCTATGCCAAAGTGGAGTAGATGCATGAGTATGGAGTTGGGGTTTCATGCATTTTTCTGCCTGTTTCCGCATCTTCAAGGAGGGTGTAATTATACCACCCAGTTTAAGGATCAGGTTAGAGCTGCCAAGCCCAGTGAAAAGCAAATCTTACAATCTATGAGGCAAGATTTGGATCCAAATATGTAGAGCTCTTTTTTGAAAGGCTGATTGATAAAACTCAAAACATGGCAAGGCAAGGCAATGTATTTAGCTTTATTCATGGGCATTTGTCACTCCAGATAAGTTGAGATTGATGAGTTTATATCTTGAGGATATTTGGGAGGGGGAGCTAAAACAATGATAAAAAAATAAAAAGTTAATTTGGGGAAGAATTTTTATTTTGACTACATTTACTCTTCCTTGTAGAGACATTGGTGGCATAATTCCATCTTTGGATGACAAAGTTGACAAAGTCTTCACAGTTTGAGCAGAAGTTGAACGTATGCAAATACCAAAATAGGTGAACGAATCCTTAATAAGAATACACGGGAGAACTTTTATAACATTTGCTGTGTTACTGAGTGCTTTACAACTTTAAAACTTGGGGGACTGATGATTCAGCTTTGGATAATACAAAAGTATTTTATCTGCAAAAAGTGAAATGTGATAGTCCACACCATACAGTTTAACAGGATCGGTACATCGATTCTGTCTAATCATTTGTGTCAAAGTCTCAAGGCAAAGATGGTAAAGAATTGGTGAAAGTGGGTATATCCTCTCTAAGCTAAAAGGTAAAGACATTTTGGAACCTGCCATTACACATGCAGATGAGGAATTATAGTGTCTTAATAATACTAATAAATCTGAGTCCAAAACTAAAATGTTCAAATTCAACTTATGTATAATTCCACTCAAAACTTACATAACATAGAGCGAAAAAAAAAAAAAGAGCTACAGGATCACAGAATGAATCAGCAGAGTTTATGATTTGTAGGAGTCAAAATATACTGTGTAATGCCACTAATCCTCTGATCAAATCTGTCTGATCATAATTCATTAAATTGCTGATGGATTTATCTAATCTATAAACAAGCACCTGGGAAAACTTTTGGGATGCAAAAAGCAGAAAAGCAGAAAAGAATTATATCCCAGACAAAAATTCAGGTCCTGGTGATTTTGATCCATTGAGAGATCAAAGGGCAGTACTGAGTTCATCTGGGGTGAGGCATCAACACATTCATGACACTGCTCATAATAAACATAAATAACAGGAATTTTAATAGATGAAAAAAGTTATACATGGACAGACATTTAACTATTTTTTTTTAATTTAAATGATATTTAGATTTCCACTAAAGCCTCTAACAAACACCACAGAAGAGGAAACGGTGGAGATAGCACTCCCAGACCTGTCTTCACCCTCTGCTTCAACTCATCACCTCCTAGTGTGGTGTCAATGAAGGGAGGAAAGGGAGTAAAGGAGGGAGAAGGGGGAGTGGGCTGGCAGGAGATGGATGGGGGGTGGGTGAAGGGATCACCTTGCCAAATCCGCTGTGATGGTCTCTTCTCAGTGCACTTAGCTTCGCAGCCGGAGCCAACACGTAGAAGGGTGTAGGTCTCCCTGAGGCGACACTCTGGCCCCGGCCTCACTGGCATTGTCATCTGTCCGTCTCTCAGCCTCCCATCCAGCAATCTGCCTGGAGGAAACTTACTTCCTCCCTTCACATTCTTCCTCCCTCCATTACCCCCGGGAGGAGCAGGGAAAATTGTGTTGAAGGAGACTCCCAGGAAAAGGTCAAGCGAGTATCATTGTCAAAGTTTCAGAGCTGAGGTCTTGCCACCAATTAGATCATCTATCAAGTACAATAAAACATAATTAAGTGAAAGAGGGAAAATAATCTTGCAAATATCTTTTGCGCTGATGCTTATGTTTGAACTAGGATGTGTCCGGTTTCAGCTGCTAGATGCAAGACTATGATAAGAGAGTGATAAGGTTCTTGCACACCTCGCTGAGTGGAATGGCAAATATGTCATCGTCGTAAGACAGGGTCTAGCTGGGCCGTTTCAGTGAGTGCACCCATGTCAGAGTGATGTATGGACACAGTAACACAACCTCTGAGAAGGCATAGGGGGAAACCCTGCACTAGGAACCTGCCTTTCAGATTCTCAACAAAAGAATGGGGGCCACATGTAAACATTTGAAGCCTGTCACTCATGACTCTTTTGATGATTTATTATAAACCTGCCAGCAACCATGTGAGGATATCTGACTCACCAGAAGTCCACAT
Source organism: Xenentodon cancila (assembly GCA_014839995.1). Taxonomy (NCBI): domain Eukaryota; kingdom Metazoa; phylum Chordata; class Actinopteri; order Beloniformes; family Belonidae; genus Xenentodon; species Xenentodon cancila. Next base: position 10,258,432 of record CM026218.1, read on the forward strand.
TTATATAAACTTTTAACATAAAACTCACAATAACTCACACAGGGAAGGAAATGCATCATATAGTACACAAAAAAGGTCAGACGCTCTGCTTTTAACACTATGGATTACACCTTCAGAGGTTTGTTTGACAAAAACCCTGCCCTTTGGCTGGTTATACATTTGGCAAAGCCTGTTCCAATTCTCTTAATGGAAATGGCAACTCATTTGTGAAGAGTAGCAAGAAAAACACTAAGTCTTGGAGGAATTTCTTCCCCTGGGGATCACTAAGTGATGCTCATCTCCTCTCAGTCATTCAGAGTTGAAACTGGAGAGCCTGACTGACACTTTGAAATATTTAAAACAATATATTTATTAGAATCCAGTGTTCAAAGATTCAGTGAACAAAAAAAAACAAACAACACATATAATTACATATACATATAATTATACCTGAATTAAAGATTTGGGCTTATTGCCACAAGGTAGCTTTTAAACATTCAGCACTGAGATTTATTTTAGCACAATGGCTTTGTCTGATTTGTGTTGTGTCAATGGACCTGTCATTGCACCATAAACCTTGTTTAAAGACACCCTCTTTAGGCCACTTCAGCCAAATGGATATAGCGCATCATAAGAAACTTCATATGTCAACCCCTGGTGTAAGATACAATAGGCGGGTTTCCACTGGCCAGGGTGCGGAGTAGTTTTAGGCTACCTCAACTGTTGGCGCGCGTGACCTTCACCTGGAATGGCGGAAGATTTTTCAAGAAGTTGTACAGAGTGTTTGTTTGCTAAGTCACTAGATCCTTCTGGGTCATGCAATGTAATTGAGAAATAATGTACAGTGACAAGAAAACAAGACGCACTGCCAGATGTGTGTCATATATAATTCATTATTTGCTAAAATAGCATAATAATAATAATAATAACAAGTAGAAAATATAGAAAAAGTGACTACTTAACCCAAATTGTGGTAAGGAACATTGTGTTTCACTGATTGTTTGCAGTGGCTCCCCTTTGCCCCATGTGATTACCTTCTTCCTTCAGTTGATCCACCCTGGAGAAGCTGTGGAGCTGCTGGTAAATGTCCTTTAATTAAAAAGGGACCACTGCACTAGGTTAGTACAATTGTCGATTGAACAATCAAATGTATACGCCTCTTTATTAAGATTTATTAGTTTACATGGTAAACCAATGGTACAAACAGACTCACCTACCACAGTTGTCACGGACCAAAATTGTTTTTTGAACCAGGCTGCAAATATGTTTATTTCTGCTGCAAAATTAGACATTTTAACATGGGATTCAATAAAGATTGACATGTTTTTGGAGCCAGCCAGTTGTGGAACTGCAATTTTTGTTAATTCTGGGTTAGCTTCAGCCCGGAGGTTTGAGTGTTGGCACTTGGTGGTGTGTCGTTAAACATTCTTGATGCATCTTTGAATTGTTCCCTTATGATGACCAACTACCTGAGCTCAAAAAAACATCTTCTTCTTCATTGGAATCTACAAAAATAGAATGAATTCATCAATTAATTGTTTTTTTGCTTTTGTCTTTTTATATTCTTAGATTTATTTGGTTGATTTTCAGTTAATTAATTAAAAGCTTCAACTGTGTTCTGCCAACAAAATACAGATGAAAATTCGCTTTCAATGAACAAAACATCAAATTTTAAACAATTGTCCATTGCACACTGCTTCCTCAAATACAATAAAGCAATACAAGACAGGCAGCTCCAGTGTGAGAATAGTGACTATGCTGTTATTGTAAATTTATGTGCTGTGATGAAGTGCTACAACCTGCCCAGCAGAGGTCCTCATTCTTTGTCCTCAACCAGAAACCAAACACCTCCCCAAACCAAAGCAGTGTGCAGTCAGAGGATCCTAAGACATAATAAAACCGGAGATGTATGGGAACCTTCGAGGCTGAAATGTCTACAGTGATTTATCTCAGCGTGAATTCCCAGGTTTGACTCAGACATGCCTGCATGTGAAGAATTAGACGTGAGATACAGGTGACAGAAACTATAAAATATAGCAACATAAATGTGCATTCTGTCAAGTGGGTGAAGTATCATATGGGTAACACATACTGTACCATGCAGAGAAGCCCCAGTGGTCCTGGAACAGTGCCCAAACCTCAATTCTGGGACTATTAGCTCACTTTGTTCTGACAAAGTTGTTAATTTTACCCATTAAAGAAGTCTGGTTCTCTGGATAACCTGATCGGCAAAATGATCCACTAGGTGATTCCAGGCACTATTCCTTGAATTTTTCAAAAGCTTTCTAATCCTTTAAGTGTGACACAAACACTTAACAAAGGAATGCTTCTTCCGAGAAGAGGGGTTCCATTTGCCATCAGATGTCAAACTAATCAGCTCAAAATGTTCAAGAGCTGGCGCAATCTCAAAGGCTCACCGTCATGAATGACAAAGCTGGAGTGTGTGAGCTGGACGCAGAGGGAAACAAGGCCACAACTGTGAGTGGAGTAAACCGCCAACAGCAACAACAACAAACGCACACGGGGGAATACGCTGATACCAATATACCGGCTGTTTGATTGCAGATTACAGACAGGCAACACTAAAAGCCTAAGCAGTTATATTGTTGCATTTAGAGCAAAATCCACTGGTCATCACTGATTAATCAATAAAGAGAACAATACACTGATCAGCAAAGATATAACCACTTATGAAGAGAATTAAAACAACAACACTTTCCTATTTTATTGCTTATATTGAGATAATTAAAGTATATATATATATTGGGATAATTTGCTTAAATATAACAACAAGACCAGAAATTTCAAAATTGGACGAAACAAGGTTCATTTTGCCAAAACATTTAAAATTTTTCTGTCTTACTGAGAGTACTTTTTAAACAAACAGTCAAACAAATACATACATAAGATCTTTAAAAATTAAAATATTTCACAAATACACTATGGCCAAAAGTATTTGTCCACCTGCCTTGATTCTCATATGAACTTCAGTGACATCCCATTCCTAATCCATAGGGTTCAATAGGACATCGGTCCACCCTTTGCAGCTGTAACAACTTCAACTCTTCTGGGAAGGCTGTGTACAAGGTTCAGGAGTGTGTTAATGGGAATTCGTGATGATTCTTCCAGAAACACATTTGTGTTGGAAGAGAAGTCCTGGCTCTCAGTCTCCTCTCTGATTGTTCTATCGAGTTGAGGTCAGGACTCTGTGCAGGCCAGTCAAGTTCATCTACACCAGACTCTGTCAACCAGGTCTTTATGGACTTGCTTTGTGCACTGGTGCACAGTCATGTTGGAAGAGGAAGGGACCAGCTTCAAACTGTTCCCACAAAGTTGGAAGAATGGAATTGTCCAAAATGTCTTGTTATGCTGAAGCATTCAGAGTTCCTTTCACTGGAACTAAGGGGCCAAGTCCAGCTCCTGAAAAACAACCCCACACCATAATCCCCCCTCCACCACTGGACCACTTGGCACAATGCAGTCAGACAAGTACCAGTCTCCTGGCAACCGCCAAACCCAGACTCATCCATCAGATTCCCAGATAGAGCAGTGGGATTTGTCACTCCAGAGAACGTGTCTCCACTGGTCTAGACTCTGATGAATCCGATGCTTTGCATTGCACTCGGTGATGTATGGCTTGGATCCCATGGAAACATATTCCATGAAACTTTCCCTCTTTCACATTCTTTAGTTGTAAATAGTTGTAAAAACAGTCTGCGTGCTTAGCTGCTTGATTTTAAACACCTGTGGCCATGGAAGTGATTGGAACACATGATTCCCATTATTTGGATGGGTGAGCGAGTATTTGTATCAATATAGTGTACGTATAGTTTTCGAAAACCTAGTCTCTATGTGAACCTGAAGCAGAAGAGAGATGAAACCTGCCTAGTTAGTTACGGCACTTGCATTTTTGAGAATGAGTTAGGATATTGCAAACTTTTCAAATATCCATGTAAACGTCCAAATGAGTCAGTTCGTACATATAAACTGATTTGAATGATGCACTATAGAGAAACTGCATCAAATGTAAAATTGAATGGGTTTTGGGGGTATTTTCATTTTCTACTACTAAAAGGTCAATAAAAAAATTGATAGCTCAAAATCAAACCTGTGTATGACTTTATTCCGTCTTCTAAATGTTGAGGATTTACTACTTTTTATTACAGAGAAGTAAATGTGTGAAGAGTTTGGGGCAAATCAAGACATTTAGCATCAAGTCCTGGTGCTTCAGGAAATTGTTGAGCTCCTTTCTGCTAATTCATAGCACAAGTCCTCCATTATATTACAATCCTTTCTCTGAGGGTTACTTTTTAACTGTATTTCATCTGCTTTAATCTCTGTTTCACTATTCTACACAACGATGCATGGCAGCAAACAGAAAGGTCAGACAGTCACCAGTTCATTGAGTCAACCTCAGAGCTTCGTGTCCATCAGCCAGAAGGGTGATGATGAGTTTGTAAAACTCATCCCACATGTGGATCTCTAGTACTGTTTACAGTAAATAAGAGTCCATCCTTACATGCAGGTGCTCTTCCTATTAACTTTAGCGATGGAAAAGTGAGGAAAAAAACAACCTTCTAAGGTGAATGTAAAGATCTACTCAGTTCAACAAGTGATGTCGAGGCAGCTTTCTAATTTCTCCTCACCTGAGCTTCCACTTATGTTTATTGCCTTATTGCAATAAATATTATCATTATTATTATTACACAGTTTTGCTTCAGAATCTGTGACCAGAGTGCTCTTTCCCAAGCTCCACAGCACACATCAGCGTGCGCCTGATCGGTCTTCTATGCTGGATGCAAGCCTGATAAATTATTTTCTAATCAAGTCCACATGCACGCGTTTGGATCTAAACAGCAAAAAAGTAAATAAAAAGTAAATAAATTAAACAGTAGAACATTGAGTGGTAGTGGGGGGGGGGGGGTTCCAATCATCTGCAGACAAAAACAAAAGCGATTATTGAAATTACATCCATGAGTAGCATTATTAAACAGCTACATGTGTCAGTGGTCTGTCCATGCACTTCAGCAGGTGGCTCTTTTCATTAAATCTAAACTTCTGATGACTGTGCTCTTCATTAAAAGCATTGCCGTAACATGGGCCTGAGATGATTGCCCCCGCAGCAGTTAAACATAGTGATTGGACAAAGCCTGCACTTCTGTGTAATGAGAGAAGTCAATAGAGCCGGGGCTATTATGCTGTCAGCGCTCGTACCATTACACACCATTAAAAACAGCTCAACTCTCTGATTCATCCTCATTATATTTATTGGATAGATGGCCAGTTCTAATTGCAGCAGCCGTCCACGGCTCGCTCAGTTCAATGCGCATCGCCATTGCTTTACTCCTTTACTGAATCGAACGTACCGAAGAACTGATCAACTCAATTCCATTTTTTGGAAGAGCAAGACCCGGATTCGTGATGCATTTACATTTTTGGACCTGTAAATCAGAAGACTTGAAGAACATGTGCGGTTTTTTGCAAGCTCCCAGTCTTGACGTTTGCGTAGAAGGTGGCATGCCTGCCTTATTTAATAGATCGGGAATTAGCCACTTGTCACTCCGCTTTAACTGGATTGTTTCTACAGTGCAATAGGTCCACGTTTGTCACTTCGGAAAGCTGACTACACAGACTATTGCTCCTGAGAAGGAGGTTTTACAAAATAATTCAGCTGCTCCAGCCGCCTGGAGTCCTGACAGATAAGGCATCTTCCGTCTGTTCAATTGTGAAGTTCATTTCTGTGTAATCTTATTCAAATGGATCCCAAGGAGGCATCTAAGCAGCTCACTAGCATGCAGATGGAGGTCAGAGGAGCACGCCCCGCAGGACTTGTCCTCACCCCTCCTGCTCTGAATCCCCTGTAGGTCTGCAGACATGTCATGGCCCATCACCCCACAGACACACAGGTTCCTGGCCAGGATGGTCCACTAGACTGGCAGACTACCTTGATAGCTACTGTTCACCCCCCAACCCCCCACTCTCGTCCAGCCCCCATTGTGATTTAACTGCACAAGAGCCATTAGCATAATGATAAGAGATAGTGACACCTCTCTTTGAATTCTATCAGGTAGCCAGAGAGCTGAGTGCAATGAAAGGGATGATTACGCAATTTATACAGGGAGGGGCACAGAGAGTCACACAAAGCTATCTGGCCATGGCCCGACCCACCTAATTAAGATGGTATGCCATCAATCTTGATGTCCCTGTCAGTGCGTCGGTCCCCGGCAGTTAAAAGGTAAATAAAAAAGTGTGTTCACCAACGCTTCTAACAATCATTCATCTTTTCAGTGTCTGATTGAGTAAAAGTTTACAGAAAACTCCACTTTAACAAATAAATTATTGCTTATGCCATCAGGGATGTTTATCCACCAGCTGTTTGCCACTTTCTCATCAAAGTCACAAGAATTTAAAAAGCTGTGGCATGCAGCGAATGGGTGCCGTTCAAACTTGGCAACCCGCAAGATGATCTGCAACACAGGGCTGTTGAGCGGGACATGGCGAAATATCATGAAAGTGAGCAGGTTCCTCTCATTTTTACTAAAACAAGACTTTCTCCCCATGTAGTATCTTTTACTAGCAGGATGCACCGTGGTAAAATGTTGATATCGGTCCTCAGTATCACAATAAACGTAAGTCAGTCCAGAGACATAAAAAGACCAAGTACTTAACAGAAGAACAAGCACACCTTGCCGTTTGTTGACCTGAATACAGTCTAGCTCTTGAATGTGCCCTTGTGTATCACATCTCACTATCTCAGGCTTGTAAAAAGCTATTTTCTCTGATACTGAATTTAAAAAAAAAAAAAAAAAAAAAAGGTCTCTTTGTCAAGTGGGGGCATGTCAACACACTCCTGTGGATGATGTCGGCCTCTCAGCTGTGCTGTCGGCATCGGTGTTAAGTGGATATACGCAGCAGCTCACACACATGCAAACATGCACGCGTGTATCCTGGATTATGTCAGGGGGCAGGAATGCCAGTGCATGACAAAGGAGAGCAGATTGTTAGATGAGTTACTTGAACAACCGTCGGGGGGGGAAAAAAAAAAAAGCTTGTTTTTAGCAACGAAACTCAACGTGAAAAACAACGGCAACTGAACTGAACTGTGATTGCAGCTCAGAGCGTGAACCTGGAACCTCGTGTCCCCAGACGGGGTGTACGTCGTGTGTTTATAGTTGACACACAAGCTGTTTGGGGTTGATAGACTCCAATACCAGAGTCAACACACTTGCTGCGAGCTGATGTTTGTTTGAACTCTCGTCTGCCAAACAAGCGTCTCTTTTCTGTTTCTTGGATTGCTGCAGCACATGCCAAGCTCTGAATATAATCCCCTCTGTACCCAATGGAGATTATTCCAACTCATTTGTTGAAAGTATCAAAGGGGGACAATGCTTTTTTTATGTGTCTTATGCTGTGTAGAAAGCATTAAAGGAATGGCAGAAATTAATGACAACATTTAAAGCTAATTGTGGCGTTATTACATTCTTACGGGAGTGATCATCTTATCATAGCCTTCAGTCTCGTTTATTAAAGCCTTTTGAAAGTGCTGCTTCTCCTTCCCTCCTCTTTAGGATGATAGCAACAGCCTTAGAAGTGAGCCGGGGCCTTGAAGTGCGGGCTGGGATTAAGGGCAAACACAAAAGCAGCATTTGAAGGGGGCATGCCTGTCCCCATTGAAAGGCTATCATTTAGAGCCTTCAGCACAGATCATCTGAGGCTTACATGGTGAAAACTTGGTTAAATGTTGATTAAGCCCATTATTTGACTCTCTGTGAGGGGTGCGTTTGATGGTTTGGGCCAAGGAGGGCTCCAGAGGTCTCTGAGGCTCAGTCTGTCTCCCTGCTCCTGTCTCTCTATTGGTATGCATGCTTCATAATAGAGACAGGAGGCAGGGGGTCTCATTAGGGGCTGCGGGGGGAGTGCTGTTTTGGGAGGGAGCAGTCTATGAATTCCTGGGGGCAGATGCACTATCACAGAGTAGCGTGGCTGAATAAAGCAACATGGTAGCAGGTAGAGCTTTTGTTCGCTTCTGTGTCACCAAACACAGCTCCAGACCAAGATGTGCAACAAGTGCCGCAGTGCTCCAGGTGGCCTGCGTCTTTTAACAAAGGGAACTTCATCTGAATGCGGCACTCAAACTGAGAGACGGCTTCCTGTGGAACTGCCAGCACTGACTGACGCACGCGTCACAGATTAGTATTTCTAGGATCCCCCCCGAGTACCAAACGAGGTCCTCACTTCCGCCTCGCCACCAAAGGTCCACGCTGGTGCTGGTAAAATGGATTCCCCCTGGGAAGCCACTTCCTCTGTTATCTGTCATCACTTCCTGTCTGTGACGAGCAGGTAATGACAGCGTGCAGGTGTTGCAAGGCGGGTGGTATCTCTGCAAAAAAAAGGAAAAAAAGAAAAAAAAAATCTCCAAAACCTATTCCCACTGGAAGAATATTAGAGTTTAAATACACAATTATCACATGCAAAGTCAACGTGGCCCCTGAAGCAGACTAAAACGATCAGACATTGGCTCTTACTCAGATATTTGTTCTGCTGCACTGCACTCAGAAATTGATGTTCCATGAACCTTGGATATTGTTTTCATAAGGTCATGGTTTGGAATTTCATAAAGGTGATGAATGGCTGCAGATCTGCTAGAGTTTGTGAGTAAGATTTTACTGTACTGAAATTATCCGACAATGTTGACATGAGAATACAAATCCATCCAGTTTCTCTAAATATTTCCTTTTCTCACCATACAGGCCAGGTCGACCTGTAACTTGCTCAAAACATCAGCCTGGTCGGACTTTCTTTCCTGACTTCCAAGCGGTGTGCAAAACCCACAGACATGGTTTGTTATGACAAAGGTCATGGATAAAGGATGATCTGCCCACAGCTCCCTAATGTGAGAACAAAGACTTTGTCAAACTATATTCCAGCAATGGAGTGAGCAGGGGATACGTTACACTGTTTTGGGGATAGGTTTCCCAGACAGAGCGATGTGAAGACAGGCCCCGGTCGTGGATTTACTGGGACTCGTTCTAGTCCGTTAATCCTTGTATCTCTTTGACTCTTTCACCAGGTTCCTCGGCTGGTGAGCCTTACACAGCTCTGAAGCCACTTCCCTCCTTGTGCGCACCAATAATTTCTCCGTGGGCCTTTTTTCAACTCCTGCTGGTAAATTCAAACTTTAAAAGGTTATAGAGAAAGAAACTACATTTAGGGAAGCTTGAGGAACTCAGTCAGCCCGACACTCTTAGTTACTACATTATTTAGTTGTTCTGAAATGACAAATATTATTTTAAGGAATTTAAATTTACAGAAGAAAGACAAACAAGCGAGCACTTTGACAAGTGTAGTAATAGGTGTCTGCACATTTTTCATGTTCCTCTCAACAGCTGAGCAGTTCCCACTGTGCTGATTCTTGTTCTGTATAAAATAATCCATATGGCTAGCACAGATCCCATGCCACTCCTGGCGCTTTCAAGCATTTTATGGCCCTTGAACAGAATGATGAAACCGAATCAGGTCATGCCAATTGATAGCCATTCTCCTCAGCTATCATTTGCACACACAATCCTTTTTAAGTGTGGCGCAGAGATCTGGCCCCTTTCCTCACATCCATACAGGCGTAAAGCGGTTTCCCCAGAAGCTGTCATCATAGTGTTGTCTTAAATATTTAACTTCCTCAAGAGCTGCTGAGTTGTAATACAAGAAACCATCCCATATAATGCCCACTGTCTGCTACAGGCAGATGTGAAATTTCAAGGTAGACCCCGACGAAAATCAGAGCCCTTATGACCAAGCTATCGTGTTATCCGCTGAGATCCGGCACAATCTCCCTTTTCATATTCCCATTTCTCAGACTGGCCTGTAAGGTGATGTTATATGAGCTGTGGAGGACTTTTATGCTCTGGATGCACCTTTTTACCTGTGATATTAAATGTTTTACAGACCAATAAACTAACAAAGCACTTTTTTTTTTTTTTCAGTCAAACCTGCAAAGTTTGAAATGACGATTTGGCTGCACATTGAAGTTCCTTGACTTTGCTGGCTCCAGCTTCAGCGATGCATCACTCCGTCTCATGTCCCTCACTGGCTGCACCGTGAGTGACATGATGCAGACAGCTGCACTCTATGTCTTTCCTGTTCTCTGGAAACAGGAAGATGTCTAAATTTAGTTTATTTGTTTCTCTTTAAAAGTTAGTTCTGACCTCTGTTAACTAAAACATAGAAGGAAATATCAGTCCCCACTAGTGTCAGACACTTCTCTGGTGTATGTGAAGATAAAACAATCTAGTTCTGAAGAAGTACATTCTGCAGTGATGTAAGAACCTCACCTTTGTAGAGGTGACCCTTTGAGGATGAAACCCATCATTATGGGTTTAGACCACTACACGTGCGTGTGAGCATGTGGGGGGGTGGGGGGCGTCCTGATGGTGAGGTATTCTGATGGGCCTGGGCCTTCAACCCCTGGAGCCAGGAGCCCTCAAGCAGGTAGAGTGGAGACACGGTGGCCTGACTGATATTCATGCGGGCCAAGTAAATGTGCCCTTCAGGCACAGCCAGGGCACCGGAGCATTTCTGAGAAATAAGCGGCCTGAATCAAGACTGGAGAGGTGGGGGGGGTGCAGTGACCTGTTTGCAGGCCTGTGGGTGTATCAGCTTAGAAATAAAGATTAATGTAACGTAATTACAAGCAAGTACAAGTATATGTTGTAAACACTGAGTACTCTAAATGCAGAATGGTCTTTATCTGACGGTACACTTAATTATAGGATGTATCTTGCTGTGCATGAGCAGCATTAATGTTGGTAATAGTTGTGAACCTGGAACGTCTTCACACCCAAACTGAGCACTTTCCCGTTGGAAAGTTGGAAAATGAACCGTTCTAGCAGTTATCTCCGCTTTATAACAGCACCCCCCAGTGTGGAGCACATAGTGAAGAACGTGGCAGCCGGTAAAAAGCAAATAGTGAGAAAAATGAACGGCATGTTTACTTTATTGACGCGAGTAGCTGCCGCGCCGAAGTCAGGGGTAAGCGAGGTTTTAGCACAGTCCATTTGTCAACTGAAGTTGGATTTTCCACGTCTGCAGCACAAAGTCTGAATTGGAACGTCCCCCGAGTTAGGAACGTCAGCTCAAGGAGTTGGAGAAACGTCACGTATCCCGACTTCAGAAACCAACAGGTCCGCTACTCATATCAACAAAGTACGCAATCAAATCAGATCATTTTACTGTTTATAGCAGTCGTGTCTCGTGGTACTGACATCAAAATCGGGCAGATAGATGGCGCTGTTGGGTTTTATCAGTGGCGGCGTTGCTACGCTGTTGTCATGCATTACTGTGCTGTTAAACTGTTAGTCCTTTTCGTTGGGAAAGCGGCATGACGTTCCGAGTATTTATGTGTCAATGTGTCAACAGCCCTGTCTTGTGACTTCAGAAGTAATAAACACACCATTTCTCTAACTTTTCTAAGTTGGAAATCTCACTTTAGCTGGCACTCCACTGAAATTAATTACTCTGAACTCAGAATTTCCAATTTTTGACTACAAACTTCCTATCCACCCCAAACTAGTCGACGCAGATGGGTGCCCTTTTGCTAGAAGTTTCTCCCTGTTAAAGGGAAGTTTTTCCCCTCCACAGTCGCCTGATGCTTGTTCAGGATGGGTGATTGGATCGGAGGAAAAAAGCTCTGATGCAATCGGTTGGTTTCCCTTAGGTAGGCAATACTTATATTTTTATTGGCTTTTTATTAATTAGGAATAAGTTAATTTGCATTCTTAAAGTACTTTGAGAGTACAATTTGTTTTGATTTGGCACTATATAAATAAAATAAATGATAGTATAAACTAAATGAAACCCAGTACTAATTGTAGACTTCTGTGTGTCTCAATCTATGAAATGACCTTCTAATTGGAGGTTATAAGAGACTTTGTCTCACTTTAACAAAAGGAATCTGAAAATATTGTTTAAAAACTCAAACATTAGTAAAGGAACAAATAATAGAAATAATTACAATAAAGCATATTAAGTGAAAGTCAACACAGTTCCACTCCACCGTGTAAGATTTCTCCAATAATAGTGAATTTCTTTGAGTGCAAGAAGGAAATAAATTGAAGGAGGGAGAATTGATAGCAACATGACCTAAAAGGCTCCTATTCACTGCTGGTGATGAGGAGTCCAACAGAAAACTTGTTACTGTGAGAACCCGCTCCCATATGACAAAAATGCTCTTTGTCTGATCCGTGGCCTTTCTCCACAGATAATAGAGATAATTTGTTCCCAGATCCTCAGATTGTAATATTTTCATTTGAGCCCAGGAGGGGATCTGCTGAATTGCCAGCTTCCATTGTGTTTCAACCAGGTGAATGAAAGTCTTGTCAATTAATTTTTATTTAATTCCAGACCAAAGAGCGCCCGAGTGAATTCAGTTATCAACCAATTAAGAGGTGTTTCCTTTTATTTACACCGTTTGAGTCCATATTGTTGGAGGAGACGACAGAAGCAGGGTGCTGAATCAGTTCAACATTTCCTCTGCTTGGCCTGTTTAATAGTTGTTTTTTTTTCCCAGACAGCAGACTCACTCTTGGGTCGCAGGCCCAACAAAAAGCAAATTACACGCAGCTGAACTGTACTCTGTGGTGGATGCTCCCCGGGACAAAACGGGGTTTCGTGCAGACAAAAACACGAGACGGCGCGTTTTTGCGTGACAAGACTTTGGGAAAAGATTGTCTCTACCCCTATGTGAAATATTCAGCGATCGGGTTAGAACCGAGGAAGAGAAATGTGAGTCAAATCCAGCCCCGACAAAGAAAAAAAAAAAAAAAGATGAACTTGTGAACCTCGTGGAAGTTAAAGGTCTAGTTGCTTGTTAATGTGGACTATTGGAAGTGACAAGCGTAAAATGTCTTTGTCTTACGCACTTCGCTGCTTGCAGCCACTTGACTTCAGATTTCCGGACAGGCTCTCAAGTGTGGGTGCTGTTTGGTTTTTTAAAAATATATATTTTATTTCAAGCAGTTTATTAAACTTTATTAAACAAAGAGTTTGAGAGCTTTTGATCAGGATTTCTGTTTCTGTAGATTAGTATTTTGTTGTGGCTCTGGGGCCAGACAGCGCGCGCAGCAGGGTCTCTACAATATTTTAAACGGCCAATTTAACTTGGAAATGTACAAAAAAAAAAAAGAGAGACAAAGAGAAAGAGGAAAAAGAGAGGTCAGGACGGCCTGTTGTGGTCTCAATTCAGAATGGTTTAGTACAATGATGTCATTCAGTGATTATGAAAACACGATACAGCAGATTAATTTGTGGATATTACCCAATATTTTGATATGTTTCAGTGACAAAATCATTGAAACACGCACAGCTTTAAGCCTCTTTGGAAACCGAAGTTTTAAATTACGACCACAACCCATTTAACAGCAAATGCATAACGCTTTCTTCACAGAAGGGCCTAAACATTTCTTTTGGAGTGCTGGATTACACAAAAGGTGGAAAACGCTCATACGGAGTTAAAATAAATGACTTTTATTCAAACATCCACGTGAGTTTAAATAAAACACAATTCAATCGAACATACATTTCGTGTTTCTTCTTATGAAAATAATTTCTGTACACATCTTCATTTTTTAGGACAAAATCGCTTCAATTAAGCAGCCATAACAAGATGTAATAATAAAAAAAAAAAGAAGCAACATTTGCACTCATCTGGTGATTCATGTGAGCCTCTTTGATTGTCTAAATTGACGTTATGGTTTTCTGAGTTTGACAGTTGCAGCAGTGATGCTGCAATTTGAGTACCTCAGATTTATAATTATTATTATTATTATTATTAATATTATCATACTGTCATATTGAATGTGAAAACCAGCACCAGACAGCCTACACCTCTGTCCCCTCGCGGCTGTATATGAGGTTATTCACACTGAAGTGGTTGGAGAGGCTCTGTACTGATGTGTAATAGTTCATCCTGTTGTTGTCAGAGTTCAGGGGAGAGATTAAAGTAGGCGAGTAGGAGCCCAGTCCCGACATGCCCTCTCTGCTCTGTGACAACCCCCCGAGATGCCCGGAGCCGTAGTCCCGCTCCCCTCCACCTCCACCTCCGCCTCCTCCAGCCAAGTTCATGCTGGACACGAAGCTGCTGAAACACGGGCTGTGATCCGCGGAGGGAGAAGGCGATGACTTGGGCTCCGTGGAGGCCGGGGAGCCGTGAAGGCTGGGCGGGGAGGAGCTGAGCAGCCTGGCGGTGTCGGCGAGCTTGTGCTGGCCGTCCTCTGACTTGACGGGCAGGGCGCTGCTGTCGGCTGCGCTCGGCTCCGATCTCCTCTTCCTCTTCCTCCTGAAGTTGCCGTTATCGAACATCTTCTCACAGTTGGGGTCCAGCGTCCAGTAGTTCCCCTTCCCTGGAGGAGCATCCGAAGAAAATGTAATCAGTTAAAAGTTGAGTCACGACATTTTTAAGTTCAAAACAAAACAAAACATCAACACAGACATGATTCACTGAAGACTCACCGGGGTCATCTTCATCACGGGCCACTTTCTTGAAGCAGTCGTTCAGTGACAAGTTGTGACGAATGGAGTTCTGCCACCCAGCTTTGCTCTTCTTGTAGAAAGGAAAGTTATCTGCTACATACTGATAGATCTGACTGAGAGTCAGCTTCTTGTCCTGAGCGTTTTGAATAGCCATCGCTATGAGCGCAGAGTAAGAATAAGGCGGCCTGACCATCTTAAAGAGCTCCTGCTGGCTGGATATGGACAACCAGCTCAGGTCCGTTCCTCCGAAGCCCACGGGAGGCGACAGGAACTGCCTCTGGTTCGACCCGTATCCAGACTGTATGTAGGACGTGGCGCCGTTGTTCCCGGGGAGGTACGGAGAGGAGTTGATGCCCGGTCCGTTCAGCCACAGGTACGGGTTCGTGGACGCGGAGGTGTACTCTCCGAGGCTGTAGCTGGAGGGGTGAGCCGGCGGCCTCTGGGGGTGGTGGTGGTGGTGGACGTTCTGTTGGTAAACACCATAGTTGTCGCAGTACACGGCCATATCCAGGAGCTCCTGCGCGCTGTGGTGCTGAACGGGGCTGGTCTGCTGGTTTGGTGCTTGGTGTCCAAAAGCGTTCATAATCCACCCCGGACAAGATCACCCAAACCTACCAAAACCTGTCGTTACTGCGCCTCTCCCTCAGGACTGAACTCGCTCCTAGGAGGGGGAGTATTTATGCGCGGCGCCCGGAGCCTACAGGTAGCCCATTGAAAAAGAAAAGAAAAAACAAAAAAGATGGTCACACCCTCTCCTCTGTCTCGCTGTTCTCAAGTCGCCCCACTCTCCCTGTCAATTAGCACCGATACCGTTTCTGAAGAATATCCACATTAGGTCACGTTAGTGGTTTCTCACGCAGCAAAGACCGCGCGTAATTACGCACAGAAGCCTGGGACGGCTGCGGCGACCAGAAGACATTTTAACGCAACGAAGTGCACCTATGACAACGCGCATAAATACATCTGATAAGTTATCTGCTGCTGCCAGTGTAAGGGAATCGCATAAAGTCCGTGCATCCTAATTACAGCCGTGTCATTTGTTAAACTGATCCAACCTACCGGGGAGCACGTGAACTCATCCACAGCTGCAAGAAAGGCAAATGTTTGACTTTTAAAAAGTCCGCGGATCCGCGTACCAGATCCAGACACGCGCGCGTGTTTGTAAAAGGTCCCTTTAAGTTTAAAAGAAACTCGCTCGGAATAAACACTTCACAAGCGCCGCGAGTTTAGTGTCAACACGTGGGCAGGCTCCCACGGCAAACAGCACCTCTCCCACCTTATCAAACACGATCTCTTTGTGTATATTGTGGACTAAATGCACATTGCAATTTAAATTTAGGCTGCTTTAAAAAAATACCAGATTAGAGAAAAAAATGTTGCAAAAAAAAAAAAAATTAACATAATTAGGTAAAATAGACTAAATGTTGTCTTCAAGGCGCTCAGCTGTAACTGAAGAAGACCGGCGCATAAACGTCTATTGTTGATGCGCGATGATATGAAACTACTTGCCAATTATTAACCTGCACCTGTAGAGGAAAAAAAATAATTTTATGAATTTGATTAGAGGGATGAAGACAGTCTCTACACGCTGAGTTTCGATGGCGGGGATAAAAGCGCCCACTGCTGCTGTAGTGCGCTTGTTTGAGGGCCTTGGAAACCCACAACCCGTGCCTCGGAGCTTCTGTGGACTCCAGGTGTGTCTGGAGAACATAATGCGACTGAGATATCTGTTGAAATCATTCAACATCCGCCAGGTAGCCCCTGAACTTTGTCCACGTTGCGTTTGAGGACGTTCTCGTGCATTTTAAGTTTGATTTACAGGCTGAACGAGCCCGTTTTGAATGAAACGTTTCTGCTTTTTGTTTTTTCTTCTGTCAGGCCCGGTGAAGAGGGGGCTCTGCAGGTCTCTGCCGAATCCCGCTCTAATCGGCAGAACATTCCTCTTCTCCATGACCTTCCTGTAATTGTTTGGCTCCGAGGTGTTGTCCCGACCGCAGGCTGGACGTACAGCTGCGGGCAGCAGCGGGCTCCACGGGGAGGAGGTGGCATTTCACCCCCAGATGAAAACAACCTGTTAAATGTAGCTGAGCGATTTGCTGGCCGGACATCTGACTCTGAAACGGCTAAAGAAAACACCGTGGTTCATGTTTGTAACCAAAATGTATGTTTTATTGTAGATAAAGTTACTTTTTGACATGAAGGAAATCGTTATAATTTGCACAGGAGTCACTAGAGTCTGGAAACATATTAGTGTTGAAGGAGCCACTGATCACACGTTTCGGTCTCCCTGTATTATTTTTTTCAAACTTATTTTAAGCTCAGGGCTGCTTGATGTGTATCCACAACAAATCTGAGGGATCCCGTCTTTGTAAGGTAATAATTCAAACACTGACTCTGCACGGTGAGTGTTTGGGGTTTTATTGTTGCTCTGTCATGTCTGTCTTCATCCTCCCGTTTCCTCAAGCCGTTTGAGGTCATGGGAGCTTTTCTTTTGGGAGATCAAGTTAATCTTGGAGAGGTCAGAGAGGCAGAGCCACGGCAGGCCCACAGCAGGCCCTTTCAGTCCGAGAGCAGGGGAACATCTCTGCTGCAGGTGATGGAGAGTCGTCACACAGTTGCGTCTGTCTCCAGTGTGTATCGGAGGATTGTGCTGCTGGGATCAGAGCTGAACATCCACTGACATCAGCAAAGGCCTTCAGGGTTTATAGTTTTCTTTCTGCAAAACAGCCGTGGCTGTTGCATGACTGCGACATCTGCTAACCCTTAACCGCTTTGAATTAATAATTATAAGAATATTAGATACAATCAAGTCACATAAAAAATAAATAAATAAAATGCAGAGATAAAGTCATTAATTTTGACTGTGTAAAGAAAACAATCCCAGTGTGTAGCCAGAGGCTTGTCGTTCTTCCAGCTCAGCGTCTCCCTCTAGTGGAGGAATAAAACCAAAGCAGACAGGTCGCTTTTAGTGCTAATTAATCTACTGCCTCGGTGCTTGAAGCAATATGCGAAGGCGTAAAAAAGTAAAAGGTTCTCATGCAGAATACTTTGCAGGAAAAAAGGCAATTCCTCAGTTGCTCTGGCTGTGAAGTACAAGAGATTAAAGACCCTTGGAGAGTTGTGATCTGAAACTTGGCAGGCAGAGCAACAGTCTGACTTCAGAGCATCCTTTATTTCCACACTCAGCGGGTTCATCCCTCAAGATGGCAAAGAAAAAGCCCACAAAGCACCAGGACCTCCAGCTGAACTTTGCACATCGCCTCAAAATATTTCAGTGAATATCATTATAATATATATATATATATATATATATATATATATATATATATATATATATATATATATATATATATATATATATATATATATATATATATATATATATATATATATATATATATATATATATACACAGAGCTAAAAAGAATTAGAAAAGACTTCAAGTCTCAGCATGGGGGAAAAATAATACAGGATATATCTATTCTGATATCCATAATGTGTTAGGAATTAAAGGATGTCACATCCTTTGATGAAAATGATCACCTTAGAGGGCTGAATAATGACACCCTGAAAATCAAAAACAACACGGCAGGTTAGTCCATTTTGCAGCAACTCGAATGGATGGTGTCCTGGTGTATCTCCACCCAGATCTGGACCGGCGCATCACTGAGCTCCTGGACAGTCCGAGGTACAACATCAAATCATCCTCCAGGACAGGGGTGCACAATCCTGGTCCTGGAGAGCCTGTGTCCTGCACGTCTTAGATGTTTCCCTGTTTAACACACCTGGTTCTTATTAATCGTCATCACGGTCTGCACAACTGTGTTAATGACACAGTCATTTGAAGCATCCAGTACACATCCAACCCCTGCTTTCTCTCAACACGTCATTCATCCGGAGAAACCCTGGACCCTCTGCACCAGTACCGGTTCTAACAATGGGTCCAAAGATTTTTTACTGATAGCTGATACTCAGGGTGACAGTCAGGGTGCTGTTGTCTTGCCTGTAAAGGTCTGTGCGTTCTCCTGTAGATATGCTTCCCCAGACAATCCCCGACCCACCTACCAACGATGTGACAGGCAGCATGACACGCTCCACGGCCTCTCCACAGCCTTTCACATCTGTCACGTGTACTCGGGGTGAACCTGCATTCATTTGTGGCAGACCTGCAAATTCTGGTGTTCCGCGTCTGCTTCTGATCACTTCATCAGAGACGTTCACGCCACCTGCTGGAGGTCTTTGGTCTTTGCAGTGCTCGTCATGTTCCTCCTTGCACAAAGGAGCAGCTAGTCTTGCTGATGGGTTAAGGGCCTTCTACAGACCTGCCCAGGTCTCCTAGAGTCTCCTCCATGCTCTTCAGACTGTGCTGGGAAACAGCAAACCTTCTGGCAGTGTCGCATATTGATATGCCATCCTGGAGGAGCTGGCCTGCCTGTGCTACCTCTGTAGTGTCAAGGTATCACCCCATGCCAACAGCAGTCACACTGACGCGAGAAAATAAAAACTGGTGAAAAAAGTTTTTAATAATGTCAGTGGCCCCCATCTGTAAAACCAATGCTTGTTTTAGAGATCATCTCATTGTTGCCCCCCCAGAGCTGCCGTTCTTAATTTAATTAACACCAAAGCAGCCGTAAGCAACTAACAACCCTCTCTGCTACTTACTGACCAAGTCAATACCCCAGAAGTTTGACTTGATGCTATATCCTGCAAAGACAACTTAAATATGCATTTAACATTTCAAAAGTGATTCAAACGTTGGTGAATCACCCTGAGGAATTATTTACCATGTATAGGTTTCTAATTACATAAAGTAGCAGAAAGAATTCAAATATTCCAGGAAAAAAAAGCCTAGTTTTTTTTAAATTGAAGTCGAGTACTGTAAATACATTTAATCAGTTTTAATTCTGATAACAGATGCAAATCTTTTCCTCCATCTGCGTTTTAAAATGTAAATGAATAAGACCGGATTAATAATTCCAGCTTGACTTGTGAATTGATTTTAAATACCTCTTCTCCCCCTCACGGAATAAGCCGTGACGTGTTTGTGTGAAGTTAACTTTACTTTGTGATGACGTGCTTTCAAGGCAAATAAAAAGAAAACACTGTTTTATTTTCCGTGGAGAAGAAACATAAACGCCCGCTGGTGTTAGTGCAACAACATTTTTAGGTGTCCGTGTACCTGTGTGGGGCAGCTGGAAGAACCTTCTCCCAGTCATTAGATGCGGCGCTCTTTGTGCGAGTCCCCTCACGCCACTTACAGCTGGAGTCCAGAAGACGGTGCACTTACTGAGGCCGGAACACCGGCCGCTGCGCCTTCTGCCCCACTGTTGCTGGTTGCATTAGTTTAATCCTCTCCTCCGCTGGGCAGATTTACACCTCTGCTCCCACTTACAGCCTCGGAGATCAGATATTCCTGGTCTGGAAGGGCCAGAATCTCAACTGTGCTGAGTTTGCAGCAGAGGAGGAGGAGGAGGAGGAGGAGGAGGAGGGGGTGAGTGGGAGTGATTTATCCTCCCCTGTTTCTCGGTGTAGTTTTTAACATGCAGGAACCAAGCAAAAGAACAAAAGTGAGTCTTTGTCAGCCTTGTTAGTGTAAAATTCCATCATAATCCACGAAACGACCGAGTGTTCACAGGTGCTGGGCTCTACACTCATAATGTGACCTTTAAATTCTGGTGGGTTTTTTTTTTTTTTTTTTTTTGGTCAGTCTGCTGTGCGAGCGGAGGGAGTTCAAGGACAGGCTGCTCTGTCCTCGTCCTCCGGCTGAGGGCAGCATCCACTCAGACACGACACCTCAGGATTTACTAAACAAACCAGACCCCATCCATCAACCATGCTGTGCGGCTTTATTCTAGGCGGCGATATATATCAAAAGCCAGAGTCTGCTCAGGGTATTGATTTTAATCCTGCTGGGGTGTCAGAATTTAAAGTGAAAATGATGAAACACGCTTCACTGTCAGGTGGTTAACTATCTGAATGTGCAGGATTCTCTTCTGTGCAGCAGTTACAGTCCGACACTAATACATCTGCCATGCATTATCTGCAAAAATAGTTTGCAACGAATCTTTCAAAAAGAGATTTGAAGATTAGAGTGAAGTACACGCTTCCCGTTTCTAAATGACACCTTTGATGGAATCTGGGAAAACATCCGTCCACCCGAAAATCGCAGAGTGTACAGTCGGAACTGCAAAATTGAGACACCAGATCAGAAATAGCAAATTACAAAGATGTAATTAAACGGTTCAAGTCTGTATTCCGCTGCCTGGGCCGACTCGCCTGTGGCTCTTATTACTTATTTCCATGTGAAGCTGAAACTAGCTGGGAACTCTGCTTTCTCATCAAACCACTTCTCCACCCCCGATCTCTAGGTATGTTTCCTAGCAACACGTCCATGTGACTGCCTGGGAAAACCCAGTGCTTCATAATTGCCTCAGCTAATATAGATCAACACAACTTGGCTCTATCGCTCCCTCTTCCCAGGTCCAACATAAAAACCCGTGCAGGGAAAGGACATCTTCTATTCAGTGCTGAATGGGGCTCAAAATGACATCTGCACCGGCAGGCTCAGACTTTACACGACATCAAGTTCCTGCCCCGAATTGTCCGGCTAAAACAAGTCTGCGCGCTTTTAGGAAGTGCCCATGACCACTGGCTGTGGTGCAAGTACTGGAATGCCCGTCTGGAGTTTGGAAAGTCGGAGGCGGGGCAGGAAAGCCGGGCTAAAAGGGTTCAGTCAAAGGTCTGTGCCGCTGCAGGCGTTTAAAGCAGGAACAAGACCAAAAGTGTTAAAACTCCTCGTCATCTACCCGAGACCCAAGACGTCTGACCTGGAAAATCACTTCAGTTTGGGAATTTTTGCTTTCAAAGACACCATGAAACAAACGCATAACTGCTGTCAGTTTTCCTTTCAACGATCCAATTTACAGTTTGGAGAATCAGTTTGTCTCCAAACCACAGATCTCTCATCTCAGCTGACTCAAGTCCATCTCTCTAAATCTTAGACGATGGAAGTGAAGCATTTTTTCTTTTTTTTTTTTACTGTACTTTAGAAACATTTGCACTGTAATTAACTACTTTTTAACGACATGAACTATAACAAGAACCAACAACATCTATTTCGGTTTCAATGCATTCTGTAGGAATTAAAGAATTATTTTACAACGACAACAATAACCATTTAGGTCGATAACACACGTTGAGAGCTTCAGGATCAATTTTAACCTACATGGACGGGACAGATAGTTGTTTCAATGTAAAACCAACTTTCAAAGCCTCTCATTTTACTTTTATATTCAAAGCACACTTCAGAGCCTCTACTTTAAAGTTAAAAACTTTATTTCAAAGCCTCACTAGTACACCCCTGACTAGTTTTACTTTGAATCCATTTTTTTAACTTCAGTTTAGGACGTTTAACTGCATAAGCATTTTAAAAAGCCTGCATGACGACGCTTGAGCTTGTTTTATTGGGTTTTTTTCCAGATGCTCCTCAAACAACACCCCACTTGTCATGTTCCCTCTGTCGCCGAACCCAATTCATTCGGTTTACTGGAGACTCGGCCGTGAGAGAAACAGCCTCACGGATCCGGCGTGACACCATCTGTGACAGCCGCATGCAAGACGGCAACATCACGCTGACGTCTTACTAGCCGAAGCGCCACGTCCGCTGGACAAGGAGCTGCGAGGGCCAGCCACAAATTCAGATGGCAAAAGGCGGTGCGAGTGTTTTTTCTGTCCAGGTCGACTTAGAGAACAGCAAGGGCATCTTTTTACGCTCATGACAGCTTTTAATTCTTTCAGCTTTGGACTTCAGTGAAGAAAAGAAACAAAAAAACAACTATACTCAAGTCGCCAGCTTCCTCCTGCAGTTGACAGTTCAGCTTGGTTTTCTCCTGTCAATATTCAATCGAACACAGATCAGGACCGTTTGCCGACTGTGCCACTAGGTGGAAATGTTTAAAGCTCCCTTCTCAGTGGGGAAACAAAAGTGCATTATCATCTCAAATCTTACTTCTAATCGATGAAATGAATCGTGTCCTAACCTGCAGCGTGCACCTGTGCATGCTGTGGAGTTAATAACGCTCATCAACGATTTTTCTTGAATTTTTTTGGTTTTTTTCCAGATTGTGTTGAGTTCTCTCCTGGACGGAGTTTAAAGATCATTTCCACTGTCCTAAACTGCCAGCTGCCTCGTTCTGGTCACGTTTTCTGTCAAACGTCCGGGAGCTACAGCTCATTGAAGCCCCCCCTTTACTGAGCCGTAGTGAGACTCCACTACAGAGGCTTGAAGTGAGGCTCCATTTGGGTGGAAAAAAGCCATGAAAACACCGCAGACAAGTTGTGATGATTTATGGAAATGCTGTCCTCTTTTATTATGCGAAGGAGACATTTAAAGACAAGCATGCACGCTTGCTGCCTCCCAGCAAATGAAAGTGTGTCAAGAGAGAGGGGGAAATATATGCACATTATTCCTGGCTGAAATGACAAATGAGAGTGGGATAGGCTGTGTTGTAAATACATTTCTCCTAGAGAGAGGGAGCAAGCTCATAGCTACCCCTCCCCCCCCCCCCCCCCAACAAAGCCTCTGGAAATCTGCTCAATTAAGCCGTGCTTTTTCCCTGTGCTTTAAGGACGGGGAGAGTGTGAAGCATAATGGCTGAGCACTAATCACCGAGAGCCTATTGAAAAAGCTGCCAGTTAACTATGTAATATTACCACCGCTGAAACGCTTCGCCCTTTATCCTCCTTCAATTGCCGGGCCAGATACCGAGAGTGCACCGGGTATTCTTGATAAGTTAATTATAATATTGATGAAACTTTTTTTTGCTTCTTAGTCATATATCGGAGTGAGTGGACTTGTCATTGCAATGCAATAAGCAGGATGGAGGGACTATTAAACAAAACAAAAGTTCTGCACCGCTTCTGGACTTGAAGCTTTGGTGACTTTGGATGCGACAGCACATTGAGATTCAACTCTTAATCCCAGATTGATAAATGCATCTACATTAAGTACAAATAAAAACAAACAAATACTGCAGAAAGCTTCATGCTCCTTAACTGGGTCCAAATATATTGGATATTTTCATATCTCATTATTGTGACTATTATATATATGTAATTTCTTTTCTTTTTAGCAAATCTTACCTTTTATTCTTTCTTTTCTGCAAGAGGATTAAAAAAAAAAACACCAACTTCTCTCCATGGTTTTTCACACCATTATAAGCTTTGAGTTAACCATTTAGTTTACCATCTTAATGGAAAAAACATCTCCTAAATCACACTTCTCATGCAGCTTGCAACAGAAACGTCTGTGCACGTTTAAACATTTATGTGAACTGGATTTCCCTTTGACACTGCATTTCGTGAACGAGCTCGAGTCGAGTTTCAGAGACGGAGCCGTGGCATTTCTTTTTCCTGCTACACGACATGCACTCTCACTGCAAAATTTCACTCACCTCATTGATTTTGTCACTTTGTACTCGCAGTGCAGTTGAAAGCAGACATCTACTAACCTGCCACACCCCTTCAGGCTAAGATAATACTATATAACTGAAGTTGCAATTTGATTGCGCTGGTGTGATTTTAATAGAACAAGCGATAAATTCTGCTTTGACATATTTAAAGGTAGGTAGGTCTGTTTTTTTTTTTTTTTATCATAATTGTCTTTAGGCTTTAATGAACACCAACATGCGGAGTGTGGCTGCAGCCCTTTAAGAAATGGTGTAAAAGAAATATGTGCAAGTCTACTTATTTACATTATTTCTTGCTTGACCACAGAGCAACCACAAAAAGATTCAACATTTTGATCATAGTTAATTACCAACATGCTGAGAAATGTTACCGTCTGACCAAAGATGTCAACACAGCCCACGAGCTGCAGAATGTTGTCTTATGATTAATCCCCCCGCCATAAAAAGAAAACACAGGGGAAAAGATGTCATTCAGTGCTCCTAATTAGGATGAGAGAACCTTATAAAGTCGAATCTCCTGCAGATAAAAACCCCTTCAAACAGCAGCTGCTGCGGTTTGAGCGTTCCTCCTCAGGCAGACACCCACTCACACAATGTCAGCAGAAGAGTTGAGCGGTGGAGTATCAGCCACACGGGGCAAACCCTTGATGGTAAATGATGGCATTACAGCAGTTTTATAGCTGCCATCAGCACCGACACACAAACGACGGCTGAAATCAAAACTCCCTTCGAAGTACAAGTTATGGTATCGTTTCCTTATACAACGCGTTGATGATCTGCGGTACTTAAAACACCGCACTTTCACCGAGCGCGTCGTGATTAAAGACTTCCTCAAAGCGCCGAACAACACACGCTCCCACTCCTAAGCTAATTAAAGATCAGTTTAATGTAAATCTGCTGTCCAACAGGTAATTACGTGGTGACATAATGGTTCAGCCCCCTATCATTCATCCACAACCACCTTGATTCTCGACTGATAGCCGGTACGACGCTGGCTTTAGTTTGGTTTTCAGCAAATGCAGCATCTTCTGGTTTGTCAAATGAAACCAGTTCCAGTCTCAGGTGTCCAGAGATGCTCCTCCCATGACCTGACACTGGCTGAACTAGCTGGGATGTCCACTACTGGGACAGTGTAGGATGATTGGCTGCAAATAGCGTTGAAATGGCTTTATAATCCTTCAGAGATTTCTCATTTTGCCTAAATTGACCTGGTGGGGACGAGATGAGTGTTTATTTGGTCCTGATGTGGAAAACCTCAGAAGAGGCTGACAGTGCGGAGGTTGCTGCCAGCAGAAACCTTTGTCACTTAGTTTTCAGTGAAAAGTGAGGAAAACGAATGCAGAGGATCCGCTTGCTCAGTTCCTCCTGAAAGGTGCAGACATCGATTTTCAGCATCTTACGCTGCGAGCAGAGATGATGAGGAAGCCATCTGGTTTTTAAAAATACATACATTTGAAAGTTTATTCAGAAGTCATGTCAGTAGTGAACCGGGTACAGTCAATATTATTGAAATCCAAGGTTACAGCAATCGAGGACAAGGACTGAACGATGAGAGAGATGGGAGTTAGCTGGATTTTCACTCCAAATATTTGACCAATAAAATCCACGATGGGATTTCAAACACCAGCTCTGTAAAAGTCCTGGTCAATTCAAACCACAAGCCCTTTTTCATTTCATATAAATGCCACTTAATCTAATGATACGTTAATACAAAAAGAGTCCTGATCAAAATTACATACAAAAAAAACCAAAGAAACTTGAAATAAAATAAAATTATATATACAAAAAGACTGTACATAGTGGGAATATGCTAAAAATAGACTGGAATAATGTTTTTAATGAGCAGTATGCCCTCAAATACTTGAGAGTGGGTCAGTATTGGAAAACTTTTGGTCCAAGCTTATCTGTCGTCACACAATCTCATGTCAAAGGTAAAAGCTTGATGTGGCCTGGTGTCGTCACGGACGCCATCTACAAATTCAGTGACTATTCATCTGTGCAACATCTTCCTTGCTGCAGACTGCATCCTCGTCAAACAGAAGGCAAAAAGAATAAAGGAGAGAATTAAAGATGATAAGAGGGGGTGGGCTGCGGTGAGGTATTCATCTTGTCAAGCTGGGACTGCGAGTGAGGAACGCGTGGGTGAAAACAACCATTTTTTCCCGGGGGAACGCTTACTGTTGGTGGCGTTTTTGTTGTGCTGACTGGTCCTAAATTCAGCGTCTTTGTTTACTGTACAATTCCTGAATCGATGGAGGCCTGTTTCCTGGTGGTCTTGGGAGGCGGCGGAGGGGGGGTCTTGCTCGGCAGAGGAGGTGGAATGTCCTGCAAACAGATGAAGGAAACACACTTAAATCTTTGCTTTCGGAATAAAAACAATCTGCTTTTCCACCGTGCTGTGAAACCGAGGACAAAAATCTACAACCAGTTAAAGCGGAGGGTCTTTTAAAGGAGGAAATGAAGGCAGGATCAGCGTGAACAACACTTGCTGAAAGGAAACATACGAGAGGGAAGAATGAATTCACTTAATGATGTAGTTGAACACACATTTGGATGTCTACGGCAAGCGCCAACTCTTCCTGGAATACCTGAGTTTAGAAATATGCAGATACACACTCTACCTTCCCGGTACCTTCCCAACACTTTGACTAAAAGTACCAAATTAAACATCTTACTTGTACTTGGTAGGAAACCTTCTGGGAGAAGTTCCTAAACCACAGGTTCCCATTAGGAACCTGAAAACCTTTTTTTTCCTCCACTTCAAAGTTGGAATTTCTGATCTTTTAATTTTCGCCAACATGAACAGTTGCTCTTTTTTAGTACCGTTTTAAATTCAACACATACATTTTGTGTATGTTTATCATCAATCTTACATTTAATGCACGCCTTTGTGTCAAGGTGTGACTGGTTTTGCTGTTGGGTAACTGTGAATCGATTTGGCACTTTTGGGATTATTTTTGGTATTCAGGTTAATCATAACCTAAACTTCCAGATGGGATGCTCCATTGCGCGCAGCTGGTTTGTGGTCTGTTCGTTCATTTGTTTTGGGTCGGGGCCCATTAACTTTAAATGGTTGTAAAACAATAAATTCCCTTGAAAGCGCACCGCTTGTTCCTGCTTCTACATTTTTGGTCCTTTTGAGCCAGGGTTTATTTCAGGGATCATAACAACGGCCAGTAACAGATTTTTGGTTTAATGTTTACAACAAGTGGAAGTGGATTTTCTGATTGGTTCCAGATAGCAAATGTTTCAGCTGTTTACGTTTTTCTGTCATCCCTGAAGCACCTGAGTCCACGCCAGAGGCTGGATGTGAGGAGTGATGTCGTCAACGACCTCACCCCTGCCTCCATAAATGGAGAAGTGCAGCTGCTCGTTCTAAGAGAACATGTGCTTTTACTACATTACCGTCAGTCTGTTGCCACACTGTGTGCCCCTGCTGTTTTACAACCTGTCCACTGGCCGTGACAGTGGATAAATAAGATTAGTTAGAGGAGTGGCGAGGCGAGAGGATGACTTGAGTGGAATTCGGAGAGTGAGGACAGACGGGCCGCTGATTAACAGCTGGAGAGCCTCTGATGGATGTGAGAGGTAAAGTAATCATCCAATCAATCACGTCTGAGAACCAGGGCGGCTGGCGGGACGAGTATAAATAACAGCAAGGCAGACAGGCAGGTATCAGCTGCTAAGTGACTGATGCCTCCACTCTTCAGCGACACACATTACTAAACGCAGTGGACAGATCCGGGACAAGCCCCAATGAGGGTGCAAAACACAAAACACACACACACAAGATGTACTGGATGTACAGAAGCGGGAGACTGTGGAGGTGGTTGACCCAAATGTCAAGCATAAGTAGCGGACGCTTCTTTCATTACAAGTGCCACACATCATTAAGGAGCCGCTGGCAGCCCTAATTAAAACACCTACTCTTTGAAGTGGTGGGGGTGCCGGAGGCGTCGGGGGACTCGTCAAGTCTTGATTATCTAGCAGGTTGCCGTAATCGGCTGTGCTGCCTTTCACTGGCAGCGGCGGCGGGGTTTCACCCTTGTCAGGACAACCCATCCCGTTCAGCTCCAGACCTGCAGAAGAGGGCACCCATCAGCTCACATTCACCATCTAAATACATCAGTGTCCGTTTCGGAGAAGGACTCGGAGCCAGCGGGCATCGCAGGGCCCATTTCTGATGAACTTCATCCAAGAGAGGCTGACTGCATGACTAAAAAACAAAAAAAAAAAAGAAAAGCCACGTTGGAGGGGAAGATTTCTGCACACAATTGAAGGAACTATTTTTACACTGTCTTACGTGGAAGCTACTAAATATTTATTACATTTCATGAAAATCTGAGCGGCGTCTTCCCTAGCAATGAGCCCAAAAAGAATTATAAACCGACTCTGCAGCCGCCATCCTCTTCACAGGGCTTCGCAGCAAGTTTCGACTCTGCTTTGTAAAGTAAAAGTTTCGGTTCAATCATTCCCACTCCCAAAATTTCATTTCTTCCTGCAAAAAGTGTTTTCACAGTTTTCAGCAGAGAAGCTCTCACAATCCACTCTACACAACCTCTCAAGCACTTGGGCTCAGTGAACAGTTCCCACTGTCGCCCCCTCACAAACAGCTGTGTGGGACAAAAAGGATGTCAGATTAGCCAGCGCACAATAAAGCAGTTTAAGTGTGAGATATTTCCCTCAAGAGTTAACAAAATTAGAGTGGAACCCCCCCACCTGAACGTGGAAAAGAAGGGAGCGAGAGTGAAAGGAGTCTTACTGGAAACAGCGTGTAGACTGAAGGAAGCTTTGCTCCTTGGTGTGATGGGTGGGGGTCCTGGCGTGGAGGAGGACCCGGAGGAAGAGGGGGGCCCGGGAGAAACGGAGAGACGGCGGTCTACTCCCATTTGGTTGAGAACTTGACTCCTTGGTCTTTGAGGCCTCAGAGGGCTGATCTGTGTGATCACGGAGGGCGAGAGGAAGCGAGTCATTAATGAGCACTCACAATGAGCAAGTGAATTTACTCAAGTCAATAAAAAGCCCTGAGATCAAATTTTTTAGTGTGTTTAATGAGCTGAGGCTGTGATGAAATAAAACAAAGTAGGTTCCACATCTCCTTTGTGATTATTGTGTGCGTATCCACACGCATATTAAAAACGCCATTTGTCAATTTGTATTCCTAAAGGAGAAACCCCTTTGGATAAATGTGCTCGTCTGGTTGCAGCATGTTATTTGTGGTTACAAACAACCGTTTGCATGCAAGACCATGTTTTCTCCGCTTTATTATGGCTGGAATTTGAATATAAAAAGATATGTCCTCGGGGCTATTTAGCACTGTGGGCGGCATTAACAAACAATTTTCTAATCGGGCAAACACAAACACCCAGGCCACAAGGGAGAAACTGAAAATAACAGCGCACTTTATTCAGAAAAAGTGCTTTTTCTCCATGATGGTGAAAAAAAAAAAAAAAAAAAAAAGATTTCTTATTTTAGAGGTCAAGATTAGACCCTAAAAAGCAACCGATGGACCCATAACTGAGACCTCTTGACCTTAGACCCGGCCTCCCTTGGACCGAGCTCATACTGCAGCAGCAGATGTGAGCTGTGATGCAGAGAGACGGCCTAGATGAGGACACGTACCACAAAAAGAAAACTGGGGAGCAGATGAGTGTTAAGGGAGATGGAAGAGGACTGAACAGAGAGGAAAATCGAGGAAAAAAAATCATGAAGTGAGCAGAAAAGAAGCCAGAGGTGCTGAAGATGCTCTCGCAACTTATGATTATGGTTTCTAACAGACCTCTTTGTAAGAAAGACAAATCAATATTTATCTTTAGAGCAACAACAGAGAAAGCAGAGGTCTCGGTTGTGTGCCACATTGTCGTTTGTTTACTACGTGACTTCTGTGTTTTGCAGCAGAACATCACAGAATTATCTGCAAGGCTGTAGGGTTTTTTTTTCGTTTTTTTCCAGTTAATACCGTCACTGCTTTTCTCTTTATTACACTTTGATCTCTAATAATATTTTCATCAATTCATTACAATTTTGGGTGAGCACATAACAGATTATGAGAGCGGAGAAACAAAGAGACGAAAGAGACGGATCAAAGAAAGTCTTGACGGGTCCTGGATGACTCAGTGGGTTGAGCGGGCAGCGTGCAGGCAGCGCAGGTTCGACTCCCGGCCTGTCCCTCTTTACTCCCTTTATACCCATTTCCTGTCCACCTACTTTGAATAAAGGCCACCAGAGCTAAAAAAAATCTTTAAAAGAAAAAGAAAGTCTTCACTACCGTCTCTGAGAGGATGACAGCTTCCGCCGGCTGCATCGGGATTTCTGTCGTCTTTAACTCTCGGTCAAAGATCTCCTGGTGCTTGCTGTTCCTCTTCTCCTTTTTCTTCTCCTTGCGCTCCTTTTCCGGTTCGTCCCGGTCCAGTTTGTCCTGAGACTTGGTGTGCAGCTTCTTTGGCAGTAGAGGCTCCAGAGCAAAACTGAGGAAATATTACGACACATTTGGCACTGATTGATTTTAAATAACAAAGAAAGCAAATGACTACAGCCAGAGGCTCCATCTTGTGTGGTATTTTATGCCCCAAAGAGTTGTGAACCATGTGTTACCCATCTGAGCCAGGTCTGGAGGGGGAGTTGTCAGAAGAGATGGAGGTGACTGAAGCTACTGACAATGGCCTCTGGGAGGAGGGCATGGTGAAGGAGCGCACCATCGAGGGAGGACGAGGCCCCCGTCGCTCATCTGCTGCCGGCTGACACCGCAGAGGGAGGAAAAACAAAAACAAACAAAAGACAACAAACGTTACTTCTCTGAAGCTTTCAGTGCATATTTATCGGTTACTGTCCAGGTCGCCGGACGTGATAACTAGACCGCAGTGTTTAAAGTTTGTACATTTGGAATAATCCCAA
Organism: Xenentodon cancila; assembly: GCA_014839995.1. Classification (NCBI taxonomy): domain Eukaryota; kingdom Metazoa; phylum Chordata; class Actinopteri; order Beloniformes; family Belonidae; genus Xenentodon; species Xenentodon cancila. The sequence continues at coordinate 10,289,295 of CM026218.1, forward strand.
ACTTGATACCCGGAGTAGAAAAGTGCATAACAATGTCCTGATGGTTTTGAAAATAACTCAAATAGAAAAGTAGAGATAAATTGTCTGCATTTAAACAGTGTTTTCGACTGAAGCAAGAGGCCATCACACATCTGATAGGACCTCGTTATCACAGCCTGGAAAGTAATGGCTTCTCTTTTGTTTGAAAGGTCACCACCCTGTCCCAATAACGCAGCGAGCGCCCCCGAACCTCAGGCGAGATTGAGGGAAATGCTTGGCCAAGCAACAATTAAATCTGTAAACGAGAGGAGAGACTGGAGACAGCCCCTCCAGGAAGAAACAACAACAAGGAAAGAAGCGTGCACAAAAGTAACATACACGCTCTAAGGGCACAGAAAATTCAAAATCACTTGTTTGGCATTTATCACGACTGCCGTTTAGGATGACTGCAGTCAACAGTACTGTGTGTGTGTGTGTGTGTGTGTGTGAGGGGGGGTGTTTTGAGGACCTTCGTCGTCTGTAGATGAGAGGAACAGAGCATCTTTAAAAATCTAAAAAAATAAATTAATAAAAAGCTCGAGGACAGGAAAAAGCTCATACCAGAGTCTTGACTCCATACTGCTTCTCCACCTTCTCCCGCAGCTGCTTGAAGCAGGCCTCCATACGGTCATGGAACGGCCTCAGCGCCTCTGTGACCTTCTCGCCGTGGATGCGAACACCTTCGGCGAGATGTGGTATCTGGCAGGACAAAACAACAGCTTGAGAAAACTTCCTCCAACAGATCCTAGAGCGACGACAGCAAGCCGTATGTCAACTCTACATCGATCAGATATTTAGACACCACAGATATTTCATTTCATGACCTCCAAGCCTTCAGTTGCACATGTTCAGGAAAGGTACTGAAGGATTTTCAGCTGGTGTGTACGTACAAACAGGTGAAAGTAGGCTACGTTAGTGAGGGCTGTTGCCATGGCGCTCCCTCCCCCTCCCTGCTCCTACCAAGATCACCTCATCTCTACATTTAAATTAAACATGGCAATGAGAAAGTTTCGCCTACATCTTCAGGCACGCACTCGTTGTGATAGATGTTTTCTTCTCCAGCACTGACGCAAATAATGACGCAAAGCACCCTGTCGAGTTCACAGCTGCCTCTCACACTGCAAGAAGCTGGCGAGCAACTGATGCTCCACACATAACGGAGACGTCGCAGGTAGAAGGAGAGGAGCTGAAACTACTAAAAACTTGTAATTAGGGAACCCCAGTGACACGCTCATCGTGAGACCGCTTTTCTGGCTAAATGTGGAGAGAGGAGGAGGCATCGTCCCTCGGAGTACGAGCACTGAGTGACGGGAATCTTGTCTCTGCTGGGTGAAAATCCCAGGTCAGCCCCCCCCCTCCCCTATGAGGGGGTGTTTCTGTGCCACATGCCATCCTTGGCTTGGGTAAGGCAGTGACAAATTGCACAATAAGTCGCTAGAAACATGCAAAGATGTTAGAGTCAGCTGTTGTTACAGCAGAGCTTCTCTCCCATAGCAACTGTAAAAATATTCCCCAAGTGTCTCATCGCTGTAAGTGAAATACAGTTATAGTGGGATGGAGAGCAGCTTCTGCTTTCATCCGTATGAATAAGTAAACACAGAAACAAGCAACATTAATAAGGAATTTCATTCAAACTTCTATATTAACTAATCACAGCCAGAAAAGTAAACAATTAACTGCAAAGTGCATCTCACATAAAAGCTTTCATTGATGACACATTCGCAAAGGGAACAAAGGAGCGTGTGAAGTATCTGACAGGTGGGCCAGTAAAAGGAAAAACGGTGAGGATGAGTTAACCTGCGATTCCCTCGAGCCAGCTTGCCTTTCTTCCTTTTCTCTGAGGGCGAAGCGTCCCCTCACAACAGACTGCAGAAAGAACCAAACTCACTCTGCTGGCACACAACACCAATCCACTTTTGTGATGCAACCTTTTGTAATAAACTTTGACAGTGCATGATTTATTTACACGAGCTTCACCATAAGATGGGCCTATAAACAAGAAAAGCAGAAATGCACATCTGTACTCCTGCTTTAGGTGCTCACACATGCAATACCCTGCACCAACAGCATCTTGTGATAGAGGTTTAATACCAAACAGATCAACTTGGAGGGGGAAAAAAATTGTGCAGGTATTAGTGTTACTGTTCTGTGCTCCACATAGCCCAAGCTCCTGCACAGAAAGATAAATGAGAGGAGGTTGCACACACCCTGCGCGGATTTCCCCAGATATTGAGCACCTTCATCATTATCGCTGCTGGGACCTCTTGGAGGAGAGAACAGTAAGAGAGGAGGGAAAGAGAGAGGGGGCAAGGGGTTAGCAGCAGGAGGAAAACGTGGGAGAAGGGGTAGGAAGATGATGCGTTGTGAAATGAAAAAGCCATGAAAAAAGAAAAAAAAAAAAACAGTGAGCGTGAACGCCGAGGCAAGATTCACGTCTCCCAGGATACCCACATCTTTTTATAGACCTTAAGATGATTGAGTGCAACTGAGTGGCGGCATGGCAACAGAATTCTGCTTGGTGGCTGCACAGTGATAAGCTCATTGTGTAAGACACTTAGGCTCAATGCCAACATGCACACATTTTTTACTTGTTTAATTACATGTAGAAACTTTTTAAGAAGCTTTTACTCCATTCCAGCAGTCTCACAGAGACATGGGTGTAATCTCTTGGCTTCTCCTATCAGGATGAAGTGTACATCATATAAATAAATGAATGCTGGTAGAACGGAAGCTGCAAATATGAAGACAAAGAAAAGTAAATGTTAAATATTATCTTGCAAAAGACTGACAAAAAGAATTTAAGTCTGGAAGGATTATATTCTCCTTTTTTCGTGGGAGAGAATGGCGTCAGAGGTCGAAGTGTCCGAGGTTTTATTTCTGTTCATCTGCAGAGGTCACATGTTGCAGCGTTGTGCTGACATCAAATTATTCAAACGCCCGTATTGGTGCCGCTTTGAAAGCCGGACAAACACTTAAAGGAGACGAAATGAAATAACAGGCCACAGAACATTAATCACCTCTTAAGTAACTGTTGGAAAGAAACAGGTTTGTAATCCTCTACCAGGATTTTTTGATAAAACTAAACCATTAATCTTTTTTTTGTTTTTGTTTTTTTCCCTTTTCCCTAAGTTGAAAAATGTGTTTTCCCTTCTGTTCTGCTGATATCAAATAAATCTACTTACAAACTTATGAATAATAACAAAAAAAAAACCAAAAAACAAACCCAAAACATTTTTAACAGCAATTGTAATCGCTAAACCGCAGAAACCTTCAAACACAGAAGAAAAGAGCTAAAGTGAAGTCCTGTCTACCGTCTTATCTCGCTCATATTTGACAGACTAACTGGGCCAGATCAGGGCACGACTCCGAACAAGTACGGGGCCGACAGAAGGATCCGTACCAACCGTCTGCAGCCAAACTGCAAATGAGGGGCGTTTCACTACTTGTGAATAAAACTGCCAGTCAAGTCATCTTTTTTTTTTTTTATCATCACTTTGGCAGAGCTTGGTTTACTCTGCGAGCTCTCACGCTATGTGCTGTATGCTCTTATCTAAAGTAATAATATGGTCCAAGAGTTACTGAGTGGAGTTTTTGTCCAAATTTACATTTGCATGGTCACTTGAAACCGTGGAACTGATTTCAAATAAGTCTTGCTTAGCGGCGGAGAAGTGGTGCATTGGAGTCGAGTGGCTGTCTCCACCCCATAATGGCTGTGGCCACAAAAAGAAGTGTAAATGAATGGTTGAAAGGGAAGAGCACTTCTGCCACTCTGGCATTTTGACCAAAAGCGTGCCACAGGCATTTTATTAAAGACCACATGACGACTGTGTCAACTTGTGCAAAAAGGCCTCGATACGGCTCTTTTACAGAGGTAAAACCAGGCAGAGATCCACAGCTCTGACCTACCAGCCTTTTTACTAAACTGCACACAGCATGCAAACAAGGCCAGAATGGCTGAGACTGTTGTGGGGGACAATTTAAGATTCAGACCCCCCCCATATGCATGATCTTTCAGTTATGTACACCTATTGTCAATGATCATTGTGCAAAAAAACAAAAAAAAAACAAAACAAAAACCATATCATACATTATGGTGCAGATGCTAAATTGTAGTATTTCTTCCAACTCATAGCAGGATTTATAAAAGCAACAGATTCATTAAAGATTTAGTTTTGGCAACGAAAGAGCGAATTTTAACTAATGTAACTAACAACTCGAACCTTGAAGAGGACATGCATCATTGTGAATAAAAACACCTTATGTGACTTAGAGTCAATGAGTCCCAGAGGGTCACCTATTAGTTTGTGCACTGCTGCTTTGAATCCCCAAGCTCGACGTTCTGCAGTAAGTGCTGTTCTCGTCTCCTGCTGAACAAGATTGTATTTTACTTCCACTCTGCCCAGCTAAATGTTGCCACTATTGAAAGGTTTTAAATCCTTCAGAGCAGAATCACTGTGACGGGGGCAGCTCTTATATTTGAATTAAATTATGTAAAAGCGATAGAGCTAATAAATAAAACTGATTCTTTTTGCTAGACTTGGGCAATGATACAGTTTTCCAGTGCTTGTTCACTTTTGGCCAGACTGAAGTGCCACACTGGCAGCTGGATGGACAAATGACACGTAAACGCCACTGCATTGAAACTGGCTCCAGGTTTGGCGCTCTAAATTAAAATCAATTATATTTAGAATGCAGTTTTATGAGTTTAACTGCTTTAAACACATGTTCAGTCAGTCTATTGTAGCCCTCTGTGAAAACGTCTGGGTCATGGGATAATTTGCTTTTGGTTCAGTTTTCACACATGGCTCGAACAACTTTTCCAGGGTCAAATTCATGCAGTTTCAAGGTCCATTTTTAATGTTTTTCAGCACTTCAGCCACGCTGTGGTAAAAACATATTTATATGTATACATGTAGAACCAATTATTAATCTTTTTTCATACTTAAACAGATGGTAATGTTATGAAGAAAATCTGTTTGCTGAGCACAGGATGAGAAATGAAAAAGAAATGCACATCTTATTTCGATCAGGATTTGTTATTTAAACAGCATATTAATCATGTTTGTAAAACTGCATTTTTCCATCTCCGTAATATTGCAAATATTAGCAGTATCCTGTCCCAGAATGATGCTGAAAAACTAATTCACGCGTTCGTATCTTCTAGACTAGATTACTGTAATGCATTGTTGGCTGGATGTCCAAGTAATTCTCTGAACAGCCTCCAGAGGATCCAAAATGCAGCAGCGCTGACAGGAATCAACAAGAGAGAGCACGTCTCTCCAGTGTTATCTTCCCTGCACTGATCCCTGTAAAACTCAGAATCCAGTTGAAAATTTGATTACTTGCATATAAAATCCAAAATGGCCTTGATATTTTCAAGTCCTGATAGAACCATATGTTCCTAATAGAGCTCTCGGTTCTCAGAGTGCAGGTTTACTAATTCCTAGAGGATCCAAATGTAGATTTGGACGACAGACTTTCAGTTATCAGGAACCATCACTATGGAACCAACTTCCAATCTGGGTTAAGGAGGCTGACACCACCTCCACCTCTAAAACCAAACTTAAAACGTACAAACCCATTTTGATCTTAAGTCTGTGTGGAACTACAAACCAGATGGTGAGGCGTCATTTGTTCTTGCAGTAACAGGTTACGAAGAAACATTTTAATAAAGACTGTACACTATTGTGCAAATGTCTTTAGTTGGACAAGTCATCAGTTCAAGTAAAAAAAAAACAAACAAAGAACAAACATCTGGGTTGACCTCTTAATATGAGCACAAAACCACACGACCAGTTTTTACAGTGTGAACTGCCACAGAACCAAGCACAGATTTAATCACTTCTAAGGAGACGATATCTAAAATATATGTTAGGATTCCAGTTATTTGGGATTAAGGGTTTTTCTGTTTGGATATTAAAGAGAATGGAAAATAAATATGGGTGTCATGAAAATATTATGACAGTAGTAGAGAACCGATGGGTTCTCATATTTCAGATCGGATTCAGGTTCAACATGCAGACAGACATAAAAACTGCTAATCGAGTGAGACATGATGTGATGTCACAGATTTTACGTTACACGCAAGTAACAAGTGTTTTCCACATAAATCCGGGCCTAATGGCCAATATGAGATGAATCAGGATTATTTAGGGTCGAGAAAAACTACACCTGATGAATTACATAAGAAAAATATGGAGGCGGAAATGAGCAAATGGTTGTAGTATCTATTATCAGGATGCCGAAAAAGTTAATTCATGACTGGGATAAAATGGCCCGTGGAAACTGGAATGGTGATTTGCAATTTCGTGATTGTTTCACTCTGAAAATGACCCGTTATGCTTCAAGAGTGCACGCCAGCAAAGCGGAAGTTTCCTCATGTAAACGTTCCTAACCTGTACATTTCTTTAGCTGAATGCTCATCTTGCACTTTCTTGATAACACTGAATACCAAAGTCCCAGATCATTACATTTACAATAAATACTGGTATTAACAGCTGAGGAAGGAAGGAAGGAAGGAAGGAAGGAAGGAAGGAAGGAAGGAAGGAAGGAAGGAAGGAAGGAAGGAAGGAAGGAAGGAAGGAAATGCCACTGCTGTTTAATTTCAGCAGCATTCGATCTAATAAACACACAGACTGTAACATATCTGAAACAATGGGACCAAAAACAGAACTGAAAGCCTTTGTCTCAAAAATTTTTTTTTAGAAACATTAGTAAAACACGACTGTAGCCGTTTATAAAAGATTGTGTTCATGTTTTGTTCCCGGCCAAACATTCCCCTTAAGTCTATATTTGAATATATTAGACTGCCAGTGGAGGCGGGCTCATTTATCTCCGTTTAGTTTGTTCATTGGAGCCGGCTTTTAAGTCATTTAAAGAATTTCAACACATGAGATAAACAAGCGTGATGGCTGAGGGTTTAAGGTCTGCTTTCGTCATCTCTGTGGACGTTTTTGTGTATGTATGCGCAGTCAAATTACCGTTCACTAATTTTGGCAACCTTAAAAGATCGGGCCGATACACTCTGACCTTGACACAAGTAATGAACTAATATTAACACGGCTGCGTAGACGCCTATGGTCGGCTTACCCGCACTAGCTTTGTAGACTGTTCATGTGGCCATTTCAAATATTCTTCATATAAGAAAACCAGATACCACAGAAAAAATATTAATTACAAAAATCTTTTGGTGAGTAATGATGAGGTTTAAAGCCTTCAGTCTCAGAAGCATGAGGATGATAAAAGACTTGCATATTTCTGTGTGAACTATAGTTCCTTATAAATACAAAAAGGTTTCAAACACAACCAAATGACTTCTCAAATTCTGTGAAGTTCTACCAGGAACATGAGTGAAAACATGATCTGTTTTACTGAGAAAGGAAGAACTACTGAAAATTGAGCAAACATCCCTTGCAGCTAACAATAGGAAGCAGGCGTAGAAACCTCTAGGATCTGTGCTCAATACCTGGATGAACCATGAATCAGGAATCCTGCGAATTTCTGAGTAAGCGAGCTGCAGTTTTGGAGCCAAAAAGTTTGGCAGCGGCAATAAAAGACATTGAAAAACAGAGACCACAGGGATGCACTATGAAATCCCAAAGGGGGGGGGGGGGTTTGTTGCTGCAAATATAGCCAAGAACACGTTAACAAAAACAAATCAAACCCAAATGAGCCACAAATCAGTTGCGCACCAATGTAAAGCATTGAAAAGCATGTTTCCTTCCTACGATATGTCTGCTGTGTGGGCACTTCCTCCGCCACTGCTGATCTCTTGCCGTTTCTCTGCGGCGGGGCACCGCCTCGACTTCAGAGCGTCTGCTTCACCACTGCTCCTCACTATCCTCTGCTCTGAACTCTGAACACACATTTTCCCCTGATGACTTCACTTACTGTTATTGGACATTTATGGCGGTGCACTTCAAAGTTTTTTAGACAATATCATATTTTCGGTTGTAATCTTTCAGAGAGCCTCTTTCTGCGATCCAAGCACTTTAGCAAGGCTTCAAACAAGCGCTTTAATGTAGAGAAAAATGCCTTTATGATCTCTTATATAAGCAGCACTCTCAGGTGTTAAAAACAGGCAGTGTGGCGTCTTCACAGCTCTTAGTTGGTGCTGCAGGGGGGCCACATTCTTGGTAGGTTTATAAACAGACTCGCAGCTGAGAACCAAAAGTAAATATTAACAAATTAAACTTTCAATTAGGCTAAAAAGTGGCACGGATCTCTTGGTCAGGGCTTTTTCTACTCTGCTGTGCCATCCTGTCCGCGGTGACAAACTCTGGTACTAACATGTACTACTGAATATGACAGAATATTTTCACTGTTAAGAAGTAAACTGCTTGTGATGAAGTGGCCACGGCGGTTTTATTTGAATCTTGACCTCTTTGATGAGAGAGACAAAATAAAAAAAAAAAACAAAACAATCGAAAGCTGAAGTCCCACCTGCCAGGCGATGAGATCTTTCAGCTTCTCTATCTTCTCTAGGTCCTCCGGGTGTTCCTGCATGTACTTGTCATTGAAGAAGGCCTGGTGAAGAGAGGAAAAGGACACTCGGGTAAGTATGAAAAGGGGGAAAGATGGAGTAAGCTCAGGGGGAAATTAAAATGAGAATGGGGAGAAAAAACCTGACGACGGACGTGACGAGGCGTAATCTGGAGTGATATTTTAACGTGAACATCTAGACTCCACAATCTTTACTATTTCACTAAAGTGAAGGGGTGACCACAGGACACAGCCCTCCCTCCAGGAGACCGCGGTCATGGTATAACTCATCAGCTGCAGCTTCTCAAGACTGAACAGAGAAGATGGATGTGAGCACAATGATGCTACGCATTAAAATATAGACTGATCTTTAGATGCCCGGAGTTAAGCATCTGATTGCCGCCATCCGTGATTTCAGAAGCCAGATCTCATCAGTGAGAACGCAAAACTTGATCCTCCCTTTAAAAATGCACTTTTTTAAGCTTTAAAAAATTGAAATATGTGAATTTTAAAAACATTCAGTGGAGTAGAGTTTTTGTTTCCCAGACTTAGCTGGCCTTAGGACATGAGAAAAGGTTGCAGAATCTCAACAATTTTAGTTTGTTATAGTTACTTACAGTCAACCCAAATCCATCTACTCCGACAGTAAAAGAGAAATAAAGGAATGAGGATAAAAGGTATAAAGAATGAGTAAGTCTTGGGATAGATAAAAAAAAAAACAAAAAAACAACTTCTGAAATAGACTACCTTCTCATAGTTGGTGAAACCTCCCATGACGGCTGGGTCCACGATCCCATTCAACAGCATGGAGAGCGGATTGACGGAGAGGTTGGGATCACTGAGATGCCTTTGGACCATGCTGCTGATCTTCTCGTTGGTTAGCTGCATCGTTTCCATGGCATTTTCCAGTGGACTGATCTCTTCCTGCGCACAAAAGTAAACGACAAAGGTGGCGGCAGATATATGCATTATATTACTACTGTGTCTGTGACCCAAACGGGAATTAAATGTCTTGTGCTCATGAACCATCTTTTATTGTGCCTATAAATGAATCTGCAACTGTCAAATGAAGACGGATGGCTTGTTGGTGTTGGGGAACATCCATTCACCTGTCAGCAAAACATGATTGGCAATTCAGAGAAAACATTCATATCAATGCCATCATTAATTTCACTATGTGAAAGCAAATTTAAACTCAAATGCATGTAAAAACAAATGGAATGGAAAAGAAAAACAAAACAAAACAAAAAAAAAAAAAAAAAAAAAAGAAGCTCCTCCTTGTACGGGTTTAGAGGAAGCATGAGTGGCTTGTTGAGCAAATGTCAGATTTAGACTCCAAACAGGAAAAGTAAAGATGTTGTGGCAGGGAGACAAATCTCCAATCTGTGCCGGTGGGTCTCAGGCCAGCTTGATAAAAAGAGTTGTCAGATGGAAGGATTAGGCTTGGTGAATCTCAGCCTAGTCATTAAGCTTTAAATAGAGAGTCTGACCTTTGGGACCTGGCCTCTTGCTGGCTCATCTGGAGGGCAAGCTGCTACTTACAGTATGTTCCAAGGAAGAGGTGTCTGCTCTGAATCATTATAACGATGGAGAGTCACACCCGGCTACATGGACTCATGAGTCGGGGGTCTGTTGAAGTCCCGACTGAGCCAAAGCAACCCACAGTACCCCAGTGTTGAAACAAACGACCGAGCTGCATGGTGCATGCTGTCATGTGGTGCTACGTCACAACAAAGAATGCATTGAGAGCAAACTGTACTAAACGCTGTGCTGTGACAGGTGACTCATTTTTTAGGCGATTAACAAGTGTAGACATAAAAGCGACCAAGTGAAGAAACAAGTTCAGTTATTTAGTTGCAGTAATTGGTTGTAGAATACTTAAGCCTGGATAATCAGACTACGCAGTGCCGGGGCACAGTGAGGACACACTAAAAGGATGCAGGTTTTGCTCAATCCTGGATCTTTATTATATTTTTTTTTATACATGCGAGTAAAAGACACGTGGAGCTACTTTTCCCACAAACACAGCTCATATTATCATTAATTATATCTGCCACTTTGAATTCGACTGTCCAGATCACTAACGCCACTGCAGGACTCCTGAAGACCGCCAAAACTGGTAACTCTGAAGTCCGTGCAGCTTTGAGCAGGCACAATCCCTGCATGTTCCTAACCCGCCATCATGTGTATTGACAGGGAAGTTGATTTGAATAGTTCTATGAATATTTGCTGCATATGAATTATATTTACTTCATTTATTAACGCTTTTAGCGTTTACATAACCCATGACGAACTCATACCTGGCTGTGCAATAATAACGATGACACAGAACCTATGCAGCTGTTCTCACTTCTCCAAAATCCAGTTCCTACCTTATAACATCTCAGCCCCAAACCGGAACATGGCACCACTACATAACATATTGAAAAGGTAGATAAACAACTGCATGTGAATGCAGTTTTGTGATGGATGGAGGTGGAATGAACCCATTACAAATGTTTTAATCTGTAATTCTACAGAAAAATCAGCAGTGAATGAAGGTCTGAAGCCAATCTATTGGATTCCTTTGATAGGCCAGGTTTTTATGAATTGGTATGAATTTTGGACTTACTTGGAATACACTCATCTCTCAAATATATTGCATTTATTTAATGTTTAAGCGCTATGCAAGTAAAGAAAACTGAAATGTGGGTCACTTGGTAAATCCATTTGGGCCATTCGGCAAAAAGAGAACACATCCATCTTAATTGAAGTGGAGTAATCCCACCAATCGCTGCAGAGCTTCGTCTGGGGAGGCCCGTTTAGCACAAAGACCCTTTCTTACTCACCGTGGAGACTGACTTGACTTCAAACCACCTCAAAATCCCGGGAAGTTTGTATGCTGTTGTATATGTGGTCCTCTCGATCCACATGTTCTGCATACAAGACGACAGAAAGAACCAAATTACACCTGAAGATTTAAAATGACAAGTCACCTTAAAGTGTGTACCATGCAAAGCATTGCTCTAAAACAATGCTTTGCATTGCACTGATTCAGCCTTTAAGACTTTAGATGAAGTTAAAATGATGTAATCATTGGTTCTCGATGACTGTGCAATAACTTCCCTGTTCAGACAAAACCTAAAAAATTGATTCTTCTTCCATAGATAAAGACGGTCATAAAGAAAAGCTGCAAAAGATGATGAAAACTCCTGCAATACATCTCCATAATTATTCTTTTTATTAGAATAAGTAAAAATAAAAAGTCCAGTCCTAACAGTAATTAAATAATCTTGTGATGAGCCGAATGGTCTTTTTACTCACTTTATAGAGACAATAAATTACAAAGATTCATAAATACTAGGATGTTTCATAAAGACGACGGGGATAAGACGTGTAACAATAAATATCCATCATCTCTCTGTCACGACAGTCAGATGAGTTAAATATATCATTCTTTTCTGGAGATCTGATGCCACACTAAACACACAGAAGAAAGCGTGACTGCCTTTAATTTGTCTTCTTGTCACGGTCACCTGGATACCAAGAACGCACACGGCACAATCCATCAGAGCCTCTAAAAGTCTAAATTTGGCAGCACTGGAGTATTGTGAGCAAACCGATTTGGATCAGAATAAACCATTTAATTTAGACTAGGCGTTCTTTTGGAAACCATAAACCAGTCTGATGTTTTTCTTCTTCCTCCATTTAAATTTTACAAATCTCAATGACGGGATACAACGTCCATTTATCTACTGCAATATTTTCTTATTGTTGCTGCAAATAGCAAAAGCTATGTGTCGAACATGTGTTTAAATAATCTTGAGTGGGACACACAACGGAAGGTTTTTCAATTTTCTGACAAACTAATTGATCATGCTTGGAAATAACGATTTTTTTTTTGCTTTTTCTAATTTATCTTACAATAAAATACTAATTGAATAAATTTTGCTGCACTTATTTAGAGGTCCGGGCAGTCAGTGGCCGATGTATAATGTTGATTTCATATCGTTATTTTAAAAATACATTTATACATCAACATACACAATAAGCACATGACAGTGCTGCTTGGATTATTTATCTTAATTAATTACATTTTTTTTTTTTTTACCAATTTTGTGATGAAATTGATGTCCAGTTTAACTCGATCGTAGGTTAATGTTAATTATTTCCTAATAATAAAGCTGGTCGACCCTCCAATCAGTAAATGTGAGCTGTTTGTTTCAGTTTGTTCCATATAAACCAATCAGCCATTATATGGTAACCGAGCTCTGATTCGTCAGGATCTGGACAAACAACATTTGACCATGTCCTGGAGCGTCTCCCAGTTGAGGGGTCTCTGTGGATTGGCACTGGGTCCTAATGATACCGCCAGATAACGTCAGATATCTGGTGTGCCTGGACAGTAAATATATACACCGCTGACTCTTTGTCATGTTCTTTATGTTATGTCTCAGGGCAGAAGATTGCACTGAGGTGATGTTTCTATTTAACCATTTGGGATTCTTTACTAGGTTTATATTTTTGGCACTATATGAACTTATGACACGTAACATTGTGTCTTCATTTATTGAACCAAAATCAAGCAAAAATGCTGAAGTCGTCAGTCTACGTCATGATTCAGCACCTGCAGAACCACCTTTGGCGACAGCAACTTTGAAGTGATTGATTTCCTGAACCGTTGTGGAGGAACACTTCTTTACAACAGTGCTTGGATTCATTAAAGTTTGTGGGTATTTTATTTATGGATGTCTCTGTAAAGGACAAATCACAGCATCGGAGGCACGTTGAAGCCTGGACTTTGACAAGGCCATTACAGCACCTTGATTCTGTTGTTTTTCAGTGGTTCTTTTGTCGATTTACTGTTGTGGTTGGGAATTATTCTCTTATTGAACGAGGCAGTCTGGGCCAAGTTTTAGTTGTTGGACAGATGGCTTCAAATCTGACTCCAGAACACTTTGGTGCACAGAGGAGTTCATGGCTGGATCAATGACTGCAAGGCGTACAGGTCCTGTGGCTGCAAAACAAGCCTGAATTATTGCCCCTTTACCACGCAGTGGCCACATGGTGGCAAGGGGTGAATATTGTCTTCAGCACTGCTCTCTACATACTAAACATTTTACAAATATTTTGTCAGTTCTAGCAGCTGATGGCTTATTTGGTCAGATGATTAATCAGTTCAGTTATTTTTCTTTGCGGATTATCTGGCATCAGTGAGAACACAGTGTTGTTGTTGTGGAAAAGTACAGGCAGGATGTTGGCAGGCTGCTATGGTTGTTGAAATGGACTTTTAGAAGAACAACTTGAAGAACAGTGAGGTTTTAATTCATATCTCTCAAAGTGCTAAATATTTAATTGGTTAGATATGAACTGTTACTTTTAGAGAGAAAAAGTGAATAACCTTAGGCTACATTGAAATTGTATCGACAGCGAGCCATCACCTGTAACTCGGATAGAAAATGAGTACAGAAATCCACATCACGCTCCAGGGCAATTCGATAAATTGTTCAAGAGCGCAGTATTGATAAGCTCAAATCTTATCAATTCTGGTTTTGGTACAGGAGAACTTCTCTTCCTTAGAGGTTGAGCGTAGGATGAAGCGCATGCTATTGCAGCTCTCACACACACACACACACACACACACACACACACACACACACACACACACACACACACACACACACACACACACACTCACACACACACACACACACTCACACTCACACACACACACACGTCTACACACACACACTTGCACTTGGTTAGGATGGAGGAGAAAACTAGGTTTTCAACAGTGTGACTATGATTAATTAAGAGTTGATGCTGATAACTGCTGTCAGAACCTTGTTGGTCTTAAGATAAACAAACAGTTTCAATCTGAAAATATTTGCAATTTTGACTTAATATTTAGTAGAAAAAGCACTGAAACCTGCACATGCACACACACCCACATGCATTTATGGTTTATGAAAGCTAAAAGACATGTTAAAAAAAAAAAAATAAAAAATTACCGCAAACTCGTTGTCAGGGTCCTTCTCTCCCTTCCTCACAGGCCTGGAATACTGGAATTTATGGACTTCATTTACAGTGTAGAAGCTGGGGAGGGAGAAAATCCGTGGCTGAGTAAATTAAAGCGGTTACTGGCCATCTAGAGCTTGATTGATACAGGTTGATTGTATTGCTTCAGGTCAAACACAGGACAAACTCCCTCGGGGATAGCTCTGCCTGGAACTGTGGCATTTAGAGTTCTGGTCCGCAGGGAACGAACGGCTATGTCTACATAGGAAATACATTTATTTTTGGACACGCGTCTCCGGCAGCCCAAAAAAAAGTTATCCCCACATGTCGAACATGCAGATAAGCTGCAGCATATGCAACAAGCACGTGACAAGCAGGGATGAACTTTGCCAGTTCAGGTTAATAGACTTTGACAAAAGTGGAAAAATGACGATGTTGCAAAGCAGTGAAGGCATAGGTGGCGACAGATTCTTATTTTATAGCAGAAATTAGTTCAGCGCTATGATTCTTCATCTTACCATATGTTTAAGAGCATGGCCTTACTTTATTAGCAAATAATTATGAATAAAATATGAGCAGAATCAGCGCCGTTCCAAAGCAACCGGCCCCTTCATGTTTAAAGTAACAGCAACTGGGCTGAGCAGATGCTGATGTTTTTCTAATAAACAGACCACACATAGACTTTGTGCCAGACGGAAAATCTGGGCTCAGGTGTTACTGCCACCGCAGCTTTTTATCTTCTCCGACGTTCAATACACCATTTAAAAAATGAATAAGACCCGGTCCCAAATGAGCTGAGAAAATGTGACATAGGCTACCAAAAAATAAAAATAAAGAACCTCAGAGCTTCCGATCTGATACACAGATTAAAACAACATATTTATAACTCTTTGCTAGTCCAATTAAGCCTTTCAGATGTCATGAGCTGGCAGACTAGAGATGATGGAGTAGCGGGTTCTGGCAAAGCAAGGTCAGTATGGGCTGCGCTCTGCCTGCTGCTGTGGCACTTTGGCTCAAATGGCTCAGTCTCATTGCTATGCACCGCTGATTTCCTCAATAAATGAGAGAAAACAGAGTGAGGCAACTGGGAACAACATGGGGAGAGCTAGATAGAAAGAAAAGCAGCATTAGCAGAGAAAGGGATGCACGGTTGAAGTGGAACAGACCTCCGTCAGTCTTTAAACATGACTGTTTTAATCTAGGATGTTACCGGAGTCGCATATTCCAATCAGACACAGTTGGCGGGTAAACCAATATGCTTCTGAAGCAATCAGTTCAGGGAGGTGTGACCATTGCTGCAGGTCTGTGATAAGATCACTGCCCAGGTCTATTTGTCCAAAGGTTCGCCCAAGCAAATACATTATTTTAATTATGTCCACTAATGCTTTGGGTGGTATATCAAAGTGAATTTGCACAGCTGAGTGCAGCAGTGCCCAGCTGGCATGCGGACAGGTTGATGTTGTATGGACCCACCGTTCGCTGTGGCCCTGATGCTCCACACAACGCTATTAATTATGGCAGAGAAACAATGTTGTACTTGGCATAGTGACTAGTAGCAGATGGCTGGTGAAAGTTAATAACCATTAGAACAACAAGGTCAACCGATGTTTGTTCTACAAAGACCCGCGTTTAAATCGAGATCTAATCACCCCTACCACCACCAACCCCCAACCCCCACCACCACCACACACACACACCCACCCCTGCACAGAAATGCTAATGCACTTTTACCACATCATCACAAGCTCTATCGAGCGTCTGACCGACTGGGCAAAGTAAATTAAGCGTCGGCAGATTGAAATATCTGCCGTGCGACTGGAGTTGCACACTGCAAAATGTGAAGACGTGGAAGTTGTTGAAGCATCCTGCTTACCTGACAATTTGTTCAGAGACGGGCTTGTTTTGGAACTTGGCAGGCAGGTCGAGGATGGGTTTCACCGTGAAACACTGGATATCTTGAGCAGAAACGTCAAGGTGAAATCAACTTTACATATGAGCTCATTGTTCTGTAACCTGGTTGAGATCCACAATTTAGAGGAAAATACATTTCTAACAAATATGACGTATGTTTTATAATATACCATGGCATCTATCTGATAACTTACAAGTCATTTATTTTCTCACATTTTTAAGTTTTTGCTGCTAAAAGAATAATAGGTAGTAATGATATCAAAACTAAATGAACCGTGTCTCTAAGGCTTTGTAAGTTCCAAAAATAATAAATAAATATGTTGTTTCACTTGTGGCAGCGTTTACAGAAGCAAATGACAGAAAGAGGAAAACTAAACCAAAATATGAAAATAAAATATCATTTCTGAGGATACACTGTCCAGAGGAGCACTTTGTGTCCTCGCTGGGTGGAGTGGTCGTCTTCATCTTCTCTGCATTTGGAAACTGCGTCAGGAGTCGTGCTTCAAAATCCTCTCTGCGCTCGTACTCCTTCCCACGATACATGAACATTTTGTTCTGAAGGACAAAAAATAAAACAGGGAGGCCTTGATTGTGCACAGGAAGACACCCCATCACGGGCCCATACACAGACACACACGCGTCACATGTGCATGTGAAGTACATGCCGCCCAGTGTCTGGATATAAACACGCCACTGTGGTACTAGAAAAATTTCAAATTAGACTGAACTAAAACTGTAAATCTGACATTAAAGTTTAAGGAAAGTGACAAACTTGAGACGATCACTACAACTATAACACTCTTAGAAATTCAACATTTCAGACACAGAAGTGTTGTCGCTTCAAATGTGTCTGGTAATAACACGCCAGCTGACCGCAGACCCCCCAATACACCCCCTTTACATGTCAGCAGACGTGCTGCATCTGTTAAAATGCAAATAAAATGACTAATGTCATTAATCGGCTTAAGAGAGTCTGACTATAACAGTCAGCTGTAGAACTCGCTGTATTAATTAAATTAGTTTAAAACTTTAGTCTTTATTATTACAAGGATCTGACAGTATTTGGAAGAATCCATCAAAATATTTACTTTGTTTAGAGAAGAGCTGGAGCCTTTCACTACACTGAAAGATATTAGACGGTAAAAAGGTTTACAGGGGAGATTGTTACTGCCTCTTCTCTCGTATTATTACTATTGTTGTTTTTTTTAAAGGAAAAAGAAGAAGTGAAAACCACAGAGGCTTCTTTAATGGCAACGGCCTGGAAGAGCAACGCTCCAG
Organism: Xenentodon cancila; assembly: GCA_014839995.1. Taxonomy (NCBI): domain Eukaryota; kingdom Metazoa; phylum Chordata; class Actinopteri; order Beloniformes; family Belonidae; genus Xenentodon; species Xenentodon cancila. Next base: position 10,306,980 of record CM026218.1, read on the forward strand.
AAAGCAGCGGGAATCAGCTCCGGATGGCTGGACAAATTCTCAACCGACTGCAGGACAAAATCAATTTCTCATCATTAAGCATGTCCCTTAAATTGGTTTGGTCATGGGACACCCTTTTTCCGGACGTGGTCATTTCATTAATTTTACTACCGTGAACTCAGTCATAATGATATTAAAACAAAGTCATGGGCACCTTAAGTTCTCCAGACTTTGGTTGCTCTGGTCAATGATGTTGACGAGATGCTCGAGCAAGGACCAAGATAGCATTCATTTAAAGTTTGGGACATTAAACAAGCAAACAGTGGAAAGTTAGCAGCTTAAAGGTGTAAACACAGCAATGTTGGCGCCTGGCACTGCTGCGTGTGTGTTTACGTGACTTTCCTAAAAAATCCAGGAGGGGAATATTTAGATTAATTGGACAGATTTATTAAGTCAGGTGGATGGCTCATGCTTGACATGACTGATAGCGCTGCTGCATGGCAGGAGCATAGATGCTGCGCAGCGTGAGCGGGAGGAGAGGATGTGTGAAGGAAAAAAAAAAAAATCTGTCTGTTTGACTGAGTTTAGGGAGCTTGATGCAGAACCTGCAGTCACTGTGTAAGCAGCATTATTTCCTTGAATAGTATTGTGCAGCCATGGGTATCCAGTAGACTTCATTGAGTATCAAATTGATATCCCCATTTCAGCACTATTGCATTACGGACCGTCTTTATGGGTCTCACCAAGGACGTTGGGACACCTGCTAGAAGAATGCTGCAGTGATCGAGGTGAGACAACCATCGCCTGTGTACCAGAAACTGGATGGCCTTAAAGTCAGATGCACCCTGATGATTCTTATGTTGTAAAAAAACAAAGTCAATATGAATGAGAGGCAGCTGTAAAATGTTAGAAGGACAAGTGGCCATCACCCTGGTCTGTTTGTTGATTTTGGAGAAACCCTAAGTACTTAAGTCAGTATTATGAGGAAACACTCACGAAAAGTGCTTTAAAGTCTTGTCCCCAAGATCAAGAATAATCTTATCAGCTTAACATTTCTTTCTTTATTAAACCATTAAGGCAAGGCAAGTTTATTTATATAGCACGATTCATCAACAAGTGCTTTACAGAGACATTAAAACATCACGTAAATAAAAAGCATAAATTAAAATGTAATCCAAAGAAAGAGAGAATCTTAAAATGTAATCAAGTTTTGAAACTCGAGCTTCAAAGTAAAACAGTGTGGATTTGTGTCTTTATTCAAATGCAGCTGAGAACAGGTGAGTCTTCAACCTGGATTTAAATAACCTGAGCGTTTCAGCTGATCTGAGGCTTCTGGGAGTTTGTTTCAGACATGTGGAGCAAAGAAGCTGAAGGAAGCTTCTCCATGCCTGGTTCTGACTCTGGGAACTGATAAAAAAACCGGATCCAGATGACCTGAGGGGTCTGCAAGCTTCATAGTGGGTCAGGAGGTCACTGATGTATTTTGGTCCTAAACCATTCAGAGCTTCATAGACCAGCATCAGAACTTTGAAGTCTGTCCTCTGCCGGACAGGCAGCCTGTGTAAAGACCTCAGAGCTGGACTGATGTGGTCCACTGTTTTGGTCTTGATGGTCTTGAACGAGCTGCAGTTGTCTACGTGATTTTTTTTTTTTTTTTTTAGGTGGACCTGTAAAGACGCTGCTACAACAATCAGTGCATGAAAGCTCACACACAGCGAGCCCTGCGGTCGTGCATGGTACACATCGAAACTCCCCAAATAATTTAATTGATTGCAGCTACATATATGTTTGGGGCCATTTTCAAATTTGCTTTAATTGACAGGTTGTAAAAAGAAAGAAATTTTTCCACAGTCACTCTTTCTAGCTACCTGAAAGGTTCTGCTAGGTGATTAACTATATTTCGCTGAATCTTTCATATTTGATTAAGGATACTTCATCTTTTTCCATCACTGCACACGAAGAATATGTCGTAATTCTCAATTCACCGTCAAACCTGCACTTACTACCTATGCAAAAGAAAATTGCTGTAATTGAGATAATAATACCTGTTAAAATTCTGTTGTTTTTTTTTTTCCTTCTTTTTCTTCCGTGACTAGCGGGTAAATATCAGCCTCACAAAGTCAAGAGACGAAGCAGTAAAGGATCGTACAAGTGTAGTGCCAGCAAGTTCAAATAAAAAGCACGATGTCAGGATTCAAGCTCTGGCGTCGAGGTAAAATATGCAACAAAAGGAAGTAAAAGGACAGGGACGCTTTCATCCGTCTACTGCAAAATCAGTTAATTCACACGTTACTGCAGACCGAGAATAAATTATATGAGAGGAGTGCTCTTAAAAGCACAAGGGGAGTGTAGTCAACGGTCTGCCAGAGGAACATTTTGACAGACAGAGCACGACAACATGATGTGGTGTCGAAGGAGACGTATTTCAAACCAACGTTCACGTACTCGGAACTGCTCGGACTGTCAAAGGAAACTAAATCTAGAGATTAGCTAAGGCTTAGGACCGATCAAAAGGAAAAAAAAAAAAATACGAGGAGGCCAAAGTAAATATCCCAACAGGACGTAAGCGGGAAATGCATCTGTCAAGTACTGGGAAAGACCTCTGGTGCACCTAAAAGCTGAAAGTAAGTTTAATATGAAGGGCTTTTTCTTTTTAATGTTTTTTTTAATGGTTAAAAGCCTTTTTCCATAGTTTTGTGCCATTAAAGGCTGAAATTATGAGTTATGAGATGAATTCTGTCCTTGTATTTACTATGTTTACGTAGGAAATTAAGAATTGAATTGTCCCTAAATGCTCCGGTGTACAGACTCTCACAAAAACAGAAATAGTAATAAAACATCCAGTTGACTGAAGTTTTAAAACACATAATGAGATCCACAACACTTTGCAATTAGCAAATACCCTAGTGTCCAACTATATTAAGATCTAATAAATCATAAACAGGTGACTTACGCACTCTTGCGTAAAATCAATTTGCATGGCTTGGATACAAAATTTCTTTATAAGAGAATTGGTTTTCTCAGATAACAGACTTTTCCCTGAGGCCATACAAACAGCAATATGGGGCGTGTACAAAAACCCTCCGAAATATATTTATCTTAATTAGTAACCTTTACCTGAATGCTTCCTTATCTACTTACATGGAAGTTTTTCCACATAACTGGTAAACATATCATGATTGGAAACAAAATCGAAGGTCTTTCACCAGGACGACGTACCGTCAATAGCGACTATTTTGGATAATATGACCTGTTTGGCTGCATTTATGTCACTGTATGAGAACAAACGGCGTGCTGCTGGAGACTGCTAGGGTATAAGTTGGATGCAATTGCGGCCAACATCTACTGGGCTGACGAATCACGACCAGCATGTGACAGACCAGCAGTCTGGGGGGTCTAGAAAAGGCCACATGGGCCGGATTGCACAGTAGGAATAAAGGCCACTAGAAACATGGTGAAAGAGAAATAAACAAAAAATAAACACATAAAAACAACAAACTATGATTTAAATAACTAGATTTACATTGATATGAGACCAAACATGGATAAAAGACAAAAAAAAACTGGAAAAAAAAAAAAAAAAAAAGTGGATTGGAAAAAGTTAAAAAAGGAAACAAAAATGCCTTGAGCAAAATGTCTTAAATTACTTGTAATCAAAAGCAATCCAACCCACATCCCCCTGATAGTACTGCACAGGAAAGCATATTCGCGTTAAGTTGGAGTGACATTTTTAAGAGTGATATGGAGGAAAGAGCGTAGACGTCGGCTGACTGCAGCTGGGAGTGAGGATGAGCAGCACGAGCAGAACCAATGAGACCCGCTCAGCTCCCTGCAATCATGTCCATCTTCTTTGCTTGGGGTAAAATATATTTTATCTAAAGGAGGCTGTCATTTTGCTAAGCCCACAGTGGCATCACTACACAACCTATAACTCGTAAAATGTTCAGACAGGAGGTGACACATGAAACAGCTCTGCCTGCTGTGTCGACATAATACAATTTATATTCAGCCTTTTCTTATGCGTTTTAAAATACGCTTTTTACATGGCAGTTTGTTGGGGGAAATTGTACCAGTCCAACCCAGCGAGCATGTGTACTGCTTTTTTTTTTTTTGCCATTAGGTATGATTAAGGCCACAATCTAAAAAGATAATGGAAAAGTTAACTGGTCTGAGAGCGACAGCCTGTCTTTTATGTGGCTTTGTCCTCAGCAGAAAGAATGAAGTACGTCCGAGCTGCCCTGAAAGGATGTTTAAGAAAAAGCCCTTTAGATTAGGCCAACGTGGCTCGCCCTGTCAGTAATGGAGTTTCTGCCCTTGCAGATAAGAGAGGTTGTGGAGGAGGACACATGTAGATTGCAGAGAAGCAAAAGACTCTGGTGAAAGGGCTGTTGCTCATAACAAAAGGAAATGGGCATAATTGGGATCATCACTTCAGTGACTTGTACAATAAGAAAATTAATTCCTCCAATACAGTAAAAAAGAAAAAAAAAAAAAAACAACAAAAAAACACCTTCAGTCCTCACAAGAATACTGTACACTCATCGCGTTATAAAGCGGCCGGTGAGCGTAAATTAAAATAAAACTAATGTGCTCTGCACTGAAGCTCGGTTTCTTCTGATGGGATTTAAGTTAAAGCCCCTGTGACAGAACAATAACAACAATGATGGTCATAATCAACTTGATTTTTCATGCAGGACTGTGGGCAGAGCAAGACAATCGTTCACAAAATGCTTTAGAGTAATGAATCGATTTATTAATCCCAAAGGTAATTTAGATAATCACCAAACACCTATTCAACATGTACCTCACTTGTGGTAAAACGTGATTCGATTGGCACAAGGCCAGCCAGGACATTCAGCGATGAAACAGATATGTTCAGGTTAACAGGCTAATTATCCCTCATAAAGTAAGGTAGGGTTGATTGATCAGCTGTTACCAACTGTTCATAAGCATAATAAATACTGGGCCATTTTAGAAATCCGCATGGAGTCTTTACTCGGTGTCACCACTTTCAGGAACATCTGGATCACCGGTAATTGCTCAACGAGAGCAGCTCTTTCATGTTTTATTGTGCATGACTCAGCAGCTGCTAAAAACTATGTACAATGTGACCGTGTTCCTTCCTTCCACTCTGTGTTGGCCGCATGATTTTTGCTGTGTAGGCGATGATTGGGCACATTGTGATGCAGGCCACACTCCTGCCGAGGAGTGCGTTCAGGTAAAGCTGCGTGATCAGCCTTTTGATTGGACAAACAAGACCGGGTTGATCATTCATCCGGCTGATTTAATGGACCATTTTAGTTGTCTCAACTGACAAGTCGACAGTAATGTAAAGGGTAGAAAATATTTCAGATCGGGACTTCTAACCACCTGGAAAGGCATACGCTGGGAAATTGAGGTAGTGGGTCACTTTTTGCCATTTCTTTCACTGTTTTCTTCAAGTTTCCCTCTACAATGTGCAACAGCAACCAGTGACTGGCAGGCGAAATACGAGGGAAAAAAATATATAAAAGAGCCTCACAACAGCAAGCAGAACACGTAGGAGGGAGACGTGTGAAACACACAGAGCACATATTGACTGCTGAAGCTGGGAAGTGCACGCTGAGGCGAGTACTCACACGCAGGAAAGACGGGAAGCCCACTCCATAATAGCCCACAGCAAAGTAGTCTGGTTTGGGTCGGATGACCTTCACAATGTTCTCATAGAACTGGGCCTGTTTCCGCTGTTGTAAGACATAATGGCAAATTTAAGTAAAGCAATTTTTTTACACATATATTCTATTATATATATATTTTTTTTGGCTTTTTAAAACCATTCCTTAATGCTAATCTAGAAACACATGTGTTTACTGCTTTCTTTCTTTTTTTTCGAGTGAATTTATTCGAAATGTCACGCTTTTACTCATCTGAAAGTTAAATACCAACATAGCTGGTTACTAAAATCTGACAAAAAGAGCGGGCCACTGTAAAACTGCCAACGGGCCCCGCGGATGAAAAATGAAAGAGCAGTTTAATATTTAAAAAAAAAAAAAATCTTACTTACCAAAGATGCACTAAGCTGCTCAAAGTCAAACATTTCATTTTCATACTGTTCGGCCAGTTCCTTGCTCAAAATGATTGCTTCCTCCCACATCTGTTGAGTACAGAGACGATGAAGGAATGAATGAGTTAGAAAGTTTAAAGCAGTTATTTCCTGCCAGCTGTGTAACAAATTCTCTTTTAGCCTCCTTTAAAGTAATTGTTTTTAAGATAAATTGCTCTTATTTCACCGTTGTTATTTCCTTTTTTGCCGATTGTAAACACAGAACTGCCTCGCGCGGCCCCTCTGAGACTCATTCGGCACAGTGCCGTGGTGTCAGCGATGGACCTGAACCTCTCAAACATGTCAAAAGGCTTTGAAGAGGCTTTCTGACAGAGACGGTCGGACTGATCTGATACAGTCCAGAGTGGAGGTGGACCGGGTCCAGATTACCGCTCAGATCCGCTCGCCATCACAGAGAGCGGTGGCGTAAACACTGGGGCTTCTTTCCATCCGACCCCTGTCAAACTCTTAGAAACTGTCCTCAGCTGAAACCTCGCTCGCTCCCTGGAGACTCGGTGCATTCTTCCAGCTTTTTTAACGCATCAATATGACTCTGCTTTCTGGGTTCGCTTGTACATGCTTGTCCAAAAGTATTTCAAATGGTCGACTTCCAGACTATATTTTGCTGAGAGACGTTTGGCAGGAAAACCGAGAGCGGTGGCCGCATCCCAACTCTGAGGACACACAGAAAGCCTTCTGACATCATCCCTGAAACGCTCTGGCGGCAGTTCTGTAGATCCATTCCAGGCTAAGCTTACAGGCTGAAAATACTTTTCCCCCTCTGGAAAGAAACATGAACAATTTCGAAGAATAGCACAGTAATCAGGGTTTATAAAACAAAACATTTTCTCATTCTCAAGAGGGACTGATGGCATTCAAACATGGACCATCAGTAACGCAGGACAAAAAAAGGTCAAAGGGGGGATTTTTTTTATAAAAGACAACTGATCGACAACTTCAACTAAAAGAAGGTTACTATCAGAGACACGTGTGTGCACGGGTGTGCCGGTACACGTCTTACCTTGCCCTTGTCGAAGTAATTAATGATCTCTTGGTAGAGCTGGTCCTTAAGCTGTCCTTGAGTGGTGGCCTGGTAACCGTCTCTCTGGGTCAGGTGGGCTGCGCAGGGCTCATCCGACCACTACACAGAACAAATTAGCACTGGGGTCAACGCTGGGCGCGGCAACACGGAGCAAAAGGTGGTCAGGTGGCGAGAAATCAATCACTGACTTCCAGCCAATGCAAATGTGAGAAATTGATGCGCCATCTTTTTAACGCCGCCCTACACTTTTGGCAGACCAAAATGGATATTTGAGACATACGCAGTGATGTGTATGTCAATATATATGTATACGCATACATATGTATAATGTTTCAGAGGGAGCGTGGGTGCAAGTCATTTCAGCAGCAAGTACTTGAAGAGTTCATTTGCAAAAACAGTTTAGTCAAACTGATTTTTCTTTGTTTCTGCTGGAAATCTTAAATGTCTCTACTTTTCAAGAATTGCCTTATGACGTTAATGCAAAAGTCAAACTGCAGCTGGTTTATTTATACAAAGAATTGCTTTTTATCTGTTTTTGCAAATTACCTTTACTGCTTTAGTTTTTAGAAAGAAAAATCTAAAAAATAGCAGCCCACAGGACACCGATCTGCTGAAGCGGAGCGAGGGGACCAAGAGGGGTAACTCTCATGTTAGCGGTGATGTACAGTAAATCCTTGCTGAGTCATGCAGCAACTAGTTTTATTCAGTAAATAATGACAAAGAAAAGCTGCATACAAACACTAGAATAAGCAGGCTCGTTCTTTATATATGCATGAGGAATATTAAGGCTTCTCGTGGCCTGGAGTAGCAGAATGGCCTAATTGTGGAAAAATGATGATGCAAATGAACAATGAATTATGATGCAAAAATTGCAATGCAGGCTGTCGCTGTGGTCTAAAAGGGAGGTTGGGAACCTTTGGCTTAGTTTATTGATTCCTTTACAGCTGGACAGCAGCATTTACAAGGTAAAAATGTTGTCCACATGTATTCACAGGCGGCCGCCGACGCTGCATCGACAAAACTAAAGTGCTGATACTTACTGATAACACAAATTGTGCCGTCAATTCCTCAGTTATTATCCTGCTGCTTGTATTCTAATGGAAGACCCATCATTATCAGAAGAGCCAGGTTTATTCCATAAACACCGGTGGATGCAGATTTTTTTTTTTGTATTCTGAACCGGCTTGTAAATACAACTAATTCCATCCTGGTTTGATTGGTCATCGTTTTGTCAGCGGTGTTTACAGTTGCTTCTCGTGGGAGTTCAAACGGGGGACAGTGAAAGCGGGAGGATTTCCGCAGATACTGGTGGAACAAAACAACCAACTTAAACAACAGAAAGAGTAAAACCTTCCCTCTCGCACGCTTTAATCGGGATGACACCAATGCTTAGAGACGAGCAGATTTAGAAACAAAACAAGATCAGCTCCTGCAAATGCAACTGTGACTAGTTGGTGAGGAAAATGTGATTGTGTCACAGTCTGCTCTTTTCTGTCAGGAGCTGCACAAAGACCGAGGCAGCCAGCTATTTATGCAAATACAGATGAGATTGCAGATGATACAATTTTGGATAAAAGGCGCAGAGAACTTCAGATTCACGGTATACCAAACACCAGATGGAAATAGACACTGCATGTGTTTTTTTTCCCCTTCCTTCTTTCTTTTTTTTTTTAAGGTGTTTTGGATGTTGATATGGTATATTCTTGACTGGAAGAACTTTCTAGGCTGAACAGAAAAAAAAAAAACTTGAAACAAATGTGATCATAAAAGAAACGTTTCATGAATCCTTATTAATATTTATGCGTCTAAATGGAATTGTAAGAAACTTGCCCTTTTCCCCCTCATAACACAATAGAGCAGAGATGATGCTGAACCGATTTGTGGTTTGTGGTTTGCAGCAGAGTGCTTTTTTCATCACTTTAAACCATGATGTTTATGATGTTTTTTGGAGGAAACACCAGATAATATCAGTCACTTGCATTCGCTATACAAGGTGAAAAAGATGCTGCTCGGCAGTTCTGCCTTCTTAGCAGGCCTCTCATGCCACGGTGGGATTAAAGGGATGCAGCTCAATCGTTGTCCGAACACATTCAAATTCAGAGACGTATATTAGTCTGATGCCTAAAGGGTAAATGCAATCTGTCTCACTCTACGGCTCAGTAGCTTTGAAGTGACTCTGAGCAAATATTTCACCACTGCTTTCATTTGTTGGCGGTGTTGTGTCTGCGTACCTTGAGCAGCTTCGCATGTAGCAGCAGAGTATACGCAGCTTCAGTATAGTTGTCACATTCTCTGTGGAGGTCGCACAGCTTGTACAGATACCTGGCAAGAAATAACGATTCACGGTTGTAGTTTGAAGTGGGCCTTTGACACTTTAACAGCAGAGGGTCACCTGAGCTACACTGGTAAATTCTGGCTGCCTAAAACAGGCAGAGAGACGCTGAACTGAGACTTGAGGTTTGTGAAAGGAGACATATTTTAACAAAATCAGGCTCTCTGGTGATATACAGGACGAGGATTATCACTCTCCATGTAATGTACCATAGTCTTTTATATAAAATACTTCAAGGGTGCTGACATTGACATTTATCAAAATTCTTACCTGATGTACATCTCCTCTCTGTCTATCTCCTTGTAAAAGTTCTACAGCAAAAACAAAGAAAAGGCATTGAAACAGGTTTATGAGATCTGCATCAATGCACTGACAAAACATGAATGGAATAAACGCTCAGTACTGAACCAGCGTCTGCTCGGCGCCCATAGTCGGGTATGATAAAACTGACATTTCAGTGTTACGAGACGAAATGTCACATCACAGATGAGAGCTGGTTCAGGTTAGCCGCTCGGGGATAACATCTTAACACACTGACGTGGAGATTGCAGGTTGCTTTTCCCGTCCGTGAGCGGCGAGACGCGACTGCGGCATCAGACTCATTAAAACGGGCCCTTTAAATGGACGGCGTTCCAAGTATTATGGATAACTGTTAATGGCTTGCATATGTTTTTCAGGAATTGACGGGAGCATTCTTACGAGCACGTTGACAGTGCAGCTCATGCGGTTTTCCTTGTTCTCGTCGTGCATGATGGTCCTGTAGTCCAGCAGCCTCTCCAGCAGACGCACCACCAGAGTGACAAAGTTCTCCCCCGTTCTGGCCAAGTACTTGTGCTTCCGGCAGTGCTCCAGTAAACTGGTTTTTGTGTTGTGTTAAGGAGGACGAGAGGGAAAGAAGATGTAAAGTGAGCCGCTAAAACCTCCGCTGCAGTTTAAAATGTAAAATTCTTGCTCATAGGAGTTGGGAAAGCATTCCTATTTTATTTTTTTTTGCCATTTAGGGATGTGTCAGCATCTTAACGCTCTGAAAATATCACAATAGCAAGCTGTGGTGAGACGTCTTGTGATCATCAGCACACTGATTATTTTAGGGGTGTTATGTTGCAATTAGCATTATCTAATTTGTGAGAGGCTCAGATGTAATCCTGCCGATGAATCGCCACTTACATTTTCTGAAAGAGAACTTTGTACTGCTCGTCTCCGCGGCCCCCCTCCACCTCGTGATCCAGCTTGGTGATGATCTCGTTCTCAAACTGCAATTAGATAGAGCAGGCGTAAATAATCAGTGTGGCTAATTTTTCAATTCATTAACGCCATCTCCTTTCTCACCCTCCGCCTGCATGAAACACATGGCTGAGAGGGGTGTTTGGGCGCCGACATTAATCGTCCCTCTTTTGCAGCACAGCTGGCTGTGAGCTGGTATTTTCTGCTCATTATTAAAGCTTCTCTTTATCTGTTTAAATTTTGTAAGACGGCTGAGCGAGGCTGCGACATGAGACACATCCAGGGTGTTTCTGAATTCCAGGTAAAAAAAAAGAAAAGAAAAGAAAAAAAAAAAAGCATATTTTATTGTGCTGAAACAAAACAAGCAAAACCGCTTTATGCACTTGTCTTTTGGACAGACACAAATATAGTGCAGGAGAGTGCAGCCAAGCAAAAGAAGACATAAATGCTGATTTTTGTCAAGTCAAGGATTTACATGTCAGAAAGAAAGAGAAATGCAGTAAAGAAAACACAGCGGCTTGCATCTAACCTGGAGCTGGACTACCGTTAGGGAATAAGAGCAATTTTGGTTAAACTGTAAAAATGACAGTGACGCCGCTTTCTTTTCTTTTCGAACAATTTGACAGTAGTAACATGGGCATTACATATTTTAGGAGCCCCGCACAGAAAGGAAAACTGCCTGAAACATCTTATGAGTCAACAGCTGTAACCAAGTGGATTTCCTCAAGCAGAGCAGCTTAATTTTGTACAGTAACGAGGCATATTATTAAGTTACACTTACCGTGTCCATTGATAATTGTAGCACAACAAAATGGGATTTGCAGAATTCTAAGTAGGTTTTGGGCAATGAAACCGGCTGTCAGATGGATCACTGTGAGATACTCCCGTGTTTCATCACTTATACTACTACTTGTCTAATGTTTATTTAAGATTTTAGGAAAAACGCACCCGTTGGAAGCTGCAGGTAAAGTGGAACTCGCACTGCATCATGTCAAAGAAGATGGGGATGGTGGCCTTCCGCAACTCAATCTCAGGAACTAGTGTCATCTCCAGAATAGGACCCACCATCTCAGGGATGAACTTGATCTTGTGAGGCCCTTAAAAATGTACAAATACACACAAAGTAGAAAAACAAAGTATTTTTACACGTTAGTTTTGGCAAAACAAGCGCACAAACAGAAGGACATGAAGCATGTAAAACCCAAAATATGATGAGATGGGATAATGGGCTTACTGAAAATGAATAAATAAATATTCAATAAATAATTCTGCAATTCTGACATTTACTTCTGTTTGTTCGCAGGCAGGATGAACCCAATATGAGGAGTACTTTTTTCTGATCAACTTAATTTATTCTGTTATTATAAAGCGACTCTTGCATTTCAAGCCTTCAGCAAATTGTAAAAGAAAAAAAAAAAGTGTTGGTGAATGAAGCTTCCACAATGTTTACAAGATATTCTGGCTTTGACGCTATTGAGTTACAGTGAGGCATTTCCGTTATCATTTTGACCCATTTCTCCTGCAAACACGGTGTACAAAAGTACACAGTTATACATTTTTCACTTCAAAACTCTCCACAAATTCTCCGTTGGGAACAGGTCAGGAGTTCAGGTGGGCTGATCCAGTACCTGTACTCCTGTATGCAGGAATGTATGCAGAATATGGTTTTGTGTAGTCTTGTTGGGGAAAAATAAAAACCCCTGGTAAAGATGCCGTTGTGAATGCAGCAAATACTCCTCTGAAATTTCAATGTTCTTTTACATATTGATGCTGCAATCACAGGAAGTGGAAACGCACGGAAAGCCGAAGCAACCCCGTGCCCTTGCATAGCTGGATTTTGGACCACATCTTTCAAATATAACCTGGAATATTATATCTTCTGAGATAAAAACACATCTTTATAGTGCATTTCCTTCCAGTAACAATGACAACCTTTTCATACACGACACTAATTATTGGATTTGTTCAGGGTGGTTATTGCAGAGGGGAAGAAGGATGTTTGGTGGATGTTCTGGTGGGCCAGTGGAAGTCCACAGACTGCCTGATGGCAGCAGCTGGAAGGAATAATGGAGGGGTGCGATGGGTCTTCTGGGATCAGGGTGATCCCCTTTCCTGATAACAGAACAATGCTATCATTCAGTCAGACTTCTTATAAACAGTTGGTGTGAAAAGACCACCCGGAGTCAATCTCTGCTCCCGGATATTTAAAAACTGGGACCTGCTCAATAAATTGACCCTGAATTCTGAGGGGTGTAAAAAGTAATGTGCAGAACTTCTCTTTGCCCCCACAGCACAGCTCCAGAGAGTATTGAGTAAAAGCCTGACATGGATCACTAAATGCCTGCTGGTATCGGGTCAGTGCAGCAGTATCTGTCCTGTGGGCCACTAGGGCCATGTCGTCTGCATAGTGACGTAGTTAATATCGGCTACTGATGAAGGCTGGGTTTGTGTCCTTGGCCTTTACAAACTGGAATGTCTTCAGATGCCTTTAATGATTAAATGACATCACAAAAAGGTAAAATGTGTGAATCTTCTCCCCCTTTTTGTTCCCAGAAGGCTCAGCTTTGCAAGCGTCTGTCGACGTCACCCGTCATTATTCAGCTTTAGTTTTTCAATTCAGCTTCATTTCTATAGTGCCAAACCATGATAAAAAAGTCATCTTAAGGCACTTCCAAATTAGTCAAATTAATACAAAACCAATACAAATTATAACAACAATTGCCTTGCTAAGGAAACCAACAAACTGCATCAAGATTTTTCTTCGATTCAAATCCTCCGTCCTGAACAAGCACCAGGTGACTGTTGAAATCAAAACACTCTCTTGTACAGGAAGAAACCCCCGCAGAACCAGACTCAGGAAAGCCATCCGCCTCAACTTTTTCTTTTCTTTACTATCCTTAGTAGAAATAACAGCTTTTTTTGGACCTGAACACCACAAATGTATAAATATTGGCAAATGAAAGCTGACAAGAAAGAAATATGTAATATTTTGGGTTCACACTAAATAAAGGAACGAAAGTCAAAGTAATTTTCAGAAGAGTCTCTGGTCTCCTCTTGTTATTTGAGTCTGCCCTCATCAAAATGTCTAATGAGTGGCAAATAACCTCGACCCAAAACACCTCATGTGGAGGGGGAGGGAAAAAAAAAAAAAAAAAAGCTGTGCACAATAAAAACTCAAGTGAATACGTTAATCTAATCAGGTGGGAATTTCTAATTATAAGATCAGAATGTGTTGATTGCAATAGGCAGGAAGACTCAGCTGCCCAAATCTAAAAACACAATGTGCTGCAGTGAAAACTCCTTCCACCGAGACTTCACTGTTACTGCAAATGTCCCTCATCCCATTACAGAGTCAATTAACACATGACTGTCTGCATTTCACTCCCGGCCCTTATTTGGTTGCAGGTAATGACGGTCATGACACATGGTTTTGCACATAATCATGAACACAAACAGTGAAAATATAAATTCAAGCCATGCCAATTGTAATGTGGAGTCTGTGTGCACTCGTGCAAAAAAGAAAAAAAAAAAAAAAAGAAAAAGAAAAAGAGAAATGTTCTCTTTCAAAAGTTAAAGTGAACTATGCTGACACAAAGAGTGAGTTGAGTTACCTAGATTGTACCACATATCCCTGATTTCAAAGCCGATCTGTCTTCTCATGTCCTGGTACCTGAAACAAAAACAGAGAAAAGATGTCACACACATGATTCTGTCGCGTTCCTTCACTGAAGATTTAAATGGATTAACTTTATCTGGGGTTGCTCTTGCTTGACACTCAAAATGCTTTGTAATTAGTCTACATCTTAAACACATTTCTCTGTTTTTTTTCATGCATTTTTTTTTTTTAATATTGACTTCATACTCCTAAAGCAGATATTTTCAGAAGAAACGAGCAATCGTGCTCATCCTCATTTGTTCTTCGGCTCTGTCTTGGTCATGAACCAGCTTTCAAGCGGGCTTGGAGCCCGTTCTCTGTCCTTTCCAGACTGTTTCGGGTCAAACTAGGGACAAGCGGTGAGTTACAGAGGACAAAGAGGTGAAAACAAGGAGTGAGAGACTTGCAAAAAGCAAAAAAGAGGGGCGGCGAGGCAGAGAACAAAGTGAGTCCAGTTCTGTAAAATGAAAGTCGTGGCTCTGACTCCTTTGAGACGTTTGTTGGTAAAAGAGAGTAAATTTAAGCCTGCAACGGTTTTAAGATCAAGAAATACAATAAAACTAACACTCCTAAGAGGGCCCCTTCTGACCTTTTTTCCTCAGGTTTAGTGACCTATAATAGCACACTTTAGCCGCACGACTGCTTACCAATAAGTAATTAGTTGTATTTTTACTGCTGGTTGACCGTGGGGAACAACTCCACTCACGCTCAACACTGTGTTCGAGTTCTGAACCAGTCTGTGTGGCTCGGCAGGCTTCGAACATACTAAATAAGCTACAGACAGTCCACTGACAGCTACACTGCTTTATCACTGCTCTAACACGCGTTTACGTACGAGCAGAGATAAACTAACAAACAGCACCTTGCACAAAATTACAGATCACCTAGGGATACCGCGCAACAGAGAAAAGTCATTACCTGAGAGAAACCAGCTCACAGAAGTTACCTAATTGATTTCCAGATTAAACCTGAATTACCTTTTTTTTTAATGTTATTTAAGAACATGCTGTACTTTAACAGTAAGAAATCAGATGTGCTGCTGCTTTCTCTCAGTCTCGCAGCCTCCATTTACTTAAAGGGTGCATCATTACCACAGTGTGATAAACCCCAAGTGCGTGAAACTAATTGCAATGCATCTGCAAGCCAAAGCTGCGGCTCTTAGAGACACATTTTGCATGAATAAATAACAGAAAAAACATATTTCCCCCAAACTGTAAACGATAACCTTGTTTGAGCTGATCTACGTTTGACTCTGTAAAGCGGTTGCACTTCGGGAACTGCTGTGCTTTCCGGGCCAAGCCTAAAGCCTGTCCAACAGCAGTCCATCACACTTTAGTGACTCCACTGTCGCCTCCTCTTTGCCCACTGACACCTTGGCACAATATTGTACGGAAATAAAGAGTGGAGTTTGCGTGTGGCAGCTGTTCTGACCTATACATACAACCAGTCTTCACCGTGCACGCTCTTTAGAGCATCCTTAAAAGACATGTAAAACATAACCGACGGTTTTGCCAATACTGTACAAAGGCACTTTCACGTTTTTTTTACACAGGGGACAAGAGATCTGAAGTAATCCTTAGAAAAAGAAGCTGCATCATCTATTTACAGCTGGGCCAGGCCAAAGCCCTTATGACTCCAGGCAGCTGCCAAAGGAAGCAGTGTCTAAGAGCCCAAGGACTGATATTATTGATATGCTAAAATACTAACAGATGCCTTCATCTCAGTGAATGCATGCCTCATTAAAAACAACAAAAACATCCTTTTTTATTTGTGTGCAAAGCTTCTCACAGTATTGTTGTGTCACTGGCAAGAGTGGGGTTGATGTTCCATCTTTAGGTGTGTGCAGGAGGCATCAAGTCCTCCTCTGCGCTCAGGCAGACACGGGGTGCTATTCTGTCACAGTCGTGTCGACAGTGAGCCTGACAGCTGTGACTGTCAGCTGTCAGGACCTACACCGTATACCTGTCAGCCATGGGCGAAAAGCTCTCAGTGAGGTTAATTCAAAGTAACTCCCTGACAGAGGGACACGAGTTAGTGGGTCTCAGCAACTCGCACTGAGAAGTACGACTGTATCGGAGGGTAAAGTTCACAACAGAGAGAGAAAGGAGAATAAATGTGAAAGCGCGGCGCGATGAAAAGAGAGGCGCTGGATAACAAACGATAAAAAAAACATGAGGGACGAGGCATCTCTGAAGAGCGACTGATGCAAAGCTGTATGAGATACTTACAAAACCTGAGGACATGATGCTTCCCTCCCGCCATCGCTCATGCGAGCATATAACAATACCATGGCTGCGTGCTCATTACATATGCAGCTGTGCATGCACGTGCATGGGAGCGCCTCCG
The DNA here is from genome assembly GCA_014839995.1 of Xenentodon cancila. Classification (NCBI taxonomy): domain Eukaryota; kingdom Metazoa; phylum Chordata; class Actinopteri; order Beloniformes; family Belonidae; genus Xenentodon; species Xenentodon cancila. The sequence continues at coordinate 10,323,640 of CM026218.1, forward strand.
TATGTGATCAAGTCAGCACTTCTAAAAGAAAATTAAAGTTGCAGTAGAGCCAGACTTTACTCTTTTAATCTCAAACCTCACATCAATGCAGTCAAGCGTGTAAACACGGTCGAGACGACCTCCTGAAGTTCAAACTGAGCATCAGAGTGGGCATAAAAGGCGGTTTAAGCGGCTATGAAAGTGGCATGGTTGTTTGTGCCAGACAGGGTGGACTTAGTATTTTAGAAACTGCTGATCTGCTGGGATTTTTATGCACCGCCACCTCTAGGGTTTACAGAGAAAATATCCAGCGATAGGCAGTGATCTTAGTAAAAATCGTTTGATGATGCCAAAGATTAGAGGAGACTGGTTCAAGGTGGCATAAAGGCAACAGTCATTTATAGTTATTTTTTTTACAACCACGGTTTGCAGAAGACCACATAAGAACACACATAACGTCAAACCTTGAAGAGCGTGGCCGGCAGAAGACCTCGTCAGTGCCCCTGTTTCAGCTGAGAAGAGGGAACTGAAGCTACAATTCAAAGTTGAACAACAGTAGACTTTCTCTAAAAAAAGGAAACCAACTTGGCTGTATGTTGGTCCTATGAACCAACTTTGGATTTAATGTTTTGATCTATTAAATAATTGCTACAAAATCACCTCAATTCCTTTATTTAGATTATCTGCCAACATTTTTTAGTTGCACTGCCTTTTTTTAAGTGAAAACGTTTGGTTGAATCTAGGTAATCCAACAGTAGGTCATCTTTAACAGTCTGACAGGCCCATAAGTTACATGGATTTGTCTAATCAGTGGCATTCAGTCTGTTCCTGCTGTATTTTTAACATCACTGGTATGTGTGTTGTTTTTCTGTGTGCGATCGTGATAATGTGTTGTGGTGGTCGAAGCTGGGAGGTTTTTAATTTTTTTTTTTAATTGTTTGTGCTTTAGTTTTAGTTATGTCAAGATCTGTGTGTTGCACACGTTGTATGAAATATTACATATTGCCAGACTCAGATGAACAAAAATAAAAGAACCTATTTGAAAATGAGAGAACAACAAAAGCAACAGATACAGCTACAGGAGCATTTATCCTTCTGTTTCGCTGCCATGTTACAATTTTATCAATGTTCTGTCCATCAGCTTGAGAGTTACATTACGATTACACAGACTGCAATAATGAACAGGAATGCCACAAACAGGACCCGGAGTCGTCTCTTGAAGTAAAAAACTCCAAAGCAAAATGCCAAGGGGCAGCGCTTCTGCTTCACGAGCTTTGATTTCAGCCCTCTGCTCTGCGTTTCTCAGACAGAAGCAACCTTTGGTACAGCAGACAGAGCTGACAACTCCAGCGCCAGCACAAAAACAAATGGGAGAGGATAAAGGAAAAGCTAAAGGCAAGTGGCAGGTGGGGGGACGGCGACACAGTAACCCAGAATGAGTGTGGGCGAGTCGAGGCATAAAAGACAGAAATTTGACAATGTGTATATCTCTATCGCACACTCTAGAAACAAACATTTTGCATTTGAATGACATGTATAAGAGTCCCCAAAAAATAAAATAATCTAGAAACAGTAAGGAGGAGAGTCTCATTATTTTCATTAGAAATGACAAGTCTTGTGTAGGTGAATTCAAGCAGATGCTTTTATTGGGGAAAGCTGTCAAACTGAGAAAAGCGTTGTGTGGGTGTCTCGGAACATCTCGTCTCTGTCTTTGGTTGTTGTCTTGGATCAGGGATTGTTTTTATTTTCCTGGCAGAGTTATCAGGGCCAATAATAAAGCTCTGACCAACAAGCAGTACCACTGTCAAGCACAAGCCGCTGTGATCTACGCTGGACTGGCAAAAGCACCTCCAAAAGACGGTAAGAGCCAGTGCTCTCAAAGTCTTCCCAGAAAGCAGTTATTTGTCTGATGCACCATCACGCTCTACATTAGAAATACTAATGCAGATAAATGCTGCTTCTTTGAAACAAGGTGTGGATAAGCCAGGGAATTAATGGTAAAGGCCCAACTTCTATGTGTTTAACGCTTCAGGTGTCCTGCTCAACATGAGCCTTTGTCATCTTCATCCGCTGACGGGAAAAAAGGCGCATGTCAGAGGTACTGTGAAGTTAATTTCAGGAGAACGTTCAGAGCCTGTCCTGAAACCTGAGGTGTCAGGTTCCCTGTCTTCTTTCTCTGACCGCTCTGATTGTTTTTCTCTCGTGCGGGACTGCCGCCTGCCCCTGCTGCTCTGTCATCCCGCCCACCGGCAACTATGATTGGACCGGCGCCCCAGCCCTGCACTCTAATCAAGCCGCAGCAAAAAAAAAAAAACGGCACCTGTTGAGACAGAACAGTCAGGTGTGCTGGACAACGTGATGGGATTTTAGCGAGCAGCTCGTCCCTGTGTCGCCACTTGCAATTACTCCTTGAGATACTTGCCTTGCTCTCGTTGGGGTACTTGTTTCTTTTGTGGAAGCACACACTTTTTTTTTTTTTTGGTGAATTTAAATTTTATCCTTTTTCTCTACTTAAAAAAAAAAAAAACAAACAACAAAAACTACTTTTTGGTTACATTTGCAATGCTGCTCTGTGTAATCGTGTTATTGACAGTTAGTATACTTATTCTACACAGGTTTATCTTTATTTCTTTTCCATTAGGAAAGATCAGAGTAGCTTCATTAAGTTTAGATTCTCCTTGTTAGATTTTGCCCAGTGAGACAAATATTAAACACAAGTCCCACACCCAAACTCAACGATTACAGTGACTAATGTCAGGCTTTACCATCTAACCGCTCCCTTGTGTCGTCTCCCTGCATCTCCAGCCAAGTTGGGTCACAACCTACATCATGTGCCGCACAATAACCCCCATAGCTGTAAGACCAGAGCAGCCTCTTAAAGGAACCATGGGATGTTCGAAATCCCCGTGGGCTTCGAGGTGCCTCAAGGGACGCAAATTGGCCTGTGCTGGTTTAAAATGTGTTTTGAGAGTACTCATACTTACTTGTGGAAGATCTTGGCCCTTTTGTCACTCGAGAAGTTCTCTAGCTGCAATGACTCCTGGGTGAGGAAGGCTACAGCCAAGTGGAAGTAATTGTTCCACAGCTAACCCAGATAAAGACAGAAACGCACAGTGTTGTGGAGAAAGAAAAGGAGATTATTTAACTCGCAGCTCAAAGCCTTGTTTTACCACAAAGCTATTCACTGCTACAAACTGTGGGCAGGAAAGCTTTATGGTTTCATTAAATCAAAAGCTTTAGATGAGATGGTTACAATTCTGTGTCGGGGAAGCTGTCCCTGAGGATGAGGAGGCTGGTGATTTAGACCATCGTCTTTCAGAGCCCACTTTCAATCAGACAATGACAGTAGCTCAGAAACGTCTATAGTTGAGTCTGTTTTTCACTGCTGTGTAAACGTTCCATGCAAGCATATTAAATAATACCCTTTATGCGCAGAGTATTGAGAATGATGAATACAATAGCACTTTTTTATTAGTATAAACAAACTAGAAGCCTGAGAAATTGTGTACAAAAGTAACTCTATTAAGATAAAATTGTAGGTTTACTACAATTTTATCTTAATTGACTGAGCTGCAGCTTTAATTGTAGGGAAGAAAATACTTACTCAGAAACAGTTTTATGCACTTTTAGTGAATTAAAACATGGTAACTCAAAAGAGTTTGTCTGCTTACAATAATCTTCTATGTGCCAGACATTTAAAATGCAAATAGCTGGTATGTTCAAAGGTGAGCATGTTAACATATTCAGCAATGCATATAAATGTGCTGGTCATTACAAAGTAGTTGTTGCTTGCCTTTAATGATCAGTTTTTCTGTTTTGTTTTGAAGTTCCAAAAATGCAGAATGTAAAAAGACCTTAGTGTGAAACTGCAGTGAAGTGATGTGCAAAAATAATGCCTGAAAGTGCTTTTGGAAGTGCCTCTAAAAGGTGGCTCAAATGTTAACCCATCGTTGACTAAGATGAGAACAAGCTGACCTTTGCAGAACTGGTGCAGAGATGTTTCAGTGATGTAGTGCTTACCTGCAGCTCAAAGTTGGTTTGATCCAGAAATTTCTTGTTTAACACTGCTGCATATTGACTAATAGCCCGCAGAAAAACCCTAGAAACAGAAGAGAAAAGTGTAATGGTCAAGTCTTTTTAATGATGAGTCTTTTCCACCAATAATATCACAGCAATAATATTAACATTATGTCATTTGCTTACAAATTATTGCCTTTTCATCTCTTCAAATTACTTTTATATACTGATTTCTTAGTGACCCATTTAAGCGTTATAATCCAAGTTAAGAGAAGCTTCTAGATGGTCGGTGATTTCTATAAGCATCCAACATACACTTAAAAAAAAAGGACAGGCGTAGAAAAATAAATAAATAAGGTCATCTATCATCTAGTTCCAGTAATTACTTAGATGTACAAAAAATATGTATTGCTGTTACAGCAGTAAGGAAAACATCAAACTTTACTAACAACAATAAAATGTTACTTGATAAAGGCAAAGTTCAGTAAAACGTATAGAGGAAAGAAAAATGTTTTGCTTTCCAGAACTACCTTGTCCACCGAGTGCAGGTATTAGCTCTTATCATTGCGGTACACTGTGCTCCATGGACAAAACTAAATGCAACAAAATTCAGCCCTTTTTCTTTTTTTGAGCCAGCCAGAGAGAAGTAATAATTTGGAATCCTAGTGCTGGAGGTCAAAAGTTTAGTACACCGCACCACCATCCCCCCAGTTAAACAAGGCAGGTTTCCATTAGCGGCAATCCAAGGTAAAGTCTAGCTGGCTGGGATTGTAAAAAGGTGGGCGCCTCTTCTCTCCTTTCAGCTGTCGCGTCTCCATTTACAGTGACGGACTCGTTAGGATCCACTGAGTCAAAAATTACAGCTCCATAACATCTGGTGGCAATAGGGTACTACTTTAACTGTTTGGTAACCACTGTTAAAAAAAAATAAAGAAGAGGGAAAAGAAGAAAGATAAAGTGCACTGAAGAGATGAACATCGAAGGAGCTGACATGGCTTCTGTATTTCTGTTTGCATAGACTTCAATGGTAGCGATGGATGACAAAGGACGTTTCGAACTCAAAGGGGTCACTGAAAAGGCTGAAAAATTTAATTTCCTGCATAGAGCAGACTGAATCAGCACCCCGCAAATGCAAACACATCCCCCAACCTAGCACTTTTTATGGGACCTCTCTGAGTACCTAACCCATGGCTGGGAATGTGATTCGTCCCCTTAGACGTTCCCAAAAATTCTCATTTCTGGGTCGTTCCTTATAATGGAGACATGCGGGATGAAGTGATAGGAGGCCAGATGCACACCTGATCGAGATGTGATGACTAGACCTTCCTGAAAACACTGATGGGTTAATCCACTCTGACGCAGCACAATTAAATGTTAATAATCTAAATGGCATGAAGCTTTTAGCAGCCAATTATGATTATAGCTCAGAGAGTAAAAGATTTATATTTAGTTTAACTTCATTTCCTGGGATAATCTGACACATGAAAATAGTTGTAGCAGTCTTTAAGAATTCGGTAACCTGACTTTTTATTTTTTTCCATTAAGTAACAATATACCTTGGTTTTTCTGGATCGTTATAAAATGATTCTTGAGAATAACAAGTCAGTACCCAAAGACAATAACTAACTGCTTGGATTTGTACACAAAATACACCAGACCGTGATGAAAAAGGACAAGCTGAAACAAGGACAATTGTTATTAAGTAGATTGCACGAGGATATCAAGAGCAGGCTATGTAGCAGCATTAAGATGCAACCCTCAGGTAACCTGCACCGGCAGGTGAGCAGACATCTGCTGCACATCCAGCTGCTGGTGCAGCTGCCTTTGCCCTCACCAGACTACATCATTACTGGAAATGGCTCTCACTGTGGGAGTCGCCAACTCTACATGCATTATCTAAGTATCTTATTTTGCATTTCAGTTTTGCAGCACCTGGGATCTTGGAATTAACTGGGAGGTCAAAGTTTTAATGCTAAGGAGCTAGAGCAAGAGAGTCCCACTGCCCCAAATAACTGACCTTGAACAGCAATAGCGTCAGTGTTAAGGGTATTTTCAACCCATGCAATATTTATGTCCCACATTTATCTCCATTGCTGACCAAATCCCATCTAGGGTTAAAGTTTTATACACATTTTGTACGACCCTAGGCATTAGCGGGAAAGGTCAACTTTCATTAAACACCTTCAGATATTCCATTAGAACTCAATTTTTCTGGCTCTCTGGCCTTTGAGAACCTTCCACCATCTCCTAAGCACTAAGACCACCTATTAGCACATCCTGTCTGCACCAGCAAAGGCACCTCCTCTGCACACCTCACTCAATTTTCTGCAGCTGTGAACATGCCAATATAGTTGATACGCTTAATGCTGGACTTAATGCTCAACTGCATTTCCTTCAATTCAACCAGACGAAGAAAAAAAAAAAAAGATGGTTCAATGTGCAAGGCTAATTATCAACCATTGTGTGTGTGTGTGTATATATATATATATATATATATATATATATATATATATATATATAATAGCTTTAGTCTGGTGTTTAGAGGACGGCATTTATTTACCTTTAAATGTATCTGCCTGAATCCAGTTATTTTAGGTGAATACAGATGCACTTTTCCAGTGTCTTGCATACACCACACACACAAAAAAAAACATAAACCGAGACCACGGGAACAACAAAAACTAAGCAAAGCTAAGTTTCTTCAGCTTTGTTTAAGGAATTAATCACTTTGTGTCCTTTTTACTATAGTTTACTATATAAAAAGAGTTTTGTTTCGTTGTTTGCAGCTTTTCAATAATGATGATAAAAAATAATTTGTGGACATTTCAGGCTCTGTGTTTTCAGTTTAGGAGTCAATAATTCTTACCCAGACTATAATACACATTTCTAGTATCTTAATCAGTCATAACGAATTCAGAAATGCAAAAAAAAAACCCAACAAACAAACAAAAAAAAAAAAACAAGATAAAAACTCTCAAACATCTTTCCACCATCAATAATTACTTCTAATCACCAGTTGCAGTAATTTCTCCAGACATTAGCAATGCTGCCCACAGCTTCAACTTCTGGGTCACGCAGCGAGGAAAAGTGGAGATCAATGCTTCTCACAGCTTCTGGCTAAATATGACTCAACAGGCAAAATGCAGCTGTAACCAACCTCTTCTACCTCATCTCCCTTTTAGGTTTAAGCAAGTCCTCATGACTCCTCTAAAGCTGCTTGCAGAAGCGTGCAGATGAAATTCCCCGTGCTCTCTACACAGATGATTTGTACCACCTGTACGCCAGTGAGGGATGCCTCCCACAAACATGTTGAGTGCCCGTTTCTTGTATTGGACGCCACGTGATCATTTAAGACGACGCCAACTAAAAAGCATATTTGAAACCAGTAGCCTGTCTGCGCACAGACGTGTAATGGACTTTAACGGACAGTGCAGTTCCTCTGTAAGCACATCCTATCATTAATTAAAGTGAAAAACTTAATGAGGTGGATGAAAATAGAATATAGTCTCCCTCACAGTGGGCTGAGACAGAGATACCCCGAGAGAACTATTTGGTCAAGATGAAAGGAAATCGGACCAAGCTTTTTTAACATTTGAATATATCATTTCCAACATTGGTTTAAAAGAACATTACATTAAAACTAATAATAGTTCTGCTCTGATAGTTTTCTATAGTCTAAGAGGAAATATTCTTTGCTAAAACACAGGAATATGAGCATTGTGAGGATGAGCTGTAAAATATAGGAGCTTTAGTGTTCCTTTAAGTTGGCATTTTAACAGATGTTTTTTCTGCCTCAGAAAATATTTATGCGCGAGTATCAACCCATAGAAAGAAATATTTAAATGAGGATGGCAAAAATATTAATAAGACAATAAGAATGTCGAGGGACATCCCCAAAATGTGCGATTAAAAAATAACTGGTCTCCTAACTTGCTTCTATTATTATTATTTTTCTTTTTTGCCATCTTGAATTCAGCAGGAGGGAGATCAATGTAGTTCTGATCATCTCCTGAAAAAAACAACACTTTAATACTTTCTGCTTACAGTGACAAAAAGATAACTTAACTTTTTAATTAGGCTGCACACCGAGCAACACTGCACCTCCTACACAGTTCTCATTTTGATACCTCATATGTGGGGCATCATTGTTAGAAGTATGCTCAATCAAGTTGTCAGTGTCAGAGAAATCCTCCATTACTGCTGACTGATGGGTGTGCTGCACATTTACATTCAAGCAAAGAAAAAATAGAAATAAATTAGGAGGATTTGCTTTTTAGACCCATGTTGTTGCTATTGTTACCGTTTTAAATTTCAAATCAGGTGACTTCCTGCTGCCACGGTACACAGCCTTCAACTTTCAGATGATCTGTGCCTTGGCTATGTGCTGATGAAAAGTTATCAGCAGATCATACTTGCTAATCGAGTTCAGAGAGCATCACTGATAATCATCATCAGCCATTTGCATACTATTACTGAATAGCTGCCATATCTGCCTGTAATGAGAGATAATTCAAGGTGAAAAACCTTCATTATCACGCCAATTAATGAAATCTGATTAACCCCATTTCAGACCCTTGATCTAATATGAGATCAATGCATCGGTAAATATGTTTTGACTAAATTTGTAATGTGATACGAGAGCTCTTGTGTAATTTAAGCTGGTAATAGGTGTGTCATGGCTTCCCAGGTACTCTGGAAGAATTTAAAGTAAGCAGGTAAGGATGAAAAAGAAAGCTTTAATGTCTCAAAAACGTCGCTGTCATTCGGTGGACTTCAGCATTTACGCGGCGCAGGCGAGATCCTCATCTAGCTCCCCCCAGTTTGCAGTTTAACCCCTTAATGCCTGATGTGTCATATTTGATACGTACATTTCTCACACCCCTGCACCCACGATCAAAACAATAAAAAAAGTAGTTAAAGATGATCAAAAAAAAAAAATAAAAATACCCAACATATGTGTAGAGATAACAAAAAATATATCTTGACAAAACCGGTGGCATTTTACATTTCAATATATAATAAACATTGATATTCTATTATTTGTATTTCATAATTCTGGCATTAAAGGTTTAAGCCACCTCTAGTAGAATAAAACACAGGCTCCAACTGGGATGATGGTGTTAAATTAAATCTTTTGACCAAATGCAAAAAAATTGACCTTCTGTCCTGCTGAAATACATTAACCTTTTAAATCGATTCATCTGAATGCTGAACGTTGGATAATGACTAAACACAAAGACAGAAGTATTTTATATTTTTAAGTTTTGATGTTTTCTTTACGTGCCTACTCTTACAAAACCTGACGCCAAACCCTTGCTGTCATCTTCTAATATGAGAACAAAAAACTGATTTATATAAAGATGTGGGTTGTTGTTTTTTTTTTTTTTAAAAACACAATATGCTTCATAAAACCATAATGAGCTACAAGTCAACTGTTCCAGCAGCTGTATTGCGGTTAGCAGCAGCAGCAGGAAAAAAATCAATAACGACAGCACTGCAATAGTTTTATACCAAGCAGCAGCTTTAGTAGGCAGGCAGATCATATTTGCTTATAAGTCTAAAGTACAAAGTTGAGCTGTGACTGGTGGGAAGATCGTTCGTTTTGCAGGTATTTAATCATTAATTAAAGTATGGGAAATATTAAAATTCCAGCTGGCTTGTGATGCTAGATGAAAAGTCAGGCTCCAGAAACATAACTCAATGTTCCTGCAGGCCAGCGAGGGCCTGTCTGTTATGCAAATAGCGTGATAAAGAGTTCCAGTCCCTTTGACTGGTATGATGGCAGAGTCAGAAGGAGGAAGCCATGTTTCACATGACTATAAATACAGAGATCTAACGTCTTACAATGACAGCAAAGACTGCTTCCCATTCCAGCCAAAAGTTTGCGAGGAGCTGAATGGATTACTAATGAGGCAACACCGGCTGATTTAAACAGAACTGCAAAACGTAAGTGAGCAGGAAAAGTCAACATTTTCTGAGCTGGAGTCGGTCGGTGTTGGCAAAGTTCATATTGAGCAGTGCATGAGATAACGAGGCACAGTCAGTTTTTTTTTTCTTCTTTTTTTTTTTTTTTTTTAATGAATCACGAAGCAATTAAAACAGATTTTAGCAGGCTAAACCTTTAACACGGTCTTTTTTCAAGATTTCAACACAAATTATATGTGGAAAATTAAAGCGCTGAGGGGGGAAAAGAAAGCACTTTTACTTTCTGCATATGGAACAAGACAATAGACAAGCCACTATTTTCTGACAGTCATCTGATAGAGATATAAACACATTTCATAAACGACAGCTTGGGTCCTCGACAGCAGTTACAATCAGTGAATTTGAGATTACTGCGAATGGTTTTAATATACTAGAAGACTAATCTTCATGACCCTTTTAATCACGGATGATTGCTGCGTGCAATGACGCTTATTTAAATTCCAAACTAAAAGCAAATCAGATATGCAGTTATGCGACGGGGCCTTTCCGTTTGATGATCTGCAGACAGACGTAATTGAAAGGAGGATTAATTGAGTGCAATACAAAAATGTCAGTTTCATTCAAAGTGGAGAGACACTAATTAGCTGCAACATACATGCTGGGTCTCCAATAATTGTTTGCCCTAAATTACATAAGAGACTTATACTCTACATGTCTACCAGCAGAGGAAAATAACAAGTCTGAACCAGAGATGAACTGGAACTGGTTTCAGACTGATCAGAACTACTAAGGTCTGGGTTGGTTATTCAGCGTAGCCGCCGACTACCTATGACAAAGCTGCAGACGTGAAACGATTACATTTGACTTGTATGTTTGCGTGGTTAAGGCCAGACTCTGTGCCCCACACTCAGTTTAGGCTGAGTGAGAGGCAACTCTACCAAATGTAATCTAAACACAAGTCGCAGGGTGATCACAACCAGCACAAGACAACAACAGACCGTCAGAAGGTTCACCAAGTTTCTTCTAAAAGCTTTGCAAACCTTCACTTCAGTGGAGAAGAGGTGGTTACTGTACGCACTAGTTAATAAATGCAAATAAACTGCTACGTGCCAAGTCATTAGCTCACATCTGAACATGGTGTGACATCTGAATTGACATCTCCCGTAACTGTTCATCTGACTTATGATGAATCTTTTCAACTGCGATCAGATCACGCTTATAACATCCAGGGTCAGGTCGGGTCGGGTCGGGTCGGGTCGGGTCCACACATCGGTGTACTACAGAAACATTCTGCATCTGTATTCTCAAAACAATTCTGGCTAAAGCTGCAGAAGATGACAAGCAGAAAATAGCGACGTTAACAGCAGATTTGTTGTTACTATTGGTGACTGCTGAAGAGTTGCGTAAGAAACTTCGGCTCCAGCGGAAAAACGGCATGACATCTGCTTCTCCGCATTGGCCACGCCCACGTTACATTTCTCACTAATCCCTCAACAGTTCTCGGACACATCACAAGAAAAAAAGTAAGAAAAAAACTACCAAACCAGTAAGAACCGTTCTTACTGCATACTATTGCCGAGCTGCAAGTAACTGGACATAATTCTCATTTTGTGAGTGTGTGAGCTGTCCATGTTAAGGCAAATAACTGGTTTTTCTTTAATCAATGGAACAGAGAAATGAGGGAAGACGCATAAAAGCACTGAACCCTTGGAGTTTATACAAGGATAAGCAGCACTATCACAACAAGGCAATAGCAAATAGATTTACTGGCTATATTATTTACTGTCTTAGAATTATGAGGAAGTCCAATAGAGAGGCAGCCTAATACATTTTACGCAGCATATTGCTTTTAGTGCAGCAATATGATGCACCAACTTGGCGAGACAAATAGATCAAGTATAGATAAGTCCGTCTGTGTCAATAGTTGTGGTTGTATCTTCGGGAGGTGGATGGTGGGCTACACCGCGGACATAACTAAAGGCTCAATGTTAATCCAACACAGTATCAGGAAACATTCACAAGCACAAATTTTTGAAGCAAATTTCAAATTTGAATCCTATTCAAGACATAAGCGACCACTTTTATGAAACAGTTAACAAATAAAGAAAAATGGGCAAATTTCTAGGTCAAATGTGATGAAAATGAATTAACGTTACAAAAAGAGATGAATGTTAAAATAATTTTCTTTGCCCCAAACAACCTAAACTTCAGTGAACATTACAGCAAAGATTTTTTTTTAACACTTTTTTTTTTTTTTTTAAACAAAAGCAAATAAATGTGAGATACCATTAATAACCATTGTTATTTTAAGTTGGTGGGTGCATTTGGGACCAATGGATTCACAAGAAAATCTGCATTCTCTTCACCCACTGTGATTCCGCCTCCTTTCTAGCTTTCCAAACCTGCCCTTCAGGTTCTGGATTATTCTTTACTCATAAATCAACTCCAAATGGCAGCCGTCCAGTTTCAGAAAGCCTCTCCTAATGAGTCTATGAGGGATTGATTAAATGGAATACTGAGTGAAAGAGCCGCTTCTTCTTCTTGTCTGGGTTTTTTTTTTTTTTTTTTTTGTTTAAATCTTTGCTACCTCCAAGCAGAAATCTCAGAACGCCAACATTCAAATCTCAAACTCTATTCTTATTTTTAACAAGCTGTGACATACTTGGATTTTGTATGGAAAAATAAACAAATAAGAATGATGCTAAATCCATGTCTGGTATAAAAAAAAAACCCCAAAAAACCAATATTTATCCTGATTGATGAAATAGCTTTTGGTTTTTGCAGCAATTAAAGAGTTTAATGCGTAACGCTGACTGAGTGGGTGAACATATTTATAAAATATCACTAATTGCAGCTGGTCATCCAACATAATGTTTTACTCAGTTGCTTAATTAAATGTTGCACTTTCTGCTGATCAAATGCTTTGCTAGACAGCATGAAATTAAAAAAAAAAATGATAATAATAATAATAAAAAGATGCCATTGGATGATGTTCAGATTTATAACTTAGAAACATCTATATGAGAGTGATTGTAATCAATTTTTCAACTCACTCGTTTCCTGTCATTTTAGGAAAAACGCAAATCCTTTTGCGTTGCCAATTAGCTTTGGTTTTATTAAGTCATAGATGGTTTGTGCAAGACAAGTGAAATGAGGTAGGTAACTGTGCTGATGCTGCTGTCACTGGGACAATTAGAGCCCATAAATCAGTTTGCAACCTGGAGGAAGTAAGAGCTGATGGGAAGAGAAGGAGTAGGAGGTGATGCCCATCTCATTAGTGGTGCTACCACAATATGTGGACATGAAAGAACCATCCCTGAATCCCTAAATGTGGCATGTGTGAAATGCCCAGAAACAAGACACTATGAGGAAGACTGACGGAGGTAATGGGGGGGAAAAATAAAGTGATTTAAAAGAGAAACAAAAACTAAAATAAGCGTAAATTAATACCAATATAAGTTAAATATAGAAAAACATATATAAACAGTCCTAATCAATGTGTTTGAAGCTGTACTGCCAAGATTTTCTATTCAGTAAAATTAAAATGAATGAAGACAAATATCACTTGGCTTTACGGCTGCCCTTAGGTCTATAAACTTTTAAAATCTTTTAGCTAATTGTTCTAAATTTATGGCATATTCACTGAATGTTTCAATGTCATCCCCCTCATTATTTCTTTTACCACCTGCAGTAAGAATCTCTTCATTCAGCAGAAAGAAAAAAACAACTCCAATAAAACTCTGTACACAACCAGCTCAGCATTAAATGACAAAAAGTTAAAATACAACTGGTGAATAGAAAAGAACAAAACATGTCTAAAAGGAGAGTGCATATTCAGTCAGATTAATTTGCTTTATTCCTGTTAGAAAAAAAAAAAAAACTCAATGCAAACTACAATATCAAACTAGAAGAGCAATTCCACTGTTCACTATAATCACAAAAGCTTTAAATGTGCTGTTCTTTCTTTATAGCTTCTGCTCTGATGCGTCAATCATCTATTCGGGGTCACTGCGGTCTGCTGGAGGCTATCCCTGCTACGTTTGGGCTGAAGGCAGGGGTACACGCCAGACGAGGCCGCCAGTTCATCGCAGGGCTCACTCACTCCTCGGGTCAATCTATTATCTCACCATGGATGTTCTGGACTGTGGGAGAAGCCAGGGTATGTGGTCTAGTAAGACCACTTCAAACTTCAAAACAAACTGGTTACTGTAGTTTGATGGGAAAAGCGTTTATGAAAAACTCCTGGGTCCTGGGTTGAATTTCAGAGTCCCCGCCTGCTCAAACACACTGTGGCGAACGGTGACGTTTTGGTAATTTGTAATTAAAAGGTTCAGTTTACAAGAACGCTGCCTGAAACTGCTCAAGAGAGACTAAGAATGAACCGGGAGCTCAAAACAAAGGTTGAGCTGATACTCAACCCTGCAGCTGCTTCTGAAAGCAAAGAATCACAGAGACTATAGGGTGTTCAAATGATCTTTTAAGTCCTGTGAATACATGCAGAGGCCTGGATGTCTGATGTGTTGAGTGTGAGACTCGGGAGGGCCAGGGCTTGCCTCATTTGCTGGCATTGCACCTCAGACTGGAACAGATGGGATCAGGCCACCTGCAGTGTGCAAAGGAGCATCCTGACAAACCTTCACCGCCGTCTTCTACTCTGTGACCCAGGAGGCAGATGATGTTTTTTGGAGGGGCCACTCTGAATCTCAGAACGACTATGGCTTGCAGCAATCAAAGGAACTAATGAAAGCAATTGAATGGAAATTGAGTTGCAATGCAATCTCTAGTCAAATGTCTTAGCTGGGGATGATGGTGGAATAATTTTGAAAGGAGCAGCCAGGAGATGAAAACTGCTCACAGTCAAATAGAGTCTGCCGGTATAAACAGAAACAGTGCACCTGCTGGAAATGGTCACTTTTCAAGCTGCTGCCCCGACAGAAACGGCTCCAAGCCTGGCTACTTTACATTTCAATGTTTTTCACTGATGAGATGTCTATTAATTTGGATCTTCCTCAGTTTTTCATGTTGGACACAATCACGGCTGCCTTTCTGCATATTAGTATGTACACTTCCTTCAGTATACCACTGAAATATTGCGCAACTGCAACAAAACCTGACATAAAGAAAGGATGTCTTTTGCAGAGTTCTGAGAAATAATCTGAGCAAAGTGATTCCTGCTGCTCATTCACAGCTTGAAACTAACATCCTGAGGATAAACTGTTAATACACCGTTATTTATTTAATTCTTGCTTTCAAGGAAAACTTTAAACTTTAATACATCAAACTTTAGCATGTAACATCTATCATATCAATCTGGTGATGATCATTGGATGATTATGTTGATTTCTACTGATTGTTTCTGATGTGTGACCCGAGTGTTTTTTTGTTTTCTTTTAGCATCATTTAACAAATCTGAGTATTGAATCCATCTGCGGATGGTAAACATGTATTGTTTACAATGTTCTTTCTGTTCTTTTAAAGGAAAGCATGACAATCTATCCATCTATCGCCCCTAACTTCAGCCCGCAGGCAAACCAAGCAAAGTCCTCGCCACTACGTCCCGGATCTGCACCACAGATCTTCTCCTAGTCAGAAGGAACTGAACTTAAGTAACTAACATAAAGCATGGATGATTCTGGAAAAGACTGGGTTTTTTTCTTAGTTTATAGGAGACATTATGACCTTTTGCTATAATTTCTCATCAAACTGTCATGATGTCCTGAGGCCTGAGTGAAATGTCTGTCATGGTTTAGTGAAAATACCAGAGATGCAGTACAAAATCACCCATTTCCAGTGTAGCTACACATCTGTTTATAGGACCCACTATTTAGGGGGTGGGGTCAGCCACTGTGCTTCACCCCTTTCACCTCTTTTAATAGGTGCTTTGTGCTACCGCTTTCCTGGGGTCAACAAATGTAATATGATGTGAAGTTAAGGGAAGAAAAAGATGAAGAAGCTCTTATCTGGGTCTGTGATGTAACAGCAACCCTGCAAATCTGAACCACTCATTCACTGACATTTAGACTTTGACATTAATAAATATGCCATCAAGCACAGAAAATGTCTTTTTTTTTCATATGCTTCCTTTCAAACTAAATGAATAAATAAATGAATAGAAGTTTTCATATGACATGCTGGTATGTCATTGCATTATAGTCTGTCTGTCTGTCTGTCTGTCTGTCTGTCTGTCTGTCTGTCTATCTATCTATCTAGGCACATATAAATGAATTATTACAATATTTCTTAATTCTCTTCAAGCTCTAACACCCTCTGACAAAAAGCAGAGCTCCTGACAAAACTGCAACGCCTGCAAAGCACAGTCCATGACTTTTTCACATCTTCAACAAAAATGAAATCAGGCACGATTCACATTAATAAAACAGGAAGCTGCAGCAGCACAACAAGCACAAAAGTAAAGAGATGCTGAGGCTAAGTTTCAAGATTAGCAGACAGTGTACACCAGGGCATTTATAATTCATGTGACTGTTTGTGGCTGCGCTGACTGCTCATCTGATTGCTACACTGCTGAGGCCTTGTGCCGATATTTGCATGGAGAGAGGAACATTTGAAACAAATATTCTTACCTTCTTCTAACTACTGTTCCTTAGCAACGGCGTAGGGAGTTTCAAGTGGCATGGTTTTTGGTGTGTTTATGTGCATGCGTGCGACAAACTGTACTTACTTATTTTGCATCATGTTCATTATGATCCAGTCTGAGGGGTAGACATTTTTTCCAATGAGATCTTTAAACATGATAAACGTTTCCATTAGGAAATCCTGTGAAACAAACAAAGATTTAAAAATGAAAACAAACAAAGATTTCAAAATGAAGACTGTATTCTTCCCCACCTCTGAGATAAGAGCAATCTGAAATGAACCTGGAGGAGTTTGTGGCTCTCAGGCACCAACAGCTTTTAGATTAGTTTTTAAGGTCAAGGACATGACTATATAGGACACAAGTATTTCCATTTTTGCAGGGAGCAGTTGTAATCTGGTACAATTGTGAAGCTCACGTTTGAAAAAGAAAAAAGAACTATTCAGCTAACACATCATTTCTTTCTATACTGTTAAGAAGGCTCATAACAAACCTCAATGAGGCAAAAAGAAAAAGAAATAAAAGGCTCAAGACACTCCTTAACTTTATACCTTTTTAGGGTAACAATGTCACAATTAACTTCTAAGTCCATTTCATTTGGCCAGCATTAGATATGAGTTTTGATACATATACATAAGTTAAAAAAATAAAAACACACCATCTTTCAATTGTTTAATTGATAAACGTACACCTGAAATGTGAATAATTTTCACATGCTTCCAACAAACCTTCTGAATTACTTTCTGGGATGAAAGCAAACTGTAGTTTTGCTATATTTTTTTTTCCGAGTGAATTAATAAAATGCTTATCTAGCAGTACGTAATGGGGAAATGCCACTTTGAGGGAATGATTATTCAGTTAAAATTCAAAATCAAGTTTTTCCCTCATCGAGGACATGGTCTCAGCAAGTGATGCGTCTCCCTCAGGAGACATTATTGTTGAGATGCTGTTCTGTTAGAAGCTCAAAGGCAAGTATGTAAAAAAAAAACAAAAAACCTCTTACTTAATTGTGGTGGATAAACATTTATCAAAGCTTTTTGACTTTAAGAAATGACTGAACAAAATTATACTGCTTATAGGTAAATCTTAAGGTTATTAAATGACAACGTAGGCTGACAGATCTTATCTACATTAGCAGACGCACTGATAAGCTGTACTCACAACCACATCGCTCCTTATCTTGCCAAAGGTGCTGATCAGATGAGCATAATGATAGTCATCCATCTGCCTCAGAGTAGCAGTCATGCAGGCCACAAAGCTCCCCTGGAGAAGAGAGAGAGAGAGAGAAATGCATTCAATAAACAATCAAGTTCAAATTGAACACTGAGGAAAGAGTGACTGCGCCTGTGATTTTGATTGCTGCGGACCAGCTGATCTGATTGGATCCGAGTACGGAAGCAGGCTTTGTCTCCCAGCTTTGATGGGGTAGATGACCCTCACACGGCGGGTGATCTCATTAACCTGCGGCCCCTCCACTTCTCTGGTCTTTGTCTCAGCTGATTATAATGCTCGGAGGTCCTGAGAGTGTGCCGTCTTCCCTTTGCCATGAGCTACCAGGTCTCTGGTTAGCAGTGTAAATGTGCTGCCAAGGCGAGATAAGGGAAAGCCCAGGCGTGGGCTGCTGTTGCCAGTCAGCTGTAATGTGGATGGACAAGGCCTGAACTGGAAGCATGACTGGGAGTGCTGGACCTACGCTGGAGTCACTATTTGCCTGTTGCGTTGTGTGAGAGGAGTGGGTACTGTCTCACACCGAGACGCTGTTCAAGTCATTCATACTCATAACTAATCATCAAAACATTTATGTCAAGAATTGAGACAATTATCTACCAGAATGAAAGCAAAAACAACATATAGGGCAGTGAAGAATACGTCCACTGGTATTAATACTGTTTTAACTTGTTGTGATGTGTTAATGTTTGTGAGCCATTTCAGCTTTTTTATTACTTTTTTGATAAATATGAACTAAATCATGATTATATATTTAAGTGAAATCCTAAAAGCAGATAAAGAACAGACAACTAGAAAAAAACTATAACAGCTGGTTTTTTTTTGTCATAGGAAAACGCTCCGATTACAAATCTATGACTGGCCAGAGGTATGTCAACCCCAAAGACATTTTAGTACAAGGTAAAGTTAAAGTGAGTGAAGCGTTGTCAACTTATGTGAAGAACGGAGATCTAGCAAATCCTTGTTCGAGTCTCTGATCCCAACAACACAAATCTAAGGACATCGCAAAAACATTTTTGATGTTGAAACAACTTTCAGACTGATGTCAAAGTATCAACAGGAAGTTATCTTTTAATGTCACATTTCATTTGAAGGAATATTTGATTATTTTTTAGAAAGGATTATGTAGCTATTGCAGTCTCCCATCCTAACAAAGCCAAAAAAAAAAAAAAAAAAAAAACCCCAAAACAAAACTAACTGCCATCTCTGGCAACAACGGTGGTACTATGTCACCCATCAACAACGATGAAAGTGGACAGAGCTACATTGAGCATCATATCAGAGGTGACTACTAACCCAAGAAAGTAATGACAGGAGGGAAGACAAAGTGATTGAGGAATAAACTGAGTGAGAGGAAATCTTGGACAGTGTCATAAAAAAATGACTCAACTTATAGGAGGACCCTCTGTGGAAAAAACTGCAAATGTTCCTCTGCGCTTCTTCGAAATCCAACATACCGATGCCACATTTTCTAAAATCGAGGCCGAACGAAATGCCTGTCAAGAACTACATCTGGACAGGGACTACAGCGATGAAGTGAAAACTAGAATAGTAACCCCTTTTGTAACTTAGCTGATCATAACATCTAATCCTCACAAGACACTCAGTTCACCAGGAATCAGGCTGTAATTAGACTTGACCATCCCAAAAGTCATGCTGAACAGAAACAAACCGCCTTACCTCATCTGACCTTCATCATCATTATTATTATTATTTCCATTTTATTTTTATTGTCCAGGGAAGAAAGAAAACTTTTGCCAAGTATTTTTTTAGAGGGTAATATCATTTGTTACTGTAATCAGTAGATACAACAGCAAAAAAAAAAACAAAAGGAAAAAAAATACTAACAGTAGGATGAAAATGCAAAAGACACCAAAAGAATCACTAATCCAATAATCCACTATGCATTTTCCTTCATGTTTTCTTGTGCTACATAATTGTGATAACGGCTTCACTTCCCGCTCTGTAATGCTTCACAGAATCCAGTGTGACTCATGCTACATTAATATGGGAATGTCTTTTTTCCTTAAGAAGAAAGGGCAGGGCTCTTTCTTCTGTAAGGGCACGTAAGCCTCACTTAGCCTCAGTCTTTCAACATTAAAAACAGTAGAGAGAAGAAACCCAGACAGAACATGATAACAAAAAACACCAAAAAGACAAGTATGTAAGTCTATCAACAATGTAAAGTGGGTTTAAAAAAAAAAAAAAGAAAAGAAGAAGAAGCTGTCATCTCAGTTCTCAAACTTCTTATTCATCAAATTCAAAAACCAAGGTTGAAATTATTTCGTCACAAAGATCATCGCTTCTCTTGCCCTCTGCTGCTGAGGTTGGGCGGATTGTTTCTCAGCTTGAGCGGCGTAGTTCAAATAATTAGCAGTCTCTTTTTAAATACAAACAGCACGCACTTTGGAGCGGGGAGTCGGTGATGCCTGCTGCTGCGTCATCCCAAACCCCAGAGAGCAGAGAGGTTTGATCAGCTGGGCGCATTTGTTCCCTCTGTTTCTCTTCAATAATGAAGGAATCTCCAGGAGAAAGAGCCCTCGGCAAACTCAACCTGCTGTAAACCTCAACACAGTGCTTCAATCAACACTGCTAACATTACATCTGCAAATGTTTACAAATCATTTTATTCTTTTGATCTGTGGCCCATGGATGCATTTTAAGCTCACAAACAAATCTGAAAGCCGACAGAGGCGCTACAAGCAAACCCTGATGGCAAATTCAATAATACAGAGGTGAGAGGTCCTGCAATCACATCCTAGTTTACAGATACAGAAAGATAAACTCTCACAAAATCTGGACACTTTGCAGAAATTTAAATCTGCAGGCAAAAGCAGAAACGCATGCCACACCAGCTGTTGAAAGCATGATGCAAGAAATAAAGATGTTGGGCATGTCAGTGAATTGGAGATAAAAAAAAAAAATAATAAAAAAAAATTCCATTATGTTCCTTTGGGGTCCGGCTCAATTGATTGCCGACAGTGTCAGCAGTGTGATAGCTTTTTGCTGTCATCCAACTGTCTATGCAGGTCTATAAAAGTGACGGGCTGCTTCTGGAGTGAACCAGAAAAACTGTAAAAACCTGTCAGTTCTCTCACGACTCTTCTCCCCGAGATGACGCCAGTACTGTTACCATGACTACCCTTATTTTTAAATGCGGAGTAAAAGGATGAAAGGTAGGTCAAATAAAGCTGTCTGAGGGAAGAAAAACTGCCGCTCTACGTTGGGGTAAACAGCATAGTCATCCATATCATGGCATTCCCAAACTCTTGAACACAAGGCGGCTTCTTCCCTTTGGTACTTGAAGACGTGTCACCGGTCATCACCAGTCATCCAAACCACCTGGTTTCAAAACCTGCCCTGAGCGATCCCATCACCAGTAGACAACTGTAACTGCATCTGTTCGGTTTATTTAAAAGATAAACTGTACATATACAACTTTGATGGCAATGAGAAAACAGCCAAAAACACTGAAGAGAACAAAATGCTTCAGACAGATAAAAACAGGAATGAATATATCAGACGTTAAAAGAACCACAGCTAAAGCGTGATGTCTGCCTAGCAGCAACACAGCTTGGGTACGCACAGCACCTACGCCGTCGCTTGGAGCTGATAAATGTTGACCATCGGTCATTTTTACAGACACTGCATCGAACTATCGTTCTATTCGACTAGAAACGGATGAACAACAACTAGCAGAAGGATCTGAAGAATCTACCAATCACGTTTCTTGCAGCTGTAGTGCGACGTATAGTCAGGAAATTATTGGAGGTGCACCCTGGCGTACCCTGACGACCTTCAAGAGGGACAGGCGGGTCTGTGACTTATACGAGACTTTATTGACTCAAAGAAGGAATGTCACAACAACTGACAGTAAACCTGAAACTCGCCACCAGTCAGAACCAAAGAAGCCCTTCGGATGGGAGGTCCAACGTCTTCATGAACCAAGAAAGAGGTCCAGGTGCCTTCTTCCTCTCTATAAATACAATGGATCCATCAGTTCTATCTTTAAAATTGAGGAGATGTGACCCATTAAAAGCGCAAGTACGAGGGGTGGTCGCGGTGACACTAGAGCCACAAAATATGACCAAAAAAAAAAAAAATGTTTAACCTGCAAACTAACAAATGCAGGTTAAAGATTATTATGCTGATATTTATTTTTTTATATAACATAAAACAGAGGTTGAACAGTGAGCTACAACTGGATAACTAAAAAGCAAGACAAAAATGCAGAATTTTCTTTTGTCATTTGATGGTCAGAAACTGAACAGTCATCAATTCTGCACATTTATCTATTCAAATATATTCTTCAGATGAACTAAAATAAAATGAGACTTTACTCCCGATATCCATCACTGGATCTAGGAGACTCAAATTCACTAACCCTACCTTCATATCTTATGCTGGAGGGCAATTTAAACAGAATTTTTGCTGAAATGAAAAATCTGTGATTAGACAGTGAGGCCTGATTCATCACATGCTGCTCTCAAGCTTGTATCTCTTTTATAATTTATCTCACTTCAGAGCCTGACAGCAGAAACGGTAATAAAAAAAAAAATCTGTTTGCTGTTGCTGTGTAGGGTTTCTGCAATAACGGAGCGTTGTTATAAGCCTTTAATTAAGCCAGTTGGGAAATACCACACAAGCCTATAGGGAGCCATATCGTGAACCTCAAGACATCTCAGGAGGAGAAAAAAAAAAAATTGACATGGGATCAGAGAGAAAGGCAAGGAAGAGGGCTTGCTGACCAACAGGGATCAAAATGACTTCCTTATTCTGTCTATTAACTCCAGGCCTGGTGCAACACAAATCTGCAGACTCATTACAGCGGAAATTACACAGCACACACAATACCTCACATGGGTTTCAAGGCCATTTACGCCAAGGATGGAGACACTCTGTCTATACAAAGACAAGTGCGCACTGCACTGCCAAGACAAAAGGAAATGAAAGCCATCAACTGACCACACTCTGAGACCCCAGATGTGTGTTTCCTTAGTCCATGTTCTCACAATAAGCATCTATATGTCATTGGTATCGGGCAGCACGGTGGCTTAGTGGTTAGCACTGTTGCCTCACAGCAAGAAGGTTCCCGGTTCAATTCCCAGCCCGGTGGGTCTTTCTGTGTGGAGTTTGCATGTTCTCCCCGTGCTTGCGTGGGTTTCCTCCGGGTACTCCGGCTTCCTCCCACAGTCCAAAAACATGCGGTGTAGGTTAATTGATCTTTCTAAATTGTCCCTAGGTGTGAATGTGAGTGTGATTGGTTGTTTGTATGTGGCCCTGGATAGACTGGCGACCTGTCCAGGGTGTACCCCTGCCTTTCGCCTGATATGCGTCGGGATAGGCTCCGACAGACCCCCGTGACCCGGAAACGGATAAAGCGGGTATAGATAATGGATGGATGGATGTCATTGGTATCGCCCTCGTGCAGGCAGAGGAGGTTTGAATCCTGGCCTGTGACTCTTTGCTGCATGTCTTCCACCTCTCTACCCCAAGTATCCTGTCTAGCCACGAAAAAAGGCCACTAGAGACACTAAAAAAATTCTTTAAAAAAAAAAAAAAATCATATTAAAAAATCTTGTCTGCATCCTGATAGCACAATTCAATATCAAACACAAATAAAAAGGTTGTACTTTATGAAAAATTGTTTGTACAATGAGTTTAAAAGAGTGCTTTCAGGCTGCAATGGACAGCTGGATAATTAGGAGTAAAAGGTTGAAGGATTTCATGAAAATAAAACCTCTGGAGTTGGGCAGCACAAGTATGGATTGATTATACTTCTTATGCAGCCAGTGTTGCATTAATCAATGGCTCAAGTTTTTGCCATTATTAATTGATTTGATTTTATGTTTTTATCAAGCACTACAGTAGGCCATCTGCCATCATCTTTTACACAACCACCTCTGAAAAGGCTGCAAGTTGAAGCTTTTGATGAGTCTATGAAGTCCTTCCAACTAACATCACTGAAAATCTGTCGCTAGAATGAAACTTTGAAAGTACAAAGAGCTGCTTGTCCAGAGTGACTAAACTTTTGCTTCAGGTCTTTTTGCATTTTTATGTATAAACTTAAAAAGTAATGTTGCATGAAATATTAAAAAGAATGTGTCATTTTTCAGTTTTGGGGGAGAAAAAAAAAAATTAGGTCATCTTCCCAAACCAGAGGTTGTTGCAGCTTGTCTGTTGAATAACATACTTTCATATGTTCTTGATGATAAAATAAAGCTTCAGTTAGTTGTAGTTTAATCAAAACAATCTCAACTTATTTTAGTTTTTACATACCACCATCTCAAACACAGACAAAGAATGGAGAAGCCAGAAAAGCAGCAGCATGCTTCAATTTTTCAGACTTCACCCAACATACCATAACTTGAGAGGGCATTGTAACAATCTAATTCCAATATTTATACAGGAATTCATGCTGCGCAACTGCAAGAAAGGTAATTTCTTTTACATGAATGCTATGTGCTTCAGAGACAAGCGTGTATCATTCACTGGAAGGTTTGAGGAAAAAAAAAAAAAAAAAGATCTGTCTGATCATTACACAATCAGCGTGGCAGATTGGGTGGAAATACTGGAGCTTTGTGGGAATTATATGGGTCTGTAATGTGCTGCAACATCTTGTTACTGACGCTCAAAATAACTTTCAGTTTTCTTTTTGGAGACAGGCAACAATTTGTATCAACACTTGGTGGTCATTGTGTCTGAAGCAGAAGAAGAAAAGCAAAATATCTCACATTTTCTGGGAAAGAAAAACTGTTGATGCAGATACACTATATTGCCAAAAGTATTCGCTCAACCATCCAAATAATCAGAATCAGGTGTTTCAGTCACTTCCATGGCCACAGGTGTAAAAAAAAAAAAAAAAAAAGCACCTCGGCATGCAGACTGTTTATACAACTATTTGTGAAAGAATGGGTCGTTATTTAGGTGGATGCTCACACTAATTAGACAATAAGGTAAACAAGGGAATGATAGACCAAAAAGTACTAAAAACAAAAATAGTCAAGTGAAAACACTTAATACTGTGAACATGCTAAAAGCGAGCAGTTAAACCATGACGGTGAGAGGAAAACAGGACTCCTGCTCAAACAAATTTCAATCATCAAATAAGGCATTTCCAGTGGTATTTGTTTAATGCACAGAGGTAATTTAAGAAGTGGTCGCTGCATGTACAGATATAATAAGTGTTTGCCATCTTCTTTTAGGAGAATCTGCTAAAAAAAGCTGCTTGTGTAAGCAGACCGTTTCTCAGGTGGATAAACCAGAGGCAGGGATTCTTCCCTTCTATTGATTTTATTACCACCACGTCAAACCCTCAGGGGACTCCTTTTTGATGACCTCCTCCCTACGAGTACAGTATAAAAATTAAAAAGACCTGTTGTAGTATCCACACCGAGATTTCTGTCGGTGTATGTTGTTTTTCTATTTGTCTTTTTGGATTGTACCAACAAAAAGAGGGTCGTAAAATGTTGTTTTTCTTCTTCTTCATTGTTGCTTCAGTTAATTTACTAAAGTTCTGTGTATTTCAGTTGTTCAAGGTTTGGACTTGGACTGGGCTAACTCATTTATCCTTTTATTCTTTCAACCTCTCTGTTGTAAATGTGTTGGTGCGTTTGGGATCAATGTACTGCTGCAAAGCTCAGTTGAACAGATGGCTTCACGTTTGACACCTGAATGCTGTAACACATAGAAATGTTTATGGTTGATTACAGCAGGGGGCTGTCGCACTATAGTAGTATTAGGACATCTAGGATGTTTAAGAAAGCAGGGCTTGGAATATCCTGCTGAGTTAATCCTGACTTATTCCACTGGGCCAGCACCCAGCCAGGATGAGGAGGCGCGGCTATGTCAAATGAGGTGCAACTTACTCTGGTACGTGTGCATTGATGGTTTTGTTAAGGTAAACTGTGATGTCAGTCACAGATTTAGTGATTCAGAAATGGAGAGGACGTGAGTCACTATTATTAAAAAGAACAGAGTATGTCTCTTTACATAAAGAGAAATGCCAGAGGATCCAAACAGTCCCAAATTACACTCGTCCGTTGAAAAGCACTTCTAAGAATGAGAGCTTCATCATCCACATTATAATTCAAAAAAGAATTATGAAAGAAACACACGACATGAATGGAATCTCCCATTAATATGAACAGACGCTTTCATAAGGTCCATTACCTTTATAATTATTGCACATGTAGCATATAAAATGATTATCGTCCAATTAAATTTGGTCTGTAAGATGTTGATCCAGGCTACTGCATGAACATCAACTGTTCAACTGAGCTTTGCAGCTCCAGTCCTCACTGAGGCCAAAACAGTGGACCACATCAGTCCAGCTCTGAGGTCTTTACACTGGCTGCCTGTCCGGCAGAGGACAGACTTCGAAGTTCTGATGCTGGTCTATGAAGCTCTGAATGGTTTAGGTACAAAATACATCAGTGACCTCCTGACCCACTATGAACCTTGCAGACCCCTTAGGTCATCTGGATCCGTTTTTTTATCTGTTCCCAGAGTCAGAACCAGGCATGGAGAAACTTCCTTCAGCTTCTCTGCTCCACATGTCTGAAACAAACTCCCAGAAAGCCTCAGATCAGCTGAAACGCTCAGGTTATTTAAATCCAGGTTGAAGACTCACCTGTTCTCAGCTTAATCATATTAAACTTTAAATCATGCTTTTTATTTCTACAATGTGATGTTTTAATGTCTCTGTAAAACACTTTGAATCACCTTGTTGTTAAAGAAACTCGCCTTCCCCTACTGAAAATAAGGTAACATATACACAGATGATGGCGAATAACTGTTGACTGAATTTGATTTCGATCGGACTGGCAGCGGACTGAAATCCTGCTTGTTAATGGCCTCAACCAGGCTAGCAACGAAGAATAAATCTCCATGGTAACTTTACGCTCCTGCTTTCCTGCAGCCGTCTGGAGGCAAAGTTCAGACGGGATAACTGACACATCCAAGCTTCATCCCTTATCTTGGGTTTGTGAAACAATCCCCAAGTGCTGCTTAGGCCCCGGGGCTGCAAAACAAGCCCAAATAATCACCACCACGCTCGACACATGGCATCAGGTGTTAAGGCTGGTTTTTACCAAATGTGTCGCTGGATGCGTCTTCTCCACTTTGGTCTCATCTCTCCAAAGAACATTGCTCCGTGGAGTCTTGGGGTTTCTTCTTCTTTTGTTTCCTGTGTACTTTATTCCACAGAACTGTACAATTCCAAGAAAAAACTGGGAGAAAACTTTGTAAGGCCCTTAGCTTGACAACAGTACTGTCTATATTGTGCATGCAAGGGATGAGGACATCACGTAAGAGTCTCCCAAGGGCTTGGCTTTGTGGTAATGAAATCAATAGGAGAGGAGAGTCACTCCAATGTCCGATGCCACCGGTTTATCCACGTGAGTTAACAGTTTGCTTACACAAGCAGATTGCTGAGTAGATTCCCATAAAAGAAAATAGCAAAGCTTATCCCATTTGTACATACAGTGATCGCCTCCCAAATGATTTCTAAGCATTATACAAATACCATTACCCTGGGTTCAAATCTGAAACCCTTCCAAAGCACCGAGATGCTCCAAGGTCAGATCTTTGCAAATATTATTCAGCTTTCTCGCGGGTAAATGTCGTAGCTTGTAGTTGCTCGGCTGCACTATAACAAGGCTGTGAGGTACCGTAGGTGTGTTACTGCTGCACAAAACAAGAACTGGATGTGTTGCTACTTCGTTGTTCAACATCTACAAGGAGCAGTCAGTCAAGAAGCAAGAATGTTTTGTCATGTTGTGGAAAAGTCAGACCAGCTAAAGGCTGAACAAATAAAAAACAAAATATTACATGTTTCCAGCAAAAACCCGTCGACTCAGCTGGAGCTAGTTATGTTAAAAATGACAAGACTTTTCTGCTCGTGACCAGACCAGACAGACGGGTCAGAGGTTGTCGCAGACAAATAAATAAATAAAAAAGTCTGAGCCGTTTGCTGTCAGTCATTGAGTGAGAACCTACGATAACTTCAGAACTCCTGACTGCAAAACTATAAACCGAATGCACTGCGGCCCAAACTTACCTACGTGAAGCGTCTAAATACTTTAGTAAATTGGATATCTTAGTCTCTTTTTCTTCTGTTGCCTTTTTTTTTTTGACCAGTGAAAAACTCAAAAACTACTTTTGCTTTGATACTAAAACAAATGACAAAAATCAAGACACAAGACAATGTTTTACATGTTTTGGTCAAAATACCACAGCTATACAACAATATATTATCTTTCTATAATAAAACCCCTGTAAAAGCCTAAAACAAAATAAATGTTAAACAGTTGGAAAATGTTGAGATTTTTTAAACTTAATATACTTTTTTTTTTTTTTAAACAACACTTGAAAACAATACATGAAGACTCAGATTAGACCACGTAAACATAAACCTGATTAACTCGACTATTTGACACACATTAATATAGAAATAACAACAAAAAAAAACGTTTATCATGTGTTCCTTGATCAACTTATAACTCCAGTATCATAAAAACACACTCTCTGGGTAGGTTCTGTTTAAAGAAGACCATCTCCATCACTACAGTTGGGTGCTTTCATATTAACCTCAAAGACCTTGATCAGCTGTGACTTGAAAAAGCTGTTGAATAGGATGAAAGGCATCCGATATGACAGACTGATCAAAACAAAGCTGTTTAAACAGCTCTGGTTGATTCATTAAAAATATTCTCCTCCCGGATATTTGGGTTCTGGAGGGGAAACTCCTGAACTAAACAGATATGCAAAAGGAACAGACCCAAAACAGGCTTTGCTCACACCTCTGAGGCACTAACTCATCATCTGAAATGTTTTGGGGTTTTTTTAAAATTCCAACTTCTTTCATGTAAAACCCTTCACTTAATGTCAGATTTAGTGTTTAGTTAAATCGTGTCTTTTATGTGTCCTAAACTGGTTTAATAAATACAGAAACTGAATTTAATGAAAACAAGAAAAAAAAAAAAAACTTGACTGAGGCCGGCATTAACAAGAGACTCAAGTAAGAAAATCTTCGTTGATAAACAATTTAATTGTGACGTGTAGACAACCGATGTGCTGATGTATCACTCTGCGGTGATTAAATCGAAGCACGATAAGATTCTCATACAATGCCCGTGGTTTTCCCGGTTCACTTCAGATCACTAATGTAAAATAGGAAATACTTTTTTTTTTTTTTTTTTTTCATAACTTTACCGTTCGAACGTCGTGAAGCCGTGCACCGTTTGTCTATTCTGGTCCGTGCTGGCAAAGATAATGTTGTGAAGTTGCTCACATGTACTCACATAAACACAGACTGCGCAGCAGCTGTTGTCTCGAGAGCTGCAGCTCATTACCATGATACCTGAGGCTTAAAGCACAACTTGGATTTTTCTCTGTTCAAGAACAAGGGCGAGCCATAGTTCTAAAAACATCCAACCACGCTTGCACAGCCCCACTTTTACATGATCAAGCTCTCATCAAGTGCCCCCACCCCCCCTTCTCTCCCTGTTTTGTTCATTAAATACTGCAACGGTACACCACAAATCCAATTAACTCTGGGAAGAAAATGCTTATTCCCAGATGAAAAACAGGTCTTCTCCCACACTAACAATGTTAACTGCCGACTAGCCCGTGACACATGGATTAATAGCTGAGAGGAGACCAGACAAACAAGCTCTGGAGAGCGAAAGACAAGCAGATGGAATCATCTTCCCACACAAAAGAAAAGAGCTGGGAGGACTCTGGGAAATAAAGATGACAGAAGGTGAATGGACTTGTGATGAAACTTTCAAGGTTGATAAAACATGACAGGCATCATTCTTTAGAGATATCAGGCAACCAAAAAAAAAAAAAAAAAAAAAAAAAAAAAAAGGAATTAAAGTAAAAGGTGTGCAGGCAGACGGGGAAATCTCAAACACATCTGATGTTGTCTTTCTTGAGAGAAGTGCTTGAATGTTGTGGAGCTGTGAGGAAAAGGACGTTCTCAAAGCAGCCGTTCAAAGTTGGAAATCAGTTCTCCTGACAAAGAAAATAAAATAGGGAGATCTGAAGCACCGATGATCAACATGGATTGAGGTCAAGAACCAAACTGCTTCTTCCGATCACAAGTTAAAGGGGTGGGATGGATGAACCTGCCAGATGTAGCCAAAACTAGAGCTGTACTCTCTCTACTGCAACCGTCCCTCCTCCCTCTCTTCCATGCTCCCTCCCCCTTTCACTTAATCTATCTCTCCTTCTCTTGCTCGCTCTGTCTGTCCGTCTCACCCTCCCTCTACACACACACACACACACACACACACACACACTCACTCACTCACTCACTCACTCACTCACTCACACACAAACAGAAAAGCGGAGAAAGCCGGAGTGCGGGACTGCAACGCCACGATGGGGATATTCTGCCTGCGTGGGCTCCGTCACTGAGGTGTCCGGAGCGAGCGCGTGTGTGTGTGTGAGCCTATTTGTGTGAGTGTGTGTGTATGCGCGCGCGAGTGAGTTGAAAGCAAGCCCCTGCCGACACCGTGTGGAGGAAGAAAGGGGAGCAGAGGAGAGCAGTTTGAGAAGGGGAAAGGAGAAGGGGAGTGTTGACTCCGTCTGGGGCTTGGATGAACCTAACATCACTGGATCAGAGGACACCGATGTGCAACAACTAGTCCCAACTACTGCCGCTCCTGCTCCACCTGCTCGCATGTCCTCTTAACTTCAGCAATGGCATAGCCTCCTCTTCCAGTTCGCTTTTAATATTCTACAAAAAAAAAAAAAAGAAAAGAAAAAAGGGAGGGCATGCATGGGCACAACCAGGGATCTAGGCTATTGCATCCTTTACGTCAGCATTTCACAGTCTGAGGTGAGTTGCTCCTCTTTGCTTGAATCCTCTCTTCTATTCCATCTCTCACGCTGCAAGTGAAAGATGGAAAGTCCGTTCAAATAATCTCCGTAGAGGGGAATCCAAGAAATCTACTTGCTCTGCCGGATGAGCACCGGATAAGTCAGGAAGAATATTTTTACAGAGGATTTTCGCTTCAAGTCAACTGATCAAATGCCAAACAAATGTGGCGGATGAAAGGAAGTAAATCTGAGACTCATTGTTATGCTTAGTTGCCTGTGCAGGGCTGAAGTGGTTACCAGAGATTTCAGGCGACAGTTGCAGAATGATTTATTCACTTTAGGAAACTTTAAACATGAAAATATTTAAACCTGCAGTCAAAAAAAAAGAAGATTTAAAAAAAAAAAAAAGAAGAAAAAAAAAGCTGTGCCACTGGTTGCTGATGTTTATAAGAACTGGCAGGTCAGTTTTTTGTTGCTATGATTTTGCTCCAGATGCCTGATAAAACGGGGCTCGTGTACAAGGGCTTGCATGATGCTGCATTTCCTCTCAGTTTTGCAGCCGAGCGACGTTACATAAAACACCCTCATATCTCAACCCTAAGAATTGTTGTCTTTGAAGCCTTCGTCCCATATATGAAGGCAGCGCTGTTTTAAAGGCAGGCAGCTTGCAAAGACACGAATAGGTAATGAGAGCTGGACATCGGCCACTTCCTTGCATCTGATAAAAGACCTCAAGTGAAAGCCCATCTAGATGAATGGACTGGCAGAAATCAGCATCTCATTCTATATTATGAGTCTGTGTCTATGTGTGCATGCTTCTTGATGTGGGCAGCAGAATGAGTAGGTTTGGGGGGGGGCGCACGCACGCACACACACACACACACACACACACACACACACACACACACGCACACACCCCTCACATCTCAATCGTCCTTCAGATGCCTCACAAAACCCATGTTAGTCCCCCTCATCCCACAACCCCCCCTCACATCGATGCACTGATACAATCCCCCCCTCTGCTCCACTTCACTTTCCACATTCACTGAGGAAAAGGGCGGAAAGGAAGGTGAAGATGGAGAGAGGGGGAAAAAAAGACAAAGCAGGAAGGGGGAAAAAACTGAAACAAGGCACTAGAGGATATGGAGCTTTTTCTTTCTTATTCAGTTAAAAGGTATTATGTACCGATACTTTAGAGACACATGAAAAGTGTATGTCTGCCATCACAGCCTTATGTTGTGCAAGGTAAGAATAAAAGTAGGGAGTCTGAAGGAAATACATTTAAAAAAAAAAAAAAAAAAGAAGAGGACAGGACATGTTTGCCTTTATCTGTCACTGCCTGTCTGACTTTAACCTTCATGCTCGTTCTGTGGGAACTGGACACAGCAACCCTGGAGTGTGAGGGCCTAACATTTCCAAGATAATCTCTATTTATTGTTTTTTTTAAATCAGTGATTTCACGTTACTTTTCACCCCGCAATTCACCAAACAGGAAGAAAACGGCTACAGATGTAAAGGCAGAAACACACACATCAAAGTGCGTGCAGGCGGAGGGAGGAGAGATCTGAAAGCCAAAAAACAAAGTCACGACAACATAAAAGTAACAACAAAGAGAACTGGTGGGGAAATATTTTAGAGCTGACCTGCAAAAAGTGCAAAGGCTTCTAAACGACCGGTTTGAAGTGTGTATTTACCTCCGGTAGCCCTGCTCTCTGAAAGGGGTACTCATTCATCCACAAAACAAATTGCTCTCCTTCAACAAAACGACAGCTTTTGGAACAAGCCAGGTGTTACCCTTCATGTGGTAATAAGATTGTTCATTAAAAGGATTTTTTTTTTTAAAACCTGGGGAGTTTCACAATAATTCCTCTCGGTCGGGTTGAACTGTGCACACCAGTTCCAAAGGAAGGAACGCGTGTATGTGAGTTTGAGTTGCTTGATTTTCTATGTCGACTTTGTGCATGATCTCACTTGGCTGCGGGTGTGTGTGTGTGTGTGTGTGTGTGTGTGTGTGTGTGTGTGTGTGTGCGTGCGTGCGTGCTTGCGTGTAAGTAAAGCACGTGTTTCCTACCTCTTCGTGGTGAGGGCCCAGTTAACTGAGGCTCCAATGGGCCAAAGGCGGAAGAGCAGCAGTTATGACATAAGTATCATCTATCTATTTTGGTCTTAGTAAACAGTAAGATGACCTGCTTTTAAGGCTGCAATCTGCAACTAATCAAGCTTTATATATAACATCTGATTACCTGTTTTGTTTAACATAAACATATTCAGGGAGAAAATCCCAAAGAATTAACATAAAATAATTAGATTTGAGCTATTTGAAGTGGAGAATATGTTTTATCTATTGATGAATTATTAAAATTACTGTCAGACTTCTGTGGGTCAACTGTTACAGCACAATTATGGCGAGAGGCTCTTAAAAACAAAAACAAAATTTGGCCAACTATTTCTTAGCACGAATTATTGATCTCAGCAGAGTAGGTGTTAAATCCAACAGATCTGAGCCGAAGTGGAAGCATTAATTGAGACCTCCGTGTTCAATCCTCGAACAGCTGCAGAATCACAAATGAGTCGGTGTCTTATTACATGCTGCAGATGCTTTTCACTGCAAGTCCTTCAAGAGCCTCAAAGGTTTGCTCATTTCCAGTTTCATTGTTGAATTTACAGGTCTACAAAAACAACAGTAATATTAAAAAAAAAAAAATATATATATATATATATATATATATCTCATCCTTTATTGCAGGTCATTTGATTGGGTCCAGACTGTCGGTGTGCATGCATGCTCATTCTTAGTTCAGGCTGTACTAAACGTAGGTTCCAAGGTGATGCTGTCGAGTAAAGACAGTTACGTTTTTTCAGTTCAGGTGTGGAGCTTTTCTTTAGGGGCGAAAACAGAAACTCCCTTTCGGAGTAGAATGTGGGCTTCATCACTTCGCACTTCGTTTTCATGCACAAAACAACACGTGGGGCATCTTCAAAAAGCACATTATGACCTTTGTGGCCTTCAAAGTAAATCGATTCACATTCATTTGATTTCGACAGATTTTGCTGAGCTGACATTTTACCAATGTGACAAGATGCCTTTTAGTGTCCTTCCTTCTAAGTCTTTGACAATTCAAATTCATAAATCTCTCTCCATGGCTTCGTCTTTCATTTTCAACTCTGGCTCCGTCTATTTTACACGCATTCGATTCTGCCCCACTCCAGCACAGTGAGAGCTCGACATCTTTCCTCCTGCACCTGTTTATTCTAGTCTCCTTCTCTTCTTTTCCATCCTACTGTGTGGTTTGTCTGTGTGTCTTCTTGTCTATGTGAGAGCAGCAGGGGAGTTCTCCAGTCACCTATCAGCTTTGAAACCTCAGTGAGTCTCGAGGGTAATGAGCGAAGAGACGGGCAAACACTGAAAATGCAACAAAGGAGAATGACAATGACAAGATGAGAACAAGAAAAAGGAGTGAAAAGACAGGAGTGATGTAATGTGTATAAAGTAAGAGAAGGAAGAGTGATCTGATGCATTCTGATTAGAGCAGGCAGCCTCTGCAGCATCTATCATTTCATTAAATCTGTTCTCCATCTACAGTACTTATATGTTTAGCGATGTATGGACAGGCATGGACAGGCTACTGCAAAACTGATCAAGCTCCCAAGAACTCACCTGGGCTTGAGCACGTCACACAAGATCTGAGAGACATGACAAAGGAAACGAGCTCAATTCAGCAGTGACAAAGTGAGTAAGAAAAATAATAAGGCTCTTATGTGTGCAGGCTGAAGTCCAAGGATAAGTACCGCCCCATAAATACAGCAGCAACAGTATAGCATGTTTCTCTATTTTTTTTTTAAACGTATTTTTTGCTGATCACCTGATCATTTTCTAAGCAGTATATTTAAACAGAACACCAAGTAATGGTAGTAAAACAAAGACAAATGCTATGACGGTGCTTTCACAAAAAGTAAAACACTGAAAAGGAACTCTGTGTACGCACCTTTATGATCAAAATTAAAGACCCTTATCTATTCTTGAATGTTTTTAAATCGTGAATTATTTTACACATCTCAAAATATGAACATTCAAGACTTAAAGATGTAATAAGATACTGTATATTGTGTGTTTTTTGTATTCAAGAGTGGCACTTGTGCTGGCAGCCAGTAGCTCTGATCATACCGCGTCTTTCAATTTCACTAAGACTTTCTACTGAGCTTTTCATTCGGTAAAAGAGCATTCTTCAATCCAGGTCCCCCAGAAGACACCACTCTGCACTGCATTAAAACACACTTTTTGAAATGTGTGTTGGTTCGGATGCGGTGTTGCTGACTGAACTTGTGCTCTAAACTCTTTCACATCAGTTATGATAAGTAGCCATGACAACAGGAAAGCTGTTTATATGTGAGAGCAGCAGAGTGAGCTCGCAAAAGTCCAAGTGATGCCCCAAACAAGATCACAAATCCAAAGGAGCCGGAAAGAAGCAGTTGAGGGACTAGAGCTGGAGTTAAACTGAGAGAAAGGAGGAAGAACATTAATGCTTTCTTGAATAAAACGTCACTGGCGAATACACACACGTGGCTCATCGTGACATGGCTGCAGAGGCAAATTTCCAAACTCAGCATCTCTGTTGCCTGCGAATCTTCATCCATGTCCTCTACTGTTAACAACAAGCAGCGCCCCCAGTTGCATCCATCAGTTACCCCTTCCTCACCCAGGACAAACCTTTAAGCTACCACAACAGGATGGGATGACATCACGCACTCTACTACAGGCTTCTGGTGGTAGACAGCGTCTCATAATCACGACTTTCAGTGATAATTAGGCTTGTTAGTTATGTTTTGGGAGCAAATTGAATGTGATATCGATTGTCTGCGTTGTTGTTCAGTTTCGGAGCCTCGATGTGGAACTTCCCCAACAAATACATGCTTGTCTGCAACTGTGTGTGGGTGAGAATACATTTACTTGTAACCGCTTTGGTCAAGTGAGCTGCAGTTTATGAAAGCAGATCAAGAATTGCTAGACATGATCCCCTAAAAGCCTGAGATAACCAGTGTTGCGCCACAGCATTAACTGACAAAAAAAATGTGCCGCATCTGTTGACTGTTTAAGCAGCACAAAAGGAGGTTTATTTATTTATGCATTTACTCCCAACCTATAATATCAGCTTCAATTCAATTTCAAGGAATATTTGCTTTCTTTTAGAAAGTGTCGTCTAAACGCTGCGGTTTTCTGTCACTGGTAATCTCGCGACAACTGCGCATCGCGTTGACAACGATTAAAAAAAGCTCTCAAAGCTGCAGGTGACATTACGCTCAGGTGATAAACAGACTCAAGAAAGTAAATACAGAAGAAATAAAATGAGAGTGACCAAGTCGGACAGCGTCAGAAAAGCAACTGAACCTCCGCACCTATAGGGGGTCTGTGTTGTACTACTTGCCTTGTAGTATTTAATACCCGGACTTTACCTGTTAAAGTAATAACAAAGAAAATACTTAAGATCATGATGAATTCTTCAACAAGACTGATAAGAATGTCAAAATTATTATTACTAATTGACATGAATAGCCACATTTCTGGCGATTAATACACACAGCCGGCAAATCAAAAGTCTTTTGGTAACTAAGCATTATGTCTGAAAACCATTTGTACTAATGAGAAATGAATTGCATTACTGCAATATCCGCAATGATAGCACTCCAAAGCTTAAAACAATGCATGTAGAGGCAAAATATTTCAATCAGCAGAGCTCAATCTGCTCTCCCAGGAAAGACCCTTGTGTACTAAAAATAACCAACAATGCCATGTGAGCCGTGCTACCAAAACAAGGTCAGATGTGACCGTGCCGACGCGTTTTGCCCTGTGCATGTGACTCCACGAGGTCTGTTGTTGGCCTGAGCAGAAAATACTGGGTCAGTTCACTTGACTAACATGCCCTTACGTTTAATAAAAAAGAACCAGGACCACCACATAAAGGGGTCAGTTATCTTGGCTTGCGTGCTGAATCATGCTGTTTATGGAAGAGGTTATGGGGTGGTCTTCCAGCCAGAGGTAAGATGCGAGTGCTGCAGCGGTCATCTGGTTCTGAACCTAGTAATAAACCAAATATGTGGAGCCAGGGACGCATCATTACAGCCCATGGTGTTGATCTGTCAAAAAGGATCAAGATAAAGCGCCGACATGATACAACACCATGTAACTGCATACGCAGTGTGGACTCGTATCTAGGAAAAGGAAAATTAAAGAATGTTTTCTGTCTGATCTGAAAAAAAACACCTCATAGGAATCTGCATGTATTGAATAAAGTTTTATTTTTGGCCTAGCTTACTTTAAAAATAGTAAACCAGCGAGTGCATTTGGAGAAGGGGGTGATTGTTAAGTTTATCTCTCATTCAAAATGTCACCATCTGTTCAAACATGCAGAGAACACAGGCAGCGACGGATCAGGAGAGCGTCGTCACGCCGATGAACTGATACAAGCGTGGGCTTGAATGTGACACGATCAATCAGGCAGAAGAGAACTTCCTCAGCTGAAAGCTTTCCGTGCCTAACAGCCGGGGTAATAAATGCAGGTCTGATTCTTGAACTTTAATTTCATGTAACTCGCTCTACTTCCACCGGCTAATTAAGCAAATAACAAGGCAATCAGCCATTCTGTCATTTTATACTCGTTATGCGATGGCTAACATCATTTGCTGCGTTTCCCTTGATAACATCGTTTGCGCTTCAGAAGAAAAATAATCTGTAACTGTGACACTTCATCCCATTTTAGTGATGCTAGGTGTTAACATATGCAACACTATTTGTGATGCAGAAACAAAGATAAAACAATATTAAGGCCAGCGTGAAAACCTATTGAAATATAGTGAAAAGAAAAAATATGCACACCTCAGTGTAACAGAGCTTTTTGGGTTTTTTCTTTGTGTCTGTGTGTGTTTTTCCACAATTTGCCACAAAATGCAATCTGATTTTGATCAAGGCCATGGTAACAGAAAATCTGCTTAAACTGATAACACATAAATGCATAAAATTATAACTATAACACTTTCCCAGTAGCTGCGCTTCTGGGAAAATGTTTTGCGCACTGATAAAACAAAAAGTTGTTCAGGAGGAACAACACCACACCATGTACGGCGCAAACGGGATACGGCTTATCCTGCAACACCCGTCCACAACAGCTGGTGGTGCAGAACCGAGTGAATGTGCCTGTTAATACCCGAGGTTTAAACACAACGCCGCAACAGTTCCAGGGGGGCGTGAAAGACGCAGAAAGATGCTGAGGCGACGGACAAAGTGGTTCAGAAGGGAGACGCTTTGTCTGAGTACGAACAAAGTTTTTTATACCGACTTTAAGGTG
Source organism: Xenentodon cancila (assembly GCA_014839995.1). NCBI lineage: Eukaryota > Metazoa > Chordata > Actinopteri > Beloniformes > Belonidae > Xenentodon > Xenentodon cancila. Next base: position 10,361,548 of record CM026218.1, read on the forward strand.
AGGATGATGACAGAGTTGTCAAACGACTGCCGAGCAGCATTAATAACGATGTTACATAACATACAGAGATGTTGAGCCCAGAAACCGCAGAGGGTTGAAGCTGCTCTCTTTTCATCACTATGTCATAGACTTATGGAAATATATATCTCATAGATGGATGAAAAACAGTATTTATACCATGAGCAGAGTATCTAGACAGTGTTTCTGAGGCTTTCTAATGTGTCCTGTGCTTTACATCATCATGCATGGAAAGCTGCATCCTCACTAGTTACTGGTCACATGCTCGCGTGAGAATATTTACCTGTCTGTGGAGAATCAAACCCGCATCTGCTTCCACAGCAGAGAGATGCCATCTCTAACCTGTCTTTACGGGCATACTGTGCTGCTCGCACGTTTTCTGACGACATTACTGGCTGATGTTTGACAAGTTTCGGGGGAGGACTGTCAGTCTGCGAAAGTCTGTGGGTTCATCTGTCTTTTGGAAGCCTTTTAAGTCTCACAAAGTTTCTTTTATGAAAAAAGTCCATGTAGTTCAAACATGACAACATCTGTAGATACGAATCCTGATGTCTGTGACATAGTCGGCATCTAGTAAATGAAAGAATTAAAGACAAGTATGCAAAAATAAACCAAAAAAAAAAAAAAAGTCTGGGGAAGAAAAGCTCTCTAATTTTTGAGTCGTTGCATAGGAGAGGAGGGAAAAATGCCATGTTCTTTATTTCTTCCTGAAAAATGAAACAATAATCATGCCATGACATTAAATTGCAATATTTACAGATAACAATGCTTTACAAATGCTGAAAAGTCTTATCAAGCCAGATTTTAATACCAGATAGTCAAAGGCAGGTGGATATCTGTTCTCTAACGGAGCAGAGATGCTACATGCCACGACTAAATAAAAAGAAAGATAAAGGTGGCGCCACAGATGGGCGCCTTGGTGTTTTGGTGCACTCGGTTTTGTTTGTGTAAACCGTGTGTCAGCATGCTTTTGAACCCGTGAAGGGGTCCTCAACATTAGATCTATTACTCCCACGGATTTATCGCCAGTGTTTTTTAGCGTCTTCTGTGGCGTCTTGCTCTTATAACCAAAAACTGTGCCAAGTATGCAGCAGAGGAAAGCGAGCGGGGGCCCTCGCACGGCTCCACAGTCGTGGACTACGCGCACCTTTGCCTGGGGGTTTCCTCTCCAACATTCGCGCTCTCAGCAACAAAATGGTCAAGCTGGCACTGCTGATGAGAAGAAGCAGGGACTTTTCTTCCTGTTGTGCTTCACGCTTCGTGGAGACGTGGCTTCGGTAACAGATTCCAGACTGCGAGCTACACCTGGAGGGATTTCAGCTGCTCGCACGGACCGTGACTCGGAGCTCCACGGCAAGACCGAAGGTGGAGGTGCCCGTTTCTACATCAGCAGCGACTGGTGCAACGACGGAACTGTGACCCCCCCCAACACTGAAGGACTGAATAATATTCAATAACTGTAAGCCATTTCACTCCCGTTGGAGTGGACTCTCCTGGACTCCGTAGTTATAGTCCTCTGTGACTTTAATAAGGGGAATCTGGGCCAGAAACTACGCAAATCTAGTTTGTCTAGTTGTCAGAGACAGATACAAGGAGTCAAAATACAGGTTTAGCAGGGAGGTGACAAATGCTAAATTACTGTACTCAGAGACTCCAGCAGCAGTTTTCTGCCAATGACTCTGCCTCTGCGTGGAGGGGGCTTAGGCAGCTGCAAGTCTACAGCCCCCCCGCGCTGCTGACAACCTGCGACTGGCCACAGCCTCAACAACTTCTATTGTCACTTTGGAGAGGTCTCAGGAGTGGCAGATGGGTCATCAGACACCACCACTCACTCCACTCAACCGAAGCCCACCTTGACACCCCCTTCTCCGCCACTCCCCTCTCTATCTCTATCAGGACTTGCACAATCTCTTTAGCAAGCTAAAACCCTGCAACGCTGCCGGGGCGGACGGTGTCTCCTCTTCCGCGCTGAGACACTGTGTGGATGAGCTGACACCTGCCTTCACGTTCAACACAGTCCTGCCAAGGTGGATCGCTGACTTGCTGGCAGACCAGAGGCAGTACATGCGGCTGGGGAAGAAGGTCTCGGAGACTTGGACCTGAAGCCCCGGCTCCCCACAGGCCTGTAGACTTTCACCTCTGTGCTTCTCCCTGTACACCAACTGCTGCATTTCCAGCCATCAGTCTGCAAAACTGATAAAGTTTGCTGACAACACCACCCTAACTGGGCTCTCTCAGCTGAGGAATCTCAAACTGCCAACTGATATGATGATGCAGTTCTACACAGCCATCATCGAGTCCATCCTCACCTCCTCTATCGCCATGTAGTACACCGGGACCACCACCAGGGACAGACACAGACTGCAGTGCATCGTGGGCACTGCTGAGAAAGTGATCGGCTGCAACCTCCCATCTTTACAGGACCTGTGCACCTCCAGACCTCTAGGCTGTGCAGGTCGGATTGTGCCAGACCCTTCTCACCGTTGGACACGGTTTCTTCAACCCTCTCATATAAGAAGACAGACATGCTTGAAACTGGAAGTTGCTCACTGTTGACAGAGGACAGTCGTGGTAGAAAGATGAGAGGGTTAATGGTCTAAACAGATTCAGCGTCTGTATGAACATGTGGTGTGTGTTTGCTTGCTGTAAATCAGCGGGAGAATTCCTGAATATTTCAGAGACACACATTTTCTATCTATCGCTTTATCAAACGGATTAAGAAACCCCACGATTCTTGGAGATTTTGGGGAAGTGTGACATCACCATCTTCAGAATGGTCAAGAGTATTTTGCTGTTGTTAAATGAAGCCCCTTTGAGCCAGACAAAAAAAAAACCTCACTAACACCCTCTAAAATCTGGCTTTTGTCTTCAGTGAGAAAAGGTATAATTGGCATTCAGTCTCATTCAAAATGACTCTACAGAAGCCCCAGGCTTTTGTCAACTCCTGCCCCCAGTCAGCGGCGTTGTAAACGATGGTCCCCCTAGTTTTTGCAGACCATACAGCCAATTGTCCTGCATAAGTGAGAGCAATCCTAAAACAAAAAAAAAAAAAGAAATAAAAAGACATGACTACTGACTGTAGATCTAGATTTAAGATCACAGACTCGTCTGCAGGTTAACAGTCTGCTCCCAGTCTGGTGGAGAGGGCCGACTCTTACGGCTCCGTCATCAAAAGATAACTTTGACACGACACAAGGAGACTGAAGGCAACTACAGTGGAAACTGAAACGGAGTTAACAGACACGCTTTTACAGATGTAATAACACCTAAAAAAAAAAAAAAAAAGAAACTGTACATATGCTCTCATTGTGGTGTTGGAGCATGCGGCAGCATGATTCTGATGACACTGTATGATCTTAAGTGCAGTGACTGATAACATCTGCAAACATCTGCTCCCATACAAACAGAAAGACAGACACTAATCAACTGAAAGAGGGCTGAGGAGGAGGAACTGGCAGCGAGAGAGGCTTTAACTGACAACAGTAAAAGAGTGAACATTATGCTAAAACTGGAGCTATTGGTTTCACAAAGATTAAATGCATTATGGTAATCTGCTAGCATTATTCTCAAGGCAAGCTGACACCATGAGTGGAACACTGCTGCAGAACATGAGCAGAACTGGAAAACTGGCAAGGAGATATAGACATGAAGCATTCTGGCAGTGTAATATGAATTACAGAGTTTGTTTAGAGGGATTAAAATACTGTGTATGCACATGAATATGGACTTAAATTACATAAAGTGCACTACGAGTGTTAAATGCTCCTAGTGTAGCTCTGATAAAGCTGATATTTTCATTTTGTCCCTTTACAATGTTGTGTGTGTTCTTCTAGCATTACTAAAAGCATTTTCCTCTGATATTAAACACTTTCCTTCTTTGTAAGCTTATACATCGTGCATTCTATGCAAAATGTGACAAGCATTAAAGTCTCTGTACACAAGTCATTACTCACAATTAAATCTGCATTTTTCTCTATTCCTCGCAGGAATCATGGTGAGCAAGGAGGGTGGCAAATGCATGCTCACCAACTCAGAGTCTGACTCGGAGGCAGCGCCCTTGCCCTCCACCTCACTAGCGCTGGAGGTGAAATATTCCCTAGAAGCCAATCGACAGGTGAGGAAGAGAAACAAGGCTCTTCAAGTGCGCTTCAAGGACATCTGTGAGGCGCAGAACGAGCAAAGGGAAGCAGAGCTGCAGGCAGCAGGAAAAGGCGGAAAGCCCATGTCGTACAAAGTGGCGTACCGCAAATACATGACCGTTCCCGCCCGCAGGTCCATTCCAAACGTCACAAGGAGCACAGGCGTTCAGACGTCCCCCGACCTGAAGAAACGGTATCAGACCTTCCCCTTTGAACGCAAAAAAGGCCACACGTTTAAACACATGGCGGCTGTGGAAACCTATAAAGGTCAGAATAACGGTTTTGTCATTGAGGTGAAACAGCCCAAAGCAGCTGAGCAGGGTTTAGATGAGGAGGAGGAGGAGGGAGCCTGTGGGGGGAGAGGAGTTCTGAGGACCAGGGCTCTGCTCCATACTAATGAGTGCATTACTACAGTAGAGCAGCACACTGCACCTGATGGCCTGTGCTCTGATGCTCTGCTGCTTACTTGTACTGCAGACACAGACTGCCTTGCAGACACACCAAGAAGAAGCGGAGCCGGAGCACAAGCAGAGTACCAGCTCTGCAGCATCGCAGCCAAAGCTGAAACTGGATTACAACACAGGGAAACCAATACAGACCATTCAGTCAAGAGGCAGTTGCTCAACCTGGAGGAGGGCTCATCCCGAACCTTGCCGGACAGGGCCTCAAAGGTTACGGGGCCCATTGCCTGGAACTCTCTTACACAGGTGGAGTGCCTGGATAGTCCATCTGTGCGGAGCAAGCGGAAGAAAGGCTTGCAGCTCAACGGGCTGCTCAGTGAGACTCTACCACGGGCCAGCTGTACAACACAGGCACAGTGCCATACAGGACAGCTATCCGCCCGGCCTATACGGGGCATGGAGGAACCTCTGTCACCCTGCATAGGTGGTGAGACTGATGGGGCACCATCTGACCAAACGCTGGAAACCTGTAAGCAAATAGTGCCTATAAATCAGGATGGGGATGTGAAAGCACAACTCCAGGCCATGGAAAGTCTCATCAGCTCCAGCCAGGAGACCATCAAGGTGCTGCTTGGTGTCATCCAAGAACTGGAAAAGGGAGAGGCCCATAGAGAAGGGTAAGAGACCTCAGTCGAACCTGCACCTTTTGTTCGTTTTGTTTTTCTGCTTAGTCACAGACTCAATCTCAATTAATATGCAGATGCAAAATATACATCTCCTACCAATGCTTTCTTTTTCACACATTTTACTTCTATAAAGCTAATTCTAATTTATTTAAAAAGGGCCAGGGCTCAGAGGGTTAACATCAGACACAGAAGATAACAGCTTTACATGAACACTAACAGCACCTTCTCTGTGAACTAAACCAAAGAAAAGCAAAAGATAACAGTGCATTGCAGCACTGTACCTGGATGCACCCCTGCAGTGCTTTTACAGTGCAATGGCACTTCTGTTATGATTTCCCATAAGAAATGCGGCAGAGCTTAATTGAAGAGACACACACACACACACACACACACACACACACATTATATATATATATATATATATATATATATATATATATATATATATATATATATATATATATATATATATATATATATATATATATATATATATATATATATATATATATATCCTTGTTTGGCCCAAGTGTGTGTGGACTGTGTGTATGATCGTCTGTAATGAGGGTGTGACTTTGACTCATAATCAGTGAATGCTGAGTTACTATTAATATTATACAGTTTGTATCAGGTACATATTTCCTTAATAAGAGGATTTATAAGAATGTTTACAGTCAAATGCATGTGTGAATTGCATTATTATGATAATACCACAAGCAGGAACATTTTGTGAGGATGCTTTTAAGGTATAGGAAGCCACTTTCAAGATTGTTTATTAGAAACAATACTAGACTTGCCAGCAGTAACGAGCGGCCCAGATGCACACTAATGTTTATCTAGTATGTCTTTAACTGTTGTAAAAGCCATGGCCTCTGAAAAAGCCTTTACTGTCCAATGGATGCTGAATATGAACCAGAGAGGCCGCAGATAGCATGAAGCCTGCTGATATACAGCATTGTCTATCAAAAAGGACAATACAAACAAAATGGCCAATTTGTTGAGCGAATTGCTATGGCTCGGCAATCAAATCCCCCATCTGTTTTGACCCTCGCCGCTTCCAGGTATGGAGTAAGAAAGTATGCATATTCTACATATCTAGGTCCAAATTACCCGCACCTGTCGAGCCTGCAACGGAGGACCACACAAAAAAAAAAAAAAAAAAAAACAACAAGAAATCAACTATTAAGATTAACCTGACTGGTGGAGAGGAATAAACATCAACTCAACTGGGCTTCAGCGAGCAGTATCTTACAGAAATCTGAGTTTGCACCATCTAAAAAGCCAATTATCCTCCTCCAGTCTTGCAAAAAAGCAACTTTAATCTTCTTCTCACCGAACTCATAAAAGTAGGGAGACGTTGTGCAGCATGGGGATCCATATTCAATGTGTTGTGAAGCACATCTGGCTTATCGGATAAGTCTAGAGTGGCAGGTGGGGGGGTTTAATAATGAAAATTAGAGACTACCGTTTAATGGAACCATCCGTTCGGATATAAAAGAAACAAACATTATGTTATTAATTACAAGTTCCCTGAATAAGCAGCATAAGCCCCTTAAAATCAATTCGTAGCCAAGCAAATGTCGTTTGCCTTCTTCCTATACAAAATCCCAGTTGTGGATTATTCCTTCTACATGAGGCAAGCAGGTATGTCCATTTTCTATAGGTGAATAAGTGAGATTACACTTTAGGCACAACTGCTTACATTTTGTAAACTTAGATTTTCCTGGTAGAAAATTCAAAAACCCAAAGTACGCATGTCCGACACAGACTGATATCCAATGGTTACGGTATAGAAAAGCAAATTCCAATCCAAAATTAGGTCTGTAGAGAAAGCAATGAAGAAGATGAAATTAGAACTCTGCAGGAGGATTTGAAGAATGTGCTTTTGACGGTTCAAGCAGCCTTTTCAATTACAGACCGACTTTATCACTGACCCGCTGATCATTTCTTTGTCTTTATGATTAGTGTGATGGCAAAAGAAAAAGGAAAGCATGTGCCTGATGTAAACAGTGACACAGTGGAACTGAAATAGAAAATGCTGATCCCTGAAATAACTGGAGGTTTGAATTTAAGCAGTTAAGTTGCAAAATTTCCAAAAAAAAATAAAAAAAAAACAACAATGATCCTTGGTTGATTTTTGAGTTAGGATACAACTTGTTAATTTTGCACATCTGACCTTTCCCAGTTTCCGAATGCCTAACATCATTTAGATTAAAAACAGACCTTCAGGCCATGTGATATAACCTTTCAAATAAAAATGTTCAACTGCATGAAGATGCATATAGATGCAACATCACTCACAAGAGTTACACCTAAACCGACATCACCCAAATCAGCATCATTATGAAGTGCAAGCGATACATGGACAAAAATATTCTGAGAAAGCACAGTTGGTTGTATTGTCCATGTAACTCCTAAACTCCAAAAGAATTCAATATTTATCTTTAAGCAGAAGCTCTGAAAGTACTGGCCACAACTCTCTTCATCTCCCCAGCCAGCTCAGAAGGTGAGATGTTCGGCAGGAGAGCAGTTTTCACGACAAACATTGAAGGATTTCTATAAGCCCTCAAATGCAGCACTGAAAACAAAACAGCAATGACCACCAGCACCGCCTGCTTTACGGCTATTAGGCTCCACTTAAAAACGCTGATGAAGACTTAATAAGTGTCAATGTTTCACCATGGCCGTTTCCATTTAATATCTTCTAGGTTTCAAGAATGCGACTATTCTAGAAATTTTGTAAAGAAAAATCAATCATACTTGAAGACTTTTGCTCTTTTTTTAAGGAGCAAAACCACTCTAAGTGCATCAAGTCAGGTGAAGCTACTGTATATCTTTCCAGTTGAAAAAAAGAAAAAAAAAAAAATTACTGCATATTGGCCCAACTTATATGTACGCAAATTATACACATATGTATGCCCGTAGAACCTAAAATATAAACAAGGATGCAATTTAGTTATAAAGCAGCTTATATGCTGCATTCAACAACATAAAGCTTGGGAAAAAAAACGCTGTATCATCAGACTGCGTTGATTGGCCAGAGCCAATTAATCCCACTCTCCGGGACTTGTTGCGAGCCTGTCTATTAGCAGTGTGTTTGTGTGCGTGCTGTTATGCCTCTGTACCACCACCCACTCAGTGACCTTTGGGAAAGCTCTCCTGGTAGCACAAAAGGGGGCTGGGTGTATAAATATAGTGTTAATGGCACTTTTGGCTTCACTCTCCCTGGGGATGCCTGCCGAAATGAGCACTGCTCTCTTATTTTTCTTATCAAGCCGGTTTGAGAGTGGTGGGGAGTGACGAGAGATGGAGGGACAAAGAGACGGAGACAACATAAGGGCGAATGAAAAGGAGAATCGAAATGAGAATGCAGTCCAGCTGCCCGTGCAACCTATCTGCTCCTTATTGATTGACTCACTTGGTGGAAAATGAATCTGGCCTTCCGCACTGTACTTAACCGTGACCCCGTCTTCTCTGGAAAGCCAATTACTTACGTTTTGCACGTGATTAATTCAAGTTGTAAACTTAAAGCAACTTTGCTGCATCACAGGATCTACGCTCGTCTTGGATACCATTGCCTGAATATTAAGCAGCTTTTAATAACAATTTTGTCATCAGCACCTGCAATACCTGTCAGAGCAGATGGCACAGAAAGCAGCGCAGTAGATAAAAGAGAAAGAATTTATGATAGGTGTTTAATTTTTATTCGTGCCGCACCCGATGGGCAGCCTGACAAGAGTAGCAGGGACAGAGCCGGAAAAGGTGTCTGCTACTGCGAAGAATTAAATGTGAGAGGACATTAAATTCGACGATAAGAAGAATCTGGTGCCCTTTACTGCAGTCTTCATTTGAGAGTCTACGACTTGTGACAGTGACTCTAAGGTTGGGGGGGGGGGGGGGGGGGGGGGGGGGGCATTGATTTTACAGCAGTTGCAGAATATGCTAAGCAGCAATAAGATTGCTTCCATTAAAGCACATATAGTGTATTAGGTAATGGGGCAGCGAGAAGGTTACTGGCCAGAAAACAGGGATGTTCTTGTTTTGATGCGGAGTTTGTAAGTTCCATCTATGCCTGAGTGTTTTTTTATTTATTTTCCTCCACACAGTTCAAAGACATGCACGCTTATCAACCAGTAATTCCACACTGATCAAGTATGAGTGTGAGGATGCTTAGCTGGTGCACAGCAGCCAAAACGCTGCGCAGGATGAAGCATGTATAGATTGTGAATAGGTGGAAAATAAGCAGAAATGCATACGAAATACATACCTATGTAGATATATTTGTAATAACTTTTTTTATTAAGAAAAACAAAAAAGGGGAGGGGCGTCAGGTCAGCAGTCCATCACTGGTGACCTGTCAAAAAACTGGTGATGACTGATCAATGTCGAATATTGAAAATGCAATATTAGATTATTGAAAGATTTTTATTTAGAAATTAGAATTTGGAGATCGATGTATCACAACTGAGAATGGCTGCACTAAGCCAATGGGCTGTCATCCAAAACTAGATTGTCAAATGTTATCCGCTAAGAGGATGTAAATTATCCACATTTTTTTAACGTAATAACTCGTACATATCTTTTACTCAAGATGTGCACATTGGATCAAATAATGTAAAGTTTTGTAGTTTCTCTTTAAACAAAAAAAAGAAAGCTGTCCCCTCGATAGGTAATATCGGAATCCCGTAAAAAAGAAAAAACAAGACGTCCTTTCGATGGGGCCCAAAAACTTTTACTACTTTGTCTCACCTGACCTTAAACAGCCAACAGAAAACCACTGTTTATCAATGCGCTCCCTGGCTGCCAGGCACAGGTCACTCAGGAGGGTTGCATGACTCCTCATCACCCTCACTTACTGTGGCCTCACTAACGAGGGATGACAAATAAGAAAGGAAGGTGTGAGGCTCCAGCTTAGCAAGTCCTGTAATTACTCATTCAAGACCCTTATCTTCCCTGCAGACTTTCCTATCGAACCGGACAGGACACGGCCAACTGTGACACATGCCGGAACAGCGCATGTATTATTTACAGGTAAGTAGCCATTCCTCTTCAGTGACACGATGGCCTGATCCTTTCTCCTTGAGAGAAAGTGAAGAGGAAGAATTAGGATGGCAGAGCAGAGGGGAGGGGGCATGGGATGCAAGACTAATGCAAATGCTGTTAATTAGCGCATGGGGGCATGTGACATTTACACACCATGCCCTCTCTGAAGCTATACGTCTTTGCCTGATTCTCCAATTATCCCTTTGCACAACTTCTTTCACTGACAGGTTCTGAGCAGATGTAGAGTTAGTTAGATTTAGAGGCAAAAGGGCACACAGCTCAAGAGTGGCGGGCATGCATACTGTAGAATGAGTGAGCACGGGGCCATGTAGGGTGAAATTAATCACCATCCAAACATCGTAAAATATGATCAATGTGTGCCGTTACCAAGCCAACTGCAACCGCATATGCTCCGTCTCAGTTCAAATGACCTGACAGGAAGTGCAGGCACTGGTCCAGAGTCATCAGTAAACCAAATACAAAGTAATGGTCTTATAAATGCGTGTGAGCATCTGAGCACCTGTTCTTTGCTGCCTGGCTCCTTTGTGAGGGAACTTTTGTATAATTGAATTCATGCCGAAATTAGTAACATTTGCATCAGAAGCAAGTATTTATGGTTCAAGCTTGTAGAGATGGTGCTTCAGGTGACACTGGCTGATAATGAGGCATAATGCAATACTTTTTATATCATACTATTATATTATTACATAAAATGCATAGAAATGTAGTGTTCATTCCCATACAGCCGAAAAAGGTAGATATGAATAGTGGTTTGTACCTTCTGCCCTTGTCCCGCAGTATTCAAAAACAGTTTAAAATGTAAGTGGCCGTGCAGTTGTCTCTATAAAGCCAGAAATGTTTTAAATGTCAGCATGCTGAATTTAATTTCAGGTATTATTTAGCAAATACCATTACCATCATGAAGATGATGAAATAAAAAAAAATAATTATAAAAGCCTGTTTGAATCTGGAAAGATTTTTAGTTTTAATTAGGACGTGAGCCACTGAAATTTGCTTGCTTGGGGGTCGTGAAAAGCAAGTTTCTCATTTCACCATCCCATAGTGCTCACTAAAATCCTTTGTAAAACAAAAAACGTGGACTAAGGAAACACGGAAGTAGTACCTGGAGACCAAGAAGGTTCAGATAACACTAAATGATGGAGCATTGCGGGATTGAAAACAATTGAAAACATTTTAGATCAATTTGTTGTATTGAGTACCATCTTGAGAAGCTCAAAGGTGAATGTTTGGAGTGAGCTTGAAATTCACGGTCGGGGGCCCCAACCTGTGACAGGGCACTGTACCTGGTGATACTTCTCGCAAGATTCAGTGTTTCTGATTGACAGAAAGTGCCAAATCCTATAAAAGAGCTCCTTGGTCACAGTTAAGGATTACAAGATACAATATTTATGTGCTGCGTGTACCGTATATGATTATGCAGTGTGACATTTTTCCCCATTTGGTGCTCAAGTATGTGGCTAGTAGTCAAAAGAAACTGAAAGGCGAAAAAAAGGCAAGAGGCCCTTAATAAAAAAATCTTTTAAGTAGTCACTGGTGCACCACACAAGTCTGATTTCTCCTATGAAGAGCCAAATAAATCATTTTTATCTACCACCCTCAATAACTGATAAGCCTCGAGCTAAACCTCAGTCAGCTCCTGAAAAAAAAAAAAAAAATCAAGGACCACAGAGCGGTCCTGTCTTCTCTGATGTTTCAGCTGAGGGAGGTGCAGTGTGTTGTTAAGTGTTTTTCAGAATCACTGTATGTCCTCTGCATAGCTGCAGGGAGGACATCCCGAAAAGTGTCTTAACGGGAGTTCAGGGATGGCAAAATGAGATGAGTTTAGCTGAAATAGGATAGATTCTTTTTAGGTAAATACAGAAAGTATAAATTAAGAAGCACTCGCTTTGGTTGAGGATTAAAGGATTGATAGAAAAGGGATCCAGTGGTTAGATTTCACCTGCATGATCAGTGTACATTACCAACAGTACATCTCTCACTGGGGTTTTTGGGATAATGGTTTTACTGCTATATAATAATATGACCAATAGGTCATTTCCACGAGTACCTACTCGGCTCCGCTCCGCTCGATTTTAATCTGTTTTAAAGGTTTTCCGCTAGGTGATAGTACCGGTTAGTACGTCCTTTTTTCGCAACTACTTGGCCGGTTCTAACAGAGCCGAGTCGGGCTGAAAATGCAACGTTACCAAGCTGCAGGCCACTGACTGGCCAGAGAGTAACGTCCCTGATGTGTCTTGAGAGCAACTCCTTCACAACTGCCATATTTAAAACACAGCAACAGCGATATTTACTTTACTTTACAACTAAACTTTGGTACACGAAAAAATGGCAAGCAAACCTCCATCGTGCAATAAGGAAGGTCCATATGTTTCTGTACCATGTGGCCGACAAACTAATCCAGAGGGAGCTTGATGGGGCAATGCGCTTTGGGTCGCCTTGCCATGAAGGCCCCACCCACACTTGGGTGGTACTGAACTGTAATGGAAAATGACTGAGACCGAGGCCAGTAGAGTCAAAAACTGGAAAATTGAAAAGCGGGCTTAAAAGACCAATGAGGATTTAAACTGTAAAAAAAACAAAAAAAAAAGTAAGCTGGAGTAAAAGGCTGGTTGCGTCTGTTGCATTATCAGGGATTTACATTTACATTTCAGTGAATTAAAAAAATCAAAAAAAAATCTGTTCTTCAACAAGTCTTTTAGATAAGTACAACCCTATGTTTAAAATCAACAAAAGACATAATGCTGTGTTTTCAGCAAACATGCATCATCACAACGCCAACCAACCAAAAGCATGGATATTGCACTCTATTGTCCAAAAACATCTTGCATCTGTTTTATGTTTGTGCAGATACAGTTTTGCAAACCGGAGCCATGCTGGCAGCTATCCTGTTCTTTTTAGACAGAATAGGTATTCTCCTAGAAATCCTTCCCATCAAACCATACTCATGCAATCGTTGTCTAATTGTAGCTTCTTGAATATTCAACATGTAAATTGAGGCCTGTGGAGTCGAAGATTTAGTTCTCGGTGGTATTTCTCTGAACATTTTCTCTGTGAATTGAAGGGTTTAACCTTGTAGTGAAGTTTTTGGGATTTCCACTCCTAGGAAGACTGCCAACTTAAATCTTAAATATTTTCTCCTTAAGAATAATTTATTTGGGGTAAAACGATGGACCTGAAATTGTTTGGAAATGGTCCTATAATCCTTCCCAGCATTTCTCTTAAGATCATTGCGTAAGTCTTTCCTCTTTGGCACCGTTTTAAGACGTGAAGCTTAATGCTCCAGAATTAAGGAATGTGTCTTAACACAGCCAACATTTCTGATTGAAGATAGTTGGCAACTAACTGACAACTTGGTAAGTAAGTGTCTTCAATTAGGGTGCATTTGGTTAGGTTATTGTGGCAGTTTGCTAATGAGAACATTGTTTTTCACGTGATTGCACGTGTATCTGTGAGTGGTCCAAAAGACCACACTTGTTAAGGTGTTTTCTACAAGTTATATGAAGGAGTCACAATCAAAGCTGCGTCAAGGATCTCGTTTGACTTAATCGATGCTCACCATGCCTGCTCAATGGCAGCGGTCTTCAAAGAAGCATTGTAAAACAACAGAAATCCACATTTGTATTCCCAGACCTGCTACTATCAGCTCAACTCCGACAGCAGTGGAGGGAGAGCAGAAAAACAAACTCCATACAAAAAGAGACTCACTTTTGACAAACCGTGTCAATGTCTGGCAGGCTTTCCGTTTGATAAAGGGCAGAAATATTCAACTGAGATGTTTGAAATCTGTTAAATTGACCTAAGATCATCTTTAAGAGACTTGCTTGACATGGTAAATTGTGTTGATTGGACACAGAATCAAATATAGCAGTTTTATTCACAGAGGCAGTGGGATTAAAAGGCAATCTAATTACTTAGATCTCCATGAAAACAACCTCTGTGGAGGTGGAGGAACACAGGATAGAAAGCAGAGCTATCAAGTAAGATGCAGTGTATGCGGGAAGAATAACCATCTATGATGTCTATTAGGATTTTCTATTTTCCTCCATCTTCTGGAATTTGTGACAGTTTCCAGAACAATTTGGTTATAAAAAAAAAAAAAAAAAAAAAGCACAACGATGGTAGACAGTCTTTTAATCCTGCTTATTTCTTGTCTGACCCATAAACAGTCTTGTCCTTCCACTGGATCAAAGTTGTGGGAAGGTTTAAGCTGCAACTTTTAAAGAATACAGTAAACTGATCACCCAGAACAATAAAACCACTGACTGAAATACTACAGCTTACATTCGAATGAGCCACATTGCTTCCTCTTAAAGGGCGATGGGGTTATGTTTTGTCCCACCGTCGCTTTGTGCTTGCTCAGGACGGGGGATTGCACCGAGGGAAGTTCTTGGTGCAATCTGCTGGTTCCCTCGGCTAGCAATTATTTTTTGTAAATGGCTTTGTATTAACTGGACTAATTTGGATTTAGCTGAATTCAAGTGCCTTGAGATGATTTTTGGTATGATTTGCGCTATATAAATAAAGCTGAATCAAGACGGAAACTGAATCTGTATTCTGTGGATAAAGCCAATTTTATTAATATATTTATAATAAAATATTTAATAGCAAATTTCAAGAAATATTTCTAAATGCTTTTACATTCTCTCCCAACCCAATTTTCACTGCAATCGTCACAAATGATCATGCCTCGAAAAGCTATGGTATGATGCAGCTGACTAAAAAAATGCAGAAACCTCAACAAAACAGAAGTTAAAGACGTCTCCTTGACTTCTTGACTCGCCAAAGCAGAAATTAGTTGATGTGGAATCTTGATGGGATTGGGGCGTTGGGGCCAGGGGAGTAGAAATATGTTACAGAAACTGCTTTTTTCTTTTTCTTTTTGACAAATGTTCCTCAAAATTGGAGCAGATGAACCTTGATCCCCAACAGGGTTAGGAAATGAATCTTTCCAAACATTTTCTGACCACCTCCACGCAGCTATATCTTCATCCAAGTTTGTATGAGGAGCAAAACCCCCTTTTCATGACGACGTTAGTCTTATGACTGGATTGGATGTTTGAGTCCATATATTAGAAAAGGAGAAGCCATGCACTCTTCTGTATAATCAATTTGTCCAAGAATTTACGGCATCATCCTGTTTATCCTTAGCATAACAACACCACCAGATCAATATGACGCAGGAGTCTACAGACATGGACATCAAGCAGAATACATAAGTAGCTGTAGTCTCTTGTCATTTTCTGGACCTACTTTCCTTATTTTTTAACTATCTGGTATTTCATCACCCTCCTTAATAGCTTTTTCCATTAAACTTTAGCAGACTTTTATCTGGCTTCCTAACATCTAACAGTGTGTGTGCAAATGAACTTTGGGAATTTAATTATTAAAACAATTTGCACGACACCGACACCAAATAACCGAAAAGGGGATGAAGAGATTACTGCAGCTCATTCCATTTTACCAGGTGATATGGTATTTGTTAGAAACGACTAAAGAGAGAAGGGCTGGGGAAAATAAAAGTTTGACAGTAGGCTTGAGGGATGAACACAGAGAGAGGGCAGATAATGAGACAAGCAGGATGGAAAAGGAAATCTGAGGGATTTGAAATGCATCCCACTGACATCTTGATGCATAACTGTAATCTCATTTTCCTCACACTGTGTTTATGACGGTTAATGCGCTGATCAAAGATGAGAGATATATTTAAGTGGCTGAGAGTAAGGAAGTCAGGGGGGGTGGTCCCCACCGCCAACATATTTAACATCCTGCATTCAATTCAGGAAAAAGGGCAAAACAACTGATCACCAATCCAAGTATTTAAGACTAAAGACTTTACAGCAGATTTATCTAATCCAATGTCCAAAAGAAAGAAAAAAAAAGAGACTGCAAGGCAAATAAACTAAACTGCTGAAAGCTACAGATTTTCTGACATTGCAACATATGGATATCACTGAGCAAGGCTGTCCTGTTGCACAAACCGGCTAGAGGAAGATCTCTTTTTGTACAATATAAGGATTTCTTTTTTCCTAGCACGGTGGCAAGCTGGTTACCATAGCTACAAGAGCAATCCTCGGTAGGATGGATAGTGTGAGGGACAGTACGGACAGTCAAGAAGGGCACATTCACACCTTGGAAAGATAAGGGAACACAAAGGAAGACAGGGTATGGGTGTGTAACTGTGAGAGGATGAAAGACGGATCAAGACCCAACGATGTTAAAACTGGAACGAAAGCAGAGCAGACTTGTGTGTGACAATGCATGAGCTGATGTGGTTAGGCATGGCATAGGAAATTGAAAACTTTTTCTTCTTTCTTCCTTGAAATGTACACACATTTGAGTGAGCAGGAACATGACAAGAAAAGTCAAAGCAAGCCAGGAAGAGAGGTTAAAGACTGACAGCATCCAAAGTGCTTTCTTCAATTTGTTCTGATCCAACAAGCCACTCAGGGAGTAGTAGGCAGGGGACGGGAAAATGCCAACAACCTTTCACTTTTTGCTTTCAGCAAAATTTGGACTGACACAGCGAGGACTATGACACCTTCAAGAGGTGATGTTTATTACTGGACTGAATAGACAGTAATAAATATTCCCTAACAAAGATGAGACTACCTTTTCTCTCTTTTTCGCCCCCTAATTGAAATTATGCAAAATTCATTCAGTGACATTTGATTTTCCTTGCTTCCCCAGAGCACAGGCCACTTTACATCCACTTAATGATTATCCTTGCAGATTGAGAGCTGTGTAGATTCACTTTAGCAAAAAGTCCCGAAGGCTATGATTGTTTCACAAAAACAAACTCCCCTCCGACGCTATTTTGCAGGGGAGCCCATTGCTGCACCCATAGCATTGTGACTGATATACAGAGATACGAAGAAGCCTCCGCGACTGTCTCTTCCAAATATGATAATGGCTGCTGCCAGACTGTTCTCCAATGCAGACATATTGCTGTGGAAATATATCAGGCTACGCAGGACTGTGCAGGAGGTGCGCCTTCGGAAAGCACTGCACCTACTGTTTGTACATATTGTTTTATTGTGCACGGTCAGGTTTTTTCAGTTGCTGGTTTAATTTCTGCAATCCTCTGTATGGTTCCTTCTGTATTGACTGTCGTGCGAGGAAGACGGCGCACCCCTACACAATTCTGACTGTTGATGCATGAAGAAATAGTAAATCATACAGTCCTCTCCAGGTTTTTAAAGTTAGGTAAATACTTCCTTAATATATTATACCTTGTCAATGATTTTAAAAAGCTAAGCCAAAATACAGAAACAGGGTGTGAGGAACTAAGGACATCCCATCAGTGAACAGCTTGTAAAGCCACTTTCAGCAAAAATAAATTAAGGTAGCTGATTTCTGTATTATTCTGTACTGGATTTTTGTGATTCTGTATTGGACTTTTAAAATCCATTCATTAAACAACAGGCCCAGCAGAAATCATCCTATCTGGTATTTCTCCAAGTCCACATTTATTAGGAATAAACCAATTATTAATTTTATTCTAAAACAATGTAAATGTTTGTCTGTTACAGTTTTCTGGAAGAATTTTGGCCAAGCGCTTGTTTACGACAATTCATTTAGGCTTGTGGGCATTTAATTCAACTCTTAAGATCCAGCCACATAATGTCAGTTGGGTTGAGGTCTGGACTTTAACTGACTCATTGAGGCATATTGTTTTTCTGCTCGTTTGTTTGTTTTGACATTATCTTGTATAATAAAAGGGTCCTTAATATCATTGTTCTCTTACATGACCCAATTATGGCAAAGCACCCCATGTCAGACGGGTGGCCTGACCTGGGATGCCACAATACTGAGGTACACCATGCAGCACTGCAAAGTGTCCAGGTTGCACACAAGTCATAATTATTGTCCTTCCATAAACATCATTGACAGTTACCATGATATAAGATGTGCAAATACAAATGTTTAACCAAACATCTTCCTTTTGGTCTCATCTGTCAACGAAACAAATGACTCCAGAAGTTTCACAGCTTGTTCCGATGCAGCTCTGCAAACCGAAGCTTCCTGGGGTCAGTAGTCTGAGACGTAGCTCTTGGGTTAATTTGCAATATCTTATCTTGCAATATATACAGGTGTGGTGCCTTGATGCACCAAACCTGTAGAATAACTTCCTCAAATATCTAAATATGGTCAAAATGACACTTGATTAATAGATGATTTGCAATCTGGACTCAAACGCACATTAAGCAATATCAAGTTGTGTCAGCACTGTGCAAACATGCGACAGGCGGGGAACACAAACATATTTAATAAAGGTTAGACTGCTGTAACAAGGTTTATGCATCTGAGCTCACATGTCAGTTAACGTCTGTTGCTCTCAAAAGCACTTTCATGGCATTTATGTTTGACTGAGCAGTGGAGCGCGAGCAGAGAGGGAGCAACTGATACACAACCAAGGTTGAGAGGTTAAGTGATTGATATGCAACAAAAGGCCAAAACAGATTCATACTCATCATGTTTGGCTTTGCTTGGACCATTCATTTTACTGCGTTATAACAGTTTACTGGCACACGAATGTGATTGATATGTGATAGATGGGACCTGTCCTGATCAGAAAGTGATGTAAGCAAAGACTATAAAAGAAACAAAAACAAACAAAAAAAAAAAAAAACACTTTAAATACTGTAAAGTACATCACCAGTTCCAGATAATGGACCCAATATACATCTAACGATTGCACCAATTAGCTAGTAGAATTTTTAATTGGGTTGATTGGCTGCGTGTGAACGCGGGGCTCAAACCCGCGGTCACAGACGAACGGCAACAACCGCCTCAGCAGTATTAGAGGAGTACACTGGAGAGCAGGAAGATCCTTTCCCTGCTCTGGTGTGTGCCCACACAAAATGGCAAAGCGTTAAACTGTTGTAATTAACATAGATCATGGACGCTTTTCTCTTCGAAGTTTCATTCAAATAGCTCATCGTATTATTGCATTGATGACATCTCACTCTGACAGACACACAATGATATCAGAAGTCTTTGATGGTTCTATTGAAGCTCCACGACCCACTTCATTTAGTGATCTTTGTTTTATATTTAATATGTCAGATTATGTTTTTCATTAGAGGATGCAATCACTGTATAATGCATCACAAGCATGATGGACATGTTCGGTTTAGCTTCCTTATTCCTGATCAAAGGGAAAACGGTATCAAAGAGAGTATGAATGTGTTACTAGATGCACGATGAGCCTCGGCACAAGTCATTTATTAAAATCCAAGAGAGCCGTTACAGAAGCGGCGTCAAGTCTGACTGCTAAAGCTCAGTTGACCTTCAAAATATGCTGAGACATGAAATAAAACAAGCTTTCTGGCAGGCTCAAAAGTACATTTACGATTGCGCAAGCACCAAGGAGGGCTCAAAAGCTAAATGACGTCTGTACCAAAGGAAAAATATGTTCACTTTTAATAGCACCTGCTAAAATCCCTGCTGATGAATTCTGAACAGGTTTTATGACAGAACTTGAGTTTGAGTCAATCTGCTTTCAAGGACGTCAATATATTATCCCAGTATTGCTGGATGTATTTGATACATGAATTTCTAAGATCTCTGCATTATCACCATAAAAAAAAATAAAAATCCATCCATCCATGTTCAGAATAACAAATGATTTAATGTTGCATTTTAGTTAAAGAGCTTTTTTGCTGACATATCAAAGCAAATTTAAATATTTGCAATAAACTGTGTCCAAGTATTACGTTCAACTGCAGTGATTGAAAATGTGTCACCAACTATAAACGATCCTCCTCTCAATGTCAGATTGGTACTCTTCCAGTATTTGTTTTGTCTTTAATTCTTTTCGGAAATATTGCAGCAGACAGGTGGAAAGCAAACACAAAGTTACAGCGTTTGTGCACGCTTGGATTTATACTCATGTAATGAACAGACAGTGACTAATTGATAAAGGATGAGATGTCCTTGCCCCTGTGTAAAAGCCAAACAGTCAAACAAACGCAAAGTGCCACGTATCTGTTGAGCACATTCACTCCCGTCACTTTCACACACCCACATTTAAACGTTCAAGTCTAATCAATTCCAATCCCATCAACCTGCATTGTAACAACTGTCTTTGAAGATCATTGCAAATGAAAAACATCTCAAAATCAGAGCAGGCAGCCTGCCGCTATAATGGAAAACCTTCCGTCAGTGCTCCTCACCAGGCTGACGCAGGTAATGACCAGAGACGGCTTCAGCAGATTAAAGTCCCTAAACTTTCCACAGATGAGGCTGTAATCTGAGTTTCACTTAGCAGGACCCTGAGGTCAGATGTGTGCGGGCGTCAGATTACGATGACTTACACAGATAAATCCCCTCACACTCAGGGAAATGTGATGTATGCAGCAAGGACTGCATGTGTAGCAAAGATCCCACAATTAAATAACTTTGAACTCCTCTCACCTTTTACAGATGCTGAAATAATGTGCAGGGCTCAAAACAACACCCGTAAAGGCTTACATCAACAGAATTTTATCTCGGTTTTAGTAAAGTAAATGACTCACCCTCTCTCAATGCATCACAATAAAAGCACATAATAAAAATGACAGCAGGGGTCGTGGTTGAAACGGGCAGCCAAATGCAGTTTGAACGGCTCTGAATGTGTAGGTTTTATTTGGAAGTAGAAATGAAACCACGAAGGCTGAGCAGTGCAGCGACAGATGCACGTCCGGAGGTCGAGAGCAGGCCACAGAGTCAAAAACGTGACACCGTCATAACATATTGGGATTAAAATTAAAGTAGAGCCGACAGAAACCTGGTTTCAGTCAATCATCAAAAAAACAGACAGAGAAAGTTCATTAAAAAAAAAGCCAGGGACAAAATACTGGTGAATTGTGGGATATATAAGTTAAAAATGCAAAAATGTGTTGAATAGGTAGATATAGTATAATAAGCACTTGACAGCTACTTTAATCATTTATCTGATGTAATGCTGTAACACTTATGATTATTAATTCGCATGTTGTTTACCAGGAGATGTGTTTACTACCAGCATGCAAGCAGTTAGCTGCCGTTTGTGCTGATCGTCTGCCTCCGTTTCTTTGCTGCAGTGTAGAACTGGACTTCAAACTGCAGGAGGACAAGCTTCAACCATTGATGAAGAGGCTGTGCCCTACAGAGGATGCCCAATTCCCCCTTCTGCCTTACTCCCATGAGGCCTTCACCTCCACCCCAAAGCGCAAGTCCAAAGCTGACTCCAAGAAGCACGCTCGCTGGAAACTTTGGTTCCTGTAAGAACACAGGACCATCTCCAACACCTGCTGCTAGTGCACAGGATTTAAGCGTGTCCATCAGGTCATCCATACTTGTTTGGTTTATCCACTGCCTTCTGTTTGATCATATCTCCACTGATTTTGTATACCTGGTAAGCAGTTTAAACGGAGCGCGCCGCATCTGGATACCCACAGATAACGGGATTTGTAATAGAAGAGCGGATTACATGCAAGAATCCACAATATTATGTTGGAAATGGATCCTGAGATGTTTTCAAATTTTTTTTTTTTTTTTTTTTTCCCAAACAAGGTCTGAAATAACGCAGGATGAACAAAATCAGAGATCGACGAGATGGGGAAAATTTCATTTCCTGCTGTCTGCGCATATATTTTTATAGCTGATGCCAACGAGGCCCCGTTCATTGACGATGGATCAGCGTCCGTCACGTTTCCATTCACCAGTTGGGACTTTGTCTTTCTTCTCGGCCTCCAGGTGAGGCTTTTCAATTCGGCCACAAGGCTCCAAGGCCTCCATAAACAGCATATCACAGTACTGCAAAGCACAATTAAAACTGTTCAGGATGCCGTTTCCTCAGAGTATTAACTCACACATGTAGATCACCTCCTGACAGGCTGAGGACTTTCACAGAGATCCACGGACGAGCCCTAACGGACAACAGCTCAGACGTTTATCGGACTTGAGTGATAAAAACTGATTTCCATTGCTAAAATGTCTCCTGAAATCATCTGATTTTGAAGCAAAGAATGAATAAATAACACTTATTTTCTTAATAACATTTGCAAAATTACATGCCAATGTACTTCTTTTCTATATAAATATATACATTTACTTTAAAGTTAAGGGAATTATTTATTTGAACTGAAGTGACGAGACAAAAAAGAAAAATCTAATGTGATAAAAAAAAAAAAAGTACATAATTTTTCTTAACTCTTTTTCTTCAGTGGAATATATTTCTTAGTAAATTCACAGTGCAAATAGTCACTGAATCAGAGTATTGCTATATAAAGACAGAATCTGTGTCGATCAACCTGATCAGTATAAAACTACAGAAAAAGATAGTTTCCACCTCATTAACTGAACGAAGTAGATTTGAATTAGCTATTTGTGTTCAAATCAGAGAAAAACAACAACAAAAAGCAGTGGAAGCACCTCGGGTCACAGCCACGACTTCTACGGAGCAGGGTGGCAGGCGCAGAGTCTTGCATGGTTTTTCCAACACTTTGCAGGACCTTTTCTAACTTTACAAAAAATAAATAAATAAAATACAATAAAAACAACAAATGTCATTTTTTTATTATTATTAGCTTCTGCTAGTCATCGTCTACATTAAAGAAAAAAAAACTTGTACAGCTAAAGCATCGGAAGAATTTATTAGACATAGTTATGTCATATAGCATCAACTAGGGCTAATAACTCTTATGAGTGGAAACACAGCCAGTATCTAAACTAAATTAACAACTCCTGCAGGAACATAAAAGTGACGCCACTTTTAACGCCAAATGCACTGCCCCAAAACACCGGAAATGTGCTAGAGTGGTGCCGAGGGAATAAGTCCAATAAAACGACTGGTTTGAGCTTCACAGACTGCAACATGCTGCGTTCTGTTGGTTACCTGTAGATCACACTTTCACTCTTCTACATGCCAGGTTGGATATACTGTAGCAGAAAAAAAAAAAAAAACAGATCTAAATGTTTATATGTACCTTAAAGAAGTGCAATTCATTTCTTATGTGCAATATTTCTGTCTTTTATACTGTTTTCTTTTTTGTTGTTTTTTTTTTTTGGTTTGGTTTTTTTTTTTTTTTTACATCTAAAAATAAAACATTTACAATTAAAATATGGACAAAATAAAATCAGACAACTACAGAGAAATCAAAATTTGGAGTTTCCTTTGAAGAACCTTGTGAAGCCAGGCCTGCAGATAAAAGTTTAAGAATGAGTTTGGTTAAATTACTGAAAAATTTGCTTCCTCGCTTACTTCCAAAGTACATGTTAGCAGATTATTTTTAAAGCTTGTAGAGAAATTGGACAGTTAATATTTTGTTTTTCTTTTATAACAAATCTCAAGGCAGAGGCATAAAACCTTGGGCAAAGTGGGCAAACTATCTGCATGGCTAAATATCAACAGAACTCCATGAGGAAATATAATCTGTTGATTGACTGAAACAACCTTGTGGAAACTAATTTGTGGTTTGACAAAAATAGTGTTTGTGCAAACAATTATTTCTTATGAGATGAAAAAAAAAAAAAAAAAGAGGCTGAAAATGCACATCGCTTCCATTTCTTTGATGAGCACAAAATTGCAGGAGGAAATGACAGAAGTGAGAGTGGTGAACTGTTCACAGTGCACAATATCATCTTGCCTCGGATCCCGGTTTCGATCAAAAGCTTGCAAGAGAGTCTAAAGAGTTGACATCAAACCTGCAATACAGTTGGACCACTAAAAGCACATCTCCAAAGCTAAAGAAAAAGTTGGGGTATATGCTCCAGAGATGCAGATGCCATCCCATAGTGTGGCTGCTAGGTAACGCCACCTTCCTTTGGGTGGTTATTTACAGCTCGCTGCAAGGGTAGTACAAACAAGACGCCGAGTAGAATATAACATCTTCCCATCTTTTGAACATAGTCCTTTGTGGTTTGAAGGCGGCAAGCACTGGCAGACATGCCCAAATGATTATCACACATTTTCACAGTGGCCACACATCTCACATGAGTAGCTGCAGGGTCAAAAAAAAAAAAAAAAAAAAAAAAACAAAAAAACAAAGGGATTATCAATCAAAGTTTCTGCAAAACCTGAACAGAGGAGAGGTACAGCGAGTGATAAGTACATGGTTGAGGCATTATGATGCAGTGCAATATCTCACTACGCTTCTTTTCTGTAAAGAGCTCTGCAGCAGTCTGGACGGTCGCGAGTGGAGGGGGTGAGGGCAGACCAAGGGATGCCAGATGCAAATAGGAATACTTGAAACGGATATAACACAAAAAGAGTGACTGGTACAGAGAAACGTACAAGCAAGAAAAGATTATGATCTAAACAGGCATGCCTGAGAAGGAGGACGTGTTGCAATACACTATTCGGTCAGTGAATGTACGCAGCAAAGGAAAAGCGCCAGCCCCTATAGCTGGTCAGCCCCATACTGTCAATCAATAACACAGAGTCCTCCCCCTGCAGCTTTCCACTCCATTCCCTCTGCACACTGCAGGGAAATCATCAGAATAACTCCACAGGACTGCAGCCAACAACCAACACAACATGTTTTTGAGTAGCCCTTGGCTTAAGATTTAAGATAAAAAAAAAAAAAAAAAAAAAGCAACAGGTTTTTGATAAGGAGTGTTGTAATTTATGCTCTGGTCTTTTGGGTACACTGCATCACAAATTATTAAGAGGCCAACACGTCTAATGTAACGGCGTAATACAAATTCAAGCTCATTACACTGGTTTTATTGGAACATGAGAAGTAGAGCACTGGTGCATAACACACCAATTTCTTCCATTTTCAGATCCCCAATTGTGTGCGTCTGCAGGGCTCATCCCGGCTTAAGCGAGAGAAAATGTAATTCAAGGGCATCAAGGTAGAACTTTGTGATTTCAGCTGGACCAGGAAGCACATTTCTGCTATTATCCCAATGTAAATGTATTCAAAAGGACTCCTTTCAACCTGACTGCGAGGGTGGACATGAATACAAAGACACAGCCTGCTAGGATGTCCAATGATGCAAATGGATGATGATGCTGCGTCCAAGTCGCTAACAGGCGTTGCAATGCAGTGGCAACGCGCAACAAAACCAACACCCCTTAAATCGTCGCTGTGATCACTCTCATCAACATTCTGTGTCCACCGCCGCCAGCAGAGAGGAGAGAGCGAGAGAGTAGAAAGTTAATGCATAAATCTAAATGGAAGAGCCTGCCACTCAGAGAAACAAGGTCGGTGGTTGGCTGCGGTGCCGTGTGAGCAGCACGCTACGTGCCTGCAGACCAGACAGGAGTTTCCAGAGGCAGCAACAGCAGCCACCTGATTAGAAAGCTATGACACTTCTAGCAGTGCTAACTGGGTCTCCCAGCGAGTGCTGAACACTGATCTAATTGATCATTAAATAATCATTTGTGGCCCTGCTTTAAATTCAGCTTACGTCACAAGAATTGTATCAAGTGTTTAAGCTGAATAATCATAGACTACTGACATGACCTCTAATCCCCAAACGAACAAAAAAATAAATAAATAAATAAAAAAAAGAAGATTATTCTGATATTTAGAAATGTTGAGACAAACAAGTATAGTGGTTAGTTCACTACAGGAGGAGAAGGAGACAAACCGCGGGGTCACGACAGACACAAAGGACAGCAGAAGACAAAAGGCAGCTGCAGCATTTGTACACAAAGTCGGTAATTTAAGCACGGGGCGTAGTGGGTCACGGGTAGAGCATTTTCATTAACTGGAAAGGACGCTGGCCTTCTTCAGTGCCATTCAGCAGCCACTGCTGGAAGCAGGGGCCAGCATTTCACCTGCACCGCAGGGGAACGCTCAAATAGGCGCACTTAGTGTAATAAAAGCAGAGAGGAGGCATGCATGTGCTGCCTTCATGTTGACAACCTTTCAGAATAAATGGTAGGCAAGTTCCATATATGAAATGCATGATGATTAAAAAAAAAAAAAAAAAAAAAAAAAAAAAGCACTGCAGAGAAAAATAGAGGGGGGAACGGCACGAGTACAGGCTGAGCTGGAAATGCCGTCAGCAGCGGCAGTTTTAACAAGGAATCTCACTATCTCTTTCCCGAATCCTCTCTCCAAACTTTTTGATCTTAAGCCAGACAGGGCAATACAGAGTCTGACTAAGTGACACAACGATGAATAGAGTGGAGAACAACAGTAAAATGAGTGGGAGTCTTAACCTCCATCCGACGAGCTGGCTGTGAAAAAAAAACAACAAAAAAAAACAGGGCAGCAGGGAAGCCTCAGTACAGCTCGTGGCTTCATTAGTTTTACATTATTCAGAGTGACGCACACTAGCAATCTAGTACACCGCCGAGAGTTCCCCACGCTGGAAATGAGCTTGGTGCATTGTTGGAATGTCTTTACACAAAATGAAAGAGAAGGAAACAAGGACAGAATCTGTGAAGTCTTCTCTTGAAAATACTGCAAATTAGAAAAACACGAGCATGTGATCAAGGAAGAGGAGACTAAACAGAGCAAGAACAGAAATGGGACAAGTAATAGTTTTTATCATAAACAATAAGAAAGATCACTCTGAACTTTTATTAAATTACTGTCTGCTAGTGCGGCACAGCTACCGCTTAAAAAAACAAACAAAAAACAACTCAATTTAAATGATGTAGTTCGCTGCTGCTGCCCGGATGGAGAAGCTGTAGCAATAGTATCAGTATAAGGTAGTTCCAGATCAATACTTTTCCATATTGGTATTCCTAATCTGGAGAAAACCATTCATCACCCAGGGATACTTTAATAATCAGAGAAATTCCTTTAAGTCCTTTCAGATGAATTCCCTTCATCACCAAATGTTGGATAAAAACGAACTGCACTTATTACTTATTCAAAAATCCAAAGGAGGCAACAGAATAGGTCAAAATGTTCGAGAGGTAATAATCATTCTTCTAACAGAACAGGTCGGATCCTCATGGTCTTTTAAGATTCAAACATCCGACTGGCAGCATATGTAGAGGACGACGGATGGATGAGTGAACAAAGGATGTCAACAGGGATGCAGCAGTGATGCAGCACATCAAATACACACACACACACATATATATATAAATGAAGAAGACTTAATCTTGCACGGTGGGTTTAGATTAGAATAATACTTGCAGTAAAAGTGCGTAGTGTAATATAGTTCTAGGTATAAGTTAATGTGTGTAATGAAATAGCAAACTGTTATGAAGTTGTGGTTGTACTGCCGATGCTTGCAGGCAATTAAACAAACTTACAATGTGAGGAGAGTCGCGGCCCATGGAGATGACGGTCCTGTTAACGGTCCTCAGGAGCTTCTCCATGATGATCTGTACGTGCCACTGGGTGGGACCCTGCAGAGGTTTGTAGAAAGATACAGACATCAGCACGCAGGCCTGGACAAGAAAGAAGATCATTACACACGTAAACCAGAATTTATGAAGAAAAGTTAGATTTCATGTAAGGTTACGTGAAGCCTCCTTATCTGAAAAACAGGTGAGCCTAACCATGCTACACTGGTTCTGACTGAAGGACTGCTGCATGTGAAGAGAAACCGATCTGTTGTGAACTAAGGTCTGAACAAAACTCAAACTTTGATTTATAGGAACTCGGTATTTATCCAATCAGTTTCATGAAATAGGGCAGCTATGAATTATTATCATGGAATACAAAAGCATGGCATTTTTTTTGGTAATTGTTTTGGTAAATGCCATGCTAAAAATGGATCAAACTAGGGCTGCAGAATAAATCATTAAAAATTGTGGTCTGGATTCAGACCTAAATGCATAAATAAAAAAAATTTAAAAAACAAATAAAAATTGTACCAGAGAATTGCAATCTCAAATCTAAATAAAAGAAAGGAAGAAAAAAAAATGAATGGAGTTAATAGAGTTTTCATGATTGCCATCAAGCCTTGCCAGCATTGTTCTGCAAAAATCTGGAAACTTTTTCAGCAAACTAACTGATGTGTTTCCCCAGAATCTTGTGATCGTTCTCTTTTTTTCATGAAGCTGTTGAATCTCTCTAAAAAAATTTGACCCAGCGGGTGAAAAGAAGCATTATGCTCCCACCATCATGCTTGACCATGGCGATGGTCCTCTCAAATGCAAATGTGTTTCCCTTCCTTAACTGAAGAGAGTCACAGCTGTCGTATCAACTCGATTCCTCTCTCATCTGATCACAGAAGTGATGAGCAAAAGATGTCTGATGGCTTGGGAATTCATGGAGACATAAATCTCCTCAGAGACATTTGTTTCCATCAGATTCCACTCTACTGTAGCAGCCACAGCAGTGGGGCTGGCATTATTTTTTATCTTGTGTCTGTCTGTGCATCTTTCATCATGCCAAGTATTGGATCATGAAGATACCCACTACACTGAGAATGAGCACGAAGGCTATTTTGAGTGCTCTGACAAGTACTTGTATGTCTGTCTGTCTTCAAACGTTCGGTGCCAGTGAGATACAGTCACAAAAGTGCACATAATAAAAATCACAAAAAAAAAAAAAAAAAACTTTCCAAGAAAAGTAGTTGATATCAAAGGTAGAGTTCCAAGAAGTCAATAGTGTGATCCCTCTTGAGAGGATGCAGTAAGAGGCAGTGTAAAAGCCAGAGCGAGTGGAGACGAGGGTAATCCTTTGCAGAGTGGAGTGTGGGAGGTTGGGACATGGCCATCGATAAGTATAGTTTAAGAGGACCTGGCGGACGACATCAGTACTGCGTGCATGGAAAAGGGTGAGACACGCTCAGTGCAGCTGTGGGTTTGCATGTGACCAAGGCCGGTGCCTGTACAGTTTGTCACTAAAATGATTGTTTGATCAATACAGTATTTAATTAACAGACTGGTGGTATTTTGGTCTGATGAATTCATTCCTTTTAATCGTTTTTTTTTTAGGCTTTTGCAATAAGCTGTAAATTGATGCTCTTTAATTATGTCGGGCTTTTCCTCCGATCATTTCATCAACCGTTTTACTACATCATCTTGCGTTGTGGGAACTTGTAAACGTGCCTTTATAGAATTTTGTAAATACTGTATTAAATAACCAGCACATTTGAAAAGAAATTGGAATGTAATTTTAAATTAAAAAAAAAAAAAAATTCCATTAATTTCTCGTTTACACTGTGATAAACGCTCGTCTTAATGTAAAGCACACTGTCACAGGCTGCACAACACCGAGCAGCTCAGCAGGACTCGTCAGGATGTTCTTAGAGGACGCTCATAGTTGAGAACATGGCCTCCAGCAACCTTGACTAATGATTCACCGACTACAGACAAACAAACAACTTAGTAAATTAACGCTGCCATAAAATGTGCCCTGTTCAAGGTTTGTGCGGCAATAAAACAAATTGAGAACAGCAGCCTATTAGTACCTATTGAGCAAAAAACCAGAGTTGAAATGTGCCGCTTCCCCATGGAGGGACTGCCCAGTTCTCTTGTTATACTTCTGTTTATCCCAGAGGGGAATGAAAAGTACATAGTGCCGGGGAGTTGTGCTTCTCACCACATCCTTCCTGTAAAGCACCTCCAGTATGTCACAGAGCAGCTGGCAGCAAGCCTTCAGCTCCTCTCGCTTCTCCAGGTGGAACTTCAGCTGGTCCGTCATCAGAGGCAGGAGGATCTCACGGCAATCTGCTGGGACAACGACAAACGCATTCCACGTGGCAATCAACACACGCAGGCAGATGACGGATCACACAATGCAGCTCGGCATATGCTCTTGTCACGCCCAATGAAGACGCACACAGCTTATTAATGGCTTTTTGTAATCTCTGAAGATTCAATAAGACAACTGTGAGCCTTATTTGTTTATTCTCAAATCAAAGAAGTTAGGAAAGAGTTCCCAAACTCTGTGAAAATATATTTATAGTTCGGCAGAATAACTTTTAGCGTAAGAGGCAATTAGCGCCCTCAGCAATCTCAGTCAATCATTGTTGTCTGTAATATCAAGGAAAAAATGAATAATTAGCAGCTTTCCAACTAAACTGAAAGCTCAGCTGGGACGTGACCTCCGCTAATAACATCTTCACACTGATAGGAAATTTTGTATGTAAACTAAATCCTTTAAAACAAAGGCTGAGGCGAGTCAATGCTGCAAACTTCTTTTTATAGTTGTCCCTGTAATGAAAAGGTTAAAGCAACAGCTTTTTTAAAACCTCTGCCAAAACTGCACTTTAATTCGAAACCTTTAAACTCGTATTTAATTAGGAAAATTTGACTTTTCACTAACAAGAAAGTCCTGGCCACATTAGTAAGCATTACGAAGGCCATAATGAATTGAATTAAGTATTATAAAACTATATATATATATTTATATATGTATACACACATATACACAGGTCACAAATGTCATTCCTTTAAAAAAACAAAATAAAATTAAAAAAAAAAAAAAAAAACATAATTTGACCCCTTAAAAAGATATAAGATATGAGCCAATTTAAAAGTGCAGAATGGTTCCAAGAAGACAAACAAAACTTTCATCAATCTGTTACGTTATTTTTTTTCTTACAGACAAATACGTTAGTAGGACCAGATATTTCATTTTCAACCATCATTTTTTTAATTTACTCTGCCATCCAAAGAGATCTTAAAAACACATGTAGCTTAAAGCTTTTGCGTTTTAATGGGTTATTCAGATCTCTCTCAGATTTCTTTAAATTAAAAGCAATATTTTGATTTTAAACCATGCACGAGAATCTAAACTAAACAAATACAAAAGTCTAAAAAACTACAACTGCCGCCTGCTCTAAAATGCATCATATTTTCCATGAAGAGCGTTTTTTGCCTTCACTTGAATACAGATATAAAGACTTTGCCTTGTTACATGTCGTCTAGCCGTGACATGACATGTTGTTAAAACACCAAGCCAGTTTACAGCTGAGGCTTCAACGGATGCGATTTATTCTGTGTACAATCTCCCAGTGACAAAACGCCAAAGAAAAACTCCTATTTAAAGACATTTAACATTGTTTGGAATATTAAATATCTAACATTTTGCATGGTTTCAATCCTTATTCTCACCCTCTCAAAACTGAAATAAACTCGGGTGGAAAACCACACATATACATCTAAACAGACTGGAAATGGGCTAACAATGGCACATTTGTTTATCAATACATATAGTTGCACGAAAAATTTGCAAAAGTGTTTCATATCAAGACATAACCCTTAACTAAAAAGAAATGATTGTCCTTTCTAGGCTTTAAAACTGGGTACGTACAACCTTGATGAACGAGCCACATGACATTTCATTTCAAAATGTGTTTTACCAAACCTACACCAAAATGCAGAATCGTGGTACAAAACATGATCTGTTTACTGTTGTTTTAAGAATCAGGAGGGCGAGCAGGAGCCAGCTGCTGCTACCTAAATGTACTAAATTAATAATCATCAGCAGGCATGATCATCTCTGAAAAAGCAGCCCTCCAGAAGTTCATTTCAGACACACACAGCACAGTTTTCTTGAATATTCAGGTCTGTGTTAACACAATGCCAATGAGAGAAGACTTCAGCACTCATCTAAAAGTTCACAACACTACTGTTAGAAAATATAGCATGGATAAGTCTGGAAAAACTGACACAAGAAAACCTCTTCCCTCTAAAGTGAATACTGCAGCATCACCTTTTCTCCGTAGTGTTGCATTTGAACAAATCACAAAATATGTGCAGCAATGTCCTTGGCACAGACGACACTGAAATTAATTTTGCACAGCACCACTTTTAACTAAATAATAAATAACATAATGGCACAAACACCCCACACAAAGCTTAGGCTTTCATGGTCAAATGTGAGGCCACCTGTCCGACCGCTAAAGCCTGGCAAAAACTGGATCATACAGCAGGACAATTTACTTTTTCTTCAGCTTTTTATTCTGTTGGGGCAGTCTTGCCAAATTTGATTTTGAATTGTGGCTTAGTTTTGTTCAATATATAAAACGAAGGAAAAATATGTCATTTGTTGTTCATCTGAGGTTTGTACTCACTTGTACTTGATTTTAAGACTTGGTCAGGATCAGACCATTTATAATAAAGTCCTAAAACACAGAGCATTAAATAAAAAAAGTGTTTCTTTTTCTTCAAGTCTACTATTACCAGTAACAAATATATGAAATGTCACAGCTGCAGTTTGGACATTAATGTAAACGGCAAGATAATAGTAGCTACCCCCCTTTTTTTTTTAACATCTCTTATATGCCTTTTTTTTACCTCACAAACCAAGTCAGAGTTAATAATGAGTAAAGAAAAGAGTGGGTTTGTTTTGCATGTATACAGTTGCATCTGACCTCAGGTCAGCAGGCAGTTTGTTCAAAAAAGCAGCCCCATTATAACCAAAAGCAGCCCCGGAGGACTCGGATCTTATTCTGTGAGCAGCTAAAAAGCCTGCACCTGACCTTACCTTAAAAAGACCTGATTGAGTTATAGGACAGTGAGGAAGTCAGAGATGGACTAAAAGGCCAAAGAGTTGCATGCTTCATGGACTATCGGGAGCTTTTCAAAGTAATTCTACATCTAACTGGGAGTCTATTAAGCGTCTTCAGTACTCGAGTAATGTCTAAATTTGTGCTTGTGTAAGACCTCTGCTCAGCCCGCTCAACATAAATGTTTGGACCAATCTCTCACAGTCAGTTTGAGAGCAAATGTTTTCTGTATTTTAAAACATTTTGACAGAAAGAAAAGCAGAGCAGCCCCCCCCCCTTTAAGGAGCTCATTTGCAAGGGACTTATGCATCTTACCATCATCTCTCTTCTTACATCATACTAAATGGAGATAACATGACTTAGAGGCTTCACAAGCAGAAAAAAAGCCTGGATGTTTATTTTTCACTTCATCTTTCGCATATAGAACCCCGTGACAATCCCCCCCCCCCCCCCCCCCCCCCCCCCCCCCCCCCCCCCCCCCACCCAAGAGCAAGCAGACTATAGGAAACAAACAAACATCTATCTTGAGATGATCTCATATTCCCTCCCATTTCTGGTTACACGCCTTCATGTAGCAGCAGACTCTCGATCACAGCGGCTTATTAAAGTACTCCCAAATTCACGCGATTAGACTAATCATGATACCATGATAGTTTCCCATGCAGAGCTATCGGAGGACCATAAGGTTGCGCACATTTTGCACACCAAGAATTCCCCAGAACCCCTAAATCTTTCTCAAGACATAACGTCTTTGTCATTTTTACTTAAGAAATAAACTTTTATTCTCTGTTAGGCACATTCATCCTTTTATACCAATCCTGATACCTTCACCTGATACAGCTTAGGCCTAAAACACGAGTACAAACGTGTTTATATCTACATGCAAACACAGTTTGTGCCTTGCAACATCAAACTGTGTGCCACCATATGTGCTGAGACTCCCCCTTTTGTTAACATGGCAGCAGGAACTGCCTGGAAGGTCACGCAAACACACACACACACACACACACACACACACACACACACACACATACATGCACGCGCATGCACGCACACGCTACCTGTGTTAACAGGACTAGTTACAACTGACCTGCAGTTGGTGGGACAACTTTGAGGATGAAGTTATTTATTTTTGCAGAATAGACAGACTCTTATTTTCTCAGCTATGTTTAGGTGAGCTGCTTTGCCAGCAGGTTGACAAGACAACTGTAAGATATTACCTGTCAGAGCTTTCAGAAAAGCTGCGCAATTAGCTATTTAGCAGGCAAGAGGGGATCACGCACGAGACCAAACGACTTTCGCTTCCCAAGACAAGTGACTTGGAAAATCGAAAGTTCATACAACTTGTGACAACTGCAACTGTGGGACTTGTGTTGGGGCTGGCTGTGTTTTGTCTCCATATGGAAAGCCAGTTTGTGGAACCGTTGATCATGTAGAACCGGTCTTAATCAGCTGATTGGAGAATCTTTCAACCGTTGCATCATTTATAAAACTATAAAAATAAATCAAATAGAGGTTTAAACTAATCAACTCTTTACAGATCATTTACAGGTTGCTGCATTAAAAATAAAAAACACTCATCTTTTTGAGAAGTGGATTTTAAGCATTTAACCCCACATCTCAAAGTCTTACATGTTTGATGCCTTATTTTCTTAAATTGCTATTTTGTAAAGAATTAAGGCTATTGGTCAAAAGGAAACTAATGTCGGACATGCTTTTACACATCACTGCGCACAGCACCTACGTTTGTGAGAACTGCTACGAAGCTCCGTGAACCGGCTGAGCGCCTGGGTAGGTGCCAACTGTTGAGCGTACATTTACTCTAAGTATTCCAGTACATTTCACTTTCGGGACTCGCTGGACAGAGAGGCTTTTAAGGACCACCTGGGGATCAGAACGCAATCAACAATGTGCTCCACGGGCACGCACATCTCCACAGCTGATTAAACCACCTGAAAACCTGCTTACCTCATTTGCTCATCTCAGTGGTCAGTATCCAAAATAAAGCATTTCCAAAGTGGAGCTCAGCTTGATATTGATGCAGAAAAAAAAACAAAAACAAAACAAAAAAAAAAAAAACACATTTACTTGGCAATTAGCTTCCCCCATCGCTGCTTTCATACAGTTTGTAAACACGCATGAACAAAGACTAGCAGACATGTTGAAAGCAGCAACAACTTCACCTCCTCACATCGGGGGAGGCTTGCCTGTTCTCAATTATAGCTACAGATCAATAGTAATGACCAGAGGACCACGCACGGAGTACCGGCTTTCAATAGCTATTCACTAAACTGGCACACCAGCGATCAGACAATTTATGTTTCTAAAGTATGAAAGCACCGGATCATTAAGTTGAAAGCATGGATATTTATGCTGTGTTGTGTTCGATATCAGACATAACTGAATAGAACAGGAATCTTCTTAAATCTGCTCCAAGTTCCTTCTCGAGAAATATACGCTGATCTGAATTCAGGAAGAAGGCTTTACTCACTGTTGCTAAAGAAAATACATGTTAATACTGATATTTTGGCGTTTTGTTTTGATCATTTCTGTGACTTAGACAACGCTTTTTTTTTTTGTAAATATGTATATTGTGGATGCCGGAAAAACAGAAGCAGCATCCAAGTGGAGTTACATCCGGGGAACCGGTGGTCCCTTAAAGAGGCCAAGGAGACGTTTTGTCTTGTACCGTCATACCCCAACTGAATCTGGATCTGTACTCGTTTCTCCCCGAGTGTGTTCACACCCGTATTTAGAGCTGCCCACTTGTGATCCAGTCACTGAGGACACGTTAACACCAGGTCTGAACGGGGCCTGAGGCGTCTGCTGTTCCTGCCAGCAAAATTAAATCTCATAAATCTCTTTTTGTTTACCACCAAAGGACAACATGTGAAGTTTGTTCATTTGGCTTGTCTTAAATTAGTACTCAACTTAAAACAAGCCCCCTTAAGGATTGGTACCTCTAGCAGAAAAAGCTTAACCTCAGCATTCCCACACCATACACCACACGTATAATTGACCACCTCCAAACGTCTTCATATTCAGCATTACTACTTTTATGACCTGGCTAAAATACACCAGTATTAAAATATGCACTCTTCTGACAAGCAGACGTCCCAGGATTTTATAAGGTGGAAGTTTTAATTCTTGCAGCAAAGAATCGGGTCCGGACAGAGGGTAATCAAACTGCTTCACTAACATTTATCAGGACTTTCTCTTCACAGACAAAGACAGCTCTGCACTGTTGTGACACGCACTTTCTTATTAGTCATACTACTAGTCATACTACTAGTCATACTATACAACGAAGCTGCAAATCGTGAGTTCAACCCAAGTCTACCACGAGGCCTCATCACATGTAGGCAACAAAGGACCAGATACTCGCACAAGGCATAAAACACACATAAAATGGGTCATAAAAAGCTAAATGACATGCTTGTGGAAGGATAACACAATTATCTATTTTTTTTATAAATATATATTTCCCTATCAGCAGGAGTCATCTTATATGGACCCTTAAGAAAAACTAGTTGAAACAGAGTCTTGGACACTGGATAGACACCGGGATTTATTTCCCAACCCAGACAAGGTGATTCACAATGATTTTGGGAGAGAAGGAACTTAACTTCTTAAATAAAAACAAAAAAGAAAAAAACAAGCAAACTTTTCACTCCACCTCACCAATGACCTTTACAAGAGGCTCTCACACCGTTGCCTTGGGGAGGCAGGTGGTGTGTGTGATTGCCTACATTACTGAACCATGAGTGAAGTTGCATGCACTGAAAATCCGAGTGCAATCCGTGCGTGCGTGCGTACATGTGGGCGTGCTCTCACCGTGATGAGTAAAGAGATCGCTGTGGACGATGTCAATCAGACAGTCTAGCTTCTGTTTCACCAGGCGACCCAGGGGGACCTTCAGGATGAACTCTGTGAACAGCTTGCTGCGGAGACAGGAGGAGGACCGGAAAAAGACAAAGGTCAAACTGATCAGGTGTCTTGAGCTGCTTGACTGCCTCCAAACACGAGTAATCATCCAGAACGCATCCCACACCAGTGAATCTCTGATATTCTGGCTGCAGTTGAAAAATCCGGCACAATTTTACATAGCGTGAAAAAGGACTTTGACATAAATGACGCACACTTCCCGCGTGACATCACAGCTCAGTTTGTAAATCATTCTTTTAAAAGCAAGAGTTTCACTGCTGTCAAATTGGGTTTGAGGATCCAGAATTGATCATATTTGTGCAAAACGGTACATCCCAAGTTACAAAAGACGGGAAAACAACAGAGCACTGACATTTGGGATACATTTTGCACATATTGTCTAATATTTATACTATAGAGTACGCAGTATTTTAACTAGATGTTGTATTTTTTTTTTCTGTCTCTTGGGCCAATTAACAAAAGAACAAGCTAAAATAACTGAAGCAAAAGCAAAGTGAAATAATTTAATCAGTCAAGCTTTTTATGTAGAAGAACCTCTTACTTTAGGAGAAAAAACAAAATAACAATGATGAATGAACTTAATAACAGCCTGCCCCCTCACTCCCTTAGGCTCCCAAGCATGTCAATTAAGCTGATCACATCCCCAAACTTTGATCTGTGAGATCTAATATTTACTTAATTATGCGAGTATTTTCAGGAGAACTGCAAGCACACTAGTAAGAGAAAGTAATATCATGAATGTGGCGTGTGGGAAACAGACAGGTAAGTAATTCACCGGACCCCCAGGATCTGACCGAGGATAAACTTACTGATGTATCACGGATGCTAAACATTTCTACGTTGCCGTGTCACACAATGTCCTGAATTTCGAAGCAAACGCATCAAACAATGATAATATCAAACAGTCAAAATCTAAAAGATACGTCCACACTCATGCACACCCATTAAAATCATTGTTTTGTTTGGGGGTTGTTTCCCCTCAAAGAGGCTGCATGCTCATTATGCAGGCGGTCTGAAGCTCAGAGACGAGAGAAATCATTCTGGCAGATGATGAAACGCCTCACACCCCGGAGGCTGCAATGCAGTCGCCTCCAGCAACAGCCTTTCAGCCAGGTTTGTGATACAAACAGAAACAGCTGATGCCACCTTTGCTCAGGCGGAAATAAAGGAAAGAGTCTGGTGTGTGTGCTTTATAGCCAGGTTAATGGTCCGCATGGAGCACAGCGTTTAGACCTGCAGCTAAAAATCTAATTCTTTTTTATCATGTTGTTCCCCCTAAAACCTCAAAAGACAAACATACCATCCAGTAACTTGTGATCTTGTGGTGTCTGGTTTCATCAGATTGATTAGATTACATGGAAAACTGCGAGATGCGTTTCATTTTTACTGGAAACGAAACACACGGCGATTATTTCTTAAGAGCGGTCCCAACATATGTAACGGGAAAAAAAACAAAACCCTTCCAGCACCGTCAGACGCTCTACTTTATAGAAATCTGTTTTTACATTAAGTTGTTTAACAGTTGTAGGTCAACAAATATAAATGAAAAGGATAAAAAAAACAGCACATTTCAAGGATAATTATGTACTAGTTTTATTTGTGCTGTAAAATCAAATCTAAGTCCATTTTTTTGAACGGGTAAAATATTTGGAAAGATGATGCAAAGAAAATAATTTAATATCTGGACTTTGATTCAGATGTAAAATGCTTCTAGTGCTTCCAGTCTTTTACATCTAGAACAACTAGATGGAAAACAAAGGCCTCGGTGATTAGAGTTATGGCCTTTACTGACTGAAAATGTATTTTAGTTGAAGTTCATAAACACAAGAATGAATTATGAAGGTAACTACAGAAAAACTAATATATAAAAACAAAAGCTTCCTCCCAAATAAGAAGTTTGTGATTAATGATAAAAGGATTTCTCTAATAGGCCACATTTTGTTAAACTCTTTTGATCTGTCAGACAGCCGTCAAGCTCAGAGCAGACATGTAAAGAAGTAATTCAGATGAACGGATTATCAGATCCTAACTCGTCCCACACTGTGAAATGAACACGTGGCTGCACGGCCATACGAAACTTCGTGGAAAAACCTATTACAAAAGACACGAGTCCAAACTATTACATTTCCAGCAACATTAACCAATATGAACGCTTGAGCGGACCAATCACCGAGTTTCCAGAACACCTTCGGCAACCTTAAAGGGGGAGAAAAGCATTTAGGTAAGAACAAAACCCGTCAGTTTTTCTCAAAATGTTATATTTCCATGAAATTTTAAATAAAAAAAAAAAAAAACAAGAATCATTCTATCGTGTCACCACAAAATATCAATAACTCTAATTTAAACCTTTTGTGTACGTCCTATGTTGCCACTGAGCAACACCTCCAGTTCCCAGAGAGCTCTGTGATCTGTTCTGATGACAGAGGAGCTTCACGTCTGCTACTTTACTTTCCCAGAGCAGCCGTCTACTGCTGACTTTAATGGCTGCAAAGAACGGATATATGACGTGAAACGTATGAAATTACCTTAGATCCTTGGGATCAAAGACCAGCTTGACATCATTGACAATGGTGGGAATGTACTTCAGTGCAGCACCCTTCACCAGAGGAACAAAAGAAAAATGACAAGACTGTTATATTTGTTAGTTCAGTCATTCATTGACACTCGGCAGTGAACAGTTAAGTACTCAAATCCACTTTAGACAAAGCAATATTCTGCAGAAGCACGATAGAAAATCTGTCTTTTGGCTTCACACAGATAAAACCAAACACTAACTAAAAAAACACATTTGAGAGCATGTGTACTATAGTAGTCACAAAACTTAAATTTGAGCGAAAATGGAGCATTCTCGCAACCACTACGAACAGGATTGGGCCTCAATGTTTGCAGGATTATCTGAATAGCTGCACTTGTATTAAAAATGTGTCAATATCACAAGGCAAAGGGATAACAAAAAAAAAAACAAAAAACAATGTGATGCGTTCCTGCTACTCCAGCTCATGAGATACTGTAAGTACAAAGTCTGGAAACTGACTATTCTCATCTGCATGTCTGTGGAAGATCTCACCTGAACCTTGATGAGACAGTTAAATGACGTGTAAATTTGCCCGTGAGTAGCACAATAAAACCACCAAGCGCACACACATTATGGAAGCTTTCATTAATAATGTAAATGTTTAACCAAGCCTTCCAATATCGCAGACGGCTGCTAAATACCAGCCAAAGTGGGTTAGTGCATTAATACCACTACGGTGAGTATTAGGCTCGGCGCTAGTATGTCCCGCAGAGGCCGATAAACCACAGATGAAGCACGCTGGACCTCACCTACTTGTTACTGTGCATGTCACAAATAATTGCTGATGTTCAAATGGGACTGCTGAGATAGAAACACCGACTTTAGTACACGCTGAGATGTGAAATCCCTGCAAACGTCAGCTGAGACTAACTTCAGTGGAAACAGCTTCATTACCATACATTTCTTTTCAAGGAGTTAGTCATGACAGCTAATTTAAAATCTGCTTTAATCTACTTTGACCCAATTAGATTGGTTGTGCAGATTAAAGCATTAAAACTAACATATTTATCTCAATCTCTGAATGCAGAAGGACTTAAGTGGGCAGGTTTTAAAGCTGTTGCAAATGCTTCTTTGCTAAAAAAACATAAAAGAAGTGCATTTGTTTACACCTTAAAGAAGATGTAATTTTAAGAAATTATCTTTTCCCCCGGTTTGTTCCCAACAGCAACTAAACTACCACCTGTTGCGCAGCTACATTTTCGTTCCAAGTGTCTGGGAGGAGGAAAACCTCTAACCCTGCTCCTGCTTGTGCCTCACGCACATCAAAAGCATCTGTTGTTTATCAAATTTATTTTTATGCATGTGGGCAGTTCTGTCCAGATGTTCATCAGAATTCAGTCTCTTTTTTTTGTCTCCCCCCCAGAGTGGAGCGATGGGAATACTTATTACCTTCCCCATAACCACAGCACTTCCTCATGGGTGGATTTGGGAAGAATCCAGGATTCTTCGCTTCCATGGCCGTTCCTCAAGATCAGTTTTTAATTTACTGACAGTAACGCTAATATCTCACCCAATTACACAGCAACTGACTCCTAATTGACTTCTGAGCTTCTCGTATGGTTGACTGTGCACACAGATCTACTGTAGGTGCTCCAAAGTGCATGCACCTTGTGATTATGTTATCTCAAAAAGCATAGGTGTCCTATGAGAGGAGCATGTGCGCCGCTTTGAGTGCAACTCCAAAAAATAAAAGTATAAGGGAAAAAAAAGAAAAAATAACCTTGTGAGTTTAGCTCTAAAAACAGAGTGATTGAGTTTGTAGCGAAGGGCAACAATATGCATGAAATAGAGAAGTCAAAGGTAGTAGGAGCATTAAAGTAAATACCTTAAGGAGCAGCTAAAGAGCAGAAGGCCAGAGGAGACCCAAACATCAGGACAGGCAAGGTCAGAGTGAGACGTAGGAGGAAAAACAGGAAAGAAAAGACGAACAAAAGAAATCAACACACAACAATAAACATGTATAAAGTGAGGATGCAAGACTGGTCTGACGCTTTCAAGCTGCACTGAAAAGCTCATTTCAAATCCTCTCTCAGAAGCTTCTAAAAGTTTCTCTCACCACTTTATTGCAAATTGTCTGTTTTTTTTTGTTTTTTTTTTTTGTTTTTTTTTTTAAATCAATCCATCCACCCATGTAGATCTGCTTGTCGGGATTAAGGTTGTGGGGGTACAGAGGCCCAGTCCTCCCTCTGTCCAGCATCCTCTTGCAGCTCTTCCAGGTGGAGACCAAGGCATTCACAGGCAGAGTAACAGGCACATCCGGGTAGTAAAAGTAGCAGATCAAGTGATGCACCCATCACGCCCAGTGCCCAGCGTGAAAGCCTCTGGGGGCAGAGTTGGTCCAGTTCAGGTTCAGTCATGTGCACAAAACAACAGGTCAGCTGACTATCTGAACATAAGCAATGGTAAAGTTTGTTCCCATCAACACATTTTTCCTTCTCTGACACAGGGGGACTCCAAGGAGATGTTGTCTGGATGGCATGAGACATCAGTTCACACAGAGACCGGCCACCACAAGAGTCCAGGTTTTAAACTCAATGACAATCTTTGTGATGTACTAGAGAGAAGACTTAACTCGTGGGTCCGACTCTCCAGTCATCAACACAAGATATGTTCCTGAAATGGAAATAAATGCTGTGACATTGAGGTTATGGAACCAGTACCATGCAGAATGTGCACCGTAGTCAAAGCTATGAGGAGGCACAACCGTGTTTGGGATTTATTTTTGTTCCCCAGGGTTGTGCATGAGAGTTGCCATCATACTGTCTGTGCAGATTCTCCGGGACTGTGTGTGCTTCAAGTAAACAAAATGGCTTAATGATGATGTAGTGTCATGCCGACGTGTCTTGTAATGACCTGATGACTTATGTACAAGCGGCTATCGTGCTCAAACACGACGGAGACCGGAGTAATGCGAGTGCAGGTCGCTGGGGAAATTGGGAGTCAGGGTCAATCTTTCCTGGGCACGGTACAGTACAACTCAGCTAGTGTGAGCGAGCGCCAAGAGGCAGGTGATCATAAGTTTATGGCTGCTCTGAGTATATCTTGGCAGGAAGATGAATTTCACAACACACAGTAAATCCTAAGAAGCGCTTTTTTGCCAAGATAAATTACTGAAGAGATAATATACTAGACCGGCAAAGCGGCATGGTGGTTAGCGCTGTCGCCTCACTGCGCGAGGGGTCCTAGTTTGAATCTCGGCAGGTCCCTTCCTGTATGGAGTCCGAGTGTTCTTCCCGTGCCTGCATTTTCGTCCTTGTTATTCCCCCAGGCTTCCTAAAACGTACATGTCCGATGAACTTGTCATTCCAAGGTCTGAGTTCTGAGCGAAAGCTTGTAACTGCCCCCCGATGCGATGATGGACTGGTGGCCTGTCCCACGGTGGAGCAGCTCCCACCTGATGACAGATGGACTCACACCCCTCCCATGACCCTGAACAGGACGGAGCAGGTACAGAGCATGAGTGGGTGGATGGATGGATGGATTTTAACCAGCTTCAGAATCCTTTGTAATTGGATTTGGATTTTAATTTTGGATTAAAGCTAATGCTTTTCATCCGAGTCCTGCTGACCCCGTAATTCCACTCCCAAAAAAAGTGAAATAATCCACATGTGGTTGTCAATTATAGACTAATTCTTAACTATTAAAAGCAAGCAAGTTAATACCAAGTTAAGATACCTTCTTGTGTTGCAACCTCAACAGGTTCATAGAGAGGAAGAGAGAGTGAAGACAAAAGAGAAATATAGAAAAGATGAACAAAGAGGACAGAGAGGCCATCATGTTGAAAGAGGAGTCCTGATATTAATGTCCAATAAGCTGCCGTAGCAGTTAACATCAACAAAGATTCATGCATATGCACTCACCTAAAGTCATCTGAAGCTAATCACATCAAATTTATTTACTATCCACGCAGCAGAATGTATTTACTTTTATGCAGCAGCAGACACTTTTTGGCACAGAGTTTGAGCAATAGCACTCGGTTAGACTTGGGTGATAATCAGCCTACCTTCACCATGCCAGTGTTTTCTGAATTACTGTTCATCATGTCATTAAAAGATGTGAAAAGGTTCCTCAAGGACTCCATGAAGTCGGCCTCGCCTTTGTTCTCGTAGAGCCTGAGAGAAGATAAAGTACAGAGTTACTCTTGCACATGATCGCGAGGCTGTCGTTTCTTTCATCCCCCAAGCAAACAGCCCCTCCTGAACGGGAAATGACAAGTGTTTGATGGCTCTCTGTTAAATCATTAAAACACAGTCAGAAGGCAGGCCCGTGTGTGCGTTATCAATGCAAATATTCTTGGATCAGAACCAAAGACAGCACTCTTACTGCCAGCCACATTTGCATTTAAAACAACATGACAGGACCCCGAAGCACCCGTCTGTTGTCATGTGGAAATAAAAATCAGACAAAAAAAAAAAAAGAAAAAAGAAAAAGAAAATCACGATCTATGCTAATGGATCTCTCCTGGAATACTACACAAGAAAAGGAAAGCAAATGTCATGTTAGACTTCACTTGCTTAATTTTCTAATCTGTTTAATGTGTAGAATGACAAATGTCTCTTCTGGTAGTTATTCCATAGAGCGAAAGCTGCTCCGAGCCTTTAACAACCAGAAGCCAATGATGGCATAACAACTGCAGAAAACACTCCCCTCGTTATCTAATTGTGTGGAAACACAAAAGCAGGGTTCCTTCCATAATCCCCCAAAAATGCAAATGTGCTTTATCCTACTTGCAGGGCCCATAAGTCTTCACAAACTGGTTATTAACTGGAAATGAGCCACATTGTACTTGCTGCAACCTCATACAGATTGGGACGGGTTAGAGACACTGTAATTGTTGGTAACATGCAGACAGAGACACTCACACCAGCAAAGGGAGGCAAGTAAAAAAAAAAAACAGAACAATGCTGAACAGTTGGGTTGCTGCAACTGGATCAAATTTCACTAGCCTTCATCAACAAAGATTGAGTGATAGAGTGATGGGATCTCATTGGGATGCAGGCGTTACGTGGTACAGGATCGTCACTGTCGACGTCTTTTAGAAACCAAGGGATTCTATTGAGGCGAACGAACCAGAGCTCGCACTACAACAATTACTTAAAGCTGCTGCTCACACGCAGCATCAAGGAGCTCAGTGAGCTCTGGACAGTTGGTGTCAGTGGGGGAAACTCTGGGATTAAGGTTCCTTTCACCATTTAAGTAGAAATACCCCACTAGCCCACACTAAAAAAAAAAAAAAAGCCAAACTCCTGCCCTTGTGTCACGGCTCCAGAAGGCTCTAACCAACCCAACTTTGACACCAACACTCTTCTATGAATATTGTGTACGTGTCTTTTATACATGTCAATACTGGCCCTTCCCCCAACACTTAAATATGCTCGCAGTCCTACATGCATTTCAAACATAATGCACATGCACTACACACATGTGACACACCAAAATTAAACATTGGTAAATGAAACGTAACTCCTCCTTTTCTCTGTCCCCTTCTGTTTGTCTTATGTCTAGTTTTATTCTAACACGACATGTTATACACTCATTCACACACATCACACAGTCACCAAACTGCACCCATCACTGTCTTGTCTTTTCTTTCCTGCTCTTTCATGTCCCACTCTTTTCTGGTCTTTCACGTGATCTTAATCTTCTTTGGCAGAATTTTTATTTAATTTTATTTAAATTTATTTAATTTTTCTTTCTTCTCCGGGGATCAATAAAATATGGGCAGACTGTCAAGAAAGCTGGTGATGGGAACAAAGAAAAAGCCTCTGTTGCAAAATGAAGATATATATATATATATATATATATA
Organism: Xenentodon cancila; assembly: GCA_014839995.1. Classification (NCBI taxonomy): domain Eukaryota; kingdom Metazoa; phylum Chordata; class Actinopteri; order Beloniformes; family Belonidae; genus Xenentodon; species Xenentodon cancila. The sequence goes on from CM026218.1 coordinate 10,406,526, forward strand.
TATATATATATATATATATATATATATATATATATATATATATATATATATATATATATATATATATATATATATATATATATATATATATATAGGGTTCTACCAATCTTGGTATTAACTATTATGATATATGCAAACAAAGGAAAAAAAAAAAACTTTGACACCAAGTACAATTTTAACTTTGACATTAACCAACTCCAGAAGACAACAATGTTGCCGGGCTATGGTAAGCAAGATAAAAGGGCAAAGGGTTGTCCACATATTCTGCAGAAATTCAACCAGACTCTGCACGTGCAATAGTTCAAGATCATACACTGGGCTAATAAGCCTACAACAGCTTCGTGCCATAGCTCAGAAGCATTGTTATCTATTTAACATCCCCACAGATAATTATAAAGGAGGACCTTTCACGTTTACCCATTACAACCACAAGCATTAAGATAAGGTGGTGAATGAGTTCATGTTGATGGATGTATGAGCTTGACTAACATGCGAATGGAAATAAAGATGATCATGATGTATCTGAAAAGCATCTGTACCCAAAAATCATATTCTTAATAATGTTAGAGCGGCCCAGTCATGGTGTTGGTGAAGCTTGTCACAATGATTCAGTAGTGCGGCAGTACGTACTGGTTGAAGAGGACTCTTGAGCGCACAATGAATTTGAAGATGTACTCCAGAGCCTTCATGGCCCTGAGCAGCTGTTCTGTAAGCTTCTCTGCATTGTCCACGTAGTTCTTCAAAACTTTGGTCAGCTTCCTACAGACAAAATTTTGGCACACGGTCATTACAAAAGAAGCACATAATTGGCTTTAACTCCCCTCGTGTTACTTCGTGCTGTGCAGACATAAACCAACTCACGTGTACGCCAGCGTTGCGCTGAAATGCTTGCGAATGTACGTCTCGAGAACGGGGTTAAAGTGCTGGAACTTTCTGTCAGCTATGAGTCCAATTATGAACACCTGTGAGAGGACAAAGACATGCTCATTAAAATGTAAACCAGGAGTTACATGATAAGCAGCGAATACTACCCATCCTACTCAATATACCTAAACAGATAGGGAAATTACACAAGGTCGCATCTGAGCTGAAAACTATTTTCTCTCAATTGTCTGGACTTTAGATCATCTTGGAAAAAAAAGCTTTTTTGAGATACACCTCCTGATGTTCAGCGAGGGCACACTAGACAGGATTCAGCATGACGCATTGTCATATATGAAATCCACAATTTGCCAGCAGTGAGTTGGCAAAGTTCTTTAATAACTCCGTCTTTGTTTGTAAACTCCTCTTCCTGCCCCATAAAGGATGTAGTGTGGATTTTTCTCTGCAAAAGGACTCAAGTGCTTACACTCAAACTACATTGACACAATTTTAGTCATACGTCATATTTCACATTGCATGCATCGTTATAAACGTTTGCCCTGTTTTCTGCTTTTTTTTTTCCCTTCTTCTCTTGAAAACAAGTGTGACATGAAACTCATCTGGTATTCAAAAATGCAAAAGATTATGTGAAACCTTGAAATTATTCTTCTAAACACGTAAATGAATTACTTATTAGAGGCAAAAAGATTTTTTTTCTTCTAATTCAGAGCTACATCTAATGGTGGAAAAGAGGTGTTTACTTTTTAAGAAAAAAAAAAAAAAAAAACTACTCAGAAAATTAAAATGCATTACCAGCCGTGCAAGGACATCCACCCAGCGTTTAAAACACATGACATACTACACAACATTTCATATTTAGATATGAGCTGCAGATGTATTCAGATGTTTATTTCAAGTGACAGAAGTCTCTCGTGAATTATTTTCTACCGTCTATCTTTCTTACCAAGGCATCAAACACCAACGTATCAAAAGTGTCGCTGTCAGAGTTTTCCATCATGATGTTGAAGAGAGCATCCAGGGTGTCTTGCAGAAACTAGAATGACAGATGTGAGGCATATTTTGACAGGTTAACAACGGCATATGGCAACAAAAAAAAAAAAAAAAAAAAAACGTCAACAGAGAATGGGGAAAAATAAGTATGTATAAAACCTTGTACCAGTCAAAGCAGCTGTGATTTTAAGGACTTATTTTAACTGCACTGCAGCGAGGTAAATGATCAATGAACACAGCTACAAAGACTCTTACAAGTTATTAAAATTAAAAAGCTCACTGTATGAGCTAATAATTAAGCATTAAAAATGATCATTTTTGTGTAAAAGTGATCCCAACGATATTAAATAACTGAATATGATAATATTTATGTTCAAAACAAAAAAGGAAATAAATTGCTCTCTAATGTGCAAACACTCGTTCTCCTACAGCCAATAATTGTGTACAGCAGATGGACGACATCATCCAGTGTCAGAAGGGACGCCAATACTCAAGAACCTCTTGAAATACTCAGTCCCAAAATCTTTCCTGCATGTCCTTGCATGGAGAGAAACAAAAAATAAACAAACAATCACACAGGCACGAGAGCAACATGCAAGCTCTAACCAGCCAAGATCCAAAACCAGGAACCTTCCTGCAATAAGACATCTAGTCCTTATTCCAGTTCTGTGGTCACATCTAGGTCCAAATTGGCCTCAGGATGGCGTCAGCCTTGAAATTCCTAAGATCCGAATCCAATCAACCGCCCATATGATGCGTCTAATCCACGCATGCAAAACACAGAACCCTCCCCCTCACAAAGAGGTCCTTTGTCCACCTCCTGATCACAGGACATGGACACAGCAATACCGGCAGCCCATGTCGTACCTACACACTATGCGGTAGGCGTTTCTATTGTTGTCTGTTACAGAGCTGCACTGGTCAAGTCAGAGTGGCTCCGTGCAGAGTTTAGTCATTTTTCCTGTCAGCAGCACATCCATAGACATTGTAATTCCGTCCACTGCGTGCACAATTAAGCTGTGATCATAGCTCAAACTGATCCATTTAATTGAACCGCTGGTTTTGACCCGCCATCGGAGGTGAAACAATTGACTGACCAAAGTGCTGACTGTAAAGGATGATTCCTCTACAAGAGGTGACAATATCCTCATCAGCGCTGGTCTCTGTCTGGTCTATTCCATCACACGCGAAACCATTAAAAAAAAAAAAAACAAAAACAAAAACAAAACGGCGCATTCGTACCATGTTTAGCCGTGAAATGGATGTCATTTGTCTGACAGGCAGTAAAAACACTTCTGACGGGGAAACTGTAGCGCTCAGGAGGACGAGATGTTTTTATGTGACGGCAATGTTTGTGTCTCCAGCATAGTTTTTTTGTTTTTTTTTTAATTTAAACAAATGTATGGAAGTAAAAAAACAAGAAAACAAACATGATTCACAATTATTAGTTTATACTCAGGCACAAGAAAACAAAGCTTTGTCAATGCAGTGAAAACTAGCAGCCTCTCACCTTCACAACTTCTCCACCTTCAACCTTCATCAGCTGACGGAGGTTCTGCTGTAGAAGACTGGTGTTCGAGCGCCATTTCAGTAATCCAAGGAGGTCAACTGGAGGAAGAAAATACGCACAATTCATCACTAAAACGATAGGTGTTCATCCGGCAGAAGCCAACAGGGTATGAAGAGAATTCGGAGCTTAAATTCCCTTAATACACCACGGTGCGTCATTTCATCAGATGTTTATCCCCGAAAACATACTTAAGAACAAAAGGATGAGTAAGGATGTGCTTTAATCAAACTGAAGGCAGACCTTGCTTCACGTTAGGTAGACCAAGTCCCTGACCACACACCAACAACTAGCGTCCATTTGCTTTCAAACGTTGTCAAACTTCAATTATTAAATGTGAAGTTCATAAAATGTTCCCACTTTTCAATCTGGCATTATTAACTTAATATATCCTCTTTTGAAAATGACTCAAAGAGCCGTATTTCTGCGTATTATCCCTATATTCATGTCTACCCCCTCACAAACCAATAGGAAACTTCACGGCAGCTGCGTCCACCTCTTATATACAGTCAAATATATGGCATCGCTTGCCTTCTTGGCGCCCTCCACCCTCGCAGGTTCCCACCCTTTTCGTCATGCCTGACTGGCTGTTGAGAGTCAGTCAAGCATGGTGACACAATGATGGATGTCTGTCATCTGTAAACCAGACAACCTATCAAGGTTCATTCAAAAGATCCTGTCTGAGCCACTGGGACTCATCCCCCTAGAGAAGGTAAAAGATTTCAAAATTGAAGGTCTCACACCTCAGAGACGTAAATGTAACACAATGTGGATAAATCATCAGTCACCTTGGTCTCACCGGGGCAGAGCTGTTGGAGGCTAAACTCAACCGTGGCACACGAGACAGTAAGGCGCAGAGAGAGGAAAATCCAGTTTGCTCTGGAGAGAATCCGAGCGTCTTCAACAAATATCATCTGCTTTAAAACAAACATCTCAGCAGGAAAGCTCGTTTTAAAAGATTCAACGAAACTTGACAGATGGAAAGTGGTGGAATAATTAATTTCCACGAAAACGTTCCTGTGTCACTGAAATTTAAAATACTTCACATTAATATCTGACTGTTTGTTAAGAATAAATCGTGCCCTAAAAACATACAACACAACCTCTTTTGCAAGCAAACGGAGCCTGTATGCGGTGGCTTGCTCTTTTCTTCGTGATTGCATGTGCCTAGACTGTTTGCTTTGCAACCAAGTTAGGAATATTATTCTCTGGGCCAGGTTCTTGCTAGATCCGAGGTTCTCCCCGGGCCTCCGTTTAGTGGAGCACACTGCAAATGCCCAGGGAAGAGCGAGCGACCGCTTCACACCAGTGCTGTGAGACTGCCTGCATATATCCAGCTTAATTAAACTGAGTGTTTCATCCCAGCTGTGGGGACCAGCGATGAGGTGTCGCGTGAATAAAGCAAGCGGCCTGTAGCAAGGCGCATCCAAGTTCTTTTCTTTCTCCTTTGCATGATTAGGTCTTGGTGATAAATCACTTGAAATCAGTCAGTTAAACTGAGGTGGATATGAATATATGAACTATATTGTTCTATATTCCAACCATATTATATTTAGAAATGTGACACCTTTGTACTGATTTAACCTGTTCCTCCTGCTTTTGTGGGGGATAACGTGTCCTTCGACAACACGCGCCCTCTGTTTAATCAAGTTAACGTGCAGTGACGAGGCAATCTGATCTTCGGGCGCCTCATGGCGCCTTACCAACTAAAACCACAAAGATCCGGGTAAATATCAACAGTCAGGCCGCTTCACAGGAATTAATCTACTCAACAGAGGCTCTTTCGGTTGGAACTCGTTTCCATTAATTTAACAGCAACTGAGCATGTCCGTTTTCTAAATGAACAGCTGCGTTAGCTTTTCATTAAAACGTGCCACAACGGCCCCACTAGGTCGGGCCTCATGACATTTACGGTTGACTTTAAACCCAAAAACACAATTCTGAACTGTATACAGTCACATTGACGTGTAGGCGCACACAGGTACGGGTGGGTCACATTTGTCAAACGGTGTGCTTGTCTTTGTTTTTTCCCCTGTTACGATGTTCAACACATTTTACCAACCACCCCACCGCCTCCTTTTTGTACCAGAGACCAAACTTAACAAGCCTCAGCGGGTACATTGTTACTGCAACATGAACAACCCCCTCTTCCAACTAATGTTAAGAAGCGCTTTCGCAACAAAATTTTTCCCTTGTGCGAGGGATCTAACCAAATCCCATTCTGAGGTCCACGGTGGCCTCATTATTGGAGCTTTACGAATCTTTGTTGTGCATGAAATCGCTGCAGCACACATAACAGAACAACAATAATATTTTGTTTCTTTTTTTTTTCTTCTAAGCGCGTCTTTATTAGAGAGCGCAAATTTAACCGCAAGGTCACAAAAGGCCCCTGCGTTAGTAAAGCTGGCACCAGAGGAGATTGTTCTGAATGGACGGGAATAAAGAGATAAAGGTATTCCTGTTTCTTGAAAATATCCATGAAACAAAACCAACTTGCATGCGTTTCATCTTTTGATGTTATCATTTTCATTTTATAATGAAAATTTAATTTTTACAGCCTTTTTCAAAATGGGTTTTAATTATTTGTTTTTCTTATTATCAACAAAAGCAGAAATGAATGAAATTACGATTTCCAAAGTCAGCCCTGGGTGAACCTGCTACTTTTTTTTACTCTCAAAAGCAGCGTGGAAAAAAAAGAAAGATTTCGTTTTGGTTGTGACTAAAGTGGTCACTCAGTCCTGCAAAACCAAAAACAACAAAGCGGTGCACGTGACAAATCAAGGGAAGGAGAGAGCAAAGCCGATGCTGCGCGGATTCCTGTTTAAAGTAACTGTGAAATCAGGTTTAAAAGCATTTGGCCACTCAGACACAGTAAACCAGCTTTTCCATCAGTCCACACTAAGACAACCACACTGTCGTGAACGCACCCTGGAAATGCCAGCGCATCCCAGAGGTTTTATATTGATGCATGCAGGGATTTATTTAAAAAAAAAAAAAAAAAATGTCTAAAGGCTGGCTGCTGGTAACACAATACGCCAAGATCCCTATTCCATGAGCAAAAGGGCAGAGATGGGGATTTCCTTAGCTTAGTAAGTGTAGATCTCCTCAACATCATGAGAAATACTGGGCAAAAAAATAAAATAAAAACACTGCCAAAGTGACAGGAGCAAACAGAGCAGAGCAGTAGCTTCCTCAGCAGACATGGACGAAATCCTAGTAACCGAGACTAAAGGAGACAAGAAGATGTTAGGAAACTAAAGTAGGTTAAAGGGGGAAAAGAGAAAAAAGAAAAAACCCTGTCCAAATGTCCGTGTGGAATCATAACAGCACCAGGCAGAACGAACCAGCCCCCAGATATGCTGCACGAGTATTTAGCACAGATCAATAGACCGTTTGTCAAAATCAGAGGCTGTGGCTTAAAACTGGATTCTTTAAGTAAGGTCCACCTGGTGAAAATACAGTGAAACACGTGTCTTCATTCAACAGCTTCTTCTCTGAGTGGGTATGAACACCAGCGAACACGAGACCGTTGCTCAATCTGGAAACAGCCGCTTCTCTGGACTGAACAACAAGCTGACCCACTGGTGATTTTCCACACCTGCACCTTGGACGCTCAGATGCATCTGTCCAACTACTAATAAAGTAGCAATGAGCAAAACACAAACAAACAAAAAGATAATTTAACTTAAATCAGAAAATATAAGTTGATTTTACGCTGGAAAAATGTGTTTCCTCAGTACAACCTACAAAGATCAGTCCTATGCTGAAAAGTAAGTCCGAGTCGGAAGAAACATGCCCAAATTTGATGTGGAAATCAGCTTACTTTGCAATGCATAAACACTGAGATCTGAGAGGGTTTGTGCATCTGCTCATCTTTTGAGGTTGCTGATGCTTCAGAAGCAGCAGCAACCTGCTGTTCGTGAAGAGATCAAAGAAAACATCGGTGGAAAGCGTTTGTTGCAAAATACTGTATAAGCTATTACCGTTTTGTGTAAGCTTGGTGGAGCACACTAGAGTGGAGATCTGGAAGGAATCCTTGGTGATGGTGCAGATCCCCAGGTTCTGGGTGTTTTTCCCAGTGGCAGAGTAGCCCTTCTCTTCCAGCTCCAGCTTGGTGGAAGGCAGGTTTAGGTAAAGACATAAGTCCTCCAGCTTCTTTGATTCTGCCTGGTGTTCCCGGATAAGAACGTTTATGAGCAGAATTCAAAACCTGATTTGGGATCTCATCTATTGCAGTGTTCTTATAAAACATTTTCTTTGGTTGCATTTTTATGCTAAAGTTGTTAAATAAAACAAAAAAAAAACCAGTTTAAACAAGGACAGCAACACAAAATAAAAGAATAGAGAGAGAATACAGCACAAAAAAACAGAAAGCAAAGCAAACGGACGATCTAACGGAGTATATTTCCTGAGTTAGTTTTTTAAGCTCGTGTTATCGTACAACAAACTGTATAAATATGCAGTGGTTATAATTGGAATGTAATGTAATTTCATTGTGGGAGTTTACACAAACTACACAATTTGCAGTAAAAGGCAGTTAGTCATGCGATAAGTCAGATGTTCACCTACAGCTAGTAGGTCATGTCGTAAGGACACCCGTCAGCAGCCGGGAAGAGAGAAACCAGCACACGGCAGACTCACTTCTAACTACGTTAAAGGGTATTTCCCACATTTACCTTGTACACGATGAGATCATGCTCACCGTCCCTCAGAGTGGTTCCATCATACCTCATCAGTCTCACAAAAGACAAGGCAAATATCTTCTCAGACTTGTCTTTGGCTGTGGGAGGAGAAAAAAAAATGCGTAAGGAAACGAGGGGGGGGGGGGGGGGTATTTGGACCACATATAACATATTAGACTATGCCATTACTTATATAACAAAAATGAAGCAAAAATGCAGAAATAGTGTGGAGAATCCAAGTACAACGTCACTCTCTTCCACGGGAAGGAATGAGAACCTCAACAAAAGTACAAGCGTTTGGCGTTTTGCTTGTGTGAAACATCCATGTCTTCTAACACAATGCCAAGGAGGAAAGACATCAGTACAGATCTCAGAGAGGCAATTGTTTATTCTCAATCTTGGAAAACATACAAGGTTGTTTCCAAACAGTGTGGAGTCCATCATTCCGCAGCAAGAAAATGGAAAACATTCAAAAATGCTGCTAATGTTTAGTGACCTGGACATCCCAGCAAGTTCACCAAAGGTTCAGAAGGGAAAATGAATCGGAAAAAATCGCAAAAACACAAGTTCTTACAACTCAGGATCTAGAGACCTCGGTTACGTTGCATGTTAAATATTTAAGTTGCTGACAGTAAAGTCAGAAAAAGACTGAAATTGTATGGCTTTTTAGAGGAGGTTTCCAGGGGAAACCCCTTTTCATTCTAAGAAGATGCATCTGAAGAAGAAGAAACCACAGGACTTCTGGAAGAACAACTTTTGGACAGACAAGGGAAAAGGGAATGTTTGCCCCTAATGCAAAGCATCTTGTTTTGTAGAAAAACAAACAGCATTATCGGCACAAACATCATGTACAAACAGTCAAGCACTGTAGTCGGTGGGCGAGGGGGGGGGGGGGGGGGGGTTGCTGTCTTTTAAGCTTCTGTTCTTTCATCCAAGTTTGACTGAAACTCTGTTATGGAAAACAACACAATGGCTAAAAATGAAAAGAATCCAAGTGTCGCATTCATACGAAGTCTCAATTGACCTAAGAGCTGCTACTGTAAACAAGATGTATAATCACACTCAACAACATCAAAGCTGGATGTTGTTGGCACAGACCCGAGAGGAAGTGGCGCATTAAACTAGGAAGACGGTAATAATTTTATCCCATAACCAAGTATTTTGATCGGGCATATATATCATCATTGTTGATCAACAAGCTTAATTTGTGTGCAGAGAAACGTGATTCAGCAAAGTGCATCTCAGATTCTATCAGCATTAATCCCCTCACTGGTTTGCTGCCTGGAACCTCGACTAAGAATAATTGCTGGGCTGTGAGAAATCAGTAGAGGGAAAACACTGCATGCATGCCACCGAGAGTTTCCAGCTACATTAGTGACTTCCCAAGGAGCGCAGAGAGCTCAAAGCTCTTAATTTTGGGGGAGAAAAGGTCAAATCCAGGATAGAGATTCTTCTTTAAGCCATTTAGAGTCAAGCAGGTGTGAGAGTATCGCAGAATTAGACCTTTCAGGTTGCTTTGAATCCCAATTCTGAAGGTTGTGCTATGATGACATACACAAAAGAGAGCTGGCGGGAATGCTCTGCAGCTACGGCAGCATTGTAACAGTAGCCATGTGTCTGATGAGGCCTGACAATGTTAGAACGGTAGTCGGAGGCGATGCGTCAAAGTCGGCCCGTATCTCAACCAGGGGGCTGAGATACGGAGAACATGAGCTCCACTAGTGGCCTCGATGGGCGGCTCTGTCACTCTGCGTTTCTACCAAACATTTAGCACTTGCCATGAGCACACGGAGGCCAAGCCTGAAGGACGCAAGCAGGACAACAGCAGTGGCAGAAATTTTAAAGGCCTGGCAGCGCACATCTCTGCTGATTTCTGCACACATCACAATCCAGGCAGTCTTGGCTACTATTAAAGTAGTGACATCACCAAGCTACTTGCTGAGATTCGCAAGTCAGACTTGGAGTTACCTTTCTGTTACTACATACTCCTTTTTCAGGTCAATTGGCAGTTAAGTTATGAAGTCAATGTGCATCCGCCTTTAAATGTATTGACACTATCTCAATGGACTCTGTTCTACGATTGTTTACCTATAACTCTGCTGGGGAACGTTTAAGAGTGTAGGGATCAATGACTGAACAAATACGAGACTTTATTAATGATCTTATGGAGTAACAGCATGTCAAGAGTGTACACTAACAGAATTCCTTCCACCACATAATATGCACCAACTTCCATCTGAATAGCAGCTTCAGGAGAGTTAAACGCCAACGGCTGCTGGTTTTTGAAGCCATCACCAGCGTTGTGGAGTTGTGCCGAGCCTGAAGGGGCTTCTTCACATCTGAAGTAGAGTTCTTCACCGCTGACAGACACTTATCAACAAGGCACAATACCGCAATATTTTTGCTGTGAAGTTGCTGTTGTCCTTTTTTCCCCCCTCGTGCATTTAAAATCATTTAAGAAAAAGCACAAATAAATGTCTTTTTGTCCAGCCGAGTGAGCTGCGGAGGACTGGACATCTGCTAGGAACAGAAACAGAAAGCGTGTAGTTTTTCTTTCTTGCTTTTTTCCTCTTTATTTGGTGATCATAAAATAAACAGATAGATGTGGTAAAAAGTTTACATTTACAAGCTCCAAAACCCACTTGTTAGATTATTAATCACGGCATGAAAAAAGTAATCCGAGTTACACTGAACAGCGATTCCTGTCTTTGAAGGATTAAAACAAGAAGAAAAAAAAGAGAGGAAAAGAAGGGGCAAGGTTTCGACCATCTGTTTTTGCAGTTAGGAACATACTGCTTTCAGAAAAGAGGTAATATATAACATCGGGACACTTCTGACACGTCTTGGAGCAAAACAAACACAGCCAAAACAGAAAGTGAAACATATGTCTGTTAAACAATTGATAAATATAACTATCCTGGATAAATCTTTTCTTTGTGGGGGTTCTTTTTTTTTTTTTTTTGTATTGTACTGATTCACATTTCATTCATCTCAAGAGGAATCGAGACTAATGCAGTTTATTGCCGAGCAAACAAAAAATATCACAAACAAAAACAGATGGTAATTAGTGACATTAATTATATAAGGATTTTTGCAGCAAGTAGCAATGACCCTTGTACCAGTCCTCATGAAGGGAATAAAAAAAAAAAAAACTAAAACTTATGCCACTTAGATTTGATTTGATATCATCTAGTTTCTTCCACATTCCAACGCTTACTGACAGGGATATTCAAGACATGCAATAGATCCAAAGTGAACCAGCTATTCACCTCTAATGTACAGTGGATATAAAAAGTCTACACACCCCTGTTCAAATGCCAGGTTTTTTCATGATGTAAAAAAAAAAAAAAAAAAAAAAAAAAAAAAAAAAAAAAAAAAAAATGACAGCAAGATAAATAATTTCACTCAACTTTTTCCACCTTTCATGTGACCTATAACCTGTACAAGACAATTGAAAAACAAACAAATATTTTAGGGAGGTGAAGTAAAAAAAAAAAAAAAAAACAAAAAAAAAACCAACTGAGATAATGTGGTTGCATAAGTGTGCACACCCTTTTATAACTGGGGATGTGGCTGTTTCCAGATTTAATCAATTACATTCAAACTCATGTTAAACTGGAGTCAGCACAAAGGGCCTCTGATCAACCCCAATGAAGTTCAGCTATTCTAGTAGGCTTTTTCTGACGTTTTTTGTAGCCACGTCTTCCAGTACAAGCCATGGCCTGCAGAAAGCTTCTAAAGCATCAGAGGGATCTCATTATTCAACGATATCAGTCAGGTGAAGGAGAATTTCCAAGGAATTAAATATACGATGGAACACAGTGAAGACTGTCGTCATCATCAAGTGGAGAAAATATGGCACAACAGTGACATTACCAAGAACAGGACGTGCGTCCAAAGTTGATAAGATGAGAAGAAAACTAGTCAGGGAGGCTGCCAAGAGGCGACAGCAACACTGCAGGAGCTGCAGGAATTTCTGGCAAGTACAGGCTGTGTTGTACATGTGACAACAATCTCCCGTATCTTCTCACGTCTGGGCTATGGGGTAGGTGGCAAGACCGAAGCCTCATCTTACAAAGAAAACCATCTAAGCCTGGTTTAATTTTGCAAAAAGACATCTGAACTCTCCCAAACGCATGTGGGAAAATGTGTCATACTCTGATGAAACCGAGGTTGAACTTTTTGGACACAATTCCAAAAAATATATTTTGTGCAAGAACAACACTGCACTTCAGCAAAGTAACACCATACCTACAGTGAAGCATGGTGGTGGCAGCATCATGATTTGGCGCCGTTTTTCTTCAGCTGGAACTGGGGCCTTAGTCAGGGTGGAGGGAATTATGAACAGTTCCAGTCAGTGCTGGTACAAAACCTACAACCTTCTGTTAGAAAGCTGAACATTTAGAGGAACGACATCTTTCAGCACGATAATGACCCAAAGCACACATCTAAATCAACAAAAGGATGGCTTCTCCGGAATAAGGTTGAGGCTTTGGAATGGCCCAGGCAGAATCCAGACCTGAATCCCATCGAACATCTGTGGGGTGATCTGAAGAGGGCCGTGCACAAGAGATGCCATCGCAATCTGTCAGATTTGGAGCGGTTTTGCAAAGAAGAGTGGGCAAATATTACCACATCAAGATGTGCCACGATGATAGGCTCCTACCCTTTAAAGGTTTCTGTTCGTCTTCAATTGCGTTGTACAAGTTATAGGTCATATTAAAAGATGGAGAGAAAAAAATGAAATTATTATATCCACTGTATGTTGCTAAAGTGCATAAGCACCTCCTCATAGTCCCAGAATGATTTTCCTCAATCACACCTTCCTGTGATTATATCTTCTTTGAATAGTTTGACATACATACACCTGTCAGAGGACCTCTAAGCCTGAAAAAAAAAAAAACAACAACCTTCCACCCCTGCACTTATCCAGCTGTGGGTGGAAAAGCCTGAACATGTGCTAAGACAAGTCATTAAACATGCTTATTCCACCATTTTACACTATCAAATTTAAGAAAACACATGAGAAACCATGAGTGGGTACCAACAATAGCTGCATTAAACTGAAAATTGGCCAAAATAATAAATAAGAGAGTCCTTTTAAGGCATTTTTTCAAATCCCAGCTGCAGTCTCTGACAAGCCACTCCATGCTGCTGCTTCGCACAGGGGCAGTTAATACCTCTGATTAATGTGACAAAGGCTGACAGACCAAGTATTTATCACAGTGCAACACATCTGCTTTGGATACCTTCCATTATGTTTGATGTACATAAATAAGCAGCGAGGTGTAAAGCTGGCCGCTTGAAAAACCGATATTTCGAAAGATGACATTTATACTCACAGTCCTGCGACGAGCGGTGGCGAAAGGTGAACCGCAAATGGCTCCGGTTCACATCTTCAATGGGAATAGCGACCTGAGATAAGGGACAGAACGGGCCGCGTGTCACTCAGACTCATGAAAACACAAGTCATCGAGCAGATACTTAGGATTATATGGGTTGGTGATTGGGAAAGTTGCTAAATATTCAAGAAGCAGTAGCTGTTCAAGTCGCATGAATCAATAACTTTGAACCACAACATCGGTTATTTCTTTTGCATCACAGTGTGAACAAAAAAAAAAAATCCCAGACTTCTCATTCACGTAGCAACTCATCCGTGTATTTACGTATAAATTATCGGTAGGGTGTGAAATCTTTGCAATCACACCCCTATTGAGCCGCCATCATTACTGACAACAATGCAAAGTAATAACACAGGGCGCTTGTGTGTGTGCGAGTAAAAGACTTTCTATTTGCTACTGACAGATCAATCCAGGTTGAAAGATATCAGTATCTTCCTTTTAGTGGGTCAATACTCAGCAGACAGCAAATATCTTCAAATGACTGGCAATAAAACCCAGCGCTGTGATGATTAATTAATATGAATGAACTCAGCTGATTCATCGCAGCTATGCAGGAAAATAATGAACAGTGGAACATAAATAACAAAATAAGAACATCAAGTGAAAACGCAAGCACAGAAATGCACCTTTATCGTTTCAAACCACCGCGGCTGCTTTACTTGGTAGTAGATGACAGACTTGTACTCATTAATGCCTTCGTCTCCAGCTCCAGGGAAGATCGCGTTCTGCATAGAAGGAAAGGAAACACATCACATAATTCCCTCCCTTGTTTTAAGTTCCTTTTCATGTGGCAAAGTTATGATAGTTGATCTATTATCATTCAGTCCAAGGATTAGCACACCCACTAAATGTGGGAAATTGACTAGAGCTTATTTCATAAAGTGCACTCCCTCGGGCAGAAAACTTTAATCTAGGAGAATAGTGTTTAAAAGTCTGGATGCACTTTATGCATGAGCACCTGTGTGTTGGCTGCCAATCTCATGACAGCACTGTGGAGGAAATAAATTAGAAATTAATTATTTAAAAAAGGAGCTGCAGGGGCTCCCGGGCAGCGAAAGGGGAAACGGGAGGCCGAGCACAGGAAAAGCGGACCAGCTGGGGCTGACGGTTCCAACCACATAAATCGGTCTTCCAGCTGGGTCGCCCCGCGTCGCCCCGCGTCTCCCCGCGTCTCTACAACAGGTCAGGGTGTTTATGTAAAATGTTGCGTGGCCCACTAGAGGAGCTGGGAGGAAGGATGAAATGACATTGTGTGGCACGCAACCTGTGTTTTTTTTTTTTTTTTTAAGCAATCTGTGCTCAGCCAGCCTCCCTCTTTCCTCCCATTACTCCAGCTGACTCCATGGCCTGCTAGTGTATTCCTGCTGAAATACTCCTACACTAATAGTATCTGACAGCCAGCAATTATGAAGAATAACAGCCCTTGTCTCCCCCAGCTGTGCTATGCAGATTTTAATTTTTTTTTTTTTTTTGGAGGGGGGTAAATCTAGCAGTTGTAGCCCTTCACTAAGTGGCCAGGATTCCCGACAGATCCGCGGTTTGGAGAAGAGGCTACCGAGGTCTAGCTGTGGGTGAGGGGGAGTTTCTAAAGGTGTACCAAGACGTCAAGCTGAGAAACCCCACTGGCTGGCATCTTAAGATCACAAATCCTTTTTGAAAAAGAGGAGGGTTGGCGGTGCGCAGAGGCAGAGGGAAAAAACAGGAAGCTCTAGAAAAGGAAGAAGAATAAAGGAGTGTAGCGATGCTAAAAGCCTGAAGAGCCATGTCATGGTTTCTGCTCCTGCTAGCTGCTCCACGGGCCTCTCGCACCGCCTTCGCCCATGCGTGAGGCCTGTGGGATGTTAATATTGACATCTACACCAGTAGGCAAGGATCCACAGGGTCCCTCTGGGGAAGACCTCACACAGCCCAATAATTTGCATCAGTGGAGACTGAGTGCACTGACTAAGTGTGGAGATCAATCTCCCGTTCAGAGAGGAAGAAAAGAAAAATGGAAAGGAGAAAAAAAAAAAAACAGACAAGAAAAACAAAGGACAAAGAACGACATGGATGCTGAGACTAAGGAGGAGATCTGCTCGTTATCCAAACCCCTACATTGATCTGTAGGTGGATTCATTTAAGTCCAGACATAGCTGACCTCAAATGTACAAATGATACGACGTATGCACGTCGGTGCCAATCAGCTCACAGCAAAAGCCATAAAAGGCTATTGTTTTTTAAAAAACTCAAAGAAATACTATCCCAGGATGGCTCTGCACTAGTGCCAACCTGTTGCAGCAGCTCTGGTCTTTTTTATCTCTTACTTTGTACCATTTTAAGATTTAAAAAAAAAAAAAAGATTTTTCTACAGATGTTTGGATGCTTGCCGCTACAAGTATCCTGGTGCTTTCTAACATCTGCTATGATAAGCATGCTTGACGACAGGAATGTTAACATCTGGGATAATCTGATTAAGCTTTTCCAAAAGCCATCCAATGCCAGAGATAGCATCACGTCCAAAAGAAGAGACATCAATGGTGTAGGGCAGGAGAGAACAGAGTTAGGGAGGAGGAAGCTCGGACCCTGTCTCAGTGGGCATGTGTGGGAGTGCAGTATTCAGTGTATTAAGTGTTTCACAGAGACGTGGCTGCGGGAACTCATCCGGACTCTCTCCGATGATGCAGGCAACGTCACCGTCTCAGCTCAACTCCTAAGCTTTCACTGCAATCTCCAGAGACTGTAAGCACGCTTCTCTGCTCGTTACATGTGCCATTTTCAAAACGTTTGTCAACTGATGTTCACTTTTATTTTAGTCTTAATTAATGTTTTTTTTCCACCAAACTATTTAATTGAAATAGAGTTCAATACTGAAAGCTGTAAACATTTTTTGTTTTTCTTGTTTTTTTGTTTTTTTAATTTAGGCTAAAAAAAAAACATCTAAAAGCCGTTTTGAAGTAATATTAAAGCTAGGAGCGGTTAAAAAAAAAAAATTAAATAAAATCAAGATCCTACTGAAACTGCGCCACACTCAAATGACAGACGAGAAGCGACAGCGCCTCTTATCTCACAAGCAGAAATTCCTTCAGTCTATTTAAGTTCAGGAAGGAAGTGGGAGAATTCAACCAATTAGCACTGATCCCTGCGAGGATGAACTGACGAGATACAGCACTTCTAAGAAAAGTTGGAAGGAGGGATCTCCAGCACTATGACAACAAGACGGGCACGACTCGGCGCTACTTGATCAATGTTGACTACTGTCACAGACTTCAGTGATTAGATCCGATATATTCCGCGACAGCCGTGGCAGCAGATATTCACCACTGTTGTTCTTTTGACACTGAATGACAAGTCTGAGTGTGTGTGTGTGTGTGTGTGTGTGTGTGCGTGCGTGCGTGCGTGCGTGCGTGCGTGCGTGCCTTGTCTCAGTTAGCTCTTTAAAATCTATCCACACAGAAATAAATCTCTAAAGTTACACATCTATAGCTTTCACATTGGTTCCAAATTTAAGCAATCTCATGAGCATCAGTGTGAGAAGGGAAACGGGCCTATAAACTATACAGATGGTTATGCTATAATAAAAAAACGTATAGTTGCTGGCAGATGCTTAATTAAATTTGAACAATTTCTATTTCTGAGTCCACACCATTTTCAAACTGCCTCACAGAACTGCACTCAGGTATTTGTGAACCAATATTTTCCGTTTATCTGCTTGTACGAATGCTGACAAAACTGATGCTGCACTGAATAACAAATTCAACTCCAACTACTTCCAGCAACAGCTATCGCTGTTCTAAGGACTGAAAGCAATATATAGAAAATTGGTATGTACTGCACTCTGACTTCCTCCTGCAGACGAGACTCCACACACACACACACACACACACACACACACACACACACACACACACACACACACACACACACACACACACACACACACACACACACACACACACACACACACGGCCCCAATTCCTCCCACATGGCCCTCATATCCAACCGCTCTAAAGCTCTCATATCCTCCACAAACTCATGGATGATGCAGAACAAGAAGTGAAGTCAACAGGGAGTGTAAATAATTAAACATGAGAGAAAAAGGGTCATTGAGACAGGAGATGAAACAAAAGTGTTATTAGGATATTAGACACTGCTGGGTTTGGCGCATAGTAAAAAAGAAAAAAAAAAGTACACCAAACTCTTAAGAGAGTTTATTTCACATTCCCCAGCAAGGAAATTGACAGCCGCCACAAGGACAAGTGTTCAATTGTCTGTGTACTTGTCGTTTGAGTTTGAAGAGACTTTTAATGTAATTAATGATATGAATCTGCAAATTTGATTTCCAGATTTCCTTAATAAGGGAAACAATGTGACAAAAACTGAAATGATTAACTGCTGACTGACACCAGTATATTCCTAGCTATTGTCAGCAATGAGAAGCGCTAATACGTTTTGAAGATTTTGACGCAGACAACAATAAGAGATAAAAGAAGAAACGCTGATTCAATACATCTCTTCCCAGTAAGTAAAAGATATTATTTCAATGTTAAATTATGGTCAAAAAGGTTGATTTTTGGTTAAGGTCGATTACTGATGGCAAATCAACCATCAAACAGTCGTTCAATTCTAGAAAAGTAAGCAATGTTGAAAAGATGTACTTAAATAAATGTTGTTTTGAGGTTAAATTTTAATGACTGAAATGCTCTGGGTGAGAGCATTGCTGTTCTACCCGGCTGGCCTTCAGCAGGAGGGTCCCCCCTTATGATCCAGGTCCTGATCCAGGTTTCTTCCCTCTTAAAGGGGAGTTTTTCCTGCCACTGTTTGGCTTAAAGGTTTTTCTCCCACTGGGGGAGTTTTTACCTGCCGTTGTTTATGTAATAATTGCTCTGGGTCACGTTCTGGGTCTCTGGAAAGCGACTACAGACAACTTGTGCTGTAATAGACGCCATATAAATAAAACTGAATTGAATTGAACTTGTTTTGCTCAGGGACAAGTTGTTGGCTGTGTTGACCTATGACTGTTTTCCTTAAAAACAAATTCTAATGCCATGTTGTCATTTTTAAGTTTGTGTTCACACATGTTTAGAAATATGGTTCTGTAGAATCATTTTGAACAACCTAAAACCCTTCGTCTGCCAACAATATTGTGTTTAACAGCAGTACTAAATGAAGAATCTTGTAACGGTATGTTATGACCCATCAGCAGAAACTCATTGATGAAAAACTAAACTTTTCTAATGAGCTTCACATAGAAAATAGCTTTAGAAAAGTTGAATATTTTAATCACAAATGTACATGAATCAATAATGAGCCCTTAACTTTGATTCAATATATAATCAACCCAAATGTACACTTTGATTAGCATTTAGATGATGGTTGAATCAATATTGATTCAATATAAAATAAACTAAACAATGCATGTAGATCCAAAGGTAGATGATTGTTAAATCAACATTGGTATAGTATCACTTATGGTTGAAAACCTAACGTGTATTCAACATGTAAGTTGTATAATTTAAATGTCAGGCTTCAACATGGATTCAATATTTCTGCCCAACCAGATTTCGGCATTGATTCACTCATATTTTGCTATCTGGGATCACTATTCCAGCCAAACTGCCCCCCCCTCCCAAATAAAGCACAAATATTGCATTCTGTCATCACTGACAGGTGGCAACAGCATCCAGTATGGTCCGTGTATCACACTACTTTAAAGGAGCCCTGTTTGGTTATGCAGCTTTCTGAGCAGTGTGAGATAAAAGAAAGCCGGGGATATCACAGACAGTCTGGGAGAGCGATTGGTTCTAGTGCTTCTGTCCTGAATGCTGAGAAGGAGCTCAGCCCAGGGGATAGGGAGGGGAAAGAAGGGAAAAAAAAGGGGGGGAGCAATTCATACCTCCAGTCTCTTGCCGTCTTCATCATAAACAGACATGGTCACCTCAACATTTTTGGGTGTCTTCTTACTCCCCTTGTCAAAATCTCCCTGGACCAGAGTCACATAGATGTCGTTTCGCACGTCGCCTTGGGAAAACAGAAACATTCACTTCTGCAGGTGATTTTGACAAAAATCATTTCATGGCTGGCTTCACTCCTTTAAGGTCTAGTATCAAAGTGTTTAATAAGTATGATATGTCTTTTAACGTTTGTCTTTCTTGATGTAAATCCCATTCCACTCTTTGAAAGTGTAAAGCTCTGGAAATCTAGTTTCAAACGAGTTTCAGACACAGTCATAAAAAACTGAAGTGTTTTCAAAATACTCAACCTGGCATAATGATCTCAGGAAAGCCCATTTTGCGCGCCACAGCTGTCGATCGATCCACCAGGTGAGGGAAGTCTTTCCTTATCTGATGAATGTCTCCGGGAAGCAGCTTCAGAGTCACCCACAGGCCTGGTAACGCAATCACAACCAGCAAGGGCCGAGATTACATAACGAGAGGACAGCACTGAAGAAAGCGCGCCATTTGTCCATTGACAAAGTGATTTGTAAATGTTCCGGGGCGAGCGACTAAATAGAAGACATAAAAGCTGAGGGCTTGAAGAAGTGTGGGTTTACCTGTGTGTGCCGAGCCTAAATCGTCAGTGTCTACACATGTAACGCACGGTAATACGGTTACAAATCACAAAAATGGTGCGGTTTCTGTGTGCCCAACACACAACCTGATGGTGCTTTAATTCACAGAAACGAAGAAAACGACAGAACAATGAGAATAAAAACATTAAAAATTGTACCGTAAAATTAATGTAAAATGCTGAAAGCAGAAACAGCAGATTAATGAACTGCATATTATATCATTGTAAGTGTCATCCTGCGTATTAGATGAAAGAGTATAATAGCAGGATATCTGAATTTTACACAGAATTAAAGTATGTAATTGTTAGTTTACGAAGGAATAAAAGAAAAAAAAAATATATATATATACGCCTAAATTACACTTACAAAGAACGATTAGAAAAATGATTATGAATGAGGGTGAATGATTATAAATGACTATAAACTATCTTTACTGGTGAATAAATAAACTGTATTAGCTGTTATTTTACACACAAAGCTTAAATATGCAGCTATAATGTACAATAATTATAAAATAGAAAACGTATCCACAGGTAATATTATAGTAATTCGTTCTAATAATCTTGCTCTATACCCCAAAGCAAAGAACGTACATGAAGACTTCATCTGAAGGTTCTTGTACTCTTCATGAAAATAAGTGCAATTTATGGCAGAATATTTTAAGTGTTAAGTATTTCACAGACATAAATAATTGATCTTGGAAACGCCCGGATAGGGATGTAAAGGGGACTCTGATGGATCCTTATTCTTAACAGTTTTATCACAGTAGCTGCTTTGCTTTGCTTTGCTGTGTTTTGTTTTGTTTTGTTTGCCTCCTCGTTGAAAGCAAAAACTTATCGTCTCTTTATTCTGAATTTCAAAGCTGTACATTTTAAATATGGCATCTCTCCCTATGAATATTATATTCTCTCCGGAAAAAACAAAACAGCGTCGTGTCACAGTTTTGAACAAGACGTCCCTAAACAAAGCATCCAATTAAAGCAATGTGTAGCAACTGGGGCGACAACTTTTACTGCACAGCTTTAGGATGGCAAATTTTACAAGCTACGGGAGACTTTAGAAATACGATGACTGAGACAGAAAGTTGGGAACACGTCACTTAATCAGATAAGGTCTATGCTCAAAATCCCAACCACTAAGGCCCCAGGTAAACTCAAAATCACCGCCGCCGTGCCAGAGCCACTTCTGATGGGGAATTTTCTTCCTTGGGACTCTTTTCAGTCCCCATTTCCTGTGTTAAAACAGAAGAAAGGGCCGCCCCAAAAAGGCTCTAGGTCCTGAAAAAGGTTCCTGCGGTTGAAAAGCAGCTTTTCACTTTGCAGTCCATGCATTATTATGAGTGACACATCCCCCACTAGCCAAGCTGGAAGCCTTTTATATGCAACCATGACCCCAACAGCTGCTATCAGTGCTCCACTGTTCTTCTCAGTGTGGGTCAGAGCAGACCTGACATTTACTCAAGTACATCTTCATTGGACATGACAGTGCCGTGGCGAGTATAATGTTATACTCCTCCTCCCAGCAGCAAAAATCCCTGAGATGGATCAGATTGTTCTTCTAACCACAGATGTCAAATTACTGATAAGAGTTGGTGCTTCCAGACGACCCAGCAGCTCATTTAACAGATGGATAAGGGAGATACTGTAGTCATGGAAACAAAAGCCGCTATTTATGGTAAGAGTAGCAGTAATTTACACTGTGGGCAGAGAGATCCAATAACATTATTTTTAATGGCAATATGGACAGTATTGATATCTAATAACATATGTACTAATAAACTAAACATGTTATGTTGCTCTCAAGTTTTATTACAATTTGGAAACAATTTACAGAGGACCAAAAGAAGAAAAATAATACTAATAACTTGATGATGGGTACACGTATCTTATAATTCTCTCCTGGCGTCAACAGTAATGAGGTGCTGACAGAAACTGCACTCCTTGACCAGGTTGTTTCTAACATAAATATTATCTTCATCTAAACCTAGAGAATGACTGAGATATTTTACACTTATTTATTAACTTAAAAAGATATGAAGGAGGCTATACTCTATTATTTACTGACAATTCTGCCTATTGTAATCATGACAATCATATCACACACACACACATATTATATATATATATATATATATATATATATATATATATATATATATATATATATATATATATATATATATATATATTTCATTTAAAAACCGGAACGATTTGGTCTAAAAACGCAAAACCTTCCAATTAAAATCAGTGTTTATTTTTCACATTTCTGTAATTGCAGGTCTCCACTTTACAAACTCATTTGCTCAGCTGACGAGTTTCTTACTTGGTCCCGCCTCCTTAGTATGAACTTTGCACTGTACCTTGGCCCTTATGATTGACCTCTTTGGCGGTGATAACTTTGTTGATGACTGTCTGGAGGAAGTCGTTCTCCCCCGCCACCCTGGGTGAAAAACGGGAGATGTTCAGCTGCTTGTGGCGAATGGCGTCATCCAACGCTAGCCTGCAGTACGCACACAACAAGCAAACACCAGAGAGACGAAGAGAGGCAGAACAGTAGGAGAAGGATTGGGGCAGGAAGTGATGGTTGTGAGGACGGGAAGTGAGACGAAAAGGGAGACGGGGAGAAAAAGAGAGACACCGAAGAGTGATGCGAATACCACGACAGACACAAAGCCACTTGTTAGCAGTTAACAGTGGGGCCGGATGGGTAATGAAAGAAACACACAGAGAAATCATCATTTAGGAAATGAGGCGTACTCAGTATCCAGAGAACCACTCAATCTGTCATAAGCTCGACCCTGAGCCAGTACTGAAGGGTCTTAAATCAGAAAACTCTCTCTCTCTGAAACCTAAAAATACATTCAGTCCCCAACACTAAAGTCGGAGTGTTTTGCACTCCCCGAGGTCTCATGTATAACAATTAACAGGTTCATCGGACAAGTGACATACAGAGAAATAAGAAAGGAGCAGATGTAACGTGGGAAACGCCGCAGAGTGGAAACTGTCACAGAAGCGTGCGTGATGCACAGAGATGGTATCTGCAGTGCAGATGATTCTTTAACAGCAGGACAGGGGAATGGAGGATGAGGACAGTGGTGGTGTCTGCACAGAGGACACATTCACAAATCTCTGTCCCTCAGACAGCTTTCACCAACTTCAATTGGAGAAAATAAAAAACAAAAAAAAAACCCAAGCTAGAAAATTGAAAAGGACAAGAGATTTTTACATTTACAGGACAAAACACTGCAGGACAACAATCACAAGACAGGTTTCCTCTTACGTGTACAATGATACGCTGGATGCTTTGTATTTTGACTAAAAATCAGTGAAGAATGCAAAGAATTTGAAAATTTGTAAGATTATATAAAGATTAAATTCACTAAACACAGAAAGACTACAAAACAATAAATTAACAAATTTGAAAGCAACTAAACGTTTCCATCTGACTTTGATTGTATGACAGACAGAAAATGTCTGCATCTACTGTCATTTCAGTCATTTCAGCACATCATGATGGTTCCACGCATGGAAATTATTTAAATTTGAGAGCTCAAGTCAATCCAATCTCAGATCTATCTAACAGAGTAGCGTTCAGGAAACTAACCACAAACTATCTGGTCAATTTCACAGAAGCATTTGCATTTCTGTTTGGACGCCTGGAGTCTATGCGAGCTGCATCACCGTGTGAAATCCTTTGACTCCTCCACCTGCAGCCTTGCTGGACTTGAAAACTCCTGCTCTAATGAGCTGTTGAACCAGCATTTCAAAATGCACCCAAACTAACATTTGGACATAAGTCACACCTTGTGGAACCCATCCTTCATCTCACATTAGAGGATTCTTATTTATTTTTTTTTATGATTTAAACCCACAGATAAAACCTTTCAGCAAGGTGCTCTGCCATTTAAACGGCCTGAATCTGAAGCATTTTCAATTATGCAGGAAATTACACTGAAGAAAAGGTTACTCTGAACGCCATATGACAAACATGGTGACGGTTAATGAGATTGCCTTTGTTGAGCCATGAGGGAATAGGAGGTCGCTACCATCGTTAAATCCCTGCTAACCCGCCGTCAAAGATTCACAGCTTAAAAATGAAAATAAAGAAAAAGAAAATGGGAGTAGGTCCAAAGACTAAATGAATGTGAGGTTTCTTCTGCAGCTAAAAGCACTTACGGCTGAAATGGGATAAAGTGCTGCTTGTCTTCATCGTCCATTTTGCCCGTTATGATGTCGGTGACATCCATTACTATGAAAAAACAGAAAGGGAGTTAAAAATAATAATAATCAGGGCACATTAAAAAAAAAAACTGCATAAGAAATGGAAAAAAAACAACAAAAAACAGCGGGGTAAGGCCACGTGAGGTGGCCCCGGCTGATGTCAGCGTTTCTTTGATGAACACTAATTAAGGCAGTTATGACAGGAAAAAAAAAAAAGACAAAAAAACTCTTACTGTGAAACAGTAAAAATAGAAAACTGAAGAACTCCTTCAAAGTTAAGACAGTGATGAAATCTAAGATGAAATTTTCCAGCAGTTAAAGTAACGCAAGTAAAGAGCTTGAAGCGAAGCCGCATCTGGTTTTGTGCAAAAGAATTTTGAGCCGTCCCACTGAAACCCTAACCCCAACACTTAGGGGATCTGATGGCGGGATGCTCCATAAAAACGGGATGATGTCACACAGCTACATTATTGCATCCTCCTTTGACACAAGAGTGTTCAAGAAAACACATGAATGTTTGAGCTCAATTCACAAAGAAACACCAAGAGTCGTCTTACCACGTCTCACCCCAGAGACGAGGGGTCGCGTTTATACAGCTCTTTAAAAGTGCGGCCGACACTGAGCTAATCTGACAAATCTGGCTTCACTTCATGCTGCATGCAGTGTTAATAATGATGTCTAAAGCTAGCCTGATTTATGGTGGCCTGTCATCTACCTTCCCTTTAAATGACACTGAAAAAGAAGACATTGAAAGATAGACTTAATTTTCACTGTTGAGTAAGTTTGGGCAAAAAGCCAATCTAATTAGTTTACTGCGCACCTGGAAGCTTGACAACAGGGGAAGAATCCAACTAATTCGTCCCGCTACTTTAGTTGAATATCTCTGAAACGTGGCCAAATATATTCATTTACTAAAGCGCCGACTTTGGCTCGAGACTTATACATGTTCCAGACTTAAGTCTGACACTGATGTAAACCAAGCGTGTGACTGACAGTCTGAAAAGGTGCTTTCCGAAAAAAAAAAAAAAAAAAAAAAAAAAAAAAAGTTCAGTACAAAGAAAAAGAAAAAAGAATGTGTGACATGCAGTTCCTTCAGAACAACATGTTGGATGTACCTGCCACTCCAAAGGGTCTTCTCAGACCTGACGTCAGCCTCTTCGTGTTGTTGTCTCGTAGCTCCATGCGCCCAACTCTGACAATCTGACACACAAAACTGATCCTCTCCCTGTTCAAATCTTCACTTCCCAAGTCCTTGAATAGTCCAATGGAGGAAAAAAAAAAAAAAAAAATTTAGAAAGACAGCTGATGCAGTTACCGTAAAAATCACGCCATCACAAACAGATACGTGCTCAAAAATCCCTGGAAATTTAATTTGCTTTATAACCTGGCAATAGCTTTTCCTCTGGGCTACAGAAGTGCTACTTCGGTCAGCAACAAATGATTGATTAATAAAACTTTCTAAAGTCGAGATGAGTTCGTACCAGACGGCTGAGCCTCTGAGTGGATGCACGCTTCCCCCGTCGCTCTTAGGCTTTCATAAGTCATGCGGTGTCTGTCTGGGTTAATACTGTACGTACAGCAAAGCCGGGCTTTTCCTGAGAGAGCTTCTCTGATAACAGGCCGCCACGGCCGAATGAACTACAGAGGCAAACGTGCACGCACGCAGAGATAACCAGGCACGTTCACACAATCAGGCACTCACCGTGATAACCGCGCGCAGATTGTGGAGCTGGTCTATGTCTTTCACCAGACCCGAGCTCGACCATTTCACCAGGTAGTTCTCACTGAAAAGGAGAGTGAAGTCCTTTAGGCTGGAGGTGCTTCCAAGCCATTATTCAAATCCAGTTAACTCTGCAGATTTTTTCTTTTTTAATTGAATGTAGTGCAAATTCTGAAATGGGCACATAAAATCTCGATAATATACAGTTTTCTTTACCAGGTATGAACTGATATAACAAGTCTGATGATTGGCAGCTTTCATCATTACCATTTGTTACCAAAAGACCAGATCTAAGCTGCAACTTGGATGAGCTAAAGATGATAAATGAGATAAAATTTTAAACCAGATGTCAACTGTGCAAAAAGAAAAGAAAAAAAAAAAAAAAAAAAGGATTCAGGCAGATAGATCCCTTAATAATTTGTTTTCGGAGCAATGTGTAAGACTGTAGGTTAAAATCCAAAACTAACCTAGAAGCAGGAGATAATGAGAAGAAATGTCACAGTTCCTCGCTGCAGTTCCTCGACTGACCGCTAGAGGTCGACTCCAAAAGCAGGCCAATGTCTATTGACGCCCACGTTAAAATGTCCAACTTCATAGCAGACATAAACATATTTACAGCCTGGGTAAAAACTAATACATTTATTTCAAATATGATTGATTGACAGTCAGCTCAGCCAATGGCAAGCCGCTATCACTCGAAGCAACTACCCGTTTGTACAAACTCGCGCCGCCTAAGCGCAACGATCATGTTTGATTTTGACGTGGAGTCAATATGTTTATTGGTATATTCAGCTATAAACATCCAATGTCACCCCAGCAGGTATTTCGACAGGGTTCAGATGAAGGAGCTGGGAGCAAAGCTGAGCAACGGGGCCGTGTCTCATACAAAGCAAAACAGCCTTCTGGAATTTGGAAATGATGGCGAGTTGTACCTGCGAAAGAAGACCGCACTCTCGATTAGACAGTTTGATTTCTTGGATAGAAAATCTGTGTTTTGATTCTTAGATTTTGATTCGCAATATATTTGGCGCCACAGAATTGGCGAGGAAGGGCTCAACTCACAGCTACAGCGCAGCTACACTACAAGTCGATCTCTCTTTTTCTTCTCTTTACTGTTTTCATTATGTAAAAGCTCAGTGTTGCTGAAATGTGCTACAAACAAACTTGCCTTGAAAATTTGACTGGAGTGCGAATTTAATTTCTGGCTTCACATTACACATTGCTCCTTTAAAGGGATGCTGCTTCCACCAAAACAGGCTCTGTCCAAGAAGACTGAGCTTGAATTAAAAACAAGTCAGAGCATGCTCCATCCGGGAACAGATGGTACTGAATGAACAGCTGAGAAACAAATCTGGCCATCCCGTGACTTTTTACAATCAGCTGGTTTGTTTATGATGATTGGTCCCTTAAAAAAAAAAAAAAAAAAAATCAAATAATAGAAGACCCTTGTTATCAGACCATTTGTCATCCATTTGTTCTGATGTCTCTGTGTGTAAGAAAAGTGAAGGTGGGCATCAATGGCTTACCTGATAAATTTGGACTCCACCGGGTCATAGAGCGACATAAGCACCTCTGCATCCTCGCCAATCTTACATACTACATTCTTCAGAGTCACAAAGAGGGCAAATGCTGGTGTAGAAGCAAACTTCGCTTGTCTTGTCAGATCAATATTCTGCTTCTGAGACTGTCAAGAGAAAAGGGGGCATGTCCGTGTATGTCAGGTATTATTACACTGCCATTTCAAGTAGGACTGCTGACTGGTGGGGTATGCAAGACGCATGCCAGACTAAGAATGTTAGCCACCATCTCTGCGTTTAGTTATTTTTTAAATACCACATTTTAATTGACAAGTTCTATAAATCCATTAGAATTAAATTATAATGCATTCTACGCTGAATGGACAATACATTCACTTGATCTCCAGAGATGCATCTTCGGAAAAGGACCAATGGTATGTATTCCTAGATGTCCTTCAGAACGTATGCTGGGGCCACATTATTATTCATCATGTTGACCTGCACACTTTCTTTATTGCTGATGCATATGCAATAAAGACCTCTGATTGAAAAGGTCACATAAGATGAGACCACATCCCTGCAAGGCATTTAGTATCTGGCACTGTCTATGTGCTGCCAACTGACACTCAGGCCAAGGGTGCCACTGAAATGTCAAAATAAAATCTGGCTTAGATCCTGAATATTTGAGTTTAAAGTCAGGCACCTTTGTGTCATGTTCCCACTTTAACAGTTAAACACTAAAGAGAACGGGAGAACCCACGTACACAAAGACACACATGAAATCTGGAGTTTGTGCAAAAAGTGATTTGGAAAAACGTATACTTGATGTGATGAAAATACTGAATATATATATATATAAAAAAAAAACTTCAGTTGTGTAAATGAAGCAAAATAAAAACTGATGTTTTAAAAAAGAGGTTACAGCCTGGCAACAGTCTCCATTTACATCACACATATCCACCTTCATCTTGAGAGTATAAACATTTACCACGTCAAGCCCACTAGATTAGAATTTTAGTAGTTAAGCAGTCACAAATCAAATCAGCACTCAACCAGAAGTGCAGTTACTGTCATTTTAGTTATGCATGCAATCAAAACAGTATTAGTCATGCTATGTTGAAATCTGATCCCACCTGACCTGTGGATGTGTTTTATATGCAGAGACTAAACTTAAAGATGGTGTTTTTAGATACAAATTGTATACATAACCTTTAAAAGCCTGCTTATTTATACTAAAAATAACTAAATACAATCTCTCTTGCCATTTTTAAAGATAACACTGACGGTTTCTTTTTTTTAATTAGTTAGTTTATTAAGTGGGAAAGGTGGGAAGATTTTGCACCAAATTAACACCAGCAGCCTGTGCATTTGTAGAGCTGAACCCAGTAACTACAAGACTGTTGATGGCTTTCATAACTTTTAAGTGAAGTGCTTCCACCCATTCCAAAAATGTAGTTTACGCTCTGCGGGAATGTGTGCAGAGGTTGTTCATAAAGTTCAGGAATCCAGTCCAGTCCAGTGTTTGACTAGATGACACTGCTTGGCACCGTGATTCAGTTTCTCACTGTGAGGTTACTTTTTCCTCTTATCCTTCAGATTTTAGTCATTCTGTCCCACTGTTCAGGGATATAACGCACAAGGAGCCTGGTTACCATGGCAGCAAGCACAGGTAAAAGAGGATATACCTCTCAAAACGTGGCTTCTATCAAGCAGGAAAAAAAAAAGTTGACCTTGTGATGATGGTACCGGCTGAAAGTTTCAAAGCAAGAGTTTGGTGACTGCATGTTTCATTGAAGGTGGAATAAATGAACCACGCTTTATAGAAATCTATCTTGTATTCAGATAATATTTGAGAGTAAAACAAAAACGGTAAGTGCAGCTTCGCCAGGGGTTTGGCCCTTTGCTGTCTCCTACGTACATCTGTGTTTGTCTGATTTTCTTTCCCCCCGTTTCCTTTCTCTTGATTTGCATGTACTTGATTCCATACTTGGGAAGCAAAAAATAATGAAATAATAGAGGCAGGCAAGTTATTAATTTACTAAATGTTGACATCTGTGGGATTCCCCAAGAAGCAGCTCATTTTTCCATGCAGACCACGATGAGTCTTGGTTTGACTTCTAGTGTAGAAGCGCATTTATAAATGATCAAGGAGAAACTGTGCAGACGTGCCATAAGAAGACTAATAAGCAATGTTAAAGCAACACTGCATTCTGATCATACGCATGCAGGCACTTTGGAATAACGTGCTATGTTGTCGCCAAATGCATTTCGTCCAGTCAAGAACCTGGTAGCAGATGTAACAGTTGATGCTATAAAGCGTTGTGGTGGCTTAGTTGCCACGGTAACTTGGCAGTGTGCAGTTGCTAATTGAAGATAAAATGAGGCCAAGTTTTAGGGTTTAGAAAAGAACCAGAGGTGGATCGTATGTCCTAACGGAATAACACTACACTTTGTTCCTGCATTTATTCTACTTATTTTACTAAAAATATCATCACATCTTCAACAATAAACAATACTTGGAATGACTGGAGAATACTGATTTTCCTATCGGTAATCCTAAGATGAAATGTTTACTTGTACAAGTATTGAAGAAAGTCCTCTGGATGCTCACCTTCTCCTCTTGGATTCGGTCCTCTATTTGCTTGGAGGCTGCTTCATGCGCCCTGAACAAGCTGATGGTGCTGGTGAGCTCTGGGTCCAGTATGTTTCCATCCTTATCTCTCACCACCAAATCAAGATCCAAATACCTTGCATTTAAAAGAAAAAAAACAAACAAACAAACAAAAAAAAACAAAACGTGTTAAACAATTCCCAGGAGTTCCAAATATAAAAGACAAAATACAAAAAGGCAAGCATTGTGAACATTTAGTTGCATTTCTCAAAGACACAACAGCACATATTAACTGTTCGCCACCACTCCAGTTGGCTCATTTTCCTCCTCGTACAATACTCCCTCGGCTCCGCCGCTTTCTGTCAAAGCTCGCCTGTTTTGATGAACTCTTTCTGCTCTGCAGGGATTCAGCGGAGACAACAGCATGCTGCCTACAAGCCATCAATGTTTTTCATCAGCTCATCAGTGCCTTCTCCTGCAGAGGCAAAAGCCATTTTTCTACCTGGCCAAAGGTTTAAAGTTTCATTACAACAGCAGAATGGGGCGTCCCAGTTTTCATTTTCCAGTGATTTTCTTTCTAGGCCTGCTGCAGATGCCGTGAGAGCTGTCATTTCATGATGGACTATGGTGCAGTTTTCTGAGGCCAAATCGCTCCAGTTTGCTCTCACGCAAGTGATGACCTGTTATTTTACAACTGACTGACATCACTGACCTATTCCACAAAGAGTGATTTTTTTTTTTTTTTTTTTTTAATACAGACATACGAGGATAAAGGGATATAATCTATAGGGAGGACAGCACATGCACTCAGACGACTGGACCCTCACTTGTTGCCGTAGTCTATCTTGGAGGTGACCTTCTGTTTGAGCTCAGTGAGCTCATCCTGTGGGAGGGTGCCGGACAGGATCTGTGACCGCCATTCAATGAGGTCGTAGATCATATCACGGACGGAGTTGAACATCTCACGCTTGTCCCCCTGTCAGAAATCAAACAACACTGTACAACTGAAACACAGAGAATTTAAAACGACCACTAAAAACATACATGTTTGTGCAGGAGGGCATACTGTAACAGGTTTGCAGAGGAATGGCCGGAAAAAATACTGCCGTTTTATTTTTGCTTTTGCCTTTTGGTAAGTAACTCTGAACATAAACTCCAGAGAAACTGCAGAGAAAAAAAAAAAGTAAGGCAAGAAGTAGACAAAAAATAAATACATAAATAAAAAAGGCTCAACACAAATACAGACCATTTAACATACAACAAAATACAGAAGAGACCCAGTACAGCAGATTAGCAGCCTGAACGAAAGGCGTGCATCCCGCAGGCTGTTAGTTTTTCACTAACAACGCAAATGCAGAATGATGTGATGTGAGGGGTGGATGAAACGATAAAGAGGCTGGTTGATTCTACTTGGATCAGGTGCGTGATGTGTCAGTACCCTGCAAGTCTGAGCATTTCACTAAATTATGTTTTCAGCATCTGAGGGTTTTTTCTAAGGCAGTCCCCTTGAGGAGGAAAACAGTGGTTTTGTTCATTTAATTTTTCTTTATGTCCCCTTTAAGTAATGAGAATCTACTCACTGGATCACATTATTATCAAATAACTTGCTGCCAACTGAAGCACATGAATCACTGCAGTATTTTTATTGCTTGCTTAAACTCAGTTGGTGTCGTACACATTATTTAATTGTATAATGAAGTGAATGCATTTTTCAGTCTTAGTTTTATTTTAAATTACACGCCTTAAAAATACTAGAATCAAATCTAGTCATATGTGTTGATAATAATCAATAGTATCTGATTCTCTTCATGTTTACCTGCTTCCTATGTTATTGTGCATTTCAGTTATTTAATATAATAGCATGGCTTTTCTTTGAGGATTTTATGAACAGTACAGGACAAAAACCTGTGTTAACTCAAAGCACAGATATAAAAAAAAAAAAAAAAAAAAAAGATACCACACTGAGCTTCACAGTGTGCCCTCACAAACCCCAAACATTCAGCTCAGGAAGGCTGAAATAAAAGAAATATGTTATGTTTAAGAAAAAAGAAATGAAATTCAGTCGCCACTGTTCAAACAGCCAGACTCCTCTGATACTAGTTATTGTGTGGCGCCAAAATACAATGTATTATTCCATGACTTTTCCCGGTGTTTTATGACCGTGGGAGCGCTGGTGACAAGGACGCACTGACATACCACATATAAGTCCCTCCATATTGTAGCCCACTCCCGCAACGTAGTGGTAACCTCCTGGACCAGGGGCAGCTCTGTGGGGATGACCGTCTCCTTTTGCCTGCAGTGACAGAGAAAACCTCTGAAACAGCTACGCCGTGTCATCTCTACTCTAGAAACATGGCAGCGATGCCAAAAGTCGCTGTACGACGGAATAACAGAAGGTGAAACAAATCAGTTTTGTATATGCAGCAAAGCATCACCTGCTGTCTTTACCTCGTTTCGTGTTATAATCCAACGTTGCCCGTTTGTGAATTTAGACTGGCATCGCAGCATTGCTGAAATCCTTTATAGCTATCATTTAACCCTTCGTTCACAGTGTATTGTATTTCCTTACATACTGTATGCATAAATATTTTGTGTATTTCTATATTTATCCATATTTTCGACAAAAGTATGACTGTTGACTCAAACTTCAGGTTAAAAAGATGGACCGAAACAAGGCAGAGCCACCAGCTGTGTAGAGCAAATGCAAACGTCACATCACATCAAGTGCAGACATTTCACCTGAAACAACCTCTCAGAGCTTTTGAAGCAAGTTTAAAATTAGATCTGGAGGAAAACTCTTGTTTTTACTCAGCATTTCACGTATGCCTCCATCTTCAGCAGTCATCAATAATCATCATCATAACCACCATGAAGTTATTTATTATAAAATGTAGTAAAAAGTGGAATAATTTTGCATCAAGAAGCAACTTAAATTCAGAAGTACTGACCCACTCCCCTCGACTGTGGCATCCTTCAGGTGTATATAACAAGCTGGAAATATGCCCTGGAAGAGGGAAAAACATTTTTTGAAGTCATCATCACTGTGTTACAGGGTCAAAGATTGAAGAAAAGAAACCTTGGATATGCAAAGACGCGTTTCTTTTAGCTACTCACCTTCTTTGACTTCCTCCTCAGCCTATGACCTCTGTACCAGTCTAACATTAAACAATTAACACACAAGTTAAATATTTGTATTAAAGAATCAAGAACTATTTGAGAAGAAAGAAAAAAATTACAGACGTTGAACCAGAGAAGTTTCAGAGAGAGTCACAGGTGTGTCGTTGAGAATAATTATTATCATCTTAAACTTTGCATATGAAACTCTGAAAAGGTGTAAATAATGACAGGAAAGCAAAATGCACAAAATCCACCTCTGCCCTGTCAGCTCCAGTCACGTCAGTAAACCTGGTCTCACCTTCATACGTCTCAAGTATGTGAACTGTGTCTCCAATCTGCAGTGACAGCTCCTCCTCTCCCCGGGCATCATAGTTATAGATCGCTAAAGAAAAATAAAAAGAGGGCAGTATAAGAGAAAGACACACTGCAAGAAAAGAAAAGAAAAGAAAAGAAAAGAAAAGAAAAGAAAAGAAAAGAAAAGAAAAGAAAAGAAAAGAAAAGAAAAGAAAAGAAAAGAAAAGAAAAGAAAAAACATCCTATAAAAGGGCTTGTTTCCCTCGTGGCACTAATTGTGTGTCGTAGAAATGAGTAGTAGAAGCATTTCATATATATGAGATGTCCACAAACGCAATCTGACCCAATGACGGTTATGTCTGCCACCAACTATGCTCAGATAAAAACACATTTCTACCATTTACTGGAGGGAAAAAGGGAAAAAAAATCAATAATAATGGATAGCGCCTCATCATTAATCATACCCGTTGCTATGGGCCCGGGGCCGGGGCCGCCGGGTACGCCGGCCGAATTGACTGCTGTTACGTGGAGATTATGCTGGTTTTGCCAGTATGCTGGATGAAAATAGCTCAACGGGGATGTTCTTGTCTCTTTTCAAGCACTCCATGCGCAAAGATCCTGAACTGGCAGGATTACCAAAACAATCACACAAAATGCAGGCTGTAACAGTGCACGGGCATAGAATGAGATGACCATTGATGAGTAAACTGACAGAGGACAATGTGAGACAAATCTGGGATAGCTGGTCCTCAAAGTCGGTGGAACGCGGGGTCCTTTAGGCCAAAAAAATATATCCATAGTTGTGCGTTTGTTGATGAAAACTATGTGTAAGCACCAGAGACTCTGACAGGTGTAATCATTGATGAGCTCACCAGCACCGGACTCAACGCGTACAAAATCCTGATTCAGATTTATGATGGTGCATCACTCATGTCTTGCAGGCATGGCGGTGTGCAGCAATTGCTCCAAAACAAGCTGGATCGTAATATACCAAATATTCACCGTTTTAATCGCCAACTTCATCTGGTTGGGGTTCCTGCCATGTCCAGTGAAGCAGCTGTTGAGGATTTTTTAAGTATGCAACATGCTGTACAACTTCATCGCGAAGCCGACCATTGCGATATTGCACAAGACACTGCGCACAGAAAATGAATTTCCTGCACTGTGTGAAAATGTCTGCGGTCTGCCAATGGGTCAGACATTAATGATGACGATGAACATAATTGCTTAGAACTAGACAGGATAAGCAGAGATATCAAGGTGTCTTGATTTTCCAGGACATTCTTTAGATAACATGCATGTTTTAAATTAACAGTCCAAAGGTCTTTTTCCTTTGTTCCTCTATGTTAAACAAACCTGTCTCAAAATATACACTTTACATGTTACATCTCCAACGCATTAGGAAACCAGCTTACAGGATAATAGGCAGGGTTTTCAAAACCACTACAAAGCTTTTATTCTAATTTTCTCCAACACCGTAAAAACACACACCTTCATTCAACTGGTGATTAAAAACCAAACTTTCAAGACTGACTTTGACTGAGCATGCTTGTCTCATTTGTTCTGCTTTGGCTCAGAGATAGATTGGTCTCCTCCTGCTAAATGATAAACTAAGCCAACAATAAATTGAATAACTGTTTCCTGCACCTGCATCACCAGGGTTTCCCCAATCCACAAGCCACTTCAGGAGACTAGCTGCAGGTCCTGCGTCTATTAATTTCACTCCACAGGGACATACTTAACCCGCTTTACAGAAGCCACGCATCTTCTGAAGTTTATTAAAATGAATTGGGAGAATCTGTAAATATCCTTATCAATGTAAAAGCTAAATATGTTTCTATACATTATTCAAAACACTTAAACTGCACCCACTGAGTCCAGCATATTTCAGACTGTTCCCACAGCTTGGAAAGTGTTCACTTGTTTGAGGATATTTTAAGTTGCACAGCAGAGAGCAACGGCGTCCACTAAAGCTCCTAACGAGGACCAGGAGTCTAAATACATCCTTGCAACAGCATGAAAACCAAACTGATGAAATGTTCCAGCAATATGTTAGAGGTGGCAGAAAGAAATACTAATGATAGTGAAGGATTGCCCTGGACTGACAGAACCGTTACAGCAGTCATCCTATCGTGCATCAGATAGGACTTTGATTTTATATAAAGCAAATATTTTAAAAAATGTCTGCTATAAAGAGATGAAGGCATAAAAAAAAGTATAAAAGGAACAAAGAAAACAAGTATAGAATAGCATTTTTGATTACTCATCAAGGAAAAGTGTACCTTAGTTGTCAGGCTACACCCCTGATTTTGTTGCTCCAATCCACAAATGGAACATTTATTACATATAAATGTTGTGCAACAGTTATCATTAAATATAATGCTGAATTTATCATTTGTTAGCTCGCTACTTGTTAGTAACTGAAAAAACAAATCTTAATATTGCATTGAATAAAGGCTTTTTTTTTAATTTAACATCAACCAGCACAATAAAAGCTGCTTCTTGTGAGGCCACAGACTCAACAACGAACACACACAGATTCACACATCCAAGGTCAGAGGCTCATAAACGCGTCACGCTTGTATTATTAGAACAACAAAATCCAGACTGGCGCTGACATTCGTTCTCTCATGAAGCAAGAGGTGGGGAGCATGTCACTGTCCAACAGTCATGTTCATCGTGTGCGCTGACAAATTCGACAGGAGCCCCTACACACACATGCACACACACCTGGCACAGGTGCAGAACGGGGCGTTGAGGGAAAGAAACAAAAGAGTTATTGAGGAGTGTGCAGACAAAGAGAGCATGTGTGCAGGAAAAAGCTGGAGAACAGCAAAAATGTGTTGTCAATGGTGAAAAACGCTCACATGATTGAAGGAAAAAGGGAAAATTAGACTGATGGAAGCTTGAACAGAGCAAATTTAGGCACCGCTGATACTGCATGGGAGGTATCCTCATGGGGTCACAATGTCATCCACGACATTTCTAAGACACTTATATATATATATATGTATATATATATATATAAAAACTACAGGGTAAACCGTAGCAACTTTTATTTTTTTGGGACAGTGACTTGTGCCGTTTCTCTCTGTCTAGCACAGATGGAGAAACTGTGTCCAATTACTGTAACAACTGTAATAACGGCTGCACTCTGAGTAAATGTTGTGGCTCCCTACCACAAAGAAGTCTGTTAAGTGGGTGGCAGAAAGAACAAGGAACAGCTGACACGGACATGAATATGACTGAAAGGGTGGAAATTAGGACCCTTCAGAAGGAATCGATAACCCTACCGCCGTCCGTCTTTCCCCGCTCCCAGGCCCCCACATGTACAATCTGATTCAGTGACAAACATAGCCCTGGGGTTGCAGTCGGAAGTACCATCATCTACCTGCTTCAGAGATCCAACAGGTCTCTGCTGGAGATTGTGTTCTTTGATTTCTCCAGATTGTTAAACACTGTTCGAGAAACACAGGTGGATGCCTCCACTATCGCCTGGGTTATTGACTACATGATGCTGAAGGGTTGTGTGTTTCTAAGGGTGATCAGCAGCACATAACTTAGCACAGGGCCGTTTCCATCCTAAGAAAGCAGCAGACTACAGCAGACAACAGATGCCTGGGTTTTCACATGGAGACGATATTGAAGACACAACACGCAGGCTGCTTACAAAAAGAGACAAAACAAGACTGTACTTCTTCACAAAGATGAGGTCCCTCAGTGTTTACAACAAATATCTGCCTCAGGCACCTGTCTACCCTTGGAAGGGCTGTGCTGGAATTAAATTTCGTGGTGCCAGGACGCTGGCTCGATGGCAAATAAAGAATCTTGAAAAAAAATCTCTTATCTTGTGCAAGTCTTAGTTGTGATAGCTGCAACAGAGCCAGGGCCTCAAAGAAACGTTAGTTAATTAACTTTGTTTCTCTGAAACATGGTGAGGTATCTCACTATGGGACACACCCCCTAGGGGCTGTCCCCAGAGGCACTTTCCCATTAAAACAGCCTTGACTGGCCGAAGGTGCCATCTGCTCCCTGGAGGAGCGACTTCCTACTAGTAAAAGAGCCTGACGTAACTTTCTCTACTCAATCTTAGTAAGCGCACATCTTCCTCGCTCCAGGTAAGGATGATGGTCTGGTGAGATACCTCACTCATGTGTCTGACACTGGGGTTAATTTCCTAACCCAACGTTTTTCAACATTTGTTTCGGTATCTGGGACATAGAGACACCAGCACTGTCACACAAGCTTACCTTGAAAACCAATTGGAAAAAAAAAAACACATTTTATATAGGTACAGAGCCTAGAAACAGTACTGTGTGGGGCAGGGCTGGTCCTCCTGGCATCCAGTCTATAAAATCTGATGAACGTGCCCAGATGGCACCCGCACGTACATCATCCACAGAAATGTACTGAAGTGAATTTTCTGAAACTAACCATCCTCTCTAGTGCATCAAGCCTTTCTTTCCTTCTTCAGGTGAGGACAGATGTTAGAAAGCTGATGGCTCAATGGACATGGGGGCAATACAGTTTGATCAGTGCCATAACACTTGATCAAATTTCTTTATGATTACTCAATGAACTATAATCTTTTTTTTGATAGTTCATGGGTTACAGGGTAAACTGCAGTGACAAATGCTGCTTTGAAGTAGACTGTAGTGGTCTAAAGAAAAAACTTCCAAAGTACATTAAAAATGAGTGCAAAGTTAAAAACCACCTATGAGTTCACATCTAGTGTTCTGAATCTAATGTTCAGCGTAACATGCAATTTTATTATGCAATAGAAAGAATGAGATGCTGTGTGCTGGCCATTTCGTTCAACAATAACTCATGCATGTGATGCCCCGGAACAATCCAACAATCCCAGCGAATCCACTAGAACATGAGCCATGCACTGGCAAAAGAACAAAGACCCCAGGAAATGAATTCAGGCGTGCCACGCTGAAATACAAAAAGGCACCTACAGGGACAGAAAGCAACTGAGCAATCAAAAGGGAGCTGGGATTAATCTGTGTTGGGGCATCAGAGAGCAGTCTAGTTGCTGTACACAATGGTGCGTCCAATTAAAGTACTGGTAAGAGGTGTAATGGGTCCAGCTGATGTGACCTGTTACCCAATGAGACGATGATGAGAGAAAGTAACCAGCTCTATTAGAAGCATAAAGGGTCATATTTTACCACAACATGAAAAACCAGCCCTATCATCACTGCCAATGAATTACTCTAACATCAAACAAATCATAGCTCAGAGAACCGGGCTATCCTCAGTGGGAAAGGCGATAAAAATGAGCACAAACGACACCCTGGGAAGATGCTGACTAAATAACGATCATCAAACACAACCCTGGCATGTGAGGCAATGATTGCGCAATTTAACACAGTTATTCTAGTCACGTGGAGGCTAAATGACAGCTCAGATTACTCATAAACCTGTATTTGCATATCCAAGTAAACTGATGTCAATTAGGGAGCAGTGAGGGAGAGAAAATCCATCAGAGGTAAAAAAAAAAAAAAAAAAAAAAAAAGACGAAGAGCATGAGCAAGTGGACCATATTCTCCCTCGAGTGTGGCATGGCAAATGATTTTGTGGAAACAGGATAAACAGTGGCATCATTTGACGAGGCCTCATTACCATACATAACCTCTTGCAGAAGGGCGTGCAAACTCAAAGAACATTATCATCATAGGAAACGAGAAAGGAATCAGATTACAGACCTATCAACTTAGCCAGCATCTACACTCACTACAATTATAATCAGCCTCATCTAAACACTGGACTGATTATAATTCTACACTTTGTGCTCACTAATGACCTGCACTAATCCACGCAGAGTGTAACATATCATTACACTCGGGTGATAATACAGTATATGCTGATGAAGGAGGGGTAGAAAAGAGAAGTGCACAGAAAATGCTCACTGGAGAGAGACTGCGCTTCCCTGTGTTTTCTATAAACACCAGGAAGCTGTAAACCCACAGCCAGCAAGGAGATCTCAGCCAACAAGATCGCACAGGCAGAAAACATTACAACAGTCCAACATTACAACACTTATAAAGTTTGCATGCAATGCTTACATAAGGGAAAATGAGCTTACTAAAGCCCACTCAGAATAGGATCCCAAATTCAAACCAGTTGAAGGGTAGATGTAGAGCAAGTAGAGCAGGAGTACAGCAAAAAGAAGAAAACTAAACTATTTCCTCTCTCAATGGTCATGGAGAACGTGAGATCCCGACACATAAAAATGGAAGAGTTTGGAGTGCTGATGATGACTAATCGGCGCTGTCAGGAATTGAGCAGCATGTGTTTCAACAAGACTACAAGGCTACAAGAAAATATTCTGGATTCCAGCACCTCTGTAGCAGGCTTTCAGACAGAAACCACAAACAAACAGAGCGCCAAGGCTGAAAGGAGGCGGCACTGGAGTACTTGTTAACAGATATGTGATCCTGGACTTCTTACTGCAACGGAGCATCTCCTCTCCCTACATATTGATCTGCTGGCTGACAGTTTCCCTCCAAGAGAGTTACCCAACAACGCTGATGGCATCATCATCTCAGTTGCAGCCACCCTTTAAATACCACACCCCAGTTTATTCATAGCAATCTTAAGATATTTCAACCACACCCCTTTCTCTTTTTTGACAGTTTTGTCACAATTTTTCCCCATTTATTTAGTCTCAATTAACGATGCAACAATTCAATTACCATTGGGGACCAAATAAGTATTATTAAATTTAATTGCATGTTAGATGCCTTTGGATTTTTAACTTGTGTTCAATATGTGGCATAACATTGTGTTCTTGAGATTCATCCTTTGTTAACGGTGTTAACAGAAGATTAAAAATAAAACAACTATCATCA
Organism: Xenentodon cancila; assembly: GCA_014839995.1. Lineage (NCBI taxonomy): Eukaryota > Metazoa > Chordata > Actinopteri > Beloniformes > Belonidae > Xenentodon > Xenentodon cancila. The sequence goes on from CM026218.1 coordinate 10,446,932, forward strand.
CATATGTCAGAAGACATAGAAGAGTTAAGACCATAGACCTGTCTGGCATCGTGGGAAAAAGAAATGATAATAATAAGTCAAAACAATTATATTTTTACTTAGTTGTGTAAGTTGTGTTTGTAAACTGTCAATCATGTGACAACAAAAAGCTTAATCTAACCATTAAAATAAAAAAAAAAAAATGGACTGCTCTCCTTAGTCTCGTTTTCAAGACTATCAAGATATCATAAATTGTATCAAGGTATAATGAACATGCATGTTTATTTTCATCATTCTAGGTAAACAGGAATCAGTAAAATCTATTAAAGTTGAGTTTATCTTTTATTCTCTAAAAGACATAAAGAAAAACAATGTAAATAACATGTCATTTTTTGTTGGAGCTAAACAGCTGATATTGTCATAAGATCTTATACAGGCCCTGTGAGCTAAACTATACTGATAATTATTCTTTGTAACCTAATTCTAGCACTCTGTGTGAATTACTAATATGGCTTTTACTTAAAACTAGGACAGCGTGCCTTATGTAGTCAGCTGTGAAAAATATATTTGGTGCATGCAAAGTTTTATGAAACTTAATGTGCAATCAGTTGTGAAATAAAGCACATATGACACATGAAAAAGAAGGAAACTTCCATAAAAAAACGTGTTTGATAGTGCAAGTTTAAACTGAGTTCAAGAGTTTATTTTAGATTTAAACATAACTGCAGAACTTACCTGCAGGCCTTCTGGACTTGACCAGCCAGTACAGGTAGTTGTGGAGGGCATTGTTAATATTGGTGCTATCATGTTAATATTTTTTATGGGTTTTTTTTATTGTTTTTTTTAAACAATAAAACCTTTACAAACATTTAAAATTATTTCTTTGCGCATTTCATAAAATTTTTTTCTATTTATTTACTTAGTTTATTTTAACATTTGGTACTCAATAATGTGAAATATGTTTGGTTTGTGTTTATAAAAATAAACAGTATATTTTAAAATTAAGACTTGTTTGTTCCTATTTAAAATTTTAACTAATAAAACATCTTATTTCTTCATGCTTTACCCAGAAATGCTGAAAAAAAAGTGTATTGGCAAAAAACTATCCTAACAAATATATTGACATATAAAGGAAAAATAAATCATGTTTCCTTTTTTCTGCCATATCGGCCAGCCCTACACTGAGGTTTATGCCTTCTCTCAAGAATAAATTGCTGCCTCAAACACTGACTGTCTCTTCAGGTTTGTTGCACCGGGGGCAAGAGATAGAGGCAGGGCCCCCCTTTAGGGAGTTCTCTGCCGGCCGACCACTGTCATTGCTAATTTTCCTTTGAATTGCAAAGTGTCACGATTCAAAGTTGGTCAGCCCTTGAGGGCCCCCTAATGACTCAGGGCCCCAAGCATTTGTCTGGTACACCAGTTGGCAAGCGGAGTGTCTAATTGTGCTATCGGTGTCTAAGCATTCATGTTTTCATTCATTCACACTACCCCCTCCCTCGCAGTGGCTCTGCACCCCCCACTTTGGGAACCACTTAAGTAAGGTAACAATCACTTAAATGCATACTAAAAAATTCAAGTGTTTGGGGAGATTTGGCAGTGAGCAGCTGTAGTAGCGGAGCCAGCTGCAGTAGCGGAGCCAGCTGTAGTAGCGGAGGCAAAAATCATTCCTATAAAAGATGCACTCCTGGACTCTAAACACGTTCCTGGAGTGAAACTGATTTGATCTCCAGACTGAGAATAAAAGGGACGTGTGGATATGCATATTTTGCCTAGTTTTGCCCAAAGGCAAACAAAGAATGAATGAATGAATGAATGAATGAATGAATGAATGAATGAATGAATGAATGAATGAATGAATCAATCAATCAATCAATCAATCAATCAATCAATCCAAATCAATGGACTTAGAGTGCAAATATTTGAGGAAAAAATAGTGGACACTGAAAAAAATAATAGGAATATGCAGTGAAATTGAGCAAGGTAATATTAATTGAATACGGTTCTTTACTTGAAAGGGTAGGGCATTAACAAGCACAGAGGGGACAGAGAACACAGCCAGAATGAATAGATGAAGATTATTCCACTCCAGCTCCATTGTAAGTCTCAGAGGCAAGAAAGTGGGAAAGAGCTACACACAAATCTACAAAAAGAATTTTGTATTGGTGGAAGCCTGAATTTGACTGTAATTGACTATCCTCAATTGACCAACTGCGAACAGATACTTTTCTTGCTGCTTAAAGAGCATCGGACTACAAGAATATATATACCATCTTCCAATAAAAATGCAACCCCTTTAGTCATAATAAAAGCAGAAAATGAAAAAGAAAAAAGACAAAATATCCATATATAGAGCTGGATTCGGCTCAGCGTACGCCATCCTTTTCAACTTGAGATATCTAGGACATGACCAATGACGACGACAAGTGCAGCCCTTTGTGACATCAGCCTGGTGTGTGCAATCGTATGTTTGGGACAAATGTGAGCTGAGGATGAGGTCCTGTTGCAGATGTTAGCTGCATTTTCCGGATGAGCTTTGCTGTTGGTCAGACAGAATAGGCCGCAGTGATCCCTGCAGCAGAGATCTCAAATATTCCTCAAGAACCAGCCAGATTATGTTCAGATAACTGGAGAAGGGCAGTCTTGATGGAAAAGACTGTCCAGACACATCTGAGACGTCTCAGCTTATTATACACTCAACGTCGTCATATCATAGCGCCAAACAACAGGCAGCAGTCATAGCAACTGAACACTCAACCACGTCATGGCCAGTGTTGTTTTGATCTGCCTTCCCTTGTTCTTTGTTTTCTTTTCATTTCCATCATGTCCTATTTCTATTTCAGTCTAAAGCGGTTTGTTATCCTCCCAAGTTTTCTCATTGTTAAATATAGTTGGAAAACACTTCTTAAGAAAAAAAAACACCAAATGATCTTATTTGAGCAGCTGTTTCTGTACTGTAGCTGACATGTCCAACCGGGTGTGAGATAACTTGATATCAATAGTAACAAATCAAAAGGTAACAAATCAAAAGTAACACCAACATATTAATTAATGGTGAAGGCTTTAAAGTTGACCCAGTGTACGAGTCTTGAAAAAACAAACAAAAAAAAAACTAAACAACTATATACCATGATATAACACTCAAACTTCGAGAGCTTCATCACAAAGCAAGGAAATATGGTAATTAATTTCAGCTCTTTCTTTAACAGAATTTAATAAGAAGTTCAAGCATTCACATCGAAAAACTGATGGCTCTAATTTAGAGGAAGTTTTGACAGTGATCTTACGAGTCCAAAATGCCAACAAAAAATGAGCTCCTTTCCTCTTATTAGCAATTACTTATAAGAGCCTTCTAGTTTTATCTGCAGGTATAAAGTGAAGATAATGGCATTGTAATTAACCTGAAATAACTACAAGAGCAGGTGAAGTAGTGGACTAGAAAACCATAAGTGTGTGTGACTCTCTATCAGATCTTCACTCCTGCTAAAAGCAAGAAGGAAATGCTGCCGATGATATCAGCGTATCACAATAGAAGAGGCCCTCCCAGTAGGTCATAAGGAAATGCTGGTGCCTTTTCTGACGACAGGAAGATTAACAATGCCTTGGTATGGGAACAATAATTTTAAAAAAAGGAAGATAAACAGAAGACTAGAGCTGTAAAAATGTCATGAACAGGATGGGAAATGGGCCAGTTTAGCAAGAAAAGAAAAATAAGGTGAAAACAACAGACTGCCAGATCTGAGCGTTGTGCCAAAAAGCTCTCTAACATCTTTTGGCACAACATCCTGCCAGTCTTCTTACAGAGACTGATAACTTGGATCCTATTGCCTCTGCAAGCCTGACTTTAGCCTTTAATTTAATATCATCCTCACAATACAACAGGGAAGGAGAGCAGATCGTAGCTCATTACATCGACGTGTGCAAAGCCTTTCACACAGTATTCCCCACACAGTGGTCTGGAGATATTTGTGGTCCTTCACGAGTATCTGCACCGAACAAACCAGCCTGCACTTCGCACATGTCTCATTAGTTTAAAAATGTAAGAGGGCTTTCAAAACATTTAATGATTAAATGAGGGGGGGTGTCTTAAAAGGGGCCATGGACTATTTTAAATTCTTTGAACCTTGCAAATATTGTTTAACAATTAAAACAGATCATAGCTTTGTGGTAACTCCATTTGCAGGCCAATACACAGAATGATGAAAGAAGTGGAAGGATCAAGACAGATTAACCTTTAGCACAGCAAGATACACCCAATTATGCCCTGCCTGGTGTTACATCTCTTATGAAGCTGAAGCTGAGGAGTGCATAATTACCTTCAAATATTTAGATAAACTCTATCTGACTCAGCAAGTTTACTCTGCAACCTCTTTAGTGGCACACTTCCAAAAAGGGCCATTTCACTTAAGTGGTGCGAGTGGTGTGGCCTTAAAATTGTGTGCCGCAGAACTAAAAATCTGTTCTCCTTTTGATTGCAAAGTGCTACTTGAAAGTGTATGGGGCACGACCTATGACATCATCATTTAACCTTTCAAAATACACATTAAAAGAAAGGAGCTTAGGTAGTCATGCCAGCAAGATCAGGTGAAGATAGTATGAAGTTTGCTTTCACACTAACAACAGCTGGATTGTGAACTGGAAAATGGACCGTTATTTCAGTTCATTAAGGCTAATTCTATTCTAAATAAATAAATAAATAAATAAAACTGCCTGAGATATATTCTTGTTCAATATCTGCTACTATCACTGCTTGCTCGGATGTCAACACATTGCACTTCATCCTGCATCATTTAGTTTTTCTTAACAGGCCAAGTACCATAAAAATACCACCACTAAACTTAGTACAACACAGTAAATGTTTTGTAATTAGATGGACTTTGTGTACGAGTAGATTAAACATCTTTGGATTTGACGGACAAACAAAACAGGACCTTTCAAAAGTTTCACTCTGGCTTTTTTCACTGCCCACAGATAGTTTACAGATCAAACAACTCACTAAGAAAAATGCATGGCCCGCCAAGTTGGTGACATTATGTTTCTAGGTACAAAGAGAACTAATCAGGACTTTTTAACAAAAGGCTTCTTCTCAAAAAAAGGGGCTTTTGTTTAGAAAGGGATAATTGATATAATAGCATTGGGACATACAGCTAAAAAAGAAAAAAAAAAAAAGGAAAAACAAATGTCTTAATATCCAGGTCAAAAAGCTGATGCCCACATGAGAATGAAAATGAAACGTGCACCTTATTCCTCACTTAAGGTACATTCACACTCACACATTTGCTCCCGAAACCATGGCATTTCTTACAGTTACAGCTGACATTCACACTACACTATGAAGCTTATATAATGTGACCATCACCAGAAGATAAAACACAGACTAGAGGTTGACCAGTATGGCTCATCCTAAGGCCTGGTGATGATTTTTCTGTTTTTTTGCTGTTTGGAGATACCAGTTTTTGGGGGGATTTTTTTCATGTTGAACTGATTTTTTTTTTTTAGCTACAAGTTTAAAAGTAATAAATGATACACAAATTTGCTTAAAGTAAAACAGGCATTCATTAACTGATTTTTAAATTAAAAACAAGGTAAGGTGTGAAGTTTAGCAAAGCAGAGGTGCATGCACATGCACCTAAAGCAACTTGATCAGCTAGATATTTTCAGATATAAGCCAATGCCAATTATTTAAAAAAGACCAATAATCCGCCGAATTAAATCACTCTCTCTCTCTCTCTCCGACACAGAGGCACCTTTAGTTAAAGTGGAAACCAACAGCAAGCCCTTCTGACTTTGTTGTCCTTGGCATCAGCTGTTATGCAGTCAGTCTTTATTCAGTAAATCTGAAACTCCCTACATTCATAAGAGCAACGTCATTAGGAGCCATTTATTACAAGCGTAATCAGGCTTGAGCCGGGACAGGTTCCGGCAGGCGCCCGTGACCCTGCAAAGAATAAAACAGGTATAGAAAATGGACGGATGGATCACGGATGGTTGTGTAATATTAGTTTATGGAGGTGTAATGTGGGTGAAGATCTTCTCTTTGTTCCCACAGATGGGTTTTGTTTTGAAACAACATTTTGTAACAAACAGAGACTAGTGAGGGCATAATACTCAACAAAACGAGTCTGAGGTGTCAGCCACATCAGTGAGACAACTTAATCTCATTCCCAAAAGGTTGGTGGCAAAGTTGAGCTGCCACTCCATGAAATCTGAAACTGCCTCTGGAGACTTGAGCTGTGAGCTTCTTACTTTATCAAGTATTTAGCCACACACACACACACACATCTACAAACAGACAAAAGGGCATTTCATCAATACCCGCCATACTGAAGGGCTGTCTCTTGCTGCATGCTGCGGTACCAAACACAATCAGTGACTGACACTCCAATTACGAGTCTCCAAAGCTACCCATGGGACATTTCAAAGGTGACAAATGTAGCATTAATATGGACTGCAGCTGATAAAAGAGTTAACATTTTTATAACCTGAACTGCATCAGTGATGATGTGCCCTGTGAATTTTGCAATGCACGAATATCAACATGGGATGAAAAGACTCAAAACCAATAAAGCGTCATGACAGGAATAGTTATCCATGAGGAAGTTTACAAACATAAATAAATATGTTAATACTACTAAAAAGGGCTCAACAGCTTGCTTACTAATGACGCTTGCCATCATCTTTTAAAGGTCTGCATGGACGCCAAGTCCCACCTGACAGCAGTTCACAGCTGAACGCTGCCCTCTAAAAGGTACCGGGGAAGTCAGTTTTCCCATGGAGATGATCCTTTCATCCCATGCTTGATCCACCAAAACAGACAAGTCAACCAGTGTGAGCTCACTGACAGAGTGGCACATCCTCAGCTCAGCTGCATCTGCAGCCCTCTTACAGAAAAAAGCTTCAGCTGCAGCAGTTAAGGTAGTTTGAATTTAGTGTCCCCTAACAACCTCTAACAGTCTTAGATCTACTTTCATGAGTTATACTCTCATGAGGAAACCCTAATCCTATATTAATAGAAAAGAGAAACATAACAAAATGCTATTGTCACATGCATGACAGACAATTTTAGAAAAGGACATTGATAATTTTCCAGTGAGCACTAAGGTTCATTTTAGTGCTGATTTGCAGCATGAAAACTGGGTGATGTTATGTCTGGGAATCTAAGACCGTATTCATTTTCCTTTTAACCCGATAAACGCCGCCTCCATTAACTAGCCACAAAACATAAAAACTGGTTCGATAATCAGTCCAAGTATTGGCTAAAAAAGTGTTGTCATCAGAAAATAATTTTACCATTTTTAAAGACATTTCTCCAAAGTTGAATTTCAATCATTGAAAAAAAATATGGTTCTCTGGTCGTTTCAAAAATATTTGAATATCATAATGGAGCTACACTGCCGCTGTGTTGTCAGTAGAAAACTCATTAATACAATGTGATGGGAGAATAAACATTAAAATAAAATAAAACATACACACTTGCCCCATTTCAGCACTTGAAAGGTTCTTTATTTCAGCAAATTGACTCATCTGATCAATATTCTACAAGGAATCTTGGCAATGAAAAAGTCCTGGTTTTGATTCCTAGTTGGATCTTAATTATTCAGATTACAAATCCCAGGTAAATTAAACAAGGGCTAAAAATGAAAGTTTCATTTATGTCTTCAACAAATCCGTAAAAAAGAATAAATGAATGCCGTTTTGTGAGTGACCTCAATTGTATTTTTTATTAGAGATGGGTCCAATTCAATCCAATGACGAACCAGAACTGACGTAGTTCACTCATCACTTAATCATAATGACAACGATTAAAAGAATTCAGACTTATAAGCGTTTTCCAACTAGCCCATCTTGACTGATCCTGTTCAGAGGCCTGGATAATGTAGACATATATTTCTTCTACAGTTTCTGCACTTTTATTGCAAATGTTTATAATAAAAACAACAAAGAACCGTCGCCCCCCTTTGTTATTGAATTAGAACTCAACAAAGTGTATCAATGCATCGCAAATCTTTATGTATTTTGCATAAAAACAGAAAAACTAAAAATGTTATCCAAGATTGCATTCCTCTGCCAAAACAGAGTGAATAATTTGCTGAAAAAAAATACTTGGACCACTGGACTAATCCTTACTTTCTAGTTAAAAAGGTACTTTTCTGAGTAATCCTCTGAACAGACACAATGCTAACAAAACATAACTCGTAACTCCTTTATGAATATAATGAATTCAAAAAAGTATAGTGGGTATGCCGAGAATCTGGTTTACACTGACATCAGCATCCGTTTTTAATGAAGTTCAAGTTTTAGTCATAACCGAGTAGTTTTTGAAATTAGTAACTGCACTAAGTGAAGATACTGTCTGCCTATACAATGAGACAGCTAAAAGGCTCTCATAAATGAAGATGAGCTAGCCCAGACTAAACTATATAAGAACACATGTCTACATCGGTGACCTTTGTTTCACAGCGACGTGCTACACACCATTAACCATCTGTCAAGCAACTCTTAGGAGCACAGCGGGTGTTTTCTTTAGACAATGCCTGAAGCTGCTCGGCATGCCCACAATCAATACTGAGTACTTGGTGAACACCCGTCTGTGTATCCCAGTAAGAGGGACAACCCACACATGTCTCGCTGAATCGGCCCACCGTAACTGTCAGACAGGATCCCACATTTACACGTGCTAACTTTCACCACAAAGATGTGTCACCGTCTGCCACCATCGCCCACCGGCGCTTACCACAAATATTGTGAGCGACTACGAGAACATATTTATTTACTGCACACCGAGCACGCGTTTGCCCAAAACATTATGGGTTTGCATGTTTTCCATGATGTAATAAAAAATATGTAAGGAAAAGAAGAAGAAGGAAAAATACATCTTTTTATAGATAGTCCATGAACGAAAAGCTGGAAGAAAAACTAAAAAAAAAAAAAAAAAAAAAAGGTGATTTTACAGGATGTTAACTCACCTCACATTCATGATGCTCAATTTTTAGCACTCTCAACATTACTTTTACTAACACCTCTGCATCTCAATATTTTGGTGAAAACATTTTTTTAAATCAGGTTTTGCTTTTAAATGCTGCCTGATCTCCACTGCAGTTAATAAAGACAAAACCGTCAAGTACATAAATCTAAGGCTAACTTATTCACAGCTGCTCTCTTTCTCCTGCTCAACTCAACGTCCCAGATGACATCAGCCCTTAAATCAGGATATAGAAGTGTTCTAGCTTTGTATCAGCGGTGGGCCAAGATGGAATAGTGTGGAGCCACTTAGCTATGCACTGATTAAATAGGCCAGTTGTCATTTGTCTTAGCCGTCTCGCAGCACGCCACTGGGAGCTGTACCATTAGAACTGCCTCACCAAGCAGCACGGCCCTTGGTTAATATACAATTCCCTTTCAGAATGAATAATAGCAAAGTCACGCTGACCTCCACGGAGAAAAGATGATTTACAAAGTTTGACAAAGATTATGTAACAACATCTAATGAATACCAAGAGAATGAGGACTTAATTATCAATTTATCAGATTTTCTTTTTTTTATTTTTTTTTTTAAGTGCACTGAAGATCTAACTAATTTGCTATTTTAGATCATATCCCATCTTATTTAATGGTGTTCTCCTATTACGAGTTATAGTACAGCTTGACACAGCTGGGTAGTAGGCATTTCCTTTCCACTTCAAGTGAAACATTTCACCGATTGTTATCACAACTTGCCATCTTGACCCTAACACTGATTACTTAGGAAATAAAAAGACTCATTATATAGATATAGATACAAACCGGATTCCAAAAAAGTTGGGACACTATACAAATCGTGAATAAAAACTAAATGCAATGATGTGTAGGTGCCAACTTCTAATATGTTATTCAGAATAGAACATAACTCACGGAACAAAAGTTTAAACTGAGAAAATGTACCATTTTAAGGGAAAAATATGTTGATTCAGAATTCCATGGTGTCAACAAATCCCAAAAAAGTTGGGACATGGACATTTTCACCACTGTGTGGCATCTCCCCTTCTTTTTACAACACTCAACAGACGTCTGGGGACAGAGGAGATACTGTATAGGTAAAATTTTCAGAAAAGTGAAGTACTACTTTAAGAGGAAAAAAGATTAAGTTAACCTGCTTATCTTTTGTAACACAGACACCAAACTAAAATAATTCTTTTTAAAACAAAGCAGCAGTTTTGGTATTTCTGTGGGATAAAATGCGTAATCATTACTAAAGCATTTTTATGAAGATAAACTGAAAATGACTTGCACTTATAGACTTCTCCTTTACAAAGTAAGTGGATGTAAATACTAGTGGTGTTATTCTTAAATATATAAATATAAAAGCAAAACATATAATATATATATACACATACATATAAATATATAGTTAAAAGGAAGATTCTGGGGTAAAGACATCCACAAACCTACTATAAGATCATAAGAAATGTAAATATTCAAAAGTGACCAGTGAACAATTACTGCGATTATGAGCTAAAGAGGAATATATACTGACAGCAAAGTGGACATTAAAGTTATCCCAGAGGTCAGCTGTCCTATGCCTTAATAAATTGGCATTTTAAGCTTCTGGTGAGAAATTCCCTTTAAGTAAGTGGTTTGGTCGCCACGGACAAAGTGAGTCCCTTTTAACTTTATAAGAGTACAAAAAAGTTTTTCCTTAACTCTACTTCCATGGAACTGGGTCGGTACTCGATTATTTGGCAAGTGTCAGAAGCAGAGACTGTTAACTCTCCTTCTTTTGCATCCGTTGACAGTAGTTTCATAAGATGGTCGTTAATGTGTTCAGACGTATGACAACATAATATCAAACAGACAGAGATTCCTGTACTAACAGTGCTTTTTGTACGAATACAAAAATTGCCTTCGTTTGCATGGAGCGATCTTATCCGCATTACCACTTAAGCAGAATAACAGTGAGTCCTTTTCACACGCTTAAATTAACAAGCCATTCTGACATCTGAAGATTGCCCTCTGGCACAACATTAAACGTCATTTAGCTGCAAACATATGTTGCATTCTAACTTAAAATTACTTAGACTCACATCAGTTTTGGTCCCTAATAAAAGTTTCAACTCCACCATTAGAACTAGGGTCATCTGAAGTCTCAAATGTTTATTTAACTTCTGACTTTCAAACATTGCTGGCAGGCACACTGCAGCACATCAGCACATCTGATTCGTTTTGTTTTGCTTTTCATGTTTAAAATTTTATGAAATGGTCACCAAACAAGTTTTCTTCAAAAAAAGGTTTGTGTACACAAAGTCCAGTGAATTTAATACACTGCAGTATCTTTTCCCTCCTAATAACATGGATGATCCTTTTCAGGAGGAAAAGTTCTTTCCTTTTTTAAGCCGGTGATTCTACCTTCTTATCAGAAGCGTAAGGTGTGTGATGTTACAAAACGTTCTGAATAATCTTTTTTTTAAATGAGCCAATGGTTCTAAGGGCCAGGTGAAGTGAAAACAATAAAGTGCTTACTGAGCAAACAACTACAAGACAACAGCCACCACCATTGACCCAACCTACTGTTGTTACAGCAAGCTCAACTGAGCTGTACTTTCTCACTCACATAACGCACACTCCACTGTGGCGTTTCATGTTATGGAAATAAAGAAAAAAGTGGAGTAAAATTTCAAAGTTATGCTGGTGCATCTAGCAGTAAAGTTTTAGTCTCGCCTTCTCAAAAATAAATGGCAAAATGAGACTAAATAGCCACAGCCTGCTGCCCTGACGTAAACTACAGAGCAGCTAAGAATCGTGAAGGAATGTTATACTTCATTTTCAGTATGTAGCTTTGACAATAAGAAGGCAAACTTGTCTCTGAAGCCGATAATGTGGAACCTGTCTGAGGTTGTTATAACACCCAACAGCCTGGTAGACGCCGTACAATTGGGGGATCTGATAGATTGGCTGCAAAATTCAGCTGGTACGAGTTTGCTTTCCCACTGCATTTTATCAAATGCGGCAAACCTTTTACAGATTGTGTTCCCCTCCTCATTACTCCTCACCCATTACTGTAGGAGAAGACAAGCCAAACAACTAACAAGAAACATTCGCTCATCTATTGGTTAATGCAGGAAAACAACCACTTCTGTTTCATGCATTGTGGTCCACCTCCTGTATTTGGTTCATTTGAAGCAGACCGAGACCTACATGTTGAGGTGTGGACCAGATATTGCTTCTTTAATCCTCATCAGTTTGAATGAGTAGTCAGACCTCCCCAAACGAACCAGACTTTACAAGCAAATTAACTAGATTTTGATTAAACAGGCGTGGCGTGAATGCGCTCAGAGTCATCGCATAAACACACCACAACCCAGACCACTTTACAAATGGTTCAGCAGGTTCAGAATGGCTGGAAATGGATATGAATGGGAGGGGTGCTAGTCTCATGTCACAAGGGAGATTTTTTGCAAAGTGAATGGTTATGGCTGGCCAGGCTATTGTCCTGGAAAAAGAGACTCTCAACACATTTGAGGTTTTATTTTACAAACCCAAGTTGGAAAGCATAAACAAACCGTAATGACCATGTGATGAAAAACAACTCCCAAGGCTTACAGACATTTATGTTAGGCTGAGTAAGAGAAAAGGGAAGTGTTAGGGTTTGTTTACCAATCTGCAGTGCAGATCAGCTTTATTAAATGAGATAAAGAAAAAATAAAAGAAAATAACCTGAGCGAGATGAGGTTCTGGGTGGAGAGTGGATTTAACTTTCTCAATGCATATGAAAACAAATAATCCATCATTAGGTAATTAAGGAGCACAAAATCATAAAACTGGAATTAATAGTGTTACTTTAACATCCTGGCACAAGGTAACTGTAAAAAAAAAGTTGCAAACTTCCCACAGATATGAGCATGCACAAGCACACAAATACTTCCCCTCCCAACACCAAAAGGAAGGATGCTGGCTATAAAAAAAAAAAAAAAAAAAAGGAAAAAATACAACACTACTCTGCGCATTCTTTGCACTCTTCAGAGATACAAATGGACAGAAATGAAGACCACACAAGTGATAACGCTAAAAGAAAAAATAATTCCCTCTGATCGCTGCCTTTGAACTCAACTGCTTTAACAACCACATCAGCTAATCTTTATTTCAAATAAACCATTCCTGGTTAAAAAAAAAAAAAGAGGGAAAAAAAAACTACAAACCCCCCCCCACCAAAAAAAAAAACAATAAGTTGCTATTAAAATTGTTGAATGCTTCACGTCAGAATTAAAACCGACACTATGCAACAAGGAATGCTAAGATGACAACTTTTTCTCCCCTTCTTCTATTTATCATGCCGAGATTTTTTTCTTAATCCATTTAAAGAAAAAATGTGTAATAATCATCTAAAATGTAGTGAATAAAGGAGAGCTATTCAAGCATATTTAAACCAAACAGCTCAAATTAGGGCTGTAAAAGCCGTGTACAATATAAAGCCTGCATTTAAAAACATATGGTAAGAATTTATGTAATAACCAGCAGTGCTTGTTAATTGCAACTGTATTTGTCAGCGTATTGCACATGTGGGTGGGAGATGGTTTTCTGTAGTGCTGGGTAAGAGCTTTACAAATTACTTAGGGCTTGTGTCAACATACGAGGTGACTGCATCTCTATTTTCTGCCCCCAATGTGTCAGTCACCACTAACCTGATCCAAATGAGAGCCCTCTAGGGTTGTCTGTCCTGCTGGCCGTCAAGTCCGCCACACACACTAGTTTAAAAAGATGAATCATAGCCACACACTAACACACATCAGCTACAATTCAGGGCTTAGTGTGTACACTTGTGTGATCTATTGTAAGATAAGCTCCCAGTGTGTGATCTGACCTTCAGGAAACCACATTTCCTCTTTGGTAAAACCTGATGCAGTGAGATACTGATAAAGTAAATGTTTTTTAAGGTATAAATGGTGAACATCTTCCACAATAAATTACTTGTGGTTAAGATTTCAAAAGGGAAGAGAATCAGGCAGTAAAAAAAAAAAAAAAAAAAAAAACATTTTTCATGTGAGCACATGCTCTCACAGGCAATTCATACCCAGTCCCAAGTCCCAAGTCCCAACAGTGATATGTAGATTCAGTATTCGTGCTTAGCATTTCCTGGTTTGTTTTCTAGTGTTGTGACCCTCTGAATGCTTCCTTGAGGAATAGTAGCATCCTGAAGAAACTAAATTAATGAGACAACACTTGAAATTAGCATCAAAAAGTATTTCTGGTTACGTTTTTCATAGGAGCCGCAGACAGCTAAACAACTCTTCCTGGGGCCAAGTTGAGTCACGTTTTAGACGCCACAAGAATAACCAGGCTTTGAAATCCCTGATCTTTAAATTTACGTTAAGCTGGCTTTTGTAAAGAAAAGAACGCCAAGAGGGATATGTACAGTGGACATCATAGTACTGACCGATGATTGGCCTTATTCCTCTTTAATTTACCCCAACAGGGATTATGACATGAATATAGGTCCATAGCTACAACTTCAACTTGAATTTGGTGAACTGAGTCAACCGTTTGTTTTTTTTGGTGGTGGTTGCAGTGGTGCGGGAGGGTTGCATTCCAAAAATGCCAGCAGAACTTAAGACATTGTTCAAAACAAGAAAATCAGGAAAATTCCTCAGGCTTCTTGTCATCTTCTAAAACAATGTTGAGAGCATAAACAGTTGCCTCTAGATGGATTTAGAGGACTGCAGAGGCTTTATGAAGTTTCAGAAATTAAGTCAAAGAGCTTACCTATCAGACAAAACATTGTCAAAACAGTCCCACCCAAATGATGTCTGTAAGCAAGCGATGGTCTTATGGTTTTACTGAAGTAGAAATACAAAAATACCAGCAATTTTTGTCTAAATAATCAAAGGGAGTGTCAGGGTTGCCATGCTGCATCATGCTGTGTATTTCTTACACAATGCCCCCAATTCCCCAGCCATTAAGGGGTTACAAGCTCTTAAGGCTGCAATAGCAGGGATCTGAGGTAAAACCTAGGAGGCTGGAATTCTGACAGGGCCAACCTCCTGTTCAGTCTGTTCAGCCGTTACGTCTCCCATTTACAATGATGGGACATGCAGGCTCCACTGGCTTAGCAAATCACCACTCCACACCACTTGGTGGAGGTAGTGCAATACTTTCACAGTTTGCCATCTCCTTTCGTTTTTTGGAAGGCTATAAAGAAAAGGAACAATTTTTTTTTTTTTTTTTTTTTTTAAATGGTAAAATCCAAATAGCTGAGATGGTTGCTGCATGTACACACAAACAGCAAACTGACACGAGAAAAGACTACTGGTAGTCAAAGAGGACATTAAGACAGCTGAAGAACATTGTTCCCGATAATGGATATGCATCACTAATCAAAACCCTGTAAAACCCCGGAACACAGCGAATGGAAAATCGCTAAGTGTGGGCTGTAGTGCAGGTTATTCTGTCTGGTGCATGCAAACTCACTTAAAACCTATCGGAGTTGCAAAGAGTAGCAACTTTGTCTTATTTTTTCAAAAGCTTTTTTTCCATTATGTAGTCACATGTTGGACAATTCATGGGTAAATTTCATTAAATTGTGTTTCTGAGAAGAATGTAAATATTCTAAACGTAAACAAGAACGGCTTTATTAGAAATGTGATTGTTCTAAAATGCACGCAGGACAAAAAGGAAGTAGTAGTCAGTTGTTTGCACAGCTTGAAAGTGTGTATAATGCAAATATACAGAGATCTATAGTATTACCAGACGTGTTCCATCATCCTTCAAAACAGCCGCTGTCACTCCTAACATCAAAACTCCTGGTGCTGATCCATCCGACCTCAATAAGATCCCTTATCTTCCTTTCATCTCCAAAATTCTTGAAAAGGTTGTTGCCTCTCAGCTCAACAAACACCTCAGCAGTAACAAGGTATACTAATAATTCCATTCTGGGTTTGAAAATGACCTTTTGATGGCAGCCGACTCCGGTCGTCTCACCATTCTTATCTTCCTAGATCATAGTGCAGCCTTTCGTACCATTTTTTACAGCACCCTCCTAAACAGCATCCCTTGTTGTCTCATACAACTCTCACTTGGTTCTCCTCATATCTCTGGCCACACAGTTCATACAACTTAAATCTCACTCTTCAAAATCAATCCCGTCACTGGTGGTGTGCCCCAGGGTGCAGTCTTAGGGCCCCTTCTGTTCATCATCTACATACTTGGACACACATTCTGTAAATATA
Organism: Xenentodon cancila; assembly: GCA_014839995.1. Classification (NCBI taxonomy): domain Eukaryota; kingdom Metazoa; phylum Chordata; class Actinopteri; order Beloniformes; family Belonidae; genus Xenentodon; species Xenentodon cancila. Next base: position 10,463,104 of record CM026218.1, read on the forward strand.
ATATGAACTTCTATTCCTGTGCAGACGACACCCAGCTCTACATCTCCTCCAAACCAAACTCCTCACTTCCACTTACCTCCCTTTCAGACTGCCTTCAGGAAATCAAAGCATGGTTCTCTTCAAATGTTCTCAAACTTAACAGCAATAAAACAGGAGTTCTACTCGTTGGAATGATCTATCCTCCCCTCACCTCAGGTTAAGAGTCTGGGCGTCATCCTCAATAGCACGCTATCATGTCAAGCTTACATCAACAGCATTACCCGGCCTGCTTATTTCCATCTTCAAAACATCAATCGAATATGTTCATCCCGCACTCCACATCCTTATCCACAGCCTTGTCACTTGTCGAATTGATTACTGTTACTCACTTCTCTTCGGTCCCCCCTACAAATCCCTTCAGAAACTGCAGCTCCTACAGATCTCTAGTGCTCGAATCATAACCCACACCTCTCTGGAACATATGACATCAATCTAAAGTCATCAAAATATAGTTTTCAGATGTTTTTGGCCTCATTAATACGATGTAGTTGTGCTATAACACTACTTAATCATTATACATTAAATAAGGGCTTTGCATCTGTATAATCATTTAAATGATAATCTGCTGCCTTCATCATCTGACTAGCAGCGGTAGCAGCAATCGGAATTATTTGTCAAAGACCAAAGATATATTCGTCCATCTTCTTTAATGATAAGATTTTCTTTTTTATTGTTATTAAAAGAGAAGTAATACATGAATTACGTTTATTCAAAAAACACAGTTCAACGGAAACACCTTTATCACAAATTCAGAGTTCGATTTTCTTTTTGTGCAATTGTATAACGGGAACGCGACTTCTGTTGTAAGCAAGGCTTGTTAAGGCGCTCATCTATTCCTCTTGTAGACACTTATCAGCTCTGGGCTGTAAGCAGGAGTGGGAGATGGGAGGTAGGAGGGGGAGGAGAGGGGCTTTGGCTGCCTCAAAAGAACTGAACCACCAGCAGATAAATGCACATGTACAGCAAAAGAAATAAAGAGGCCCTACCACATCAAGTCGTTTTTCTCAATTATTTTTGTTTTATCAGTTACTACTCTATAATGGTTTATTTTTCACCACGTTTATTTGTTCAACTTGGCTCCGTTGCAAAGCCTTGCTTACACAAACACTGTAATTTGGTTCATTAATGAAACCATTAAAAATCACTGATTTTACCGTTTGTGAGGAGACAGCAGAATTTATTATTAATGCTGCTGTAGAAGGGCTAAAAGAGAGACTTTTCTCACATACACTAACAAAGCCACTGGGACCAATACGAGAGCAGTTAAAGGGCATGACAAAAGTTTTGCAGAAACAGAAACAGATGCAGATTGAGCTCTGACAGTATAAGAGGTCTCACAGAGTGCTCATTAGGGGTACTTGGTCAACACATGAAGTATTAAAAGTGCAATAGCTGTCCACCATACCAATCCTCCACAGCCGTGACATAGCAGCTGCTTCAAATTCAACTAATGACTCATGTGTCCCTACATCCAAAGAACCCCATGAGCATTTTCTCCACGATTTTTTTTTTCTTGATGAAATTGAACTCTTAATATAATTGAGAATGGGGAGAAAATCTTTAGCACCAGAGCTGCACACATTTCAAAGTCACACACACAGCAGAAACACAGGGCCTCGTACAGCATTGACTAGACTGGAAAACACCAGAGCTCATTTAGAAGCTGCAGTCTGGTACGCCAATGTTTTCGTGTAACCTGCTGAAATTGCCCATCAGTCAGCATCAGCAGCCCTCATACAGCTGCAAGTTCACGGTCCTACTAATGGGCATAACAAAAATAGACTCGGTGTGCCTGTAGTAGTGTACAGTAAAAGTTAACAATTCACTGCCATGAAACTAGACTCTTCTGGTAAACATATGCAACTGGCAACAAAGATGAGAAAACTGAACTGCAAGGTTCCAGGGAATCCCCAGAAAAATATGAATTTCTGGTAATCCCATTATAGTATGATTCATGTATTCCAGTAGAACACAGTGACAATGTTTTATCCTTGTTTTATTAGTTTCACACTTCATTTTTAAAAGCCATGCTGCGTTTCTCTTTTATTACAGGCTTGACTTTTTCTGCCTATTTAGTCTTTATCTGGGTGGTTTAAGAAACTCTTCACTCATAAATAATCCTGCCAACAGTTCAGGTGACATAACAAAAGAAATTCAAAGACACTTCTGGTTAGAAACGTGTGGAAAAACATTTTTTTAAAATGTCTCAGGTTATGAAAAACAAAATGCTTCAGGTAGGGCACATAGTCCTTCTAGAAGGACAGACATGTATGTAATAATGACGTGATCAATAACAGTGATAGAAAGTAACAAAGTTCATTTTCGCCTTGTTTCTACTTATCCATCTTCAGTCTGTACAAACCATTTTAGGCCATTTTATGCTTCCGTTTCATTACATTTCAGAGGAAAAGGTACTTTCTACTCCATTGCATGAATTAGAAAGTTTAACTTACTATTTACAAGCTACATGTTTAAAGTATTTTTTTTTACCTCTATTATCTAGCAAAAGCCAAAGTGTAGCTATTGCTCTGTTTTACATTTTCATTTTTTTTTTCCTTTTTGCTTCTAAACATTCGAGAGGCCTTCAACAAAAACTCAAACAAGACAATGTCTCACCAGAAATGATGAAAGTAAAGGTACCCTTTGGTCTCAACGGAAAGGCCTGGTTGTACAAATACAATTTCAAACAGCCTCTTGGGTCATTTGCAACATACACACATAGAAAAAAAAAAACCCAATCACATCTACAGAAGTGATGGGGGGTCCATGAGAGGATAGCAAACCTGCCTGGACCATGCAAATTGATGCAATAATGTAACCAACGGTGACAGTTGCAAGTAGGTTACCATAGAAACCACGTGGACAAGAGAACATCAGCAAAGCGACACAAATTGGAGATGATCACTTGCGATATTTAATGTAAACCATTAGCCAGAAAGATTGGATGCTGAAAATCAGATTTGGGCTGGCAGTGTGAACAAAGGCATAGATTTTATTTTAAAAAATAAATAAATAAATAAATAAATAAAAATGCTAGCAGAGACAGTTTGATGACTTCAACAACAACATTATTAATCATTATTCTCTTTGATTGTAATTATTATTATTATTATTAATAATAACATACCAAATACTTTAACCGGGGCATTTATATAAAGTAAAAGCATTTTTACCCTTGTATAAAATACAACTTTCAAATAGTATGCTCTGTGGGCGTTTTTACACTAGTAAAACATCTGAATAGTCCTTGGAGACAGCGGACGCTAAACGGGAAAAGTGTGTTTTTGGTCCAAGTTTCAAAGCATTTGAGGAAGTGACAATAAATAAAGCCTTGAAAAAACCAACAGGTCTGATGCGAAATAGCCCTTGACTCCTGAATACATCATTTATTTGTTTTCTCCTTAATACAGTGTCAGCATTTCAACCAAAACATGTCCTTTATCTTGCTCTGTGTCGTTTCCCTGTCTCAGTGGACGCTAAACGGGAAAATTGTCTTTTCGGTCCACGGTTCATAGCATTTGAGGAAGTGACAATAAATAAAGCCTTTGCCCGTCTGTGATGTGCTCTTGTAAACTCAAGCAACCGACAAGTTTTAACAGCTACTAGTAACGCGAGTCCCGTAACTAGTTAGTTTGTAGACGAGGCCCTTCAACGCAGGAAACGAGGCTGAACTAGGCGCGCCTCTGAAAAATCCCGATCCACACTGTCCTCTTCCTCCTCACAAAAGACAACACAGCAGCGCTCGTTGTCCACTCCATGCAAAAACAACCTCACTCATATCATTTGCATTCCTCTACTTTAGTCAAATCCAAACAGCATATACTTATAGAGGACTTCCTAATCACAATTCTTCACTAACTTGTGCAAACTGAGAGCAGAGAGAGAGAGGGAGAGAGAGAGAGGGAGAGAGAGAGCTAAGTCGGGCTAACGATGGAAGTTTTCTTTTACATACCAACTCCATACTTTTCCTTTTTGGTGGGAACCCAGCGAGTCATTGTGACCGCCGCGGCTTCCCGGCTCGTTTCGCCAGTAAGAGACGCTCCGGACGCCACTTGTTTACTGTAACGTGGACTTTTTTTGTTTTTTTTTTTGTCAGTTTTCTCCGAGCTCCAGGCAGCTCCTTCCAGCAGCCATTTTCCACCACAGACAGGACGCCCTTCGGTCCACCAGGGGTGATATGGCACAAGTTTCCCTCGGTAGGCGTTCATGCGGGCGGCATTCTTGCCGAACAACTGCTGAAAGCCTTTTACGTGGATATAAACTCACGTGGACGACCGGTTAACATCAACTGCATCTGCAGAAACCCCCTTTTTTTTTCTTCTTTCATCCTAATAAGTTAACGTTCTCAGTGGCTGGGAAGCTGCCATCACGTCCATCTACTCACAAAACACGTCATTTCGTGCCTTTTTTTTTAAATACTTAATTCTTTGTGTAAACATCTGTATTTTAAATGAAAATGAAACAGAATGATCTGAATGTTGCTCCCGTTTTTTTTTTAGTCAAATTACAAGGTATTAAAATGAAGAACCCGGATTAAACAGGATATTATATAATTGATATTAGGATATATGATTGATAAGATGAAGATACGGCTGTAATGTAAAAGGTGACATATGTGGTAATAGATAAGGAGGAAAAGGCCTGGAAAACAGACTTTTCAGTGCGGTACACTCCAGTGGCGGATGTAGGATTTTTCCCATCCAGGGACTACATTTCTCATGGAAGGGCCAAGTATTGATCCAACATCCTAATACACAAATATCTTCTTTTTTTATAAGGTGTATTTACCTTTGACAACTTGTACACGCTTTATGTAATGATAAGGCATTATGCTTATATGGAAAAACTCAACAAATTGAACAATTATTTTTAGTGTGCATAGACAAAATACTTTCAAACATGCACAGCTGACCACAGACTGGATTGACAAGCACTTTTTAATCAACAGCTATTTAATTTTAGTTTAATCTTTGTCAGACTTGAGCTTGAGTTTTATTATTTGCACTCCACAAACTACCATTATTGCCATTATTAAAGTTAATAAATGATAGGCTAGTCTCCAGTTCTCCTTTTGCAGCAGTGGGGTTTAAAGCGTTCTTCTTCTGTAAGCTCCACATTTCTATTTAGTCCATTCCATCCAGTAACTGTTTGGGTATGGAAGTGCAACCACCTATTATTTGATTTTTGCTCTTGGATGAAGGGCATACAAGTGACAGGACAGAGGTTCTTCAGAGGGCCAATAAGATTTCAAAATCCCCATGGCCCCACCCCCTAGAACCCCCCATGGTATACTGACTGATAAAGCTGCTGACAAACCTACATATATTATAATTATAATGTTAAAATCACACACATTACGCACAGAGTTAACTTCCTCCTATTAACTTTTTTTTCCAGAAACCTGCTGTGTGTTAATGTATCACTTGGTGTCACCTTATAGTAAAACACGTATACAAAGAGAGATTGCTCCATTTATCGGCTCCACCACTGGGATAGAACTGATGCAGGCAATGTCCATTTCCTTCCCCTTTAATGTGTAATGATGAATCTATGGGAGCCTAATCGAGCCTGTTAGTTTCAGCAGTGATGCACTGAACTGATAAGAGTTGTTCCTCAAAGCTGCAGGGGCTAGATTAAAGCCAGACGTGGGATGCACCTGACACACATTTGAATCTACACCTCTTTATTCATCTTATTTGCATGGCCGGTGTGGCTTCTATCTGCAACCTATCTTGCTTAGAAATGCCTCAGCTCGTGACTTCTGTGTCCCTCAGATCCCTCACCTGTTGTGTTTCAGTCTTGCCAGCAGAGGGGGCTGCTGCTTTCAGACCTATTCTTCTTTACTAGAACCTACTTTTTTTTTTTTAAATCTTGTTTTAAAATGTCACAACTGAGTTTGAGTCTGATTTGATTTAATGTCATCTCCTAGGGAGAGCACAAGCAGAGCAGGCCAACAAATGAAAACTGATTTTGCTTTTTCTCTTGATTGTAAGTACCATATTTAAGATATCTCAGTTTCATCTCCGTGTTTGAAAGGCATTGGGAAAATGTTATTGCTCTAAATTACACTGAAGTTGCTTTGAAAGATGCATGGGGGCTGTAGTTCCATCATGAAGCATTGAAGTTCATTAGGCATCAAAGCTAGTGTCAATTCATATGTGAAAGATGTTTAAAGAGCTCTATTTAATTGGCTCTAAATATAAATCTTCCCTTCAGTATAAAGCAAATTTTTCTGTGTTGTAAATACCCTTCTGTCTCACGTTGTGGAACATCATGTGGGTCACAGTTACTTTTCCAAGAGGACACTGACCCATTTTATGACTTGCTGGAGTCACACGGCTCGCTTGAGGATAGCAACGCTCATCATCTGCCACCAACCACGAGTTCACAGGGAGGAGAAGAAACATGGGGGAATTCAACAGAGAGGATTTCTAATGCATTAAGTGAGTCATGGAATAACTTGGATAATCTGCTCATTAGTGATGCTCATTCATTTGTAAGGACGTCTGAATGTCGGGAAGTTTGATCCACTCTTTTAAGCATTGTACGGTGTGTCAGACTAAGACAAACTCAAAATAAGAGGCTTTGGTGATTAAATTCTGGATGTTGACTATGGTCTTTGTTTGAATGAAGATCTTGCTACGTCACTATGGGTTTTCCTTTTTTTTTCCCCCTCTCCAGCCTGCCCAGCCCTCTTTTGCTTTTTCTCTTCTTCTTCTCTCTATTGGAAGTTTAGCTGTTGTGCTCAGTGACTCTTTTGTTTTCCGAAAGCGTCCCTCACATTGCTACACGCCTGGCTGGAGACAGTACCCACTAGCACCTACTTCATATCAATGCAGAGAGGCTTTACTTCCTAAACACTGCAGACTGAGAAGAACAGGAGGGTCTCTCAGTAACTGGTAAGAAACACAAAAAAAGTATTGTACGTGTCATGACCTGTAATCATTTTCTTCTAATTTTACACCCTGAACTGTCAATACCTTCTCATAACAGATCAGTATCAAAGATGACCATCGTTATTCTTCTATCAACAAATTTCTTGACATGGATTTCTGGAGTACTTCACAGTAAGATGTCCAATTAAAGAGGGGGATTCTCATCAATATCTCCACTGTTAAAGGTCTTTATTGTGGCGTGAAACTTGAGACCTGTGAGCGGTTACCTGAGCCTCAAAGGGATGACGCTCCGCAGGCCAGCTGCCCACCTAAGGAGGCCCGCAGACAGGAGATCAGGAGATGAATTGTACTGGGAAAGCTTGATAGCAGAGGACGAGCTTTCGTCTGGTGTCTCTCACCCCTTGCGTGCACGCCGTCCCCAGAGCGCCATTGAAGGAAGTCAGTTGGACAACTGGCTTGAGCACCTAAAGACAACACAGAGCAAACCTGGAACCCCCGTTCATAATCCATCTGATCGCACAACATTTGTGCCTGTTTTTGACAAAGCACGAGCCAGGTGTGCCGAGAGACGGTCTGGCACGCCTTCCTTCAGCAGGGACTCATCTTCGTGTGGGAGTTCAAGCCTATGTGAGAGCTCGCTGGGCAGCCAAGAGTCCCTCCAGACTTGGTTTTTTTCCTCTAGTGAGCGCAGAGGAAGCTGGGAGAGAGCTCACATCATGCAGGCCCCAAAGAAGGAACAAGCTAAATTCAGTTACCTTGCTCCGGTCAAAATTGGGTGGCTGCCAATCCAAAGAAGAGTGATGAAGGTGGAGGATGCTTGCAGCCAAAACCAGCTGTTGGACCACTCTTCTGGCCAAGTAAGATGCACAATACCTGCTCCTAACAGAGCCTTGAACACACCACATTGTGATTTGTTGTTGTTTTTTTTGTTCTTTCCCACCTTCAGTGAGTTAAATAGATTCTGTATCTGTTCCAAAGCCCAAAGTTCACACCAAATGAATTATTTTCTTCTACAGAGGATGCTGCATGAACTGCATGAAGCACTTTGTTAGTTGTCCAGGCTTTTCCTCCTTTATCTAATGAGATCGCCATGGAACCATTTGGATAGCGTCTGCCAAGTGGCTGGTTCAGCGCACCTAAAAAAAATAAAAAAGAGTCCCTGCACTATGTCATAGATCCAATCAGCTGACCAATCCGAGTAGACTGGAGGGGGATATAAAAAGAGACAAGAGCTTAAATGAAGCAGAAGGTGGCAAAAGTATTATGTTTCTCATGTAGTATGAGTAAAAAATACTAACAAGTACTCTTTAAGTTTATATTTAGACCAAAAAAAAAAAAAAATTCAGAGCACAAGCACCAATTACATCCTTCACTTTTATAAGTACCCAACCCAGTTTATCTTTATTGTTTTTGACCTCTTTAATCATATTATGGAGCATAGAGAACTCCATTGTCAAAGGTTTTTGGGTGAACTTTTTTTTTATTATCAGTTAAAGTTTAACTACATGAAAACAAGCCTCTGGATTTGTCACTGACGTCTCCCCAGATTGTATGATTGTGATTTTTACATGTTAGTGAGGCCGTGAAAGTTCTGCAACCCTGAAGTGGAGTGAAGGGGATAGTGCTTTTGTGCAAAGCGAGGCAGAAAACACACAGTGTGTCACAGAAAGGCATTTGTAGTCAAGTCTCAGTTACCCAGGGAGAACGCTGAGCTCCAGCATCCTTTGAAAACAGCTTACTCTGCAGGAACTCCACACATTCTCGAAAGGTTTACGACTAATTTGGCGCTGCAAAGGCAGAGATTGATCTTTGTGCCTTGTGAGGATGCAAGTCAACGTACCAAGATAATTCAGGGGGAGCACTGTATTACCCTGTGAACTGATAATATGGCTCAAAAATCAATAAGCTGTGTGCTATACCAGAAATTTCACTTAACTGAGCCACAAGGTACATCCCAAAACCACCTTTGTGACTCCACGACCAGAAGAAAACATTACATGAACTCATTACTGAGTTTGTTTGGGGGATATATATATATATATATATATATATATATATATATATATATGAGTGTGTGTGTGTGTGTGTGTGTGTGTGTGTGTGTGTGTGTATGTGGGTATACATTTTCTAATGTAAAATATATAAATATATGTATATTTTTTTTGATCATGTGATATTAACCTTAAATTTTGGTTCTTGGTTTGTTTTTTCACAGTTGAAAATGAAGCAGCCCATCACTCCAACATTTCAGACGACTCAAGCAACTCCCTGTATGTATAAAATATGTTGTATTATTGCACATTGTTTTGTTGGACTTAAAGGTGATCTTTTCATCATTTTTATATAAAAGCAGCAATCGTAAAAAAAACAGGAAAGTCTTCCCCGCGCGGTTCAGTTTCGGCGGATGTTGGAATCCTGAGCGTGCTGTAACGTGTTCACTACAGAGAGCCAGGTTAGGCAGCGGCAGCATGGGAAGTTATTTCAAGGCTGACTTGGCACACAGTTTACCTCTCTCTAATCACCTGCTTGCAGCAGTGTTGTCCAAGACTCAAACGCTCCACCACCGACTGACTGCACGATCAGTTTGAACGACATTCTCAGAAACAAAGTCAATTCCAGGTTGAACTATCCCTGGCTGCTGTGCAGTGTTATACTGGAAGCATTGCATTGTGGAGGGCATAGGTGCCGTTTAGCCTGAAAAAAAAAATAATAATGAGGTAAAATAAAATAAATAAATAAACAGGTAGAGTAGCGACAAGAGGCAGAGAGATAAGAGCAGATTCAGACTGATTACAGGTGCCTGTTAATCTTTCAACAGGCAGCCCTTTACTCTGTGGGTTTGATCTGAAGCTTGATCTCTCAAACTTGTTCTTGTTTATACAGAGATTACCCCGGCAAGGCTCAGGATGCTCACAGAAATCAAAGCAATCTATCTATATGGCAGCAAGGAACTTTGATAGGCAGTGCATTTGTTGTAAGATACACAGACCATTGACATCATATATATTTGCACAGACCGACGCGTCAGGAAAGATAAATGCAAACATATTTGAATTTAGCCTATTTTGTTATTTACTAAGTTGAAATTCTTTCTCTGCCAATAGTATGTACATTTGATGGCTTCAGTTCAAGCCTTATTGCCTCTGAATCTGACAAACGGTGTTTCCAGTTACTCTCCTTGATCATGCACAGTAATTCCTTTTATCTCTCTCTTGTCAATCAAATTAGGCCATGCATGTTCATATTTTGACGTCAAATATGTCACAGGTGCATAAACCTTTCATGGCTGACTGAGATCACAGCAGTGATTTCAAGAAAGCTGATCATCAAGGAATACAAGTCTCTTTATTTGTTTGGCTGCAAGCTTCTTTTGCTCAGCTGGCAGGACATTTAAATCTTAAATCTAAAACCAAGGAAAATTTAGACTGGAGCTACATCAGTAAGAGCTGACTCAGCTGAACTACAGCTTGCTTATTTTTACTTTTTCTAATTTTTCCTTTTTCTTGTTCCCACTATAAACCACTGCAGAGGTAGTTTTAATCAATCTCAAAGCGTTATTGGACACAAGTAACCCTCTGCCCCTATAAAAGTCACATTTAACAAACATGAAATGGCCTGATGTTAATGAGAAAATTATAATAAGATTTGATTTTGTGTCTCAGATTCTTTCATGTTTGCACAAAGTCACTTTTTCTCCTTCATACGTGTATTATTAGGATAAAACTCATTGGGAGGGTGGTGAGTTCAGAGGCTGCTTGACATATGGTCTTAAGTCTTTATTCTCTTCTGTGATAGTAATGTCAGGTGTTCATTCAGGAAAATAGTGATTTAAGTTCAGCCAGTGAAAATAATGAGAGGCTGTTTCTGGAGAAAGGGAAGAATAAATTAGTATGAGGCTCTTAAAAGAGAATGAGATGAGTTATTTACTCATGGCAGCACATGGATGAAAGTGTCAGAAGAGCCAGAATCATTTATGATAGCTATTAAAATCATTTTTATTTTCTTTTTCGTGTGTTTGTGTGGGGAGAGCGTTGTGTGTGTGTGTGTGTGTGTGTGTGTGCGTGTGTGTGTGTGTGTGTGTGTGTGTGTTACACCTTTATTAGAGCAAAATGGTGCAATTTTCAAATTGTCTCTCAATTTCTTTCTTGAAACAGCAAACACCATAAATTATCTGCACGGGATTCAAGGGTTATCCCAAAGTGGAAGCCCGTCGCCATGGTAACAGGTGCAGGTGGAAATGCAGCCAGGCAAGCAGACAGGGTGGCAACAGAGCATCAGTCAGGGCTGAGAGGAAGAGCATTCCACTTGCTGTGTCTCCACAGGAAGCTAAAAAAAAAAAGAAAAAAGAAAGTGTCACTGAGGTGGTGCTAGACTCACCTTATTGTGCCAGTGTCAATTATTGACAGTGTCAACATTACCACACAGTCAGAGCTTTGCTGGATGTGAATGTTTGTACATGCTAGAGAGACAGAGAGGACATGCGTTGTTAGGAGTGCATTTGTTTTGCCTTCAAACATAGATGGTGGTGAGGGGGAGGAAAGTCATTCCAGTCGGAGGGCTTTGAGTGTGAAGACGTGGCAGACACCTGATCAAGGCTCTCCTGCTCTCAAAGAGGTAACTTATAACTGCTTCTTAACGTTGGAAACGGCATAATCCAAACAAAGGAGTTAGTCTCAGTGGATGTTTGCGTGAATGAAAGGAAATAATATGTTTATCTGGAAGATGGGATGCAGTAAAGTCTTTCCTAATGTTTAGTATATATCATTCTCTCTGATGTTTAGGCCGCTGTTAGTTTTAATGTTTCCTTTATGGCTTGGCAGAATGCTCGATACTGGAAGAAACCAAGACCCCTTTCAGTACATCAACTCTGACTATAATTTTCCTTGAAACAATGGGAGAAAGGATTACATTTGTTGTTATTTCATTTAATTTATTTAGCTGCTCATTACTTGTCTGGACTCCTCATGTTTAAGACCCTCAAGTTTTTCCTGGCAAGAGGGGAACCATATGTGGCTCAACAGTACAGTTACTGGTTCAAGCAGTGTAGGTCTTTGGTGACTGAACACTAAAGTTCAGAGACCAGAACGCGCCAATACAGAAAAGCTTGTAGACATTAATTAATTAAAAAAAAAAAAAAAAGGTCACATAAATAAACATTCTTAATTTTATTTTCTGAAAACACCAACAGAACCCAGGGACACGGGCGGAAAGAGGAATAAAGGATTGATTGAGATGAACCGGAGAGCGAGCGGAGGAGTGTGTGCTGTCCTTCAGGGACCTCCTCAGAGAGATCCCAAAGAAATGTTTGGTCCAGACGCGCCTCATAAAAATTGTTGTTTTGAAATGATTTCATTTCCAATAGGGTGATTTTAATTGGCTGAAACAAACAGTTTAACAACAACTCTGAAATCTATTAGATAATTAAAGTAAGACTTACTATGATGCTTATTTTGGCCAGTTTTCATTGGACATAAAATTTAAAAAAGCCAAAACATCTAATATGCAGGAGCTTTAACATTTAACTTTTGAAGTTGACTTGATTTCCTTACTGCAGACAGTACATTTGAAATAAACTGAAGGTTCGCACCATTCTCTCACAGGTAGAAGGTTCCTGGTTCGATTCCCAGCCAGGACCTCACTGTGTGGAGTTTGTGTGTTGCCCCTGTGCTACAGTTCAAAATCATGTATGTCGGGCATCGCTCTGAACCGAGCAGACGGCTTGTCTCTTTCCAGGATCAACTTTCTGTTCTTCAGCAGCACCAACCTTTTTAGGGCCCCACCCCCATGACTTTGTTTAGGAAGAAGCAGGATTAGATGGCTCATGGATGAGTTTGATGCTTTAATAATCCTCAAGTAAAAATGTAATTGTGGTTTGAGTTATTGAGGGCAAATACATCGATCCATCCATTATCTATACCCGGGTCTATGCCAGGGTCATGGGGGTCTGTCAGAGCCTATCCCGACGCATTGCAGGCGAAAGGCAGGGGTACACCCTGGACAGGTCGCCAGTCCACCTCCAAAGACAGAAAAACACTCGCATTTAGACCTACGGGCAATTTGGAATGACCAATCAACTTATTATGCATGTTTTTGGACTGTGGGAGGAAGCCAGAGTACCCGGAGGGAACCCACGCAAGCACAGGGAGAACATGCAAACTCCACACAGAAAGACCCACCGGGAACCTTCCTGCTGTGAGGCAACAGTGCTAACCACTAATCTAAATATGAAAAAGATATGATAAAGATTAGCCTGAAATTTCTAGGGATGACCTTGATTGCACTGTGGTGGTCCTGAGCAGACTGGCTGGCACCCCAGGTGAACAGCAGCCCACTATGAACAGTTCAGTATCCGAACTGGTTGAAACTTCTTCCTCCTTGCTTTCCATGCTGATCCTGTCTCACACCCTCAGCTTCTCCCCCGTCTTAACCCCTCTGGATTTAGGGTCTTATGTTGGGAATTACTTTAACTTAGCAAAGCTCAATAATCTCCTCCCAGATGTAAACTACTTTCTTGTTGTCATGGTTGTTCATCACAACTGATGTTAAAATGTCCCAGAGGCATTCCCCTAAGTAGCCCAGCAACCAAACCAGCATTAAACAAAATAAAAAATAATAATCAGTGTTATAACGGAAAAGATATGACAAAGAAAGACATTATCACCAGAAGTCCCACAGGCTGCCAGAGCGGCGGCACCGACTGGTTCTCCTTTTGACCGTGTTTTCACCTCTCCAACATTGTAAAAAAAAATCAATTAGGTGGGTTTTGTGTAATCCTACTGACAAACAAACAACACCAATAAAACAGATAACCTCCTTGGAGTGTCACAATGCACGTTGAAAGCTGTGCTACAACTGAAACCCACATGCAATTAGACAAATCCCAACAAAACTCCTGAATGATATTTATGAGGGCTTCAGGAGGTGTGTCATATCATGAACCTGCAGGCATTTCAGACAGAGACATATCAGTGTTTGTCTGTGCTCCATTAACATCATCAATCCTCTTACTCAAGGACCAGAATCTCTCGGTTTCTGTTGAGGATAGAGTCTCATTGTTATTCTGTGAGGGATAAGTCACGCTGTGTGCTGGCTTTGCCTGCTGCTGCTGCTTCCATCGCTGCTGGGCCAGTCACTACGTCTAGCATGGGGAGAGTCATCTGACTAAAGAACAAACAGCCAAGCCCTGCAGAAAGACGAGACGGCTGACCCGCCGATGAAATGTAGAATTAGAGGCGCGTCCTACTGCCAGTACCTCATGCCATATGAAATTAGGATCCGATCCAAAATTTGTAATTGCCGATTTAAACCAGCTGTTGAAATTGCCAAAATGAACGCACGGCATCTGTTTTACCGTGTTGATTGATGACAAAACATTTACCATGAGGCATTAGCAATAAAAAGGGGGGATGCATTGGGATTTTGGTGCATAATTAAGAGTTTTTATTCCACTGAATCTCTTTTTATCCCACATGTTGTAGGTGCCAGAAAAACCGAGCTTTACTGCTAATGAAGGCGACAGACCTTTCAGCTGGCAGGTTCTGAGACGGGGCTGGAACAGGGTGTTGGCTCTCCCTGGAGGCGATAAGTTCAATGATCATCCCGCTGGGACCAACTCAGACCCCAACAGGGAATCTCCCTTGATGAATTCAAGCAGCAGAGAGCCCCTCAAGCATTTGCCTCTGCGCCGCACCACTTCTGCTGACCCCTGCAGTCATCGCACTCAGCTACAAGGGACGAACAGAGAAGACACACTCAAGTCGCATGCTCCTTTGCAAAGAACAAACAGTCTTCAGCCTGTAAAAGAAATCTACTCCCCATGTGGGAAAAACAGCGGTACACACTTGTCAAAGATAGAGACAAATTCTGCAGAGACAACGCTGATCCCTCAGAACAAAGCCGGCATCTCCTCTATCACCATCTCCTCCAGAAAAGTGACCAGATCAGCTAGTCTACCTGGATCCCACACCTGCGGTCTGTCTTCCAAGCCCAGCAAGTCTCCGCCTTCTCCCTTCAATCATCAGTCCATGGACCCACACTCTACACAGCTAATGGTGCAAAGGAAGGCCACTATAGTCAAGGTGACAGAAAAAAGGATGATATCGGGCCCTGGCCCAAGTACGGGAAGGGAGAGGACACCGCTGGTTAGCGATGGTTTAGACACCGTCGTCCGCAGGCGAAAAGCCACCATCATTAAAGTGACAGAGCATAAGGAAAGTTACAGTCCAAGCAAATTAGGCTCCAGGTATCCAGAGCACAGACACAGCTTCACAGAGGGAGCGTGCAAGGTCAGCAGCTCGCGGAGTTCAGGGAACGGCTCAGTAAACAGTGCAGGCCCTTCATATCACCTTCTGAATTCCACGCCGACACCAACCACAGCACCAGGTGCATTTTCTTTAAACGCGGAAAAGCACGGCACTCTGCACAGATCTACACTGAGCCTTTTTGTGAACAATCAACCTATCAAAGCAGCGCCTGCCCCTTCAGAGGTTTCTCCAACAGCCGTCAGACAGAGACTGGTCAGGCCGCACAGACCCCTGAGCTGCTACGGT
The DNA here is from genome assembly GCA_014839995.1 of Xenentodon cancila. NCBI lineage: Eukaryota > Metazoa > Chordata > Actinopteri > Beloniformes > Belonidae > Xenentodon > Xenentodon cancila. Next base: position 10,478,588 of record CM026218.1, read on the forward strand.
AATCTGGCGGGTCACACTGAGCCATGCAAGGAGAACGGTGCAGAAACAGGTGCCGGGAAATGGGCCTCCGGGCTTCCGTGGGAGACCTATATTAACCCTGTGAACTCCCACAGTAGTTTCATCGGCTCCCAAAAAGCAGTGAAAGAAGCCGGTCAGAGAGTGGCAGACAGCTTGAAACCAAACACAGACAAAAAAGAGAGATTGTCGCCACCAGTGAATGGACTGCGGAGAGCTTCTCCCAGTATAACACTCATCAAGGCCCCAGGTAGGTCTCGTTCTGTCCCCGGTTTAACCATCCTCTTGTTCCTGATCTGTTTTTGAAGGATTGTGTTGTCTAAAATGACACTCCCTTTGTCAAATAACATTACATCCAAAGGCCCTATTCCTCACCTGTATGCATTTTTATTTTCCCTAAACATCTCTTTGCATATAATTAGTTTATGTTATAATTCATTTTAGGCTTCCCTCTTTTTAACAGCATCACAAGGAAAAAGGACAAAACCCAATGTGTTTAAACTGATAAAAAAAAAAAAAGTGACTTTGGCATTCAGAGCCTGCAATGGATAATTCAATTTGTGTTTCCTTGAAGTAATTAGTTGAGCGTTCAGGGGACACCCTGGCTACCGGGAGGCCGAACACCAATCTTATACTTCGATGTCTATTTGATTTCTGGTTGAGACTAACATGGTGAGATGTAAATTTGCCCCGGCACCTCTGCAGCTCATGTCTCCAGATTCAGTTTAGAGGTTATTACATAGAAAAATCAGGTCACAAAGACCGGCTGGTTTTCAAAAGTCACAGTTTGAGGAAACGAACTGCAGAGATGTCATGTGATACTTCTGTATCACATGCTAGAGAGCAGCAGCAGGGGTGAAGAGGTCGTAAACGGCGCAGGTGTTGTTCGTACGTCCGCACAGATGGTTTGATCTGTTTTTATTTGCAGAAACGGGGAAAAAGGTATCATGTAGACCAACATGGGGATATTGAAGGCGTTGTAGCTACCAGGAATGCCCAGGTTTTTCCTTCCTCAGCTATGGATATGAAAGCGCTGGTTGATTAGAGGCGGAAGGGATCGGGGAGGCGTTTGACAGGGAGTCCCTGCGATAACAACATGCTGTGGAAATTGTGCTGAGCTTGCCAATAAACTCATAACTCTTGTGGCGAATTTTGTCCAGTCGCATCTGAAGCAATGCGAACATTGCTGAATGAAGCCATAATTACACGTTGCTCTTCTGCAGTACCTTTTTAGAATTTATCCCGTTAACGTCACAGGGGACACAGGAAATCGAATGTATTCATTAGTGGTCTTTAGAGGTGCAGAGCACGATGTGCAGATCTGCAGTTTCACGTCTGCACGAGCAGATGTGCGCTCGTGTGAAAATGAAACTGTACCTTCTTTCGGTTCTGAGGTTTATGTATCAGCACAAAGTTTTTAGAAAAATTAAAATGAAATACTATGGCAAAAGTGCAATTTTTAAACAAAAGAGCCAGCTTCAAAGGGAGATTAGATTCTGTTAGACGGTTAGGATTGTCATTTATTTATTATCATCTGCCATCATTTTTCATTTGCCTGCAAAAACATCCCATTTCACACTAGACAGTTGGTATGATGTGTTCGTGGTGATACTCTGTGGTCTCCACCAAACATGACACAATGAGTTATGGTTAAAGACTCCTATTTTTGGCTTGTTTATCTAAAGCACATTGCTTGTGGTCTTGTGCAACTTTGCAAACCTAAGCTGTAGTCCCAAGTTGCACTGTAATTGCTTGTTTGTTTGTTTGTTTTTTCATAATGATGATGATGATGTCCTGTTATGCAAAACCATTTTAATTGAAGTAGGATGCACTTTCTCTGTCAGATGATGGTACTGTTTTAGACGGAATAGTGCAGGTGGATGAGGTTTTCTTCACTTGTTATATCGCCTCTGTGCAAGATTATTAATTATTCTTTTATCACATTTGTCGAGAGCGTAGTCTATTAATTATAAGGCCAGGGGGCAGTGTAATTTAAATTCCACGTGTCATACAGTCAACCACAGAATGAGGCAGGATATTAACTTGTGTTAAGATCAGCCTGTCGGGCAGAGCGGCCCAAGTGAAAGATCAACAAGGGCCAGCGTTACCGTGTTACTCACTCTCCAGTAACATCAAAGTCCTGCTGCCTTTCAGATCCCCTCTCCCATCAGTCTCAAGAGGAAGTGCTTGCCCTCAACGCTGCTGCGATCATAGCAAATATCAAACTCCAGAGACAACTTAGTAAGAAGGAAACATCAAGCCGGGATTCTGAGAAGGACTGCACTGCATCACCTGAGGGAAATACTGGTATGAACGCATACTCCTCGTCCTAAAATATTTACACTATAGTCCATTTTTCACCTAATTAAAACATTCATCTTGAATACTTTTTTTTTTTGTCTTTTAATTGCAGATATAGTGAATTTTCCTTAGATCTTATATATACTATAAGACATCAGATCCAGGGTTCTGCTGAACTAATGTGAAGGTTGGCAAGGTTCAAATAAAAGAAACGCTGCTTGATTTTCTCTTTCTTGGTAGTGACGGATGAGTGGAAATGTGAAAAGACAGATTCTGAGCGAAGCGAAGTCCAAGACCACAAGCAGCAGCCTCGTGCCACATTTGTTCCTCTGAAGCTAGACAACGAAAGGTCACCTGGAAGTGTTTCTCTTCAGGTGAGCTATTTTCTGAGTTAATAAGAAAGCAAAAACACTGGGTGTCCCTCTCCAACAGAATGTCAGATGTATTCGGTAGACCAGAGTCAAAACTGGGTTGACCCGTTAAAGGGACTCAGTCTCTACATGTGAACCTCTGCTGTTTGTTACAAATAGTTTTTTTTTTTCATTTTTGCCTTGGAGGTGTAAAATAATATATTTCATGAGTCAAAGATGAGGTTAAAGTTGCAAAACAAAGTAGGAACGGGGAGTCACTATAATGTGGAGAAAAAAAAGAAAACCACAATTTCAGTAAAGTGTCTTTCTTTCATATCCTTCAGGGGTGTTTGAAATAACTATTAGTACTAAATGTTTTGTCAAAAAGACCGACATGTCTCTGGCTTTGGCAGCAAGCACTGCAGAGGTCCAGACCAGACTTCATCAGTCGTTCCCAGAGAAGAGTGCAGGAGCTGGAGCGAAAGGTACAAGAGCGGAGGCAGCGGTCGAGCGCAAGGGACCGACCGGCGGGCGCTGCACTCAGGCAGAGGACTGTCCACAGCACCCGGTCTCTGTCTGTGAATGGTAATGTGGAAGCAACGAGCCTCACCTCTCTCCACCACTATGCTTTCCATTGTTCCTGCGCAGCTGCGGTGGCCACTTGCCACATGACTGATCACACATATGCAGATTTAAAATGCTTGGTTGTCAGCCAGTGTTCATGAAGATGTTGTTTAATTTCAGCTCCAGTGAGGTAGCAATAGAGTTCTTTCCTTTATTTTTTTTCTTAAAAGTGTTTTGAATCCACATAAGTTCCTCGATGGAACCCAAACTCTAAACTTAGGAGTGGTTATTTCAAGTTTAATCTTCTTCAAATGCTCAAGGGCTTTAGAGAAACTCAAAGAAAAACTTGAAAGAGTTAAAAAAAATATTGAAGGAAAATAATTTGTAGTCCATATTCTATGTAACTTAGATTATCAGCTGGCAAACTGGGCTTAAGCTCTGGATAAATACTATAAAAGACACGTGAAGAGAGATGTGAGACAAGTGGCTGTATTGTGCACATATTTTATACTTTGTGTGCAAGTTTTTTTCAACCAAAAAATGAAAGAAAAACAAAAGACTGAAGACTGTCTGCACTGGATTTGTGTGACCTCCAAATGTCATTATGCTCTTGATGTGCCAAGCTACATAATAATAATAATAATATAAAAAAAAGATAGGTTACATTGATTTTATAGTTTTGGCTGCCCTCTACAGGCGACAGCTAGAACTACATCAGATATAAACTCAAAGTTCTTTCATTTCTTTTATTATAAATCTATACTACTCATAGCTTCATTAAACGTCTAAAGAAGTTAGTAGAGATGGTAAACTTAATGACCTGATAAATGCCTTTACTTGGTCAACATAATGTGTGCGTTTGTTTGATGATGTGTCTACATGCTTATGTTTGCAGGTAACTTTTTTAAGCCCAGAGGCAGAACCCTTCTGCAGAAAGAAACACAGCTCATTTACAAAAAGTGAGTTTGACACCATTCTCTACCTCGACATGTGGACTTCTTCTGTGCCTGCAGACCCATCCTTATCTTTTTACATCGCTTTTGCATAAAAAGGCTGTGTGTGCACCAGGGACATCTCCATGCAAAAAAAAAAAAAAAAAAAAAAAAAAAGAAAAGCTGCTGCTGTTTATTTGTCAACTCCTTTGGTCAAATAAAACAGTTTTGCTCTTTCTTACTTCTGCGCCTAATTCTCTGCTTTGTTCACTTACTTATTGACACGCTACACTAATCAGTCTGAGGTGAAAACGCTGAGGCGAAGACTCTGGTTGTTTTAATTTGGCACTTGGACAAGCTGCGGCTGGCAGCCTCTTTTTTTTTCTTCAACGCCACCTGCTAAAAAAAAAAAATAGAGACAGAATAAATATGAAATACACAAAATGTTTTTTTTTTTTTTACAGCAGACAGTCAGATGTGAAGAAGAAAAAGGATGAGAAGAAGCAGGAGGTCTGTTTGAGCAACAGAGAGCGAGTGGAGCTTTTCAAAAAGGTAACTCCCATGTGTTTTTATTTTGACTTTAAACAAGTACAAATAAATGCATTCATTTTCACTAAGCAGCTGCCAAATATCAGTCAACCCCACATGTTTTTATTTCTAATTATTGTGGAGGTTTTACATGCTCCAATTATGTCAAATATGTCAGGCTCATTGTGGAGGATTTATCTTAAAAAAAAAAAAAGAAGAAAAAAAGCACAAAATACACATATTCCTTTAATTAAATAGTCAGAAAAATGTTTGGGTTAATTGTGTCATCTCTTAAACTAAACACCTGCACAAGCAGATAAGAACTTTGAGTGCCGTTTGGCATTTCTAAGCAAATTGTGAATCGTGGGGCAGTGAAACCATCCATAAGTGGGGTTGCAAATGCGACAATCGGTCGATGACACAAGTCATTCTGCACACGTGTTCACATGTGAACACGTGTGCAGAATTGATGCAATGATGGAGAAAAATACTTGTTAAGTGATTGCACAACAGCTTGTGGCAGTCACAAAAACACCTGCATGAGACAGTGAACACAACATTAATTTTGTAAATGCGCTACAGGCAATTGAGCAAGTCATAGCACACCTATCTTCTGGAAGCTCAATTAAACCTTACAAGAGTGGATCATGTTGCAGTAACGGCCAACATTAAAAGGTTCACGTGCTAGTAATGCTGTTTAATCTCCTTTCAGAGTAATACAGCTATTGAAAATAGACCCTTCAAGTACCTAATAAATTCAGCTGTGTGTAACTGAAAAGAGCAGCTTTGTTGGGAAGGTTAGAACAGAGTCACGGAAAAAGGCTCGAACGCGGAAACAAGAAGGCAGATGGGATTCCCAACCAATATGAGAACCCATCTATCAAAGTAAACCAGCTGTCCTCGTGGGCCTCAGCACAATCACATGCTTATATTTCAAAACCAGCTTGAACAGTAATTACATGAAACAATGTTTTGGTCTTTTTGATGCACTAATTCTCATTTCTTTTAAAGGAAAACATCACTCTTTTTGTAAAATAGTAAGTAGATTAAAACCCTCCTCATGTGTTAAATAAAGATACCAACATTTTGGGAATTAAAATGCCAACATTTTTTTTCATCTGCATGTTGGCATTCTGACAGTCTAGATTTAGGTCACAGAGGGGTTTTTCCAATGAGACTATGACCCAAAATATGGTTCTAAATTTGTCCAGAACCTTTTGAAAGATTTCATGGTCATGGTCCTGTGGTGGAGCTTCTTAGTGCCCATATCTTAATCCGTTTGAGAATCTGCGGAGGTAACTCATGGTAAAAGCAGCACAAAGGCACTTTTGTTATTTTTTAGCTCAGTCTTTCTGTAGGTGTGGCTGTTGTCCAGGTTTTCCTCTCGCTTGCTCTCTTTTTTTTTGGTCAGTCTCTTATTTTCTCTTCTGTCATTACTTTATTAAATCTTTTACTTGCCTCTGTCACGATGTCCGCTGTGGCTCTGTAAGATGGTTTTATCGCTGCTGATGGGTAACTAAGGGCAATTAAATGATACACAGTTATCACAACAGGTGACAAAAGGTCCAAAAATCACTATAGTAATGGCTTTTGCTGATATTATGGGATAGGAGATGGCAAGAGCTAGATACAAAATAAAAAATAAACACATTTTCCTGTAAATGAAATTTAAAGTGATAATTTAATGTAAAACTAATTCTTTTATGCTGCTTTGTCCATGCTTGGAAACCACACAGTTAGGATAAGTTGGAGCAATTTGCCATGGATGATTGGTTTGTTTAGAACGCAGAGATTACTGTTGGATAGGGTGCGCATCATTGCGTTTTTCTGTTGTTGTCCTTTTTTACGTGCTCTGGTTAATTGTACGTTTTGGACGGCAATATAGAAAAAAAGCATCAAGATAAAGAGACCTATTTAAATGTCAATGTCTAAATGTGTTTTGCTTATAAGCTGCAACAACAAAACTTTTAAAAGGCTGGTAAAAAAAAACAAAAAAAAAACAACTTCTGATCGAGGTCAAAGCACCACTTCTGTCACTCCACCAGAGGTCGCTGTTCTTAAACTTTTCTATTTCTTAACAGGCACGTTTGAAAGAAAGGCTACATTTAGGCAGCATCCTTCAAAAAATCACTTTCGTCATGTCAAGAGGGCGTTATATTTGTTTTCTTTTTACCACCCGACTGCCCAACAACTACCCCCACGTCCAAAAACCTGGGCTCAATTTTCCAAATGAATTGTAGTGTCTCCGTCTGGCCCTGGACCGCACACCCGCGCTCCCATTATGAAGAGCAGCCGTGAACGGTCTTATTGTGTTGAGTGTATGAGGCCTGTGTTCCTCCGGAAACAAAAGGCCCTTCAGTGGCAGAGACAGCCACGGTGCAGTGCCACCATTTAGCCGAGCTGCAAACAGAGTGGGTGCCCACACCGCTGCTGCGGTTGATAACGCGGGCTGCAGGGGCCACGCCAGAGCATCCCCGCGGCTCCAGAGAGGGGAGCTGAGTGTCTGAACCGCGTGGGTGAGAGGCTTCACTCCTGGTCCTGCACATGCCTCCCCTGAGGCGTGGAGAGCACGTGTGCGTGGTTGCACAGTCACTTCAAATACAAAACAGCAATTTCCATCTAAGCACCATTCTGTCAAAAGTAGTGTGAGTATTTCTTTTGTCGTTGCAGAAACTGTTGGCTCAGATTCTTCAAAAGAGTAACGCGTAGACGGCTGACACCACATGAAGATGAAGACCTCGAAACGCCCTTATGAAAGTTCACGCTACCCTTTTGACAGCGCCGAATATCAAACCATGAGTATAACTCATGATAAAGCTCTACTTTTGCTCCGATTTCTCTCCCTCTTGTATTACATTTGACTTAGGCATCTTAACATCTGTTTTTCTGAGAACTAGATCCATGCCAGTCCCTAAAAAAAAAAAAAAAACAACCCAGGAGGCCACTTAACATCATTCAGTGCTGTTTTAAAAGGTTTTCCAGAACCTCTTCTGCCCATCTGGAATAATAAAAAAAAAACCCAACATACTCTTCTGCACAATGAAAAAGTCTTTTACCTGTTTCTCTAATCTTACCAAAAAAGAAAGAAAATAAAGGTAAGTAAACAGGACTAATAAATGTGATCAGGGACATTTCCCCATGTAAGTTATGACATTAATTATTTAATTCTGTTGTAAAAAAAAAGAAAAGAAAAAGAAGAATCTGAAGAAAAGAGTCTCATGTACGGACTCCTCCAGCGGAGACAATGGAGAAAACAAAACAAGGGAATATTTGCGATATATCGCAAAAATATTAATGCAAAACATTTGCAAAGGTTTGACTCAACAGATTTAGAGTCTTGCTACAAAAACCCTCTGCAAGCACATAATAACCTCCTCTGACACGTCTCTTGACCGGAGAAAACCTTCAAGGTCCTCCACGACTGCAGAGTGCACCACCCTCCCGTTCAAAAGGCTGTTTGGGAACGTTTTGCGATAAAACGCAAATATTTTCGCAATATATTGCAAAATTTCCCTGTTTTTTTTTCTTCTCTCTCTTCACTGTGTGCACTAGAGGGCTCCGTACCAGGACAGGCGAAATGGGTTTAAAAACAAAAACAAAGAAAAAAAAAAAAAACAGTGTACAGTGGAGGGAATGTTTTTTTTTTTTTTTTGTTTCTCCTGGAGTGAATGTTTTCAATGGACGTGGTTAAAAGAGTCCTCATGGATTCCAAACAGCTGCAAGTGACGCTGTCTTTTGTTTTGTTTTCTTTTAAAGACTGTTGTATAGTTGTGTTCGTTTTTGGAGAAAATGAGACCAGACGGACGAACCAGTCACCTGTCTGTCGCGTTTGCGGATGGAGACTGCATAAATGAGTGTGTAACAATGCATCTGAACACTCTGTCATTGTTTTAATTCATTGTTACACCAATGCTGCATGCAGTTTATAATTTTGTTGTCATTTTGTTATAACCCCCCCCACCCCCACCCCAACCCCCACTGCAGATAACGTCACATAATGCGATGCAGACTAACCTCCCATTGCTCCATAAAGCACCAGCATGCTCACACGTTCATGATCTCATGCAATATCAAGCAGTGCTGTAAGACCATTATAATCACTCGCAGTCCCATCTTCAGCCATCACCCTCATTATACATCCAATAAATGCAGAGAGGAGCCTCAAGTGCCATCTTTCAGTGCCAGCTATTAGCTCTTGGAGGGAAGAATGTGACCTCTTCCCAGTGTTAATGGACAGTGCAGTTGAATGGAGTCCTTGTCGCTGTGGTTGTTTCATAACGGATTCGGCCCCCACAGTCCCAAATCTAGATCTGAGTGTTGTCCTGAAACTGAGGATGGTGCCCAACAATTTACCTAAATGGGATATTTTAACAGAGGTGTGTAAATATTTATTTTTGGAACACTAGACTGCAAGTGCAGAAGCTTATTTCACAACTTTTGATTGTTATTTCACTCATTAGTCTTTACGTCAGAGGTGTTTCATAGTCCAGCTGTTTCATCTATCTTCATTTTCACTGATGGCAGGTAGAAAACAGATGCCTGTGACTTTTTTAAGCCCCGTTTCATGTCGGTGCCTCTGCATGTGTGGGCGTTTTTTAAAAATGTGCAGCATTTGTGTGTTCGTAATCACTTTATACTAGAAAGTAAGCTGCAATAATACACTTTGAAACATGGTTCTGCTTGAAGACGACAATTTACTGTGCGTGAGTGAAATATTTTCCAGCTTTAGCTGTGTGCATATTCCCAGACGGCGTCAAAAACTGTTTTCTTTTGCAGCTTGATCTAAATTAATATAATAAATCTTTCTTTTGCAGTTTGTTGCTGAACATTTGCATTTATTTCAGATTTACTTTCAAACCTCAAATTTGTGTCCTCGCACTGCTGAGTAGGTGTCTGTGAAGCTGCAATAAAATAAGCGGAGTGTAACCATGGTGAACTGGGCTCGTTCAATCATTCTTTCTTTCATATCATCCAGAACAGACTTTATGTATACAAGCTTTAGATAAATGTAGAGGTCCACTGAACTCCCGTGGAGAAATTCTTCTCACTTTTCACTAGTTTCCACTAATATTTTATCTTGCAGGAAGACCATCATCAGACAGCAATAGGCTTAATCTTTTCTTCTTTGCTCTAGAACATGAGCGGAGCATGAACAGGCTGTACTTGAAATGCTATACAGCATATTTATTTTGCCCTAGTTAGAGAGAAAAAGCTTTGAGGGACCAGCTTGTGTGTTGACTTCGCTGCATGTGTGCAGAGATGCAGAAGTGCAAGTGAACAAAGCTAAAGCGACCAATCTGCCACTGTTTCCACTCAGAGTCTTATTTTTCTCCGTCTTTCTTCTTCTTTATTAATTTTCCTTTCTTTCTTTTGTTCCCACAATTTTTCTGATCTTTCAAAATACATATGTCTAAATGCCTAGAAAGGCAACACTTTGAACTCTTTTTTCTTTCTCTTTTATCTTTTTCTTAAAAAAAAAAGTTCAGCTTTAACTAAACAATTTGTCATAACAACATATGGACGATTTAATATCCAATTTACATTCTGTGGATATGCGTAACTTAACTCGCAAGGTAGAGTAAACAGAAGATTACTGAGAAAGACAGCGGAAAACGCTTTGTTTTCGACCTTCAAAATAAAAGTTTATGGTTACACTGATTTTATGTTATTTCATCTTGTTATTTTAATTCAGATTCAAATTGCTCACAGATTTTTATCCATACATTTTCAGTCTGATGGTCCATTTACATCAGAAGCCGGGACTTGTTCCTTGTGTTGAGCTTGTTCCAGCTACAAAGGCAGAAAAATAACTTTTCCAAAGGTTGTATTAGCTGTTGTTGCTCCTAGTAATGCAGAATAGTAATGCAACTACTTACTCACATGTAAGTGTTGGTGGTCTCCTCTTTACCGCTGTCCGCTGACTTTGAATGGTTTAACAACAAGAATTGCCCAACTGCTGCGTGAGCCCCCGTAACTGATAACGCCGTAAAAAGCATTAAGCACATGCAATGTGGCAATATCAGGTTGTCAGGTTGGATTTTGAATTTAGGGCACATGAGGTTTCTGTGACCTTCCGATTTGGAGTTGATTACCTCCAGAGGAGGTTCCTGTCGAAATCTGAAAACTGAGCTCAAAAAGTTCCACTTTCAAGTATAAATACAACACCCAATCAGAGGAGGGCGCGCTATTTTTAGATATGAACTGTACACTTTGTAACATGAAACCAAGCAGATACCAACATTGTTGGCTTTAATATGTTTATTAGATCTAGTCTATACACATTAAACTCTTGCACTCTGAAATCTGAAATCTGAAGAAAAAAAAAGGCACTGACAACCATGCTGATAAACGTTGTCATTCTTTTTAAAGAAATATTTTCACTTTCGTGACGTGACAAAAAAGGGGCAATACAAGAGACGATTAAAAGCCTGTAGCGCTGTTTCACTTAAATCGTTTGATTAACGTTTAAGAGACTTTATTTTGAAAGTCAAACAGGAAGTGTAACTTCCGTCGTCTCTGTCTTGACGACATCGTAGGCTGGCGTTAGGACCTCGCGGAGCGCGTCACGGAAGCACATGGTGCCTACTCATTAGACAACAGTCCTCGCCAGTAATTGTCCAGGAGTTGATGTCATTCCGGCAGCTGACTAACACGGCGGCGGCGTGCGCGTCTAACGGCGTTTCCCCTCCTCGCAACTTCTCCCCTCAAACTGCGCGGGGCGGCGACGCACCTGGACGTGTTTGGATGGGGAGACAGCTGGCGGAGTGGTCTCAGCTGTCACTGGGATTTCTGGAAGCGCCGCTTCGTTTACTTGGTCAGATTTCAGGAAGCCTCTTTACTTTGGGGAGGCTCCTGCACGTCCGCTCTTGTCGAACTGTGACTGCATGATGCAGCATTGACCTGCCGTCCATCCTGCAGCATCATGAACCCCGAGACCCGGAGTGTGAACTTTGTTATTTTGGCAGCACTTCAGGCTTTATCAGTGTCGCTGCTGATGAGTCACAAGGTGCACTCCGTTGAAGGTAAGAGATGAGATGAGATGAGGAGAGGTGATGCTGTCATGTTTATATAACCCCAAAGTTAGTTTTTCCTTGTTTTCACCTGCTGTGCATGCTGTGCGTTTATAATCAGTCCTTTTTTGGTTTGTTTTTGGTTTGTTTGTTTGTTTTTTCCCCACCCACCCACCTCTGCCATTTAACTGTTTTGAGATCACAATGTGTCTTTAATAATTTTGTAAGAACATAAGACTTACACGTGTATATGTGAGGTTTCATCAAGGCTGAGGTTGTCTTTCAGTCGCACCTGATTAAAAGAAAATGTTATCAGTTATGAATGGTTTAATGACAAGCGTAAAATCAAAGCGTCGTCATAAATTTAGTTGGTCCCATGAGTGGATATTAAAACCTGCGTGACAGGTTGATCGTTCCCGTGACGTCCCATCAGCAAATGAAGAACTGCTTGGAAAAATGCTGAAAAGAGGAGTTGCTTGTGTCCTTGTCATGAACTAGTCTGGGACTTATGACACCAGGTACAAAACACAGAGTGGTGCAATGTTTTAAACTAAACAAAACAAAAACCAAATATATATATATATATATATATACATATAGATGTAGTGATTGTCACAAACAAGCTGCAGTTTAGTTTTTGGAGTTTGTCAGAAACTTTATGGAAACACCCTGACAGTCATGACATTAACTGTGGAATCCTGGGAATTAATTACCAGGGAGGGCAAATGTTTTAATGGGGATTGAAGCCAGAGGAGGATGTTCATTTATTCATTAACAGTTCATCATCATCTGACAGTTGCCTTGATGTGTCCCATGGATGAAGATATGCCACTGAGCTTGTGTGTGTGCGTGTGTGTGTGTGTGCGCGCGTGTGTGTGTGTGTGTGTGTGTGTGTCTGTCTGGGAAAGTCTGAGATGATCCGTATTGCCGGGTTATATCCGTGAACAGGCAGTGGGAGTGATTGAGATAAATGAATGGAGGAAACCCTAACCCTGTGTGCAAACGCAGCTTAAAACCTTCAGAAACCTCGTCAGCTACAGTTTTAATAATGTTGTAGTAAGTTTTTCTGCCCTCTCAAGTTTTCCAAATTTTGTCATGTTTTGTGCCTATTAAAATGTATTCAGTTAAATTGTTATTTTTTTTTATTTTTTTATTTAGTTTCATAAGTGTGAACACCCACGAAATAATACGATTATGAAATAGCTTTTGATTTATTTGCAGCATTTGGACTTGTTGGGTCCAAACCTGTAATCAATAAATGTGACTCGGATTCACCCCAAATGAAGTTCAGGAGTTCTGCTGCGATGTTTCTGACATTTCCTGCGTTACATCCTACAGCAGGAAGGTTCACCGAGGAAGCATCAGAAGGATCTCACTGTTGAGAGGGCAAAGTCAGAGGAAGGGTACAAAATGTTTCCATGGCAATATCGTCGCAAAGTGAAGAAAATATGGTACAACAACGGCGGTACTGAAAATTGGATACTCCTTTGAAATTGGTGCAAAAAAAAAAAAAAAAAAAAGACAAAAATTAGCAGGGGACTGCCAAGAAACCGTTAGTAACACCGAAGGAGCTGCAGGAATTTCTTATAAATTCTGGTTTCGTACTGCATGTCAAAACCATCTTCCATATTCCCAGCACGTCTGGACTATGGGGTCGGATCGGAAGGCGGAAGGCGTCTTCTTACAAAGAAGTGCATCAGGCACCGCCATGCTGCACCACAGCCAAGGTGCAGCAGGGCGGTGGAAGCATCATGCTTTGCGGTTTCTTTTCTTCAGTTGGATTTGGGGCTATAGTCAAGGTGGAGGAAATCCTGAAGACTTCTAAATATCAATCCATTTTCTCCCCCAAAAGTTGAATAATGAGACAAAACTGCATCACGTCCAAGATCTGTTGGCGGACATGAGAAATGTGGAAAGTGCCCAAAATCAAAGTTGCCTCCACAGTTCTGTAATCAAAGCAGTTTTCGACTAACATTTTCCCTAGTCCATCCCCAAACAAACCAACACGCCAGCGGTTACCATAAATGAAACCCAGAGATCCTTTGTGGATATTGGACAGCCATCTGTGCAGCTCTCTCCGCCAGTCAGACCTGGATGGGTGAGCAACCAGACATGAGCCATTCCTCACTAAAAGGTAAATTATGAGCAGTTTGCCACAGGGCCAAACAATTAGTGTCAGAGTCTAAGAAGCTGATGTCTTTGATTTGCTGAAACAAAGATTTAACTCCTAACATTTACTAACAGTCTCTGTTGGGGAAGTCAGACACGGAGCATCGCCTCATTCACAAGGTAGCGCGAAAGATGGAATCACAATGTAAACACTTTTCCAGAGTAATAAGGGTAACGTGGTCAGGTGAAGGTTTACCGTTCAGAAGGATGACTAAACATATCCCAAATATAAAAAGAAAGTGTCTGAGTCACCCGGTAGAGTCAGGAGCTCGCTTCAGTCGTGCATCACCAACACTCTTCACCCATTCTGGTTGAGCCTGAATATTTCTGCAAGGAAAATCTCTAAAATCAAGGTGTCCCAAGCTTGTAGGATCATTAACCCCTTCACTCAACACAGTTGAGTGAAGGGGTCTGAATACTTGGAGTATTCACAGATTTGGTTCTTCTTCCAAAACATTTGTCTCTCCTGGACGATTTTGTGTGAAAGGCTGCAAAAAAAAAACAAAAAAAAACACGAATCTGTTATAACACAAGTCTAAAATATCAAAATGTTGAAAACTTGACTGAACTTGTGACTCATGCTTTTTTTGAAAAACATTTTTGTTGACGTGTCAAAATGTTTTTAAAAAGAATGATAAAGATCAGCCACAGTCCTACTTGATTACAAAGCATGATAAATGTGTTGTTTTTTTTTTATGCACCACCACTTTGTCTTCACGTAAAATCTCATCCAAGGTTGCCAAGAAAAGATGGAGTCGTTCAGCTCCCCCGAAATGTCATGTTTGCATGCATATTTCATGAGACCTTTCTTTGAGCTTTCTTGTTGGTTTTCCTCCCTGTCTGTCTTCTTTCTTTCCCAGTCTGGAATTGCTTGTGAGTGATTCCCTCCCATGGTTGACACACTCAGTGTCAGCCAGTATTTTCTAGCCAGCTGCAGCGCTTCAGCCAACAAGACCGTCTCTGCCCCGAGCGCTGCATGCAGCTTGCCTGCTGCACCGTCAGACAAATGAAAGTTGAGCTGCAAATATATTTTGGACTGTTGTAAAACATTCCTGTAGCCAACACCGTCCTCCCCCAAAGAGATATTATCACCATGATGTGACCCACCTCAAGTCAAACGCGTTTAATATCTTTTTGGTATAAATGGATTCATATCTTCCAGATGACTGGTTCAGAATATTAAAGACCCAGGAGGCTGGCAGGAGAGGTTTGTTGATGTGTGGTGGTGCATCAGGACAGATTGATCAGCCAGTTGCTGTTGTCGTGCGGGGATACTTGTACACGAGGCGAGGAAATACCTGGACTGTGCTTCTGTGGCTTTCACGCTACATGTGCTGCATTCATTTCTTCAAATCTCCTTTGGACTTACTTGACCCGTCCAGCAAAAGTTTAAAACACGAGCTGAAATCTGATGCTGGCTCTGGATTTTCTCGTTGGACTTTCACACCCAGACATGTTATAGTTTAGCTCTGCAGCGCTTTCCCACGGCGTCTTCTCTATCATTGGGTCAGAGGTTTTAGTTGACCTTTAGATATATTTTTTTTTTTGTCAAATCTGTCTGGGTTTGTTTAACGCTCTTTCACGCCATTCTTCTAAAAACGATTGTCTAGTTTGTGAAGTTTGTAGGAAACGTTTCACAAACCCTCAATGACCTTCATCCAGACAAGGAACACACACGTTGGGATGTAAGTGTTTTATCACCTGATTAATACAGCAGCTCTGCTGATTTGCAGTAACTCCTCCCTCAAAACCTAAGGATATTACACGGAAATGTTTTGAATTGTGATAGTAGAGCATCACGTTTCGATTTGTAAGATAAGTTGTCAGACAACTCTCTCTATTGGGATACAACAACATTAAACATTCATATTCCTTATCAATAGAGATGCAGTAGAGACTTCAATTGTCTCGGCTCCTTCTGATTCGCAGTTTTCTTGAAGGTAGGGATGGGTACCAGGTATTGGTAACCTTGGGTACCGGTACTTTATAGGGTCAGTACCAGAGTCAAAATAAGCAACAGGAAAAACGGTGCTGCTGTCGGCGCTTATATTATTTAACTGAAAACTTTGTTTTCACCAGCCTCGAATGATGACGTAGCACGCCTCAGAGTTAGAAAAATGTGGGTGTAATTTTTGCTTTTTAGATAAGTACTACATGTAGTATTCTGAATACTTTCCTAGTATTGCTTAGTTTGATACTTAAAGCATTGTGGTGGTATGTGACAATTTAAATCTTAATAAACACCAGTTTTATTTGTGAGGAAATGAAATGGCGGTTGGACAATAAACTGTCACAGTTGCAGCCTTTTTCTTTCTTTAGGCTTCTTATCTTCTTCTCATACTAGGTGCTCGGGACTCAGGACCTCCCGGCGTGCTTATTTGTTTGGTTTCAACATGCGGGTCTCTTTCCAAGCAAGTGATGTTTTATCAGCTCCTTCACCGATTAAAACCACTCTCTTAAGCTGAAAAGACTTTCACAAAGGGTTCGAACACTAAAGACACCGAAAGGGAAAGATGTCCGAGTTTGAATGAATTCCACATGTACTTCCAGTCATTTTTCTGAAACGCAGGATCTCATTTATCAGCTCCAGATATTGTTATCCTCCCTCATATGCGGCGTCTCCTCAGGTTTCACTGTAGTTCAGGTCATTCGCGGAAAAATCAAACGGTCTTTGGTTGGACCCCTTCAGAAAATTGCTAAAAAGTGAAGTTTATTCATCTTGCATCATTTGCTTTTTTTGTTCTGCAACGTATTTCTTAATGGACATGTATGTTAACAGGAATTAGAGAGATCACCTCCCTCCCGAGTCCTTTATGCGCTGTCTTCGCTGAAGGTCTGTGTCTGTTAGAGTTTTGTTTCAAAGGCAAACCTGTGATGTATTTTGAAGTGAAGCAGAGCAAGCAGAACATCAATAGCGTAAGAAACTTTCAAGTACAACCTTGACCAATCCAGCCTTGTTAAAATTTGGGTTGGTTGCTTTCATATCTTCAAACAGAGACTAAAAATAGGATTTCTCTCTTATAATTTAAGGAAAAGCTTAAACTGATGTCTTCAAGTCGCTTGCATGCAAGCAGCAGTGCAATAACCAAAGCTATTCAAATTGCAAAGCGAAATCATCAAGTTCACACTTTATAGTATGGAGAAATGACTGTACAAGTTTAATTAAATAATGCAAAATGATATATTAAATACAATTTATTTCAAATTTATTTTCCTTTTTTTTCTTCTTTGCTTTCAAAGTCCCTTTCATAAAATCATTATTAATGATGCTGTTACTGAAAAGCAAATGAGAAAGTTGAAAAGGTCGCATGTTGTAAGTTGCATCATATTCACACATGGGTAATTGGAGGGTACTTAATTATTGCCCCAGAAGACATATGGGAGAATAAGGAGTGTGCATATGATTCAAGCACACAGAACCGCAACTGCAAGCAGAGAAGGACGTGAGAGCGCGTATTGCTCGTTTGCAGACTAACCTAGTCATTCCTCCCGTTTTTGCAAAGATTTTGCAATCTTTAGGACATGGGAAGGCTGTATTCAGAAGTATTCTAGTGAGAAAGTGAAGCCATGTGTCTGACGGCTAAACCTCGGCTGGAACTGAGTCATGCAACAGGACAATGCGCCCGAGCGCACCAGCAAACGTACACGAGAACGGCTGCAAAACAAAAGACTCAAGGTGTTGCAATGATCCGGTCAACGTCCAAGACCTCAACCTATTTAAAATGCTGTGGTTGAATCACAAGCGGGTTATGCATAAACAAACGCCCTCAAACCGAAATGAACTTTTTCATTTCAATTTTGTAAAGAAGAACGGGCCAACATTTCTCTGCAGTTGGAAGCTTTTGGTCAGCTGTGTCATTCCCCCTCACAATTTAGTTTTTGAAATATCTCTCAAGTAATTTCGGTTTCAACGGACGCTCACGCCAGCGTTTGGTGTCTTAATCCTTCAGCTGTGTGACCTTCCTTCGGGGGTTTCCAGTGAGTGCCAGGCATGTGCTTCCCATGACAGAGAGAAGTTCCAAGGAGCTGTAAATGAAATCCGTCTGAGGAACCATATAATGAGCTTTCACACAGCTCTTCTCCAGAGGCCTCCTGACTCTGACCTTCTACATTAAAACACGTAGGGTTCATGGCAGCCTGGAAGCACAAACCATGACGAGGGGGGCCGAGGCGGTTGCGTAATAGTGTGTAACTGCCGAGAGCATAATGGTGCCAGTTTCTCGGACAGCGTTAACCTCCTGCTGAGCCAAGGGAAACTTTTTCCCGCCGCACCATCCATTTCCCATAGAGGAATTATGTGTTGACACAAAAGCGCTATTAAACGGTAGAGGAAGCACAGTGTTCAACAGTTTAATTATAACCCTAAATATGCAACAAAAATTATTATCCTGTAATAAAAACAGTAATTAACATCCCTCATGGCGTAGGACTTTTGACACTCTGCTACCTTATTAGATTTATGTTAACTTGGCCGTGTTAACAGTATGTGGGGGCTTCTCTTTATCATGATGTCAAGAAGCAGCTTTCTGTGCCACTGAACTGTTTTTTGTGGAGTTAGGTCAAGTCTTTTTATGTGTATGAATCCTGCACTGTTGTAAAATTAACAAGTAGAGTAAAGAAAGTGAGGTTTAGTCAAAAAGGTAGCCAACAAAACATCAAGGCCTGTTTTTAAAAACAGGAATTTCGTGCCTTTTTAGTATTTTGTAGCCACCCTGAGCTCCAAATAATTATTTTTTATCGTTGTGTTACATATGAGGCAAGAGAAGGACTCAAACGCAACACTCGAGAGGCGGGCGGTTGAAGGCAACTTAGAGTTTAATTAAACATACTAAATAAAAGCACTGGAGAAAACAAACCAGGGAATTCAATGTTTTAAAAAAAAAACAAAAAACAAAAACAAACGAGAATCCAGGATGGTAATGAGGCTGGGAACCGAATCACAGCAGACGCAATGAACAGAAGGGAACTGACAAAACACCGAATCAGAGACAAGGCTGCGTACTCGCACTGAGGACTAATTGGATACGAGGGCACAGGTGAAAACAACGAGGGTAGAAAGAGAAAGGAAGCAATGACACACAGCAAAAATGATTACCAAAATAAGAGAGCAGCTATTAGAAATGCGGAGCAAAACCGAAACAAAAGCAAAAACAGTGAGCGCGAGACAGCAGGATCCCAACTTCTTTGATTCAAACTAACAAGAGAAAAACTCTAAAGGTGACACGCACCGATCACAACACTTTGATTAATCTGTGGATGTTTTAAGACTTTCTATGTGTAAAAATCACGGACGGTAGTGATACATGTAGTCTCAGACGGCGTGCTTGTTTGCCCGGGCGTTAGTTTCAGGGATATTTAACTTTACGATTAACCAAAGTTTGCTGAAGTAAAGAAAATGAAAGGAAAAGCCAGTCATGACATTTGAGATCGGTCAGAACTCATCGCTGAAAACACTTAGACACCTAAAAACTAAATGAAATATGAAATTATATCATTGAATCGTTTTTTTTTGTAATTAAAACTGTTGGTTGACAAATATGTGCGTTCTTCTCTTAACTTTTTGAGTTTTCTTTTAACGACATTGATTAAAGAGCACTCAATAACAACAGTAACAGAATAAAAAAATGTCCAAGAGAAAAAAAAAAAGACGAGGAAGACAAACTGACAGAGAAAGACCGGGGTCTCTTCAAGGTCACGACTGCGATGGAACGTCTGCTTGATGGCTTCACTCATTGCTTCATCCATCATTCTCTTTCCAATCACTATTCCTTTCGAATTAGCATCATTTGCCCACTCATAGGAGACAAATTGATTTCGTGATATGCCTGCCAATTGCTCATTAACGTAAAAACAATAGGCATGGACGTTACCCAGGTTTCTCCCTGTGGGTTGCTGTCAGAACCAACTTCGGAGCTGCATTGGATCCTGTCCCAAGTCCAGTCATTGTTCTGATTAAACACTCTACACACCAGCTCTTGATGCAGAAAATGTGATCCTTTTATTAGATCTGCTTTATGACATCCATATGGAACCAAGGAGGCCCATATTTTTTTTTTTCCATGCCTTATTGTCATGTTTTGCAATAGTTCTTCTTAAAGTGAACCAAATCAACCTCATCACTTGGTGTTAATTAGTCCCACATGCTCGTCCGGCTCCTATGGAGGTTTAGGTGGTCACAAAAAGCATTGAATCAATATGTATGTAACACTTTGGTGTTTTTAAATTCTTTATAAACCGATAGGTCCGATAGTAAACAACGAATATCCAGATTCATGACCACAAGTGTATCTTCTTTTTTTTTTCCGTATGCGTGTGATGGTCAGATTGTGGCTAGATTGAGGTTCTTTTATTGTTAAAGGAACCGGAGTCACTGTGGCTTAAATGTAGAACATTGCGTAAGGGGCTCAGATGTCATCAAACT
This sequence comes from Xenentodon cancila, assembly GCA_014839995.1. Taxonomy (NCBI): domain Eukaryota; kingdom Metazoa; phylum Chordata; class Actinopteri; order Beloniformes; family Belonidae; genus Xenentodon; species Xenentodon cancila. Next base: position 10,498,878 of record CM026218.1, read on the forward strand.
AACAACGGTACTCAGAAATAAGAGGTGCTTATTTTAAATGCTCTGTTGAAAAAAGGTAAATGAGTCTCTGAAGGCCAGAACTCATGGACGTGACCGAAGAGGGGCTTTTCCTCCTTTGGGTCGCTTTGCCAGACCCGTGTTGCCTTTAAGCGTCATTTCTTTGTGCATCCTTCAGTATTTAGTTTGGTTCGAGTTAGGAGGCGCTTGGCTCGTCCGCAGCATGCACTATTTGTCTGCCTTCTTTACCCTCTTGCTTTGCTTTTCTAGCATGTTAAGTCACAGTCCATGTGTATTGTGAAGCTGCATCCAATCAAGTTTCTGGATTTAGCTGAATCTGAGTATCCTGGTAAGCTTCATAATTCACTCAGCTGCTTCTGTCTTCTGTCACATGATCAGTAAACACTGGCGGTTCAGTGCCAGTAAAAGACATTTGTGTCTACTCCACATTTTTAACAGATGATGTTGAATGCTCCAGATCATGAGATTTTCTGAGCTTTCTGTCTGTTGAATACTGTTGTCTTTAGTTTCATCTGCTTCTGACTTTTTTTTTTTTTTTTCTGGCCTTTCTGTTTTTGATACTTGTGGATGTTCTATGGCTTGTGGTGAACCTTGTGGATTTGCTCTCTCAAAATCTTTTGTGTCTAGTACACCTACACAATGATATGTCTACCTCCTGGAGAGCCTTCTTCTCTTGGCTGGCTGATGTGAAGGGGCTTCTCTGTATTATAGAGAGGCCCTTGTGATCATTTATCACTGCTGTCGTCTGCAGACGTCCAGGCCTTTTTATGTTGCCGAGCTCTCCAGTCCACTCTTTTTTTTTTTTTTTTCTTAGACTGTACCGAGGTTCAATGCAAACGTGCCACTCATAATGACCCTGCGAGCTCTCTGATGGATTTGCTTAGTTTTTTTTTGCAGGACGGCTTTTTCGCTTGCGTCGATGCTCCCGTCCTTTGAAAAACTACTTTTGGACTTTTTTGTCGGTGAAAGGTTGTCTTACATCTTGAAGAGCTGTAATGCCTAAACCATTTTGTCCAATATTGAAGTTAAATCAAATTCAAAACTTTGGACTTAAACTTTTCAATTTAGGCATAATAATTATAACTTGAATATTCCTTGCAAAAAAAAAAAAACCCAACAAAAAACAAAACAAACAATTAAACTGATGTCCCATCATGTTTTAAAAGGGATTTGAAAACCTCTGGACTTTGTTTTGTACCATTTAGAAGAGGCTACCTGTCAGTGGACCTCCTTCTGTCCCCCGATGGTGTTATTTTTCATTTTAGATCAAACATTTTCAATATGGGAAAGAATAGTTGTCACATTGACTTTGGAACTTGTCCTTGTGTCCTCTCATCAGGCTGAGAGTGAATGTCGTCTGGAGTGCCCTTTTATTGATGTGGAGCCTGGATCCAATCTCAGACAGAAGCTGCACAAGTGGAGCCACAGACTCATCAAGTCTGCAGATAAAAAAGAAGTGCATGTGATTTGTCTCGCAAAAAAGAAAAAAGGATTACCATGAATATATCATTACACGCCTGCCCGACAATGAGAGCGTCACGGGTGGCTGTGAGGAGGCAGGTTCTGGAGGAAAATAATGGCCAACAGGTGTTGATTTCTTTTAAGGAAAGGAGATTGAGGGGAAGGAGAAGAGCTGGACTTGTAAAAGGGTCTTAATGAAGAAGGTTTTGAGCTCTGCAAAGAACTGAGCAAAGTCATCTGTTCCCTACATGACAACACAAGCTCATTGGCCAGAGAAATATTTCACTGCGAGATCGGGATGCAGTTTAACTTAAAACTGCACATTTGTGCAAAACGTGAATTGTGTACAATCACTATTACAGTGTTGCAACTGTTCTTATCCATATATTTATACGCAGAAATGAACTGTGGCACCTCTGAGCACGTGAATAACCTAAATACATGTTTTATTGTTACTTACTAACTTAACACAGTTCCCAAACGTTTTCAGTAATGCATAGAGGATTTGAGCCAAATCAACCAAATTTGTGAAGTTCTTTACCTGCAGTGCAAAGTGAAGATGAAAAGAAATCTTACCTGTTGTTAAGGTTCCAGCTTCTGCAGCTGGGGAACAGTGAAGACAGAACAAAAGGAAGCTGCAGAGAGACGTGAACGTTTTTAAAAAAGAACATCGCAAGTGCCATACAGACTTCACAACAGGACTTTATCCATACTGGTTTTTTAAAACTGTTACCGGGATTAACATAAAAAAAAAACCTACAAGAAAAATATAAATAAATATGTACAAAAGGCTTTCTTTTCTATTTCTGTGTTGCAACACTAGATTGTATAATGTTATTAGAGAGCTTCTGACATCAGGAAAACAAAACCTTCATCTCATGACCGTACGGATTTGCGTTGGAGCCTCCACGAATGTCCCCGTCCGTAAGCCGCGAACATCAGGCCCCGACGTCCCATTTAGCCTGTATTGATGCCATGACATGTTTTATTTAATCCATCCGTACTTGCTTTCAGTGTGAGTGGGAGTATGTTACAGCGCCAGCTTCATTGAGCCCAGCATGCACGACTTTACATACAGCGCGCATAATAGATTTTTTTTTTCCCAAGTAATTCTCTAAAGGAAAGTCACCTTTATTGCTTAACAGTCTCTGGTGTGTATCAAATTTCTGTCACCTACAAGCAAATACTCACAGACACACACACATGCAGTGTCCAGGTTTTCACGTACTCTGATATGCAATCCTCCCACCTAGCTTTGATTTTATTGAGTCTATATAAATTGCACAAGCTCTCCTTGTACAGTGGAGCATAAAGGGAGGCGATCAGAGCCAGAAGTCTGCTTTATTAAGACCTCCGTTTACACTCTCCTTTATTGAACATATAAATAAGACTCGGGGTCCTGGTGCCACTTTTACCACTCCCTTAATGCTTCTGTTAGTCTTATAACGCTCCAGCTAACAAAAGCCACTTACACACTGCACAAACGGTCACGCCATGCACCAGCTTTACCCAATGTCTCCGAGGAGTGTGTGGAAAAGACACGAGACTATTTCCACTAATATAATTCAATTTACAAGCAGGAATTAAACCTCATTGCTCACCACTTTAACAAAATGGTTATTCACGAGAGGACTTTGAAGTAACGGGCCCTGAGCGCTGTACGGGTTGTGAATCTCATCTCCGAAGTGAATTAGAAAAGGGAATGGCTGTTCCATGTGAGGCTCAGCCACAGCGTTTGACCTGACCTTTTTTTTTTTTTTTTCTTTCCTGTCAAAATTCACCTCTGTTTTCCCACCATCATTTGTTTATCCATCCGCGCTTTTCTCAGAGCTCGCCTTGCGTTCCTTTACTCAGCACGACCGTCTCCCGTGGACGGTGTGGTTTTCTGGGTGTGATGAGGGTGGAATGCAGCTCCCGCTGTTGTGTGCGGGATGCCGCCGCGTCCCCGCCGGAGCCTGCTTCTCGTCATCAGGCCGGAGCTAGATGAAGGCTGCTGAGCTGGTCACCTCTTGCTCTCTCGCTATCAGCTGGAATGGCTCTGTGATGAACTCCAGAGTGGTGGTTTCCTCAGAGGATTAGCAGAGCAAAGCTCAGCTGGGGAGCTTTGTGCCTGAACTGGGTTATTAAGGCTGGATATAAAGCAGACTCAGCGATTTAAGCGGATGAGTCACGTATAGGAAGAAAAAAAAGCACAGCGAACCTCAAGGAACTTTGAATCTGCTGGTAATAATAATCTGTGATGAGTGTGCTCCCTTGAGTGAGTTTTGTTTATATGCACTGTAAATGGGATTCGGTTCAAAACATGCCATTTCTTAAGCTTGTAGCACATCTTCTCAGAAGTCCGCTGACATCACCCTCAAATTAAATCCGTTTCCCTGGAACATCTCTAAGCAGAAAAAAAACAAACAAACAGCGCATATCTAACACATAAATAAACAATAAAAGAAGAGCGCTGTTGATTTAGGATGTTTGCACTAAAACCAAAAGTGCAAAAACCCCTGCTGCGTTAGTGAGACACCCAAGCAACAAAATAACTTCCTGCTGCAGGAAGCTGATTGCTCCAGGAACCCTGTTAGCAGTGTCCTCCCTCCAGTTGCTCACGGCTGCATCCTGACACTGCGTGCTGGTGATTTGCAGCATTTCGAGAGATTGCAGGTTCCGTCTCGGTTTAAAGTTTGCTTTGAGAAGGGGGTAACTTCTGCACCACTTGATCTCCTGGTTGCTTGGGAAACATCAATATTGGATTTGGGGCTTGAATATACCCTTAAATGACTGGCAACACAGCATTGAGGCCATTGAGAGGCTCGGTTAACACCCTGTCAGAACATTGAGAGAGGAGATAAAAGCGTGCTGGGAACAGTGCCCCAAAGCTACGTCTAATCCCTACACTGCATCCTGGACACTATCCCTGCGTTAAGAGATATCGCAGCAGCTGCAGCAACCCCAGCTCCTCTTTACTCAAAACTCCCCATTCCTCAACTATGGAGATTTTTTGCAGTGTGAGTGGTAAAGAGGGTTGTTATGGTTTCAGGGTGCTATTTAGTGGGGTTGCACTCATGTCTTTATCACAGCGGAGGCAGGTGCTATTCCACTGATAGCCTCTCCAAAGAAGGTGGACATATGCTCAGCGCCTTAGCTTAGATAATTGTTATTTATGGTAAATACATTGAGAGAGCATTATTTGTATGCTGTGACATGTGAAAGGCATAATTTAAAAAAAAAGAAAGAAAACACCCTGTAATTCAGTGGAAATGACGCATTATGAAGCAGCTGCACTGTCAGGTTGTGTTCTGATGTTAATGAAAACCAGGCACAGGATTAATAGCCGGGAGGAATTCATTATCAGCATTGTTTGTGTAAAATTGGGTCCTATTTTCTGTATCCACAAAGGGATGGATATGGTTTTGTAAATGCTGAGAGAATTTCAGTGTAGCAAATGCTTTGAAGCTTTCTTTGCATTCTCACATTGTATTTACATATATACATATATATATATATATATATATATATTCATATTTATATCTTTTTACAGGGAAACATTTGGGGACGATCGTTCCACAAAGGCCGACCGCAAAGCAGAAACATTACGAGACAACGGTGCCTCTTCAGCTTGTTGGACGAGAATGGACGCCTGTCAGCCAACTCGAATCCCAGGTGGAGAATATATCTAGCTTGCTCTTGATTCATTCTGACTTCTGCTGCATCATGTTTGGTTTACAGCAAACAGCTCAGAAAGTACAGTCAGTAACTCCAATGAAGGCGGGGACTTTGTATACGGGCCAGATGGGGTGCGGTAGTTGACAGTGTTGCTTCACAGCAAGAAGGTTCCAGGTTAGTGTGGGCTTTCTGGGCTTTCTCTTGGTATTAAGCTTCAAATTTAAAAAAAAAAAAAAAAAAAAATCAAAATCCGTAATAACATTGTTATTAACTAATACACCTCAATCTACCCACAAAGCTGAGAAAATGTTAGAACGTCCACCACAGAAACAGTGTTCGTTTCTGAAATTGCAATATTATGCTCCCGTACTGTAAGGTTGTTCCCAAAATGTGGTTTGCAGAATGGAAACAACTTCACACCTGCAGAATATAAAAAACATGTGGCTCTTTCTGGGAAAAAATATCTAGCAGTGGGCTTAGCAGTGGGGTGGGAGCTGGTGACAGCAGTTACGCCATAGCATGGTTGCTTAGATGGTGATGTACTAAGTGCAAATGACGACCGCTGAATCAGCATACAGTACATACGGCATACTGCAATTCACGTCTGCTACGAAGTCTCTAAACCAGCCAGGCGGGGCATTTACGTCAACTTACTGCATTACATCAAATGATCAACTTATTACTGTCTGAATGACATTGTAGTTTAAAAATACATGTGAACATCGTATTCTGACATACTGACTGAAGTTTTCATGGTCCAACTGTTACCGTACAAATGTTACACAGCAGAACGTTAAACAACACGCACAGGTTTTGATGGAGCATCTGCTGCCCTCCCAACAGCCTCTGCTTCAAAAAATACTTTTTAGTTTCATTCAAGACTGCGCAGAACCACATTCTGTATGTGTCTGCAGCGGGAGGTTCTTGGTGTTGAATCAGTGCGCCTGCAGTCCAAACCTCTCGCCCACTAAAAACATTTTGTGTATTTTGAAATCTTTAAAAATGCGGCAGAGGAGGCCCTTACAAGTTGAGCAATTTAAATCCCATGTGAAGAAGAAACGGGAGCAAATTTCACTTTCAAAACTTCAGCAGCTACAACAGAATGCGGTGAAAGTTGCTGCTTTAAAGAAGCTGCTTTTTGTGTCAAAATGAGCATGAAAAACTGAAACGTTTGCTGTGTTGCCTTTGTATGATTTTCAGTGAATTGTAGACTTTGAAAATGTTAACGCGCAATTGCATTTGAAGTCTTTCAAAGTAAGGTTCACTGTAGCATAAATATGTAAATGTTGATTGTGTGCATCCTAATTGTGCAACTGAACTACATCTAATCGGGTTTTATGAAACTATAGCTGGGAAAGTGTAAGACCGCAGTGGTTATGGATTTTCTAAATGCTCTTGGGTTTTCCTAAATTTAATGCAAACTGAAGTAAAAATCTTCCAAGAATGAACCTCATCTTACGCTTAAACTTCTTGGCATGTCTCGGTCTCGATTTAATGAATCCTCCTCACGTCAGGAGGGCCAGCGGTCCAACAACCGAGTCGGACCACGCGAACCGTGGATGTAGCAGCAGAAGTCATCGTTTCTGTAGGTTGAGGTCACGTTTCAGCTGCAGGCAGCTGTGCAGCATATTGACGAGGAAGTAAACAGTTTAAAATCGGGGCTCCTTGCTTCTGTTTTTTGTTATAACTCCAGACTGTATAAATAAAAACACATGGCTGCCAAGAAAATTAACGAAAAAAGAAAAAGAAGAAAAAAAGAAACGCAGCCCCAGCTTTAAGGTGGTTTTTTTCTGTTTTTTTTTACATTTTTATACTCAACTCATCTGTGAGTTCATTTGTTATGGTTTAACCAAACAGACCAGGTGCTCCCAGGTTCCTGTGGAAGTCTGTTACACTAAAACACAAAACACCTTTTCTGTGAGTTAGAGAATATTCGAAACAAAGATGCCTTCGAGTATTTATTTGAATATATAACACCCTTATAACTACACCGAACTGTCTGTATTTTGTCCTCAGTTAGAAATGGTCGCGCTTGTTAACGGTTGACAGTCTTATCGTATGGAAAACCTCAGAGGGGCGCAAAATAGCGGCGCATGTAGGCTTGCAACCACACTGCCTTAAACCTGAAGTGTTCCGCTTCCATATCCTCTTATGACCCACTCGACATTCTTCTCCACGAGGGGAGATGAATGACTTAACCCAGAGCGGTGACCCAGATTGAACTACATGTGTCAAACGCATTTGTGTGTTTGAGGTCGCCCAGCAATACGGAGAATGCTTGACATTTCTTTTTCTTGTGCTTCTTTGGTTAAGTGGGAGTGTAACACATGAGACGTGTGTGGCCGAGCCTGCATGTGTGAAAGCGTTTGTCGGACAGCGTGACTGACACAAGTGATATATATGATGTGGTGCCACTTCATCAGAATGTAACAGGCGCATGATCTCTGTGACTCAGAACTGCGAATGCTCGTGACTTTCTGAGGGATAAATGTCAAGTGGAATAGAAACATAAAGCTAATCCTCTCAGCCCTTGTTCTAATACACAAAGTAGCTTCATAATGATTTCCAACCGTGCTCATCAGCTCAATATAGTCTTCTTGCATGTTTTCCCACAGCTCCTGGTGGCTCAATAGAGGTTTCAGCGGGATTGGAATAGTGCACCCCAACCCGCAAGGATGCAGACGTGAAACGGAGTTGATTTATTTTGTTACATTTAAGTCATGCTAACTCCAATTTGTAGAGCACCTAGGGCCATATTTCTTCATTTAAAGTGCTTGAGTCTCTGTCTCCAGAGTGAGTGTATCTCATCCCTTCTCATTTTTGCTGTCTCGTCAGAGTCACCCCGCATCGCTGCAGCTCTCGGTCGAGGCGGACGGCGAGCAGCTGCTCCTGGCTCTGGAGAAAAACGAGTAAGTGTCCCACCATTCGCACTTGGCCGTAGCTTCTAAGTCAGTGCTTTCAGGAGTACAAATAGGGGACATATGTGTTGCCCAGGGGCTACAACTGATGCCAGGGAAAAAGAAAGGAGTGTCTTTCTCTGTTTGCGCTGCTAGTGTGGCAGCGCTCTCTGTGCCTCGGTCTTTTTATGTGAGCTGAAACAAAGACTTGAAAGACAGAAATTCCTGAATACATCAACCAGTCATTGATGAAAACCGACATCTTCCTCCTTCTTCTCACTCTGTCTTTTCATTTGATCTACCAGCATAACACGGGGGAAAAGGAGCTTTTGTTTGAACGCAGAAGACACTCAGCACCCTGTGTATTAAGAGCGTGTCAACACGGTGTTAGTCAAGAGACCCGGACGGGGGAGGATCATCATCTGAAAGAGATCAGGTCACCGGTGTGCTGCGACGCGGTGTGACACACATGCAGCTGTGATGTGTTCAGAGGCGTATTTGTCATCTTTTGCATTTTTGCACAATTCGGTGTGTGGCCTCCGTCTCAGAGAGTGTTGGAGCTGAGAGCGCGGCTGGGAAGAATAGGACGTGATTGATGGAGCAATATGCTTTCAATCCAGCTCTGCTGCCACACATGAACAACCACGAACAAGCAGCGCAGTCTGACTGATGGTGAGAGAGAGAGAGAGAGAGAGACAGAGAGAGAGAGAGAGGAAGCAAACAAACAGAGGGGGAGTGAATGGGTTTTCATGTTACTGTCAGCTATGAATCTCACTTGTTTTCCAGATTTAATACATGTAAATTCCACCTGCACACTGTGGGACAAGGTTTTCAGCGCAAGCTGCCACAGTTTCAGGCTTATCTACTTTGCAGCTTTTTAATGTTTTTTTTGTTTTTTTTCTAGTAGAAATCACACTCATTCTGCGTGGCAAATATTCCTGCTTTGTGCAGGTGGGCATTTTGCAAAGCTTGACCTGCGGCTTGTCAGACTGTAATGAGCTGCAGTGATAAACACCTTACATTCCCCCCAGATGATCCTCGTGCAGCGTGGCAGCTGTAATTGTCCCGTAGTCCACAGCTGAGCTCAAACCCACAGCCGAGACGAGCAAACACAGATGATTGAGAGGTGCAGTCTTTGTAAAGCGCTTCAGCGTTATGAAAAGACTTTACTCAAACAAACCTACGTGAATTATAAATACCAGTCTGTCAGATTTCACTGTCAACACTTGCAGTGAGCCTGGAAATCACGGTTGAATTACTTGGATGGAGCTTTGTGTAATAAATCGAGAATAATCCCCCCACCAAAATAAAAAAAAATAAAGAGAAGCTACTTTAAATGCATTCGAGAAGATATAATCCATGAAGGACATAGATTTGAGAAGAATGCGTGTTTGATGAGTGTGTTGGCTGAGCTGCAGCCGGGATCGGACCTGCTGGGCTGACATTTAGTGGAGGTTCCTGTCGGAGGCTGCTGGCAGCATCACTGCATGCCTGTGATGAAACCCAGTTGTTCAAACACAGAATCTGCAGAGTAGAGAAAGAAATATATAGTCCAGAAAGAAATGATGTGAATATATGCCCAGATTTATTTTTGATTTCTCAGGTCTCAGTTTATAAATAGAGCTTGCAACAAAACATGTGGGAGGTGTGCCGCGCAGCGGTTTCATTTCAGCGGTTCGGAGAGGTGCGCATGTTCGGAGTGAACTCGCATCGGTGTGGCGGGGAGCAGTAGGCGATGCCATACACTTTTTCTCAGCAGATTGCTTCCCTCCTTTTCAAAAAGACATTTACCTACTGTTTTTTTTTTTTTTTTTTTTGCCAAACTTAAGCCACGTGAAGACGTTTGTGCAGTTAGAGTCCAGAAGCATTTAGACAGTGACAGTTTTTATGATTTTGCATGTAAAACAGTTAAGATGTGATCAACGTGTACAATTTCACCTTTAATTTAAGAGTTTTTACAAAAGTATTGCATTTTCAATTTAGGAATTACAGCCACTTGGTGGAACAATGTGTTTCACATGATTTAGAGATCTTTTGAAATGAAACCATCTCTTGTGTTTGGTCATTGAGAAACATTCAATTTAATCGTTTCAAGTTACGCATTTCTCATTCCTTGAAAACTAATCCAAATGCAACGTTCGCTTTGAAAATTGATCATATAAAGCGAGTTTAGCAGGTAACTTTTCCGTTTTACACCACAATAATGCTCTTAATCAATATTTGCCAACATTTTTGCTGCCAGCAGCGGATGTCATCTTTAAGATATGTCAGCGTTTCAGTCTCATTATAATGAGCTGTTTATGTCAGTGCCACTTACAACATTTGGAGAGCCTGCAAGATGATGAAAATTATGTGTGATTCTTGAAATGTAATGTGTGTCACAACGGAGCATTCTTTGGTGTGTCTAGTTGTCGACATTAAGGGCTGCAGAAGCAAAAGACACACTTTCAAAGGGCGCCGGCTGCCTGGAGCTAAATGTCACCGTGCGTCCTTGAGTGAACTGGCTTTTCTAACTATAGGTTGTTTTTTTTTTGTTTTAGGTTTTTTTTTTTGTTGTTTTTTTTTTTTTTTTTAATTTGTTTATTAAGCGTGCCTGAACAGTTTTCACGCGCTCATGAAATATTGTAATAATGTGTCTTCAAAATAAAAGCTCCCGTAGGAAGCTGTGTATTTCTGGACTCTTAAAAACAGTGAGCGAGTGAGTGAAGAGTTGAACATTCCCATTTCAATGTGGACCGTCGGTGAACTTTCATCACAGGGTGTGGATCCACTTCTGGCCCAGCGACTCTCGCTGCTTTGTGGCTGTATGACACCCCGAGGCACATCAAGATGAGTCCCAATCCAAGCAGGCAGCATGCGCTCCATACGTATTTCCTCTCCTAATGAACTGCAGAAGGAGGCTTGAGGCTCATCAGCTGGACGGCGGATGTTTTTGGTTGGTTGCATGGGGTTTCTAGCCGCTCATCATTCTTGGCCTTAGGAACAGGACACTTGGGAGGATCACTTTCCATCTTGTGGAGTCCTCTGCGCTGTGAGACAAACAGATATAGAAGAGCACAAACAGATGTGTATACACTTGAATGTTGAATGTGCCATTTTCCCTGGTCAGAGGGCGAGGAGAGGAAATGCTTTCCGAGTATGAGGCCAGGCTGTGAACGTCTTCCGCCTCATACTCGGAAAGCGTTTGGAAGAACAATGAGATTCAGCCTGGAAAGAGTCCAGACGCAATTTGTCCCAGCTTGGATATCAGGGGTTTAGGGATGTTATTTCGCTGCGTATCGGAGACTGCACTTCTGAGCTCGTGGCCTGTTGCACATCGCCACAAACATGTCCTCCTGTGTCACTGAAAACATGACAGGAAGAAGCCTCTCCTGGGGAGCTAAACAAGCAGAGGGCTACAGACACAGCAGCAAACAGCCAGGCCCTGGAGGGAAGTGATACGTCTCTGTGACCTCTTTTGTAGCGTTATTGCTCTTGGCTGCTGAGCCGCACACAGACTGTTTAAAGAACCATAAAGACACTTGAAGTCATTTAAATCCTTTCTGCTGTCATTAGGGCAGGAGCGAGACAAAGATCTGTGTGTTACAAATCTTTTCCCAACTTATTCAGCCAGATATAACACAACGGGGGTCTCCGTCTTGTTAGAGCCTCACTCGCTACTTATGTTGAACACAGAAAACGTGTTTATTACTGATTTGAAACTCTGTAAGGAGTCGTTCATAATTTAGCAAGATAATGTTCCTGCATACATTTCACAGATTTCTGTGGGCTTCTGTTGACTTGTACAATATTTGACATCTTTTATTGGGAAATTTGTGAGCTGAACAGAAACATTTTGTTGCAGCGCGTGTTATTTTTGACTACAGTTCATTTTCTTTAAATAATCAGCTTTGATTTGCAATTAAGGTGCGGAAAGCTGAGAGCTCATGTTTGCAGATCCAACAGGAACAAGTTGAATCTTTGTATACAGAATTCATAAACTACCTCCCCCTCTGTGATTTTTACTTCGCTCTCTAAAACGAATAAATCATTCAAACCTGCCCTGTATCCTTGCATCTAGTCATCCTAAAGCTTTAGTATCAAAATGTGGATAAAGAAGAGTGTGACATCGGAAAAGAGAGAGCAGACATACTTATGGGAAGGCGATGAAGATAAATCTCGTGATCTGAAGTCTCCATCCAGTATGGAATTAAAGCTAATGTGCCCTTCCTGCTGTGTTCCTGTGATCATTGCGGAGATGACATCTAATTGCAGCTCTGCGCACCATGATGTCATCCGCAGCCAACTGGTCACATCTGTATCCACTGTATCGGTGCATAACTGCCTGGTGTTTTGACTTAAGAGCCAAGCATTTATGGATAAGCTGAATCACCTGAACAGACGATGATAAATAACTGATTAAAGCAGCACAAAGGACTTTATTTTCATGTGAAATATCAATTTCTGTTTCATTTGAAGCAGTATTTGCTTACTACTATCAAGGGTCGTCTTGCTCTTTCGGTCTCCAGCCAAAGTAACTTTGGACTCGCGTCCTAGTCGTATCTTGTGACGACTGTGTTTCGCTTTATGGTACCATGATGGATAGATCATCAACGATGAAAGCAGCTGACAATGTGCTGCTCTAAGAGGCAGTAGGGATGTTAACTACATGTTGACTCTTGATTCGTTGTTAATAAGACTTTAAATGATCAAAATTCAGTGAAATAATTGATTGAAAGTTCCAAAACGTTGGTATTGCTTGGCATTTGTATTGCTACTCACTTTTGTAATATTCTAGAGTAGAATCTAAAGTTTTCAGCCGGCGTCCCCGGTGCCCCCGGCGTCCCCGGCTGGTCCACCAGCCGGCCCAGCTACCTGCCTTAGACCTGGTTGCAGTGGTCTGTCAGTTTAATTAACAGCATAACAAAACACACAATGTTTGATCTTTATTCACAGCTCAGAAGTCAAGTCCAGACAGTTATAAGTAACTAAAGTGATGACAGTCATAGCCTGCTGTCATGCATTAAAACCTGTCCCTAATTATGCACAAATTTGAAATATATCAAATAATCAATAATCCGATAATTTTACGTACTGAGGTACTTAAAAACTCAATGTGCGGCTTCTTTTTTGGGGACTCACTTGTCACTCAAAGCAACTTCATCCAAAAAGATGTAGAAATTTAAGTTTTAACATAATTAAACTGGGTGAGTCATAACAATAATAACAATAACAATCATCAAGGGGAAATTAGCTGCAGAGAGCCTGTTTTGGAGCCAGTCGCAACTGCAGTTTTTGGCACTTTGCTTCATTTTTCAACCCAGGAGGTTACCGGTTGGAATACGCTCACAAAACAATACAAACGCTCTTGAGGAAGTGCAGAGTTTTTATTCCCCCTCTTTTGTAAACAAATGCACCCTTTCTTTCATCGTTCAGTAACAAACAAAGAAACACTATACTCCGAAATGAATTCAGAACCACCAAACCTTATTTCTAAGGGAAGCGAGGCCTAACTGTAGTCTTCGAACCACCTCCCCTTGTGGCTGCTAGGCCACGATATACTGCGATTCATTAGTTTCAAAGACGAGCGTTAGAAATGTGCTGATCTTGTCCAGAGCCTGCACCTTTCAACTGCTTCCTTCAAAGGGGAATTTTTGGAAAGCGCTTCCCTCTTTTGAATTACCTTCTCAGAGGCTCCAATTATTTTCAAGCTTAGAGCTGCAATTAATAAGTTGGACTCCTTCTTAGTTTCTTAGATTAATTTGGTCGTTACACTTGAGAGGTCTTAGATCAGCTTGTAAATTAATTTAAGATAGATAATGTGTACTGTATATACTGTTATATTGTTGTTTTCTCACCTTCTTTAAAACGCCTGACCTAAAGGCGTCTATGATGCAAGGTTGCACCCCCTAAAGTACGATGAGACGTCAGGGTTTTTAATTAGTTTTTCAGAATGAGGATTCTTGTTTAAGGTGCACAGACAGATTTCTTTTTCCATAAGGAGGTGAAAGAGAAACAACATTCTGAATGAAGCTCTTCACTTGTCATTCAGCCACATGAAGCTCAAATATCCAAGTCACAATGAAAAAGAACAAAAAATAAATAAATAAATAAAAGAACATTTTTTTTTCCCCGATGCAGGGGACTTTCTAGCTCGCACTAGATGGTTTTGCTTCTGTGCTGTAAAATTGGCCTTCTTCTTTCCACTCTGAACTTTTTCCCGTCAGACCACAGGGGTCTCCGAGTTCCAGCTGGTGGATCTATTCTGCAGCCCCCCCACCCCTATCGCCACCACAAGCTGCAGAGCCAGAGACAACGTGCTGAATGCTCCAGCCTCTCTTCTAAGGTCACACCATCACTCACAGCTTCCCCAAGGAGTTTATGGGGGCTCCTCCAATTAGAGAGCTACTCTCCTTGTATTAAAGGTTGTCATAGATTCAATTTAATCAGTTGCAAACTCAAATTACGCTCCCTATAGTCTGGTTCAGGTTGGAGTTTATGCTCGTACGCATCTTGCATGGAGCTGATGGGAATGAGGCAATTTTTTCCAAGCTTCTTCTTTGAACCAGTATTCGTGTCAAAGGTCACAGGGAAAGGATCTGCACTCAGTCGCACTCAAGATTTCACGGCATAAGTAGTCATTTCTTTGCAGCTTGGAGAACGGCGCACAAAAAGAGAACAAGACATCTTTTTATTACCCTGCTGTTCTCTATATTTCTGCATGACTCATGCGTTAAAAGCGCTTTCCTATATTGTTTGATCCTGAAAATGGCGTGCAAGACTTCGACACATTATCCTATTTGTATTTTTCAGACGGGCACCTTTTTACATTAAGACGGCTCGTTTTTGTTCACCTACATGTAAGTTCTGTCTGACATAAAAGAGAACATGATGTCATTTTCCGCCTTATTCCAGGCAGATTAGACAACGTAAGTACATTGTTTTCTTTTATTTACAACCCATCATCCATCATGTGAACGTGTGATAAAGAAAATCATTATCCCACAACATCAGCATGACCCATTTACTCTGCAATGGCTTGAACACACATACATGGTCATCTGTACTTAGACGCATGCAGATTCACACACATGCAGCTTTTATTTAAGCAGTTTTGCAAAAAAAATATGACCTTTACCATTTATGAATTACAGCCATTTTAAATCATGGGGCTAAAATTACAAACGTGAGCAACCCTGGCACCTTCTACGTGTTGTTAGGATTTAGAGAAACCAACAAAAGGGCTGCAACGTCAATGCAGCGTTTGTTTTTAATAACAGCGGTCAAACTTGTGCACAGCTATAACTGTGTGTCGTCCCCCCCCCCCCGTCTGCAATAACGCTACCGTCGCTGTGGGGAGACATGAGAGATATAAGCAATGATATAAAATGACAGCCTCCAGGGACTCGTCTACTGGCTGTAATGCAACTATGAAAGTGAAGCATAAACACACATCCTGCCTTCAGATGTTTGATTTGTAGCCTTTAGGGAATAATGGATATTCTTTACACTCAATAAGCAGTGGCAGAGGTGTAACACACAATCAGTCATGTGAATATGAACTGCCAGATATGATTATAAATGTTTATGATGGCAGGCGTCACTGTATGCAAATGCGGCATTATTTAAAGTGATTAAGAGTAAAAGTTTGAGTTTAGCAGTTTAAAATAAAAATAAGCTCTCAATCCTTGCCTGTTTATACCTTTTTCTTGTGATTATCTGTCATTCTGTCTTTTTCTCTGGCTCAAAGAAGTTGCCTTTCACCTATTTAGACAAACACTCTCTGCTGATTCGAGTGAAATCTCATTTTCTCATGGCTCTGGGGTGCCAGAAGGAATAAACAAAAGCAGCCAAAGTTTTTGACCTCTGTTGCTGCTGACCGTGACGATAATCAGTCTAGGCTCACAGTCCTGGCTTCCATCCTCCCTCTGACATTCAGACAAATAGGTCTGCCACACTAACACTGTGAGTTAATGTAAGCTCACTCAGCTCGTCCTCCATCCTGTTCTCCCTGTTCTCACAGTGGAGCGCCCCGCCTTTGACCCGGCTTGTCTGCGTGCAGGGTCACTGACTGAGGGAAGAACCCACATGTGGTCATCAGTCAGTCAGTCGGTCAGACACGGGCCGAGGAAAAAGTGTGTCTGCTTCAAGCTGATCGAGGAGACGCTTTCTCCTTCTGTTTCTACGCGAGCTCATGGAGAGCAGTGTTCTTGTCAAAATATATTTGTGAAAGGGCAGCAGAAATGACACCCACTCCAGCTGAATACCTCTGAAAAATTCAGGGAACAGTTTCTCCTTCTTGATCTAAACAGTAGCACCTCTTCAAGTGATCCTCACCTGGAAAATTAATTTTCACTCTTATCCTTCTTTTTTTTTTTTTGTATCTTTTGATGACTCATTTAAAGCCTCAAATTGTCACAACAGCTGGTGAGAAACCCGTGTAGGAGTTCGGGTTCAGACGGCTCTTTCATCTCTTAGTTTAGCTTACTGATAAAAGGAACCAGTGCGCCCCCCCCCCCCCCCCCCCCCCCCCCCCCATTTCCCCCCTCTCTGTCTTCATGTCATGCAGGAAGCAGATTGTTTTCCTTTTCTATCCAACTCGTCATCTCTGACTGTCGAGGTGGACAAATAGAGAGGAAAAGAAGTAATCGGGCAAAAAGGTTTTTTGCATTTTCATATGAGATTTGGAAGCACTTTGTACACCAGGCTCCACGTCTCTCCCTTTGCACATATTTTTCTAGCCATCCGCAACTTCTAATAGGTCCCAGTTGGGGTATGGGACACGGTAGGGTCTCCTCTGGTCGGCCCCCGTACTCCTCCTCACTCACTCTCACCTAATCCTTCCTGCACAAGGGACAGCAACGAGCTGCCAACAACAATAGGAGCTGCCGGGGTTTGATAAAGAGACTCTGGACTGCTTTGGGGTGCAGAAACCCAGTGGACTCAAAGTCTGTCTCCATGACACAGTTTTCTTACAATCATGTCTAAAGGGGTCATAAGCAGATTGTAAATTTACACACAGTTCAGCAGGAAACGGCGCTTGCTGACAGATTCAGAAAAATAGCTGCCACTGAAGACACTGACAAAACATGGCTGTTATTTTCCTGCAATCGGGGTTATTTATTACCTTGAACACAAAGGAACACATTTGCCTTCTTGACACAAGTTGGATGAAATGGTTGAAACCAAACAGATTTTACAGAAAAAAAAAACAGATTTATACTATAAAAGAAGTAAATATTTGACACTGCTAAGAGACTTTACCATTTTGGCTTGGTTTCATCTGGCATTTGGTTTTGTTTAAAAGACAGATGAGAGGGGGGAAAAGGATGTTTCGCATTTATAATCAAATCAACTGGTTCACTTTACTTTATGGTTAATGGGTCAGGGAAGTTGGAAATATGAATGAGCCCCAGCTGTGTGCTACATATGCGGGCTCTGATCCACAATGTCATGTCCACGTCCCATTTCTAACGATCATCAGCAAAATAAAAGGAGCTGTATTTCCTCCAGGACTCGGTGCATCATTGATCATGGATCGTCAAGGATCTAGTGGTATATTACTGGGGAAATAAATCCCCAAGTGCTGAAAAATGGTTACACAATATTGTGTATTTGCTTATTCCTGGTTTTACAGGCCCTGTTTTCACGTTGTGTTGCGTTTTAAGTCCTGCAGTAAAGAAGGTTCATGGACAGGAAATCAATTCATACTTTCCATCTCTGCACAAAAACAGCACAAAAACAATATGACTTGGATTCTTTTGATTATTCTGCCGTGTTGGTAAATCCATGTCATCAGGAACTGTTACATTTACACGTCCTGCATATGACACGTTTCCTCCACATCCACGTGCAACTGTCCTGTGCCTGAGCACACCTCTTCCACACGTGCCAGTGACCAGGAATCGTGCCATACATGCTTGAATGCCGTCTCGCCATGGGAAGATCCTGGTTCTGGAGCAAACAGCTGGTTCTTCTTTGGAACCTTTTAGGAACTGGTTTGCATTTTTGTAATCAGAGACCCCCTATAAAACCACATCCAATGATGAACCTCCGTTTCCTGTACTTTGAATTTCTGACCACAGTTCACAAAAGGTTGTTTTCAAAACCAGTGTATTAATGTCAACAGTCTGCCTTTATAAATGCTGTTGTAGTTGGTCTTTGTAAATGCGCACTGCTGTGCCCATCAGCATTTCCAAATGCTGCCCGGTATTCATAAACACTACTAAAATCAGCATTTATACCACCGGTTTTGAGTAAGATCCAGAAACTCCAGCAATTGATATTAAAACATCCAAAATTGTTTATTGGTGAAGATGCAAACACTGCAATTAAATACAGTTTTAAGCAGTTATTGTGAATGCAGCTTTATGTAGTGCAGCAGATAAAGCATCATAAATGTAGACCGTCATTTGCAAATGCTGATTGACTGTTATAAATGCAGTTTAAACTTAAACGCGTAACACAACAGGTTTAAACTGCGATGCTTGATTTAGTCCATTCTTTGTTAATATCTTTTCATGAGTCACAGTGTCTTGGTTGGTAAGGTTTTCCCAGGACTCGCAGCTGACTGGTTCTTCCATCTAACCCAGCGAAGTGATAGAGCCAGTGTTGCACCAGTTTTCCTCTCTGTAAACCATCACTTTCTTCGGGGCTGATGGTAGAAAACCAACAATAACTCCTACGTTTGGCACAAGCTCTGACTGGAACCGCTTTGATGGAAAAAGCCTATTTGAGGCATTTAGAAAGAAAATTGTAGATGCATATGTGTCTGGGAAGGAATGTAAAATTTTCTCAGTCAGCCATTATGCTGTCTGGAATATACAGGAAAAAAAAGTATACTTAAAACAAACGCCAGCTTTGTCAGGTCAACCTGTTCCAACAAGTTCAGACCAAGAGCAAAATTGTTTAAAAACATTGTTAGAATGTTGTAAATGAACATACAGGAACGTCTTGCTACAGTTGATGTAAAAATGCAGGCATTTACAATCAGAAAGAGCTGGATTTTCTTTTTTTTTTAATATCATTACTGTCAACACCGTCAACAAAAGAACAAGAATAAAGTTTGTCTGAGAGCACCCAGACATGGACTAGGACACCATGTGCCTCGGACAAGCAGAAATCGGATTATTTGGACAGTAATATGGTACATTTTGGCATCAACTAAAGAAAGCATTTTATCGAAGGAACCTCATACCAACCTGAAAGCATCAGGGTGTAAATGTCATGGTTTGGGGTCACCTGAGAGCAGCTTCTTGTCGTAGCCAAGTCTTTATCCCGGAATCTACCATCAATTCTACATTGTACCAGAAAGTACTGAGGAAAAAGTGAGGCCATCTTCACGAAAATTGAAACTCAAGCAGAAATGGACCGTGAAACATAAATATGTTCCAATGATTTCACCCATGGTCTGAGTCAAAACCTGGATCTTAAAGCGAAGACGCTTCTGTAGGCTCTCAGATGTCACACAGCCGAATGAAATCTTCACCGCGGAGTACAGAACACCCTCCACTGTTTTAGATGACTGGTGGACAGTATTTAGAAATGTCTCATTTGAAGTTATTTCAGCCGTTTATCCTTTTTCATGTTAAATATTTGCAGGTAGAATAAGTAATATGTGGTAATAATATCAAATATTTGATTGAGTATCCTAATTTTTTTATATGACTGTGTCTTAAATTGAACCGGTTGCCGCATTTTTTTGTCCTGAAGCTGTTAAGTCTGCGGTAACGTCGTGCGATCGTCTGTCCCCCAGACGATCAGTAGGATGGCAGGAGCTCACTTCTCACATCACTTCAGTTGATCTCCGAACGATATTGAATTACATATACCATTGTTTATGTAATAGAGTGGTGCCCAGTAGTCAGAAGGCTGAACGTTTGATTCCCAGGTCCTCCCCCTTTTTGGTGCCCATCGGTGTCTGAGTTTGTCCATATGGACGAAAAGGAAAAAAGAAAAGGTCTTGTAAAATAACAAGGGCTGTGTAGGAGTGTATAAATGGATGTTGAATACATTGTAAAGTGTTTTGTATAACCTGGCTAAAGGTAAAAAGGCCCTATAAATGCAGGACATTTCCTGTGTGACATTCAGAAATCCTATAAATAGCACAAAGAGCACTTATATGTTTTAGCTTCTAGTACATCTCCGCCTGGCTGACTGTCTATAAACAGATACGCCTTCTGAGGTCTGAATGGCTTTAGGAGATTTTTTGTATTGAATGAAAATAAGCATCCGGGTTTCTTTTTCTTTCATTTCTATACTTATGTCTCTACATCACAAGGCTTTTGTCTTTCAGTATAAGGTGCATTCAAGCTGAAAAAACAGAATAGCTCAACAAAAATTGGACATGTAAATCCTTGTCTCATTAGAGACTACACGTGTTTCTAAAAGTGCAGATTCTGACCTTGCATATGTTCAGGTAAGATCCATTTTTGAAATAACTTAGTTTTTACTCCTAATTTCAGTGCTGTAGCTTTCATTTTCTGCCTTCTCTAAGAAATGAAGGGTCAGTTTGCATTATCAGTCGCGTCAAAATCAGATTATTTATTTTTCTCACTTGGACAGGGAGGAAACCAGCCTGGCTGCCACAATCAGTGGTTTAAAAGACATGAAGAGAGCAGAGAACATTTGTATTCAGCTCTTAATTGTTTGATTTCTCTGAGGGAACTCAAGGTGCGAGAAAAGAGCAAGGAAAAGATGGGAGCGCACAAGTACAGACAAGTTTAATTAATTGAGATGCTGTTTTTTGCCTTGTGAAAAGAATGATGGGCTTGATTGCTTGAATTTCCCTTGTTGCTCATTAGTTAAAGCGCAAGGTTGCACTAAATATACAGTTGGTGCGTGACCCTTTTTTTTTTTTTTTTTTTTGCCGTGGGCCAGTTCCTCTGCAATGCATTTGAATTAATGGGTTTGTTCAAAGCTGTTGCATTAACATGACCCCTCCTGAAAATCACTTTTCATTCAGCCGTTGTGCGGCACTTCCTCTACTCCTCAGCCTTAACCCACATAATAATCTAAAGAGACAAACTAAGAAATTATGTGGAAAACAGACAGGGAAATATGTGAAGCACTTAATTGTTTTGAGGCTGCTTATTTCCAGTGCACAGAGTGGATTATTAATTATATCTAGTCAATTTCCATCTGTGGGTTATGCATATTTTCTGATCTTGTAAAAGAAGACATGTACTGTATTGCAAAATATGCAAAAAAGATTGTTTAGCCCATTGTTTCTTGTTTAAGGATATCCGCTCCTCAGATTTTTGTCCGTACCTTAGCCCAGAGGAGCTAAATTGAGCTGAATTGAATTTTGTTTGTGGCGCTGACACTATTTTACACAAATACATTTAAGTAAAACAGCTTTGTCACTCGGTGTAACCTACAAACATCACTGGAAAGACATTTTAATGGGACTTTGTTTCTTTAGGGTACAAGAGAGTCCACTAAAAAGTTCTGGCCTTTCAAGATTTTTTGTTTCAGAAAGTTTGGAAACTACTTAAGGAGGACATCAAATGTCCTTTAACTGATTCCTGACTGTTCACTGCACGGTGCGCTGAGTTTCGGAAACCAGGCGGGGAGTGTTTGTGCTTTGCTGATAGTGTTGAAAGAACACATCTGTAATCCTTGAGCCCGCTCTGTGTGAAACCCAAATGTAATCTGCAGCTACAGCATGCCTGCATATGTACATGTGCTCACACATACGCCCCCGTTCGGGACGTGCATAAATCACCCTGAGCTACCAGCACATGCAGTCAGTCCTGCACACAGCCAGGGACACTGTGCACAGACACACGAGCGGTGCTCAGCCTGAGGGAGATAAGGAGGTAAAGCAGCGGCTTGGCCTTTGCCATGGAGGAACAAAAGCCCTTGGAGGGCAGTTAGAACTACAAAACAAGATGAAGAATCTCCACAGCAATAAAGGTGGCTTGAGAGACTGCTCCTTTGGCACCTGATATATAATTACTTTTAAACAATGTCACTGGACCATGCCAGAGATAGAAAGGGAAAAACTCCCACCTAGATTAAAACAGCCAATATGTCCAATTGTTGTTTGTATTGAGTTCAATTATTATAACTTAAATGCTTCATATTCCACTGGACTTGAATTACAGCATTTAAAGTTCACACTGTGCAGATCAGCTGTCTTTAATTACTCCTCTAGTCCTTCAGGGATCAGTGATATCATAAGCAATAAAATGACTATTTATGTCTTTTACAAAGAAATAAGACAAGGCTCGCCTATTTGTGACTAATTAGTCAGTGGGTGTGTAAAGCATCGAGGCTGACTGTTGTCATGGATACCATTTGGTGTATGAGCGCATATGTTTGCTGTAGAGTGACAGATACTGAAGCACGGAAAAACAAAAGAGAGCCAGATGCGACTTCACATGTCGATGAGTGACAATAGAGGAAGAAACAAAAGAAGGAACATGGCATCACTTTCATAAACAAGAGTGCATCTCAGTCAGACTTGAACATTTCTTACTATTATTCTGTTTGAGGCAAAGTTTTCTGTCTTTGTGGTAAGGTACACATGCGGTAAGTGACCTGTTTAGCATTCCCAAAGCCATGCGACCTCACTGAAAACCAGGTCTTGAGGGCTATTTAGTCTTACCCCCCCCCCCCATGGATGGAGCCACAGCAAAGCTGCATTTGTGAATAAAAGCAGGCGGTGCCTTTGCAGGGGTCTCCATTTTTACTCAGAAGTCAGTTTTTCCAGGTTTTTTGTCAGAACTTTAAACTTTAATCTCCCCTGTGTTCAAAATTCCAGCTCTAAAAATGGGAGGAGAAACCTCAGCAACCCATACTTCAGAATCCAACATGACTGCTACAACAAAGCTTATTTCACTGTTTATAACAGTTCTGTCTTGTTGTGTTCACATTACAGCAGACATACAGGCAGTCCTGTTCAGTCATCAGTGGCTGTGTTGCAACACTGTGTGTATGCTCTGGACAAGGGCGTACAGCATCATCAGAAATTCGTGTCGATAACAGCTCGCAATGAATTTACAAGTTTCACGGTTCAGCTTAATTACAATTCACCTGCTCGTGGTTTACTGCATCCTCAAATGACCTAAAACTCGCATATATACATTTTTATTCAGTCTTCACCTCATTGCTGCACATACTGCATATTGCTTGGAAAGAAAGCAACCTTCTGTAGCGAGTCTAAGCTGGCAATCTCAACAAGTTGATGTAGTTTTCACCCTCTGCACGGTTCATTACAGTTACTCCATCTCTTTCCTAGAGCCGGGTGCAAGAGGTGCTCGTCTGTCGCGTGTCCTCTGATGTCTTACACCCACCAAGTTTGTTCAAGTTTAACCTAAGTTCATCACTCCAAATATCTCAGTTTTTAATAAACATGGATATATCAGAGCCTAGACAGCAGAACTCAAGTGTGTTTTGTTTCATAATGCAGGTCCAATGTCTTCACACCACAGCTGGCAAAACTCAGGGTTTCTTTGCTTAGAATGCTGCCTCATATTGGCCCGTTCCCTTCCCTCCATCAATGTGAAAGACAGTGTTGACGATGCAGCCTCAGCTCTCTGCCAATCGCCCGGGCTGGCTGTGCATCTTGAGTGACCACTGCTAACTTAGTTCCTTATGTTAGTGGCATTGTCAAAGGTTTCACATTTATCTGGCAGATTTAGCACACACTTTGCCTTTTTATGTAGTTTCTGCGTCATCATTAAAAAAATCCAAAGTGAGCCCAGAAGTTTATTTTCCCCCCAAAAAAAGCGCAAATTACATCATATCAGAGTAATTGCAGCTTTAACGCCACTCCCACAAAGCAATCCAAGACAGCTGAGTGACATAAATTCTTCCCCTTTGGAGTTTTTACAGCAAAACTTAACGACGCTCGCCAGATTGCTGGTTAATGATCATCTAGAATAATTATGGGTTTGTTGCAAACTGTTGATCACTTTTGCACATTGCCCGAATGTAGAGTTGTCCACAGATGCATCAAGATGCATCTTTGTCTCCTCAGTTGTACCAAACTAATGGGCACATTAGTCCACTAAGTGGTTTCTGCACATCTGTCTGAGGAGCAGGTCTGCTCTTCCTATGAGAGCAGTAAAATTATAGCAGAAAGAAGGAAGTGCTGTCACACAGGCAGTAATATAACGCCTCCTGACAGGATTACACTGAGGTGTGTCTGTTTTCAGGTGTACTTTGGGCTGCGACTGCTATGAAACGATCAAAAAATAACATTTTATTGACAAAAGTAACATAAATTTAATACTTGGAGTACTCAGCCCATCAGGATTGTGCTGCACCGGCTGGTCTACCCCGAGAGTATGTCCTCTCTCTCTCTCTCTCTCTCTCTAAAGCACTACCTTATTTGTTTTGGAAAGCCAGAAAAAAATAGCACTTCAGTACATTTATAGCCTCCTGATTCGAGTAGTAGAATTACGGGAGTTTAGGAAGAATACCCTACAAAAGTCTTTCAGTTCCAAGAGGAAGTTCCTGTGGTCCACATGCAGGTTGAGTTAATGAAACTGTAGTAATGTGGAGGAGGAGCACTAAACCTAGAATTTGCTAAAAGGCTACAATTTAATGGGTGTGCTGATTCCAGGTCAAGAAAATGTTTGGACTATGACCACACCAGGAAAAATATATATTTCCCAAGAAAGAGTGGGGTTTGAAGTAAGACCTTTTTTCTGTTGGACTGACAGTAATCATTATGTGTTTGGTTGTTTTTTTTTGTTACCACCATTGAGAAGTGTAAAAAACACAATCCAACAACGTTCCCATTCACCATTTAGGTATTAGTAAGGTTGTTTTTGTGTTCCACATTTGCAAGATTACATTATTGATCTCAACGTGGCACTCTTTGCTCGTACCTGTACAGTTTTTACACTGTTGTCTTCCTACATTTAATTCCCGAGGATCTCAAAACAAGACAACAGCATAAAAGTCACATGTCTTTTAGTGGGAATCCCATCAATAATACTGCCAGTGGCAAACACCCTTTTGGGGTTCTTTTGTTCCTATAATACCTTTAGACCCTAAAAAGAGGAGAAACTAGAGCCCTTCTTGAAATATACCAAGTGCAGAGCGCCTAACTTCAGGGTTGAGGCTCACGCAGAATTAAGATTTGTTGCAGTTCCTCGACTGCCTCCAAAATCGAATCAATGTCCATCGACTCCCGTGTCAAAATGTCCAACTTTAGATCGGAAAAAAAGATATTTACAGGATCAAAATACAGTTGTGGTCTCAATTGTTTGATTTCACATCCATAGAAACTCTGAAGGGGATGATTTTTTTAAATATATATCACGCCAGAAGAATTTATATAAAGCATTGAATTTATTTCTAATATGATTGATTGACAGTTGGCTCAGCCAGTGGCTAGCCACCATCACTTCCTCGTCTGTAATCATTTTGCTACTCAGCGAAGCTTGTACTAACCCGGCGTCAGCTCAGTGTGACTTTTGTGTGATTTTTGATTTTGCTGTCGATTCAACACATTAAACGGTATATTGTGCAGTAAATGTCTGATGGCAGCTCTGGAGGTATTTTGGCGGGGATCTGCTGAAGGAGCAGGTAGCCAACGCTAAGTTTGATTGACATACGGAGGGCATGTTCCCATTGGCAACATGGCTGTGCTCTGTACTCAATGAAAGTTTTCAAAAGGCTTCAGGAAACAATGAGTCACGTGACCTAATGCGTCGTCCATTGTTCTTACAGTGGAAAAATACAGGGCTTTTACTTTTGGATCGGCGTCATCGACTCTAACCTCATGGGCTTCGTATAACACGTTTTTCTTGCTCTTCCGATGCTTGGGTAGCTCTTATTCATACAATTAGGAGCTCTCTTGACAAACACAAACCCTTCTAAGCAACAACTAATTTGCATGAGGAGATTCTGTCATTGCAGGAAACAAAAAGCAGCCAATAGAGGGTGACAAAGCGTTTTCATATCGCTGGTCCCAAGCACACATAGATTGGGAGGGTTACGTAAGGAAGCAAAACATGATTATTTACTGTGGAATCCCTTTAAGGTAAAAGCCAGAGGAAGTTGCTTTTTCCTTTCTGCATTTTCTGCCTAGCAATCTAATGAGTTTGTCATTACATATCTGTAACTATAAACATACAGAGTGGAAAACCGTTTTGTTTCTGAGGGTTTTGCACTGAAAGTGAAACTTTGTTTTAGGTTAACTAGCCGACTTGCCGACTGCCGGCATCGCGGGGCAGTCTGCATCATTATTTTCACACATAATCAAAGATTAGTGTTGCATTTCTGCCCTCATTCCAATTATCTTATCCATTTTTAGGGTGGCATTCATCTTCCCGTCTCTGTAACTGAGCTCCTGTGAAGTAATCCATCATGCAGACATTGCTCAGAGATGACACTTTATTGCTTTTTGCAAGGCATGCCTGGACTTAACCACATCAATCTCTGGGTGACAGCCGGTGCGGTAATTGCGTGCCACCGCTGCTCATGGCTATTCTGCTGGACTATCTCCCTGGCCAATTATCCACCCTGGGATTCCATACAGGTGTAAAGAATCAGAAAGAGGCCGTTATGACGAGCTCAGATGGAGATAAAGACGCAGCAGATCCTATCAGTGTAAAAGAGATACCAACGCTTTGTTTTTTTTTTAACGGTGTTGCTCTTGAGCTGTATGGTAGTTGCTCTTTTCCCCTTTCCCCTACCTTCGTTTTGCAAGAACCATTGACTGGCATGCTGTAGTGGTCCTGTTCATGACATGCTTAATGGAGGCTGGGAGTTGCATTGAGCTCAGGGTAAGCAGGGGGAATTCTGCTTCTCTGCTCTACTTGGCACCGGCCTGAAAGGCTGCCTGATGTCAGACAGATCGCAGCTTAAAATACTGGCCCTCTCTCCTCGCTTCTGGAAAAAAAGATGTTTCTAACACTGAGACAAGATTTTCTTTGGCTTGAGGGAGGTTCTCATGCACACAGACCCATTTTCCCCACTTTTTCCGAGTGAAACTGGGTTCTTGCCACTCGCCACATGAAAGCAGAGGGACCGTATTAGTCCCACATAGCCACCACAAGTCCGTCAAATTAAATTTAATGTACTAATTGGAGCTCTAAAATTAACTTTTACGAGAGACGTATTTCTTTGATGATGATTTAATTTGCTCTAGATGTTTATCTTTACATCTGTTCTATGTAACTTCCCATTAAAGAATAAGAGCTGCTTGTGCTTCAAAGCCGTAGTTTCTCATTTATCACACTTTACTCCAAAATTTTGTCCTATTAGGACGTCTGAGTTTAATGAGACACATCCAAGGGTGTGAAAATTGAATTGCTCCACATTGATCCAGCTTGTACGCCAACCTTTTAAGTGTAGTGTCAGTCAGTGTAATGGTTATAGCAAATCGCCGAAGACTATTGTCAATTTGTCCACTACAAAAAAAGCAAGTTGTTCTTTTTAAACATTTGCATGGTAGGCTGAATTCTTTACCGTTTATTTACGCAGATATACTAACAGACGGGTTATTTTTACTTCGAAAAGATTGGAGAGAGACTCCCACAAGGCTTGAATTTGAAAGGTTCTGTATGTAGAACAGTTCCATTATGCTCGCAGCATTTCGTGCTACTATTGTGTAATCTTCTCCTGATGTCTCTGATTGTATCCTCAAGCCACCTGAGAACAGTTTTCCAGGGAAGCACTTTTGTTTTCCATAATTAAGTTTTTCTGTCTCTTCTTGGGATGGTATTACAAGACAATTTTAACATTTGTTTTTCCTCCAAGGTTTGATCACGTGTCCCAATCTGTTTGGACACTTTTCTCTCTCGCTGAGTATTTAAAGGGTTTGTGTGCGACTTTAGCTTTAAAGGGAGGGTAAGCAATTGTGTGCTGTTTCTAACCAAGAGCACTTTTTTGCCACATTCAGTGAATATCACCTCAGCATCCTCCAGCTGCCTGTCTTGTGAAAAAAATGAAAATAGAATAAAGATAATCAGTCTTCATACGCAGCCCTGGCTTTGTAAAATGGAAACAAACAGATGGGAACAGCCTGCACCGCCCCCAAAACCATGACAAACATTGCTCCAGCCAACCACAGACAGCGGGAGGCTTTGGTGAGTTCATGATGGAGCCTGTTTTCTCAGGGAAAACCTGACGCAAGTGTCATCATCCAGAAATGTTATACCCTACCTTTAAGTCTCCTTTTGTGTGTTAACGTTTGCCATTTAGTTCGTGTTTTCGCTATAAGTGCACATACTGTACATTTGTCAGTCATAAGTTGTAAGAAATTTAATAGGAAACTGATGTACTTTAGTATCTGGAACCTGGAAAATGCTGGCCAGTGGACCTACCTAAGGATCTACCTAAATCTGTTGGACAACTGCAGTTCATTCAGAACCCTGCTGCTCGAGTCCTCACCGAGGCCAAAAAAGGGGACCACATCAGTCCAGCTCCGGTCTTTACACCGGCCGCCTGTCCGCCAGAAGCCTCAGATCAGCTGAAACGCTCCGTTTATTTAAATCCAGGTCGAAGACTCACCTGTTCTCAACTGAAGTTGAATGAAGCTCCAAATCCACTGTTTTACTTTTAAGCACAAGTTTCAAAACTTGATTACATTTTTACCACTGATTTTATCTATTGTTCTTTTTTACTTTCTTTCTTTTGTTTACATTTTAAATCATGCTTTTTTATTTATGTGATGTTTTAATGTCTGTAAAGCACTTTGAATCACCTTGTTATTGAATTGTACCATGTAGGTAAAACGCTTCATTCTTACAGTTTTCAAACAAAACATTAACAATCAGTTCCACAGACCATCAGCATAAAAAAATTGTAATTTTTGTTGATCTATTAAAAGACAATTACAGTGGTAAAATGTGAAAATGGTTTCTTCTGACACTCTGTGTAGTAGTACATTAGGTTTCTGTGTGAAAAGATCAAATGAGCAATCTGAAGATGTTTGGCGGATGCGACATGAACAGAAAAGACAGGAGAACAACAAAAACGGCATTTAGTCGCCGACGTTCAAGTTTGACTCGGTGCGACTTTGTTGTCTCTCTCGCTGCTATGTCAAATTATATGACAAGCACATTTCCTCTTTCCCTTACCTGATTTCCTCTGAAGAAGTTATTTTGGATGCAGCGAGATGAAAATATGACAACCATAATTGTGAGCAGTGGCTCAACTTACGCAGAGGAGCTAACAAATCCGTCTCTGTTTTCTGTGTTTTGAAAACTGCAGCAGGAGCGCATACACATATTTACCTCCTGTTGTGTCACATTTGCAGTTGATTTTTTTTTTTTTTGTGCTTGCTCAGATGTTGGGGTGTCACTTTGAGACTGGTTCTGCTATGATAATTGCCAGAACTCTCCCTCCATGCCGACTCCCTGTCAGTCACGCTCGTCTCGTCCTGTGAGTAATGCATTTTGAATGGGGGGACTTGACCCCGCCCTCTCCCAATGCATCATTAACTTCCCACTGATTGATAAACAGTGAGCTGATGAAGCGGTGTGGAGCAGGTGGCTTGTGGTTTTATGTTCATAATGTCATTGGCTGGCGGTTCATTACTCAGCATGGATGAGATACATCCATAGTCTGCAATGGGAGCTTTTCTCCAGTGTCTCCCCACTTTGATTACAGATTGTTGCACATGCAATTTGCGGTTCTTGTGCATGTTTTCTTGTGTACGCCTTTCTGTTGTGGTGCAGACTATCATGGTTGGATTTCTGCAGCCTTTACAAGCAGTTATTATATTTTACCATCATGAGGGAGGGACAGAATAACCCACAGAACTCATTTTATAGAACAACATTTCCTCTTTTTTCTAATTTTTCTACATCATCACAGACAATTCATTTTCCTAATGCTGAGTAGTAATTTTTGACTTGATCACAAATGCAAGAAAGTGTTGAAGTTCTCCAGTAGGATGTTGCTCTTTCATAATGTTTTGTTGCGAGGATCCAAGATACAAAGCAGCGCTGCCTAAGCAAACACACATAACACAAATAAATATCGGTACTGGCTAAGAATGTAGACCACAAAAACATGAAGACCGTTCTTACGTTCTTGCTTTTTAGGTAGTCAAGGATGCCACTCCGCCTCCATTAATGTGCCTCCGCTAGTGTGGTTTTATTTTAAATTGGAAAACGAAAACCCAGCTTCACCTGCCAACTACCATACTATTTTAAGTTTGAACCCCTCCTGCCCTGAATAGGGAACATTTTTGACCCCATTTCTGCTTGTAAAAGGTGGGGTTTTGGTGTCACAATACATATCATTCACAAGTGCAAAGTTTAAACTCCGGAGTGGATGGGTATTGTTTTCTCTTCAATACTGGATTTTAAAATAGTTAGTTGGTTTAATGTCGTGTCATGTTTTAATAAGGTAACAGCTAACCTTTACAAGTGATTTTCGTGTCTAAACTCGACCATGCAGCAACTTAAACTGAAAAATTCGTGGGCGAAGTTTGAATATATCAGTCCCTTAGGGCATCCAAACTATTTTACCTGGATGAACACTCTGGATTTAAGGCTAATTTCAAATTTGAAAGCAATGTACTACAGATGTAGGACTTGCTAACTTATCCTTCGTTGGTCAAATGCAGTTAAATCCCTCCAAGTGTAAATGGGTTGTGACAAGGATTTGTTTTCAAGATGAAAATGAAGAATATTCCAGCTGAGACTCATCTGAAATGAATAGAAGCCAATCTTGAAAATGTTTTCTCCATCAAAGAGAGTTTTGGTCTCATCTTGATCAGACTGACTTAAACTATGTATATTTAATTCTCTTTTGTGTCATTTAGTGACCCTCAGGAAGACTATGGCGCAATGAAAGTCATAAAAACCCAGTAACATATGGATGACATATGGGTGTCTGCAGCCAGTTCTTTCATGTCCACACTATTAGACAAGCAGTGAAGCAGAAGAAGTCACTCACGTTCACCACACTGGCTTGTCTGTCGTGGGCAGATGTGGAGTTGGTGTGTCCAACCGAGAGCGCAGACCTAATTAAGTCTTAAGAAACACATCATTTTATTTGGCGTCCTTTCCTCTTTGGCCTTGCTTTGATCCAATGATTATTACCAGCTCTTTGGCTCTGGAGAGGACTGGAAGGCGGGGAAGCATTGTGTCTCATGCGGATGGCTCCCAAACAAAATAACCCACTCCCTGGGTTGTTACAGCTGAAACTCCCAGCTGAGTTGTCAGCAGTGAGGTCAGTAAGGGAATCCAGCTGCCTGCTGAGGTTTGTTCCTCTGGTGTGGATTAGCACCAGCCAACCATCTGCCGATGTGAAAAGCTGAACACGTGCTGGCCATATGTACCGAACATGGTCACGCTGAGGACTCGTATTTGCTCAGACCAATACTGACAGCAAACACAGGTGCTCAAGCTGCGTGGATACTAAACTATACATGGATTCTTTATTCATTTATTTCTGCTGTTGTTCTACACTGCCCACTCCAGTTGAGAGTCCTTCCTCAGTACCTTTGTAGGAGGTGAGAAGACCTGTCAACGATATAGATGGGCTTTTTTTGTTTGTTTGTTTCTGTGGTGAAAGCACAGGAAAGCCCAGGGTGTCCCTCGTGGACTCATACTATATATACTCATACTGATTGCGTTAATTTGGGGTTTGTGTTAGTGATAAAAAAAACCCCAAATCAAATTAAAAAAAAAAAAAAAATCCCTACAATTTGATGAATTTTAAAGTATTTTGACAACTTGATACCTGATATGTGAAATAATACACAGAAAATTATTTTTTATTTTATTTCAAATATTTAATATATAATGAAATTGAAAACACTTCCATTTTTTATATATATTTTTTGTATCTCTATGAATTGCATTGCGCAATTTTATGGATTTTTCTATCAATTTCTTTTACTTTTTAGAATTTTTTTTTGGTTTGTATTAAACATTTTTTTAAATTGTTTTGATTCTGGGGATGATGCAGAAGTGTCAGAAATGTTTATTTATTATATTACGTGTATTTTATACACTGATATCCAGCTTGACAATACTTTAATATGGAGTATTTACTTATTTATTCCCATCCCCAATGCAAAAAGGATAACCTCACTGCCAAATCCATCTGTTTATTATTTGCTGTTGTTGGCAACATCCAAGCTACTTATGGTTCAGTTGTATCGTGGAAAAAGTTATTAGTTGATATTAAATGCTATTTCACGGTGCACGCACACGCAGAGCAGTAGAAAACACCAATGCAGTATTTCTTTTTGTTTTATTTAATAATTCATTTTCTTTCTTCTTGCCGACAGCTGCTTAGATCAATTTATGCTCTCCTAAAGCAGGGTAAAACGTTAAATAAATCCTGTCAAACTGTTTTGCTTTTATGCAGGAGTGGCAGTTGGCAGAACAGTTTAAGACGGACATTCTGATCCTGGGCATTTGTTGTCTTTGTCTCTCGTTTCCAGGGGGCTGTTTGCGAGTAACTACACAGAAACCCATTACCTGGAAGACGGCAGTGCAGTCACAGGTCCCCCCAACTTCACGGTATGTCTATTTTTAGTTTTTCTTTTATTGAAAGTGACAGAACAAACCCACGATCTTGTGTTTGAGATGCGCTCCGTTTTACTACCAAGCATCTCTCAGGAATTTTGGCCTCCAGCTAAACTCTTCCTCTGGACACGCTCCGCTTCATTGTGCTAATTTTAGGTTGAGTGTGGAAGTGAAGTAGACTCACTTTTAAACCACCTGGAAATGCTCATAGAGAGGCGTTGCAGGTGAGTGGACCCATTTACAGCGAGCAGATTCATATTTGATGTAATAAAAGCCGACAGAGATCAAAGAATAGACTCGGTTTTAGGGAATAGCTCAAGTCTTTCATAATGGATAAGCTTAAAACCATCCCCAAAAATGGTTTGTTATGCAGGTCTGCAAGAAAATACTGAATTAGTCAACATCTAAGTGCACTTCAGAAGTCACACTGACTGTGAAATATTCATTTCATTTATGAGCTTTGTACTGTGTGAATTGAGTTAGCATATCTATCTAAAACACATCTGCAAGGTCTGTTAAATGACTTGTAGTTTTTCATCATCTGTGCTGCCAAATCAAAGCTGATGTAAAGCAACATGCATCATTTTTGGTCAGCTGCAGCACTGATTAGTTGTTTTTTTTTATATACTTCCTGCTATTTTCCCTCAGTGTTGTGGTAAATATTCGGTCGTATTTATCAAACTCAATTGGGCATGTCCCAGAAACACATGTTGTGCTGAATGCTACGGTTCTGTGAAAACATCTTCCTTCGGATGCATAAATATCCTGTCATGGAATTATATTTATTTTCGGACAAAGAAAAAGAAATGATTGTATGCTCCAATTAATGAGTTTGATGTGCTTTAACAATGTGGAGCAACGTGGCTTATTTCAAGAATTCGTTCATCTGTTTGGAAAGCAATTAAACATTTGATTTTTGTTCAAAATATCAAGAACTCGTAACAATAAGCAGCCCCTGGGTCTGTGTTAGGAACGTCCAGCAGACTTACAGAGGGGATGAATGTAGTTCAACAAAGACCAACCCATGCAGCAAAAATGAACCACATTTTCCACTTGAAACCGCTGTGAGACCAGATCTGGACCGTGAGGGGTGGGGCTTGGCCAGCTCATTGCCATTGCTGCCATTCCAGCGCTTACAGACAATGAAAGAGTTGTAACAGGTCAGCTGAGGTGGTTCTGAGAGCCGCAGTTCAGCTCCCAACTGTGGGTGGATAGATGAGTTTCCTGGCTGAAAATCAACACATTCACAACCAAGGCGAAGGGATTTTGATGAAAAGATGATAATTGAAACAAGTGAAAATACCCACTACTTTTCCAGTTGTCTCAAAATGCTGCTGTCATATACCATGTTTGAATTGACAGCAAGCCACCTTCACATGAAAGTGAATTCTGAAAATACCTGAGAAAAATGACGTGGTAAAAAGGACACAGTGACTTTGTCCTGGATACCTATTTGATTCACTGACTCCAGGAACATATGGACACGTCTTGACCTCCATCCCTCCTCTCATTCCTCTCTCATGACCGCAGTGAGCTCTTCATGGGAGGATCTTTTTACTGGCAACAGCCAGATCTTCTGAGACTGATCCGTAGGTAATTTATCTGCCCTGCCGGCAGGGAGGAGACTGATATAGTGATCTGGGCAAGGGATCTTGCACATTCAGTTCTGTGTCAACGGCAAGGTACTGCTGGGACTGATTTCAGCATGAGTCAGGCCTCCCTCCGTTCCTGTTTTACACCCTCTTCTTTCTCACTAAATCTAAGTCCACAGCGAGCACAATAAATACTTGTCATGTACTGTAACAAAAGCCATGTACTGGGAATATGAATCATCTCCATGGATATTAGATAGTTAACTTGAAATAATAAATGTGTAGAACAACAATGTAATGCTCGCACCTAGGGTCTCCTCCCACAATAATCTGGGTCTTAGTTATTAATCTCCACACCTCAGATATGAACACGTAAGTGCTTTCCATTCTCATTCCTGCAGAAACCATAGAAACAAAAAGTCTATTCATATCCCTCCCATCAATGCATCACAGTCATGATCTCATCAAAGAAACATGAGGCGATAGCATTAACTTGGCGCTCTAAATCCAGCCTTGTTCCTCCCTACTAAACTCCAAATTCATATTTCATATAATGCGCCGTCTGTCCTGTCTTTACACCTTTTTACCTCACTATAATGGATTGTTTTCTTTCAGTGCAATTCTTAAATGTCTTTAATTATCTTAAAGGGTTCAAGGCTTTGGATTCATCTCTATTTGGGCCCAGTGTCAACACAACGTTTTCCTCTTAATGCTTTCTCTTCTTTATTTTATCAATCTAAACGAGTTTATGCAGGAACAAAAAAAAAGCTCTGGAAACAATAAACTTTGAGACATGGTCCGACATTCTCACAACTACTCAAATCGCACTGGTTTCCAGACTTTTCAACTGTGTTTCCAAACCATCTCAGGATAATTGACCTTGATAAATGATAAAAGCAGATGTCAGATAGTCAGTTCCAGCCATTTTAGTCTTATCTAGGGTACTTTACATTAACTTTACACCCATCATATCTGCAAACGGTTCATATTTGCTTTAGAATAATAAAGAAAAATATGAAAAGTTTGTTAAATGAGATGTTATTGCCTTCGTTTTTTCTGATTAGTTGAATGTCTAGTCTGTTAAGTGTCTTCTGATTGGTTGAATTCCTGCAGGCTCTCTGTACATGAAGCACGAGTTAATCATGCCTTCCTTGGTGCAGTCTCGAAAACCTGGTCTTTATTGCACATAAATACAACAACACTTAATACATCTCCCTTTTTTTAAGCTTTTTGATGATAATTAAAAACGTGGAAAAGCATGTCGAATTTAAATGTTCACTTAGTGCCTCACAAATATAAAAAGTTCACATTTCATAATTGGCTGGATGGATCTGCACAAAAGCTCATTGTGTTCTACGGTTAAGACATTTTTTGTTGATTGACATTTTACACCACAAGTCAAATCAAAAGAAGTTACCGCTACGCTTTAAAGAGCTGACATTTGTTCTTCTCAGTTGCTCACTGGTGACAAACGTTATAAAAGTTATAAAAGTTCATATCGGTGGTAAAACATATATAAATAGAAACTACTAGAGCTGTTTTAATAAGGTTGTTCTGAGAAAAAACTGCAAAAAAAAACAACAAAGAAACGTACAGATCCTGTAAATGATTTGAAATGCTTCAGAAACTGAACATGCTAAATCATCTGGAGAAAAGCCACCTTGGTGGAAGCCAGGAATTTAAATCTACTGCCTGCAACCTATATTTAGATGTAGTTTAAGTGGGGTAGGAAAACCAACATTTGCTTCTTCTCCAGACCAGGGTGGCAGAAATGCTCTCAGTCGGACCTCACCTGAGCAAGGCTGCCTAACTGAGGCAGAAAGCCAAAGGCTTGTTTTTACTCTAAACCAGACACTTCCTCCCCACCCACTTTCTGCCAGGTTTTGTTCAATAAACATGGACCTACTTTACCCACTGTTCAAGGTAGACCATAGACTATACAAGCAGAACTAGGAAGGCGGTCAGTGGAGGTGGGTACCTGGGAATGCAGCAGAAAGCAACGCTTAGACTGGGAAATGGGAAACTCTTAATACATCTATCATTAGACTGCGGTGATGAGCAGGAATAACTTCTGCTTACTTGGCAAAATACCAAAAAGCTGCAATTATTTCACTCACTTTTCACGTTGGGGCTTGTGGTTACAATGAATTTAAACATAAACTTAGACTTCTTGAATACGTTTTTGAATTTTTTTGTCAGGTGAACTGCTACTACCATGGTGAGGTGAAGGGACATATCAACTCAGATGTCACCCTCAGTACCTGTGCTGGGATCAGGTAAGTGTGTCAAACACTGTCTTCTGTTGTCACGGTAATATCTTTGATCAAATGCCGTGATCAGTGGTCTTTAACCCTCTGGTACATAGTGGGCACTGCAGTGGACAGCTTTTAAAAAGTCATTTTCTCTTAAATGCAATGTTTATTTGTTGGAACTGCGTATCAGCCTCTATAGTGCTCTCTACTGCCCTACTCCATTAAGTTATATTCAGTGGCCAGTCGGTGTAACTACAAGTACATTTCCTCTAAATCCACCGCTGAACCACCGCTGGTATATCGCGTCAGTCCTTCTATACCAGAAGAACCCCAGAGGTAAAAAACATATGATCATGTGCAGAAACATCTAAGGAAGAATGTTATTAATTTAGAATATGACATTTGTATTTCCAATATGAAGAGAATTATGATTAACCATATGTTTAATGAAGTGGACATCATGCCTCACCCAGTATATTTTAAACACAAGACATGTAGTTGCTTCACTGTTTCTTTAATATATACACTTTTATACATAATAGTTGTAGTGTGTGTTACTTTGTACTTTGTAAAATCATATATTTTAGTCTTCAAAGGCAGCAAAGAACAGGCCAGCCTACAGAGGAGTCCAGGAAATTCCATCCAAGTCCAGTGATAATGACTCCAGTAATGATGAGTATAGTGACAACAGTGATGACAAGTGGCTGCCAGAGCACAACAGAGACATAGGAGCTGAGGAGGATAGAGATGCAGAAAGTCAGGATCCAGAAAGTGAGGATGCCCATAGCCAAGAAGATGAGCGCCAGGATGATGAGGGACAGGACGCATAGGGAGGCCAGCCTGATCAGGGAGCTGTGGAAGGCTCATGGTACCTAACCATACTCAAGCAATTATCTGGAAAGTCCAAGACAATTACTTTGATAGAGACTTGCCTCCTTGTCTAGTCACCAAAGTAGCCCGTGAGGTCAGGTTTGGGGCAGGAAGTCACTTGCCCCAAGTCACCCTGGTGAAAAATGCAAACAGATGCACGTAGAAGACCAAATACATTTGCATGCAATGCTGTGTGCCACTGTGCCCTGGATGCTGGATGCTGAACCTTCATACAGCCATGGTGTGATGAATATACAAGTGTTCGGCAGTGCAGAGCCTAGGATGTCAGTTCTTGTTGCCAAAACCAACTTGCTTCTATGAGGGTAATACTATAGTAGTATAGTAATACCAGTGCTGCATCTTTATAGAACGGTGGGGATTCACAATCTTAATGTTTCTATGATGGATTCATACATTCAGGTGTAGATTCACAGCTATGAGTGTCGAAACCTTGCGTCTTCACAGTGTTGAAAATTTCAAAAAGCTTGTTGAAATGATTTTTGAAATATAAAAAGAACTAAGTGTTCATATATTTACTATAAAACACAAATTCATTCATTTTTACTGTTTTATGTTGCATGCTCAGGTAGTCCGCTGGATTGGACATGTCTATGTCTTTATCAAAAAAAAAAAAGTAATGATTTGATTTAAAAAAAAAAAAAAAAACAAGTAAAAAAATGTTTTTTTCATCTCCTGAAAAGAATAAAAAATCTTGACCAAGGCTTTCATAAGTCAGATCAGAGAGATACATATGTATGAATGAGAAGAGTAACTAAAACTCACTAAAAATGAGAAAACTCTTGTATCAGGTGCAGCCTCAACGCGCACCGGTGCCTGTAAATAAATTCTAGGCACTGCGATTCAGTTTTGTACACGAGCATTTCGGGATTTTAGCTCATCCAGAACAGCTCCTACTTTGGGAAGTTGATGGGTTTCCTCACATGTTCTGTGTGCTTCAGACCCTTCTACAATATTTCTGTTGAAGTTTTTTTGACCATTGGAAAAACATTTTTCACATTTCTGTAATTCTTGGGCAAAATTACTTGTGTGTTTAGGGTTGTTATCCTGATGTATGACCTTCCTTTTCTGCAGATTTAGTTCAGATTTCTCATTTGTTTGGCCCACATGAAGCTAAGCAGGCACAAACCATGATAATACCACCACCATGTTTCAAAGTTATAATAATAATATTGTATTGAAATTAGTGCTGACAAATTATGGGAGTCAAGGTTGTAAACTTTCCATTAGAATTAATTAATATATATGAGTAATATGGTGGAAATAAACAATTTATAGCATAATTATAGTTAGACTTAGTTTTACTTTGTTTAATTATATTTAATCTAATCTGTCATGTGCTATATTTAATCAAATTTTTGCCTTGTGCATTCCTCCATCACGTGCACAGATTTCTAAAACATAGGACTTTTGCAGCTAAGATATTTGATCTATATCAATAAAGTTTTACTAAAAAAGAAATAAGCTACACATTTAAATCAGATATTCTTAATGTAAAGTAGCTAACATCTGGCACATAAAGAGACTGGTTACCATGGTTACCATGCTGCTTCTTATGCTTCAATCATAGACTACAGTTTGATTTGGCACACTGATTAAGGAGTGCTCGTCTTTTTTTTGTTGGCCTATTTCTGTTCCACCCCAGAATATTCTAGTTGTTTTTACGAAGTATTTGGGGCATAACGGATCGCTACTGGTCTGCGGCATGATAGGTGAGCTGCGAGTTGATGTTTCTGACTCAAAGTAAAAAAGTTTGGACAGCCGTGTGGACTCTGAGTGCTTAGACGGTGAGCGGTAGTGGCAAACATGTGGAGAAGGAGCATCTAGTTTGGCCTCTTCTGTCTTTTAAGTTGCCGCCGTGGGAGCACTTTGACTTACAGTCGACATCAGTCCTCATCCAACCAAATATATATAGTTCATTTCTGGTGAGGTGCACATCGGCCTTCAGAGGTCTTCAGTGGCGGGCAAACGTTGATGGTTCAACATAGAAGCATAAATGAAGTTATATATACCTGATAAATAAAACATTTACCATCTTATATATGAGCAGTAATTGCCTAAATTTAATATTTGCTTTATTCATCAGTGGGGATCACAATGGTATGACGGCAGTGCCACACAAGGAAACCTTACAAACATGGTGATGCGTCCGGCATGGTGACTCATATAAAACAACACTGATTGGAGAAAACCATAAGAAATCTGCTTAAATTTACAGAAGATTACCACTACTTAGTTTTATTAAGTAGTGGTAAGCAAAGCCTCTTTTTCATGCCTCTTTATTACACTTTTGTTTTGTTTTATTGCAGTTTTATTTTTTGAGTAACCAATTCCTGTTTTTTTTGTTTTGTTTGCATTTCAGAGAAGACAAATTCTTTCTTGTAAAAATATTCAAATTTAAGCAGGTATCATCCCTTTTGTGCTTTAAGATAGTCATTGTTAAGCTTATTCAAACATTCAATGTTTTCAGAGTGAGTATTTTTACGAAATTTTACCTATAAAATAAATTGGCAAGCAAAATAATATTTGCTTTCCCTTTCTTGCGAGGAATGTGATCTATCACAGCCCTACTAACTATGTATCTATGAGGTCACATTAGTGTTTTTACAACAACCAATGAAACATTTTCAGAAACTTTTTTCTTCAACCTTAGTTGAAGCGCAGTTTTATAATTTCTCTGCTGAACTCGTCAACATTAAAATCACTTGTTATGTCATGATTACTAAGTAAAACTCTCATTTTACCTTCAAATGGTCTTATAATCTTAAAGGCTTATATTCTTTTTCCATTTAGGTTTATAACATGGGCCTTTGGTCCAATGTTTTGCTTTTGTTGCCAACTTAAACAAAATCTGATCGATTTATTGATTTAGCTATGTATTTATTAGTTGTTTTTTTTTTTGTTTTACCGTAAGATTGATTTAGTGTAAAAAAAAAAAAACAAAAAAAAAACAACCCAAACTTTTGAACATCACCATGATTGCTTATTTGCAAATCTGTAAATTGTATAATGCAAAGAAATATTGCACAGATTGTAAAGAAGTCAGGAGGTCCAGTGTTGGAAACACATTGTTTGCAAATGTCAAAGTGAAGTATTATCGGACAGCACTGGATGTTTTCATTATTCATCCAAAAATTGACCCCCTCTGGTGAGTGATTTTGTCAGCTGTGTAGCCCTTGCAGCTGACCTTGGTCTTGATATTTATTCACTTACTTCACTTTTTCGGAAATGGCGACAGAAAAACAGTTTCTGACAGTAGTCTTGACATTTTTTGACCCACTTGCTGGTGGGGTTGGCAGCAATCAAGTTTGTGGGGGTTACTTAGTATGAAAACTGTGGTTTTGAAGTTGCACAAGGTTTGAGAGATGCCCAGAGTTAAAGGATGAGAATGTCACTTCTGATTACAGAAAAGCTGAGACAGTTAAAAAACTAAAAACAAAGCCTCATTGCTGATGAAATAGCAAGTACTGCTGCTGCATATGATAAATGTCAGTGATTTGATCATCAAGTGCCAAGTTAAAGACATGAAGCCCCTCTTATTACACAACATGATATCAGTTAATGAGGGCGCTTAATCACAGGGTACAGATTGGTCATGGTAGGGTAGGTGCAGCGGGTGGATTAGGTTGTCCTCCAATCAGAATATTGAACCACAAACCATCCAGTCTACCAACAGAACCTAGGCAATATTAAAAAGGGGGACTATGTCACTAATCATGTGAAACCTAATCAGTTAAAATCAAAGTTTCTTGTTGCCTATCTAATCATATTTTACGACATTTTGATATTTTATTTTGAACATTGTGTGTAATCAAATGTTTGACTTGATGTCTTTCTGCAGAGGTTTTATATCTTTTGGAGGCAGCTCTTACGTCCTGGAACCGTCTGCTGATCACTCCGATGGGACTCACTGGATCTACAGAGCAGAACACCTCAGTTTTGTTCCTGGCACCTGCGGCCACGGCTTCAACATCACCTACCCCGCTGCACGCACTGACAGCAGCCCATTCAAAGCCTTCAGCACAAGGGTAAGGTTTTTCAAACAGCCTGGCTTTTAATGACTTATTCTTGATCAAGAGCAGAAGGATGGCAAGAAAGGAGTGGTTGAAGAGAGAGGGAATGAAATTAAATCGAAGCTCCAACTTGTACGAATGTACATTATCATGGCAAACACCTTAAATCCTCAGAGACAATGCTTCTTACTTTTCTTTTTTGCTTTTTCTTTTTTTTTTGCTTTTTTGTTTGGTGACATCACACTTCGAACAGGGTGCAAAGTAAAAAAAATTGAGAAATGTTGAATTAGAAGCAGAATCTGGCTGTATGGAATACTCTTTCTAATCCTGTTTAAAACATAATTCGTCACGTAGAAATTTAAATAGCAGTGTGGCCTATATATTTTAGAAGCAGCCACTTGTTGAATTATTCACACATGCACTCCACCCATTGAATGCATCCATTAGTGCCCTGAAGTGTACGAGAGCAGCAGTTGTTAAGCGCCTGTGGAAAGTACATAAATGGCAGCGTTTGAACATGGCATCAGACTGAGGGCTCGTACATCAGCCCTACAGCAGAATCTGTCCATCCAGAATTAAACTGATTCCTTTTAAGAAACTGCATTACGCCACGCTTCCAACACCCAGCCCCTAGCGACCACTCAGAGCACAGACATAAAGCATATGGGCCGCGATCACGGTGAGTCTCCAGTCTCAGAGGGAATGGGGGATTTATAGATGATGAGCACTGATAAGTGGAAAACACAGACTCCAGTGATCCCCACTGCAGCTCTGAAGAGAGGCAGGCATTGACAAACTAGCTGATTTACCAGATTAGTACAAACAGCAACAGAGATAAGTGGTGTGGAAAATGAGCCAGATGTTCAAGGTCTTTGAAGTAGGGTAAGCAAACACTTCATAAACATGATACTGTAATGAAATCTGCTCAGGAACAAGAGGGCTCAAATGCATGATACAAAAGGCAGGCGGGGCCAAATCCTATTTTGGTGTTTTTGTTTCAGAAAGACGTTGGATTACTGGTAATCGCACGAAACAAAGCGAACAAATCCAAAGAGCCTGCTACACAGTAAGTCAGATTAACAACCCGGCCAGGCAGAGGTTTAGAAAAAGCACAGTAACTGTTAAACGGGCAAGAGACAAACTCTAGGAATGAATACTAGAGCGCTAGCGTGGCTAAGAAGATCTGGCACGAGGAGACGGAGATGGGAGTGTTGAGACAGGGTAATCAGTCACAGGTGTTGGGAAACGTTTCGATTTAGTTTATTTGCATAGTGTCTATTGCGACTAAATCGACTTAGTGTACTTTACAGAGAAAGCTAAAAGTTCTGTGCAGGTCTAAATAATTACAGAGCAGTTCATTCCAATTATAACCCAATTGTATTCCTTTTAAATTTAATTTGTTATGCTTCATTTATAATCCAATTTGTTCCACTTTAATTCGTTGTAATTTTATTCATGTCGTTTCAGTTCATAAGAGCCAGTCAGGCCAAAATCATACCAATTCAGTGTTTTTTTGCAGCAGTATGCATCCAATGTCATAAAAAAAGCAGTCTAGCTAAGAAAGCAGATTCCAGATACTTTTGTATGTTGAAATACCTCATGCTGAGCATGCACGCAAAAGCAGCTCACAATGGACAAAAAAACTAAATAAAAATAAAAAAACGCAGTTGGGGAAGCGGGAGGACGGCGATCTGCAAAAACAGGAGAAAGTAGAGATGACAACAAGTAAAAGAAATGTTGATGAAATTCAACAACAAAAACATAACCCCCACAGTGGTCTGGTATGTCACAGATCCAGCTTAAATAATATGGCTTTTCTGTAGATAAATGGACAGTTTTACTTTTGCAAGTAATTTATGTCAGTATAAGAAACAAGCAAAACAAACAATACAGTCAAGCTGCATTCAAGCTGGCTAAAATATATCATATATATATATATATATATATATATATATATATATATATATATATA
Organism: Xenentodon cancila; assembly: GCA_014839995.1. NCBI lineage: Eukaryota > Metazoa > Chordata > Actinopteri > Beloniformes > Belonidae > Xenentodon > Xenentodon cancila. The sequence goes on from CM026218.1 coordinate 10,542,062, forward strand.
TATATGGGGCCGGCCCGGTGGGTCTTTCTGTGTGGAGTTTGCATGTTCTCCCCGTGCTTGCGTGGGTTCCCTCCGGGTACTCCGGCTTCCTCCCACAGTCCAAAAACATGCAGGGTAGGTTAATTGATCTTCCTAAATTCTCCCTAGGTGTGAATGTGAGCGTGATTGGTTGTATGTCATCTATGTGGCCCTGGATAGACTGGCGACCTGTCCAGGGTGTACCCCTGCCTTTCGCCTGATATGCGTTGGGATAGGCTCCGACAGACCCCCGTGACCCGGAAACGGATAAAGCAGGTACAGATAATGGATGGATGGATGGAGATATATATATATATATATATATATATATATATATATATATATATATATATATATATATATATATATATATATATATATATATATATATATATGTAGTTTTATTGTGGGAGCTTGATTGATGCTGGTCATTAAAGTGCTGGCCCTAGTTGCAACTATTGTCTTTAAATGTACGAGGCTGGAAACAGCCACAAAAGTGAACAAATGTTGACAACAGCACAAAGCAGAGGTTTGTGCCCAACATACACTCAGTGGGAATAGGAACAAAAGAAGACGCGAACAGCTCATCATGATGATTTATATGCAGAGGGGGGGGGGTGGGGGGGGGGGGGGGGGTAAAAACAGAGAGAAAGTTTCATTTTCCTGCATAAAAGGCTTTTTTGTTTTGTTTTGTTATTTTTTGTTTTTTTGATTTTTCTTTTCCTAATCTCTTAAAAAAAAAAAAAGTGTCCTCCTTTCCCTGATTTGGTAAGAGATGCCTGACTTACAGGGTAAACATCTTTGCAAAGGGAACCAGTTTAAAAAGGTCAACAGTGACAGTCAAGTGTCCACGGACTGGTGTGAAAACTGAAGACACACCACCAAAAAGCGTAATGTAGAGTAAGCTTTGTCGTACTCGGTGGGAGGAAAGCATGTGAAGGCATACATGAGAGGATGCACTGTGCCCTGCTTGAGGGTTTTAAGATAAAATGATGAGTAAGTGGAGTTTTCCTGGATGATGAGAGTCAGGTAGGTTAGAGGAATATGATGTACAACATGACTTCATGCGAATCTCTTTCGTGGCACGTTTAACTCCCATTTTAGATGCGACGTTTAGATGTTTGAATGGTTGTGACACCAGAGAACATGAACATTTTAAGCTTCTAACGGAGTTTCCTTTTCTTGTGCAGCAGTTTACAAAATTCATCCACCAGGTGACGACTCACAACATAATAAAATGTAACGCAGTTGCACTCTTACGCATCCTCTGTTGTGTTCAAATATTTATTCCAGGGTAAATCAGCTCCTCTCATTTAATATTAAGTATCACACATCGGATCACAACACTTTTTGTTGCAGAAGAGTTTTAAAAATTAAAAAAAAAGGCACTGCCTTTAAAATCTTTAACATTGTTTTAAATATAGTCTTTTTCTTATCTAAAATTTAGGAAAACAATGAGGAAAACAAATTCCTGCACCGGTTGTAGTTGCATGTTTATTTGCTGTAAATTCTCAAATGCTGCTCTAACTTACTGTATTTTATTCATGAGCAGGGATGCTGTTCAGCGTCTTTGAACATGTTGTTGATGTGTGTCTCCTCTCTAGAGTCCTGCTAGAGACTTGGCAATCACCATAGGGTGCATTTAGAGCCCACTTGCCCATCCGGGCTTATCTATGGAGGAGACAGATAAGAGCAGAGAGCTGCAAGGCCAGCAAGGATAAAGAGGCTCAGGTTGAAAGAGAGCCATGGTGTGAAGGCGGAGCCCTCAGCCAGCGGGACAGTGTAGGATCTGCAAGTGTGCGAGTGGAAAGACTGAGCGTGTGTGCGTGTGTGCGTGTGTGTGTGTGTGTGTGTGTGTACAAGTGAAACAGACTCTCACTCGGCGTGTGGCGAAAGTGAGCTTCTGCCAAACACAGCACGAGGGGATCGCAGCGAGGCTGCTTCGCCGGGGACCGGGTATGACTTACCTGGTCAAGAAAACGTTGCGATCTTTGACCACACCGAAAGAGATAAACAATTTCTCTGTTCTTCGGAAGGAAACTGTTTTGATATATGTGCACCCGTATGGAGGCAAAGATCCCCTGAAATGATTATTTATTTAGCAGATAACATTCTCCTTGAAGTTTGAGGGGGACAAAAATATATGAGGTGTGGGCAGCGTTGTCCAGAAAGAGGTATTTATTAGATAATAAGCCGGCTCTTGTACAGCGTCATCAGACAGTTGCGTGACCTTAGTGGCTCTTACTGGGATAGACATAAACGGCGGCTGATTGCTTTGTGCCGATTCTCATTTCTGCCGCCTTTCATGTGGATTTCAGTGCAGGTAAAAAGCCGTATTGGGTGGCGACCCGACGTATTTACGCTGCCCCATCTAACATCTTTTATTTCTGTCTCTGGACTCTCTGCACATTCCTTTCTTTTCATCTTCTGAATTATCTCTTTGTCTTGACTTTCTCTCGTCCGCATCTCTTTTCATCGGTTCACCTTTTTCTTCCAGCATAAACGGCACATCCAGACAACAACCAAGTATGTGGAGCTCATCATCGTGGCAGACAACAGAGAGGTAAGCGTAGGCGGCGGAGTCTCAACCTCTCCACCTTCCTGCCGAGTCCCGCAGGAGAGAGGCTCACAGGTCACACGCTAAATTGCTCTTTCCTCAGGAGACACAGATGAAATGGCTTCACCGTGGCCTTGTTGTCACTTCTGATGTGTCTACCTACTCATCCGTTTCCTGCTTCAGCTCCATCTACATCCTTCTGCACACATCATAGGACCACTTGACTTTCAAATGAGACTAAATATGCTCTCTGAGTAATGTTAAATCTTACACTTAAGATCTCAAAGTGAGCTAAGATGAGTGGGACATTCAGGCCCATATCGCATGACTTAGAGCTGAAGCATAAAGTCTGTGTACGAGAGTAGGTGGAAGGTTATCTGTTCGGCCCGTTAGCCCCACTGGCAGCCTCTTTGATGATAACAGTTACAGCAGAAGTGGTACCAGAGTTAACATGACAGCACTGGCAGAACAGCACACTGAGGACTTCCACAGTATCGACGACATAAAGCTGTCCATCATTAAAAAAAAATGAATAAATAAAAGACACATTCAAGAGCGTGGCACTCCTCTACCTGTGTTCAGTTTCAGAAGCAAGGCAAAGACATGGAGAAGGTCAAGCAGCGGCTGGCAGAGATCGCCAATTACGTGGACAAGGTAACAACTGAAGGAAACGAGTAAATGCAGCGATGGAACGTGATTTATTAGAGGTCACATCGAGCCTAGCGAGAATCATCCAGCCTGCGAGCGGAGGCTGATTGGATCATGGATGGAAGATCAGTTTCAGAACTCGGCTGAGATGTGTTGTAAAGAGGTCGGGGCAACAGATCGTGATGTGCATGTCAGTTTAATAAAACACAGGCAAAGGATGATTTATTCATATGGAAAATTGTGTGTTTAAAGCCTTCAGGTTTCCTGACTGCGACTATTTTACTGGATTTGTCTTTTGATATATGAAGATGATAAAAGAACGGAGTCAGACTCAAAGTCCGCGAGCTGAAGCCACACGCCTTTCCCTTTTTTCCTCTTTTCCTCCCCAACTCTCAGTTCTACAGGGCTTTGAATATCCGAGTGGCTCTGGTGGGGCTCGAGGTGTGGAGTGACGTGGACAAGTGTCCCATTACCCAGGACCCCTTCACCACGCTGCATGAGTTTCTAGACTGGAGGAAGGTCAAGCTGCTGCCTCAGAAGCCACATGACAACGCCCAGTTAATCAGGTAGATATGAAACATAAAAGTAAATCAGGAGTTGCCAGCTATGTGTTTTTTTTTTTTTTCTTCCTTCAGAGCTATTAAGAACATGAAATGAAGAAAATGTTACGGTAGTTCCTGAAACAGGTTAGGCCATGTGCAAAAGATGGATGAAGCCGCTTGCCAGTTGTTTTGAAGCATCAATCCCGAAGCATTTAGCAGTTTCTACTTTCATTGTTTTTTTAAGTGACAGATGGGTATTTGAATGTGAAACGGACGGGAGTGAAACAGAAGAGGCATCAGAGTGGTTCTGACAGAGAACCCTGCTTAGAGAGCACTGTTTACCCACAGTGGGACTATAACTAACAAAATAAAGGTCATGCTGCAACCACGCTAAAGGTTGGCCAGCATTACAGTCTTTTAAAGGCTTAACTGATTCTCCCTGCAGGATTCTGCTGATAAATTTACCAACTGGATAATACTGCAAAACCTAAAAAAAACAACCACAATCTTGACCAACAATCCTGTTACAATGGAAACTCTATTTACAGGATATTAACACAAACCAAACCAGCCAGCCAGCAAACCAATAATCATAAATATACATAGTCCCTTTTCTTTTTTTTTTTTTTTTTTTGCCAAATATTGGAGTTGGGGTGTTTTTCATGCACCTCAGTGGTAACGGGCTTCCCGAACAGTCGAATCCTCCAAAGTAAAGGAAAGCAAAAAAAAAAAAAAAAACCAAGCTGCAAGAAAACGAAAAGTTTGCAATCTTCTCGGCGATTGTGGATGCTCCCGAAAGTGAAGATATATCCCACAGAGGTATATAATCCACTATGATCCGAGAATATGTTTCACAAGAGAAGCGTTTTCCATAAAACATGCTGAAAACCAGAATCCAGACGCCTCGACACCGTTCAGGTTAAGCGCAGACTCCCTGTGGTGTGTTTTTCCAAAAGCACCACGTAGACCTGCCGTTCTGTCACTGTCGAACCATCCGGCTATGCAAGTGTGGTCCCTTCAGTCTGTACGCTGACAGGTGAGTCACCCGATCTCCCCCTGGCTCATCATACCATGACATGTGATACAGAAACATGACGTATGGGCTAAATCAGAGAAAACATTCACTGTTTTTTTTTTTTTTTTGACAGTCAAATTGAAAATGCACACAGAAAAGGGGCATTGAGCAGAACTGAATGTCTGACTCCGCCCCCTAAAACCAGCCTCTATGAACACACCTGTGAAGACATTTGCAAAATGGATCTGTTGTACTTTATTTCTGGTGATGTTTTGAACAAATCCTGTCAGTTTGTACATTATTGTTGTCCAGCCGAGATTCGATTGCCACCTTCTGACTTACTCTTTTTTGTAAATATGGTTTAATAGCGATTTAAAAAGCACTGCTTCATGCGTGCAGTCTAGGGTTATGATTTAGCTCACAGTCTCACAGTGGTATATTTCAACCTCGGAGAGCTAACAGAGCTGTAGTTTTGCTTTCGAATAAAGCTTGGAGCTACTTGATGTCCAATCATAATTAGAAACCAATGAGAAGTTCCCAGCCGGCGTAAAAAAAAGTGTTATGTTACCTTTGATATGGTAACCAGCTGCAAGTGCACTTTTGCATAACTCCCCCCTCTGCAGACCTCAAAATGCTGCCCTACATTTAAGCATCAAGAGTGTTAAAAGTTGTTTAATAACCATGTGAGCCTCTGCTGCGACTGCGTCTTGTAGTAACCAGTGTGTCTTCTCTTTTCAGTGGGGTGTATTTTCAGGGCACTACTATTGGAATGGCGCCCATCATGAGCATGTGCACAGCAGAGCAGTCAGGAGGAATAGTCATGGTATGTTACATACTACATAATACCAAAAAGTACTTACAGCCCTTCCTGTACTGCTAACTTTCATCCATCCACCCCGTTTTGTTTTTTTTTCTTTCAACCTCTGGTCTTCCTGACAAAACCTCTTACATTTCTACCATAAATCCAATTTTGAGGAATAGATTTTGGAACAGATTTTAACCTGATAAACTTTCCTGGGTTTTTTTTGTTTTTTTTTTTTTCCAGGAAGGGGAAGTAGAGGGTATGCACAGTAACCTCCCCTTCTCTTTGATAGATTGGTGTGTATCAATCGTGTGAGCGGAAAGTTTGACCTTTTCTTAATGAGGTGCAATAAACGAGCAAATTCAGGACCACGGTGTTTTAGATTGCAGCCTGAATGAAAATACAGAAGTTTATTGTAAATGATGAGCCGCTGCGGATCAGATCTGCAACGCGATACACTCCGCTTCAGTGGCGTCGCATTAGTTCAGATCCGACTATCATTTTACATTTGCCTTTCTTTTTTTTTTTCCTGATTGAGGAGCCTGGCTGGCTGCTTTTACAGCGTGTCCCCTGATTGTTCTTAACTTTTACTCTCCCAGATGGTAAATTTGGGATGTGGTCATTGTGATAAACTGTAGAAATTCCCAGACTTCAGGTTCCAGTTAGAAAGGATTAATTCCCAAATGTTGAGTCTCACACCGGACAAATCATAACCAAGTATCCTGAGTTGTGTCTCTTCGGTTACAGTGGACTTTTGAACTCACTAGTTAGTCTTTCTCTGTGAGTGCCATTGTTATTCTGTTTGGCAGTGAAATCACGAACATCCATTCTCAGACATCTGGAAACTCCATGTACCAACTATAGCTGTTACATTGATTTAATTGGTGTGTTGAAACACAGCACAGGCATTTGTATAAAGTGCCCTCTTGAGCTCTATGGCCTCATATGTTGTGTCTGTGTTTTTCCAGGAAAACAGAATTATTCTTTTTTTTTTTTCATGAATCCAAGCTGCTCAGCAGGATCGCAGCACTGACAGCTGGATTCTGCTACTTTCAAAAGCCCCCAGCAGAGCGCTTCGTCAGTCTGAGCTTGACTCGCACGGCGCTACTGAATAATGCACGGTGTCAGAAGATTCCAGAGGCAAGGTGCTCCGACACGCAGCTCTGCATCCATGAAGAGCTGATAGCTCCTGCCTCTGCATTATTTATCCGGCCTCTTCATGTGCTCATGTTTTACACACCTTGCAGGAAGTCCTCAGCCAACTCAAGCTTTCACTCAGCATATCACTTCAGCTTCATCTTTACACGCATTGCTTCCTCTAATATGGTCTAGTTTGAATACTTATCTTTTCTGGATTAAGTATTGTGTTCGAGTTGTCCTTTTAGAGGTTTTTCCCAGCGTTCAGTGGCTAGTTTGGCTTGGAGGAGAGTTTTATTTGTAATGGGTGAAGACGCACATCTGGTTCTGTCAGAGTTTGTGAAGCAAGCTGAAGGTGACAGGCCACAGTTTGTTTGGACTTCTTATTTCAGTACCACAATGTAGAGCGGAGGAAACGCTCTGAGAAGCACAAATTCAGCTGAATTGTTTGTTTAATCTTGGTTATATGCAGTTGCTTTGAGTCATGTTTCTCCACGGAGTCCCTACTGGCTGCAACAATTTGGCTTGCATTGATTTTTTTTTTTTTTTTTTACTGGATGTTTTCCTCAGAGTATGTTAACAACATCATCTGTTCCTAATTAACTATTGGTATTCTTGCAGCAATGGAACCGTGAGCTGAGAAAATGTCATTATTGGACGTTGTTTCATGTCTGGCTTAGAAATATGAAGATACATCTGACTAATGTGGTTAAAAGCTTTTAGGGTAATTATGGGTGAGTTAAAGTGGCCCACTCAGTTTCTCAGTTCGATCTGTTTTCAGGACCATTCGGACAACCCCCTGGGTGCCGCCGTCACTTTGGCCCATGAACTTGGACACAACTTCGGGATGAACCATGACACGCCAGAGAGGGGGTGCGGCTGCAGGGTCACAGTGGATCGTGGAGGCTGCATCATGACTCCATCCACCGGGTGAGTCTCAGTATTTACCTCTACAAGTAGCAGTCACACGCTCTTTTTAGCGTTGTTGTATTTTACATCCAAATCAGACTCAGAAGCCCTAAAAAAAAATGACTCGATGTGATAATAATGACCAAAAGTGTCTCAGAGACTCAGATTGTGATCTTCAACAAAACACCACTGCACATGCTCTCAGGTAGTAGTGTAATTTATTGTCTGTTGAGCTGTAAGCAAATGAAGCCATTTAATTGTTGGACCATTGAGTTTATGGCAGATTCAACAGCTGTGCTAAAGCCCTGAGGCATTACGACTAACTGAATGGGGAAATAAGCGGTTCTCTCTCTGCACTGAAATGTCTTGTCACCTTGACTGCTGAAGCCCTGGCACGTTCTGTGTGGAAACACTGGGGTCTCCATCCCAGCCAAGGGAGCCGCAGACTGGTGTTTGTGCTGGAAACATCTCCCCGTATTTAATCTGGAACAGACCCACGAACAGAGCCGTAACAATGCTCTCAATTATAGACGTCCAGAACAACTCGGCGGTACGAGGTTGCAGATATATGTTTGAGTCTGATTGCTCAGCAGGACCTTACATCCCTTGTGCAAGGACTTTCCAAAAATGGCAACGCATTGAATATTAAAACGATAAAAGAAAAATAAACGTTTGTTAAAGTGAAGTGAGATGATTTCGCCCCTGCTTTTCAGACAGAATGAAGCACCACCACACCACCTCTCCTGTAAACGTTCTGAATCATACATCATATGTAGCAGTGACAAACAGCACTGGATATGAGTAATAAAGATTGTTACCAAACTTAGGCTAGAGAGAGAGAAAAAAAGGATAAAACACATGCCACACATGTTTGACTGAATGTTGTGTGATAAAGGGATGTCAGTCAAGTCTTTTAAAGGCACAAAGCGGCGATGGTGTTGTGATGAAGAGTGTGGAGATGACCCGAATTCAGGAGATCAGGAGA